>BSYR01000004.1:17067500-18317500 GCA_030270665.1 Hibiscus trionum
CTCGAAATATTCGAATATTTTAAAATATTTTTTTTCTTTTAAATCGAATATTTTTTAAAATAGAATATTTAATATTTTCATATTTAAATCACATCGAATATTTAATAACCACTTTAAATATTCGATTTAAAAGAAAATATTGATTTAAAATATTCTAATATTTAATTAAATTTTTATAGGAACTCGAAAACTCTACTCGAATCAAACAAATTTCAAATAAAGTTTGAGTTGTAGAATATGACGTGTCAACTCGAATAACTTGAAATTTTTTGACTCGACTCGATCGAACGCTCACCTCTATCTAAAGATATGACGTGTCAACTCGAATAACTCGAAATATTCGAATATTTTAAATCATTTTTTAAACCACATCAAATATTTAATTAAATTTTTTATAGGAACTCGAAAACTCGACTCGAATAAAAAAAATTCAAATAAAGTTTGAGTTGTAGAATATGACGCGTCAACTCTAATAACTCGAAATCTTTTGACACGACTCGATCGAACGTTCATCTCTATCTTAAGATATGTCAGTCAACTCGAATAACTCAAAATATTCGAATATTTTAAATCATTTTTTCTTTTAAACCACATCAAATATTTAATAACTACTTTAATTATTTGATTTAATTTAAATATTCAAATATTTAAAGTAGTTATTAAATATTCGAATATTTTAAATCAATTTTTTTAAAATCGAATTTTTTTAAATTAAATTGAATATTTAAAGTAGTTATTAAATATTCGATGTGATTTAAATTTGAAAATATTAAATATTCTATTTTAAAAATATTCGATTTAAAAGAAATAATAATTTAAAAGAAATAATAATTTAAAATATTCGAATATTTCAAGTTATTCGAGTTGACGCGTCATATCTTAAGATAGAGATGAGCGTTCAATCGAGTCAAGTCAAAAAATTTCACATTATTCGAGTTCACGCGTCATATTTTACAAATCAAACTTTATTTGAATTTTTTTTCAATTGAGTCGAGTCAAGTCGAGTTGAGTCAAGTCGAGTCGGGTTTTCGAGTTCCTATAAAAATTTAATTGTAATTATTTATCATGTTACTATACTTTGGAATTTTGCTTTAAGGACCAAATTGAAAGAATACGTAAATAGCGAGGGCTATTTATTGAATTGTTTTGGATTATGATTAAATTGATTGAATGTATAAATATGAAGGGCTAAATGTGTTATTATACCATTTTTTATAACAGTCACTTAACGAGATTTAACATCTAGTTACCATTTTGTTATAAAACATAAAGTTTAATTGTCATTTTGTGATTTTTGAAAGTTTGATTACCATTTTGTTTTTTTTTACTAAAGTTTAGTGACCGTCCGTGTACTTTACCCTATAATAAATGAGGATTTTTAGATATTTTCCATATTTTTAAAGCATCCCAAACTAGGTGTTCCCTAAATCTCCCTTAAAGATTCGAACTGTTCTCGACCGGTCCGATTCAAACTCTAAAACATCTAAGCCCAAAATCGGGGCGTTACACTCTCTTCTTCTCATCTAGATATCGGACTCCGAGATACTTCCTCTTAAAGGCATTTATGAAGAATTCCCACGTGATATCCGCTTCAGCCATACCCGAAGTAACAGTGGTCCACCAAGTATATACGTCCCCCTGAAGCAAGGAGACAATGCAACCCAACTTACGAGTGTCTGAGCACTTCATCTGACCCAAGATGCGTGTAGTACTCTCGAGCCAAGCCTCTGAACCCTCAGGAGTCAAACCACGGAACTCAATTCCTCCCAAACTACGAAGCCTCTCGAGTGGTAAACCAGTCCCCGCACCCTGAGGTGGTGCTGCAGCTTGCATACCGGCCAGAGCTGTCTGAAATGCTCCGGCTATGGTCTGAATCAAATGGACCATGTCCCCACCTGCCTGACCCTGACCCGACTCGAATCCATTACCCCCAACGTTCGCACCGGCCTGAGGCCCATTACCTTCGTCACCCACTCCATTACCATCGGGAGAAGGAGGAACAAGAGGCTCATTCCCGGGTGCCTGGTCACCTGCTCTAGGCCGTCTCATCGGTCTCACCATACCGAAGATAAAATCTAAAACAACAAACACATAACACACAAGAAAACATTAGGTTAGCAAAAGGGCAAGGACCCAAGTTCTCAGCTCTTTAAACCAAAACCATTTTTCAATAACAACACCTAGAAATGGGAACACTTGACTAGACTTCAACCAACAACAAGGTCATTAAAGCATGCTTTCATACACCATGCAATAGCAAGCAACCATACAAACCAACTTACATGACTTACCTTTCTCGAGAGACCTCATAACCGAGGCTATGATATTGTAACCCCATCGTCCCGGTCCGGGCGACTGACCGGTCCAAGCGGGTCACACCGGGGATAACCGAGGCGAAACCCGCTAAGGCTCCACTTCGGTTAACAACCCGGGAAAAACTTTTCATTTATTATTATCTTATCTAGATGTATGATTATGTCCTATATGAAAAAGGCAACATCGGAAGAAACAAACGAGGCAAACAACCAAACAACCCAACAAAACAGCCCATTTTAAACTTAAACTACAGGCCGTATCGGAACGCCCATAGGGTGTTTCGATACGCCTTCACTAGGTCAACTGGCCAAAGTCAAGCCGAGGAGACCGTATCGAAACGAGTGTTGACCGTATCGAAACGCCCTCATCGGTCAACTTCTCGTGATCAACGCTACGAAGACCGTTTCGAAACGCCTAGGACCGTTTCGATACTCTGAATTTCTCATCAAAATCTCAGATTTCCAGTAGCAAAAACGTATCGAAACGCCCCCTTTGCGTACCGAAACGCCTGGCCTGAAACAAGAGGCCGTATCAAAACGGGACCAACCGTTTCGATACACCTGCTGCGAACAGACAAGTTTTAGCTGGTTTATGGCACAAGGCTGCCCCAAAACACCAACTAAGACCTCCAACAACCAACATGCATCACTCTAAGGTAAAACCACACACAACAAGCATGCTTAGCACACTTCATGCATATAGAAGCCACTCATTAAAGGATCAACAAAACAACATATGATTCATACATAGCACTCAATATAACATGCTTAGACAAGAACATACATTTAAGCATTTAAGATAGGGGCACAAGGCCAACATACACAAAAATTCAAGGTAAGCAATAAAGCATGGTTTACAAAACAAGACATGGCATTCACAAGTCATACCATAACATCAACAAGGAGTCTAACATGCTCCTAAAACAAAATATCCACATAAGTCCCCATTGCTTGACTATTACATCATTAACTTAAAATAGTTCATACTTGAGGATAGCAAACGCTCAACTAGCACACTTGGAGGCCCTCTTCTTGCACTAGCAACCCACGAACTACGGATCTGCATTTTCAAACAAAAGAGAGCGTAAGCATAAAGCTTAGTGAGGGTAAGCTCATAAAACAAACCTCGACAATGCAGGGTCCAAGCACGAGCATACAACCAAGGTAAAATGCATGATCTTACCTTCGAACCACATGAGTCAAATTATCAATGATGCATGAACACAATTATCAACATCATGCCATGCTCAACAACTCATAAGCTCAACACATGGAAATACATATATCAATGTATTATCAAACACATTCCATAATCTGTATTGGCAACACATATATCAATCCATATTGGCACCTAGCTATGACTCGAATACGCGGATAACCGTTGGAACTCACATCCAACAACTCACATTTACCTTAGGGTGGGATTACACTCATCACCGTTTCACGCGGAGGGGATTCCACTCATCCTCGCGCCCCGTCGATGGGATTACAGTCATCACCGACTAACATATATATAAGAAGATTTCCAGGCGAACCCGTACTCCATCTTGATGACTACCATCACCAAGACCACGCGCGCATTTGGACTCTCGTGTGCACACTTAACATCCTAATGATCGATCATTGTACCTAAGCATACTAGTGCCATTACTAACATAATTCATAACCTTTCACAACACCATTCATATCAACTTCCGTGCTTAGCACGTACTCACCATGACTTACCGTCATGCACAAACCACAATCCAAACCACATGCATATAACAATGCATCAAAACCATGCCTCAACATACATGTATAACACAATATACATAACCATATTAATCACACTTAATACATGAGGCATAATCAACATTTAAAGTTCAACCAAAGTCTCTAACTAGAGCTTAGGATTAGACTACCAATCTAATCCCAACTCTAGGTCGGTTTACCGAGCCCAACCTAGATCCACATGCTTGAACCAATGTTTGAAAACCAAGTTAAAAACATAGAACCACTCACCGACTATTCCAAGCTCAACCACACTAGCCGATCAAGCTCCCAACGGTTCCGGATTCGTTCCTGAGGCTTCACCAACGCAAATCCATGCTTCTAATCATCCCAACAGAATCAAAATAACCTCAAACCAGTTCACAAATTAATGTAGCAAACTCGGAACACAAACCAAGCACAAAACATAAGGATTCAAGCTAAAGACAATCCCAAAACCTTCATTCCCGAGCAGCCCTAAAGCACAGTCCAAAACCAATGATTCTAACACTTATATTACTCCCAAAAGCTTCCAAAACAACCCTTATACATAGCCTAACCATCAGCCAACAAATTTCCACACCAAACACACCCAAAACTCAACCTAAAACCCTTCTAAAACCTCTCAAAAACCCAATTTCGGGAAACACCATAAACCTTGTAAAAATCAAGTATGTTGGACCTTATAGATAGTAAACAACTTGTATAACATTAATAAATCAAAACCTTAAGTTAAAGCCAACAAAGTTAGCATTTTTAATCTAAAATTTCAAAACTCTAAAATGGGAAATCATGGGTTTTAATGAAAAATAAAACTATAGACTTGTAGGGGATGATAAGGACAAGTCAAAAGTGAGTTTACCTTTGAAAAATCTCCAACAATAGGCAAGAGAGATGATGGAATAATGAACTTGAAGGGGAGGGGTTTTTCACGTTAGAAAAGCTTGAAGGTAGGAGATGATGAATAGTTTGGGTGTTTTGAAATAAGAGTGTTTTTTTACAAGTTAAAATATTTACCAATTTGCCATTAATGAGATGACTATCTCAAAAATCCTAAAATCCATGGAATTTGGTTTTAAACCAAACAAGCCCAACATAAAATATTTGTTTTGAAAACACGAGGCCTAAAATAATATTTTATTATTTTAATTCACCCGACCCCCAAACCCAGGTGTTACAACTCTCCCCCACTTAAGGAATTTCGTCCCCGAAATTACCTGACGGAAACAAGTACGGAAATTGCTCAAGCATATCAGCTTTCCTCTCCCACGTGGCTTCTTCCACGCCTCTATGTCTCCACAACACCTTGACCAACTCTATGGTCTTGCCACGCAACACCTTGCTATCAGAAGCAAGTATCTCAACTGGTTCTTCATTGTAAGACAAATCCGGATTCAACTCTATCTCTTCAACGGGCATAACATGAGACGAATATGATCTATATCTCCTAAGCATCGACACATGAAAGACATCATGGATCTTCTCTAACTCTGAAGGCAATCTCAAACGGTAAGCTACTGGCCCAATCTGTAACGCCCCGGTTTTGGGCTTAGAAGTTTTGGGTGTTGACCGGTTCGGTCAAAGTGCTGTTCGAATCTAAAAAGGTGAAATTAGGAAAGCCTAGTTCGGGTTGCATTAAAAATATGGAAAAATGTTCTAAAATCATATTTTAATATAAATAAGTGAACTGTGAAATCAATTTTACAAAATGAGGTTTGGAAGGGTGACATTTTGGCTAGTGACCAAAATGTAAATTTTGAAAGTTGCGTGACTGTTTTAGAAAGGATTGAAACTTTGAATCTTTAAGGAGCTATTTACCCAAAGGGAGTTTTTCTAGATTTTTCTAAGATATTTTAAGGTTTATTTCTGATTTTAAATCAAAAGAAAAGAGGAGGGAAACTATTTTTCCTATTTTTGTAACTAACTTCCCATATTTTCCAATTTTCCTTTCTCTCATTTTCTCTCAACCCAAACATCTTTTCTCCAGAGATTTTCTTCTGGTTTTGGCATCTAAACACCTCTTTTCAATCAACCTTTGATTGCTAATCATCTCATCAACAAAACCTCACATTTTGCAAGTTGATTCTTCAAGCTTTTTGGTTCTAAAAGAGGAGAAACTCAAGTTTGGAGGTAAGAACGTCCTTCTCTTCTAAACTCTCAGTTCTTTACTGAAATTCCCAAGTTCTCAATCCTTAATTGATGTTTTATAAGTGGCTTTTAAGTTGTGTGATGGATCTTGGCTTTAAATGCAAGATTTGATGGTTTTTCATGGATTTTCGTGAGATCTGATTGGGCTGTGTTTTAAGGTGTTAATTTGATGATAAATGAATGTTAATTTGATTGGAAATTGAGTTTTGATTAATGCAATTCCGGATAGGTTGAATTTCCTAAGTTTAGCTTGTGATTCTTGGTTGTTTTTGGGTGATCTTGTGGATCTGTTGTTGCTGGAGGTATAAGGATGTTGTTAGGTCCTTTTTAGATGTTGAATGATGTTTAAGGATGCTTAGTTTTGACGGTTTATGGCTGGGCTTTGTTGAGGAGTTGTTTAGATGCATTTTCGGTTGTGTTTGGTGGCCGAAAATGGAGTGTGGATGAGAGCAGCGAGTTTAGGTGCTTTCATTGAAGCTATTAATGCATGATGATGCATTAATCTACTGTTTTGATGTGTTAAAACAGGGGAGTCATCTTTGGATCCAAGTGGTGGTGATCCGGAAGCTTGATTTGGTGTTTCGGCAAGAAGCGAAACGAAATCGGTGAGTGGATTTTGGTTTTCGGCTTTGAAACCAATGTTTTGGAGGTTTGGGAGCTTAGTCTAAGTCTAAACAACTTTGCTAAGCTCAAGAGTAAGTTTTCGGAAAAACTCTCTTGATGAGGAACCATGTGATGGTTGGGTGCAATGTGTTTGTTGCATGTTTTAATTCTGTTTTTAAAGCATATCTAGCATGTTTGTTTGCTGAGATTATAAGCCATGTGTTTAAGGAAGCTCAAGGTTAGAGTTCCTTGCTTTTGAACATTGTTTAAATGTGGTTTAATGCTTAAAGATGCATGTTGTTTATGGCTTGGTTAAATGCTTTAAAACAGTGGATTATTGATGATAAATGATGTATATTGGCAAGTGATGTTTTGAAAAGGTTAAGGTCACCAAGGTGGTTAAAAGTCCTTGAGTGAGCCTTGTTTACTTAAGAACATCAAGGTGTTTAAAAGTCCTTGGATGGTTCTTGTTACGGACACAAAGGTGTTTAAAAGTCCTTGTGTGGTCCTTTCCAAGGTGTTTAAAAGTCCTTGGGGCCAAGGTGTTTAAAAGTCCTTGGGGTGATTCATGCCATGGTGTTTAAAAGTCCATGGGCCAAGGTGTTTAAAAGTCCTTGGGGTCAAGGTGTTTAAAAGTCCTTGAGGTGAAACTTGTTAAGGACACAAAGGTGTTTCAAAGTCCTTGTGTGGTCCTTGCCATGGTGTTTAAAAGTCCATGGGCCATGGTGTTTAAAAGTCCATGGGGATAAGATCACAATGGTGTTTAAAAGTCCATGTGTGAGTCTTATGTTGATCTTGTTTAAAGATGGTAATTATCACTTGTGGCCAATATGACATGTTATGATATGAAGCATGAGATGCTTGTTTGAGATTGCTTGTGAGCATGTCTAAATGTATTTTGAAGTATGACTTGAAAAGTGTTTTATAATTGCATTATTGGATGGTTTAAATGAGCATTCCTCACTAAGCTTTTGCTTACGCTCTCTCTCTTTTCTTAAACCAATAATGCAGAACATTAAGGTGCATTGAGGGCAGCAAGGAAGGCAAGCAATCAAGTGAAAGATAAGCTCATGTATGGGGAGGTTTTCTTAAACACCTTTAGCTATTGGTTTTTGGTAATGGGGGACCTATGTTGTTGTGTTGGGAGATGTTTTGGACTCCCTAAGTTGGATTTATGTTGTTGTTAATGTTGGTTTTTGTAATTGGCCATTATGTGTTTGATTTGGAGGTTTTTTGCTTGAATGGTTTGCTTGTGTAGGAAGCATGCCTTTAGATTTGGGGCTTTTCATAATTGATGCCATGATGTCGAATTGATGTTGCAATTATGTCCCTTATATGTTGTATGAGTTGCTGGTAAAGTTTGGTTGCATTTGGAGCATGATTGGTTGGTCAATTGTGTGTTTAAGCATGAATTTTTCTGCAATCTGTGCAGGCCGTATCGGAACAGGAGCCTCCGTTTCGGAACGGGTACCTTGTAGCAACCCAGGCGTCCGAAACGGGAGACACCGTTCCGAAACGGAAAGGCCTCTGCCAACCCCCGTTTCGGTACGCGTTGCGGAACGGCCCCGCGTTTCGAAACAGGCTCTCCCTGTTTCGGAACACCTGACCGTTGGGGCTGACATTGGCAGTTACATGTTTCAAAATGTTTGCATTTTGATCCCGAAACTTGTTTGTGCAATTGTATGAGTTTGGGATGTCCGTTTGAGCTGAAATTTGACAGAGATGCATGAAACATGATTAATTTCAAGTTGGTAACTTTAATTTGGGTTAAGTCCTTATAATTATCAGAATTTACAAATTGGTCCCTAAAGTTGTAATTTGTTCATTTGGGTCCCTGTTTGATCTCTAATGTTTATGTTCTTTGAGTATGTTGTTTGTATGATCACAACTAGGGTTAATGTGCATCTAGACAAGTTTAAAAAGAAAAAAAAGGGTCGTTAATCAAGGTTGACTTTCGGGTTGACTTTGGTTTTCCCCGTGTAATCTTCTTAATTCGGGTCAACCGTCTAGGCCGGGTTAAGGGGGTTACACAATCCGCTCAACTATCTCTTATGGACCAATAAACTTCGGACTCAACTTGCCCTTCCGGCCAAATCGCATAACCTTCTTCCACGGAGATACTTTCAGAAACACCTTCTCACCCACTGAGAACTCAATCTCTTTTCTCTTCAAATCTGCGTAAGATTTCTAACGATCGGAAGCTGCTTTCAAACGGTCACAAATCAACTTCACTTTTTCGGTAGTCCCCTTAAGCAAATCCAGTATAAGTAACAATTTCTGACCCGTTTTGGCCCAACAGATCGGAGTCCTACATCGTCTACCATACAATGCCTCATAAGGAGCCATCTGTATACTAGCCTGGTAACTGTTGTTGTAAGCAAACTAAACTAAGGGTAAATGCTTCTCCCACGAACCCTGAAAGTCAATCACACAACAACAGAGCATATCCTCTAAAATCTGTATCACTCGCTCTGACTGTCCATCTAACTGCGGATGATAAGAAGTACTGAAATGCAAACGGCTACCTAGGGCACTATGCAAACAACTCCAGAACCTCACTGTGAATCTCGGATCTCTGTCTGATACAATAAACTTCGAAACTCCATGATGTCTCACAATCTCGCAAATGTACAAATTCGCCAACTTGTCTAAGGAATCTGTAGTGTTCACTGCTAAGAAGTGGGCACACTTAGTGAATCTATCAACTATCACCCAAACAGAGTTCTTCGTCGAATGAGACAATGGTAACCCCGACACAAAGTCCATAGTGATCCTCTCCCATTTCCATTCCGGAATCTTCAAAGGCTGTAACAAACCTGAAGGAACCTGATGTTCTGCCTTTACTCTCTGACAAACCATGAAACGGATCACATACTCGGCTACATCCTTCTTCAAACCAACCCAGAAATAATCATTCTTCAGATCTCGGTACATCTTAGTACTACCCAGATGCATCAAAAAAGGACTCGAATGTGCTTCACTCAGAATCGCACGTCTGAACTCAACATCTTCAAGTACTACAACTCTGTCTCTGAAACACAACACATTCTCACCACTGAAATTGTACTCTATCGGTCTACCTTCTGCAATGTCCTGAACATGAGAAACTAAAGACACATCTTGCAACTGTTTCTCTCTAATAACCTGAATCAAAGAAGGCTTCACTTGCAACTTTGTAATCAAACCACCATCCCCTGATACACTCAGTCTAGCAAACATAGCTCGCAACTCAACTGCAACCTTTCTGCTCAACGCATCGGCTACTACATTTGCCTTACCCGGATGGTACACAATAGTCAAATCGTAGTCTTTCAACAATTCAAGCTATCTTCTCTGTCTCAAGTTCAACTCCCTCTGAGTCATCAAATACTTCAAGCTCTTATGATTAGTGTAAACTGTGCACTTCTCACCATACAAGTAGTGACGCCAAATCTTCAACGCAAACACAACTGCGGCTAACTCAATATCGTGAGTAGGGTAGTTCTTCTCGTGCACCTTCAACTGTCTCGAAGCATAAGCAACAACTCTTCTTTCTTGCATCAAAACACAACCTAAACCTATGTAGGAAGCATCACTATAGATCACAAATTCTTTCCCTGAAACTGGTTGTACTAACACTGGAGCATTCGTCAAAGCTTCTTTTAATTTCTCAAAAGCCTCCTGTCTCGCATCTGACCACTCAAACTTCACTTTTTTTTGCAACAATTTAGTCAACGGAGCAGCTACTCTAGAGAAACCATTAACGAATCTCCTATAGTAACCAACTAATCCTGGGAAACTCCTAATCTCAATCACTGACTTAGGTTGTTTCCACTCAACAATAGCTTCAATCTTCGTCGGATCAACACGGAAACCTTCAGCTGACACAACATGGCCAAGAAACACAACCTCTCGAATCCAGAACCCACATTTACTAAGCTTCGCATACAACTGATTACTCATCAATCTCTGCTAAACAAGTCTCAAGTGCTCATCATGTTCTTCTTCCGATCTCGAGTACACAAGGATGTCATCTATGAAAACAACTATGAATCGGTCTAGATAGTCTCAGAAAACTCTATTCATCATATTCATGAAAGCTGCTGGTGCATTCGTGAGCCCAAACGACATCACAAGGAACTCATAATGACCATATATAGTCCTAAAGGCCGTGTAACACCCGGGTTCGGGGGTCGGGTGAAATTAGTAATTTAAAAATAGCTCGGGTTTCGGTTCCAAATTTTAAATAATAAAATAATGGTTTGGGCCTCGGGTTTTAAGACAAATAAAATTAAGTTGGGCCATATTTTTAAACAAGCCCACATGGCCATGGGTGGCACCTATTGTGGTTTCCCTTTTTCATTAAGGGCATTTAGGTCTTTGGGCCTTTAATTTTAAACCAACCTAAATAATGTTTTTTTAGTCATCTTCTTCCCTCTACTATCCATTTCCATCGACAAAGAAACCCTCTCCCCTTGGAGCACTATTCCATTTCATAACTCACCCAATCTTGAAGGTTTTTCAAAGGTAAGGTCGTTTTTAACTTGCTCTCATTATCCTCTACTAGCACATACCTTTATTTTCTAGAAAACTCATGATTTTAGTGGTTTGGGTGTTTTGAAATTTTGATTAAAAATGTCATTTTTAACATCCTTAACTTAGGTTTTCGATTTATAAATGTTATATGAGTTGTTTTGAGTCCAAAGGGGTCCAATGGGTATGATTTTTACAAGGTTTGGGGTGATTCCCGAAATGGGGTTTTGGGGAGGTTTTTGGGAGGTTTTAAGTTAAGTTTTGGGGGTGTTTTAGGTGGAATCTTGAGGGCTGATGGTTAGGGTATATGTAAGTATTGTTTTGAAGGCTTTAGGGAGTAATTTGAGGGTTGAAATCAATGGTTTTGAGGGGTGCTTAAGGGCTGCTCGGATTTTGGAATTTTGAGCTTGTTTTCAATGGAAAAATGGATGTCTTGTGCTTGGTATGTAATCCGAATTGATTATTTTAGAACATGGACTGATTTGGGATTGTTTGCTTGGTGTTGGAATGACTAGAAACGAGAAGTTTGGTTGGCGAAGCTTCGGGGACAAATCTGGGGATTTCGGAGTCTTGAGCTTGGTCTTCGATCTTCTCTTGGGTAGCAACGGTGAGTAGAATCATTGGTTTTTACATTGTGCTCGATATGGATTCCTTTTGGGGTTTGGGTGGAACCTTGAGAGGTCACCTATACCCATGTGTAAGCTTCTCTACTCTCATGTTGTTGTGGCATGTTGATTGTGTATACGTTGTGATTATTGAATGCATTTAAGTTGTTAATGTTGTAGTCGTGTTGAGTTCGTGCCTCACGTGATGGTAGTTTAAACTACGGTGATGTGTAGTCCCACCGGTAGTGACTAGTAGGGTAGTACTTTGACGTGTAGTCCCATTGGAAATCCACTAGTCGAAACGGTAATATGTAGTCCCACCGTACGTGTATGTTGGTTGTGCTTGTGCAAACCATGTGTTGATGTTGAGATAGACCCTTGTGCATCCATTGCTTTCTTGCATATAAACCGTGTTTTGGAAAACTGCATGTTGTGAATAATAGAGCCTCTCTCACTAAGCTAGTTAGCTTATGCTCTTATTGTTTCCAACGTGCAGATCGTTAGAGTTCGGGAGGCGAGCGGGCGAAGGAGGAGCTTTTGGAGTTCTCAAGCGAGTCTAAGTATGGTTTGCTTTTGTAATAATGCCTAGACAATGGGGGTATAGAGTTTAGGAGTTGGGGTCAAACTCCTTAGGAATTTATGTTAAGCATGTTAAACTCATGGTTGTGTTATGCTTTTGTTTCATGGTTTGTGATTTATGCCTGATATGTTGCTTATGTGAACATGCCTAAACATGTATGATGTTGGCCTATGTATGCCTTGTTCTTGCTAAACATGCTTCTTTGAAAAATTGTATGGAGTCTTGATTCGTATGTTTTTCGTTAGATTAAATGCCTCCCATGTTAAGTCCTGATGGTGGTCGTTGTATGTATGATTGTGTGTGCTTGGGAGTGTCCATATATGCATCTAGAACCGTATGGGAAGTTACCAAGTACGAAATGAGGAGTTGCAGAGCAGGGGTATTGATACGGTTAGGCCCGTATCAATACGGCCTTCTTGTTCCAGGCCATGCGTTTCGATACGCGGGGAGACGTATCGATACCTTTTTGGACACTGGAGTTACTGTCCAACTTGGTATCGATACCGGTCTCAGGCGTATCGATACCTTTTTGGTCACTGGAGTCACTGTCCAACTCGGTATCGACACCGGTCTTTGGCGTATCGATACGGTCATCTTAGCGTTGACCGTGAGAAGTCAACCGTTAGGGAGGGTATCGATACACTCCTTGGGTGTATCGATACGGTCTCCACGGGTTGACTCTAACCATTTGACCTGGTCAAGGTGTATCGATACACCCCTTAGGTGTATCGATACCGCCTTCATTTAAGTTTGAAATTGGGCTGTTATATGTGGTTTTGGGTTCATTTGATTGTCTCGTGTATGCCGTTCCGCTGTTTGATCACTTAGGACTTTAATACTCATCTAGACAAGATTAAAATTGAAAAAAAAAATAGGGTTGCATACCAAAGGGGAGCCTTAACGGGTTTCACTTCGGTTTTCCCCGTGTAGCCCACTTGGACCGGTCATCCTGCCAGACCGAGACGAGGGGGTTACATTTATTGGTATCAGAGCCTGAGGTTTCCGAGACCTCGGGCAGGTAAGTGAGGTAAGTTAGGGTATTATGAGTGTTTTTCCATGTATGTCTAAATTTTGTTTTAGCACGGTGTATGAATGCATGCTATGGTGACTTTGTTGCTGTTTGAGTGTTGGTTCGAGTCCCCATTGTTAGGCGTTGTTGTCAAAATAAAAAGGGAAAATTGTTTTGGTTTAAAGATCTTGAGAACCGGAGTCCTTTGCCCCTTGCTAACCTAACGTTTCTTTGTTGTTGTGTTTTTGTTGTTTTAGATTACTTTAATTGCTATGGTGAGACCGAGGGGACGACCTAGGGCGGGTGACCAGGCACCCGAGAACGCGCCTCCTGCTCTTAATGCTCCCGGTGGTAATGGAGGGAACGTCGGAGGTGATGGTAATGGGCCTCAGGCTGAGGCTAATGTGGGAGGTAATGGGGCTCAAGCGGGCCAAGGTCAGGCAGGCCCAGATGTGGCTCATTTGATCCAGACTATAGCCGGAGCTTTTCAGATAGCTTTGGCCGGTATGCAAGTTGCAGCACCATCTCAGGGTGCGGGGACAGGATTACCCCTAGAGAGGCTTCGAAATTTGGGGGCAGTTGAGTTTCGTGGGTTGTCTCCGGAGGGGTCGGAAGGGTGGATTGAGAGCATTACTCGCATCTTGGTTCAGATGGAGTGTTCGGATGCCCGTAAGTTGGGATGCATCGTCTCATTGCTTCAGGGAGACGCTTATACATGGTGGACCACTGTTATTTCTGGTATGGCCGAGGCGGATGTCACATGGGAGTTTT
The DNA here is from genome assembly GCA_030270665.1 of Hibiscus trionum. Classification (NCBI taxonomy): domain Eukaryota; kingdom Viridiplantae; phylum Streptophyta; class Magnoliopsida; order Malvales; family Malvaceae; genus Hibiscus; species Hibiscus trionum. The sequence continues at coordinate 17,081,793 of BSYR01000004.1, forward strand.
TCAGGAATGCCTTCAAGAGGAAGTACCTTGGGGTTCGGTACTTAGATGAAAAGAAAAGAGAGTTCATGGCTTTGGTCCAGGGCAATAGGACCGTGTCTGAGTATGAGATCCAGTTTGTGAGATTGAGCCAGTACGCGCCAGAGTTGATTCCGGATGAGAAGGAGCGATGTGAGCGTTTCAGATATGGGTTGACTACTGATGTGAAGACCTACATGTTGGCCTCCGACTACACTGAGTTCGATGTCTTGGTTTCTAAGGCCAAGGATATAGAGCAGAACCTGAGCTCTAGAGCACGTGCTGGTGGGTCTGACTCCGGGAAGAGACATGCAAACTGGGATAGAGATCATGCCAAGAGGCATAGGGATAGGAGGTACCAGCCGGATACAAGGCCTAGGGGTGGTAACCATGGTCAGGGCCGTCAGGGCCAAGGGGCCGTTGGGCACACTCCGGAGTGCACTAAGTGCGGGAGACGCCACCCAGGTGAGTGCATGGGTATGTTTGGGGCGTGTTGGAACTGCAGCTCCCGAGACAATTTGAGGCGTGATTGTCCACACCCAGTTAGGGGAGGACCGGCTCCAGCTAGGGGTTTTGAGCATCAGAGAGGTCGTGGGAACTTCCAGCCGAGGAATGAGGGTCAGAGGAACTTGGCTCATGTGGTAGCAGTCCAGCCCGAGGGAGGAGGACCGGCTAGGGTGTACGCTCAACGAGAGGCCGGGAATGACACTGATGTCATTGCAGGTAATTTCACATTACAGTCTTTGAGTTTGCTTTCCCTAATAGATTCGGGGTCAACACATTCGTATATTCTGGGTCAGCATGCAAAGTCATTAGGATTACCTTGTGATTGGCTAGAGGTAGGTGTAAATGTCACTAGCTCTTTTGGTGATACAGTGGTAGTTAGGAAAGTGTATAGGAGGTGTCCCTTGATGATTCAGGGCCACGTATTTCCGGTTGATATGATGGAGCTACCCTTTTATGGCTTTGATGTGATTTTGGGCATGGATTGGCTTGTAGAGCATAGAGCTAGGGTTGACTTCGAGACTAAGAGAGTCTCTTTGAGGCTTACCGATGATCTTGAGGTTGTGGTAGTTGTGGAGAATGTCAAGTTTTTGTCCAACGTGGTTTCGGCTTTGGAAGCTCAGAGGTTGTTGAGTTCAGGATGTCAGGCTTACTTGGCTTACGTAATGAACCCGAATATGAGTGAGGTGAGAACTCAGGACATTAGGACTGTGTGTGACTTTCCGAGCGTTTTTCCGGAAGAACTACCAGGCTTGCCTCCAGATAGAGCAGTTGAGTTTGCTATTGAGACCTATTCTGATTCCGCACCGGTGTCGATTGCTCCGTATAGAATGGCACTGAAAGAGTTGAAGACACAGCTTCAGGAGTTGACTGACAGAGGCTTCATTAGGCCCAGTGTTTCCCCGTGGGGTGCTCCGGTTTTGTTTGTGAAAAAGAAGGATGGTAGCATGATAATGTGCATAGACTATAGACAGTTGAATAAGGTGACAGTGAAAAACAAATATCCCTTGCCAAAGATAGATGACTTGCTAGACCAGTTGAGGGGTGCTTCTGTGTTTTCAAAGATTGACTTGAGGTCTGGGTATTATCAGTTAAAGGTAAAGGATGTGGACATACTGAAGACAGCTTTTCGTACACGTTACGAGCATTATGAGTTTTTGGTGATGCCTTTTGGATTGACCAATGCTCCAGCAGCCTTCATGGATATGATGAACCGCGTATTTCATAAGTTCTTGGACAGGTTTGTGGTAGTGTTTATTGATGACATCCTAGTGTACTCTAGGACCGAAGAGGAGCACGATGAACACTTAAGGTTAGTGCTTCAGACCCTACTTGAGAACCAGTTGTATGCCAAGCTAAGTAAGTGTGAGTTTTGGATTAGAGAGGTGGTCTTCCTTGGTCACGTGATCTCAGCTAGTGGGATTAGTGTAGATCCCAAGAAGATTGAAGCCATTGTGAATTGGAAGCAACCGAAATCAGTGACAGAAATCCGCAGTTTCCTAGGCTTGGCTAGGGATGGCAAATTTACCCGAACCCGACCCGCCCCGACCCGAGTGGGTATTTCATCCTAAATTTCGGGTTCGAGTCGGGTCGGGTCGGGTCTTTTACGAAAATAAGATCGGGTCGGGTCGGGTTCGGGTTTATAGGAAAAATGCCCCGACCCGCCCCGCCCCGGTACATGTAATTACAAAAATACCCTTTTATATAATATATGTTAGGGTTTCTAATTTTTCCCTTTTCATTCCCGTTCTTTTTTTTTGATATTTTCTCCCGACTGCCGTCTCAAAATTTCCTCATATCAGAAGATTTCATCTCTGGTGCTGGCGTGCTCTCATACTTTCAATTTCTCTTCTGGTAAGAATTTCGATTTCCTTAACTTTTTTGTTAGTGATTTTAAAAATTTACATTCCTTGCTTTGATGTTGTAATGTTACTCTGAATCTGGGTATTTAAACATGTTTTTGATTTTAGGTTTTCTCTTCTTTTCTTAAATTTCTTCCCAGAATTTCAAGAAACATAACAAGATATCTTAGCTTTGAATTGGTAACATGTAATGAAATGATTTAGGTTAAAACGAAACTCTAAACACAATGAAAGAAAGGCTTGATTTGCCTTGTATTCTCGCATAAATGTATGCATACACTTTGGAAGCGAGAATGTGAAACAGTCCAGGCCATTGTTCGAGTCGGGGCGGGTCAGGTCGGGGTCGGGTATTGCCTCCAAAATTCGGGGCGGGGTCGGGGCGGGACAAAGACCTCTATATACCGGGGCGGGGTGGGGTGGGGTATTGAGTTTTAATGTTCGGGTCGGGGTCGGGGCGGCAAAAAACCCGCCCCGCCCCGCCCCGTTGCCATCCTTAGGCTTGGCGGGATACTATAGAAGGTTTGTTGAGGGGTTCTCGAGGATAGCGGCTCCGTTGACCAAGTTACTACAGAAGAATGTTCCGTATGAATGGTCAGATGCGAGACAAGAAGCGTTTGGGAAATTGAAGAAAGCTTTGACCGAAGCTCCTATTTTGATTCAGCCCGAGCCGGGGAGAGAGTTTGTGATTTACAGTGATGCATCTTACGTGGGGCTAGGTTGTGTGCTTATGCAAGAAGGTAAGGTAGTGGCATATGCTTCACGACAGTTGAAGGTTCATGAGAAGAATTACTCCACACATGACATAGAGTTGGCTGCAGTGGTATTCGCGTTGAAAATTTGGAGACACCATCTTTATGGTGAGAAGTGCACTGTGTACACCGACCACAAGAGTTTGAAATATTTGATGTCTCAAAGGGAGTTGAATCTTAGGCAACGAAGGTGGTTAGAGCTCCTTAAAGATTATGACCTTACCATAGAGTATCATCCAGGCAAGGCAAATGTGGTGGCCGATGCCTTGAGTAGGAAGGTGGCCGTTGAGTTGCGAGCGATGTTTGCAAGGTTGAGTGTGTCTACGGATGGTAGGTTAGTAGCCGAGCTTCAGGTTAAGCCATCACTGGTTCAGTCGATCCGTGAGAAGCAGTTGCGAGATGAGTCCTTGGCACCTCACGTGCAAGACATAGCCGAAGATAGGCCCACCGAGTATTGTTTTGGAGATAATGGGATCCTATGTTTCAGGGATAGGATAGTGGTTCCGGAGGATGCCGAGTTGAGGCATATGATCTTGAGTGAGGCTCACAATAGTCCTTTTTCCATGCATCCGGGTAGCACGAAGATGTATCGAGGATTGAAGGAAGAGTATTATTGGGTTGGTTTGAAAAAGGATGTAGCCGAGTTCGTGAGTAGATGCACGGTTTGTCAAAGAGTCAAGGCTGAGCACCAGTTTCCCTCAGGGTTGTTGCAACCGTTGAAAATTCCAGAGTGGAAGTGGGAGCGTATCACTATGGACTTCGTGTCAGGACTTCCGTTGACTCCTTCGAAGAAAAATTCAGTGTGGGTGATTGTAGATAGATTCACCAAGTGTGCTCATTTCATACTGGTTCATACTACCTATACATTAGACAAGTTGGCCGAGTTGTATATTCGTGAGATTGTGAGACTACATGGGGTACCGAAGTCGATTGTGTCAGATCGAGATCTGAGATTTACCTCTAGATTTTGGGAGTGTTTGCATCAGGCCTTGAGCACTTGGTTGAACTTCAGCACTTCGTATCATCCGCAGTCAGATGGGCAGTCTGAGAGGGTAATTCAGATTTTGGAGGACATGTTGAGGTGTTGTATCATTGACTTTTAGGGGTCATGGGAGAAACACCTACCATTAGTGGAGTTTGCGTATAACAACAGCTATCAGTCGAGCATTCAAATGGCCCCCTATGAGGCCTTGTATGGTAGGAAGTGTAGGACCCCGATTTGTTGGGCCGAGGCCGGACAAAAGCTTGTGCCGATGCCCGAATTGCTTAAGGGAACCACCGAGAAGGTGAAGTTGATACGTGATCGCTAGAAAGCGGCTTCAGATCGACAAAAGTCCTATGCCGACTTAAAAAGGAAGGAGGTAGAATACTCCATGGGGGATAAAGTGTTTTTGAAAGTCTCACCTTGGAAAAAGGTGATGAGGTTTGGGAGGAAAGGCAAGTTGAGCCCAAGGTACAGAGGGGCTTATGAGATAGTTGAGAGAATTGGTCCGGTTGCGTATAGATTGAGACTCCCAGTTGAGCTAGAGAAGATTCATGATGTATTTCATGTGTCGATGCTTAGGAGGTATAGATCGGATCCGTCCCATGTCATGCCAGTGGAAGAAATAGAGTTAAATCCGGACTTGTCTTACAATGAGGAACCAGTTGAGATACTCGCTTCTGATCGCAAGGTGTTGCGTGGCAAGACCATAGAGTTAGTCAAAGTCTTATGGAGACATACATGTGTGGAGGAAGCCACGTGGGAGAGGAAAGCTGACATGCTTGAGCAGTTCCCGTATTTGTTTCCGTCAGGTAATTTCGAGGACGAAATTCCTTAAGTAGGGGAGAGTTGTAACACCCGGGTTCGGGGGTCGGGTGAAATTAGTAATTTAAAAATAGCTCGGGTTTCGGTTCCAAATTTTAAATAATAAAATAATGGTTTGGGCCTCGGGTTTTAAGACAAATAAAATTAAGTTGGGCCATATTTTTAAACAAGCCCACATGGCCATGGGTGGCACCTATTGTGGTTTCCCTTTTTCATTAAGGGCATTTAGGTCTTTGGGCCTTTAATTTTAAACCAACCTAAATAATGTTTTTTTAGTCATCTTCTTCCCTCTACTATCCATTTCCATCGACAAAGAAACCCTCTCCCCTTGGAGCACTATTCCATTTCATAACTCACCTAATCTTGAAGGTTTTTCAAAGGTAAGGTCGTTTTTGACTTGCTCTCATTATCCTCTACTAGCACATACCTTTATTTTCTAGAAAACTCATGATTTTAGTGGTTTGGGTGTTTTGAAATTTTGATTAAAAATGTCATTTTTAACATCCTTAACTTAGGTTTTCGATTTATAAATGTTATATGAGTTGTTTTGAGTCCAAAGGGGTCCAATGGGTATGATTTTTACAAGGTTTGGGGTGATTCCCGAAATGGGGTTTTGGGGAGGTTTTTGGGAGGTTTTAAGTTAAGTTTTGGGGGTGTTTTAGGTGGAATCTTGAGGGCTGATGGTTAGGGTATATGTAAGTATTTATTTGAAGCCTTTAGGGAGTAATTTGAGGGTTGAAATCAATGGTTTTGAGGGGTGCTTAAGGGCTGCTCGGATTTTGGAATTTTGAGCTTGTTTTCAATGGAAAAATTGATGTCTTGTGCTTGGTATGTAATCCAAATTGATTATTTTAGAACATGGACTGATTTGGGATTGTTTTCTTGGTGTTGGAATGTCTAGAAACGAGAAGTTTGGTTGGCGAAGCTTCAGGGACAAATCCGGGGATTTTGGAGTCTTGAGCTTGGTCTTCGATCTTCTCTTGGGTAGCAACGGTGAGTAGAATCATTGGTTTTTACATTATGCTCGATATGGATTCTTTTTGGGGTTTGGGTGGAACCTTGAGAGGTCACCTAAACCCATGTGTAAGCTTCTCTACTCTCATGTTGTTGTGGCATATTGATTGTGTATACGTTGTGATTATTGAATGCATTTAAGTTGTTAATGTTGTAGTCGTGTTGAGTTCGTGCCTCACGTGATGGTAGTTTAAACTACGGTGATGTGTAGTCCCACCGGTAGTGACTAGTAGGGTAGTACTTTGACGTGTAGTCCCATTGGAAATCCACTAGTCGAAACGGTGATGTGTAGTCCCACCGTACGTGTATGTTGGTTGTGCTTGTGCAAACCATGTGTTGATGTTGAGATAGACCCTTGTGCATCCATTGCTTTCTTGCATATAAACCGTGTTTTGGAAAACTGCATGTTGTGAATTATAGAGCCTCTCTCACTAAGCTAGTTAGCTTATGCTCTTATTGTTTCCAACGTGCATATCGTTAGAGTTCGGGAGGCGAGCGGGCGAAGGAGGAGCTTTTGGAGTTCTCAAGCGAGTCTAAGTATGGTTTTCTTTTGTAATAACGCCTAGACAATGGGGTATAGAGTTTAGGAGTTGGGGTCAAACTCCTTAGGAATTTATGTTAAGCATGTTAAACTCATGGTTGTGTTATGCTTTTGTTTCATTGTTTGTGATTTATGCTTGATATGTTGCTTATGTGAACATGCCTAAACATGTATGATGTTGGCCTATGTATGCCTTGTGCTTGCTAAACATGCTTCTTTGAAAAATTGTATGGAGTCTTGATTCGTATGTTTTTCGTTAGATTAAATGCCTCCCATGTTAAGTCCTGATGGTGGTCGTTGTATGTATGATTGTGTGTGATTGGGAGTGTCCATATATGCATCTAGAACCGTATGGGAAGTTACCAAGTACGAAATGAAGAGTTGCAGAGCAGGGGTATCGATACGGTTAGGCCCGTATCGATACGACCTTCTTGTTCCAGGCCATGCGTTTCGATACGCGGGGAGACATATCGATACCTTTTTGGACACTGGAGTTACTGTCCAACTTGGTATCGATACCGGTCTCAGGCGTATCGATACCTTTTTGGTCACTGGAGTCACTGTCCAACTCGGTATCGACACCGGTCTTTGGCGTATCGATACGGTCATCTTAGCGTTGACCGTGAGAAGTCATCCGTTGGGGAGGGTATCGATACACTCCTTGGGTGTATCGATACGGTCTCCACGGGTTGACTCTAACCATTTGACCTGGTCAAGGTGTATCGATACACCCCTTAGGTGTATCGATACCGCCTGCAGTTAAGTTTGAAATTGGGCTGTTATATGTGGTTTTGGGTTCGTTTGATTGTCTCTTGTATGTCGTTCCGCTGTTTGATCACTTAGGACTTTAATACTGATCTAGACAAGATTAAAATTGAAAAAAAAAGAATAGGGTTGCAAACCGAAGGGGAGCCTTAACGGGTTTCACTTTGGTTTTCCCCGTGTAGCCCACTTGGACCGGTCATCCTGCCAGACCGGGACGAGGGGGTTACAGGCCGTCTTCGGAACATCACACTCTTTTACCTTCAACTGATAGTACCCTGATCTCAAATCTATCTTCGATAACACTATGGCACCCCTCAACTGACCAAACAAGTCATCTATACGAGGCAACGAATACTTGTTCTTTACTGTCAACTTGTTCAACTGCCTGTAGTCGATACACATTCTCATACTGCCATCCTTCTTCTTCACAAACAACACGGGAGCACCCCAAGGTGAACTACTAGGCATAATAAAACCACGGTCTAACAACTCCTGAAGCTGACTCTTCAATTCTTTCAACTCTTTCGGAGCCATATGGTACGGAGCAATAGAAACTGGAGTAGACCCTGAAACAGTCTCAATCACAAACTCTACATCTCTGTCAGGAGGCAAACCTGGTAACTCTTCTGGAAACACATCCGGAAAATCACAAACTGTTCTAATATCTTTCAGTCTAACCTCGCTCATATTCGGATTCATCACATACGCTAAGTAAGCCCAACAACCAGAATCCATCAACCTATAGGCCTATAAAGCAGACACAACATTCGACAAGAACTTAACGTTCTTGCCTACTAATACTACTACCTCGTAGTCATCGGAAAGCTTCAACGCAATTCTCTTTGTCTCAAAATCTACACTAGCTCTGTGCTCAACCAACCAATCCATACCCAAGATAATATCAAACCCGTAGAACGGAAGCTCTATCATATCAACAGGAAACACATGACCCTGAATCTTCAATAGACACCTCCTATACATTCATCTAACTACAATCGTCTCACCGAAGGAACTAGTCACATGCATCCCTACATCTAAGATCTCAACAGGTATGTCTAACTTCTTTGCATGCTCACTCAAAATATAAGAATGCGTAGAACCCGAATCAACTAAGGAAAGCAAAGACATGGACTGTAACTCAAAATTACCTGCTATCACATCTGTGTCATTCCCTGCCTCTCTCCGTGCATAGACTCTAGCTGGTCCACCGGCCTCTGACTGAACTACCACAACATGAGCAAGATTCCTTGGCGCCTCTATCCTAGGTGCATCAGCCCTCGGCTGGAAGTAACTACGACCGCACCCACGGCCTCTCTGATAGTCAATCGCTCTCGCAGGAGCCTGTGCTAGGTTCGGTGCCTGTGCCGCCTGATGCGGACACTCTCTCCTGAAGTGGTCTCTCGATCCACAGTTCCAGCAAGCATGAAAATTACCCCAACACTCTCCTGAATGTTGTCTCCCACAACGGGCACACTCGGGCAAACACCCTCCAGCTCTATGGCCCTGATGGCCTCTACCATGGTGGCCACCGCCACGCCTATGGTCAAACTGTTGTCCACTGCCCCGATGCCTCTTGGCATCACCACGGTCAAAGTTATTGTGCCTCTTTCCCGAACTGGATCCTCCCGAGCGCTTGGTCAGCCCCAAGCTATGCTTGATGTCCTTGGCCCTAGCGACCAAGACATCAAAATCAGAATAATCTGAAGCCAAGGTGTACCGCTTGACTTCCTCATGAAGTCCATATCTGAACCGATTACAACGGTCCCTCTCAGTAGGAGCCAACTCCGGAGCATACTGACTCAGGCGGACAAAGCGAATCTCATAATCTGTCACTGAAGCATCTCCCTGAACAAGAGCCATGAACTCCCGTTTCTTCTCATCCTGATATCTCAGCCTCAAATACCTCTTATGGTAAGCAGTCTCAAAGAAGTCCCAACCAATCTTGGCCTCAGGCACACCGGTAGTAATGGTAACCCACTAGGTGTAAGCGTCACCCTGAAGCAGCGAAACTACACAGCCCAACTTGCGAGCACCAACACATCCCATCTGAGCTAAGAAACATACTGTCTTCTCTAGCCACAACTCTGACCTCCCAAGTGTAGATCCCCTGAACTCTTCTGCTCCTAGGCTATGGAGCCTCTCTAACGGTAAGCTAGCATCATCCCCTCTCGGCTGAGCTGCAGCCTGAGCTCCAGCAACTGCAGCCTGAAACGCTCTCTCTATGGCTTGAACTAGCGGAGCCATATCTATTCCTGCAGGACCTTGGCCACCCTGACCAACCTGAGGTCCCGCTCCCTCAGCTCCAGCCTCGCCTCCCACTTCAGGCTGAGGAGGTGGTGGTGGTGGAGGAGCTCCAACTCCAACAGCAGGCTCTCCCACAGGAGCCTCTACTCCAGCCACCGGCTCATTAACATGAGCCGCAACCCGAGGTTCCTGACGAACCATCCTCGGTCTACCTCTAGGCCTCGACATACGCGCTCACAGATAACAACTACAACAACAACAACAATACACAAAAATAGGGTTAGCAAGGGCGAGGGTCCAAGTGGCTCAAGTATGTTCCCTCACTTAAAAATCCTATTTCCGATGTAATAGAAGCAATGAGACTCTACTCAACATGCTTCAAACAATATACATTCATGATCAAACAAGCATACATCAAGCATACTTGGTAAACAAGCAAACATACTTACATGGAAAGAAAACACCGTGCAATTGCAATACAAAGAATTAACTTACCTCACTTACCTGCCCGAGGTCTCGAAAACCTCAGGCTCTGATACCAACAAGTGTAACCCCCTCATCCTGGTCCGGGCTACTGACCGGTCCGAGCGGGTCACACCAGGGGTAACCGAGGCGAAACCCGCTAAGGCTCTACTTCGGTTAACAACCCGGGAAAAACTTTTCATTTATTATTATCTTATCTAGATGTATTATTATGTCCTATGTGAAAAAGGCAATAGCGGAAGAAAAAAGCGAGGCAAACAACCAAACAGCCCAACAAAACAACCCATTTTAAGCTTAAACTGCAGGCCGTATCGGAACGCCCAGAGGGTGTTTCGACACGCCTTGACTAGGTCAACTAGCCAAAGTCAAGCCGAGGAGACCGTATCGAAACGGGTGTTGACCGTATCGAAACGCCCTCATCAGTCAACTTCTTGTGGTCAACGCTACGAAGACCATTTCAAAATGCCTAGGACCGTTTCGATACTCTGAATTTCTCGTCAAAATCTCATATTTCCAGTAGCAAAAAAGTATCGAAACGCCTCATTTGCGTACCGAAACGCCCGGGCTGAAACAAGAGGCCTATCGAAACAGGAACAACCGTTTCGATACACCTGCTGCGAACAGACAGGTTTTAGCTGGTTTATGGCACAAGGCTGCCCCAAAACACCAACCAAGACCTCTAACAACCAACATGCATCACTCTAAGGCAAAACCACACACAACAAGCATGCTTAGCGCACTTCATGCATATAGAAGCCATTCATTAAAAGGATCAACAAAACAACATATGATTCATACATAGCACTCAAGATAACATGCTTAGACAAGAACATACATTTAAGCATTTAAGATAGGGGTACAAGGCCAACAAACACAAACATTCAAGGTAAGCAATAAAGCATGGTTTACAAAACAAGACATGGCATTCACAAGTCATACCATAACATCAACAAGGAGTCTAACATGCTCCTAAAACAAAATATCCACATAAGTCCCCATTGCTTGACTATTACATCATTAACTTAAAATAGTTCATACTTGAGGATAGCAAACGCTCAACTAGCACACTTGGAGGCCCTCTTCTTGCACTAGCAACCCACGAACTACGGATCTGCATTGTCGAACAAAAGAGAGCGTAAGCATAAAGCTTAGTGAGGGTAAGCTCATAAAACAAACCTCGACAATGCAGGGTCCAAGCACGAGCATACAACCAAGGTAGAATGCATGATCTTACCTTCGAACCACATGAGTCAAAATATCAATGATACATGAACACAATTATCAACATCATGCCATGCTCAACAACTCATAAGCTCAACACATGGAAATACATATATCAATGTATTATCAAACACATTCCACAATCCGTATTGGCAATACATATACCAATCCATACTGGCACCTAGCTATGACTCGAATATGCGGATAACCGTTGGAACTTACATCCAACAACTCACATTTACCTTACGGTGGGATTACACTCATCATCGTTTCACGCGGAGGGGATTCCACTCATGCTCACGCCTCGTCGATGGGATTACACTCATCACCGACTAACATATATATACGAAGATTTCCGGGCGAACCCGTACTCCATCTTGATGACTACCATCACCAAGACCACGTGCGCATTTGGACTCTCATGTGCACACTAAACATCCTAATGATCGATCATTGTACCCAAGCATACTAGTGCCAATACTAACATAATTCATAACCTTTCACAACACCATTCATATCAACTTCCGTGCTTAGCACGTACTCACCATGACTTACCGTCATGCACAAACCACAATCCAAACCACATGCATATAACAATGCATCAAAACCATGCCTCAACATACATGTATAACACAATATACATAACCATATTAATCACACTTAATACATGAGGCATAATCAACATTTAAAGTTCAACCAAAGTCTCTAACTAAAGCTTGGGATTAGACTATCAATCTAATCCCAACTTTAGGTGGGTTTACCAAGCCCAACCTAGGTCCACATGCTTGAACCAACGTTTGAAAACTAAGTGAAAAACATAGAACCACTCACCCACTATTCCAAGCTCAACCACACTAGCCGATCAAGCTCCCAACGGTTCCGGATTTGTTCCCGAGGCTTCACCAACGCAAATCCTTGCTTCTAATCTTCCCAACACAATCAAAATAACCTCAAATCAGTTCACAAATTAATGTAGCAAACCCGGAACACAAACCAAGCACAAAACACAAGGATTCAAGCTAAAGACAATCCCAAAACCTTCATTCCCGAGCAGCCCTAAAGCACAGTCCAAAACCAATGATTCCAACACTTATATTACTCCCAAAAGCTTTCAAAACAACCCTTATACATAGCCTAACCATCAGCCAACAAATTTCCACACCAAACACACCCAAAACTCAACCTAAAACCCTTCTAAAACCTCTCAAAAACCCAATTTCGGGAAACACCATAAACCTTGTAAAAATCAAGTATGTTGGACCTTATAGATAGTAAACAACTTGTATAACATTAATAAATCAAAAGCTTAAGTTAAAGCCAACAAAGTTAGCATTTTTAATCTAAAACTTCAAAACTCTAAAATGGGAAATCATGGGTTTTAATAAAAAATAAAACTATAGACTTGTTGGGGATGATAAGGACAAGTCAAAAGTGAGTTTACCTTTGAAAAATCTCCAACAATAAGCAAGAGAGATGATGGAATAGTGAACTTGAAGGGGAGGGGGTTTTCACGTTAGAAAAGCTTGAAGGTAGGAGATGATGAATAGTTTGGGTGTTTTGAAATAAGAGTGTTTTTATTTTACAAGTCAAAATATTTACCAATTTGCGATTAATGAGATGGCTATCTCAAAAATCCTAAAATCCATGGAATTGGGTTTTAAACCAAACAAGCCCAACATAAAATATTTGTTTTGAAAACACGTGGCCCAAAATAATATTTTATTATTTTAATTCACCCGACCCCCAAACCCGGGTGTTACAGATACCACCAAATATAACCCCCTTGTCCCGGTCTAACTGACAGGCTGGTCTGAATGGGTTACACGGGGAAAACCGAAACGAAACCCGCTAAGGCCTCACTCCGATTAGCAACCCTGTTTTTTCATTTAATTATCTTATCTAGATATCACATTAAATCCTATGGACGAAGGCAAAAGCAGAAAACGATAATAAACGATTCCAAACGGGACACAAGGCAACCTAAATTTACCAAGTAACATATTAGTCCAATTCCATGCGTACGAAGCGAAACCATTCATAAACGACACATAAGACATCAACAAGGAAGCATACAAACATTCAGAACTAAAACGCAACGTTCAAGGACCTTTGAAGATGCCAAAGCCCATTTATTTGTATGCGTTTTGGAACATGCTTGCCCGTTCCAATACGCGGGCTCCAGTTTAAAAGCAAGACCAAGCCGTTCCGATATGGTCCATTTTGTTCCGGAACGGGGGCCCTCAGTAACAAAATGTATCAGAACGAGTTCTGAAATGGGGGTTCACAGTCTCGAAACGTATCGAAACGAGTTCCGAAACGGGGGCTCACAGTGTCAAATCGTATCGAAATGACATCACCCCCATTCCGATACGAGTATCCCTAGAGCTACACCCGTTTCAAAACCCTCTCGAGCGTTTTGAAACACCTGCACCCAGATTGGCCCAAAAACATACTTAGACACTTCCAAAGGTTTCCAAACGTGTCCCAAATCATCAAAACCATAAAGCAACATATCATGCATACTTTCTAGATGCAAGGAATCCTAATCACATCATTCGACATGCATTTTAGCAACAATTTAGATTCCAAGCTCTAAGCTCACAAGAACACTTAGATACAAAAACACTAACATACCAAAACACCAAGCAATTCATACATGGCAACATTAGACCTCAGCATAACATAACATCACCATTTTATACATGTTTGACCATAAACAAACCATAGTAAAAGAGTTTGGACACAAACTCCATAACATACAAAACTAGCATTCCCATTGTCTAAGCCTTATTACACAACGTAAACCATACTTTGAGCTTAATGAGAACTCTAAGAGTTTCTTTTGTTGCTCACTTGCCTCCTGAAGCCTCTAACGATTTGCATTGTTGAAGAAAAGAGAGCGTAAGCTAGGAGCTTAATGAGCGGAGCTCTAAAACACAACAACAATGCAGTTTTTAAAATGTAAACATAGATTTAAGTAAAACCAGTTAAGGAAAGACGTAATGAATCACGATCATCACAATACAAGGTATGCACATGCCTAACCCAAAACCCGGTGGGACTACACATCACCGTTCAACTAGTAGTTTTTCGATGGGACTACACATCACCGTACTTTTCTACTAGCCACTACAGGTGGGACTACACATCACCGTAGTAACGAAAACCATCACGTGAGGCTTGACACCAACAACGACTACACAACAACATTAAACGGAGAGTAAAAACAATCTAAAAACATCATCACATCACATATATCACGAGAACCGAAAATCAACCAACAAACGAAATTAGATGAGCTTACTCTTGGGTCTAGGTTAGTCCCTAAGACTCCACCTAAACCCCAAACCTTCATTGATCATAAATAAGATTCCAAAACAATATCCACTCTCTAATGAACCCAAACGGAAGCTGAAACACAGATCTCAAGCCTCCGTAGCGCCCGGTATCGCACCCGAAGCACCCGAACCTGATTCCTCTCTTTAAAGCAATCGAAAACATATTATTAGGACACTAATACACTTGTAAACCAGTAGCAACCCGCAAACTCACTCTTGCAACCAGAACACATCAATTCCAATCCAAATTTCATCCAAACTTCACCATTTTTGTTCTAAACATACCCCACACTGAAATCATCCATTCCAACTATCAAAACACATCTAGAAACATCCCTCATCATCAAATGAACCACCAGCCACGTTTTCAACCTAAAACTGACCCAAAAACCCACCATTTTTAACCTAAAAATCTCATTTTTATACCCATTTCGGGTTTTCAACAAAACCCTACCATTTTAAGATATAATACACTTAAGAGAAAGATTAAAACATATATTAACTTTACAAATCAAAGACCCCATGAAAAACCATTAAAGCTTCCACCTTTTTCTTAAAACTTGAACATTTGAAATATCACAAAAATGGAGTTTAGGAAAAACTAAAACCATGGAAACGTTAAAGACGGTGAGGAGAAGTCAAAAACACATTTACCTTGATGAAAGCTCTTGAAATCATAAAGGGAGGAGATGGAACATTAACTTTGAGTTGAAGAGGTTTTTGTGTCGTGGGTTTTTTGATGAAGGACGAAGAAGATGACATTTCAAAAAATCTCTTTTTACTTGGCTTATTTCATTTATTTGGAAATTCCCATTTTGCCCTTAATGAAAACACAAACCCTTTTCAATTAAAACCAAGCCCACTTTTATTTAAAATAAGCCCAACGACTCGAACCCAATTTAACTCTCCTAACACCGACCCCTAAACCTGAGTGTTACAACTTCCCAAACTGTGTCTCTAGGTTCTTAATAGCAGCATCCTGGTTGTTCATCTTCATCTCTGTCCTGTCCATGAAAGACTCGGTTTTCTCAATAAATTTATTAGTATAAACAATAAATTCACCAATTTGTTTCATAAAGTTATTCAGAGTTGCTTCTAGTGAATTATTGTGTTGTGGTTGCTGAGTCTGCTGCCTGGATTGATTCTGCTGGTAGCTTCCCTGTAGCTGTTGTGGATTTGCTGCCATCTTTGGGTTGCTCTAGGAGAAGTTTGGATGGTTTCTCTAGTTAGGATTGTATGTGTTCTGGGATGGCCTGCTATTCCTCTCATAACCTCCTATGTAGTTTGCGGATGCGGTGCATTCAGAGGAATCATGGTTGGCCCCACATTCGCCACAGAAGGGCTCAACAACTTTTACTTCATGGACCTTCCCTGGGGATTGCACCATCTTCATCACCAGCTCAGTCAAAATGTCGAGGCGGGCATTAGCAAGATTCGGAGACTTCCACCTCATTTACAGTAGTTGGCCGCCTTGTGCCGCCTCGGCGGACTGTCGGATATTTGTAATCATTTTAGTTGCTATGTTGAGCAGCCGTAGTGCTTCCTTTGGAGGTCTGTCTAGGATGATCCCATTAACCGAGGCATCTATCAACATCCGAGTTGGATAGTTAACCCCATTGTAGATTATAGATACCTGAGTCCAAGCCGGTAAACCATGAAGCAGACAGTTGTTCAACATTGTTGATACTGCTCCTATCCCTCAGTGAATAGGGAAATAACCTCAGCCGCAATACGTCCTGGTGTACCACATGAATCTTGAATGCTCAAAAAATGTTCAGGAATCCTCGTAGATGCTGCCGAGCATCTTCGGTAGCAGTCCCTCCGAAGTGCCCTAATGTGTTTAGCATGTTGAACATGACAAGCTTCAGTTCAAAATGATCTGCCCCAATCTCCGGTTCCATTAATATTGGCTCGAACCTTTGGAAGTCATATTCAAGGTAGTCCCTAGTTGTCCGTACTTGGGGTGGATCAGGAGGATCATGCCTCTACTGTATTGGTGGTCCTCTGGGCGGCAAATCTGGCTGCCCGCCCCTGCCATTGATGGCATCAGTTGGTGGGTCATCGTTTACCATGGTCTCTTCCTTTGCTTTGCCTTTGCCTTTGTTCTTTAAGGCTTCCTCGAGCTCCCTCTAGATTCTCCTAGTTTCACGCTCAAGATCATCGTAAATAATGAAGTTTCCGGCAGGGTTAGCCCTGGTCATACACTTGCAAAAGACACGGTAAAAAAATTCGATTAAAAACGAAATTCGCTGTTACCAATCCCCGACAACGGCGCCAAAAACTTGTAGGGCGTGTAGGTGTTCCCTTTTTGTGGGAGCGCAAGTGCACACTCCTGTCAAGTTATAGTATATAAGATGTCGAATCCCACGAGGATTGGACAGCTTGTCTCGTTCTTTAGTTCCTGCACAAAGGTAAAATAAAACAAAAGTGAATGATTGGTTGAGATCGAAAAGTAAATAAAAGCACAAGTAATAGAGAAGAGGTGAATCAGGTTGATAGAGCAAGCATGGTTATGCTGCCACTTAGTGTGAGAACTGCGCTGAGTTAGGTATGAGTTATCCTTTGTTGCCACGATATGCTGCCTCGGTGGGTACGGCGGGCGGCAAACTACGGCATTGTCACACGGCCGCAGCAGGTCACTGCCACTGCAGGGCTATTTACTGTCTCGACAGGTGGAATGGAAAGACGTCCTGGCGGCAAGTCTGGCAGATACTCCAAGTTCGACAGGATAGTTGACAGTGATCCCTCCTATTTCTAGGTTAGGATGCTCGAGATTGATAACTTGATGACTAGTGTGGAACCATATCAATCAACTCGGTTAGAGATCCCTTTTAGCCGCTGAAAATTATGGACTAGTGTGGAACCAAGTTAGTCACGCCTCCCGTTGTGACCGTACTTAACCCTTTCGAGAGCCTTGCACTTTCGTGCCCGACAAATAGATTCTCTCAAATGACTGGTGTAGAAAGGTTGAAAGAATGAAGAACAATGGATTAAGTAAACTTGGAATATTTTATTGAAGAAATAACTCAAAAAATCTAAAACAACTGTTTCACTCTAGTTACATCATAACCCTAACCCAAGGGGAATTTAGAACATAGCGGCAGAGAAGAGCACAAGAAAAGTCTATAGAAAACCTATGATGATTTAAAATAGAAGTACAATGGGTATTTATAGACTCAAAACTATGTCAAGTCATTCTTGAAGTAGAAGTCCTCTAAAGTAGTTTTTCTTTAATGTAGATTTAAATGCTGACTTCTTTGCTTGGAATATGGACTCTTCCTCGTTTCCTTCGTCCGCAAGTAAGCCTGAAAATTCCACGTCGATAGCCCTAGCCGCTAGTATAGACGTCAGAAAATCATGTGACCACCGGTGATAGACTCATGAGTTTTAGCTCTACAAATCGCGCTCCGGTTCTCCTAACGTCCATAGTCAGCTGCCGCGGGCAGCAAGGTTGGCAGCACCAGGTGCTCCACAGGTTCTTGGAAGCAACTTATCTTCAGTTGGAACTGCTTCAGTACAGCTCCTAGGTTTGCTTCTCAGCGTTGTGTCCTCCATTCCTCTGTTCCCTTGTTCAGCTGTTAGTACCTACAAGCAAGAATACAATAAAACAATATCTCTTATTCACCAAATAAATGATAAGTTAAAAAATCAAGGTAGAACAATGAAAACACTGTAAAATTCTATGCATGAACCTAATTATGCCTAAAATGAGCTTAAAACAATAATAATAAGAGTTGGAAAGTGCATGAAATATAGGACTTTTGGACACTTTACAAGCAACAATCAATAGTTTTCCTTGGGTCGATTCCATGGTATTTGGATACACGAATTCCACCTCCGCACCAGTAACAATAATGATCTAGTCATATTTCCTCTGTCGCACCAATTGGCCAATACACAACACGTTCCTCCGTCGCACCATGGTCGAAGCCCAATACCCGTACCAATGATCTCATGAATTCTATGGCTTGCGAATTGTATCAAATACTTCGATCCCAAGGTTCAATAACAATAATTCGATGGCAATAGTATCATATCAATAGATCAAAAATCATATTTCCATGTCAATAAACAATAGTAAGAATCCAATGGTCAATGAATCTATATACTTCAATGATTTCTATGACAATAATAACAATGCTACGGACGATGATTCGATGCAATACTTACAAAGACTTACCAATATAGCTTTCAATAATATTTTATGCAAAACCCCTCAATTCAATAGTTAGTAAATCAATAATCAATAATTCGAGATCGCACCTAGCCACTATCGAGACTCCTCCTACACTCACCTTGATACTAGGGTTCTCGGATAACAATTCCTTTGTTTCTAGCCTGCCTTGTGGATGAAGGATTAGCTTCTCCCAATTCTTGAACTAGGAAGAACATAAGAAAGGTGTTACAATTGATATTGATAACTTACTTAGAATGGCCAATAGCTATTCAATGGATTCATGAATCAAAGCTTGAAGAATATAGACTAAGCTTAAGAATTTCATCTTGAAATTAATCTACTGGCATCATAGAACTAACAATAATGTAAGGGTTTCTACTTACCCAAACGATATCTATAGATTGATACTTTAGAATCAAAGAAAGCTTAAACTTATGGAACTCAAATTGAGAGGTGTATGCTTGAGCTTGGTGGAGAGAATGACATTGGAGGTGTGATCTTGTTTTCAAGACAAGGGATGAGATTTGGTTTCGGTAATAGTCGAAATAAAGATTAGGACTTTTCTTTATTCTTTCTCAAGGAAACTATAGCCTTAATCATATCCCACCTCACCAAAGACCAATGAAAAGGTTTTCCTTAGCAAAAGGAAAGCTTAATCTATTAATATCCATATTTTCTTATCCTTTCTAACTTTTTATCAACTCAAGGAAAATGATGACTATTAGACATCCTTTCTAATCAGCTTCCATGTGGGAGGGACAAACTCAAGCAGGTGAATCATAGCCATGTGTCATTATTTGCAAATTGATTACTAAAAATTATTTATGCAGGGACATGTACCGATACACATAGGGTTGTATCGATACGGCTAAGTAAAATTCGAAAAGTTAGTTAAAAGTGTTAAGGCTGTATCGATATACTTCTTGATGTATCGAAACTCTTTGCAAAAACTTTATCGATATGGGTTCCCCCGTATTGATATGCCAAGCCCAAAAACTTCATTTTCAGCAATTCAAATATCCCTAATCATGGAATCAACTACGTGGATGCAATGTTTGATCATTTTAATATCTAATTTACGATCGTCGGAACATGGTTCCGACTAGACTAGTTTTCGGGATGTTACAATTCTCCGCACTTAAGGAAAATTCGTCCTTGAATTTTTACCTGAGTTGGTGTGCTAATCATTCCCTTGACTGGAGGTCCTTATATGGTACATTTGAGCAGGAGCTTTAGACTAAGGCTTGTACGATGCTTTAGACGATCCTCCAAACTTTCCGAAGGATCCTTGATCCCTCCCTTTTCCTTGAAAAGACTGGGCATGGGATACGTTAACTGATGCCTAAGTGGACTTATTCTTTGGGCAATCTCGGATCAAGTGTCCCATTTCACCACAGAAGAAGCAAGCTTCGAATTTCTTATGACATTGTCCTTTAGGATGCTTATGTTCACAGAAGTTGCAGACTGGAAGCTTTGTCTCAATGGAGTTAACACTAGGAAAGGACTGAATCACAACTTGTGGTTTGGCAAGATATTCATACCGGGAAGGCTGTGAATACACACTCGGTTATGAATCATGGTACTTCCCTTTCTTGAAAGATTCATGAGATTCATCTCGGTGTATCTTCTCAGATTTGTTCGACCCACTATTCTTGTGAACCTTTTGAGCACCTTCGGTAGCTTTGAATCTATTCACAAGGTTTTTGAAAACCGGTAATGCAAAAAGCCGTGAATATATGATGTAGCTCATCGTTCAAACCGTTGATGAACATCCTACATTTCTCTTCTTCTTTCTTGATATATTCAGCCCCATATCGACAATACTTACAAAAGTCATGAATATACTGCTCGATAGGTCGATCACCTTGCTTTAGATGAAGGAATATGTCACGTCTCTCAGCAAGGTAGTATCCACTAATGTATTTCTTTCAAAATTCATGTATAAAGAACTCCCAATTTATAGTCTCTTTAGGGACCGCAAGAACTGTTGCTTCCCACCAATACAAAGCTTCATCATATAACAAAGAAAGGGCACATTCGATCTTGTGCTCATCGTAACAATACAACTGCTTGGTCAAAATTTGTATAGTATTGTCTAACCAGTATTTAGCAATTTCAGGGTTATCATCACTTTGCCCGGTGAAAGAGTAAGCTCGATGGTGAGGCAACTTATCTATAGGAGCTTGGGTACTCGGAATAGCAACAGTGGGAGATTGAAAAGTTTTCATCACCTTCATCAAAGTCGTGAATACTTTGAACATGTCGGACAATTTCCTAAAGCATTCAGTTTGATCCGATTGTACTTTAGGCTTAAGGTTTCGTACTAGAGGGTTTTGCGGATTCAGAGAATATCTCCTTTTAACTTCCTCAACATGAGTTGAGGAGTCAGCAATATGCTCAAGGTTCCGTACTAGAGGGTTTGAGCCGAATAAACTCTAGCTTTGATACCACAAATGTAACACCCCTACCCGGCCTGGTTGAGAACCAGGTCGGAAAGTGCTACCGGTGAATGATACGGTGATCGATGTGATAAATTTCAATCAATAAACAAACTTTAATCAATGATATTCTTATCAAACATTACCAAACATAAGTCTTAGTCCAAATTATCCATTTTGAACAATGATTACTCAAGTAGGACCGAATTCTAACTTCTACAAGTTTTAGGGACTAAAACGTAATATTAGTGATTTAGAGACCCTTATATGAAATTAAACTTACTATAACGAAATTTGACTTAGAATCAACAAGCCTATAAATTTTCATTCCATTCTGAGGTCAATTACCCATTCGATTAAGCCATACTATAATTGGTGATCAATTTGTAAACAATGCAAAAACTATAATCTATGTCTTTTAACCAACTTAACTAACCATGTATCGAAACACCCTGAGCCACTTCGACACGGGGGTACAAGATTACACCTAAGACCGATTTTGCCCAACCCCGTATCGAAACAGGTAATCCATGTTCCGATACGGATTGACTTTCGTTGAATTTGACTATTGGCCTGTTTCGATACAGGTTAGACCCGTATCGAAACGAGGTTTTACAATAGCAAATTTTATCAAAAAGACTCTAAACCGTATCGATACGCCTTTCTTTACCATGTTCTCCAGTAGCCTTATTAAAGAGGTTGTATCGAAAGACCATCACATGTTTCGATACACCTGACCTGTAATGAAAGATTTTAGATGGTTTTTAGCTAAATTAACCTACCAGTAGATGTCCAAATGCAATTAAATTTTACACACAATAATTAAGTATTGTAATCTACTAGCATGCCAAATTTCATGTGTAACCCCTTAGACCTTCCTATGCGTTACCACGGATCCTAGGAAGTTACATTAGGGCGACCGGAGCGACCCACATTACAATTTTAAATAAAACAAATTGTTAAACTATTAAAATCATAAATCAAGTTTTAAATTAAAATACAATTTCATAATCTTTCAGACAATGAAACAAGACCATGATACAAGTTATGAAAACAGATTTCAGACTCATATATAACACACGACGTGACATACATGCCTCTTAATTACATAGATACCATACTCCGAGAAAGCCGAAGAAACTCTCGTACTAACGTTGGTAGTTGCAACCCGGTCGATCCTTTAACCTGTGATGGTAAAAACAGCGTGAGCTTCGAAAAGCTCAGTAATACAAACTACCAACAAATGCTAAAAAACGCAAGCAAGTATATGATAAACTTAACACTTCGTGAAGAACTGGACAACTATGCCCAAATTATGATTCAATATTTTGTGATTATCATATCAAAAGGGGTAACAGAGTTTCTCTTTATTCGATCACCCGAATCTTAGGAGATGAGTCTAAAGCCGGAGATTCAAAGAGATTCAGATTTCAGAAGTTGAAACAAGGAGTTCATAGTGGTTCATTAGGCGCGAATTGTAAGTTTACTGAAGGTTCACTTTGATACATTAATTTAGTAGGGGATGTTTCAAAAGATGTCAGAAAGTTTTATTAATTTACTTAACTACCCTCCAACCGAACTCTAAAATGCAATTCCCCCTGAACTGCATACAGAAGGTCTTACCCTAAGCCTGAGGCGTAGGAGCCTACCTAAGGGGATGCCTTAGGTCCATAAAGACTTACCCTAGGCCTGTGGGCGTAGGAGCTTAACAGAAAGGCTTACCCTAGGCCCATTGGGCGTAGGAGCTTAGGTCCAGAAGGACTTACCAGCGCTGAGCCTACAGATCATCATTCATATCCCAGATAATATACCCATATGATTTCAATTCATATTAAGAAGACAGTATTACAGAAAATAGATATCAAATCCATTTTTATACCAGAAGATATTTATCAAATTTATTTTATTATCATTATTATTATTATTTCGTATTCAATGTCATATATCAAATATATTTTTCATAACAGAGGTCAGAAATCAGAGAATTGCTTTCCTTTCGAATTACAATATCATACTTTTAAAATTTAAGCATATGGTCTGAGTTTAGAACAGAAAGTATTTACGGATACATGGTACGTGCTTTGTGGCCCAATTTATTTCTTAGAGGTACTTGATAGATATCAAAAAGATGACATTTGACAATTGGACTGATTTCAGAATGAGGTCCCTACGAATAGGGGAGTTTGATAAGACGGATCGAATCAACATCAGAAGTTTATGCATCAGAATCATTGGGATTTCAAATATATCATGAGTGATTTGATTGCTAAAGCTTACGAGGGTATTATTGGTCATACTGACCTTTAGGGGGTAATTTGGTAAACTGAACCAACAAGGTATAAACGGTGATGTACCGAATTCAAGAATTCTAGCTGCTCATCAAGCTTTCGAGTCCCTCTGAACTAATTGAAACCATTAACACAGAGTTTGAAATATAATCAGATAATTACATCTTAAGCATTCATTTCCAGAACTGATTACAACGTAACAACAAAGCAGATTGTCTTCACCTTACATCCATTGAACTTACTACAAGAGATCAAACATGTATCCATGCAGTAATTTTCCAAATTCTTGAACATGTATATAACACTCGGACTCATTCTATAGAATCAAATTTATCTTTTTGAGCAAACATGTTGCTCTTACTAATAACTGAGTACTTTCTCCAAATAACCCGAACATGTCGCCACATGGTATCTTTCCAAAATTATGATAGTATTAGAAACGACCAACAAACACGGGCCGTGAATTACCACTTTAGAGTCATTATAGTGTCTAGCTTTATTGGTATTCCTTATTCCAGTCTTAGAGGTACCTTAAGTCATTTTCAGCATTAGCAAGTATTTTAGATGCTTCATATCCGAGGGTGTTCCCAAAAACTATGAGCCTTTCGGTCGTTCCAACTATTAATTCCTTTCCGATCTCGAGGGTATATTCATCATTTCGGTTAATTTTGGCATCTAGTGCCCGAGGGTAATTCAGTCCCTTTTTTTGTCATCACATTGTTCCGATTAATTCCGGCTTATTAATATTTTCAATCCTCTTTGTCATTTTAGACGCTTTTAGTCAATCTGATAATTACACCATTGGTAGCTCTGGACATGCGAAAAATTCTTGTAAATTTGTCTTTAGAGATTATTTAGAATTCAGGAATAACTTAAGTGTTTACATTCCCGGAGATGCAAATCTTATTACTAGGTCATTCCAAGTATAACGAGATTTTCCACTGAATCAGTTGTTTATCAGATAAAGAGCAAAATCTCATATCGCATTACTCTCAGGGGTATTTTCATCATCTCTTAACTTAGCATTTCAGAAATTTAAATCATTAACAAGCAAAACCCAATTTAGAGCATCACAGTCTTATCAATCATTCTTAGATCTCGGAAGTTCTTTTAAGTCACTCATCTTTCTAACCGAGCACTAGTCTCAACTAGTTTACTACCCTTTTCTATATTCGATTAGGCATTAACAGAATTAAGCATACGCTTAAACACAATCATGCATGCGTTTACCGGATACCACTATGTATCATAAAGCATATAAGAGGTAGTAGTGTATTACCTTAACTCCGAGCTATATCTATCGATTCATGAAACTCCATTCAATTGCACTCGAACTCGAATTTGACGTCCATCAACAATTCGTATTCAATGGGCCATGAATACCTTCAATTACACAAATTCTACTTCAGTTCTTATTCGGTTTACTCTTAACTGAATAAACAAGCACATATACAAGTTTAGGTTCAAGGTCAGATTTGAAGGCTTTCGTGTCTGAATTTCGCAAAACGGGCATCAAAATCGGACTCAGGACGTCGAAAAACATAAAATATGACTTTTTGGAAAATTTGACTTTTTGGTCAACGGTCAAAGTCAACGCTGACGTCAACAGGTCAACGGTCAACGGGGTCAGAGTCAACTGGTTTGACTCGGTTGAGTCAACTCGGGCGAGCTGACTCACTGAGTTGACTCGACAAATGGGTCGGGTTGGACTCGGGAAGACGGGTCGGGTTTGGGCAGACAGTTCACTGGCTCTGGTTTGGGGCCGGTTCAAACCGATTTGAACCCGGTTCACTTACCCTAACAAATCTCCCCAGAAACCTCGTCGGATTATCGCCGGTGATGATTGGAAATCCCTACCGATAAGCCCAAAATACCCCAAAATTGCTGGAAACAACAAAAACAACTTAATAAGTTGATCCACTAAGTCAAAATACCCAATAATCTGGCCAAAAGCTAACCGGAAAGTACCCTTAACACTTAGAACAGATCGAAATCCACGCAGCTCCGACGAGGGCTCTCCCGGCGGCGGATTGACAATCGATTAGACGGGTTTTGTTCGCACCGACACGGGGAGCCTGAATCTGGTGGTCGTGTCTCCCACGGAAGACGGAGGTGACTGGAATCGACGAAGATATGTGGCGCGACCTTTAGGTTTCTCGCTGAACCTTCTAGGGCTTTTTCACGGCGAACGGCAACGAGACACCGCGAGTGGCTGACGCGATCGGGTTTAGAGCACGACGGCGAGCATAACGATGGGGGCGGTGCACGCCACTGGCCGGCGGTGGGGCTGATCGGGCTGGTGAACGATGTGGGAGACTTGAAAATTCCCAGTCTCTCCCTCTCCTTTTTTTCAGACTTGATTGGTTTTTTTCCCAAACGGTAGGTGAAGAGTCTGACTTATAAATATTATTGAATCAGATTGACAAAATATAATTCAAATATTTTTGGTCGTATGATATAACCAAAAGGCGACCTTAGCCCAAATGGTTAAGGCTTGGATCCACCAAGCGTAGGCCACAAGTTCAAACCCTTGTAGCTGCATTATTTTTTTTTCTTCATTTTCATTTTTTGCCTTATTGAATTAGGGGTGTTACATTATGACCATTCGAATCTATTTTCTAGGTTTTCGCCTTTTAAGTCAATTATGCATGAAGGGTCACTTTTAAGCAAACTTAACAAGTCATATAGGACCTTTAAACCTTATACAACACATGGTCTTCGCACACATAGACAAAACATCAATATCAACTAGCTTAACTACTTTGCCACCATTCTAGGAGTTCATAGGGACAAAATACTTTACTTTAAGCTCGAGGTGACTTGCCGATCTTCCAACTAATCCCAATCTCGAACTCATAACTTTCTTACCCTGAAATGAGGAAGATGAATGCAATAGGCTTACATAGTCTAAGTGAGTTCGCCATGAACAATAAATGAACATAATACACATGGTATGACATGCTTTAATTTCATCAATGACATCTTTAGCATAAATAACATGATCATAGGGTCAATGGACAATATGACAACGAATTTTAATGGCAATGTTCCACATCAATAATTATCATGGCATCAATATTCCATAGCAATATTTAATATCAATATTCAATAACAACAACCAATAGTTTTCTATGGGTCAATTCCATGGTATTTGGATACTCGAATTCCACATCCGCACAAATAACAATAATGATCTAGTCATATTCCCTCCGCCGCACCAATTGGACAATACACAACACATCCCTCCGCCGCACCAATTGGATAATACACAACACATCCCTCTGCCGCACCATGGTCGAAGCCCAATACTTATACCAATGAGCTCATGAATTCTATGGCATGCCTATTGTATCCAATACTTTGATCCCAATGTTCAATAACAATAATTCGATGGGAATGGTATCATATAAATAGATCAACAATCTTATTTCCATGTCAATAAACAATAGTGAGAATCCAATGCAATATCCAATGGTCAATGATTCTATATACTTCAATGATTTCGATGGCAATAATAACAATGCTACGGACAATGATTCGATGCAATACTTACTGAGACTTACCAATAGAGCTTTCAATAATGTTTTATGCAAACCCTTCAATTCAATGGTTAAATCAATAATCAATAATTTGAGATGGCACCTAGCCACACTTGAGACTATAACCCCCTAAACCCAACCTAGAAGAAATAGTCGAATTTAGGAAGTCACAATTGAAAACTTTACCCACAAGAAATTAATTCGAATTATAATATTTTAAAATATCGTAAAATAAATTATTTCTGATAATAATATAAAGTGTCTCGATATTTATAAAATCCATATGTTAAAATAATAATCTTATAATTTAAATAAAACTTTCAAATTTAATGTCTGGAAATGTATGGTAAAAATAATAAGCCCCAAATATGAAATTACATTAAATCAAAAAATAATCTTAATAATAAAATATTCCCGAAAATAAAGTATGTCCATACTGAAGATAAAATAAATTAGATAAAATAAATAGATCCTCTGAGTACCAAGTCACCTAGAGTCCAGGATATTTGAGAAAATGAAAACTATGGGGGAGTAAGCTAAAGATCTTAGTGTGTCTCTAAAGTTCAAGAAAATCATAGTCGTAAAAAAATAGTAATATTTTCTTAAAATTCTTTAAAGCATAACACATAAATCACAAGCACAATGCAATGCACCCAACTACAACCGACAAGAGGAAAGTTCCCAGAACTCCTCACTACAACCGCCAATCCGTAGTGAAATTCAACCCGAAGGGTGAAACAACTAAACTTCCCCGAACAAATCCCAACCCATGCTCATACAATGATAAGATGATTAGAAATCAAATTTCATAAACAAAGTTCCATAAATCCGATATTCCTTGAACATACTTCATAAATCATAGTCCATAAGCCCATAAATCATAGTTAATAAATCGTAGTCCACAAATCACAGTTCGTAAATCGTAGTAAAAATATATTCTAAAAACGTATGCATGTGATGTTAACCATAAAAATCATAATACTTATAAATATTCACATAAAGGGTAAAACACCAACACATAGAAAAATACATATAATTTAATTATAGCACCGAAAGTAAACACACCTTAGCCAAGCTACACTCAACCTACAGAATAATGTGATTTTCCATGATCAGAAGTATTGGATCCAACTGTATCGGTACCGTACTAAACTTGGTGTTCAAGGGATTAACGAACAAGAAGGGGTATAGAGCGGTGGAAATTATTACATAGGAATTTAACAAACCAATAAGGGATTTTGACGGCACACAACTATATAAAAAAGTAGGGTTCTTTGGGTGATCTTATTTGAGCTATGTGTGTGTGTATGTATATATATATATATATATATATATATATATATGGAGAGTAAACCTAATTTAAGTAAAATAATGAAAGTGATATATGATAGAAAAGAATAAAAATAAATAAAACAATTAAAAGAAGAGGACAAGGACAATAGCCGATGGTGGATGGGCCGAGAATAGAATTACCTAGGGCCAATAAAGCTTCTGTGATAGAAATAAATGGGAAGAGCCGTCGAGTGAGGCAATTAACGGAAATTATTTCAAGTTTGGATCCTACGACGGTGCAGATCGAGAACAAACAAGGACCTAAGAGGGGGAGAGGAAGGCCGAGGAAAAATAAATCAGAGGTACCATCAGAGGCAGTGGCTATCGTGAACGGATCCTTATCGGATTCGGATTTCGTATATCGCAAGCAAGCAATTTTAAGGGAGGCGCGAGAAACGGTTGATTTGGGTAAACTAATTGGAGCAATCACTAAAGGTAGGGAGGAGGCGATTGTGAAGGACATCACGCGCATAATTGAAGCGCGCGAAAAGAAAAATTAGCAACGAAGGATGAAGGTGTTGTCGTGGAATGTTAGGGGGATTGGAGCGGCAGCGAAGAGGCGAAGCATTCAGCGAGTTCTACGACAACAACAATGTGTTTTGGATCTGATTCAAGAGACCAAAATGGAATTGGTGACAGAGAGAGTGGTCCGTCAATTGTGGTACACGGACTCATTCGAATTTGCCTTTGCGCCATCGGCGGGGAAATCAGGTGGGGTGGTGGCAATTTGGGAGCCGGCGGGGTTCAAGATTGATATGGTAGAGTCAAGGCCTAATATGGTGATTATCATAGGGAGAAGGGTGCACGAGAATTGGCATTGTGGTGTTGTGGGCGTTTATACGCCATGCACATTGGCCGAGCAATGTAGGTATTGGGAGGAGCTGTTGACAGTGGTGAGTGCAAGGGATTTGAATTGGTGCGTCGCGGGGGATTTCAACATGGTAATGAAACCAGAGGAGAGATTCGAATGTATGGAATCAAATCGATGTATGGACAGTTTTTGTGATTTTGTAGATAGAATGGCGTTGTTAGATGTGCCTATGAAAGGAAAAAGATTTATGTGGTTTGGACCGGGTCAAAAGTGCAGTAGATTAGATAGGTTCTTGGTATCGCATGGTTGGGTTCAACGATTTGATTCAATTGTGGTGCGAAACCTCCCAAAGGAACTTTCGGACCACTCGCCTATTGTGTTGGAGAGTGATGCCATGGATAGTGGTCCGAAACCTTTTAGATTTTTCAATGCGTGGTTAAAGGAGCTCTATTTATTGGAGACGGAATGGCAACGTTTGACAACAGACGATAGAATGGCATCGATTCTTCAGAAATTAAGGAAGCTAAAGGGTATTAAAGAGTTGGAATCGTCACTGCTTTGGGATATTGAGCAGCAGTACCGTGAGATGGTTGATAAAATTGAGAGTGTCGACAAGCGAGCTAGGTGTGGGGAGGACAACACGGGTGAGTTGGCAGAACGGAGGGAGTTGCATTTGAGGTTATGGAAAGTGGCGAATCTAAGGGAACCGCTATGGCGGCAAAAATCTAGAGCATCATGGCTAGCTGAGAGAGATCGAAATACTCGATTCTTCCATAGGGCAGCGAAGGTGAGAGCCATGCAAAATGCAATTCAGGAGTGTGTGTTGAAGGACGGTGGATCACTGATCCGCAGAGGTTAAAATTTGTGATACGAAGGAAATTTAAGAAACATTTTTCTAAGCCTAAGGCCGCGGGATCGTTCCTTCCGGAGGTGAATTTCGTTACGTTATCAAGGGAACAAAGTGAATCACTGGAATTAGCTTTTGTGGAGGAGGAAATAAAAGCAGCAGTTTGGAAGTGTGAGGGAGCTAAGGCCCCGGGTCCGGATGGGCTCACGTTCGAATTTTTTAAGAAGGGATGGGAATTCCTCAAGGTGGATGTTTTGCAATTTATGACGGATTTCTTCCAATCGGGGCGTTTACCGCAAGGTGTGAACTCAACCTTTGTGATGTTAATAGCAAAGAGGGACAACTCGAAGGGGATTGGGGATTATCGCCCAATATCTTTGTTAAATTCGCTTTACAAGATACTTGCGAAGTGTTTAGCGAAGAGGTTACAAAATGTGCTGCCTATGCTCATCAGCGATGTACAAGCTGCGTTTATGAGTGGTCGTCAAATTTTGGATGGGATCTTATTAGCTAATGAAGTTTGTTGAGTGTGTAAAAGTTCTATTATTTACCCCCTATTTAACCCATATTTCTCCTGCATTCAAGCATAATTCATTGCATTTAGGTCAGTTTACAGTTAGACATCACAAATATATTAAAAGGCACAGTTTCTACTGAAATTGGTTGCTTTTGCAGGTAGCTGCCGTAGCAGATGGAGAGGCAGGCGCTGGGCAGTGAAGCAGAAGAGCTGGAACTAGATGAGTAGTCAAGGAGGACGATGCTGCCATGGTTGCCGCCGTGACATCAGAGGACGACAGCAGTTTTGAGGAGAAGAAGCAAAGTGGACCTCGACAGAAAGAGAAAATTCAGCTTGTCTGTCGTGTAATACCATTATATTTTTTCCGAGTCAGTAGCAGCAGTGACGACAGCGCTTAATAATTTGAGTTTCTTAACTTATTTTTGCTGTCTGCCTATATATTTTGTGATGTACTGTTTTTATTTTGTTCTTATTTTGTCATTTGCATTGAGGGCAATGCAACCCTCGAGTTTGGGGGTGGCATCCCTCCATTAATGGAGTCTAATTTAGTTTTAAAATTATGTCTTTTACTTAGTTTATTCTTGGTTAAAAAAATGAAAAATTGAAAATTTTGGCCTAAGTCTGTGAACTGAACTTACCTGTCGTGACAGCTCTGTCGTGGCAGTGCCTTTAGGATAGGTTTAGGAGAAGTTTAGAGCCTTTCTATAGTTCTGAAAACTTAAACACCATTGTGACTGTTATACTGCTTAGAACTCTTTTAGTCAACTAGAATAGGAAGCTTAGCACTTGAATAGCCCCTAGAGGTGCATAACAATGGCTCTAGGAAAGAAGTTTAGCAAAATAGACTCAACAGCCCTAGAGGTGCCCGAAACCGGCTCTAGGAAGTTAGCTAGAGGTGCCCAAAACTGGCTCTAGTGAAACTTTAGCTTTAAAAATAATGAAATCGAGTTAAAACAGAAAATCAAAAGAGCATAAGAAGTGCTTTTAAAAAGATAAACTTTGGCATAAAAATTCGAGTTAGAGGCTGAAATATTCTAGTGAAACTAAGAGAGTCTTGGCATATAACTGTTCACAAGCATGCACACACTGCACGAGGACTATAGTGAGACTCCGGACAAATCCTAAGTTATCCGACAGGGTGCTGCCGTCACAGAGAAGGAATGGAGGGTAAGAGAAAGTTCACTGTTTTAAGCCAAAACAAAAATATTTTATTTTTCTTTTAGGTCTTAGTTGCTTGAGGGCAAGCAAAAACTTGAGTTTGGGGGTGTGTTGAGTGTGTAAAAGTTCTATTATTTACCCCCTATTTAACCCATATTTCTGCTGCATTCAAGCATAATTCATTGCATTTAGGTCAATTTACAGTTAGACATCACAAATATATTAAAAGACACAGTTTATACTGAAATTGGTTGCTTTTGCAGGTTGTTGTCGTAGCAGATGGAGAGGCAGGCGCTGGGCAGTGAAGTAGAAGAGCTGGAACTGGATGAGCAGTCAAGGAGGACGATGCTGCCATGGTTGTCGCCGTGACAGCAGAGGACGACAACAGTTTTGAGGAGAAGAAGCAAAGTGGACCTCGACAGAAAGAGAAAATTTAGCCTGTCTATCGTGTAATACCACTATACTTTTCCGAGCCCTAGATCAGAATGAAGGCCAAGCCCAAGGTTCAAGGAAGATATCCCAAGAGAGAAGGAAGGATGAATTAAAGACTGTTTTTCTGAAGATTTAGTCTTTATTAGAATTGTACTTTAATTTAAAGTTGTATTCATTCCATATTAGAAAACTTGAACCCAAGGCCTATATAAAGGCATGTAATTCGACCTAGGAGACATCATATCACCTATCTCTAGCCTTCTTCCAAAACCCTAGCCGTTTTCCTTCTCTCACCATGTTCTAAATTCCCCTTAGGGCCAAAGGTTGATTTGTAAAGTAGTTGCAAGGGTTGCTTTTGTTTTAGAAATTTTCAGTTGAATAAAATAAACTTCAAGTTCTCTTATTCTGGTTATTAACATCTTGCAAGAGTATCGGGAGAGCATTGCGAGGTTATCTATTTACTTAATATCGAGAGAGTTAAGTATACGAAAGGGATAAGTGCGAGTTCTCTAGTTTATAGTTGAACTATCTCGGACCTAGGGATAGGACGAGGTTCAGTGGCTAAAGAAGAATTCAACAACATCGGTGTTCATCCTTCGATTCATGCAGGGAGGTATCATCAAAGACGTGATCATCGACAGACTTGGACCTAGGGATAGGCCAAGGCACATCAAGGATTCTTGCCAAACTTGAAGTACCGAGTTGGGTAATCGCTGCCGCGATAACCAACGGACTACTGCCGTGACAGGTGCTGCCGCGACGGGGATGACGACAACGCTGATATTCCTCGACTTAGCAATACCTGCACTACTGAGCAATTCAATACCAGCCCATTCCCTCTATCTTGATTACTTTACTTCTATTTTCCAGTACTCTTTATATTTCTCGTGACAAAATCTTAAATCATTTTTTTACTCTCGTGTAGTAATTCAAGGTGAAGCTATTAGCCCATTCCCTGTGGAGACGATATCCGATACTTCAGTATCACTTTACTACTTGCGTCGTGTACACTTGCACTACATTGCGATATACACTTTTACACGCAACAAGTTTTTGGCGCCATTGCCGGGGACTGGGAACATATCTATACCCTACCTTTTTACTGCATTTGTTTTATTTTTCTATTTTACTTGGATTGTCCAACCTATACCTTTCACAAGGTCTTTTGTTTTCGTATGCGCAGATCTCATCGGGGGAAGGAACCGGAGTACCAGTTAGATTATGAACCCGAACGAACGTTCAATCTCAAGAAAAGAGTCAGTTACCTCGTTGAAAGGAACGAATACCTAGAGGAACAACTCGAAGCAATGGTGAACGAAAGGCATGAAGAAAGAAGGGACGACCCAAGGAATCCCCAGGATAATAACAATCCTGTCAGGAATGGAGGGAATGGTCAAGCTGTCGGCGACCCTCCTGCCGCTGCCGCACGCCGGTCATGCCGAGACTACATGCTGAATGACCATGTAGAACTAGAAACCACGTTGCCGGATGTAGATGTTGACAACTTTGAGCTGAAACCTGTCATGTTCAGCATGATCAACAACGCTGGCCAATTTAGTGGTGCTGCTACAGAGGATGCTAGGGAGCATCTAAAAACGTTCTAGGAGATCTGTGGTTCGTTTAGACTACCAGGAGTTAATCTGGAGATACTGAGGCTTCAGTTATTTCCTCATTCATTGAGGGACAGGGCAAAGACTTGGTGGAATAAACTTACGCCGGGTTCAATTAGAACTTGGGCAGATTTAACTCGTGAATTCTTATCTCGTTTTAATCCTTCACACTTATCTGAGCGATTACGTAACGAAATTGATACTTTTCAACAGGAAGAAGACGAGCCAATGCACGAGGCCTGGGACAGATTTACCACTCTTCTACGGAACTTCCCAATGCATGGATTCCCCGTGTGGAACCAGGTATCAAAATTTTATAATGCTGCTAACTTACAAACTTGTATCAGAATTGATTCGACAGCAAACGGATTACTGCTGGACAAAGACCCAGATGGGGCAATGGCAGTATTGAAAAACCTGGCGAAGAATGAGGAGCAGTTTCTGACAGCAAGAAGAGGGGGTAAACGGGTTCTAGCTGTCAAGAATTATGAGGCCGACAACACAATGAAATCACAGGTGGCGTATCTCACTAAGGCAATGAAAAAGCTCTTGAACGAAGATTCACAGCCTGTATATGCTGCTGAAGAGGTATGCGACATCTGTGAAGGAAATCACAGTTCGAAGGAATGTCCAATACAGTTAAAAGAGGGAAAGTATGTTGGAAACTACAATAAGCAGAATTATAATTCCAACAACTATAATCCCAACTGGAGAAAGGATCCCAAGTTTTCTTGGAGCAATCCTAATAATGCTCTGAATCCTCAAGCACAGAATAATCAGAACCAGGGAGGACCTAGATTGCTGACTCCGCAGCAGCAGCAGCAATAGCCACCAGCTGCCTCAAATAGTATACTGGAACAGACTCTGGCTACATTTATGTCTCAAACAGGTACCTACATTGAGAACATGAATCACTTTGTCAAGAAGACAGAAACTTTCATGGACAAAATAGAGATGCAGATGACCAACCACGAAGCTACTCTGAAATCATTGGAGACACATATGGGTCAGATTTCCCAGCATGTTAAACCAAGGCAGAATGGCGGATTTCCTAGCAATAATGAAAATGCTAGACAGCCCACACATGAGAAGTGTAAAGCCATCACTACTAGGAGTGGGAAGAAATTACCAGGGCCAGAGAAGGAAACTGAAACAGTAAAGAAACCAGCCCTGGAGACACCTGCCGAGGAAGCTGCCCCGATAGGTAATAAACAGCCTGCTGCCGATGAGCCTGTCACGACAGCAGAAGGGACAGAGGAGAAAGATGATGAACCCAAACCTCCTCAGATCTGTATGTAGTGGGAAGAACGTATTGCTGATTATCGTCCCCCACCACCTTTCCCTCAGCGGCTACAGAAATTGAAACAGGAATCACAGCTTAAGAAAATTTATGATATTTTTAAGCAAGCTCATATCAACATTCCGCTGTTAGATGCTGTCAGGGAAATACCCAGTTATGCCAAATTTCTCAAGGATGCAATGTCAAAGAAATTCAGACTTGGGGAGTTTGAAACGGTAAATATGACACATGGATGCATGAGTATTTTGCACAAGTATCCACCCCAGAAGAAGAAGGATCCTGGGAGTTTCATCATACCATGCGTAATCGGAGACAAATTTGTGGGTAAGGAACTTTGTGATCTTGGTGCTAGTAATAATTTAATGCCCAAATCTGTTTTTCAGAAATTAGGTATTGGAAAAGCTCGGCCCACAACAGTAGTACTGCAGCTGGCAAACTACTCTTACGTTCACCCAGAAGGAAAAATTGAAGATATTCTGGTAAGAGTGGACAAATTTATTTTTCCTGCTGACTTTCTTATCTTAGATTGTAAAGCAGATGAGAACGCACCAATCATCCTGGGGCGACCCTTCTTCGCCACAGGAAGATCACTGATTGATGTGGAAAGAGGAGGACTCATTATGAGAGTGAACGATCAAGAAATCAAGCTGAACGTTCTTCAAGCAATGAAACATGCTGATGCAGGAGAAGAGTGCAAGGCCATCACTGCAATCACCTTTGACCAACCCTGCATCAGGTCGGGCTGCCACAACATTAAAATTGGTCACTACCTCGGCAGCCATTTGGAAGACTGTCACGACAGCACCGACGACAGCAACTCTTCAGAATCTGATACATCTGATACTGAAGATCAGGAGGAGGTAAACTGGATAGGCAATCGTCGAGGTAAGTTATTCGAGCCTTTAAATTATACCTCGGATAACCATGCAATTCAAAAGCCATCAACTGTTGAGCCCCCTGTTTTAGATCTTAAGCCCCTGCCAGGGCAGCTAAAATATGCTTTCCTTGGTTTAAATGATACGTTGCCCGTAATCATCTCTTCCAAGTTGATGCAGGAACAGAAACAGCAGCTAATTGGGATGCTGCAGCAGCACAAAAAGGCGATTGGATGGACGATAGCTGATATTCAGGGCATTAGTCCGGCATTATGTATGCATAAAATTATTCTAGAGGATGATCATAAGCTGACTATTGATGCACAAAGGCTTCTGAACCATGCTATAAAAGAGGTGGTGCGAAAAGAGATAATCAAATGGCTAGATGCTGGAATAATCTACGCCATCTCGGGCAGCAAATGGGTGAGCCCGGTGCAGTGCGTTCCCAAGAAAGGAGGAATGACCGTGGTAACCAACGAAAACAATGAGTTAATCCCAACCAGGACTGTGACCGGTTGGAGGGTTTGTATGGACTATCGGAAGCTTAACAAAGCTACCCGAAAGAACCACTTTCCTTTACCCTTTATTAATCAAATGCTTGATAGATTAGCGGGTAAACCTTACTATTGTTTTCTTAATGGTTATTCAGGTTACAATCAAATCACTATCGCACCGGAAGATCAAGAAAAGACGACATTCACATGCCCTTACGAAAATTACGCTTTTAGGAGAATGCCTTTTGGACTATGCAATGCACCAGCCACCTTCCAAAGGTGCATGATGGACATATTCTCCGATATGGTGGAGGACTTCCTAGAGATTTTTATGGATGACTTTTCAGTCTTTGGTGACGACTTTGAAAGCTGCCTAGGCAACCTACAAAAGGTTCTCGAAAGATGTGAAAAAGCAAATTTAGTACTGAACTGGGAAAAATGTCACTTCATGGTGGATGAAAGGATAGTCCTTGGCCATAAGATTAGCTGTCGTGGCATAGAAGTCGACAGAGCCAAGATAGAAGTGATCGAAAAGCTACCGCTGCCCACCATAGTCAAGGGCATCAGAAGTTTCTTAGGACATGCTGGTTTTTATCGGAGATTCATTGCGAATTTTTCAAAAATTACCAAGCCCCTATGCCATCTTCTGGAGCAGAATCGACCCTTTGACTTTAACAATGAATGTACTAAGGCATTCAAGGTTCTGAAAGAAAAGCTGGTAACAGCCCCAATAGTAAAGCCACCAGATTGGACATTGCCGTTTGAGATCATGTGTGATGCTAGTGACTATGCTGTCGGGGCAGCACTTGGGCAGCGAAGAGACGAACTTTTTCATGTCATATACTATGCCAGCAAAACACTGAATGACGCCCAAGTGAACTACACCACCACAGAGAAGGAGTTATTAGCTGTGGTATTCTCCATTGACAAGTTTCGTCCTTATATACTTGGAACGAAGGTCATAGTGCATACAGACCACTCTGCATTGAAGTATCTGTTCGCGAAAAAGGATGCAAAACCTCGATTGATACGTTGGATCCTGCTATTGCAAGAATTCGACCTTGAAATCAAGGACAGAAAATCAAGTGGCAGATCACTTGTCAAGTTTGGAAAAGGGACACAGTCTACCGACAGATGAGACAAACATATTGGAGATCTTCCCAGATGAGCAGCTCTTTGCTGCCGCAGTCACTGCCGCGACAACCATGGCGGCAGGTAAGTATTCTAAACTTCCTTGGTATGCAGATTTCGTTAATTTCTTAGTTAGCGGAATAATTCCTCCTGACCTTAATTATCAAGCTAGGAAGAGGTTCCAAAATGGTGTTAAGCATTTTTATTGGGACGAACCTCTTCTTTTCAAAATCTGTGCAGATCAGGTTATAAGGAGATGCGTACCACAGGATGAACATGAAGATATACTTCATCACTGTCATGCTTCACAATATGGAGGACACTTAGGAGGCAACAAAACTGCTGCCAAGGTTCTGCAGTCAGGATTTTATTGGCCGTCATTGAATAAAGATGCTCAAATATTCTACAAGAGCTGTGACAAGTGCCAACGGACAGGAAACATCTCAAGGAGACACGAGATGCCGTTGCAGATCATTCTTGAAGTCGAGATCTTCGACGTTTGGGGGATCGATTTTATGGGACCATTCCCATCTTCATGTGGGAATCTATACATCCTCCTGGCAGTAGATTATGTATCTAAGTGGGTTGAAGCTATCGCCACGCAAAAGAATGATGCCAAGACAGTTCAAAGGTTTTTACACAAAAACATCTTTTCCAGATTTGGCATCCCTAAGGCGATCATCAGTGATGAAGGGAGACATTTCAACAACAGGGTTATTGCTGCTGCCTTGAAGAAGTATGGTGTCAAGCATCGGATTGCAACAACATATCACCCCCAGACCAATGGACAAGCTGAAATTTCCAACAAGGAAGTCAAGAACATTCTTGAAAAGATGGTTAAGCCAACTAGGAAAGATTGGTCTTTACACCTGAATGATGTGTTATGGGCTTATAGGACAGCTTTCAAAACTCCATTGGGCATGTCTCCTTACCGATTGATTTATGGGAAAACATGCCATTTACCTGTCGAGATAGAGCACAGAGCATACTGGGCATTCAAGGCAGTGAATATTGACTTGGACAAGGCAGGGCAGAAAAGGCTACTGGATCTGAACGAAATTGAAGAAATCCGGATAATGGCCTATGACAATGCAAGAATCTACAAGGATAAAACTAAGAAGTGGCATGATAAAAGTTGCTGCCACGACAGTTCTGCCCAGGGCAGCTTGTATTGCTATTTAACTCTAGATTAAAACTCTTTCCAAGGAAGCTGAAATCTAGATGGTCTGGCCCGTTCCAAGTTTTACAGGTTTTTCCCCATGGTGCCATCACGATCAGATCTTTAAAAGATGGGCACCAATTCAAAGTCAACGGACAACGCTTGAAGCATTATCAGGGGACTGAAGCCCCACGAATGCAGGAAGTGGTTACCTTAAGAGATGCCCCACCCGGCATCCCTAACTTAACCTAAATTTTATTTTAATTATTTTTATAATTTAGTATTATTTATTAGGAAATTAGATTTATTTTATTTTTAAATAATGTTTTTATTTTTCTGTTTTTAGGAAATAAAGGAGACAAGAAGAACAGGAGAAGTGAATTCAGCCCACCATCCTTCCACCAACCCAAAAAGCCCAAATTTTGGAGCCTGTCGTTTCAACTGCCGAAACAGACGCGGAAAATACAGGCTGTCACAGACGCGCAGCAGACACAGAAACGCGTGACAGACGCGTCAGACACGTAAACGCACAATAGCTGGCCCCGTTATTCGCGCCTGTCATTACAGCTCCAACGGGTAGCAAATTCTTCTCTATATAAACCCCGTTTCATTTTTTCATTTTCACTCACTTCTACTCTTCTCACTTGCTTCCTCTAGATTTTATTTGCTTTCATTTTTCTTATCTCAACCCTTGCAACAATGTCTTCCAGAAATACCCGTAGGAATGCTGCCTCCAGCTCCACCC
The DNA here is from genome assembly GCA_030270665.1 of Hibiscus trionum. Taxonomy (NCBI): domain Eukaryota; kingdom Viridiplantae; phylum Streptophyta; class Magnoliopsida; order Malvales; family Malvaceae; genus Hibiscus; species Hibiscus trionum. The sequence goes on from BSYR01000004.1 coordinate 17,121,189, forward strand.
CAACAGCAACCACCCCACGCTCATTTCAGATCAGAGACATGTGGGAAGAAAGGGGATTCATCTGCACTTCGAAGGAGGGAAATTTTGGCCTAAAACCGTTCATTGCTCGCAAAATAAGGGCTCTACAGTGGCAGATTTTTGCCGAACAACCTGAGGAGATGAACGTCTCTTTGGTGCGAGATTTCTACACTGCCATCAACAGCATGACGGCGACAACAGTCACCGTACGAGGGAGGGAAGTGCCTTTCGAAGCTGAATACATCAACACCTTGTACGAATTTTATGTGGGCAGCAACAACGACGGCCATCAGCAAATTCTGAACAGCCTTGACCCTGCTACCTATTATGTTGTCATGGCAGAACTAACTGATGAAGGAACTCAGTGGAACACGAGTCGTAAGAACCCGAGGATGGTGAAGAGGACTCAACTCTTGCCGGAAGCCAAATTGTGGAATGCTTTTATCAAAAAGCGCATCATGCCATCCTCGTACAACACCACTGTCGACCAGCCCAGGTTAGCCTTAATCCACTCTATTTTGCATGAGAGGCCTATTAACGTGGGCAACTTCATCCGCGAAAGCATTCTGGAGTGCGCAAACCGGCCGACGGGACCGCTCTACCTTCCTTACCTCATCACAGCCCTCTGCCGCGGCCATGGGGTACCTGAAGTTACCACCGATTTTAGAGTTCAAGGGAAGGGATGGACGGACAAAAACATACTCAGCTTAATGGAGCTGACTGTTGCTACCCCACTGTCATCATTTGATCCGGCTGCCACAACAGAGCCGACCGACACTGAACCTGCTGCCACGGAAGCCAGGCAGCCACCAGCAGCAGCAGCCCCGACCGACTCCTCCTCCTAGATCCTTGCTGCTATACAGAAGATGGAGGAACGACAGCTCGGACTTATGACCTTCGTCATGGATTTCACCGCAGATACGGTAAAATTCATACAAACTTATTTGAATTTCCCTGATGTCATATTTCCTACATTTCCTGCCCATTATTTTGCTGTACCAACCCCTGCCCACACCCCAACTCCTGCTGCCACACCACGGACACCTTCTGCAACACCCACACCAACCCCTACCACGACAGCCGCTGGCAGCAACCCTGCAGCTGAGACTTCTGCCCGTGGAACAAAGAGTAGAATGACCTCGAAAGAACTTGAGGCATTCATCGCTGGTTTCTCTTCTTCCTCCATTTGGCAGGAAAATGACAACGAACCCTTTGTTAAGAGGAATCTAGCTAAAGAGTTCACACCGATGAAACCACAAAAGAGAATGGCAGACAAAAACAAGCCGAATAGTGGCAGTGGCAGCATCAGCGGCAGCGACAGTGGAGATGAGAGCAGCAGCAGCTCAGAAGTACAAGTTGTGGAGAAACCCCCTCACATCTCCCCAACCAGAATTCATCCCCCGAGGGAGGCTAAAACAAAGAACACATCTGCCTCCCCCATCCGCCAGCCAGCTCCGAAGGCTCGTGCCCGCCGCCAGATCCGAGTCAGCAGCAGCAGTGACGACAGTGCTTAAAAATTTGAGTTTCTTAACTTATTTTTGTTGTCTGCCTATATATTTTGTGATGTACTGTTTTTATTTTGTTCTTATTTTGTCATTTGCATTGAGGGCAATGCAACCCTCGAGTTTGGGGGTGGCATCCCTCCATTAATGGAGTCTAATTTAGTTTTAAAATTATGTCTTTTACTTAGTTTATTCTTGGTTAAAAAAATGAAAAATTGAAAATTTTGGCCTAAGTCTGTGAACTGAACTTACCTGCCGTGACAGCTCTGTCGTGGCAGTGCCTTTAGGATAGTTTTAGGAGAAGTTTAGAGCCTTTCTATAGTTTTAAAAAATTAAACACCATTGTGACTGTTATACTGCTTAGAACTCTTTTAGTCAACTAGAATAGGAAGCTTAGCACTTGAATAGCCCCTAGAGGTGCCTAACACTGGCTCTAGGAAAGAAGTTTAGCAAAATAGACTCAACAGCCCTAGAGGTGCCCGAAACCGGCTCTAGGAAGTTAGCTAGAGGTGCCCAAAACTGGCTTTAGTGAAACTTTAGCTTAAAAAATAATGAAATCGAGTCAAAACAGAAAATCAAAAGAGCATAAGAAGTGCTTTTAAAAAGATAAACTTTGGCATAAAAATTCGAGTTAGAGGCTGAAATATTCTAGTGAAACTAAGAGAGTCTTGGCATATAACTGTTCACAAGAATGCACACACTGTAACCCCCTTAACCCGGCCTAGACGGTTGACCCGAATTAAGAAAGTCACACGGGGAAAACCAAAGTCAACCCGAAAGTCAACCTTGATTAACGACCCTTTTTTTTCTTTTAAAACTTGTCTAGATGCAAATTAAGCCTTAGATATGTTCATACAACAGCATACTCAAAGATCATAAACATCAGAGATCTAACAGGGACCCAATTGAACAATTTACAACTTTAGGGACCAAATTGTAAATTCTGATAATTATAAGGACTTAACCCAAATTGAAATTACCATCTTGAAATTAATCATGTTTCATGCTTCTCTGTAAAATTTCAGCTCAAAAGGACTTCCCAAACTCATACAATTGCACAAACAAGTTTCAGGACCAAAACGCAAACATTCCAAAACATATAACTGCCAATGTCAGCCCCCAACGGTCACCCGTTCCGAAACAGGCATAGCCCGTTTCGAAAGTCGGGGCCGTTCCGCAACAACCCTGAAGGAAACTGATGTTCAGCCTTAACTCGCTGACACACCAAACACTTGCTAACAAACTCCGCAACATCTTTCTTTAAACCCACCCAATAGTACTCATCACGAAGATCACGATACATCTTAGTACTACCAGGATGCATAGCAAAAGGACTACTATGACCTTCAGTCAGAATAGCACGCCTCAACTCAGCATCAGCAGGCACTACTATCCGACTCCCAAAACACAGCACACCATCATCATTGAAACAGAAATCCGAAGGTCTACCCTCCGCGATATCCTGAACATGAGACACCAAGGAATCATCCAACAACTGCTTATCCTTGATCAACTGAACCATAGACGGCTTCACTTGTAACTCAGCCACAAGACCACCATCTTGCGATATGCTCAAGCTAGCAAACATAGCCCTCAGCTCAACAGCTACCTTCCTACTCAAGGCATCCGCAACAACATTAGCCTTCCCAGGATGGTACTCAATCGTCAGATCATAATCCTTGAGCAACTCCAACCAACGCCGCTGCCTAAGATTCAACTCCTTCTGAGACATCAGATACCTCAAACTCTTGTGATCTGTGTACACAATACACTTCTCACCATACAGATAATGTCTCCAGATCTTCAGAGCAAAAACCACTGCAGCCAGCTCAATATCATGCGTAGGGTAATTGCGCTCATGCACTTTCAACTGCCGCGATGCATAAGCCACCACCTTACCCTCCTGCATCAGCACACACCCCAAACCAACATAGGATGCATCACTGTAAACCACAAACTCTTTCCCTGATTCAGGCTGAATCAAGATAGGGGCTTGCGTCAAAGCCGCCTTAAGCTTCTCAAAAGCCTGCTCTCTCGCTTCCGTCCACTCATACTTAACATCATTTTGCAACAGCTTCGTCAAAGGAGCAGCAATATTGGAAAAACCATCCACAAACCTTCGGTAGTATCCCGCCAAACCAAGGAAACTACGAATCTCATGAACAGACTTAGGAACTTTCCAATTCATCACCGCCTCAACCTTCTGAGGATCAACACGAATCCCCTCAGCTGAGACCACATGCCCAAGAAACACCACCTCCCTTAACCAGAACTCACACTTACTCAGCTTAGCATAAAGCTGATTCTCCAACAAAGCTTGCAAAACAATCCTCAAATGCTCTTCATGCTCCTCCTCAGTACGCGAGTACACGAGGATATCATCAATGAACACCACAACAAACTTGTCCAGGTATTCATGAAACACACGATTCATCATGTCCATGAAAGCAGCAGGAGCATTTGTCAACCCAAACGGCATCACAAGAAACTCATAATGCCCATACCTTGTCCTGAAAGCTGTCTTAGGCACATCCTCATCCTTCACCTTCAACTGATAATACCCTGACCTCAAGTCAATCTTAGAGAACACAGCAGCTCCCCGAAATTGATCAAAGAGATCATCAATCCTCGGCAAAGGATACCGATTCTTGATAGTCAACTTGTTCAGCTGACGGTAATCAATGCACATTCTCATAGTGCCATCCTTCTTCTTCACAAACAAGACCGGTGCTCCCCAAGGTGACACACTCGGCCGGATGAAACCACGGTCAAGCAACTCTTGCAACTGCGTCTTCAACTCCTTCAGCTCCTTAGGTGCCATTCTATAGGGAGTAATGGACACAGGAGTTGTATTCTCATACAGCTCAATTCCAAACTCCACCTCGCGGTTAGGAGGTAAACCAGGCAACTCCTCAGGAAAAACACCAGGATACTCCTTCACAACTCTGATATCTTGCACCCTCAACTCTTTAGAGCTAGGATTCATCACAAAAGCTAGATAAGCTTCGCAACCTTGCCTCAACATCCTGCTCGCCTCCAAGGTAGACACCACATTGGCAAGAAACTTCACATTCTCACCAACCACAACAACCTCATAATCATCCGCAAGCTTAAGCGAAACCCGCTTGTTTTCACAATCCACAACAGCACGATGCTCAGCAAGCCAATCCATACCAAGGATCACATCGAAACCATAGAAGGGCAACTCCATAAGATCAACATGGAAAACATGCTCTTGAACAACCAAGGGACACCTTCTATAAAGCTTACGAGTCACAACAGTCTCACCAAAAGAACTAGTGACTCGAACACCAACATCCAAAGACTCAACAGGCAAACCAAGCAATTCAGCATGCTCACGCAAAATGTATGAATGCGTAGATCCAGAATCTATCAAAGAAAGCAATGACAAGGATTGCAAAGTAAAGGTACCTGCAATCACATCCGCATCATTCCTGCCCTCTCGCTGAGCATACACCCTCGCTTGGCCTCCACCCTCAGGCTGAATAGCCACAACATGGGCCACTCCACGACCACCTTCCTCTCTCCTCTGGAAATTACCACGGCCGCGCCCACGACCTCTCTGCGGTGCAGCAACAACAGGAGCACGCACCTGATCACCAACCAACCTCGGACAATCTCGCCTCAAATGGTCTGCGGATCCACAATTCCAGCACCCATTACAAGTAGCCGCAACAGGAGCTTGCACTACTCTCTCAGCACGAGGACAGTCACGCTTCAGGTGACCACGGGAACCACAGATCCAACAAGCACTAGGATCAACTCCAACACTGCCACCCTAGCAGGTGCACCACCACCTCTCTTAGCTGAAGACTGATACTTCTGATCACGTCCCCTCTTGTTCCGTCCACCTCCGGAACTATACTCAGCTGATCGCTTGCCAGCACCCTTAGCAGATAAACTCAAGTTCATCTCTATATCCTTGGCTCGACCCACCAACACGTCAAAATCATCATATTCAGTGGCCAGCACATACATCTTCACTTCCGTCACAAGACCATAACGGAACCTCTCGCACCTTGCCCGCTCATCAGGTACCAGCTCCGGTGCATACTGACTGAGTCGCACAAACTGCACCTCATACTCAGCCACACTCATGCTCCCTTGAGTAAGAGACATGAATTCACGCTTTTTCTCATCTAGATATCTCACACCAAGATATCTCCGCTTGAACACATTCTGAAAGAATGTCCAAGTCACATCAGCTTCTGCCATCCCAGCAATAGTGGTTGTCCACCACGTATACGCATCCTTCTACAACAAGGACACAACACAACCCAGCTTCTGCACATCAGTGCAACTCATCTGGCCCAAGATTCGCTTGGTACTCTCTAGCCAAGCTTCAGAACTCTCAGCAGACATACCCCTGAACTCAGTCCCACCAAGACTGCGCAGACGCTCCAAAGGTAGTCTGACATCAGCATCTTCCTGATGCCCCGCTCCACGAGCTCCAGCTACTGCTGCTTGAAAAGCACCAGCAATAGCTTGCACTAACATCGTTATATCAGGCAATAGCTGACCAACCCCAGGTCCAGCAGCTCCAGCGCCAGCTGCAGCTCCAGCTTCCTCAGCCCCAGCACCACCACCACCAGGTGGAGGAGGAGGTAACACCGCACTACCCGTGTTTTCCTCATTCTCGTTCTCATTAGGAGCCGTAGCTCGCACATTACCTCGTAACTCTCTACGTGGTGCCATACTTTTACCATGCAATCACAACACAAATAAAACAAAGTCAGGCCCAGCAAGGTAAGCAATCCAAGTATTCAAGCTCAATTTCATTTCAAAACAACATCTTTCCTTTAGCTTTGATTTGGCAATGGGTACCCACAACATGCTACATCTCCACATACATCTCAAATGCAACATACATGCAATTCACTCAACATGCTTCCACTCAACAAGCATACAAAGCATACACACTTCAATCATGCACACATTCATTCCCAACTACTCGAGAACTCAGCTCTGATACCACCAAATGTAACCCCTTATCCCGGCCTAGACGGTTGACCCGAATTAAGAAAGTCACACGGGGAAAACCAAAGTCAACCCGAAAGTCAACCTTGATTAACGACCCTTTTTTTTCTTTTAAAACTTGTCTAGATGCAAATTAAGCCTTAGATATGTTCATACAACAACATAATCAAAGATCATAAACATCAGAGATCTAACAGGGACCCAATTGAACAATTTACAACTTTAGGGACCAAATTGTAAATTCTGATAATTATAAGGACTTAACCCAAATTGAAATTACCATCTTGAAATTAATCATGTTTCATGCTTCTCTGTAAAATTTCAGCTCAAAAGGACTTCCCAAACTCATACAATTGCACAAACAAGTTTCAGGACCAAAACGCAAACATTCCAAAACATATAACTGCCAATGTCAGCCCCCAACGGTCACCCGTTCCGAAACAGGCATAGCCCGTTTCGAAACTCGGGGCCGTTCCGCAACGCGTACTGAAACGGGGGTCTGGCAGTAGCCTTTCCGTTTCGGAACGGTCCCTCCCGTTTCGGACGCCTGGGCTTATTTAAGGCACTCGTTCCGAAACGGTAGGTGCTGTTCCGAAACACCCTGCACAGATTGCCCAAAAATGCATACTTAAACATGCAATTGACCAACCAATCATGCTCTAAATGCCACCAAACTTTGCCAACATGCAATTCAACATATATGAGACATACTTGCATCAACAATTCATCAAAACATCCACATATATGAAAAGCCCCAAATCTATAGGCATGCTTCCTACACAAGCAACCATCCAAGCATAAACTTCCAATTCAAGCATATAAAGGCCAACCACAAAAACCAGCATTCTCAACAACATTCAACATACTTAGGGAGTACTAAACATCTCCCAAAACATATACATTGGTCCCCCATTGCCAAATTACCAAAAGCTAAAATGTACTTAGAAAACCTTCCATACTTAGATAGCTTTGTTTCCACTTGGATGCTTGCCCTCCTTGCTGCCCTCAAGTACTCTAATGTTCTGCATTATTGAATTAAGAAAACGGAAGAGAGCGTAAGCAAAAGCTTAGTGAGGAATGCTCAATAAAACCATCCAATAATGCATTAACAAAACATTTATAAATCATGCTTCAAATCATCATTTACACATGCTCAAAAGCATACTTTAACAAGCATCTCATGCTTCATTTCATTACATGTCATATTGGCCACAAGTGATACAATTCATTTCTTTGAAAACAAGTTCAACAACTTTCACCCCAAGGACTTTTAAACACCTTGGACCCCAAGGACTTTTAAACACCTTGGCCATGGACTTTTAAACACCATGATATAAGTTACCTCAAGGACTTTTAAACACCTTGACCCCAAGGACTTTTAAACACCTTGGCCATGGACTTTTAAACACCATGATATAAGTTACCTCAAGGACTTTTAAACACCTTGAACCCCAAGGACTTTTAAACACCTTGGCCATGGACTTTTAAACACCATGATATAAGTTACCTCAAGGACTTTTAAACACCTTGAACCCCAAGGACTTTTAAACACCTTGGCCTATGGACTTTTAAACACCATAGAATGGACCACACAAGGACTTTTAACCACCTTTGTGTCCGCAACAAGAACCATCCAAGGACTTTTAACCACCTTGATGTTCTTAAGTAAACAAGGCTCACTCAAGGACTTTTAACCACCTTAGTGACCTTAACCTTTTCAAAACATCACTTGCCAATATACATCATTATCATCAATTTATCCACTGTTTTAAAGCATTAAACCAAGCCATATTCATCATGCATTTAAAAGCATCAAACCACATTTAATCAATGTTCAAAAACAAGGAACTCTTACCATGAGCTTCCTTCAACATATGGCTTACAAAAACAGCATTAACCATGCTAAATCATGCTTTCAAAACAGAATTTAAAACATGCAATAAACCACATTGCACATCAATCAAATCATGGCCACCACTAGAGAGTATTTCCAAAAACTTACACTTGAGCTTAGCAAAGTTGTTTAGACTTAAACTAAGCTCCCAAGACATTGGTTTCAAAGCCGAAAACCCAATTTCACTCACCGATTCCACTTCGCCTCTTGCCGAAGCACCAAATCAAGCCTCCGGATCACCACCACTTGGATCCAAAGATGCCTCCCCTGATTAAACACATTAAAGCAGAGATTTAATGCATCATCATGCATCAAAAGCTTCAATGAAAGCACTCAAACTCGCTGCTCTCATTCACACTCCAATTTCGGCCACCAAACACAACCGAAATTGCATCAAAACCACTTCTCAACAAAGCCCAGCCATAAACCAGCAAAACCTAACATCCATTAACACCATATAACATCTAAAAACAACCTATAAACATCCTTATACCTCCAGCAACATCAGATCCACAAGATCACCACAAAAACATCCAAGAATCACAAGCTAAACTTAGGAAACACAACCTATCCGGGATTGCATTAATCAAAACTCATTTCCTTATCAATTTAGAGTTCATTTAACATCAAAAACACACCTCAAAACACAGATTAAACATATCTAACGAAAATCACCAAAAATCACCAAATCTTGCATTATAAGCCAAGATCCATTTCACCACTTAAAATCCTTTAATAAAACTTCAATTAAGAGTTGAGAACTTGGGAATTTCAGTAAAGAACTGATAGTTTAGAGGAGAAGGACGTTCTTACCTCCAAACTTGTGTTTCTCCACTTTTTGGAATCAAAAACCTTGTTGAATCAACTAGCAAATGATGAGGTTTTGAAGATATGTTGATTAGGAATCAAAAGAATGTTGAAAGGAGGCTTTTAGGTGAGAAAATCAGAAACAACTCTCTGGAAAACAAGTGTTTGGATTGAGAGAAAATGAGAGAAAGAAAATAGAGAAGTTAGTTAAGAAAATAGCCAAATGGCCTTTCCCTCCACTTTTGATATGTTTTAAAATCAGAATAAATCTCAAAATATCTTAGAAAAATCTGGAGAAACTACTTTTGGAATAATAGCTCCTTAAAGATTCAAAGTTTCAACTCTTTATAAAACAGTCACAAAACTTTCAAAAATTACATTTTGGTCACTAGCCAAAATGTCACTCTTCCAAAACCCATTTTTCAAAATTGATTTCACAGTTCACTTAATTATATTAAAAGATGATTTTAGAACATTTTTCCATATTTTTAATGCAACCCGAACTAGGCTTTCCTAATTTCACCTCTTTAGATTCGAACAACACTTTGACCAAACCGGTCAACGCCCAAAACTTCTAAGCCCAAAACCGGGGCGTTACACACACTGCACGAGGACTATAGTGAGACTCCGGAAAAATCTTAAGTTATCCGACAGGGTGCTGCCGTCACAGAGAAGGAATGGAGGGTAAGAGAAAGTTCACTGTTTTAAGCCAAAACAGAAATATTTTATTTTTCTTTTAGGTCTTAGTTGCTTGAGGGCAAGCAAAAACTTGAGTTTGGGGGTGTGTTGAGTGTGTAAAAGTTCTATTATTTACCCCCTATTTAACCTATATTTCTGCTGCATTCAAGCATAATTCATTGCATTTAGGTCAGTTTACAGTTAGACATCACAAATATATTAAAAGGCACAGTTTCTACTGAAATTGGTTGCTTTTGCAGGTTGCTGCCGTAGCAGATGGAGAGGCAGGCGCTGAGCAGTGAAGCAGAAGAGCTGGAACTGGATGAGCAGTCAAGGAGGACGATGCTGCCATGGTTGCCGCCGTGACAGTAGAGGACGACAACAGTTTTGAGGAGAAGAAGCAAAGTGGACCTCGACAGAAAGAGAAAATTCAGCCTGTCTGTCGTGTAATACCACTATATTTTTCCGAGCCCTAGATCAGAATGAAGGCCAAGCCCAAGGTTCAAGGAAGATATCCCAAGAAAGAAGGAAGGATGAATTAAAGATTGTTTTTCTGAAGATTTAGTCTTTATTAGAATTATACTTTAATTTAAAGTTGTATTCCTTCCATATTAGAAAACTTGAACCCAAGGCCTATATAAAGGCATGTAATTCGACCTAGGAGACATCATATCACCTATCTCTAGCCTTCTTCCAAAACCATAGCCGTTTTCCTTCTCTCACCATGTTCTAAATTCCCCTTAGGGCCACGGGTTGATTTGTAAAGTAGTTGCAAGGGTTGCTTTTGTTTTAGGAATTTTCAGTTCAATAAAATAAACTTCAAGTTCTCTTATTCTGGTTATTAACATCTTGCAAGAGTATCGGGAGAGCATTGCGAGGTTATCTATTTACTTAATATCAGGAGAGTTAAGTATACGAAAGGGATAAGTGCGAGTTCTCTAGTTTATAGTTGAACTATCTCGGACCTAGGGATAGGACGAGGTTAAGTGGCTAAAGAAGAATTCAACAACATCGGTGTTCATCCTTCGATTCACGCCGGGAGGTATCATCAAAGACGTGATCATCGACAGACTTGGACCTAGGGATAGGCCAAGGCACAGCAGGTATTCTTGCCAAACTTGAAGTACTGATTTGGGTAATCGCTGCCGCGATATCCAACGGACTGCTGTCGTGACGGGGACGACGGCAACGCTGATATTCCTCGACTTAGCAATACCTGCACTACTGAGCAATTCAATATCAGCCCATTCTCTCTATCTTGATTACTTTACTTCTATTTTCTAGTACTCTTTATATTTCTCGTGAGAAAATCTTAAATCATTCTTTTTACTCTCGTGCAGTAATTCAAGGTGAAGATATTAGCCCAGTACCTATGGAGATGATATCCGATACTTCAGTATCACTTTACTACTTGCGTTGTGTACACTTGCACTACATTGCGATAGACACTTTTACACGCAACAAAGTTATACACTCGATGAAGCAGGATCAGTTGGGCAAGGGAGGAATAATTCTGAAATTGGACTTCGCTAAGGCGTATGACTGCATCAGCTGGGATTGTTTGGGTTGTGTAATGCATCGGATGGGTTTCGGGAAGCGGTGGGGAGAATGGATACGAGAATGTGTTGAGTCCGTGAGGTTGTCCATCTTAGTCAATGGTAGTCCGTCAAAGGAGTTTGCGATGCGGAGAGGTTTGCGCCAAGGGGATCCATTATCCCCCTTGCTGTTTGTAATGGTGGATGAAGTATTACACCAGTTTCTACTAAATGCTGAGCAGCGGGGGTTAATTAGAGGGATTCACGTGGCACGGGGAGTATCTATTTCGCACTTACAATTTGCGGACGACACGGTGCTATTTATCCAAGGTGAGCTAGAATATGCACGGCATCTAAAGCGTGTTGTCACTTGTTTTGAGTATGTGTCCGGACTCCAAATAAATTATGAAAAATCATGTGTGTATGACATTGGAATGGAGGAGGAATTATTAGTGACTATCGTGGATATATTGGGCTGTCAGCGAGGGTCCCTCCCGATAAAATATTTGGGGATTCCGTTAGGGGTGCATTCTAGGGGTGTGGAAATTTGGAACCCTCTTGTTCAACGATTCCGACAAAGATTACCAGGCTGGAAGCGAGATTCACTGTCCTTTGCGGGACGATTGCTGTTAGTTAATTCCGTGCTATCAGCTTTGCCGGTGTACTATATGGGGGTTTTCTTAATCCCGAAGAGGATAATTTTGAAGATTGACCGCATCCGTCGAAACTTTTTATGTGGAGGGAAGGAAGAGCGGGCGAAGCTCAGTAGAGTGAACTGGTTGGTGGCTTGTCAACTGAAACGGTTTGGAGGTTTGGGAGTGGTGAATCTTCATACCCGAAATTTGGAAATGTTAGCCAAGTGGGTATGGCGTTATGCTCAATCGGACAGTTCACTATGGAAAGCAATTATTGTGGCAAAGTATGGTAAAGATGTCCTCTTGTGGCGTATGAATTCTTGGGGCCTACCGCGTATGTCGACAATGTGGAAACAAATAGTAGCGGTTCAAAGTGATGAGTACGTGGCCCGGTTTTTAAATGCCACCCAATTCTCATGGACATTGGGTGATGGTACTAGTATTCTCTTTTGGCGAGATTGTTGGTGCCTTGCGGAACCATTGAAGTATGTCTTTCCCGGGTTGTTTAATTTGGCTAGCAATAATATGGCGAGGATATGTGATTATTTAGGGCTGCCGAGGGACGAGTGGACCGGCTATTTCAGACGACCTTTGCGGACATTTGAGGCTGCCCAGGTACGTGAGTTGTAAGCTTGTGTTGTTGGTTTTTCATTGCGTGATCGAGTAGTGGATAAATTGGTATGGGTTCATGATGTGGCGGGGCAATTCTCGGTGAGTGCATTGCACAAATTAATGGCAACATTTGGTTTAAATGATGCATCCGATGTTAGCATGGTTTGGAGGCTGCCGTTGGTACCAAAAATTCAGTGCTTCATTTGGTTTTTATTGCTGGATCGGCTGCAAACTTTGAGGATGTTGATGGAGCGAGGAATTCCGCTTGGGATGGATGGGATTGGATGTCGTTGGTATGAGGGTGGGGAAGACAACACGGACCACATTTTTGGACAATGTGAGATTGCGTGGGGGGTATGGAACATGTTCTTCGGATGGTGGTCGATGTCGACCGTTCGACCATGGCGCATTGGTGAGTTTATTTATCAATGTTGCGTGGGTTACTTTGATGGTGATCTTCGTATATGGTGGATTATAGGGTGTGCGAGTGTTTTGTGGTCACTTTGGCTTGCCCGGAATGAGCTGATGTTTAGGGGTAAGAAGGCCACGTGTCAATAGATTTTTTTTCATGGTGCAACTAAGGTCCTTTCATTGGACTTGTGCTCGGTTTGAGCTGCTGCATTCGAGCGAAGCAGCTTGGTGGGAGTGCCCCATTTTGTGCAGGCCATCGCAGGCGGTAAGTCGCGATAGACGGGTGGGTGTGGTATGGGTGCCGCCTCGACAGGGTGTGTGGAAATTCAATGTGGACGGGCATCTAGGGGTAAGCCGGGTGAGGCTGGATGTGGGGGAGTTCTTCGCGATTGGAACAGCCGGATAGTGGCGTTATTTTCGGGGTCTATTGGGGTGGTGGATTCTAATGTCGCTGAACTTCAGGCGATTGCGTATGCTTTGCGGATGGTGCAGGAACTTAATTGCGATGGGGTGCAATCCGTGGTAATCGAATCTGACTCGGTCGTAGCAATTTCTTGGATTTTAGGCACGGAACGTCGGCCTTGGCGTTTAGGGAGTTGGTTCAATCAGATTGACGATGCGTGGGAGTCAATGCCATTTGTATGCTTTACTAATGTATTTAGAGAAGCCAATTGTATCGCAGATGCATTAGCAAAGAGTGGTGTCTTGCGCTCTACGTGGGTGTGGATGAAATTGAACTGATATCGGGGCTTAGTCTTGTTTGGTTCTGATGTAGTACCATTTGTACGGGCACTCTTTTCCCCCACTTAGGCTTAGGGGGGTTTTTAATGAGGCTGATGCGATGGATTTTGCATGATTTATTCAATAAAATCAAATCATGTTGCTGATAAAAAAAAGAAGACGAGTGGAGGAGGGGATTAGAATTCCATTTATAATAATAATAATAATAATAATAATAATAATAATAATAATAATAATAATAATAATAATAATAAAGGATTAAAAAAACGAAATCACAGATCAAATTGAAATTCAATTTGATAAACGGTTATTTATGGAGTCAGTCCTTAAACTTTTAAGAAATTTCATATTAACTTCCAAGTTTGATAAAAAAATTTATTTAGTCCCTTCAAAAAATTTAGGGTTCTTGAATTAAAATTCCCAAATAATTAGGGTTTTAAATTTTGGGATTTTAAAATTAGGTTTCTAAATTAGCGAACAAACTATATAAAAAACTATTTTAAAATTCCATGATCAGAAGTATTGGATCCAACTGTATCGGTACCAGACTAAACTTGGTGTTGAAGGGGTTAACGAACAAAAAGGGGTATAGAGCGGTGGAGATTATTACATAGGAATTTAACAAATCAATAAGGGATTTTGGCGGCATGGAACTATATAAAAAAGTAGGGTTCTTGGGTTGATCTTATTTGAACTATGTGTGTGTATATATATATATATATATAGGGATAGTAAACTTAATTTAAGTAAATTAATGAAAGTGATATAGGAAAGAAAAGAATAAAAATAAATAAAATAATTAAAAAAAAGACGAGTGGAGGAGGGGATTAGAATTCCATTTAAAATTAAATAATAATAATAATAATAATAATAATAATAATAATAAACGATTAAAAAAAGACGAAATCACAAATCAAATTGAAATTCAATTTGATAAAGGGTTATTTATGGAGTCAGTCCTTAAACTTTTAAGAAATTTCATATTAACTTTCAAGTTTGATCAAAATTCTTATTTAGTCCCTTCAAAAAATTTAGGGTCCTTAATTAAAATTCCTAAATAATTAGGGTTATAAATTTTGGGATTTTAAAATTAGGTTTCTAAATTAATGATTTTTTTTCAAATCTAGTGTTTACAATTTAGGCGTAATTTTTGGGGTGTTACAACTCTCCCACCCTTAAAAGAAATTTTGTCCTCAAAACTTTCAGACTAACGACATACTTCAAAAAATAGAGGTTTTGATAACAATTTAAAAAGACATTTTATATCAAGTTACGAATGACAACACAGAGTTTTCAAATAGGCTTTAATCTCAAATTTATAGGAACGAGTATGATCACGACCGGTCGCTAATTTAGAGCTCCTACGAGGTGGCATAGCAATCTATCTACAAAAGGGACAATCCTAGAATTAGAGTTGATACTTGGAGTTTCTATTCAAAACATATCTTTAATTCTTTAAAATAATAAATTTATCAGAAAATCCCATTTTGCCCCAAAACATTTAATATGCATGAAAAAATCATTTTCGGCTTAAAATTTTATGTGAGCCACATAGTCTGAGGGTTGAACTTAGCTTTGATACCACTAAATATAAGCCCCTAATACGACCTAGAAGAAATAGTCGAATTTAGGATGTCACAATTGAAAACTTTACCCTCAAGAATTTAATTCGAATTATAATATATTCAAATATTGTAAAATAAATTATTTTTGATAATAATATAAAGTGTCTCGATATTTATAAAATCCAAACATTAAAATAATAATCTTATAATTTAAATAAAACTCTCAAATTTAATGTCTGAAAATGCATGATAAAAATAATAAGCCCCAAATATGAAATTACATCAAAATCCTAAAATAATCTTAATAATAAAAATATTCCTGAAAATAAAGTATGTCCATACTGAAGATAAAATAAATTCGATAAAATAAATAGATCCTTCGAGTACCAAGTCACCTAGAGTACAAGATATTTGAAAAAAGGAAAACTATGGGAGAATAAGCTAAACGCTTAGTGTGCCTCTAAAGTGCAAGAAAATCATAGTCGTAAAAATATAATAATATTTTCTTAAAATTCTTTAAAGCATAACACATAAATCACAAGCGCAATGCAATGCACCCAACTACAACCGCCAAGAGGAAAGTTCCCTAGAACTCCTCACTACAACCGCGAATCCGAAGTGAAATTCAACCTGAAGGGTGAAACCACTGAACTTCCCCGAACAAATCCAACCCATGCTCATACAATGATATGATGATTAGAAATCAAATTTCATAAACAAAGTTCCATAAATCTGATATTCCTTGAACATACTTCATAGATCATAATCCATAAGTCCATAAATCATATTTAATAAATCGTAGTCCACAAATCACAGTTCGTAAACCGTAGTAAAAACATATTCTGAAAACGTGTGCATGTGATGTCAACCATAAAAATCATAATACGTATAAATAATTACAAAAAGGTTAAAACACCAGCACAGAAAAATACATATAATTTAATTATAGCACCGGAAGTAAACATACCTTAGCAAAGCTATACTCAACCTACAGAATGGTGTGATTTTCCATGATCAGAAGTATTGGATCCAATTGTATCGGTACCGGACCAAACTTGGTGTAAAAGATATATTTGGGAGAAGGGTTGTTGGTTCCTAAAGTATATAAAACCAAAAAAACATAATTTAAATGTTAATAATTAAGTTGAGCTAAGTCTAATTCGTCCAAAAGCTTTATATAATAGCTTTTTGGGCTGAATTACAAAATCACGTAATAATCTCGTATCCAGTTTTCTGCATGCGTAGTCTTCAGTAAAATAGACATATCTTGAGTTCCCGATGTTCGATTGATGCGCTTCAAGATGCGCTGGAAAGATAATTGAATGAAGGTCAATTTATTAGAAGATCACTTGGCTCCAATCCGAAAAGTCGTCGCAAGTTGGCTAACTTTCCAGACTTCACAAACAAATTTAGGTTCTTGTCCAATATGCATTGCTTTAGACCTCCTTCACCTATAAAATGATGAAGCCTCCACCATTGTAATTAAGATTATTGAGATTTTCTTTGATTAATAAAATATTTAATGAGTTTGTTTTTGCAAGTGCTGATTACTTGTGCCTTAGAAGTCTTCTTCAACATAAGTTCGACGAGTTCTTGTGAAGGATATCATCTTGACACTCTTGCTTGCCTAGGTAATTGTGTCTAGGAGAGTGGGTTAGAGACGTTTGAGATTGCTTGCTTAGATAATTGCATCTAAGAGGGTGCCGAGGACAAAACAACAACAACAAATAGCAAGCCAACTTCATCTTCAATCTTCACGCCATCTCTCATAATTCCATAAACAAAGCTAGAAATTTCAGATTTGTTTTACTTAATATTATAAATATTCATCTTCTAATCTTCCTTATTGTCTTCTTTTCTTTAAATTTCCAGCATTGAATCTGAAATTTTCAAGAAAAACCCTTCTTTTTTCTATTGAATTTTCAGATCTGCCCATAGCTTTCTTGATTGAGTCTAGAGCTCTTAGTTCTTAAAACAAATTGATTGAAGGCTTCCAAATCCAAGATTGCGCTACTTTATCACATGCATGGGAGGGCTAAAGGAATGCATATTGGACAAGAAGCTGAATCTGTTTGTGAAGTCGGGAAAGTCAGCCAACTTGCGACGACTTTACGGATGGGATCCAGGTATTTCTGGGCAGATTTGACTTCTAGAAACTTGACCGCAATTCAGTTACCTTTCCAACACATCTTGAAACGCATCAATCGGACATCGGGAAATCAAGATACGTCCATTTTACTGAAGACTGCGCATGGAGAAAACTGGATACATGATTATTACGAGATTTTGTAAAATTCAGCCCAAAGGCTATTATATAAAGCTTTTGAACGAATTAGACTTAGCCCAATTTAATTATTAACATTTAAATTATGTTTTTAGGATTTTATATACTTTAGGAACCAATCACCCTTCTCCCAAGCAACTCTTATCAGCTTATCACTTGCACTTATCAGCTTATCACTTGTAGCCCAAGCACAATGAGTTTAAAGGTTATTTTTCTTTTATTTTTTAATTAAATTAGGGTTTCCTTGTTTTAGTAGAAGTTAAATTACTTTGGCTATCCTTCACCTATAAAAGGATGAAACATCCACCATTGTAAAGAAGATTATTCAGATTTTCTTTAATTAATGAAATATTTAGTGAGTTTGTTTTTGCAAGTGTTGGTTACTTGTGCCTTAGAAGTCTTCTTCAACATAAGTTCGACGAGTTCTTGTGAGGGAGATCATCTTCACACTCCTGCTTGCCTAGGTAATCACGTCTAGGAGGGTGGGTTAGAGCCGCTTGAGGTTGCTTTCTTAGGTAATTGCGTCTAAGAGGGTGCCGAGGACAAAACCATCACAAATCCATCTCCATCTTCAACTTCATGCCATCTCCATAGCCATAAACAAAGCTAAATTTTCAGATTTGTTTTATCTACCTCTCTTTCAATCTTTTTCAATCTTTTTGTTTTAATTCTTATTATTTATTCCTTAATCTTCTTTCTTATCTTCGTTTCTTTAATTTTCCAGTCTTGAATCTGAATTTTTCAAGAAAAACCCTTCTCTTTTCTCTTGAATTTTCAGATCTACTCCTAATGTTCTTGATTGAGTCTAGAGCCCCTAGTTCTTGCAACAACTTGATTGAAGGCTTCAAAATCCAAGTTTGCGCTACTCTATCATTTGGTATCAGATTTAGGACGATTCTTGGCAAGAATTTTGGCGTTTTGGGTGAAAAATTCGAACAAAAAGTGAAAATTCGCAAAAATCAAACAAACAAATTTTGAGTTGAAAATTTTCGATCTGGTCTACACTATTGTAGGAGTCACACAAAAAATTTTAGAATTTTTTTGACTTCGGGAACACCTCAAACGAAGTGGATCAAGTTGCTTCATATTTCAGGCTTTTTTTTTGGGTTTTCTGATCTTCTTTCATTCTTAACTACTTGTTTTCATTTGTTCTACATTTTTATTGTCTTCTATACACTATCTAACACTTTCTTGCTTCTTGTGTTAGTAGGAAATTAAAAGTGGCATGCCTTTCTTTCTCCTTGCAACTAGAATTCAATTGGTGTCATACTTTTCATTGGACTCCTAGTACAAATAGGACTCATTATTAGGATTAAACTTCGATTATAACTTGTTGACTTGTGGCAAGAAGGTCTTTAAAGAGTACAAGATCGGCTTACTTGCCTCGCTAAGTATTTCTTTCTTGGAGTGTTTAATGACATTCCTAGTTTTCTTTCTTTTGTTTTTCACCTTTGTAAATTTGAGTGTTCCTGGATGTTTCACAGAGACAAGCCTTCTGCAAAACAACATGATACTTTGGGTTCTACTTATCGAGGAAAGACTTCATTGACCAAACCGAGGCATTTGTTCAATTTTTTTGAAGAAAGGCGAACTGAACCAAGGCGAACCGCACACACTCTAGCCATCCCAAAATTCAGAATACCTTCTTTTCAAGGAAGGTATGATCTTGATGGTTATTGTGATTGGGAAAATAAGGTTGATTTCTTGTTTGATTGTTACGGATATCCCGAGGAAGATCAAGCTCCATTAGTGGCCCTAAAGTTCGAGGAATATGCAGTACTGTGGTGGCGTTTATTACAACAAGATAGGCGTCTCAATGGTGAAGCCAAAATAAGAACATGGGTTGAACTTAAAAAGGTCATGAGAGAGCGATTCATTCCCAAACATTACCAATGACAAGAATCCAAGACTTGTCATAAGAAATACTTCTCTTTTGATAAAGGTACTTCTAAACCTTCATCTTTTCACAACCCTACTAATATACTATTCGACTCTAGTAGTATGACGCCAAAGGAAGAAGAATCGTCGCTAGTCGAACAGGATAATGAATAATCATCGGTGAGTCATGTCGAAGAAGACAAAGGAAAACAAGATGACGAAGAAATTTGTTATCCTCGAGAACATGCAGAACATGTCACTACTGAGAGTTTAACCTTACCCAATAATGAGTTAATACTTTCAGAAGATAATGTTTCAGAAAAAGAAACACTTGAACCCATAAATCAAGACAATCTTTCATGCTTAGTAGTGAGTTCTCTTGATTCATCAACAACCTCCCAAGAAAGTAAGTGCGATTCTAACCCTTTATTTTATTCTCGTCCTATCATTCTGTTAGAAACACTTCATCCTCTACATAAATTGTATTTCGATGATATTTTTTGTGAGAGAAATTGGGTACATAAATTATCTTATTTGAAAAAGACCGAGAGTCAAGAGGCCGAGAGCAATAAAAGTCAAATTAATGGCCCAATTTTGGTCAGTGAAAAGAAATATGAGATAAAAGTCGAACAATTTCCAAATGAAAAAGGCGAGAAAAATATAAAGAGAGATTTTTTCCGACCTAACCATAACATCATTGTTTCGAGTGGTTTTGAGTTCTTTTTCAGGATTTTGTTGAACCATTGAGAGGAGCTCAATTGGATCACTCCACCTATGACAAAGATTCCTTTTTGATTGCCATTGTTAAACATCCTTCCTTTTCTGTTTCTGATTCGAGGACGAATCTTTTTGAGGAGAGGGGGACCGATACATGCAAAGGAGGGCTAAAGCAATGCATACTGGACAAGAAGCTGAATCTGTTTGTGAAGTCTGGAAAGTCAGCAAACTTGCGATGACTTTTCAGATGGGATCCATGTAGTTTTGGGCAGATTTATCTTCTAGAAACTTTACCGTAATTCAGTTAACTTTCTAACGCATCTTGAAACGCATCAATCGGACATCGGGAAATCAAGATACATTCATTTTACTAAAGACTGCGCATGCAGAAAACTGGATACGAGATTATTACGAGATTTTGTAAAATTCAGCCCAAAGGCTATTATATAAAGCTCTTGGACGAATTAGACTTAGCCCAATTTAATTATTAACATTTAAATTATGTTTTTAGGGTTTTATATACTTTAGGAACCAGCCACCATTCTCCCAAGCAACTCTTATCAGCTTATCACTTGCACTTATCAGCTTATCACTTGCAGCCCAAGCACAATGAGTTTAAAGGTTGTTTTTCTTTTATTTTTTTTAATTAAATTAGGGTTTCCTTTTTTTAGTAGAAGTTAAATTACTTTGGCTAACCTTCACCTATAAAAGGATGAAGCATCCACCATTGTAAAGAAGATTATTCAGATCTTCTTTGATTAATGAAATATTTAGTGAGTTTGTTTTTACAAGTGTTGATTACTTATGCCTTAGAAGTCTTCTTCAACAATAGTTCGACGAGTTCTTGTGAGGGATATCATATTCACACTCCTTCTTGCCTAGGTAATCACGTCTAGGAGAGTGGGTTAGAGTCGCTTGAGGTTGCTTGCTTAGGTAATTGCGTTTAAGAGGGTGCCGAGGACAAAACCATCACAAATCCATCTCCATCTTCAACTTCATGTCATCTCCATAGCCATAAACAAAGCTGAATTTTCAGATTTGTTTTATCTACCTCTCTTTCAATCTCTTTCAATCTTTTTGTTTTAATTCTTATTATTTATTCCTTAATCTTCTTTCTTACCTTCGTTTCTTTAATTTTCCAGCCTTGAATCTGAATTTTTCAAGAAAAGCCCTTCTCTTTTCTCTTGAATTTTTAGATCTGCTCCTAATCTTCTTGATTAAGTCTAGAGCCCCTAGTTCTTGCAACAACTTGATTGAAGGCTTTCAAATCCAAGTTTGCGCTACTCTATCACCCAGCTATACTCAACCTACAGAATGATGTGATTTTCCATTATCAGAAGTATTGGATCCAACTGTATCGGTATCGGACTAAACTTGGTGTGGAAGGGATTAACAAACAAGAAAGGGTATAGAGCGGTGGAGATTATTACATAGGAATTTAACAAATTAATAAGGATTTTTGGCGGCATGAAACTATATAAAAAATAGGGTTATTGGGGTGATCTTATTTGAACTATGTGTGTGTGTATATATATAGGGAGAGTAAACCTAATTTAAGTAAAATAATGAAGGTCATATAAGATAGAAAAGAATAAAAATAAATAAAATAATTAAAAGAAGACGAGGGGAGGAGGGGATTAGAATTCCGTTTAAAATTAAAGAACTATAATAATAATAATAATAATAATAATAATAATAAATGATTAAAAAAGACGAAATCACAAATCAAATTGAAATTCAATTTGATAAAGGGTTATTTATGGAGTCAGTCCTTAAGCTTTTAAGAAATTTCATATTAACTTCCAAGTTTGATAAAAATTCTTATTTAGTCCCTTCAAAAAATTTAGGGTTCTTGAATTAAAATTCCCAAATAATTAGGGTTTTAAATTTTGGAATTTTAAAATTAGGGATTTTTTTTCAAATCTAGGGTTTACAATTTGGGCGTAATTTTTAGGGTGTTACAACTCTCCCACCCTTAAAAGTAATTTTGTCCTCAAAATTTTTAGACAAACGACATACTTCAAAAATATAGAGGTTTTGATAACAATTTTAAAAAGACATTTTAGATCAGGTTACGAATGACAACACATAGTTTTCAAATAGGCTTTAATCTAAAATTAATAGGAACGAGTATGAACACGATCGGTCGCTAATTTAGAGCTGCTACGAAGTGGCATAACAATCTATCTACAAAAGGGACAATCCTAAAATTAGAGTTGATACTTGGAGTTTCTATTCAAAACAAATCATTAATTCTTTAAAATAATAAATTTATCAGAAAATCCCATTTTGCCCCAAAACATTTAATATGCATGAAAAAATCATTTTCGGCTAAAAATTTTATGTGTACCACACAGTCTGAGGGTTGAACTTAGCTCTGAAACCACTAAATGTAACCCCCTAAACCCGACCTAGAAGAAATAGTCGAACTTAGGATGTCACAAATTAAAACTTTACCCTCAAGAAATTAATTCGAATTATAATATAATAAAATATCGTAAAATAAATTATATCTGATAATAATATAAAGTGTCTCGATATTTATAAAATCCAAACGTTAAAATAATAATCTTATAATTTAAATAAAACCCTCAAATTTAATGTCTAAAAATGCATTGTAAAAATAATAAGCCCCAAATATGAAATTACATCAAAATCTCAAAATAATCTTAATAATAAAATATTCCTGAAAATAAAGTATGTCCATAGTGAAGATAAAATAAATTCGATAAAAATAAATAGATCCTCCGAGTACCAAGTCACCTAGAGTTCAGGATATCTAAAAAAAGAAAACTATGGGGGAGTAAGCTAAAGAGCTTAGAGTGTCTCTAAAGTGCAAGAAAATCATAGTCGTAAAAACATAGTAATATTTTCTTAAAATTATTTAAAGCATAACACATAAATCACAAGCGCAATGCAAATGCACCCAACTACAACCGCCAAGAGGAAAGTTCCACAGAACTCCTCACTACAACCGCCAATCCGAAGTGAAATTCAACCCGAATGGTGAAACCACTGAACTTCCCCGAACAAATCTCAACCCATGCTCATACAATAATATGATGATTAGAAATCAAATTTCATACACAAAGTTCCATAAATACGATATTCCTTGAACATACTTAATAAATCGTAGTCCATAAGTCCATAAATCATAATTCATAAATCGTAGTCCATAAATCACAGTTCGTAAATCGTAGTAAAAACATATTCTGAAAATGTATGCATGTGATGTCAACCATAAAAATCATAATACTTATAAATAATCACATAAAGGGTAAAACACCAGCACATAGAAAAATACATATAATTTAATTATAGCACCGGAAGTAAACACACCTTAGCCAAGCTATACTCAACCTACATAATGATGTGATTTTCCATGATCATAAGTATTGGATCCACCTGTATCGATATCGGACTAAACTTGGTGTTGAAGGGATTAACGAAGGTGAAGATTATTACATAGGAATTTAACAAATCAATAAGGGATTTTGGCGGCATGAAAATATATAAAAAAAAAATAGGGTTCTTGGGGTGATCTTACTTGAACTATATATATATATGGAGAGTAAACTTAATTTAAGTAAAATAATGAAGGTGATATAGAATAGAAAAGAATAAAAATAAATAAAATAATTAAAAGAAGATGAGTGGTGAAATTCAATTTGATAAATGGTTATTTATGGAGTCAGTCCTTAAACTTTTAAGAAATTTCATATTAACTTCCAAGTTTGATAAAAAAAAATTTAGTCCCTTAAAAAATTTAGGGTTCTTGAATTAAAATTCCCAAATAATTAAGGTTTTAAATTTTGGGATTTTAAAATTAGGTTTCTACATTAGCTTTTTTTTCAAATCTAGGATTTAAAATTTGGGCGTAATTTTTGGGGTGTTACAGAGACTCCGGCTACACTCACCTTGATACTAGAGTTCTCGGATAATGATTCCTTTGTTTCTAGCTTTCCTTGGGGATGACGGATTAACTTCTCCCAATTCTTAAGTTAGGAAGAACAATAGGAAGGTGTTACAATCGATATTGATAACTTATTTAGAATGGCCAATAGCTATTCAATGGATTCATGAATCAAAGCTTGAAGAATATAAACTAAGCTTAAGGATTTCATCTTGAAATTAATCTACTGGCATCATAAAACTAACAATAATTTGAGGGTTTCTACTTACCCAAACGATAGCTATGGATTGATACTTTAGAATCAAAGAAAGCTTAAACTTATGGAACTCAAATTGAGAGGTGTATTCTTGAGCTTGGTGGAGAGGATGACAATGGAGGTCTGAGCTTGTTTTCAATACAAGGGATGAGATTTGGTTTCGATAATAGGCAAAATAAAGATTAGGACTTTTCTTTATTCCTTCTCAAGGAAACTATAGCCTTAATCATATCCCACCTCACCAAAGACCAATGAAAAGGTTTCCCTTAGAAAAGGGAAAGCTTAATCTATTAATATCCATATTTTCTTATCATTTCCAACTTTTTATCAACTCAAGGAAAATGATGACTATTAGTTATCCTTTCTAATCAACTTCCACGTGGGAAGGACAAACTCAAGCAGGTATCGATACACGTAGGGATGTATCGATATGCTTCTTGCTGTATCGGAACGCCTTGCAAAAACTGTACCGTTACAGGTTCCCCCGTATCGATACGCCTAGCCCAAAAACTTCATTTTCAGCATTTCAAAGAGGATCTTGAATAAGAATAGGTTTGATCATTTTAATATCTAATTTACCATCGTTGAAACATGATTTCGACTAGATCGGTTTTCGGGATGTTACACCCGACTAGTCTTAGCCCAAACCCGATATGTCCAACCCGTTTAACTCATGCTTGAATCTGTCCAATCTAAGTCTGACCCGACCAAACCTGTTGACCGATTTAAGTCAATGAGTCGAACCGTTGATCGATTCAACCCAGTGAGTCAACTCGCTCGAGTCAACCGAGTTGACCGCTGACCAGTTGTGTAACCCCCTTAGCCCGGCCTAGACGGTTGACCCGGACTACGAAGATTACACGGGGAAAACCAAAGTCAACCCGAAAGTCAACCTTGATTAACGACCTTTTTTTTCTTTTTAAACTTGTCTAGATGCACATTAAACCTAGGCATACTCTTGAGATAAGCATACTCAAAAATCACAGTAATCGGAAATCAATAAGGACCCAAATGTACAAAATACGAATTTAGGGACCAATTTGTAAATTCTGAAAATTAAGAGGACTTTACCAATTTTTAAGTTACCATTATGAAATTAGTCATGTTTCATGCCTCTCTGCCAAATTTCATCTCAAACGGACATCTCAAACTCAAGCAATTGCACATACAAAAATCAGGACTAAAACGTGAAGCTTGCAAACCTCAAAACCATTCAAATCAGTGCCCAACGGTCAGGTGTTCCGAAACGGGGTTAGCCCGTTCAGAAACGGGGCTTGGTAGTAGCCAAAGTGTTTCGAAACACCTCTACCGTTTTGAAACACCCAGGCCAAATCAAGCACCTGTTTCGAAACAGGCAAGGGTGTTTCGAAACACCCTGCCCAGAAACAGCAGATAGGCATGTTTTAACACATTTAAACCCCATCGAACATGCTCCAAATCAATCCTCAACAAATCAAAAACATGCCAAGCATCATAACCACAAACTTGCATTAAAATCTAGATACAAAACCACCCCTGGGTGTACCAACTCTTTCAACAAATCCAACACTTAAACATGCTTTTGAAACAAGAAGCATAACATAACGACTTATGAATAAGAAGATTCAAACGTTGCAAGCGTTAAACCACATAGTTCAAAATCATAAACCAAACTTGTCCAACATACACAATCTCATTATACATCAATATAAAAGACTCTCCCCCCATTGCCTTTATTATCTATAGCTATTAACCGAGACATACTTCTCAAGTGGAGCTCTCCTTGAATCCCTTGCTTCTTGCTATCCCAACTTCAAATATCTGCATTGATGGACAAAAAGAAGCGTAAGCACATAATGCTTAGTGAGGAATGCTCAAAACCGAAACACCATCAATGCAGCGAGTCATAAAACCTCATTAGAAAGTAAACACATTTCGATAAACCAAAGCAGTGTTTGAAAACCCCTTTTTAAACAACATACTTTAAATCATGCATTGCTCAAACATGAAAACCAACCCTTAGCTTAGAAAAGCTAAGTAACTCATTTCAAAGCACACCCTTGCAAAACCATCAATTTAACCTTTCCATGCATAACATCATATGCAAAGTTAAATACAAATTCCTTGGAAAACACTTCCACTTCACATTATACTTTTCACATTCTTGAAAATCATCTCAAAGCAAGAAACCTTTAAAAACCACTCACTCCTTCAATCTATCTCATGCATTAAACAAATGCAATACATGAACCACAAAATCAACATTTGCATTACATGCCTTTTAAAACAAGCCTTCGCAAGACTTCAATGCACTAAAGAGATTCCCATGCACATATGCACCATTCTTAATATAAGATAAACACTTGTACAAGTTAACAAGTTATACATGCATTCTTAGAACATCACACACTTCCCATGCAACCATGCATCATTTCAAGCATCTCATGCTTCATTACATTCAAGAACATTATATTGACTTCCAAGTGATAATTCACAAACCATCATAACACAAGACACAATCGGATACGCGGATTACAAGCGTTGTCCCACACGCTCCATACACACTTCCGAACAACACAAGCTGGAGTTTACCGGTACAATCACAACCCCCTCAACACCCGTGATGTTTAACGGTACAATCACAACCCCCTCAACATCACTCATCGAAAGTTGTATAATAAACTAGCGAGAGTCGGGACACATCACAAGGCTTACACATGGAAGATACCACAACCATTGTAATCACCTTAACCAAGCTCACACACGGAAGCAACCCTCCACCGTTGTGACACTTAACAAAGTCCACCCATGAGAGCCATCCTCCATCATGGTGACATTTAACAAGGTTCACCCACGAGAGCCATCCTCCATCGTGGTGGCACTAAACCAAGCCCACCCACGAGAGCCATCCTCCATCGTGGTGGCACTAAACCAAGCCCACCCACGAGAACCATCCTCCATCGTGGTGACACCAATTTCCTCAATCGCTAGGATTCTTGGATGGAGTTTACGGTACAATTACAACCCCCTCGACATCCAAGGCGACTCAATTCACGGTGCACCCAATCCCATAGCCGGCTAACTATATCCGATTAAAGTAACCAAGAACCACTTACATCACTTGCCAATATAACCATTTTACCATATTAATCCATTGTTTTTACAAGCATAACCAAAACGCCAAAACCACCAATTACCATCATCACTTTACTGTTTTGAAGCATTAAACAAAGCCATTAAACAACATGCAACACTATACATCAATTCCACAATTCCAATGTACAAAACCAAGGATCTCTTACCTTGAGCATCCTTCACACATGACTTTCAAAACCAGCATTAAACCATGCTAAAATATGCTTTCAAAACAGAATTTAAACATGCAAATCACATGCATTGCATCCAACAATCACAAGAGCTTTAAAAACCAATTCATAACACAAACCAAGAGAGAAATTCCATTTACTTACTCTTGAGCTTAGCTAAGTTGTTTAGACTTAAACTAAGCTCCCAAAACCTTCAAACATTGGTTTCAAAGCCGAAAACCCAACTTCACTCACCTATACACAAAACTAGGCTAGCCAACAAGCCTTCCAAGCATCCGAAACCTTCAACGCCACCTCTATTGCTCACGGATCATTATCCCCTGTTTCAAGCACATAACAACAGAGGATTAATGCATCATTATGCATTAAAAAACACCAGCAACACACCTAAACTCGCTGCTCTTTGCAAATCCAACATTTCGGCTACCAAACACAACCGAAATTACATCCAAACACTTCCAAAACTTAACCCAGCCAAGATCCCTCACTTCTAACCATTTTTAAACATCAATTAACATCCAAAATAAACTCAAACTCGTCCTTATACCTCCAGCATTAAGAAAACACCAAGATCACCCCAAAAACCACCATTTTCACAAGTAAAAACTTAGGAAAATCAACCTATTCGGGATTGCATTGATTAAACCTCAATTACACATCTTTTAGACATCCAAAATACATCAAAAAGACATCTCAAAACAGAGCCCAATCATCTATTACGAATTTCTTCAAAATTAAATCCAAATCTTGCATTTTAAGCCAAAATCAAGAATACAACATTAAAACCTTTAATAAAACTCAATTTAAGGATTGAGAACTTGGGAATTTCAGTAAAGAACTGAGTATTTAGAGGAGAAGGACGTTCATACCTCTAAATGTGGATTTCTCCTTGTTTAGAGCCAAAATCCTTGAAAATTCATTAAGCAAATGGTGAGGATTTGATGTAGAAATGATTAGGAATCATTTAGGAATTGAAATCTCAACTTTAGGTGTGAAAATCAAAAGAAAAGTTGCTGTGGAAATGTGTTTGGCTGAGGAAATTTTGAGAGAAAATGAAAGGGGAAAATTTTGGTAAAAGTTAGTTATGAAACTAAAAATATATTTTTCCCTCTTTTCTTTTTATTAATTAAACATTAAATGAGTCTTAAAAATCAAGACAAATCTGGAGAAATCCTCCCTTGGGTAAATTAGCTCCTTAAAGATTCAAAGTTTCAATCCTTTTAAAACAGTCACGAACTTTTCAAAAATTACATTATAGTCACTAACTCAAAATGTCATATTTCCAAACCTCATTTTGTAAAATTGATTTCACCACCCTCTTATATATATTAAAAGAGGATTTTTAGATATTTTTCCATATTTTTAATGCATCCCGAACTAGGCTTTCCTTAAAACCACCTTTTATATTCGAACCGAAAATCCGACCGGTCCGGTTCAAACCCAAAACTTCTTAGCCCAAAATTGGGGTGTTACAAATTGACTGCTAACGTCAGCGTTGACTCTCACTGCTAACGTCATCGTTGACTTTGATTGCTGAGGTTAGTGTTGACTTTAACCCCAAAAGTCAAATTTTCTAAAAACCATTATTTAATGTTTTTCAATGTCCTGAGTCTGATTTAAAGCCCATTTTTGGAAATTTGAACCTGGTAAGCTATTTTTCAGTGTTTAAACTTTTGATTAAATCCAATTATCATTATTTAGTCCTACTTCTGATATGATTCGCATTGCCAT
Source organism: Hibiscus trionum (assembly GCA_030270665.1). Classification (NCBI taxonomy): domain Eukaryota; kingdom Viridiplantae; phylum Streptophyta; class Magnoliopsida; order Malvales; family Malvaceae; genus Hibiscus; species Hibiscus trionum. Next base: position 17,150,669 of record BSYR01000004.1, read on the forward strand.
GTATCTAAAATATTGTTGGTGGTCAAATTCGTGTATGGGGTGATTGAATGGAGCTTCGAAGGCCGACCGATGTATCTTGGAGTCGAGGTAATACTTACTACTTCTTGTGTACTATAAAGAACATATTGGTTTCACTAATGCATGTATATTCAAATGAAGCAAAATTTAGCATAAGCATACTGATAAAGACCTTTATGATATGATTAAGAAATAGATGACCCGTATAAATACTCAGATCTATAAATTAAATGATAAGTCAGTTATCCTTGAATACATGTTAAAACCTTAGTTAACAAAAACATTTTATAAGATATTGATTCAAAAAGTAAATTCGTTGACTGCAAAATATGTGTATTACCTTTTTGTAAGTATCAAGTTCATCTGAAAAATGAATCGAGACTGCCTCTTTAATCCTAAGCATGACGTGCATCTGTTTGAAAATATACCTTTATGCATGATATGAAATTGTGTTCTCTGGTTTTCGTTACACTGAAAATATATGAATATAATATTGATTTTTATTTTATTGATAAAAATGAATATCTGATTTCTGATCTCCGATCCCAAATTTATGATATCACTATTTACTGATTAAAAACTGATTTTCATCTAGGGTATACTCATGGGATATTACTGAAAGTCTTTGCAGGTTCAGCCATGATCAGGCTGGTAATTCCTTTTGTTTTCTTTGTATCAGGTTCCTACGCATTAGCAGGGGTAATTCCTTATGTATTCTCTGTATCAGGTTCCTACACTTCGACGAGGGTAATTCCTTCTGCATTCTCTATATCAGGTTCCTACACTTCGGCGAGGGTAATTCCTTATGTATTCAATATATCATGTTCCTACGCTTCGGTGGGTGTAATTCCTTCTCTAGATCTAAGGTAACCCTTTTGGTAAGCTCCTAGCTCAATGGGCCTATGATAAATCTTTCTGGATACTATGTTGGGGTATTGCATATCGGTGTACGGTTGGACGATAGTCAAGTAATTAAAATAAAACTTTTTGTTTCCCTTTTATAATTCTACCCTATTGAAATAATTCACTAAAGTTTGAAACTCTCTGTATTTTCCCAATCTGCGCTTAGTGAAACACACTAATTTTTGCAGTTCCACTTTCGTAATCTACATCTCATCTGATTTACCAGACTATATACATCTTGTCTGGTACTCAGTTAAAGAACAATCATATTACTTTGTTATATCGATGTTTACGAATATCAATATCTTGAATAGAACATGTTGTTGCTTGGATCATCATGTCAGTATTATAGCTTTGCTATTTACATGCTTGCGCCTACAATATCAGTTGATAGTTATGTAGTACTGAGATTTCCCAAGCTCGCGTTGTTTTTTACCATCGTAGGTTAGAAGACATCATCATGATATTATAACTGACATCAGTGTTTGGACTTTTCTCGGTGTTTCTTTCGGAGTACGGTACTGGTGTATTAGTGGGCATGTATGTCATGTTTTGTTTTATGTTAGTGTCTGTGATAAACTTTCTGAGTTACTGTTATATGTTTAAATGATTTTTCTAAAATGGTATTTCAAACAGAAGTTTGTTTTACAACCTTTAATTTATTTAAAGAAAAACTTTTTTCATGTGGATTTCTAATGTGAGTCACTCTTGTGACCCCAATATGGCCTCATAGATTTAGGTGTAACACATAGGCGAGTCTATAGGGTTACATTTAGTGGTATCAGAGCTTAGACTTGCGTCATTATGGGTAAATCGACCGCTCGTCTATCATAGGGTGTATGGTCTGTACATGCCCTTAGGTCACAACTTTACTCCTCTAAGCTGAAACTCCGATGTTGAATCTTTTTCCTGAAATAAGTGAATCTAAGGAATGCATGTAACATTCGTTTGTGATTTAAATTAACTCGATAGATTTGAATATGGATAAAGAACTTGAGACAGATCATGCATGTGAAATGGAAGAATTGTTTCAGATTGAGAATAAATGTTTGATTATGTGAGGTAACCGATATAAGATTACATGTAAAGTTATTCGACGATAATGATTATGATTGAGAATATTACTATGGAAATTTGATAAAAATATTTTCAATAAAAAAAGTGTTCATATGCTTAACAAGTAAAAAAAACCGAAGTGATTCTATTATATTTGAAAGTAGTTATGTTCGAATGATGTGTTATGGGTAAGCAAGTTATTTATGCTTCTCGGTTATGTTGAATGCATGTTTCTTGAGTTAGACAATAAAGTTCTGTATACTAATTATGTTGATACTCGAGATAGATCGCTCTGCTTTGTAACTAATTTGTATAAGATATGGTCTATGAAGGAGTGTACATGTGAACAGATGAGTAAGCTTTTGCTTACTGTCTAATTGGTTAAAATTTATCTGTGATTGTTTGGTGAGGTTGACAAACAAGAGTCTTATGTTAATCTGAAAGATTGTGGCATTGAGTTCAATGTTAGAGTTTAAGTATTATTAAAGTAGCTCTCTATATGAGAAAACACTAAAGATTTGGACTTAAGGATAAATTGAGTCGTGGATTCTTTGGTATGTATCATATTCTAAAAGAGTTGGACTTGTAGCTTATCAGCTTGAGTCAGCTCCCCATCTTAGCCGTATACATGATGATATCATGTAACCATGTAGAGATAACACCGCCTGCATTTGAGTTATATTATTCAGATTGAGGATATGAAACAAAGGTCAGATCTGGCTTCTAATGAGGATCTCATATAGCTTTTGGATCATGACATGAAAATTCTGAATAGATGTATTTTGATGGTTAAGAGTCATTGGAGTAATTGTAGTCATGTAACAGCTCTCCGAGAGACTAGGGAATTAATGAAGAAATGATTCTTGCATTTGTTTAACTCTGGTAAATTTTGAGGATGAAATTTCTTTTAGGGGGAGAGTTGTAACACCACTAAAAAATATTAAAGAATAAAAAAATAAAAAAATGAAATGAATGAAATAGAAAGATGGAAATTGTGGCCAAGAGATTTGAACCCATGACCTTTGGATTTACATGCAAGTGGTTTAACCTTCTAAACTAAGACCATTTATGGTTTTAGTCCCATTCGGGATTATGTTAATCAATGAATATGAAGTCTGACAAATATTATTTTAAAGCCGGATCTGACATTCAACCTACCTCGGTGCGATATTGGCCATTCAAATCTGAGGAAATAATGAAGAGATCAGAAAGCTCTCACCTAACCCCATCGGAACTAGCTCTGATCTGCCATACCGCCTAGCTGTGGTGCACACCACTGTCACCGCCTGAACTGCCATACCTCTTCGATCTCATTCTTGGCTACCATTCACGAGGAACATCTGTCATTCGCCATAGAGATACGACTAAAGATTCGACAAGAAAACCCCATGTGCCACTCTTCTGCTCTCGTCGATTCTGGCCACCTCTGTAGTTTGTTCGCTGCGCTGCCACCCTCAATGAGTTCCTCAGGCTGAGACAATCAAAACCCATATCGTTGATCATCGGTTGGTAGCCGTTTTAGGGGTGGTCGAAGTTCGAGAAAATTACTCAATTTTCACCCTTTTTGGCGAGTTTCTACAGTTCCATGATCGGGGTAAGCTTCGATATCTACTAAAATTTTAATAGCTTATCATTTTCTGCGTTTTTGGTGTGTTTTCGGCTGACATAGGCCGCGTGTAGCTCACACACGCCACCGGTGGTAGAAATATGACCACCATAACCGGTTCACCATTGAACCGAGCCGATTCAGCCTTAAATTATTCTTGGCAGAACTGGTTTAGCAATTTGGTTTGGCAGATAGGCCTAATAATAATGGTTTTTGGGCCGACCCAATACCCGACTAGTCTTAGCCCAAACATGATATGTCCGACCCGACCCGTTTAACCCGCGTCCGAATCTATCCGATCTGAGTCTAAACTGACCTTACCCGTTGACCGAGTCAACTTGTTGACTGAGTCAACTCTTTAAGTCAACACGTTGACTGAGTGAACTCTTTAAGTCAACACGTTGACCGAGTCAACTCAATGAGTCAACTTGTTGAACGAGTCAACTCAATGAGTCAACCCGTTGACCGAGTCAACTCATTTAGTCAACTCGTTGACCGATTCAACCCAGTGAGTCAACTCGTCTAAGTCAACCCATTTGACCACTGATCCGTTGACTATTAACGTTAGCTTTGACTCTCACTGCTGATGTTAGCGTTGACTTTAACCCTAAAAGTAAAACTTTTGAAAACTTATATCTAATATTTTTAACGGCTTAAGTCCCATTTTGAAGCCCATTTTAAGGAAATTTGAACCCGATAAGCTATTTTCAGTGTTTAAACATTTGATTAAATCAAATTATCGTTATTAAGTCTTACTTCTGATGTGATTCATATTGCCATGTATCTGAAATATTGTTGGTGGTCAAATTCGTGTACGTGGTGATTGAATGGATCTTCGAAGGCCGACCAATGTAGCTTGGAGTCGAGGTAATACTTACTAGTTCTTGTGTACTATAAGGAACATGTTGGTTTGACTAATGCATGAATAATTTTTTTTTTGATAAAAATGTGGCCTCGTTAAAAACCCCCCTCATATCTTAAGGCACAAATCAACCTTAAAACAGCGGAAGGGGGAAAAGAGTGCCGGTTTATTCATTATTAAAAAGTAAACTTACAATAATTAAATGAAGCAGAATATAGCATAAGCATACTGATAAACACCTTTGTGATATGATTAAGAAATAGATACTCATATCTATAAATTAAGTGATAAGTCGGTTATCCCTGAATACCTATTAAAACCTCAATTAACAAAACCATTTTATAAGAGATCGATTCAAAAGTGAATTCGATGGCAGACAAATATGTGTATTCCTTTTTTGTAACTATCAAGTTCATCTGAAAAATGAATCAGGATTGCCTCTCTGATCTAAAGCATGACGTCTATTTGTCCGAAAATATACCCTTTTGCATGATTTGAACGTGTGTTCTCTGGTTTCCGTGACACTAAAAAATATATGAATATAATATTGATTCTTATTTTACTGATAAAAATGAATATTTGATTTCTGACCTCTGATCCCAAATTTATGATATCACTATTTACTGATAAAAAACTGATTTTCATCCGGGGTATACTCATGGGAATGACTGAAAGTCTCTACAGATTCAGGTCTGATTAGACTGGTAATTCCTTCTGTATTCTTTGTATTAGGTTCCTACACTTCGGCGGGGGTAATTCCTTATGTATTCTCTGTATCAGGTTCCTATGCTTCTACAGGGCTAATACCATCTATATTCTCTGTATCAGGTTCTTATGCTTCGATGGGGGTAATTCCTTTTGTATTCTCTATATCAGGTTCTACGCTTCGACGAGGGCAATTCCTTCAATATTCTCTGTATCAGGTTCCTATACTTCGACGGGTATAATTCCTTATGTATTCTCTGTGCCAGGTTCTTACACTTTGGTAGGGGTAATTCCTTCTGTATTCTCTGCATCAAGTTCTTACGCTTCGACGGGGGTAATTCGTTCTCTAGATCTAAGGTAACCCTTTTGGTAAGCTCTTAGCCCAATGGGCCTAGGGTAAATCTTTCTGGATACTGTGTTGGGATACTGCATATCGATGTATGGTTGGAGGGTAGTCAGTAATTAAAATAAAACTTTCTGTTTCCCTTATATAATTCTATCCTGCTAAATTAATTCACCAAAATTTGAAACTCTCTGTATTTTACCAATCTGCGCTTAGTGAAACACACTAATTTCAGCAATTCAGCTTTCGTAATCTACATCTCATTTGATTCATCGGACTATATACATCTTGTCTGGTACTCAGTTAAAGAACAATCCTATTACTTTGGTATATCGATGTTTACGAATATCAATATCTTGAATGAAACCTGTTGTTGCTTGGATCATCATGTCAGTATTATTGCTTTGCTATTTATCTGCTTGTTCCTACAACATCAGTTCATTGTTATGTATTACTGAGATTTCCCAAGCTCACGTTGTTTTTACCATCGTAGGTTAGAAGACATCATCATGATATTATAACTGACATCAGTGTTTGGACTTTTCTCGGTGTTTCTTTCGGAGTACAGTACTGGTGCATTAGTGGGCATGCATGTCATGTTTTGTTTTATTTTAGTGTCTCGAATAAACTTTCTGAATTAATGTGATATGTTTAAATGATTTTTTTGAATTGGTATTTCAAACATAAGTTTGTTGTAATCCCCTCGACCCGGTCTGCGCGAAAGACCGAACCGAATGGATCACACGGGGAATATTGATGTAAACCGGAAGCTTTACCTCAGTAAACAACCCTATTTTTTTATCTTGCCTAGATGCTGATTAGGATCCTAAGTGTTTAACATCGCAGCGGAACAATTTGCAACTCGATCAAACAACGAATTGAAACACAATTGTATTCAAATATGTTTTAGGGACCATCTTGTAATTTAACATAATTCAGGGACTTATCTACATTCATAGTTACCAACCTTTAATTAAACATATTTCATGCTTCGCTGCAAAAACTCAGCTCAAAAGAAACATTCATGCTCATTTAATTGCATACACAACATTCAGGGATTAAAACGTAAGGAATCAAAATTTCAGAATATTCCAACAACTAACATAATAGCTTGCTGTTTCGGTACAGGGCTAGCTTGTACCGAAACAGGCGTACCAGAACATATTCTCATGTTTTGGAACACGAGCCCGTATCGAAACACCCTTTGAGGTGTTTTGAAATAGAGGTTTCCAGTGTAAAATGTACCGGAACAGACCTCCCCATTTTGAAACCCTTAGGCCATTTTAGGCTCACTGTTTCGGTACAGGCTCGAGTGTACCGAAACACCTAGGCCTGTAATGACACTTTTTGCTGATTTTTCACACATTAATCCATACTAAGCCATTCCAACATGCATACAACATATTTAGAACATCAAACCACAACATACATAGCAGAAACAACACCATAGCAAGTCCATAAGCATCAAGGGAATCTATATGCAAGCAACCTATGCAAAAATAGCCACTTAGAAGTAAAAACACAAACCAAGGCATAAACCACACATTAAAGGCCAATTACAAGTCATTAAGGGCATTCAAAACTTCCACAAACCAGGGAGTTTCAAAGCACATCTCCCAAACAGCATGGTATCCTCCCACTGCCAACTAATATTACTAATAAGAAAATGTAAACCATACTTGAGCTTAACCACACCTCTTGGAATTCTTCTTGCCTCTTTTCTGCCCAAGTAAGCTAATCCTCTGCATTGTTGGAAAAAGAGAGCATAAGCACAATTGCTTAGTGAGGGATGCTCAAAACAAACCAACACAACAATGCATTTTTAAATCATTTCTCATTTAGAAATCTCTATCTCATCATGCTCATTCTATCTCATGCTTGAAACCATTTTCAAAGCAAAACCACATAATTTAAATCACATGTACCATCTATCTCATGCATTCAACAAATGCATAGGTCTCAAGATAAAGCCTCACATGCTTAAATCTCATAAAGCGTTTCTCAAATCATATTCTCATATGCAAAGCACAATGCATAAAATTATTTATAATCGAGGCACATGTGAATCTCATATATTGGCATTTTAAAAACATTACTCGGATATGCAGACAACTTGACTAAATGTCAAGTCCTACCCCGGTGGAATCTCACATCACCAGACTCTCATGGCGGCATCTCTCATCACCATAAAGCTTGGGTGTTTCACCAAGACCTATCGTGGTGGAATCTTTCGTCACCACACTCTCACTTTGTAACGGGATGGCACTACCCTCATGGCCCGAACCAAAGAGCACGTTTGAATTATGTATATTATAGCACACTTCTCATCCTATTGGTTGGCCAATTATATCAGGTAACAATAATCTCATCTCACGCCAATATATTCATTTTAAACATCATTACCTACTAATTTTCAATGCATCAATCTAAAACATTCTCATCCCATTTCACAATCATGTACAATACATAGCATTTTATCAAATAATTCTATCTCATTGAAATATCAATTCCATCTCATGGGATCATTAAAATCATCATTTCATTTCTCAAAACATGCATAAAACAATAGGTATAAATCTATCTTCAAAAGAAGAGCATGATCATAAAACCAATAGGACAATAACCGAGAAACGAGAGTGAAACATCTCATACTTACTTCTGGATTTAGGTTACTATTTCAAACTCAACCTAAACCCCAAACCTTGCGTTCAAGTCTTTGAAAGACTTTTAAAACTAATTCCACTCGCCGATCACGCCTCACTTGCTTTGGCGAAGCAAAATCAAGCTTCCAATATTTCACCAATCTCGTTCGATGTACTCTCCCTTGTTTATAACTCACAAGAACTGAGGTTTAATGCATCTCTATGCATTAAAATCACCAGCAAGCCAAGCTACCTCGTTGCTCTGTCCAAAAACACCAAAATGGCTATCCGAAACAATCGGAAACACCTTCGATTACTCTCCAAACTTTACCCAGCCAAAATCTAACACTTCTAACCACTTTTAATCATCAATTAACATTTACAAACAACCTAATCCCATCCATAAACCTCCATCAACACCAGAACCTCAAAACTTCACCAAAAACCCTAAATCTAGCCATCTACAACTAGAGATCCAAACTAATTCGGGATTATTATGATAAAACCTTTATTTCAACATCATTTATCATCTAAAACTTGATTAATAACAACCTTAAATCAAGGAAAACATTAGCATTATGAAAATCACAAAATCTCAATATTAAACTTCAATTTAACCAAATTTCCAAGATTACTCCATTAAAACAACTTAGAAAACATATGTAAAGGATTGTTAACTTGAGAATTTCAGTAAAGAACTAATCATTGGAGGAAGAGAACGAACATTACCTCTAATGCGTGAAATCTCTCTCAATTGGATGTGATTTTCTCGGAAAATCAAAGGAAAATTATAAGGATTTGAAAATCAAGATTGAAGAATCCTTTTGAAATCATAAACTCAGCAAATCAAGAGCATTACCTAAAGTTTCTTGAAAATGGAGAGTGTTTGGCTCAAGGAAATCTTTGACAGAAAATATAATGAGAGAAAATGACGTAAAATAAGTTTTAATGAAAAAGTCAACTCTCCCTTTATTAAATCGTTTAATCATTAATTAAAACCTTTTTAAAATGCTCCAAATTAAAAGAGAAATCTGATAAAAAACAATTAGGTTGAATAGCTCCGTAAAGATTCAAAGTTTCAATACTTTTACAAAACAGTCACTAAATCAAATTTGTAAAAATCACATTTTGGTCACTAAACAAAATGGCGCACTTAAAAAATCATTTTCTTAAAATTGATTTTACCAAAATCATTTATTTAATTAATAATGATTTTTAAGCATTTTCTCATATTTTTATCTTAACTCGAATCTTGTTTTCCCTGAACTACTCCAGAAAACTCGGATATCTAGTCTACGCTCTACGAACCTCGAATTCTTCTAGGCCCAAAATCGGGGCGTTACAACTCTCTCCCACTTAGGAAATTCCGTCCTCAAAATTTTTACCTAGAGGAAAAAGATGAGGAAATTGCTTCTTCATGTCATCCTTTGTTTCCCACGTAGCTTCTTCAACACCACGACGTCGCCACAAGACCTTGACCAACTCAATGGTCTTACCACGAAGAACCTTGCTGTCCGAATCCAAGATCTCAACTGGTTCTTCATCATAGGACAAATTTGGTTTCAACCCAATCTCCTCAACAACATAACATGAGACGGATCCGATCTATACTTACGAAGCATGGATACATGGAAAACATCATGTAACTTCTCTAACTCGGAAGGCAACCTCAACCTATAAGCAACAGGTCCAACACGTTCTAGCACCTCATACGGTCCAATAAACCTTAGACTTAACTTGCCTTTCCGGCCAAATCTCATCACCTTTTTCTAAGGTGAAACCTTCAGAAACACCTTATCTCCCACAACATACTCAATCTTCTTACGCTTCAAATCCGCGTAACACTTTTGCCAATCCGAAGCCACTTTCAACCTCTCACTAATGAGCTTCACTTTTTCCGTAGTGCCCTTAAGCAAATTAGGCAAATAAACCAACTTTTGTTCTACTTTCGCCCAACAAAGAGGCTTTCTACACTTCCTTCCATACAAGGCCTAATAAGGAGCCATTTGAATACTCGCTTGATAACTGTTATTGTAAGCAAACTCCCCCAAAGGCAACTGTTTTTCCCAAGAACCTTGGAAATCAATGATGCAACATCTTAACATATCCTCCAACACTTGGATAACACGTTCGGACTGACCATTCGTCTAAGGATATACAATGTACTAAAATTCAAACGTGTGCCCAATGCTTGATAAAGACACTCCCAAAATCTTGCTGTGAAACGCAGATCTCGATCTGAAACAATGGATGTTGAGTGTGTAAAAGTTCTATTATTTACCCCCTATTTAACCCATATTTCTGCTGCATTCAAGCATAATTCATTGCATTTAGGCTAGATTACAGTTAGACATCACAAATATATTAAATGACACAGTTTCTACTGAAATCGGTTGCTTTTGCAGGTTGCTGCTGTAGCAGATGGAGAGGTAGGCGCTGGGCAGAATTGCAGCAGAGCTGGAACTGGACGAGCAGTCAAAGAAGACAATGCTGCCATGGTTGCCGCCGTGACAGCAAAGGACGACAACAGTTTTGAGGAGAAGAAGCAAAGTGGACCTCGACAGAAAGAGAAAATTCAGGTCGTCTATCGTGGAGTACTCCTATATTTTTCCGAGCCCTAGATCAGAATGAAGGCTAAGCCCAAGGTTCAAGGAAGATATCCCAAGAAAGAAGGAAGGACGAATTAAAGACTGCTATTCTGAAGATTTAGTCTTTATTAGAGTTGTACTTTAATTTAAAGTTGTATTCCTTCCCTATTAGAAAACTTGAACCCAAGGCTTATATAAAGGCATGTAATTCGACCTAGGAGAGGATATCACCTATCTCTAGCCTTCTTCCCAAAACCCTAGCCGTTTTCCCCTTCTCATCATGTTCTAAATTCCCCTTAGGGCCACGAGTTGATTTGTAAAGTAGTTGCAAGGGTTGCTTTTGTTTTAGGAATTATTTGTTCAATAAAATAAACTTCAAGTTCTCTTATTCTGGTTTTTAACATCTTGCAAGAGCATCGGGAGAGCATTGTGAGGTTATCTATTTACTTAATATCGGGAGAGTTAAGTATACGAAATGAATAAGAGCAAGTTCTCTAGTTTATAGTTGAACTATCTCGGACCTAGGGAATGGACGAGGTTAAGTGGCTAAAGAAGAATTCAACAACATCAGTGTTCATCCTTCGATTCATGCCGTGAGGTATCATCAAAGACGTGTTGATCGACGGACTTGGACCTAGGGATAGGCCAAGGCACAACAGGGATTCTTGCCAAACTTGAAGTAAAGAGTTGTGTGTTCGCTGCCGCGACAAGCAACAGACTGCCGCCGTGACAGGTGCTGCTACGACGGGGACGATGACAGCACAGATATTCCTAAACTTAGCAATACCTACACTACTGAGCAATTCAATACCAGCCCATTCTCTCTATCTTGATTCTTTTAATCTTATTTTCCAGTATTCTTTATTATTCTCGTGACAAACATCTTAAATATTCTTTTTACTTCTGTGCAGTAATTCAAGGTGAAGCTATTGGCTCAGTCCCTATGGAGACGATATCTGATACTTCAGTATCACTTTACTACTTGTGTCGTGTACACTTGCACTACAATTGCTATAGAAACTTTTACACGCAACAAGTTTTTGGCGCCGTTGCCGGGGAACTGGCAACATATCTTTACCCTACTTTTTACTGCATTCATTTTATTTTTCTATTTTACTTGGATTGTTCAACCTATACCTTTCACAAGGTCTTTTGTTTTCGTATGCGCAGATCTCAACGGGGGAAGGAACCGGAGTACCAGTTAGATCCTGAACCCGAACGAACATTCAATCTCAAGAAAAGAGTCTGTTACCTCGTTGAAAGGAACGAATACCTAGAGCAACAACTCGAAGCAATGGTGAACGAAAGACATGAAGAAAGAAGGGACAACCAAGGGAATCCCCAGGATAACAACAATCCTGTCGGAGAGGGAGGAATCGATCCACCTGTCGTCGATCCTCCTGTCGCTGCCACACGCCGGTCATGCCGAGACTACATGCTTAATGACCATGTAGAACTAGAAACCACGCTGCCGGATGTAGATGTTGACAACTTTGAGCTGAAACCTGTCATGTTCAGCATGATCAACAACGTTGGTCAATTTAGTGGTGCTGCTACAGAGGATGCTAGGGAGCATCTAAAAACGTTCCAGGAGATCTGTGGTTAGTTTAAACTACCAGGAGTAAATCTGGAGATACTGAGGCTTCGATTATTTCCTCATTCATTGAGGGACAGGGCAAAGACTTGGTGGAATAAACTTACGCCGGGTTCAATTAGAACTTGGGCAGATTTAACTCGTGAATTCTTATCTCGTTTTAATCCTTCACACTTATCTGAGTGATTACGTAACGAAATTGCTACTTTTCAACAAGAAGAAGACGAGCCAATGCACGAGGCCTGGGACAGATTTACCACTCTTCTACGGAACTGCCCGATGCATGGATTTCCCGTTTGGAACCAGGTAACGAAATTTTATAATGCTGCTAATTTACAAACTCGTATTAGAATTGATTCAACAGCAAACGGATTACTGCTGGACAAAGACCCAGATGAGGTAATGGCAGTATTGAAAAATCTGGCGAAGAATGAGGAGCAGTTTCCGACAGCAAGAAGAGGGGGTAAACGAGTTCTAGCTGTAAAGGATTATGAGGTCGACAGCACAATGAAATCACATGTGGCATATCTCACTAAGGCAATGAAAAAGCTCTTGAACGAATATTCACAGCCTGTATACGCTGCTGAAGAGGTATGCGACATTTGTGAAGGAAATCACAGTTCGGAAGAATGTCCAATACACTTTGAAGAGGGAAAGTATGTTGGAAACTACAATATGCAGAATTATAATTCCAACAACTATAATCCCAACTGGAGAAAGGATCCCAAGTTTTCTTGGAGCAATCCTAATAATGCTCTGAATCCTCAAGCACAGAACAATCAGAACCAGGGAGGACCTAGATTGCTAACTCGACAGCAACCGTAGCAGCAGCAGCAACAACCACCAGCTGCCTCAAATAGTATACTGGAACAGACTCTGGCTACATTTATGTCTCAAACAGGTACCTATATTGAGAACATGAATCACTTTGTCAAGAAGACATAAACTTTCATGGACAAAACATAGATGCGGATGACCAATCATGAAGCTACTCTGAAATCGTTGGAGACACAGATGGGTCAGATTTCCCAGCATGTTAAACCAAGGCAGAATGGCGGATTTCCTAGCAATACTGAAAATGCTAGACAGCCCACACATGAGCAGTGTAAAGCCATCACTACTAGGAGTGGGAAGAAATTACCAGGGCTAGAGAAAGAAGCTGAAACAGTTAAGAAACTAGCCCTGGAGTCGACTGTCAAGGAAGCTGCCCCGACAAGTAACAAGCAACTTGCTGCCGATGAGCCTGTCACGACAGTAAAAGGGATAGAGGAGAAAGATGATGAACCCAAACCTCCTCAGATCCGTATGCAGTGGGAAGGACCTATTGCTGATTATCGTCCCCCACCACCTTTCCCTCAGCGGCTACAGAAATTAAAACAAGAATCACAGCTTAAGAAGATTTATGATATTTTTAAGCAGGTTCATATCAACATTCCACTGTTAGATGTTGTGAGGGAAATACCTGGTTATGCCAAATTTCTCAAGGATGCCATGTCAAAGAAGTCCAGACTTGGGGAGTTTGAAACGGTTAACATGACACATGGATGCATGAGTATTTTGCACAAGTATCCACCCCAGAAGAAGAAGGATCCTGGGAGCTTCATCATACCATGCGTAATCGGAGACAAATTTGTGGGTAAGGCACTCTGTGATCTTGGTGCTAGTATAAATTTAATGCCCAAATCTGTTTTTCATAAATTAGGTATTGGAAAAGCTCGGCCCACAATAGTAGTACTGCAGCTGGCAGACCGCTCTTACGTTCACCCAGAAGGAAAAATTGAAGATATTCTGGTAAGAATGGATAAGTTTATTTTTCCTGCTGACTTTCTTATCTTAGATTGTGAAGCAGATGAGAACGCACCAATCATCCTGGGGCGACCCTTCTTAGCCACGGGAAGATCACTGATTGATGTGGAAAGAGGAGAACTCATTATGAGAGTGAACGATCAAGAGATCAAGCTAACCGTTCTCCAAGCAATGAAACATGCTGATGCAGGAGAAGAGTGCAAGGCCATCACTGCAATCACCTTTGACCAACCCTGCATCAGGTCGGGCTGCCACGAAGTCAAAATTGGCCACTGCCTCGGCATCCATTTAGAAGACTGTCACGACAAAACCAACGACAGCAGCTCCTCAGAATCTGATACATCTGATACTGAAGATCAAGGGGAGGTAAACTGGATAGACAATCGTCCAAGTAAGTTGTTCGAGCCTTTAAATTATACCTCGGATAACCATATAATTCAAAAGCCATCAACTGTTGAGCCCCCTGTTCTAGATCTTAAGCCCCTGCCAGGGCAGTTAAAATATGCCTTCCTTGGTTTAATTGATACGTTGCCCGTAATCATCTCTTCCAAGTTGATGCAGGAACATGAACAGCATCTAATAGGGATGCTGCAGCAGCACAAAAAGGCTATTGGATGGACGATAGCTGACATTCAAGGCATTAGTCCGGCATTATGTATGCATAAAATTCTTCTAGAGGATGATCATAAGCCGACTATTGATGCACAAAGGCGGCTGAACCATGCAATGAAAGAGGTGGTGCAAAAAGAGATAATCAAATGGCTAGATGCTGGAATAATCTACACCATCTCGGACAGCAAATGGGTGAGCCCGGTGCAATGTGTTCCCAAGAAAGGAGGAATGACCGTGATAACCAACGAAAACAATAAGCTAATTCCAACTAGGACTGTGACCGGTTGGAGGGTTTGTATGGACTATCGGAAGCTTAACAAAGCTACCCAAAAGGACCACTTTCCTTTACCCTTTATTGATCAAATGCTTGATAGATTAGCGGGTAAACCTTACTATTGTTTTCTTGATGGTTATTCAGGTTACAATAAAATAGCTATCGCACCAGAAGATCAAGAAAAGACGACGTTCACATGCCCATACGGAACATATGCTTTTAGGAGAATGCCTTTTGGACTCTGTAATGCACCAGCCACTTTCCAAAGGTGCATGATGACAATATTCTCCGATATGGTGGAGGATTTCCAAGAAATCTTTATGGATGATTTTTCAGTCTTTGGAGACAATTTTGAAAGCTGCCTAGGCAACCTACAGAAGGTACTCGAGAGATGTGAAAAAGCAAACCTAGTAATGAACTGGGAAAAGTGTCACTTCATGGTGGATGAAGGGCTATTCCTCGGCCATAAGATTAGCTGTCGTGGCATAGAAGTCGACAGGGCAAAGATAGAAGTGATCGAAAAGCTGCTGCCACCCACCACAGTCAAGGGAATAAGAAGTTTCTTAGGACATGTTGGTTTTTATCCGAGGTTCATTGCGAATTTTTCAAAGATAACCAAGCCCCTATGCCATCTTCTAGAGCAGAACCGACCCTTCAACTTTAACACTGAATGTACTGAGGCATTCAGGTTCTGAAAGAAAAGCTGGTAACAGCCCCAGTAGTACAGCCACCAGATTGGACACTGCCGTTTGAGATCATGTGTGATACTAGTGACAATGCTGTCGGGGCAGCACTTGGGCAGCGAAGAGACAAACTTTTCCATGTTATATACTATGCCAGCAAAACACTGAACGACGCCCAAGTGAACTACACCACCATAGAGAAGGAACTATTAACTGTGGTATTCTCCATTGACAAGTTTCGTTCTTATATACTTGGAACGAAGGTCATAGTCCATACAGACCACTCTACATTGAAGTATCTGTTCACAAAGAAGGATGCAAAACCTCGACTGATACGTTGGATTTTGCTACTGCAAGAATTCGACCTTGAAATCAAAGACAAAAAGGGGACAAAGAATCAAGTGGCAGATCACTTGTCTAGGTTGGAGAAGGGAAAGAGTCTACCGGCAGATAAGACAAACATATTGGAGACCTTCCCTGATGAGCAGCTGTTTGCTGCCACAATCAATGCCGCGACAGCCATGGCGGCAGGTAAGTATTCTGAACTTCCTTGGTATGCAGATTTCGTTAATTTCTTAGTTAGCGGAATAATTCCTCCTTACCTTAATTATCAAGCTAGGAAGAGGTTCCAAAATGATGTTAAGCATCATTATTGGGACGAACCTCTTCTTTTCAAAATCTGTGCAGATCAGGTTATAAGGCGATGCGTACCACAGGATGAACAGGAAGATATACTTCATCACTGTCATGCTTCACAGTATGCAGGACACTTGGGAGGCAACAAAACTGCTGCCAAGGTTTTGCAGTCAGGATTCTATTGGTCGTCACTATATAAAGATGCTCAAATCTTCTAAAAGAATTGTGATAAGTGTCAACGGACGAGAAACATCTCAAGGAGGCACGAGATGCCGCTGCAGAACATTCTTGAAGTCGAGATCTTCGACGTATGGGGGATCGATTTTATGGGATCATTCTCATCTTCATGTGGGAACTTATACATCCTCCTAGTAGTAGATTACGTGTCCAAGTGGGTTGAAGCAATCGCCACTCAAAAGAATGATGCCAAGACGGTTCAAAGGTTTTTACATAAAAACATTTTTTTCCAGATTCAGCATCCCTAAGGCGATTATCAGTGATGAAGGGAGGCATTTTGACAACAGGGTGATAGATGCTGCCCTGAAAAAGTATGGTGTCAAGCACCGGATTGCAACAGCATACCACCCTCAGACCAATGGACAAGCTGAAATATCTAACAGGGAGGTTAAGAACATTCTCGAAAAGATGGTTAAGCCAACTTGGAAAGATTGGTCTCTTCACCTCAATGATGTGTTATGGGCTTACAGGACATCATTCAAAACTCCATTGGGAATGTCTCCTTATCGGCTGATTTATGGGAAAACGTGTCATTTACCTGTCGAGATAGAGCACAGAGCATACTGGGCAATCAAGGCAGTTAATATGGACTTGGAAAAGGCAGGACAGAAAAGACTACTTGATCTTAACGAAATTGAAGAAATTCGGACAATGGCCTATGACAACGCAAGAATCTACAAGGACGAGCCCAAGAAGTGGCATGACAAAAAGTTGATGCCACGACAGTTCTGCCTAGGGCAGCTTGTGTTGCTTTTTAACTCTAGGTTGAAACTCTTCCCAGGGAAGCTGAAATCTAGATGGTCTGGCCCATTCCAAGTAGTTCAAGTTTTTCCCCATGGTGCCATCACGATCAGATCTCTAAAAGACGGGCACCAGTTCAAAATCAATGGACAACGATTGAAGCATTATCAAGGGACTGAAGCCCCAAGAATGCAGGAAGTGGTTACTTTAGGAGATGCCCCTCCCTACATCCCTAATTTAACCTAATTTTCTTTTTTTTTATTTTTATTATTTATATATTTATTAGGTAATTAGATTTATTTTATCTTTAGGAATTAAAGTTTTTATTTTTATTATTTTCAGGAAATAAAGGAGACAAGGAAAAGAGGAGAAGTGAATCCATCCCACCATTTTCCATCAGCCCAAAAAGCCCAACATTTGGTCGCTGCCGTTACAGCTGCCGCGACAGACGCGGAAAATACAGGCTGTCGACACGCTGTCGCGATAGACACACAAACGCGTAACAGACGCGCAGCAGACACGGAAACGCGTGACAGACGCGTCAGAAACCGCGTAACAGCTGGCCCCGTTATTCGCGCCTGTCGTTACAGCTCCAACGGGCAGCAAACTCTTCCCTATATTAACCCCGTTTCATTTTTCACTCACTTCTACTCTTCTCACTTGCTTTCTCTCGTAATATTTTTCTTGCTTTCATTTTTCTTCTTACAACCCTTGCAACCATGTCTTCCAGAAATACCCGTAGGAGTGCTACATCCGGCTCGACCCCGGCAGCATCCACCCCACGATCTTTTCAGATCAGAGACATGTGGGAGGAAAGGGGATTCATCTACACTTCAAAGGAGGGGAATTTGGGCCTAAAGTCGTTCATTGCTCGCAAAATAAGGGCTCTACAGTGGCAGATCTTTGCCGAACAACCTGAGGAGATGAACGTCTCTCTAGTTCAAGATTTCTACGCTGCCATCAACAGTAGAACGGCGACAGCAGTTACCGTACGAGGGAGGGAAGTGCCATTCGAAGCTGAATATATCAACACCTTGTACGAATTTTACGTGGGCATCAACGACGACGGTCATCAGCACTTTCTGAACAGCCTTGACCCTGCTGCCTATGATGCTGTCATGGCAGAGCTGACTCATGAAGCAACTCAGTGGAACACAAGTCGTAAGAACCCGAGGACGGTGAAGAGGACTCAACTCTTGCCGGAAGCCAAATTGTGGAATGCTTTTATCAAAAAGCGCATCATGCCGTCCTCGCACAACACCACTGTCGACCAGCCCAAGTTAGCCTTAATTCACTCTATTTTGCATAAGCGGCCTATTAATGTGGGCAACTTCATCCGCGAGAGCATTCTGGAGTGTGCACACCGGCTGACGGGACCACTCTACCTTCCTTACCTCATCACAGCTCTCTGTCGCGGCCATGGTGTACCTGAAGCTGTCACCGACCTGCGAGTTCAAGGAAAGGGATGGACCGACAAGAATATTCTTAGCTTGATGGAGCTGACTGCTGCTACCCCACTGTCATCTTTTAATCCTACTACCATGGCAGCAGACACGACAGAGCCGACGAACACTGAACCTGCTACCAAGGAAGCCAGGCAGCACACAGCAGCAGCAGCCCCGACCGATTCCTCCTCCCAGATCCTTGCTGCTATACAGAATATGGAGGAACGACAGCTCGGTCTTATGAGCTTCATCAGGGATTTCACCGCTGCTACGGTACAATTCATCCAAACCTCTTTAAATTTCCCGGATATTATTTTCCCTACCTTCCCTGCCCATTATTTTGTTGTACCAACCCCTGCCCACACCCCAACACCTGCTGCCACACCTCAGACACCGTCTGCAGCATCCACACCAACCCCTGCCACGACAGCCGCTGGCAGCAACCGTGCAACTGATACATCTCCCTTTGTGAACAAAGAGAAGAATGACCTCGGAAGAACTTGATGCCTTCATCACCGGTTTCTCTTCTTCCTCAATCTGGGAGGAAAGCGACAATGAACCCTCTGTTAAGAGGAATCTAGCCAAAGAATTCACACCGGTGAAATGGCAGAAGAGAATGGCAGACAAAAACAAGGCGGATAGCGGCAGTGATGGCAGCGGCAGCAGCTCAGAGGTACAGGTTGTGGTGAAACCTCCTCACATCTCTCCGACCAGAATTCAACCTCTGAGGGAGGCCAAAACAAAGAAAACCTCTACCTCCCCCATCCGCCAGCCAGTTCCGAAGCCCCGTGCCCGCCGCCAGATCCGCGTCAGCAGTAGTAATGACGACAACGCTTAAAAATTTGAGTTTCTTAACTTATTTTGCTGTCTGCTTATATATTTTGTGATGTACTGTTTTTATTTTATTTTGTCATTTGCATTGAGGGCAATGCAACCCTCGAGTTTGGGGGTGGCATCCCTCCATTAATGGAGTCTAATTTAGTTTTAAAATTGTGTCTTTTACTTAGTTTAGTTTTTGGTAAAAAAATGAAAATTTTGCCTTAAGTCTTTGAACTGAACTTACCTGTCGTGACAACTCTGTCATGACAGTGCCTTTAGGATAGCTTTAGGAGCAGTTTAGAGCCTTTCTATAGTTCTGAAACTTAAACACCATTTGTGACTGTTATACTGCCTAGAACTCTTTTAGTTAACTAGAATAGGAAGCTTAGTACTTGAATAGCCCCTAGAGGTGCCTAACACTGGCTCTAGGAAAGAAGTTTAGCAAAATAGACTCAACAGCCCTAGAGGTGCCCGAAACCGACTCTAGGAAGTTAGCTAGAGGTGCCCGAAACTGGATCTAGTGAAACTTTAGCTTAAAAAAATAATGAAATCAAGTCAAAACAAAAAAATCAAAGGAGCATAAGAAGTACCTTCAAAAAGATAAACTTTGGCATAAAAATTCAAGTTAGAGACTGAAATATTCTAGTCAAACTAAGAGAGTCTTGGCATATAATTGTTCACAAGCATGCACACACTGCACGAGGACTATAGCAAGATTCCGGACAAATCCTAAGTTATCCGACAGGGTGCTGCCGTCGACAGAGAATGAATGAAGGGTAAGGGAAAGTTCACTGTTTTAAGCCAAAACAAAAATATTTTATTTTTCTTTTAGGTCTTAGTTGCTTGAGGGAAAGCAAAAACTTGAGTTTGGGGGTGTGTTGAGTGGGTAAAAGTTCTATTATTTACCCCCTATTTAACCCATATTTCTGCTGCATTCAAGCATAATTCATTGCATTTAGGCTAGATTACAGTTAGACATCACAAATACATTAAATGGCACAGTTTCTACTGAAATTGGTTGCTTTTGCAGGTTGCTGCTGTAGCATATAGAGAGGCAGGCACTGGGCAGAATTGCAGCAGAGTTGGAACTGGACGAGCAGTCAAAGAAGACGATGCTGCCATGGCTGCCGCCGTGACAACAAAGGACGACAGCAGTTTTGAGGAGAAGAAGCAAAGTGGACCTCGACAGAAAGAGAAAATTCAGGCCGTCTGTCATGGAGAACTCCTATATTTTTCCGAGCCCTAGATCAGAATGAAGGCCAAGCCCAAGGTTCAAGGAAGATATCCCAAGAAAGAAGGAAGGACAAATTAATGGACTTAGGCACTCCATGCAACCTCACAATCTCAGAGATGTACAAATCCGCCAACTTGTCTAGCATATACGTAGTATGCACCGCCAAGAAATGTGCACACTTCGTAAAACGATCAACAATCACCCAAATGGAATTCTTCTTGGATGGTGTCAAAGGCAAACCCGTCACGAAATCCATAGTGATTCTCTCCCATTTCCATTCTAGAATCTTCAAAGGTTGCAACAATCCAGAAGGAAATTGATGCTCAGCTTTTACTCGTTGATAAACCATGCTCTTACTAACAAAATCAGCAACATCTCTCTTCAAACCAACCCAATAGTATACATCCTTCAACCCACGATACATCTTTGTACTACCAGGATGCATAGCAAAAGGACTGCTATGAGCCTCAATCAGAATAGTGTACCTTAGCTCAACATCTTTCGGCACAACTATTTGACTCTTAAAACAAAAAACAACATCATTATTGAAAAAAAGTCTGTTGGAATTCCTTCGGCAATGTACTGAACATGCGGTACCAACGAATCATCTAACAATTGTTTCTCCTTAATGAACTCCACCAACGAGGGTTTCACTTGCAATTCAGCCACTAAACCACCATCTCGCGATATACTAAACCAAGCAAACATCACCCTTAACTCCACCGCTACCTTCCTACTGAAAGCATTGGCTACAACATTAGCCTTCCATGGATGGTATTCAATCGTCAAGTTGTAATCTTTAAGCAACTCAAGCCACCTTCGTTGCCTAAGATTCAACTCTTTTTGGGACATCATGTACTTCAAACTTTTGTGATCTGTGTACACCTTACACTTTTCACTATAAAGGTAATGCCTCTAGATTTTCAAGGTAAACACCACAACAGCCAACTCGATGTCATGCGTAGGGTAATTACGCTCATGCACTTTCAAATGCCGAGATGCATAAGCTACCACCCTTCCTCCTTGCATCAACACACATCCCAAACCAACATAGGTTGCACCACTATAAACCACAAACTCTTTCCCCGATTTAGGTTGAATCAAGATTGGAGCTTGCGTTAACGTTTCCTTCAACTTCTCAAAAGCTTGTTGTCTAACCTCTGTCCACTCAAACTTAACATCCTTTTGTAACAACTTTGTCAAAGGAGCAACAATCTTTGAAAATCCATCCACGAACCTACGGTAGTACCCCACCAAACCAAGGAAACTACGCACCTGATGAACTAACTTAGATGACTTCCAATTAATCATCGCTTCAACTTTTTGAGGATCAACTCTAATCCCTTCGGCCAACACCACATGAACAATGAAAAAATTCTCTAAGCCAAAACTCACACTTGCTCAACTTAGCATAAAGCTAATTTTCTATCAAAACTTGCAACACAATCCTCAAATGGTTATCATGATTCTCCTCGTGTGAGAGTATACTAAAATATCATCGATAAACACAACCACAAACCTATTCAAGAACTCATGAAACACATGATTCATCATGTCCATGAATGCAACATGGGCATTAGTCAGACCAAAAGGCATCACCAATAACTCATAATTCTCGTACCTTGTGCAAAAAGTAGTCTTAGGCACATCCATATCTTTTACCTTCAACTGAGAGTATCTGGATCTCAGATCAATCTTAGAAAACACTGAAGCACCTCGAAATTGATCAAACAAATCATCAATCCTTGGTAAAGTATACTTGTTCTTGATTGTTAACTTGTTCAATTGACGATAATCTATACACATTCTCATCGTGCCATCCTTCTTCTTCACAAACAAGATTGGTGCACCCCAAGGCGAAACACTAGGCCTAATGAAACCTCGATCGAGCAAATCCTGAAGTTGCAACTTCAACTCCTTCAATTCTTTCAGAGCCATTCAATAGGGAGCAATAGAAACTGGATCGTATTCTCAAACAACTCAATGCCAAACTCAACCTCTCGGTTTGGTGGAAAACTAGGCAACTCTTCCGAAAAGACACCCGGAAACTCATATATCATACGTATGTCCTGCACTCGCACCTCTTTTATGCTAGGATTCATCACATAAGCTAGGAAAGATTCACATCATGAACGCATCAACCGACTCACTTCAAGAGCCGGAACCACATTAGATAAGAATTTCAGATTATCACCTGCAACCACCACCTCATAATCATCGGCAAGTTTCAACGAAACTTGCTTGGTCTCAAAATCAACCTCAAAAACATGTCCTTTAATAGACAAAGGACATCTCCTAAACAAATTTCTTGTAATAATTGTTTCACCAAAAGAATTGATTACAAACACACCAACATCTAACAACTCAACAGGCAAACCAAGCACTTGTGCATGCTCACGCAAAATGTATGAATGAGTAGAACCAGAATCAATCAAAGAAAGTATTGACAAGGATTGCAAAGTAAAGGTACTTGCGATCACATCTGTGTCATTCCTTCCCTCATAGTGCACACACTCTAGCCTGTCCACCTCCCTCAAGATGAACCAAAATCACATGTGAAACATTCCTCTGACCATCATCCCTACACTGAAAATTGCCACGACTGCACCCACGACCTCTCTATGGCTCAGCAGCTCTCATTGGAGCTTGTCCATCTCTAACAGGTTGTGGACAATCATGCTTCATATGTCCTCGCGATCCACAGTTCCAGCACGTACCCAAATTACCCCAACACTATCATGTGTGCCTCCCACCGCACCGATTACAATCTAGAGTATAATTGAAAGCATTATGGCCTTGATGACCACGACCAGGGTTACCATCACCCCACCTAGGATCCGGTTGATACCTCCAATCTTTATGCTTCTTATAACGATCCTTTCCACCATCATTCTTAATAGCCCTCTTTCCAGAGCTAGAACCACCCGAACGAGAAGCCAGACCCAAATTCTGTTCGATGTCTTTAGCTCGAGTGACTAAGACATCAAAGTCAGTGTAGTTCGAAGCCAACATGTAGGTCTTAACATCCTTCACCAGCCCATATCGAAAATGATAGCATCTCTTCTGTTCATCGGGATCCAGCTCAGAAGCAACTGGCTCAATCGAATAAATTGAACTTCGTACTCGGAAACAGTCATGTTTCCTTGCACCAAGGACATAAATGATCTCTTCTTCTCATCTAGATAACGAACACCCAAATACTTCTTCTTGAAAGCATTTACAAAGAATGCCCAAGTAACCTCGACAAGTTCCATACTGGTAGTGATGGTCATCCACCACGTATAAGCATCTCCATGAAGCAAGGAGATAACACAACCCAACTTCCGCACATCATTGCAAATCATCTGACCCATAATCCTTTTGGTACTCTCCAACCAAGCCTCAAAACTCTCAGGAGATAAGCCTCTAAACTCAATTCCACCCAAACTGCGCAAATGTTCCAAAGGTAAACCAACATTAGCACCAGGCTGGGGTGCGACCACATGCATCCCTGCTATCGCTTCCTGAAAAGCCCCAGCTATAGCCTGAATCAAAGGTGTCATATTAATAGCAGCTTACCCTTGCGCTGCTTGAGGTCCAACACCAGCTCCCATTCCAACTCCTCCATAACCAAGAGGAGGAGGAGGCAGCAAATTCTCAACGTTCTCATCCATCTCATTCTCAACCATGTTATGCACATTTCCTCTAAGCTCTCATCTCGGTCCCATTTTCAAAACAGTATAGCTAAAATGATTGCAACAATAAAAACAATCAGGCTAGCCAAAGCAAGAATCCAAGGTGCTCAAGTTTTTCTTTTCAAAACCAAGATTCTCTTTACATTAGTAATAATATGGAAATGGGTACCCTTAATTTCTTCCCCAACAGCATATAACAATTACAATTTCATGTTATCAAACACCGCGCATCTCACACAAGTCAAACAATGATCAAAACATTGCATAATGAATCACCATGCATAGCATTCATCAAGGATTCAACCAAACAACAATATCACATCAACCTTACCTCTTAATCCTTTCGAACCTGGCTTTGATACCACCAAATGTAACCCCCTCGACCCGGTCTGGGCGAAAGACCGAACCTAACGAATCACACGGGGAAAATTGAAGTAAACCGGAAGGTTTACCTCAATAAACAACCCTATTTTTTATTTTTATCTTGCCTAGATTCTCATTGGGATCCTAAGTGCTTAACATCGTAGCGAAACAATTTGCAACTCGATCAAACAACAAATTGAAACTCAATTGCATTCAAATACGTTTTAGGGACCATTTTGTAATTTTAACATAATACAGGGACTAATCCAAATTTTATAGTTACCAACCTTTAATTAAACATATTTCATGCTTCACTGCCAAAACTCAGCTCAAAATAAACATTCATGCTCATTTAATTGCATACACAACATTTAGGGACTAAAACATAAGGAATCAAAATTTCATAATATTACAACAACTAACATAACAACTTGCGGTTTCGGTACAGGTGTTGCGCGTATTCAATGTCGTAATTCTAGTGCAAGTATACATGTTGCCAAGTTATAGTATAAAAGATATCGTCTCCACAGGGATTGGTGCTACTTCCAGAGATTATCGTCTCGCACTGTAGAAAATAGAAAACACAAGTAATGGTTTGGCCGAGAAAACAAATAAAATAAAAAAAACAAGCAAATTAAGAGATTGAGTAAATATGATGATAGAGCATGCCAGATTATGTTGTGTCGTAGTGTGGAAGTTGAATGAATTTGTCTCGATTTTGAATGCAAACGCCAACTTGATTGCCTCGGCAATGGGTAAACTATTGCCACGACAAAGAACATGGTTTATTGCCTGGGCAATTTAGCGACAACCTTCAAGGTTCGACAAAGCGTTCTTCACTGGTTCCTTCTTATCCCTAAGTTGAAACTCTATTGATGTGCAGGCCTTGGCAATACCTCCCAGCGTGAACCAAGGGTGAACACCAACCAATCTTACGCTTTTCTTAGCCGTTGAAACTCGTACTTATCCCTAAGTTGAATTAGTCTTCACCGATTGGGGTAAAAACCATGTTTACTCATTTTGTGAGTCTAACTCTCCCAATATTAGACAAATAGATTCAACCGCAATATCCTATCCTGATTCAATAGTAAGAAAAAGTAAATACCAAGACTAAGAAAACCTTGAACTTAATTGCATTAACAAAAACCTAAACAAATTACAATCGTCTTCTCACAACTACTAAACAAAATAACCCTAGCCTAAAGAAGATTTAGTTCATAATGGAAATAACAAGCTCTCCAAATTCTCTACCAAATCTCTCTCCCTCTTCAATGTCCTTTGTGGTGGCTAGGTCTTGGCTTTTTATAGAGCATGACCTTGTCAACTTGTTCTTGGAATAGGAGGATAAGTTGGTGTTGAACATAACTTCATAAAAGAAATAAATCTCTTTTAATTCATTATTATATTCCTCCTTATTGATTCCTTGTCCTTGACCTTCCTTTGACTTTTTCATAGTCTTTCTAACCTCCGATCTTCATGCAAAGTATCTCTAAAAATTCAGCATTTTATGCTCTTCAAATCGCCTACCACTTTGTATATTTTCTCTTTTGTCGGTAAATGTATGGGCATTACCTCGACATTGACTTAGTCATTGCCTCGACAATGGCCTGTCAGCCTTTTTCCGCTCGTCAGAGCTCATTCACTTGGTTTAGTGTCCCTCAGTAAGGCTTTACATCAAAGAATGGCTCCGTCTAGATCATCAAGTGAAGGTTCCGCACCGTTATTTCTCTTTCCTTCAATGTCAGGGCAATACTTGTCCGGACGGTGGGTAATGAAATATGCACATGCACAAAACACATACCAAAGCAGTACCATTTCCACCAAATATATTCAAGTAAAGATGATCAAGCATGGTAATGATATGAACAATGAAATTGTGTATGTATGGCTAGTAGTGCATCTCAAATCAACTTAAGTCCAACAATAAGTGAGTCATAAAGGGTCCTAAAATGATTACTTTTACACGTCTAATACACCCCCAAACTCGAACTATTGCTTGTCCTCAAGCAATGCAAAACTAACAGTCAATTGCCAAAGATTTAATTTTCATGAAATTAGCCCTCGAACTTACTTTTCTTCCCTTCTTTAAATCGTGAATATGAATGTGCTTAGCCTTCAATTCTTCAGATGTCGAGGATTTCCTTGGAATCAAACTATAAGACTTATGAGTGTGTACGTGATTGTGAACAAGATGGTTTTCCGCGTTCTATGTAAACACCTAAACAATTAACCTACTTTCCTTGGGTTTTCTATTTCAACTAGAGCCAATTTAGGGCACCTCTAGTATTTCCTTTTATTTTTAATGATCTAATCGACTAAAGCCAATTTCGGGCACCTCTAGTGATTTTTTAAGCCTTAACTAGAGCCAATTTTGGGCACCTCTAGGGTTTCCTTAAGCTAGAGCCGGTTTTAGGCACCTCTAGTGTTTCCTTAAGCTAGAGCCGGTTTTAGGCACCTCTAACTTAAAATTTTTACTGTAACCCCCTTAGCCCGGCCTAGACGGTTGACCCGAACTACGAAGATTACACGGGGAAAACCAAAGTCAACCCGAAAGTCAACCTTGATTAACGACCCTTTTTTTCTTTTTAATCTTATCTAAATGCATATTAACCTTAGTTATGATCATAAAATCATCATGCTCAAAAATCACAGCGAACGGAAAACATTTTGGGACTCAATTGCACAATATACAAGTTTAGGGACCAAAATGCAAAATCTGGAAATTATGAGGACTTAAGCAGTTTTTAAGTTACCAATATGAAATTAATCATGTTTCATGCTTCTCTGTCAAGTTTCAACTCAAACGGGCATCTCAAACACATCCAATTGCATAAACAAGGTTCAGGACCAAAACGCAAAGATTTCAAAACATATAACCATCAATTTCACTTCCCAACGGTCGCGTGTTCCGGAACAGGACTGAACCGTTCCGAAACGCGGGACCGTTCCGAAACTCGTTGCGGAACAAGGCTTGGCAGTGGCAAATCTGTTCCGGAACGGCTCTACCCGTTTCGAAATGCCTAGGCCATTTCAGGCCCTCTGTTCCGAAACGGTAGCACCTGTTCCGAAACAGGCTGCCCAGATTGCAGATTTTTTTCTGGTTTAAATCACTTTCAACCAATCAAACACATTCCAATTACCCTCAAATCATACCAGCAAGTCAATTTATACTTAAGGAACATTGCAGCAGCATCCAATCTCAATCATGGCATCAATTAAGGGAAAACCCAATTCTATAGGCATACATCCTATATTAGAAATCATGCAAACATCAATCCACCAAAACCGAATACCAAGAGGCCATTTACATGTTCCATCATTATAAAAAGCATAAAACCAACTTAGGGAGTCCAAAACATCTCCCAAAAACACAAATTAGGTCCCCATTGCCAAATGCCAAAAGCTAAACAAGTTATGGAAATAGTCACCATACATGAGCTTAAGCTTCCACTTAGATTCTTGACCACCTTGCTGCCCCTTTAAGCACTTCAATGCTCTGCATTATTGGTTTAAGAAAGAGAGAGAGCGTAAGCTTATAGCTTAGTGAGGAATGCTCATTTTAAAACATCACAACAATGCATTAGTGGAAACACCTTTCAAAGCCTTTGATTCAAACATCATTTAATCATGCACATATGCATATAAACCAAGCATTTCATGCTTCAAATCATCAACATGTCATATTGGCTTACAAGTGATAATCACAACCATTTTCCAATTCAAACACAATCGACAATCGGATACGCGGATTACAAGCGTTGTCCCACACGCTTCATACACACTACCAATATCAAGGTGGAGCATGGTACAATCACAACCCCTCAACACCCGTGATGGAGACTATGGTACAATCACAACCCCTCCACATCACTCATTGGTAGTTGTATAACATCACTAACGAGATCACGGGACATACAACACAAGATCCACACATGGACTTTTAACCACCATTGTGATCTTACAATACACAAGGTCCACACATGGACTTTAAACCACCATTGTGACCTTAACACAAGACCCACCCATGGACTTTTAACCACCATGGTGTTCTTAACCATCTCGTTAGTGTACTTGGATGGAGTCTACGGTACAATCACAACCCCTCAACATCCAAGGCGACTTTATTCACGGTGCACCCAATCCTATAGCCGGCTAACTATATCCGATTCAAGTACTTTTAAACCAAGACATCACTTGCCAATATACATCATTTAACAACAATAATCCACTGTTTTTAAGCATTTAACAAAGCCATTAATCATCATGCATCACTATGCATTAAAACCACATTTATCAATGTACAAAACAAGGATCTCTTACCTTGAGCATCCTTCAACACATGGCTTATAAAACCAGCAATAAACATGCTAAAATATGCTTTCAAAAACAGAATTTAAACATGCAAACAAATCACTTTGCATTCAACCAACACATGGCTCATCAACAAGAGAGTTTTTCCGAAAACTTACTCTTGAGCTTAGCTAAGTTGTTTAGACTTAAACTAAGCTCCCAAAACCTCCAAAACATTGGTTTCAAAGCTGAAAACCAAATTCCACTCACCGATTCTGTTTCGCAAGCTTGCCGAAACACCAATCAAGCTTCCGGATCAACACCACAAGGATCCAAAGATGTCTTCCCTGTTTTAAACACATCAAAGCAGAGGATTAATGCATCATCATGCATTAATATCTTCGACCAAGACATCTAAACTCGCTGCTCTCCTCAAGACTCACATTTCGACTACCAAACACAACCGAAATCACATCCAAACACCTCTACAACATTGGATGGGGAAAAGTGTTTGGGCTGAGGAAAATTGGCTGGGGAAAAGTGTTTGGGCTGAGAGAAAAGTTGAGAGAAAAGAAATGGAAAATTTTGAGAAAAGTTAGTTATGACAACAAAATATCTTTTTCCCTCCTTTTTCCTTTAATTAAAAATCATTAATTAAATCTTTAATATTAAGAAAAATCTGGAGAAAACTCTTCTTGGGTAAATTAGCTCCTTAAAGATTCAAAGTTTCAATCATTTTAAAACAGTCACCAACTTTTCAAAAATTACATTTTAGTCACTAACTTGAAATGTCACATTTCGAAACCCCATTTTGTAAAATTGATTTCACCACTCTCTTATATATAATAAAAGAGGATTTTAAGATATTTTTCCATATTTTTAACGCATCCCGAACTAGGCTTTCCTAAAATCACCCTTTTATATTCGAACCGCAACCCGACCGATCCGGTCTAAACCCAAAACTTCTAAGCCCAAAATTGGGGTGTTACAACTCTCCCCCCCTTAAGAAATTTCGTCCTCGAAATTTACCTGAAGGAAAGAGGTACGGAAACTGGTTCAACATGTCATCCTTCCGCTCCCACGTGGCTTCTTCAACACCACGATGTTTCCACAACACCTTTACCAACTCAATGGTCTTGCCTCGAAGAACCTTATTATCCGAATCCATAATCTTCACCGGTTCCTCATCATAGGTCAAATTCGGATTCAATTCCACTTCCTCCACAGGCATCACATGTGAAGGATCCGATCTATACTTCCGAAACATAGAAACATGAAACACATCATGAATCTTTTCCAACTCTTGCGGTAACCTCAACTTGTACGCAACAGGACCCACACGCTCAATCACCTCATATGGTCCAATGTACCTAGGGCTCAACTTACCCTTTCGGCCAAACCTCAGCACCTTTTTCCAAGGCGAAACTTTCAAAAACACACGATCACCCACCGTATACTCAATCTCCTTACGCTTCAAATCCGCGTAAGACTTTTGCCGATCAGAAGCTGCCTTCAAACGCTCACAAATGAGCTTCACCTTCTCGGTAGTTCCCTTCAACAAAGCTGGCATCGAAACCAACTTCTGACCTGTTTCAGCCCAACACAGAGGAGTCCTACACTTCCTCCCGTACAAAGCCTCATAAGGTGCCATTTGAATACTTGCCTGAAAACTATTATTATAGGCAAACTCCACCAAAGGCAAATGTTTCTCCCAAGAGCCCTGGAACTCAATCACACATCACCTCAACATATCCTCCAAAACCTGGATAACACGCTCAGACTGTCCATCTGACTGCGGATGATAAGACGTACTGAAATTCAACCGTGTACCTAAAGCCTGATGCAAACACTGCCAGAAACGCGATGTAAACCTCGGATCCCTATCCGACACAATCGACTTAGGCACACCATGCAGCCGCACAATCTCAGCAATGTACAGCTCCGCAAGCTTATCCAAAGTGTACGTAGTATGCACAGGCAAGAAATGCGCACACTTTGTCAGGCGATCCACAATCACCCACACCGAATTCTTTTTCGATGGCGACAAAGGCAAGCCAGACACAAAATCCATGGTAATCCTTTCCCACTTCCACTCAGGAATTCTCAACGGTTGCAACAACCCTGAAGGAAACTGATGCTCAGCCTTGACTCGCTGATACACCATGCATTTGCTTACAAACTCAGCAACATCCTTCTTTAAACCCACCCAATAGTACTCATCACGAAGATCACGATACATCTTAGTACTACCAGGATGCATAGCAAAAGGACTACTATGACCTTCAGTCAGAATAGCACGCCTCAACTCAGCATCATTGGGCACTACTATCCGACCCCCAAAGCATAACACTCCATCATCATTAAAACAGAAATCCGAAGGCCTATCCTCCGCAATATCCTGAACATGTGGCACCAAAGAATCATCCAACAACTGCTTTTCCTTAATCAACTGAACCAAAGATGGTTTCACTTGCAACTCAACCACAAGACCACCATCACGTGAAATACTCAAACTGGCAAACATAGCCCTCAACTCAACAGCTACCTTCCTACTCAAGGCATCCGCTACAACATTAGCCTTACCCGGATGATACTCAATTGTCAAATCATAATCCTTGAGCAACTCCACCCAACGTCTCTACCTGAGATTCAACTCTTTCTGGGACATCAGATACTTCAAACTTTTGTGGTCCGTGTACACAGTACACTTCTCACCATACAGGTAATGTCTCCAGATTTTCAAAGCAAAAACCACCGCAGCCAACTCAATGTCATGCGTAGGATAATTGCGTTCATGCACCTTCAACTGCCGTGATGCATAAGCCACCACCTTACCCTCCTGCACCAGCACACATCCCAAACCAACGTAGGACGCATCATTATACACCACAAACTCTTTCCCTGATTCAGGTTGAACCAAGATAGGAGCTTGCGTTAAAGCTGCCTTAAGCTTCTCAAAAGCCTGTTGTCTCGCTTCCGTCCACTCATACTTAACATCCTTCTGCAACAACTTCGTCAAAGGTGCAGCAATCTTTGAAAACCCATCCACGAACCTCCGATAATATCCTGCCAAACCCAGGAAACTACAGACTTCATGAACAGACTTAGGAGGCTTCCAATTCATCACCGCCTCAATCTTCTGAGGATCAACACGTATCCCCTCAGCAGAAACCACATGACCAAGAAACACCACTTCTCTAAGCCAGAACTCACACTTGCTCAGCTTGGCATAAAGTTGATTCTCCAACAAAGCTTGCAATACAATTCTCAAATGCTCCTCATGTTCCTCCTCCTTACGTGAGTACACAAGGATATCATCAATGAACACCACAACAAATTTATCCAAGTATTCATGAAATACTCGATTCATCATGTCCATGAAAGCTGCAGGAGCATTCGTCAAACCAAACGGCATCACAAGAAACTCATAATGCCCATACCTCGTTCTGAAAGCTGTTTTTGGCACATCCACATCCTTCACCTTCAGCTGATAATACCCTGACCTTAAGTCAATCTTAGAGAACACAGACGCTCCCCGAAATTGATCAAAAAGATCATCAATCCTCGGCAATGGATACCGATTCTTGATAGTCAACTTGTTAAGCTGACGGTAATCAATGCACATTCTCATAGTGCCATCCTTCTTCTTCACAAACAAGACCGGCGCACCCCAAGGTGACACACTTGGCCGAATGAAACCACGATCAAGCAACTCCTGCAGTTGCGTCTTCAGCTCTTTCAACTCCTTAGGTGCCATTCGATAAGGAGTAATGGACACTGGAGTTGTGTTTTCATACAACTCAATCCCAAACTCCACTTCGCGATTAGGAGGCAACCCCGGCAACTCCTCCGGAAACACACCAGGAAACTCCCGTACAGTCCTGATATCTTGCACACGCAACTCCTTAGAGCTAGGATTCATCACAAAAGTGAGATAAGCTTCACAACCTTGCCTCAGCATCCGGCTCGCCTCCAATGTAGACACCACATTGGCAAGAAACTTCACATTCTCACCAACCACCACTACCTCATAATCATCCGCAAGCTTCAACGAAACTCGCTTATTCTCACAATCTACTACAGCTCGATGCTCAACAAGCCAATCCATACCAAGGATTACATCAAAACCATAGAAAGGCAACTCCATAAGATCAACATGAAAAACATGATCTTGCACAACCAAGGGACATCTTCTATAAAGATTTCGAGTCACAACAGTCTCGCCAAAAGAACTAGTGACACGCATACCAACATCCAAAGACTCAACAGGCAAACCAAGCAATTCAGCATGCTCACGCAATATGTATGAGTGTGTAGATTCAGAATCAATCAAGGAAAGTAATGACAAGGATTGCAAAGTGAAAGTACCTGCGATCACGTCCGTGTCATTTCTCCCCTCCCTCTGAGCATACACTCTGGCCTGACCACCACCCTCAGGCTGAACAGCTACAACATGAGCCACATTCCTCCTACCATCCTCTCTACGCTAGAAGTTACTACGGCCGCGCCCACGACCTCTCTGTGGTGCAACAACTCCAGGAGCACATCCTTGGCCACCACCGGCCAACAGAGGACACTCCCTCCTCATGTGATCCGCCGAACCACAATTCCAGCATGAGTTACCAGTCGCCACAACCGGAGCCTGCACCTCCCTCGCTGCTCGAGGACAATCATGCCTCAAATGGCCACGCGATCCACATGTCCAACATGTGTTCGGATCAGCTCTTTCCTTGTCCCCCTAAACAGGCGCACCTTGCCCTCCACCACCTCGCCTAGCCGAAGACTGATACTTCCGATCACATCCTCTCTTGTTCCGTCCGCCACCGGAACTATACTCAGCAGCTCGCTTACCAGCACTAGAACCAGCACTTCTAGAAGATAAACCCAAATTCATCTCAATGTCCTTAGCTCTTCCAACCAGCACATCAAAATCAGTATACTCGGCAGCCAGCATATATGTCTTCACTTCCGTCACCAAACCATAACGGAAACGTTCACACCTTTCCCGCTCATCTGGAACAAGCTCAGGTGCATACTGATTGAGTCGAACAAACTGAACCTCGTACT
The DNA here is from genome assembly GCA_030270665.1 of Hibiscus trionum. NCBI lineage: Eukaryota > Viridiplantae > Streptophyta > Magnoliopsida > Malvales > Malvaceae > Hibiscus > Hibiscus trionum. The sequence continues at coordinate 17,184,867 of BSYR01000004.1, forward strand.
CAGCTATAGACATGTTCCCTTGGGTAAGAGACATGAATTCCCTTTTCTTCTCATCCAGATACCTCACACCCAGATACCTTTTCTTGAACGTATTCAGAAAGAACGTCCAAGTTACATCAGCATCCTCCATTCCGGAGATAGTGGTTGTCCACCAGGTATACGCATCATCATGTAGCAAAGATACTACACAGCCCAGCTTCTGCACTTCATTGTAGTTCATTTGACTCAAGATTCTCTTGGTGCTTTCTAACCAAGTCTCAGAACCTTCAGCAGACAAACCCCTGAATTCAGTCCCTCCCAGACTGCGCAAACACTCCAAGGGTAGTCTAACACCAGCATCTCCCTGATGCCCAGCTCCTTGAGCTCCAGCTACCGCCGCCCGAAAGGCTCCAGCAATAGCTTGTATCAGCACTGTCATGTCAGGAACAACTTGCCCCTGACCAGCTTCAGGTCCAGCGACCCCAGCACCTGCTGCAACACCAGCTCCTTCACCCCCAGCACCACCACCACCAGGCGGAGGAGGTAAATCCACAACATTCTCAGCGTTCTCATCGCCCTCATTTTGAGCCATAGCTCGCGTATTAATCCTCTTCTCTCTACGAGGTGCCATTCACTAAACAATGCAATTACAATGCAACAAACAAAGTCAGGCTCAGCAAGGTAAGCAATCCAAGTACTCAAGCTCATTTCCAATTAAAAACAAATCATTTCATTAGCTTTGATTTGGCAATGGGTCCCTCTAACATGCTTCACCACAGCATACATCACAATTGTACCGTACTTGCAATTCACACAACATACTTTCATTCAACAAGCATACAAAGCATTCATACACTCATCACCCACACAACCATTCCCAATTACTCGAGAACCTGGCTCTGATACCACCAAATGTAACCCCCTTAGCCCGGCCTAGACGGTTGACCCGAACTACGAAGATTACACGGGGAAAACCAAAGTCAACCCAAAAGTCAACCTTGATTAATGACCCTTTTTTTTTCTTTTTAATCTTATCTAAATGCATATTAACCTTATTTATGATCATAAAATCATCATGCTCAAAAATCACAGCGAACGGAAAACATTTTGGGACTCAATTGCACAATATACAAGTTTAGGGACCAAAATGCAAAATCTGGAAATTATGAGAACTTAACCAGTTTTTAAGTTACCAATATGAAATTAATCATGTTTCATGCTTCTCTGCCAAGTTTCAACTCAAACGGGCATCTCAAACACATCCAATTGCATAAACAAGGTTCAGGACCAAAACGCAAAGATTTCAAAACATATAACCATCAATTTCAGTGCCCAACGGTCGCGTGTTCCGGAACAGGACTGAACCGTTCCGAAACGCGGGACCGTTCCGAAACTCGTTGCGGAACAAGGCTTGGCATTGGCAAATCTGTTCCGGAACCGCTCTACCCATTTCGAAACGCCTAGGCCATTTCAGGCCCTCTGTTCCGAAACGGTAGCACCTGTTCCGAAACAGGCTGCCCAGATTGCAGATTTTTTTCTGGTTTAAATCACTTTCAACCAATCAAACACATTCCAATTACCCTCAAATCATACCAGCAAGTCAATATATACTTAAGGAACATTGCAGCATCATCCAATCTCAATCATGGCATCAATTAAGGGAAAACCCAATCCTATAGGCATACATCCTATATTAGAAATCATGCAAACATCAATCCACCAAAACCGAATACCAAGAGGCCATTTACATGTTCCATCATTATCAAAAGCATAAAACCAACTTAGGGAGTCCAAAACATCTCCCCAAAAACACAAATTAGGTCCCCATTGCCAAATGCCAAAAGCTAAACAAGTTATGGAAATAGTCACCATACATGAGCTTAAGCTTCCACTTAGATTCTTGACCACCTTGCTGCCCCTTTAAGCACTTCAATGCTCTGCATTATTGGTTTAAGAAAGAGAGAGAGCGTAAGCTTATAGCTTAGTGAGGAATGCTCATTTTAAAACATCACAACAATGCATTAGTGGAAACACCTTTCAAAGCCTTTGATTCAAACATCATTTAATCATGCACATATGCATATAAACCAAGCATTTCATGCTTCAAATCATCAACATGTCATATTGGCTTACAAGTGATAATCACAACCATTTTCCAATTCAAACACAATCGACAATCGGATACGCGGATTACAAGCGTTATCCCACACGCTTCATACACACTACCAATATCAAGGTGGAGCATGGTACAATCACAACCCCTCAACACCCGTGATGGAGACTATGGTACAATCACAACCCCTCCACATCACTCATTGGTAGTTGTATAACATCACTAACGAGATCACGGGACATACAACACAAGATCCACACATGGACTTTTAACCACCATTGTGATCTTACAATACACAAGGTCCACACATGGACTTTAAACCACCATTGTGACCATAACACAAGACCCACCCATGGACTTTTAACCACCATGGTGTTCTTAACCATCTCGTTAGTGTACTTGGATGGAGTCTACGGTACAATCACAACCCATCAACATCCAAGGCGACTTTATTCACGGTGCACCCAATCCTATAGCCGGCTAACTATATCCGATTCAAGTACTTTTAAACCAAGACATCACTTGCCAATATACATCATTTAACAACAATAATCCACTGTTTTTAAGCATTTAACAAAGCCATTAATCATCATGCATCACTATGCATTAAAACCACATTTATCAATGTACAAAACAAGGATCTCTTACCTTGAGCATCCTTCAACACATGGCTTATAAAACCAGCAATAAACATGCTAAAATATGCTTTCAAAAACAGAATTTAAACATGCAGACAAATCACTTTGCATTCAACCAACACATGGCTCATCAACAAGAGAGTTTTTCCGAAAACTTACTCTTGAGCTTAGCTAAGTTGTTTAGACTTAAACTAAGCTCCCAAAACCTCCAAAACATTGGTTTCAAAGCTGAAAACCAAATTCCACTCACCGATTCCGTTTCGCAAGCTTGCCGAAACACCAATCAAGCTTCTGGATCAACACCACAAGGATCCAAAGATGTCTTCCCTGTTTTAAACACATCAAAGCAGAGGATTAATGCATCATCATGCATTAATATCTTCGACCAAGACATCTAAACTCGCTGCTCTCCTCAACACTCACATTTCGGCTACCAAACACAATCGAAATCACATCCAAACACCTCTACAGCATTACCCAGCCAAGATCCATCAACTCCAAACATTCTTATACATCAAATAACATCCAAAAAGGATCTAAACACATCCTTATACCTCCAGCTATAATAGAACATCAAGATCACCCCAAAAACCACCACTAACACAAGCAAAACTTAGGAAAATCAACCTATTCGGGATTGCATTGATTAAACCTCAATTTCTCATCAATTATACATCCAAAATACATCAAGGAAACATCTCAAAATAGAGCCCAATCATTTAGTACGAATTTAATCAAAATTAAATCCAAATCTTGCATTTTAAAGCCAAGATCAAGAACACAACCATAAAACCTTTAATAAAACTCAAATCAAGGATTGAGAACTTGGGAATTTCAGTAAAGAACTGAGTATTTAGAGGAGAAGGACGTTCATACCTCTAAATGTGAGTTTCTCCTTGTTTGAAATCAAGATCCTTGAAAATTCAATAAGCAAATGCTAAGGTTTTGATGTAGAAATGATTAGAGATCAATTGCAGATTGAAATCTCATCTTTAGATGTTAAAATCAGAGGAAAATTGGCTGGGGAAAAGTGTTTGGGCTGAGAGAAAAGTTGAGAGAAAAGAAATGGAAAATTTTGAGAAAAGTTAGTTATGACAACAAAATATCTTTTTCCTTTAATTAAAAATCATTAATTAAATCTTTAATATTAAGAAAAATCTGGAGAAAACTCTTCTTGGGTAAATTAGCTCCTTAAAGATTCAAAGTTTCAATCCTTTTAAAACAGTCACCAACTTTTCAAAAATTACATTTTAGTCACTAACTTGAAATGTCACATTTCGAAACCCCATTTTGTAAAATTGATTTCACCACTCTCTTATATATAATAAAAGAGGATTTTAAGATATTTTTCCATATTTTTAACGCATCCCGAACTAGGCTTTCCTAAAATCACCCTTTTATATTCGAACCGCAACCCGACCGATCCGGTCCAAACCCAAAACTTCTAAGCCCAAAATTGGGGTGTTACATTTACCCATTTTTCTAAGTAAGTAATGTTCTAAGTGTCCTAGAACTCCTTCAATCATTCAAGCCAAAAAAGTTTACTTTTTCATTTTCAGCCTCATAGTGTGATTCTAAGTATTCTTCTTTAGACATCCTAAAGTTGAAAGTTTGCTAGAAAAAATTTTAAGGCTACGGTAAGAGAGAGACATATATTGCCGAGGCAAAAAATTCATTGGATTAAATACTAAGGCTATTGATAAGCATGCATTTTCTATAGTAGATATGACAAAAAGAACTACAACTACTTCCCCCCAAACTCAAGAGAAGCATTGCCCTCAATGCATGCACATACACAAAATATAAAATAGAAGGCAAGAGAATAAAATTACAACGACGAGGACATGGATGAGTCATCATCGTCGTCTTGGATGATTAATTTCCTTCTCTTCGTTTGCTTGATCCTTTTGGTTGCCCGTGGTGGTTGGTGACGTGTTGGAGGTGTCGGTTCTGCTTTCTTGGTCACCTCTTCCTCATCGTCACTGTCAAGGCATATTTCTTTGATGATGGAGGTTTTGCGCTTCTTGTTGGGTGAAACTGGGAAAACTTTGGCTTGGGAGGCAATTGATTTGTCGGAGTCAGAGAAATCGGACCATGTCTCAGTTTGGGTCATCTCGACTGCATGTGGTTTGCCCTTGTCTACTTGGGTTGGTGGGGCATCATCAGCCTTCATTGCCGCGGCAGAAGCAACTGGAATTGCTGAGGTAGTGTCTCCGTAGGTTGCCGAGGCAGTGGTTGTCTTCATTGTCGAGGTAGAATCTCCTTGTGTTTCTGCGGCAGATGCTCTGGGTGTTGCCGAGGCAAGGATGTTAGCCGGGAAGATCAAAAATTGCACCGTGATTTCTGGAAACTTCTCTAGGATTACTTGAACCATTGAGTTTTTGAAGTCCCTTATATATTGCATGAACCGGTTCTGCCATTTGTCCATTGTGTCGATCTTATGTGCTAGGTGTTGAAGTGTTGTTGTCGTGGCATCAGTCTGTGGAGTTGCTGGGGCATTGCCCGATGAGGTTTTCGCAACAATGCCTTGTACCGGAGTGGACTCTGGCTCGGCTTCCGTAATCTACATGATTTTGTAGTATTGAGCCTTTGACCATCCTTTTCTCGTTAGTGTCTGCTCGTCGACCGGATCGGTAGATACATTCGTTTGCTTGCATAACCTGGTGATAAGACTTGGGAAGTAGAGGTGGCCTTTATCCTTTTGGCTACACATGAATATCTCATTGTATATGATAGATCCAACATTAATAAATCTATTATGCAAGATGGAATGACTAAGTTCAAGCCTTGGTTTATCTACGGTGGTGTTGTGCGATGTGAGAATTAAGCATCTTTTAACAAAGGTTTTTCAAAGTTTAGCCTCGGGCCAAAGCCTTCGGTGATTTACCGTTCCCTTGTGCGCTCTTTTTTTCCTTGTCGTGCCGGAAATGCACAGCTCCTTGAGCATATCTTCATAGTCGTCCACTGTGAGTTTGTCGACGTACTCTTTGTGTTCATCATTGGCCACATGAATGTCGTAGTAGATATTGATGGATTCGGCGTCCACCTGTATGGCTTGGCCTTGAACATGTACTATAGGTTGTTGGGATTCATAGAGTGGGTGTAGAAGTTCCTTACCCAAGTTACGTTAGCCGGCTCTTTTTGGAGGCAAAGGATTTGCCATTTCTTATGCTCGATCTTGTTGAAGATGATATGCTCCAATCCGAAATCGGTGTGTGATGATGAGTATTGGAAACCTTGCTCTTCCCACACTTGTCGGCCGACAAATTTTGTGAGGTATCTTCGTTCAACTTTCGGCGAGGTGAACCATTTGAAAGCCGATTCCTCTTGTGCTTGAGAGTGCTCGCCTCTTCCTAGCTTTAAGGCCATGGTTGATTGTTTTTTTTGGGTTGTGAGAAGTCGGGAATTAGAGAGAAAATAAAAGAAAAAAACTTTTGAGTTTCAAGAATGAAGAAGAGAATGTGTGTGATGGTTGAGTGTTTAGAGGGGGATTTAAATAGATGGGGGTTACAACGGTCACAAGCATTCAAAATTTGAATGACAATGGTTGCGTGCACAGAAAATGTTGTCTTGGGAAGAGTTTCCAACGGTTGTGTTGTGGGCGACAATAAAGGAGGGAATGGGAAAGGTTGCCGGGTTTTGGGTTGGGCTTGGAATCGGCCCATCTTCTTCTCATCCTTGAAGTCCTTCTTAAAATCGCAATAATAAAAAGAATATTATTTAAAAATAACATTGTTGTCCTAAAAAATTAAATAATTTAAAAATATGGAAAAAAATAAAAACAAAAATTAAAGAAAAAAAATTTAAGATACTAAAGGAGTGCATGAGGATGCATCTCCTAAAGTAATCACTTCCTTTTGCCTCACGACATGGGTGCTAGTGTAGTGCTTCAATCTTTGTCCATTAACTTTAAATTCATGAGCGTCTTTTGTGGACTTGATTGTTACAACACCATGGAAAAATGCTTTGACAACTTCGAAAGGTCAAGACCATCTCGATCGTAGTTTCCATGGGAATAACTTCATTCGAGAATTGAAGAGGAGGACTAATTGCCCGGGTAAGAATTACGGTGGCAATAGTCTCTTGTCATGCCACCTTTTGGTTTTCTCTTTGTAGATCTTGGCGTTACCGTAGGCTGAGGCACGAAACTCCTCTATCTCATTGAGGTCCAGTAATCATTTTCTCCAGTACTCTCCCAATCCATGTTTACTGTCTTGATTGCCCAATACGCCTTGTGCTCAAATTCCACTAGTAGATGGCATGTTTTACCGTACACAAGTCGAAAGGGTGACATGCCCAATGGTGTTTTGAATGTTGTCTTATAGGCCCAAAGTGCATCATCGAGTCGAGGAGACCAGTCTTTGCAGAAGGGATTTACTACCTTCTCAAGGATATTCTTCAACTCTCTGTTTGAGATTTCTGCTTGTCCATTGGTTTTTGGATGGTATGTCATGGAATTTTTTTGTGTCACTCCAAATCTCTGCAATGCCTTGGCAATGAGTTTGTTGACGAACTGCTTGACTTGTCACTTATGATTGCCCTTGGCATTCCAAATCGTGTAAAGATATTTTTCTGTAGGAATCTTTGCACGGTTTTGGAGTCATTGTTTGGTGTTGCAATTGCCTCTACCCATTTGGACACGTAGTCAACGGAAAGTAGTACGTAGAGATTCCCACATGAAGATGGGAAGGGCCCCATGAAATCGATTCCCCAAACATCAAACAGTTCGACTACAAGGATGTTCTGCAAGGGCATCTCATTTCATCTTGAAATATTTCAGGTCCGTTGACAATGGTCGCATTGCTTGTATAAAGCTTGGGCGTCCTTGTAAAGAGTTGGGCAGTATAGTCAGGATTGTAAGACTTTGGCCGCCGTACGTGTCCCTCCAAAGTAACCACCGTAAGGTGAAGAATGGCATTGTTGGAGCACATCTTGTTGTTCTTCTTCCGGAACACACCTTCTTATAACCTGATCTACATATTGTTTAAACAAAAGAGGTTCGTCCTAAAAATAATGCTTAGCATCATGTCGGAACCGCTTCTTTCCTTGGTGAGTAAGGTTATAAGGTAAAATACCACTAACTAAGAAATTCACAAGATCAGCATACCAGGGTGTCGATGAGAGCGTTGCAGTAGTTGCTGAAGCTATTGCCGAGGCAATACCTATCTGGGTTGTCGAGGCAATTCTTTTTGGAGTTGCCGAGGCAATGAGCAACTGTTCGTCTGGAAATGCTTCTTTGATTTCAGAGGGAGAGGTCTCTTTCTCTCTTTGTTCTACTCGTGATAAGTGATCATCAACTTAGTTTTTAGTACCTTTTTTGTCCTTGATTTCAATGTCGAACTCTTGTAGCAGTAGAATCCAATGAATCAAGCGAGGCTTGGCATCTTTCTTGGAAAACATTTACTTGATTGCCGAGTGGTCAGTGTGAACTGTCACCTTTGTTCTGACTAGATATGGTCGAAACTTGTCAAAAGCAAATACTACTTCTAGTAACTCTTTCTCTATGGTTGTTTTGTTGACTTGGGCCTCATTGAGAGTTTTGCTAGCATAGTGGATCACATGGATGATCTTGCCTTTTCTTTGTCCAAGGACTACTCCTATTGCAAAATCGCTTGCGTCACACATGAGTTCGAAGGGCATCGCCAATCTGGTGGAATCACTATGGGTGCGGCCACAAGTTTCTGTTTTAGTGTCTCGAATGCCTCAGGGCATGAGTCATTGAAGTCAAAGGCCTATTAAAGCAGGTTACACAAAGGTTTTGGTGATTTTAGAAAAAATTCATTGAATCTCCTATAAAAACCTACGTGTCCCAAAAAGCTTCAGATTCCTTTGACTGAAGTTGGTGGTGGTAGTTTCTTGATCACTTCAATCTTGGCTTTGTCAACTTCAATTCCCTTGGAGGAGATCTTGTGGTCGAGAACTATGCCTTCATCCACCATAAAGTGGCACTTCTCCCAATTTAAGACCAAGTCGGATTCCTCACATATTTTAAGTACTTTCTCCAAATTGCCTAGGCAACTATTGAAATCATCTCCAAATACTGAGAAATCTTCTATGAAGATTTCCCGGAAATCTTCTACCATGTCAGAGAAAATTGCCATTATGCATCGTTAGAAGGTTTCCAGGGTATTGCATAGTCCGAAAGGCATCATACGAAAGGCATAAGTGCCGTATGGGCATGTGAAGGTGGTCTTTTCTTGATTTTCTAGTGCTATGGCAATTTGGTTATACCCTGAATAACCATCAAGAAAACAATAAAAGAGTTTACCTGCAAGATTGTCAAGCATTTGATCAATAAAGGGTAAAGAAAAGTGATCTTTTCTAGTAGCTTTATTCCACTTTCGGTAATCCATGCAAACCTTCCAACTAGTCACAGTCCTGGTTGGGCTTAGTTCATTGTTTTCATTGCTTACCACAGTCTTATTGTAACACCCCTACGCCCGAGTTGGGAGCGAAAGGGCGTTACGGTTTAATAGAACAGATTCGGACAAACGAGATAACATAACATATAACTTTCATATCAATCATAGATTTCTCAACTTAGAACATATAAATGGTGGGCTAATAAAAACATTAACTTCACTCTAACAAATGGATTACAAACTTAAACATACATAAACATGTAAGCTAACATAACAAGGCATCCTTATTTACATGTTGCTATATTCAAATATCAAACGATTATGATAACATCTCAATCGTACTTTTACATTCAATAACCATACCATGTTATCCAATCTAAATCAACCTATAAACATATTCCATTTAACATAATTCACATGGCATATTCGAATTCTTCACAACTTGTGAACACATTACCTATATCATGATCAATCTAACATCAAACATCATTCAAACAATATATTTACATGTAAACAGGCAAGAAATTTACCATTCAAAATGGACACTATAACACCCTAAGACCATTCGAATCATACAACCAACATCTAGGATCAATTCTAATATCATTCAATAACAAACAACTAGAAGCATTGCCAACCTATAACATCATGAACCATTCTAATTACTCAACCAATTCAAGAAGGACTCTAGATGCAATATCACCTAATCAACCATTCATATCACGATCCATGGCAATTCAACATGTATCAACATATAAACTATACACATCATTTGAAAAATGATTTCAAACTTAGTCATATATATATAAACCATCCAAACATTGTTTCATACATTGCATATCATGTAAATCTTATCTTAACATATACAAAGATCCAAAATGCATGTGACACTATAAATATGTAATTATGCCACCATCTAGGAGTCTAGCAAAGTTATATCATACTTGAGTCTTGACTTGTGATTGCTCACGAATCAGATTAGATAGGTTTCAGAATCAGAAACCTGCTATTTTGGAAGAAGGAAACAGAGGAGTGACAAGTACAATATGTACTTAGTGAGGCAGTTCCTATACTTACTAATTCAATCTTTTAATGTGTTATTTCATATGATAAAGGTTACTTAGCTAGGCTTGACACCAACCAAGTCACACCTAGCTAATTCATTTCATGTAATAACATCAAAATCATGTAAACATGCTTATAATCAATAGCAATTAAGAATAACCTCGTGTAATTCATTCATATAGACAAATTTCATATCAATAATTTTATTGAATCATCATGTAACATTCAACCAAAGCTTGATCTCATCTCTTTTATTTCATTCGAATACGATACTTCCCTAGAAGTTTATGTGCATTTCATATAATCATGTACAATACATCAGCATATCATCTCATTTGATCACATTTAAGCATATATTCGAATAGGGTCACTATCCATATCATTCATATCAGTTCATGTAACATGTAACCTTATAACATATCATCTTTTCATTGATTATGTAAAGTTTTATTACAAGTTTTTTAGGTTTTTCCTTGGATAATTAGATGGACTAGGTAATCAAGTCAATAGGTACCATGTACCAACATATAACAACAGATGCACAAAGCATTAGTACTCAGTAGATACACAATTGTATCAAGGTGTCTAACTACACCATATAACATGTAACAGTAGATGCACAAAGCATCAGTATGTGACTAACCACCTTTAACAGAGAGTACATAAAGTACTAAATCAGTAGAGCTCAAGACTCTAAGGCATGCCCTTCTACCTAAGAACCACTAGTCAACCAAGGACTTATTAAGTCTTTTAAATTCCAACAAGATCAACTAAGTGTTTCACAAACAATTTACAAGGTCATATAGCATGTACATGTCACCAATACACTAGACCTATTCAAGGTCAGTATTCAAGCAATTTCCAGCAAGTATATCATGTCATTTCACTCCTGAATTCATCAAAATAGTAGCTTAGAATCACTTATAAGTTCATATCATGAAGCACATATAGCCAACATCTCATAGCAAAGCACAGTGATCACCAACAATGTCAACCATCACTAAATATGTAACATATTGTCTAATTTCATTTATTCCTTCTTCCGTTCAATTTTAATTACCAAATCCTTATTAGATTCATTTCATACTTCATGTAAAATAATCATATAAACTTAAAACATTGGTTAGGACACTAGTCCTAACCCTAAAATCCACTACACTCACAATACTCCAAGCTATGTTGTTCCCTTGATCACTATGCTCTTGCCCTTTCTATTTGGTTGTCCAACTATTGAATCCTCCAAGTAATCTTCACGCTATTGCTCTTAAACATTCAAACAAAACATATACAAATCATATTAGAATTCATTTCAACCATATAAGTCCATTTATATAATTGCAAACACTTAAACATATAAAATTGTCCCTAATCTGGCAGTTTGAGCACTAGTCACTATTTTGTCCATATCTTTTTACTTACAAGTCCAAATTTAGATTTCTTTACCAATCCAGAAAGATTATTCATTCAGGTTTAAATCCATGTAAATTATATAATTTTCTCATTTCTATATCGATACAGAATTACACTTGAAAACAGGGCATTTTTCAGGGCCTATTTTGCCAACTTGTTTCACTAGGTGACTTTAGTGTACATTTTAGCTATAATCCATGACTATTTTAAATCCAGCCTTTTAACAAAAGTTTTACATGTTTATACATAGTATTTTAAAGTTTCATTTAGTTCAAAAACAGGGCAAACCAGACCTGAAATTTTATCATTTTATAGATTAGTGTTCTAAGCACTCTAGTGACCTTTAACCTAACATTTAAGCTATAATTCATTCCAATAAATTTATATTTCATTCATTTAAATTATCCCCTGTTTCTAAACAATATTTCTAGAATTTATTACTTAGCAAAATAATCCCTTAATTTTCCATATTTAACCGAAATATCTAGATTTTCCAGATTCAATCTTACATGTGACCAGTTTTTTTCTAACACAATTTCCAGAAATTCTATGAACATTTTCATTATTCTAGGACCTCTATCCTACATTAAATTCAATTTTCTACAACTTTGTCCTGCATAAATTTTTCTAGTTCGATCCCTAACATGCTCAAAAATTCAGATTTGTACAGGGTATACCACTAGTACGAATCTGGGCAGATACATACATTCAACTATTTTCTTCTTAAAAGTTTCATTCTATTTCCAGTAGTAGATAAAACCCAGCAACAAACTAAGATTATCAACACCATATAAGCTCATAATTTCCAGATATCTAACACAACAACAATCAAAACAAAGTATAAACTCAACTAAGTTCATTCGATAAACACAAGAACACTTACTTGAGTTTTATCTAAACATACATGAACATAGCTTTGAATTTCCAGCCTTTCTTTCTTATTAGAATTGCTTGAATTTTTCCAGAATTTTCTCTCTTTGTTCGGTGAAAGTAAGCAAGAAAGAATGAAGGAGAAAGACACACATTTCGTTCTTGTTTACTAGCTTAATGTCGAGTGTCCCACTTGGTCAAAGTGGTGACACTTGGTTATCCATTTAACCATGTATAATTCACTAACCTTAACACATATTTTATGTATTATTATGTTAATTTCCCACTATTATAATATTAACATTATAATATTAATTTCCATCACATTTTAATATACATTAACTATTAATAATGTATTATATGTTTAGTTTAAATGGTTATAATGTTAATTTCATTCTAATCTTTCGTTCAAGTGTAAAATGTTTACACTTTCCTTGATAATTAATTTAGGGTTTCCAACTAGGGTATGTTTGGGGTATTACACATAACTCCTTTTTTTTGTATACATTGTAGCGGACTTACCCATGTACTGTCAGAGATAGGATAGATGATACCAGCATCGAGCCATTTGATGATTTCTTTCCTTACTACCTCTTTCATGACTCGATTCAACCTTCTTTGTGCCTCAATGGTTGGTTTCTGATTATCCTCCAAAAGGATTTTGTGCATACAAACTACTAGGCTAATTCTCTTCAAATCGGCAATTGTCCATCATATTGCCCTTTTGTGCATCTTTAGCATGTCGATCAATTTTTGTTCATGTTCTAGCTGCAACTTAGAAGAGATGATTACGGGCAATGTGTTATTGGTTCCCAAATAAATATATTTCAATTGCCCTAGCAATGGTTTAAATTCAAGAACCGAAGGTTGCTCGATAGAGGGCTTTTTTATCTTTCTTTCCTCCTCTGAGTAACCTAATGGTTCGAAATACTTCCTTGGATGTATAGCTATCCAGTTGGCTTCTTCCTGCTCATCATCGTTCTATTCTTCAGGGTCAAGGCAGTTGTCAAAGTAATTGACGAGGCAATCATCATAGGCATTGCCGAGGCAATTTTCACGGTCCTTTCCCAAGCAATTTTCACAGGCATTGCCGAGGCAATTGTTTAGGCAATTTGTATCCAGGTCAAACTCGGTTATGGCATGGATGACTTGACATTCTTCAAGATCATTGGGTTGCTTAAGGGTGTGAAAAACATTCAGCTTGACTTGTTGATCATTCACCCTCATGGTGAGTTCTCCTCTCTCAACGTCGATCAAGGTTCTTCTCGTAGCTAGGAATGGCCTCCCAAGGATAATAGGTGTGAACTCATCTGCTTCACAGTCTAAAACGATGAAGTTAGCAGGGAAAATAAATTTATCAACTCTTACTAGGATATCCTTAATTTTTCCCTCTAGGTGAACATATGATCTAACAGCAAGTTGTAGCATCACTGTAGTAGGTCTCGCCTTCCCTATTCCCAATCGTTGGAAGACTAGTTTCAGCATAAGGTTTATGCTTGCTCCAAGATCACATAGTGCCTTCCCGACATAGTGATTCCCAATTGCACATGGTATGGTGAAATTGTCAGGATCTTTCAACTTAGGTGGCATTCGGTTGTGCAGCATGGCCATACATCCTTCCGTTACAACAACTGTTTCAAATTCCCCTATTCTTGTTATCTTAGAGACAATGTCTTTAAGGAACTTGGCGTAGTTCGACATTTGCTCGATTGCTTCTACCAAAGGCAAGTTTATGTGGACTTGCTTCAAGATGTCGAGGAACTTCTTGAATTGGTATTCTTATTTCTACCTTTTCAACCTTTGTGGGAACGATGGTGGAAGTCGAATGTCTTCAATCCGTTCCTTGCATGGGAATTTGATTTGAGGCATTGAATCGTGACCTTCAGATGCCTTCTTGTTTTCCACGGTGTCTTTGCCAGGCATTTTCGAGGAAATGTTGTCAAGCGTTGCCGAGTTAATGTTTGTGGGTATTGTTGAGGCAACGTTACTGGCATTGTTGAGGCAATCGACTCCTTTGATTTTGTTTCCTCTGTTTCATGAGCTCGTGGTTCCTTGAGTTGTTTACCACTTCGTGTGGTGATTGCCTTGCATTGCTCATGAGTTGTTCCTCATGCGACCTCAGTATCGCTAGGCAAACCGCTCATTGGTCTCGAGTTGAGGATCTGAGCGAATTTCCCAACTTGAGTTTCCAATGATTTCAACGTTGCTTCATGGTTCCACATTCTCATCTCAGTTCTATCCATAAAAGCATCAGTTTTCTTTTTGAATTTATCAGTATTAGCCATATATGCACTAGTTTGAGACATGAAAGCATTTAGTTAGTTTTCTAAAGAACTTCATGGCTTGGATTGTTGTTGTGGCATCGATTGTTGCGGCAATTGTATATGCATTGATTACTGAGGCATTGGTTGCCGAGACATGTTCTGTTGGAATCCCAGTGCTAGAGCATTCTGATTGTTCTGATTTAGGGCATTGTTAGGATTGCTCCATGAGAAGTTTGGATGTTTCTTCCAGGCCAGGTTTTAAGTGTTGGACATCACATTGTTGTTCCGGTTGTTGTTTCCAACTTAAAAACTGGATTCTTGATTCTGTGGACATTCAGAAGAATCATGGTTACCATTACATAAATCACATAATGTACCTACTACGTTGATCTCCTGTGTATTGCTTGGTCGTTGCATGTTCTTAACCAAATTTGTTAAGGTGGCCAATTGTGAGGGAATTGAATCTAATGACTCAAGTTCATTTATGGGGGCATGGCGTTTGACTCCTCCTCTTCTGGCTGTTGGGAACCGATTGTCATTTTTAGCAAGCTTACTTAGGATCTCCATTGCTTCTTCTGGTGGCTTGTCTAGGAGTATGCCATTTTCCGAGGCATCTAGCATCATCCTTGTCGATGTGTTTACTGCATTGTAAAACATTGTCACTTGTGTCCACAATGGGAATTCGTGTAAGGGACATTTGTGTAAAATCTCTTTGTATCGCTCCCAAGCTTCGTACATGTTTTCATCATCTGCATGCCGAAAAGAAGTGATTTCATTGTGTAACTTATCAATCAAATTTGTAAGATTAAATCGAGCAAGGAAATCATGACATAGGTCATTCCAAGATCCTATAGATCCGGCTGGAATTCTATTCGACCACGTTTTTTCTCTATCCTTCTGTGAATAGGGGAACAATTTTAGCCTCAAAATATCCTCATGGACTCCTTGTATTTTGAATGAATTGCAAATCTCTGGGAAGGATTTGAGGTGTTGTCTGGCATCTTCAGCTGCCGAGCCGCCAAATTGACCAATTGTATTGATCATATTGAACATTACAGGCTTTAATTAAAAGTGGGCAGCTTCGAATGCAGGTGTAACAACTCCTGGGTTCAGTCCGTTGAGATCTTCTTCTAAGTAATCTAGGACGGTTAGGTTTCTTGCTTGAGCAAATTGAGGTGGCAGAACTACTCTGTCTCCTGCCGCGGCATTCTGATTACCGTTGGCATTGTTATTGCAGACAGAATCTGTCATTGCTGCTTTCAGTTTTTGTTTGAGTCTATGATATGTACGTTCAATCTCC
The DNA here is from genome assembly GCA_030270665.1 of Hibiscus trionum. Lineage (NCBI taxonomy): Eukaryota > Viridiplantae > Streptophyta > Magnoliopsida > Malvales > Malvaceae > Hibiscus > Hibiscus trionum. The sequence continues at coordinate 17,200,868 of BSYR01000004.1, forward strand.
GGGTCAAAGGAATATTGTGGACCTATTGGATTTGCCCTAGTCATACACCAATGCAAAACCAAATTTTGTTAACCCTTGAGAAACTAAACAATAAAAAGTAAAAATAAAAGTGCAAGTCTCATACTGATAATAATAAATAAATAAGCTGGAAAACGAGGTCCTCTAAGTATCGTAGCCTAGACCTGAGTATCTGAAAATATAAACTAAGGGGGAGTCAGAGATAACGCTTAGTGTGTCTCTACAGTGAAAACATGATTAACAAAATCGTCATATCAACAGAGTCAGTCAGATATTATCAGAATATAATTTACCATCATAAATCAGTTCAAACACATAAACAAATGCGAATGAATATGCAACACAATATGACATGCACCCAACTACATCACTATCCGAAGAGTAAGGTTCCCCAGAACCACTCTCTACCTCATCACCATCCGAAATGGAATCCAGCCCATAGGCGAAACCACTGGTCCGAAGTAGACATCATCCCGAAGGATGAAGCTACTGAACTTCCCCATACAGAATCCCACCCATAATGAGGTGACATAAAATCTGAGTTCTAAATCTGAATGCATTGTTTATCAACAGAAATGCATAATCACATATTCTGTTATACAGTAATCCGAATCCGAATATATATACAAATATTTCATAACGTAACAGTATGTTGAACAAGTCAAACATCACAGATCAACAGAATATTACCATCATATACCATCAGACCACATCATGTATACATTTAAGCAAATCAACACATTTACATACAGAGCATTGTAAACGCCAACTTGATTGCCTCGACAATGGGCAAGAGAATTGTCTCGGCAATGGGTAAACTATTGTTGCGGCAACACAGTTTACTACCTAGGCAATTGAGCGACAACCTTCAAGGTTCGGCAAAGCGTTCTTCACTGGTTCCTTCTTATCCCTAAGTTGAAATTCTATTGATGTGTAGGCCTTGGCAATACCTCCCATCTTGAACCAAGGGTGAACACCAACCAATCTTACGCTTTTCTTAGCCATTGAAACTCGTACTTATCCCTAAGTCAAATTAGTCTTCACCGATTGGGGTAAAAACCTTGCTTACTCATTTCGTGAGTCTAGCTCTCCCGATATTAGACAAATAGATGAAAACGCAATATCCTCTCCCGATTCAATTACAAGAAAAAGTAAATACCAAGAATAAGAAAACCTTGAACTTAATTGCATTAACAAAAACCTAAACAAATTACAATCGTCTTCTCACAACTACTAAACAAAATAACCCTAGCCTAAAGAAGATTTAGTTCATAATGGGAATAACAAGCACTCTAAATTCTCTACCGAATCTCTCTCCCTCTTTGATGTCCTTTGTGGTGGCTAGATCTTGGCTTTTTATAGAGCATGGCCTTGTTGACTTCTTCTTGTAATAGGAGGATAAGTTGGAGTTGAACATAACTCCATAAAAGAAATAAATCTCTTTTAATTCATTATTTTATTCTTCCGTATCGATTCCTTTTCATTGACCTTCTATTGACTTTTTCATGGTCTTCCTAAGCTCCGATCTTCATGCAAAGTATCTCCAAAAATTCAGTGTTTTATGCTCTTCAAGTCACCTACCACTTTGCATATTTTCTCTTTTGTCGTCAAATGTCTGGGCATTACCTCGGCATTAACTTAGTCATTGCCTAGGCAATAGTTTGTCAGTCTTTTTCACTCATCAGGGCTCGTTCTCTTGGTTCAGTGTCCCTCATTAAGGCTTTACATCAAATAATGGCTCCGTTTGGATCGTCAAGTGATGGTTCCGCACCGTTATTTCTCTTTCCTTCAATGTCGCGGCAATACTTGTTCGGGCAATGGGTAATGAAATCTGCACATGCACAAAACACAAACCAATGTAGTATCTTTTCCACCAAATATATTCAAGTAAAGATGATCAAGCATGGTAATGATAAGAACAATGAAATTGTGTGTGTATGGATAGTAGTGCATCTCAAATCAACTTAAGTCTAACAATAATTTAGTCATAAAGGTCCTAAAATGAATACTTTTACACACCTAACAATAGGCTAGCTCTGTATCGAAGCAGACATACTGGAACAGGTTCTCATGTCTCGGAACACGGTCCCGTATCAAAACACCCTTTGAAGTGTTTCAGAATAGAGGTTTCCAGTGGTAAAATATACCGGAACAAACATCCCCGTTTCGAAACCCTTAGGCCATTTTAGGCTCATTGTTTCGGTACAGGCTAGAGTGTACCGAAACACCTGGGCCTGTAATGACACTTTTTTGCTGCTTTTTCACACTTTAATCCATACTAAACCATTCCAACATGCATACAACATATTTAGAACATCAAACCACAACATACATAGCAGAAACAACATCGTAGCAAGTCCATAGGCATCAAGGGAATATATATGCAAGCAACCTATGCAAAAATAGCCACTTAGAAGTCAAAACACAAACCAAGGCATAAACCAAACATTAAAGGCCATTTATAAGTCATTAAGGGCATTCAAAACTTGCCACAAACCAGGGAGTTTCAAAACACATCTCCCAAACAACATGGTATCCTCCCATTGCCAACTATTATTACTAATAAGCAAATGTAAACCATACTTGAGCTTAACCACATCTCTTGGAATTCTTCTTGCCTCTTTGCTGCCCAAGTAAGCTAATCCTCTGCATTGTTGGAAAAAGAGAGCATAAGAACAATTGCTTAGTGAGGGATGCTCAAAACAAACCAACACAACAATGCATTTTTAAAACATTTCTCGTTTAGAAATCTCTATCTCATCATGCTCATTCTATCACATGCTTGAAACCATTTTCAAAGCAAAACCACATCATTTAAATCGCATGTACCATCTATCTAATGCATTCAACAAATGCATAGTCTCAAGGCAAAGCCTCACATGCTTAAATCTCATAAAGCGTTTCTCAAATCATATTCTCATATGCAAAGCACAATGCATAAAATCATTTATAATCGAGGCACATGTGAATCTCATAATCAATCTCATATATTGGCATTTTAACAACATTACTCGGATATGCAAATAGCTTGACTAAATGTCAAGTCCTACCCCGATTGAATCTTACATCACCAGACTCTCATGGCGGTATCTCTCATCGCCACAAAGCTTGGGTGTTTCACCAAGACCTACCGTGGTTGTAACCCCCTAAACCCGACCCGGAAGAACTGGGTCGAATATAAGGAGTCAAACTCAAAGCTTGTACCTCACACAAGTAACCTGATTCAAAACTTTAATTCCAAAATAGATAATAATAATATCGCATAAAATATATATACTGATAAAATACTCTTAAAAATATTAAATATTCAAAATGTGCATGCATGATAAAACGTAATAACCCCAAATAAAATATCCAGAATCTGAAATTATATATAATCTGATAAAACATATAATAAAAATAAGTCCAAGTCTCATACTGATAATAATAAATAAATAAGCTGGAAAACGAGGTCCTCCAAGTACCATAGCCTAGACCAGAGTATCTGAAAATAGAAACTAAGGGGGAGTCAGCGATAACGCTCAGTGTGTCTCTACAGTGCAAACATGATTAACATAATCGTCATATCAACAGAGTCAGTCAGATATTATCAGAATACAATTTACCATCATAAATCAGTTCAAACACATAAACAAATGCGAATGAATATGCAACACAATATGACATGCACCCAACTACATCACCATCCGAAGAGTAAGGTTCCCCAGAACCACTCTCTACCTCGTCACCATCCGAAGTGGAATCCAGCCCGTAGGCGAAACCACTGGTCTGAAGTAGACATCATCCTGAAGGATGAAGCTACTGAACTTCCCCATACAGAATCCCACCCAAAATGAGATGACATAAAATCTGAGTTCTGAATCTGAATGCATTGTTTATCAACAGAAATGCATAATCATATATTCTGATACACAGTAATCTGAATCCGAATGTATATATAAATATTTCATAACGTCACAGAATGTTGAATAAGTCAAACATCACAGATCAACAAAATATTACCATCATATACCATCAGACCACATCATGTATACATTTAAGCAAATCAACACATTTACATACAGAGCACTGTAAACAGATAGCACAGAAGAGAACACACCTCAAATAGCTAACACTCAACATCGATGGTGACGTCTCCCACGCTCAGCTCTATCTCTAGGTCGGTCAGAGTAAGCTCTAGCGGATCCCGATGTCTGAGCAACAGGAAGTCCTCCAGGTGGAGGAGGAGGAAGGATCTCAGTATCCGAGTCAATATCATCCACACGCCAAACTCGAACGGAAACTGAGCACAACGACGGTGAAGCGGAAAAGTCGAAGGTTTTCACACCGATTTCTGGTAACCGACAACAGAGTTAGAACGACAGAGGGGTGGGTTTTGATCAGAAACGCAAGGGGAGATGAATGGTGGCTACGGATCAACGAACGGCCGACGGTAGCCCCCTCGTCGGAGCTTGATCGGAAAACACGAAGAGGGACGGTTGGGTTTCTGGTTCGCATGAGAGAGAAAAAAATGGAAAGGGAAGAATTAATTGCGCGATGCAAATGGAAACCGAAAGGGGGGTTAGGCACTCACCCCAAATTTTTGGGTAAATTACAAGATAAGCCATCGCCAATATTAGGGTTCACAAAACGGTACAAAAACTTGCTATCTTTGCAATCTGGTCACTAAAATTCAATTAGGTTTTTAAATTAAAATTCCCAATTATTAGGGTTTTCCAATTAGGGAAAAATTGGGGTGTTACAACTCTCCCCCTGTTAAAAAGAAATTTCAGCCTCGAAATTTTACCTAAAGCAAAAAGATGCGGATACTAAGCTCGGATGACAGTCTTGGGCTCCCACGTAGCCTCATCATGACTACGACTACGCCACAGGACTTTGACCATCTTAATGGTCTTCCTTCTGAGAACCTTTTTATCTTGAGCAAGAATCTCAATAGGCTCCTCCTCAAAACGCAAATCAGGACGGACCTCAATATCCTCAACAGGCATAACATGTGACGGATCAGGATGATAATGTCTCAACACTGAAACATGAAAAACATCATGAATACGCTGAAGCTCTAGTGGTAACTCTAGCTGATAGGCAACTGGTCCGACTCGGCGTATAATCTGATAACGACCAATGTAGCGAGGACTCAGCTTGCCCTTCCGACCAAACCGAAGTACCTTCCTCCAAGGAGATACTTTCAAGAAAACCCCATCACCAACCTCAAACTCAAGATCACGAAGTCTCAAGTCGGCATAAGACTTCTGTTTGTCAAAAGCAGCCTTAAGCCGATCCCGAATCAATCTGACAGTCTGATCAGCCTCGTACATAATCCTCGGTCCCAATAATCTGTTCTCATTCAACTCAGTCCATCCAATAGGTGAACGACACCTACGCCCATATAGAGCCTCATACGGTGCCATCTTGATGCTGGCCTTATAACTGTTATTATAAGCAAACTCTGCAAGCGGCAGGAAATCCTCCCAACTACCTCTGAAATCAAGAATACAACACCTCAACATATCCTCAAGAATCTAGATCACACGCTCAGACTGACCATCTGTCTGCGGATGATAAGATGTACTGAAGTTCAACCGAGTACCCAAAGTAGAATGAAGAGACCCCTAGAATCTTGCAGTGAACCTCGGATCTCTGTCAGAAATAATAGATAACGGTACCCCGTGAAGTCGAACGATCTCAGAAATATAAAGTTGGGCTAACTTACTCAAAGAATAGTTAACTCGGACATGAATGAAATGCGCGGACTTCGTCAAATGATCAACAAAAATCCAAATGGAATCCTTCTTCGACGGAGTTAAAGGAAGTTCACTAACAAAGTCCATAGTCACGCGCTCCCACTTCCACTGAGGAATCTCAATATGCTGTAGTAACCCAAACGGACGCTGATGCTCTACTTTGACTTTCTGACAAGTCAAACACTTCGATACAAATCTGATGACGTCCCGCTTGAGACCTTTCCACCAGTACCTTTCACAAAGATTCTTATACATCTTGTCACCAACAGGATGCATAGAATAAGGACTGTCATGGGCCTCACGGAGAATAACCTATTTTAACCTAGATTTCCTCGGAATACAATACCGGCCACGAAAACATAATACCCCATCCTAATCAATAGAGTAATCCCGAGATGTACCCTCGCGTACCTCTTTGATACGATGCATCAAAAACGGATCACTAGGCTTCTCAGCTCGAATATCAAAAATCAATGTAGGAATAACCCGAAGTTCTGCCAACAGACTACCACCGTCGTACAAACTCATCTGAGCAAACAAAGCTCTCAAATCTGAAATGGCGTTACAACTCAAAGCATCAGCAACGACATTAGCTTTACCCGGATGATACTCAATCTCACAATCGTAATCCTTGAGAAGCTCTAACCAGCGACGTTGTCTCAGATTAAGCTCTTTTTAAGTGAGGAGATATTTTAGACTCTTATGGTCTGTATAGATATAACACTTCTCTCCGTAGAGATAGTGTCTCCAGATCTTAAGTGCAAAGATAACAGCAGCAAGCTCTAGATCATGGGTAAGATAGTTACACTCATGCGGTTTCAACTGTCGAGACGCATAAGCCACTACCTTCCCGTCCTGCATCAGAACACACCCCAATCCGGTGTACGAAGCATCACTGAAAACTGTATAAGCCTTACAAGGCTCAGGCTAAATCAAAACTGGAGCTTCAGTCAATACAGACTTAAGCTTCTCAAAACTAGACTGCTGAGCCTCAGTCCAAACGAAGGGAACATCCTTCCTCAGAAGCTTAGTGATCGGAGCTGCAATAGATGAGAAACCCTTAGCGAATCTCCTATAATAACCAGCTAAACCCAAGAAGCTTCGAACCTCAGGAACATTCTTGGGCTGCTTCCAACTCATAATAGCCTCAACCTTCATCGGATCAACCTGAATACCCTGAGCAGAAACTATATGTCCCAGAAACATAACCTCAGAAAGCCAGAACTCACACTTATTGAATTTTGCATACAACTGCTTCTCTCGCAGAATCTGTAACACAATCTGAAGATGTTCCTCATGCTCAGCCTCAGATCTAGAATATACCAGTATATCATCAATAAATACCATAACAAGCTGGTCAAGATAGGGTTGAAACACCCTATTCATCATATCCATAAAAGCGGCAGGGGCGTTAGTCAACCCAAAAGGTATCACAAGGAACTCAAAATGCCCATAACGTGTCCGGAAAGCTGTTTTGAACACATCAGAATCCTTAACCTTGAGTTGGTAATAACCAGATCTCAGGTCTATCTTAGAGAATATTGTGGCTCCGCGAAACTGGTCAAACAGATCATCAATACGAGGGAGAGGATATTTGTTCTTGATCGTCAGCTTGTTTAGCTTCCGATAATCTATACAGAGTCGAAGTTTCCCATCCTTCTTCTTAACAAACAGAACGTGAGCTCCCCAAGGAGAAACACTAGGTCGAATGAAACCTCGATCCAACAGTTCTAGCAACTTAATCTTCAACTCTTTAAGTTCCTTCGGTGCCATTCGATAAGGTGCCATAGACACAGGAGTTGTACCCGGATAAACCTCGATGCCAAACTCAACCTCATCCTGTTTCGGCGGTACTCCAGGTAATTCTTCCGGAAAAACATCTGGAAAGTCTTTCACAACTCGAATCTTATCTAATTCGGAATCTGACTGTCTCGGATCAAGGATATAGGCAAGATAAGGAATATAGCCTTTCCTGATCATTTTCTCAACTTTGAGAGCTGAGACGATATTACATAGGAACCCTCTGCGCTCATCAATCAGAATCACCTCACGATTATCGGGAGTTCTCAGTGTAGCCTTCTTCTTTTCACAGTCTAAGGTAACACGGTGTACAGACAGCCAATCCATACCCAAAATAAGATCGAACTCCCCAAAGGGTAACTCCATCAAATCAGCTGGAAAGATCTCCCCTTGAATCATAAGAGGACAATTCCTGTAAACTTTAGTAACCTCAACAGGATTACCCACCGAACTGTGTATAGTAACAACACTAGCAGTATCCTCAACAGAAATCTCAAGACCCCTAGACACAGAACTCGCAACATAAGAATGAGTCGAACCATTATCTAGCAGAGCAAAATACGGAATATAATGGATAGAGAAAGTACCAGCAATAAAATCTGGCTCATCACGGTCCTCGTGCCTCCTAGTAGAATAAACTAACCCCGGCTGTCTGGCCCCTGATCCTGCTGATCCTCTACTCAGAGCTGGTCTACCTCTACTAGCAGAGCCTGAAGTAATAGATCTGACCTGACCTCTTCCCCTGGCGGGAGTCTGTACTGATGCCTGAGACTGAGTAGTAGTAAAAGCTGAGGGAGGTGGAACCGGACAATATCTGAAACGATGCTCGAATGAACCACATCTGAAACAAGCTCCAGTCTGCCTCCTACACTCGCCCGAATGCCATTTCTTACAGATAGAACACTGTGGTACTCCTCGAGTACCAGTCGAACCACCAGAACTAATAGTCGGAATAGAAGGAGTCAATAGTCTAGCTCTCGAATAACTCTGATAGTCTGACTCATCTCTGGCTCTCTTTCTGGACTGAATTCCCTGACTATGCTGAACTGGCACTGACATTGGTCTCTTCCCTCTATCAGATCCATGCAACTCAAGCTGTCTCAACTCTGCCTCATTACGCTCAGTTGTCCTAGCTCATCGAGTAATGTCTTTGTATTCCTGATCCATATGTAAAGCAACACCGGACTTTATCGTAGGACGCAATCCCTTCAGAAACCAATCACACTTTTCTTTTTCTGTGGTCACTGACCCTGGGACGTACTACATCAATCTCATAAACTCCAGCTCATAATCGTTAACAGTCATATCATTTTGTTTCAGATTCATAAAATCATCTCTGCACATGGCAATATACTCAGCTCCGACATAACAATCACGGAAAGCCTGTCTGAAATGATCCCAAGTAACCCTACTAGCTGGAGTAACAAGCTCCCCACCCTCCCACCAATTCTGGGCTTCACCCTGTAGCAGTGAAACGACAGCCCTGAGTTTCCGGTCAGTAGGATAATCCATTTCAACAAATAATTGATGAAGCTTCTTCAGCCAGTACTCTGCATCGGCTGGGTCTGTACCCGTCTTTCCCTCGAACATAGTCATCCCGGCAGTGAGAAACTCTGTGGATATGGGTCTCCGAACACCCTCGGACTAACGAAGGTATCTCAATAACTCTCTCTGAACAGTAACATCATCCATGCCCACTGTCTCACTATCCCCTGAATCACGATGACCACCACTCTAAGCAGGCTGAACATGTGGGTCTCCTCCACCGGTCTGCTGAGCTCCAATCTGCTGGGCTCCAATCTGCTGAGCTCCAGTCTGGTCCACATGTTGCTCCTCCATATCCACACCCTGGACCTCATCCTGATTTTGTATCGAACCCTCATGAGGTGGAACGTCACTATCCGTAGTCGTGGTACGACCTCGTCCTCGGCCACGACCTCGACCGGCCGCTACTCTAGAACTTCTCCGAGGTGGCATAGTAGTATATCTACAAAAGACAGAATCCTAAGATTAGATTCGGTACTTGGAGACCTTATTCAGAATATGTATAAATATATTCATAATAGATCATAAGTTTATCTGAAATTCCCGTTTTACCCTAAAACATTTGAGAATGCATGCAAAATTTTATTTTTAATTTAAAGTTGATTTAAATCACCTAGGCCGAGTGTTGAACCTGGCTCTGATACCACTAAATGTAACCCCCTAAACCCGACATGGAAGAACTAGGTCGAATATAAGGAGTCAAACTCAAAGCTTGTCCCTCGCACAAGTAACCCGATTCAAAACTTTAATTCCAAAATAGATAATAATAATATCGCATAATATATATACTGATAAAATACTCCTAAAAATATTAAATATTCAAAATGTGCATGCATGATAAAACGTAATAACCCCAAATAAAATATCCAGAATCTGAAATTATATATAATCTGATAAAACTTATACTAAAAATAAGTCCAAGTCTCATACTGATAATAATAAATAAATAAGTTGGAAAACGAGGTCCTCCAAGTACTGTAGCTTAGATCTGAGTATCTAAAAATATAAACTAAGGGGGAGTTGGCGATAACGCTTAGTGTGTCTCTACAGTGAAAACATGATTAACAGAATTGTCATCTCAACAGAGTCAGTCAGATATTATCATAATACAATTTACCATCATAAATCAGTTCAAACACATAAACAAATGTGAATGAATATGCAACACAATATGACATGTACCCAACTACATCACCATCCGAAGAGTAAGGTTTCCCAGAACCACTCTCTACCTCGTCACCATCTGAAATGGAATCCATCCCGTAGGCGAAACCACTGGTCCAAAGTAGACATCATCCCAAAGGATGAAGCTACTGAACTTCCTCAAACAGAATCCCACCCATAATGAGATGACATAAAATCTGAGTTCTAAATCTGAATGCATTGTTTATTAACAGAAATGCATAATCATATATTCTGTTATACAGTAATCCGAATCTGAATGTATATACAAATATTTCATAACGTAACAGTATGTTGAACAAGTCAAACATCACAGATCAACAGAATATTACCATCATATACCATCAGACCACATCATGTATACATTTAAGCAATTCAACACATTTACATACAGAGCATTGTAAACACCAACTTGATTGCCTCGACAATGTGCAAGAGAATTGTCTCGGCAATGGGTAAACTATTATTGCGGCAACACAGTTTACTGCCTAGGCAATTGAGCGACAACCTTCAAGGTTCGGCAAAGCGTTCTTCACTGGTTCCTTCTTATCCCTAAGTTGAAATTCTATTGATGTGCAGGCCTTGGCAATACCTCCCATCTTGAACCAAGGGTGAACACCAACCAATCTTATGCTTTTCTTAGCCATTGAAACTCGTACTTATCCCTAAGTCAAATTAGTCTTCACCGATTGGGGTAAAAACCTTGCTTACTCATTTCGTGAGTCTAGCTCTCCCGATATTAGACAAATAGATGAAAACGCAATATCCTCTCCCGATTCAATTACAAGAAAAAGTAAATACCAAGAATAAGAAAACCTTGAACTTAATTGCATTAACAAAAACCTAAACAAATTACAATCGTCTTCTCACAACTACTAAACAAAATAACCCTAGCCTAAAGAAGATTTAGTTCATAATGGGAATAACAAGCACTCTAAATTCTCTACTGAATCTCTCTACCTCTTTGATGTCCTTTGTGGTGGCTAGATCTTGGCTTTTTATAGAGCATGGCCTTGTTGACTTCTTCTTGTAATAGGAGGATAAGTTGGAGTTGAACATAACTCCATAAAAGAAATAAATCTCTTTTAATTCATTATTTTATTCTTCCTTATCGATTCCTTGTCATTGACCTTCTTTTGACTTTTTCATGGTCTTCCTAAGCTCCGATCTTCATGCATAGTATCTCAAAAATTCAGTGTTTTATGCTCTTCAAGTCACCTACCACTTTGAATATTTTCTCTTTTGTCGTCAAATGTCTGGGCATTACCTCGGCATTGACTTAGTCTGTAACCCCCTTAACCCGGCCTAGACGGTTGACCCGAATTAAGAAAGTCACACGGGGAAAACCAAAGTCAACCCGAAAGTCAACCTTGATTAACGACCCTTTTTTTCTTTTTAAAACTTGTCTAGATGCATATTAAGCCTAATTGTGATCACACAAACATCATACCAAAAGATCACAAACATCAGAGATCGAACAGGGACTCAATTGAACAAAATACAACTTTAGGGACCAAATTGTAAATTCTGGTAATTATAAGGACTTAATCCAAATTGAAGTTACCAACTTGAAATTAATCATGTTTCATGCTTCTCTGTGAAATTACCGCTCAAAAGGACTTCCCAAACTCATACAATTGCACAAACAAGTTTCAGGACCAAAACGCAAACAATCCAAAACACATAACTGCCACTGTCAGCCCCCAACGGTCGACCGTTCCGAAACGAGAGACAGCCCGTTTCGAAACTCGGGGCCGTTCCGAAACAGGCATAGCCCGTTTCGAAACAGGGGTCTGGCAGTGGCCTTTCCGTTTCGGAACGGCCCCTCCCGTTTCGGACGCCTGGGCACGATTAAGGCACCCGTTCCGAAACGGTAGGTGCTGTTCCGAAACACCCTGCCCAGATTGCTCCAAAACTCCATTTTAAACATGCAATTACACAACCAAACATGCTCCAAATGCCACCAAACTTTGCCAACATGCAATTCAACATATAAGGGACATATAAGCATCCTCAATTCAGCAAAACAATATCATAAGCAAAAAGCCCCAAATCTATAGGCATGCTTCCTACACAAGCTAGATATTCAAGCACCAAACTTACAAAACAAGCATATAAAGACCAACCACAAAACCAGCATTCTCAACAACATTCAACATACTTAGGGAGTACAAAACATCTCCCAAAACATACACATTGGTCCCCCATTGCCAAATTACCAAAAGCTAAAATGTACATAGAAAACCTTCCATACATAGAGCTTTGTTTCCACTTGGATGCTTGCCCTCCTTGCTGCCCTCAAGTACTCTAATGCTCTGCATTATTGAATTAAGAAAACAAAGAGAGCGTAAGCAAAAGCTTAGTGAGGAATGCTCTTAAAAACCATCCAATAATGCAACTTAAAACATTTATAAAACATGCTTCAAATCCACATTTGCTCATGCTCAAAACCTTACTTAAAACAAGCAATTTCATGCTTCAACATAAACATTATAAACAAGCATCTCATGCTTCAATATACTTAACATGTTATATTGGCTCAAGTGATACATTTCATTTCTTAAAACAAGTTCATCAACTTCCCAAGGACTTTTAAACACCTTGGTCCCAAGGACTTTTAAACACCTTGGCCATGGACTTTTAAACACCATGAATAAGGACCACACAAGGACTTTTAACCACCTTTGTGTCCATAGCTTGAATCACCCCAAGGACTTTTAAACACCTTGGCCCCAAGGACTTTTAAACACCTTGGCCCCATGGACTTTTAACCACCATGGAAAAGGATCACCTAAGGACTTTTAACCACCTTAGTGTCCACAACATGAACCATCCAAGGACTTTTAACCACCTTGATGTTCATAAGTAACAAGGCTCACTCAAGGACTTTTAACCACCTTAGTGACCTTAACATTTTAAAACCTCACTTGCCAATATACTTCATTTTCATGACTTACATCACTGTTTTAAAGCATAAAACCAAGCCATATTCATCATGCATTTAAAAGCATTAAACCACATCATTTCAATGTACAAAAGCAAGGAACTCCTACCTAGAGTTACCTTCAACATATGGCTTACATCATCAGCAAAAACCATGCTAAAACATGCTTCCAAAACAGTATGTAAAACATGCAAATAATCATTTTGCATCACAACAAAATCATGGCCACCACTAGAGAGAAATTTCGAAAACTTACGCTCGAGCTTAGCAAAGTTGTTTAGACTTAAACTAAGCTCCCAAGACATTGGTTTCAAAGCCGAAAACCCAATTTCACTCACCGATTCCACTTCGCCACTTGCCGAAGCACGAAATCAAGCTTCCGAATCAACAACTCTTGGATCCAAAGATGCCTCCCCTGATTAAACACATTAAAGCAGAGGTTTAATGCATCATCAAGCATCAAAAGCTTCAATGAAAGCACTCAAACTCGCTGCTCTCATTCCCACTCCAATTTCGGCCACCAAACACAACCGAAATTGCATCAAAACCACTTCTCAACAAAGCCCAGCCATAAACCAGCAAAACCTAACATCCATTAACACCATAAAACATCTAAAAACAACCTACAAACATCCTTATACCTCCAGCAACAATAGATCCACAAGATCACCACAAAAACATCCAAGAAACATAAGCTAAACTTAGGAAACTCAACCTATCCGGGATTGCATTAATCAAAACTCATTTCCTTATCAATTTAGAGTTCATTTAACATCAAAAACACATCTCAAATCACAGATCAATCAGATCTAACGAAAAATCATGAAAACCATCAAATCTTGCATTATAAGCCAAGATACAATTCCAAACTCAAAAGCCTTTAATTAAACATCAATTAAGAGTTGATAACTTGGGAATTTCAGTAAAGAACTGATAGTTTAGAGGAGAAGGACGTTCTTACCTCCAAACTTGTGTTTCTCCACTTTTTGGAATGAAAATCCTTGTTGAAACACTTAGCAATTGAAGAGATCTGAAGATACAATGATTTGGAATCAAATGAGAGTTGAATGGAGGGATTTAGGTGAAGAAATCAGATCCAATTCTCTGGAAAAGCAGTGTTTGGTTTGAGAGAAAATGAGAGAAAGAAAGTTTAGCAAAGTTGGTTACAAAATCCAAAAATAGCCAAAATGGCTTCCCTCCAATTTTAATGACCTTTAAAATCAGATTTTAGACTTAAAATATCTTAGAAAAATCTGGAGAAATCATCTTTGGATTAATAGCTCCTTAAGGATTCAAAGTTTCAACTCTTTATAAAACAGTCACCAAACTTTCAAAATTTACATTTTGGTCACTAGCCAAAATGTCATACTTCCAAAACCCATTTTTCAAAATTGATTTCACAGTTCACTTAATTATATTAAAAGATGATTTTAGAACATTTTTCCATATTTTTAATGCAACCCGAACTAGGCTTTCCTAATTTCACCTCTTTAGATTCGAACAGCACATTAACCAAACCGGTCAACGCCCAGAACTTCTAAGCCCAAAACCGGGGCGTTACAACTCTCCCCCCCTTAAGAAATTTCGTCCTCGAAATTTACCTGAAGGAAAGAGATAAGGAAACTGCTTCAGCATGTCTTCCTTCCGCTCCCACGTGGCTTCCTCAACACCGCGATGCTTCCACAGCACCTTCACCAACTCAATGGTCTTGCCACGAAGAACCTTGCTATCCGAATCCAGAACCTTCACCGGTTCCTCATCATAGGTCAAATCCGGATTCAATTCCACTTCCTCCACAGGCATCACATGCGAAGGATCAGATCTATACTTCCGGAGCATAGAAACATGAAACACATCATGAATCTTCTCCAACTCCTGAGGTAACCTCAACCGATACGCAACAGGACCCACACGCTCAACCACCTCATATGGTCCAATGTATCTAGGGCTCAACTTACCCTTCCGACCAAACCGCATCACCTTCTTCCAAGGCGAAACCTTCAAGAACACACGGTCACCCACCGCATACTCTATCTCCTTACGCTTCAAATCCGCGTAAGACTTCTGCCGATCAGAAGCAGCCTTCAACCGCTCACAAATGAGCTTTACCTTCTCTGTGGTCCCTTTCAACAAAGCCGGCATCGAAACCAACTTTTGACCAGTTTCAGCCCAACAAAGAGGAGTCCTACACTTCCTCCCGTACAAAGCCTCATAAGGTGCCATCTGTATGCTCGCCTGATAACTATTGTTATAAGCAAACTCAACCAAAGGCAGATGCTTCTCCCAAGAACCTTGGAACTCAATCACGCAGCACCTCAGCATATCCTCCAAAATCTGGATAACTCGCTCAGACTGACCATTCGACTGAGGATGATAGGATGTACTGAAATGCAACCTTGTACCCAGAGCTTGATGCAAACACTGCCAGAACCGTGATGTGAACCTCGGATCCCTATCCGACACAATCGACTTAGGCACACCATGCAGCCGCACAATCTCAGCAATGTACAGCTCTGCCAACCTATCCAAAGAAAACGTAGTATGCACAGGTAAGAAATGCGCACACTTCGTCAGGCGATCCACAATCACCCAGACCGAATTCTTCTTCGATGGAGACAAAGGTAAACCAGATACAAAATCCATGGTAACCCTCTCCCACTTCCATTCAGGGATTTTCAACGGTTGCAACAAACCAGAAGGAACCTGATGTTCAGCCTTAACTCGCTGACACACCAAACACTTGCTCACGAACTCCACAACATCCTTCTTCAAACCCACCCAATAGTACTCATCACGAAGATCACGGTACATCTTAGTACTACCAGGGTGCATAGCAAAAGGACTACTATGACCTTCAGTCAGAATAGCACGCCTCAACTCAGCATCATTGGGCACTACTATCCGACTCCCAAAACACAGCACACCATCATCACTGAAACAGAAATCCGAAGGTCTACCCTCCGCAATATCCTGAACATGAGACACCAAGGAATCATCCAACAACTGCTTATCCTTGATCAACTGAACCATAGACGGCTTCACATGCAACTCAGCCACAAGACCACCATCACGCGATATGCTCAAGCTAGCAAACATGGCTCTCAACTCAACAGCTACCTTCCTACTCAAGGCATCAGCAACAACATTAGCTTTTCCAGGATGATACTCAATCGTCAGATCATAATCCTTGAGCAACTCCAACCAACGCCGCTGCCTAAGATTCAACTCCTTCTGAGACATCAGATACCTCAAACTCTTGTGATCTGTGTACACAGTACACTTTTCTCCATACAGATAATGCCTCCAGATCTTCAGAGCAAAAACCACTGCAGCCAGCTCAATATCGTGCGTAGGGTAATTGCGCTCATGCACTTTCAACTGCCGCGATGCATAAGCCACCACCTTACCCTTCTGCATTAGCACACATCCCAAACCAACATAGGATGCATCACTGTAAACCACAAACTCTTTCCCTAATTCAGGCTGAATCAAGATAGGAGCTTGCGTCAAAGCCGCCTTCAGCTTCTCAAAAGCCTGCTGTCTCGCTTCTGTCCACTCATACTTAACATCCTTCTGCAACAGCTTTGTCAAAGGAGCAGCAATCTTGGAAAACCCATCCACAAACCTTCGGTAGTATCCCGCCAAACCAAGGAAACTACGGACCTCATGAACAGACTTAGGAACCTTCCAGCCCATCACCGCCTCAATCTTCTGAGGATCAACACGAATCCCCTCAGCTGAGACCACATGCCCAAGAAACACCACCTCCCTTAACCAGAACTCACACTTGCTCAGCTTAGCATAAAGCTGATTCTCCAACAAAGCTTGCAAAACAATCCTCAAATGCTCTTCATGCTCCTCCTCAGTACGCGAGTACACGAGGATATCATCAATGAACACCACAACAAACTTATCCAGGTATTCATGAAACACACGATTCATCATGTCCATGAAAGCAGCAGGAGCATTTGTCAACCCAAACGGCATCACAAGGAACTCATAATGCCCATACCTTGTCCTGAAAGCTGTCTTAGGCACATCCACATTCTTCACCTTCAACTGATAATACCTTGACCTCAAGTCAATCTTAGAGAACACAGCAGCTCCCCGAAATTGATCAAAGAGATCATCAATCCTCGGCAAAGGATACCGATTCTTGATAGTCAACTTGTTCAGCTGTACGGTAATCAATGCACATTCTCATAGTGCCATCCTTCTTCTTCACAAACAAGACCGGTGCTCCCCAAGGTGACACACTCGGCCGGATGAAACCACGATCAAGCAACTCTTGCAACTGCGTCTTCAGCTCCTTCAGCTCCTTAGGTGCCATTCTATAGGGAGTAATGGACACAGGAGTTGTATTCTCATACAGCTCAATTCCAAACTCCACCTCGCGGTTA
The DNA here is from genome assembly GCA_030270665.1 of Hibiscus trionum. Taxonomy (NCBI): domain Eukaryota; kingdom Viridiplantae; phylum Streptophyta; class Magnoliopsida; order Malvales; family Malvaceae; genus Hibiscus; species Hibiscus trionum. The sequence continues at coordinate 17,218,498 of BSYR01000004.1, forward strand.
GGAGGTAAACCAGGCAACTCCTCAGGAAAAACACCAGGAAACTCCTTTACAACTCTGATATCTTGCACCCTCAACTCCTTAGAGCTAGGATTCATCACAAAAGCTAGATAGGCTTCGCAACCTTGCCTCAGCATCCTGCTCGCCTCCAAAGAAGATACCACATTGGCAAGAAACTTCACATTCTCACCAACCACCACAACTTCATAATCATCCGCAAGCTTAAGCGAAACACGCTTATTCTCACAATCCACAATAGCACGATGCTCAGCAAGCCAATCCATACCAAGGATCACATCAAAACCATAGAAGGGCAACTCCATAAGATCAACATGAAAGACATGCTCTTGAACAACCAAAGGGCACCTTCTATACAACTTTCGAGTCACAACAGTCTCACCAAAAGAACTAGTGACCCGAACACCAACATCCAAAGACTCAACAGGCAAACCAAGCAATTCAGCATGCTCACGAAGAATATATGAATACGTAGATCCAGAATCAATCAAAGAAAGCAATGACAAGGACTGCAAAGTAAAGGTACCTGCAATCACATCTGCATCATTCCTGCCCTCTCTCTGAGCATACACCCTCGCTTGGCCTCCACCTTCAGGCTGAATAGCTGCAACATGAGCTACCCCTCGGCCACCTTCCTCTCTCCTCTGGAAATTACCACGGCCGCGCCCACGACCTCTCTGCGGTGCAGCAATAACAGGAGCACGCACCTGCTCACCAGCCATCCTCGGACAATCTCGCCTCAAGTGGTCCGCAGAACCACAATTCCAGCACCCGTTACCAGCAGCCGCAACAGAAGCTTGTGCCACTCTCTCAGCACGAGGACAGTCACGCTTCAAGTGACCACGGGAACCACAGATCCAACAAGCACTAGGATCAGCTCTAGCACCGCCACCCATAGCATGCACACCACCACCTCTCCTGGCTGAGGACTGATACTTCTGATCACGTCCCCTCTTGTTCCGTCCACCTCCGGAACTATACTCAGCAGCTCGCTTGCCAGCACCCTTAGCAGACAAACTCAGGTTCATCTCAACGTCCTTTGCTCGGCCCACCAACACATCAAAATCATCATACTCGGCGGCCAGCAAATACATCTTAACATCCGACACAAGACCGTAACAAAACCTCTCGCACCTAGCCCTCTCATCAGGTATCAGCTCTGGTGCATACTGACTGAGCCGTACAAACTGTACCTCGTACTCAGCTACACTCATGCTCCCTTGGGTAAGAGACATGAATTCCTGCTTTTTCTCATCCAGATATCTCACTCCCAGATATCTTCTTTTAAACACATTCTGAAAGAATGTCCAGGTAACATCAGCTTCAGCCATTCCAGAAATGGTAGTCGTCCACCATGTATAAGCATCGTCCTGCAGCAAGGACACAACACAGCCCAGCTTTTGCACATCCGTGCAACTCATCTGACCCAAGATACGCTTGGTACTTTCCAGCCAAGCCTCAGAACTCTCAGCTGACAAACCTCTAAACTCAGTCCCTCCAAGACTGCGCAGACGCTCCAAAGGCAATCTGACTCCAGCATCTCCCTGATGCCCAGCTCCCTGAGCTCCAGCTACTGCTGCTCGAAAAGCACCCGCAATAGCTTGTACCAAAACAGACATATCAGGCATAGCTTGCCCCTGACCAACCTCTGGTCCAGCAGCTCCAGCACCAGCATCAGCTGCATCTTCAGCTCTCGCACCTCCAGCACCACCACCAGGCGGAGGAGGGGGTAACACAGCACTACCAGTGTGCTCTTCATTCTCATTCTCGTTAGGAGCCGTAGCTCTCGCATTACCTCTTAACTCTCTACGTGGTGCCATACTTTTACCATGCAATCACAACACAAATAAAACAAAGTCAGGCCCAGCAAGGTAAACAATCCAAGTATTCAAGCTCAATTTCATTTCAAAACAACATCTTTCCTTTAGCTTTTGTTTGGCAATGGGTACCCTCAACATGCAACATCAGAGCATACAACTCAACTGCATCAACATTTCAAACCACTGAACATGCTTTCAAACAACAAGCATTCATAGCATACATACTTCAATCATGCATACAAACATTCCCAATTACTCGAGAACTCAGCTCTGATACCACCAAATGTAACCCCCTTAACCCGGCCTAGGCGGTTGACCCGAATTAAGAAAGTCACACGGGGAAAACCAAAGTCAACCCGAAAGTCAACCTTGATTAACGACCCTTTTTTTTTTCTTTTTAAAACTTGTCTAGATGCATATTAAGCCTAATTGTGATCACACAAACATCATACCAAAAGATCACAAACATCAGAGATCGAATAGGGACTCAATTGAACAAAATACAACTTTAGGGACCAAATTGTAAATTCTGGTAATTATAAGGACTTAATCCAAATTGAAGTTACCAACTTGAAATTAATCATGTTTCATGCTTCTCTGTGAAATTACCGCTCAAAAGGACTTCCCAAACTCATACAATTGCACAAACAAGTTTCAGGACCAAAACGCAAACAATCCAAAACACATAACTGCCACTGTCAGCCCCCAACGGTCGACCGTTCCGAAACGGGAGACAGCCCGTTTCGAAACTCGGGGCCGTTCCGAAACAGGCATAGCCCGTTTCGAAACGGGGGTCTGGCAGTGGCCTTTCCGTTTCGGAACGGCCCCTCCCGTTTCGGACGCCTGGGCACGATTAAGGCACCCGTTCCGAAACGGTAGGTGCTGTTCCGAAACACCCTGCCCAGATTGCTCCAAAACTCCATTTTAAACATGCAATTACACAACCAAACATGCTCCAAATGCCACCAAACTTTGCCAACATGCAATTCAACATATAAGGGACATATAAGCATCCTCAATTCAGCAAAACAATATCATAAGCAAAAAGCCCCAAATCTATAGGCATGCTTCCTACACAAGCTAGATATTCAAGCACCAAACTTACAAAACAAGCATATAAAGACCAACCACAAAACCAGCATTCTCAACAACATTCAACATACTTAGGGAGTACAAAACATCTCCCAAAACATACACATTGGTCCCCCATTGCCAAATTACCAAAAGCTAAAATGTACATAGAAAACCTTCCATACATAGAGCTTTGTTTCCACTTGGATGCTTGCCCTCCTTGCTGCCCTCAAGTACTCTAATGCTCTGCATTATTGAATTAAGAAAACAAAGAGAGCGTAAGCAAAAGCTTAGTGAGGAATGCTCTTAAAAACCATCCAATAATGCAACTTAAAACATTTATAAAACATGCTTCAAATCCACATTTGCTCATGCTCAAAACCTTACTTAAAACAAGCAATTTCATGCTTCAACATAAACATTATAAACAAGCATCTCATGCTTCAATATACTTAACATGTTATATTGGCTCAAGTGATACATTTCATTTCTTAAAACAAGTTCATCAACTTCCCAAGGACTTTTAAACACCTTGGTCCCAAGGACTTTTAAACACCTTGGCCATGGACTTTTAAACACCATGAATAAGGACCACACAAGGACTTTTAACCACCTTTGTGTCCATAGCTTGAATCACCCCAAGGACTTTTAAACACCTTGGCCCCAAGGACTTTTAAACACCTTGGCCCCATGGACTTTTAACCACCATGGAAAAGGATCACCTAAGGACTTTTAACCACCTTAGTGTCCACAACATGAACCATCCAAGGACTTTTAACCACCTTGATGTTCATAAGTAACAAGGCTCACTCAAGGACTTTTAACCACCTTAGTGACCTTAACATTTTAAAACCTCACTTGCCAATATACATCATTTTCATCACTTACATCACTGTTTTAAAGCATAAAACCAAGCCATATTCATCATGCATTTAAAAGCATTAAACCACATCATTTCAATGTACAAAAGCAAGGAACTCCTACCTAGAGTTACCTTCAACATATGGCTTACATCATCAGCAAAAACCATGCTAAAACATGCTTCCAAAACAGTATGTAAAACATGCAAATAATCATTTTGCATCACAACAAAATCATGGCCACCACTAGAGAGAAATTCCGAAAACTTACGCTCGAGCTTAGCAAAGTTGTTTAGACTTAAACTAAGCTCCCAAGACATTGGTTTCAAAGCCGAAAACCCAATTTCACTCACCGATTCCACTTCGCCACTTGCCGAAGCACGAAATCAAGCTTCCGAATCAACAACTCTTGGATCCAAAGATGCCTCCCCTGATTAAACACATTAAAGCAGAGGTTTAATGCATCATCAAGCATCAAAAGCTTCAATGAAAGCACTCAAACTCGCTGCTCTCATTCCCACTCCAATTTCGGCCACCAAACACAACCGAAATTGCATCAAAACCACTTCTCAACAAAGCCCATCCATAAACCAGCAAAACCTAACATCCATTAACACCATAAAACATCTAAAAACAACCTACAAACATCCTTATACGTCCAGCAACAACAGATCCACAAGATCACCACAAAAACATCCAAGAAACATAAGCTAAACTTAGGAAACTCAACCTATCCGGGATTGCATTAATCAAAACTCATTTCCTTATCAATTTAGAGTTCATTTAACATCAAAAACACATCTCAAATCACAGATCAATCAGATCTAACGAAAAATCATGAAAACCATCAAATCTTGCATTATAAGCCAAGATACAATTCCAAACTCAAAAGCCTTTAATTAAACATCAATTAAGAGTTGATAACTTGGGAATTTCAGTAAAGAACTGATAGTTTAGAGGAGAAGGACGTTCTTACCTCCAAACTTGTGTTTCTCCACTTTTTGGAATGAAAATCCTTGTTGAAACACTTAGCAATTGAAGAGATTTGAAGATACAATGATTTGGAATCAAATGAGAGTTGAATGGAGGGATTTAGGTGAAGAAATCAGATCCAATTCTCTGGAAAAGCAGTGTTTGGTTTGAGAGAAAATGAGAGAAAGAAAGTTTAGCAAAGTTGGTTACAAAATCCAAAAATAGCCAAAATGGCTTCCCTCCAATTTTAATGACCTTTAAAATCAGATTTTAGACTTAAAATATCTTAGAAAAATCTGGAGAAATCATCTTTGGATTAATAGCTCCTTAAGGATTCAAAGTTTCAACTCTTTATAAAACAGTCACCAAACTTTCAAAATTTACATTTTGGTCACTAGCCAAAATGTCATACTTCCAAAACCCATTTTTCAAAATTGATTTCACAGTTCACTTAATTATATTAAAAGATGATTTTAGAAAATTTTTCCATATTTTTAATGCAACCCGAACTAGGCTTTCCTAATTTCACCTCTTTAGATTCGAACAGCACATTAACCAAACCGGTCAACGCCCAGAACTTCTAAGCCCAAAACCGGGGCGTTACATAGTCATTGCCTAGACAATAGTTTGTCAGTCTTTTTCACTCATCAGGGCTCATTCTCTTGGATCAGTGTCCGTCATTAAGGCATTACATCAAAGAATGGCCCCGTTTGGATCGACAAGTGATGGTTCTGCACCTCTTGGAATTCTTCTTGCCTCTTTACTGCCCAAGTAAGCGAATCCTCTGCATTGTTCGAAAAAGAGAGCGTAAGAACAATTGCTTAGTGAGGGATGCTCAAAACAAACCAACACAACAATGTATTTTTAAATCATTTCTCGTTTAGAAATCTCTATCTCATCATGCTCATTCTATCTCCTGCTTGAAACCATTTTCAAAGTAAAACCACATCATTTAAATCACATGTACCATCTATCTCATGCATTCAACAAACGCATAGTCTCAAGGCAAAGCCTCACATGCTTAAATCTCATAAAGCGTTTCTCAAATCATATTCACATATGCAAAGCACAATGCATAAAATCATTTATAATCGAGGCATATGTGAATCTCATAATCAATCTCATATATTGGCATTTTAACAACATTACTCGGATATGCAAATAGCTTGACTAAATGTCAAGTCCTACCCCGATGGAATCTCACATCACCGGACTCTCATGGCGGTATCTCTCATCGCCAAAAAGCTTGGGTTTTTCACCAAGACCTACCGTGGTTGTAACCCCCTAAATCGGACTCGGAAGAAATGGGTCGAATATAAGGAGTCAAACTCAAAGCTTGTCCCTCACAAAAGTAACCTGATTCAAAACATTAATTCCAAAATAGATAATAATAATATCGCATAAAATATATACTGATAAATTACTCCTAAAAATATTAAATATTCAAAATGTGCATGCATGATAAAACGTAATAACCCGAAATAAAATATCCAGAATCTGAAATTATATATAATCTGATAAAACATATAATAAAAATAAGTCCAAGTCTCATACTGATAATAATAAATAAATAAGCTGGAAAACGAGGTCCTCCAAGTACCGTAGCCTAGACTTGAGTATCTGAAAATAGAAACTAAGGGGGAGTCAGCGATAACGCTCAGTGTGTCTCTACAGTGCAAACATGATTAACAGAATCGTCATATCAACAGAGTCAGTCAGATATTATCAGAATACAATTTACCATCATAAATCAGTTCAAACACATAAACAAATGCGAATGAATATGCAACACAATATGACATGCACCCAACTACATCACCATCTGAAGAGTAAGGTTCCCCAGAACCACTCTCTACCTCGTCACCATCCGAAGTGGAATCCAGCCCGTAGGTGAAACCACTAGTCTGAAGTAGACATCATCCTGAAGGATGAAGCTACTGAACTTCCCCATACAGAATCCCACCCATAATGAGATGACATAAAATCTGAGTTCTGATTCTGAATGCATTGTTTATCAACAGAAATGCATAATCATATATTCTGATATACAGTAATCTGAATCTGAATGTATATGTAAATATTTCATAACGTAACTGAATGTTGAACAAGTCAAACATCACAGATCAACAGAATATTACCATCATATACCATCAGACCACATCATGTATACGAGTCAATATCGTCCACACGCCAAACTCGAACGGAAACTAAGCACAACGACGGTGAAGCGGAAAAGTCGAAGGTTTTCACACCGATTTCCGGTAACCGACAACGGCGTTAGAACGACAGAGGGGTGGGTTTTGATCGTAAATGCAATTGGAGATGAATGGTGGCTACGGATCGACGAACGGCCGACGGTAGCTCCCTCGTCGGAGCTTGATCGGAAAACACGAAGAGGGACGGTTGGGTTTCTGGTTCGCATGAGAGAGAAAAAATGGAAAGGGTAGAATTAATTGCGCGATGCAAATGGAAACAGAAAGGGGAGGGTTAGGCACTCACCCAAATTTTTGGGTAAATTACAAGATAAGCCATCACCAATATTAGGGTTCACAAAACGGTACAAAAACTTGCTATCTTTGCAATCTGGTCACTGAAAATCAATTAGGTTTTTAAATTAAAATTCCCAATTATTAGGGTTTTCAAATTAGGGAAAAATTGGGGTGTTACAACTCTCCCCCTGTTAAAAAGAAATTTCGGCCTTGAAATTTTACCTTGAGAAAAAAGATGTGGATACTGAGCTCGAATGATATTCTTGGGCTCCCACGTAGCCTCATCATGACTACGACCACGCCACAAGACTTTGACCATCTTAATGGTCTTCCTTCTGAGAACGTTTTAATCCTGAGCAAGAATCTCAATAGGCTCCTCCTCAAAACGCAAATCAGGACGGACCTCAATATCCTCAACAGGCATAACATGTGACGGATCAGGATGATAACGTCTCAACACTGAAACATGAAAAACATCGTGAATACGCTGAAGGTCTGGTGGTAACTCTAGCTGATAGGCAACTGGTCCGACTCGACGTATAATCCGATAACGGCCAATGTAGCGAGGACTCAGCTTGCCCTTCCGACCAAACCGAAGTACCTTCCTCCAAGGAGATACATTCAAGAAAACCTCATCACCAACCTCAAACTCAAGATCACGACGTCTCAAGTCAGCATAAGACTTCTGTCTGTCAAAAGCAGCCTTAAGCCGATCCCGAATCATTTGACAGTCTGCTCAGCCTCGTGCACAATCTTCGGTCCCAATAATCTGTGCTCATTCAACTCAGTACATCCAATAGGTGAACAACACCTACGCCCATATAGAGCCTCATACGGTGCCATCGTGATGCTGGCCTGATAACTGTTATTATAAGCAAACTCTGCAAGCGGCAGGAAATCCTCCCAACTACCTCCGAAATCAAAAATACAGCACCTCAACATATCCTTAAGAATCTGGATCACACGCTCAGACTGACCATTTGTCTGCGGATGATAAGATGTACTGAAGTTCAATCGAGTACCCAAAGCAGAATGAAGAGACCCCCAGAATCTTGCAGTGAACCTCAGATCTCTGTTAGAAATAATAGATAAAGGTACCTCGTGAAGTCGAACGATCTTAGAAATATAAAGCCGGGCTAACTTACTCAAAGAATAGTTAACTCGGACATGAATAAAATGCGCGGACTTCGTCAAATGATCAACAATAACCCAAATGGAATCCTTCTTCGACGGAGTCAAAGGAAGTCCACTAACAAAGTCCATAGTCACACACTCCCACTTCCACTGAGGAATGTCAATATGCTGTAGTAACCCAGACGGACGCTGATGCTCTACTTTGACTTTCTGACAAGTCAAACACTTCGATACAAATCCGACGACGTCCCGCTTGAGACCTTTCCACCAGTACCTTTCATGAAGATTCTTATACATCTTGTCACCACCAGGATGCATAGAATAAGGACTGTCATGGGCCTCATGGAGAATAACCTATTTTAACCCAGATTTCCTCGGAATACAATACCGGCCACGAAAACATAATAACCCATCCTGATCAATAGATTAATCCCGAGATGTACCCTCACGTACCTCTTTGATACGATACATTAAAAACGGATCACTAGGCTGCTCAGCTCGAATATCAGAAATCAATGTAGGAATAACCCGAAGTTCTGCCAACGGACTACAATCGTCGTACAAACTCATCCGAGCAAACAAAGCTCTCAAATCTGAAATGGCGTTACGACTCAAAGCATCAGCAACGACATTAGCTTTACCCGGATGATACTCAATCTCACAATCGTAATCCTTGAGAAGCTCTAACCAGTGACGTTGTCTCAAATTAAGCTCTTTCTAAGTGAGGAGATATTTCAAACTCTTATGGTCTGTATAGATATAACACTTCTCTCTGTAGAGATAGTGTCTTCAGATCTTAAGTGCAAAGATAACAGCAACAAGCTCTAGATCATGGGTAGGATAGTTACACTCATGCGGTTTCAACTGTCGAGACGCATAAGCCACTACCTTCCCGTCCTGCATCAGAACACACCCCAATCTGGTGTACGAAGCATCACTGAAAACTGTATAAGCCTTACCAGGCTCAGGCTGAATCAAAACTGGAGCTTCAGTCAACACAGACTTAAGCTTCTCAAAACTAGACTGCTGAGCCTCAGTCCAAACGAAGGGAACATCCTTCCTCAGAAGATTAGTCAACGGAGCTGCAATAGATGAGAAACCCTCAACAAATCTCCGATAATAACCAGCTAAACCCAAGAAGCTTCGAACCTCAGGAACATTCTTGGGCTGCTTCCAACTCATAATAGCCTCAACCTTCATCGGATCAACCTGAATACCCTGAGTAGAAACTATATGTCCCAGAAACATAACCTCAGAAAGCCAGAACTCACACTTACTGAATTTTTCATACAGCTACTTCTCTCGCAAAATCTGTAACACAATCCGAAGATGTTCCTCATGCTCAGCCTCAGATCTAAAATATACCAGTATATCATCAATAAATACAACAACAAACTGGTCAAGATAGGGTTGAAATACCCTATTCATCATATCCATAAAAGCGGCAGGGGCGTTAGTCAACCCAAAAGGCATCACAAGGAACTCAAAATGGCCATATCGTGTCCGGAAAGCTATTTTGAATACATCAGAATCCTTAACCTTGAGTTGGTAATAACCAGATCTCAGGTCTATCTTAGAGAATATTGTGGCTCCCCGAAACTGGTCAAACAGATCATCTATACGAGGGAGAGGATATTTGTTCTTGATCGTCAGCTTGTTTAGCTTCTGATAATCTATACAGAGTCGAAGTGTCCCATCCTTCTTCGTAACAAACAGAACATGAGCTCCCCAAGGAGAAACACTAGGTCGAATGAAACATCGATCAAACAGTTCTTGCAACTAAATCATCAACTCTTTAAGTTCCTTCGGTGCTATCCGATAAGGTGCCATAGACACACGAGCTGTACCCGGATAAACCTTGATGCCAAACTCAACCTCATCCTATTTCGGCAGTACTCCAGATAATTCTTCCGGAAAAAACATCTGAAAAGTCTTTCACAACTCGAATCTTATCTAATCCGGAATCTAACTGTCTCGGATCAAGGATATAGGCAAGATAAGCAATAGAGCATTTCCTGGTCATTTTCTCGGCTTTGAGAGCTAAGACAATATTACATAGGAACCCTCTGCGCTCACTAATCAGAATCACCTCACGATCATCGGGAGTTCTCAGTGTAGCCTTCTTCTTTTCACAGTCTAAGGTAACACGGTGTACAGATAGCCAATCCATTCCCAAAATAAGATCGAACTCCCCGAGGTAACTCCATCAAATCAGCTGGAAAGATCTCCCCTTAAATCTCAAGAGGACAATTCTTGTAAACTTTAGAAACCACAACTGGATTACCCACCGGACTCTGTACAGTAACAACACTAGCAGTATCCTCAACAGAAATCTCAAGACCCCTAGACACAGAACTCGCAACATAAGAATGAGTCGAACCATTATCTAGCAGAGCAAAATGCGGAATAGAATGGATAGAGAAAGTACCAGCAATAACATTTGGCTCATCACAGTACTCGTGCCTCCTAGTAGAATAAACTAACCCCGGCTGTCTAGCCCCTAATCCTGCTGATCCTCTACTCAGAGCTGGTCTACCTCTACTACCAGAGCCTGAAGTAACAGATCTGACCTGACCTCTTCCCCTGGCGGGAGTCTGTACTGATGCCTGAGACTGAGTAGTATTAAAAGCTGAGGGAGGTGGAACCGAACAATCTCTGAAACGATGGTCGAATGAACCACATCTGAAACAAGCTCCAGTCTCCCTCCTACACTCGCCCAAATGCCACTACTTACAGAAAGAACATTGTGGCACTCCTCGAGTACAAGTCGAACCACCAGCACTAATAGTCGGAACATAAGGAGTCAGTGGTCTAGCTTTCGAATAACTCTGATAGTCTGACTCATCTTCGGCTCTCTTTTTAGACTGATTTCCCTGACTATGCTAAACTGGCACTGACACTGGTCTCTTCCCTCTATCAGATCCATGCAACTCAAGCTGTCTCAACTCTGCCTCATTACGCTCAGTTGTCCTAGCTCATCGAGTAATGTCTTTGTATTCCTGATCCATATGTAAAGCAACACCGATCTTTATCGTAGGACGCAATCCCTTCAGAAACCAATCACACTTTTCTTTTTCTGTGGCCACTAACCCTGGGACATACTGCATCAATCTCATAAACTCCATCTCATAATCGTTAACAGTCATATCATTCTGTTTCAGATTCATAAAATCATCTCTGCACTTAGCAATATACTCAGATCCGACATAACGATCACGGAAAGCCTGTCTGAAATGATCCCAAGTAACCGTACTAGCTGGAGTAACAAGCTCCTCACCCTACCACCAATTATGGGCTTCACCCTGCAGCAGTGAAACGGCAGCCCTGAGTTTCCGGTCGGTAGGATAATCCATCTCAACAAATAATCGCTGAAGCTTCTTCAGCCAGTACTCTGCACCGGTTGGGTCTGTATTCGTCTTTCCCTCGAACATAGTCATCCCGGCTGCGAGAAACTCTGCGGATATGGGTCTCCGAACACCCTCGGACTGACGATGGTATCTCAATAACTCTCTCTGAACAGTAACAATATCCATGCCCACTGTCTCACTATCCCCTAAATCACGATGACCACCACTCTGAGCAGGCGGAACATGAGCGTCTCCTCCACCGGTCTGCTGAGCTCCAGTCTGCTGGGCTCTAGTCTGTTGAGCTCCAGTCTGGTCCACATGTTGCTCCTCCACATCCGCACCCTGGACATCATCCTGATTTTGTATCGAACCCTCATGATGTGGAACATCACTATCCGTAGTCGTGGTAAGACCTCGTCCTCGGCCACGACCTCGACCGGCCGCTACTCTAGAACTTCTCTGAGGTGGCATAGTAGTATATCTACAAAAGACAGAATCCTAAGATTAGATTCGGTACTTGGAGACCTTATTCAGAATATGTATAAATATATTCATAATAGATCATAAGTTTATCTGAAATTCCCGTTTTACCCGAAAACATTTGAGAATGCATGCAAAATTTTATTTTTAATTTAAAGTTGATTTAAATCACCCAGGCCGAGTGTTGAACCTGGCTCTGATACCACTAAATGTAACCCTCGAAACTGGACCCAAAAGAACTGGGTCGAATATAAGGAGTCAAACTCAAAGCTTGTCCCTCACACAAGTAACCCGATTCAAAACTTTAATTCCAAAATAGATGATAATAATATCGCATAATATATATACTGATAAAATACTCCTAAAAATATTAAATATTCAAAATGTGCATGCATTATAAAATGTAATAACCCCAAATAAAATATCCAAAATCTGAAATTATATATAATCTGATAAAACATATAATTAATATAAGTCCAAGTCTCATACTGATAATAATAAAAAAATAAGCTGGAAAACGAGGTCCTCCAAGTATCGTAGCCTAGACATGAGTATCTGAAAATAGAAACTAAGGGGGAGTCAGCGATAACGCTCAGTGTGTCTCTACAGTGAAAACATGATTAACAGAATCGTCATATCAACAGAGTCAGTTAGATATTATCATAATACAATTTACCATCATAAATCAGTTCAAACACATAAACAAATGCGAATGAATATGCAACACAATATGACATGCACCCAAATACATCACCATCCGAAGAGTAAGGTTCACCAAAACCACTCTCCACCTCGTCACTATCCGAAGTGGAATCCAGCCCATAGGCGAAACCACTGGTCCGAAGTAGACATCATCCCGAAGGATGAAGCTACTCAACTTCCCCATACAAAATCCCACCCATAATGAGATGACATAAAATCTGAGTTCTGAATCCGAATGCATTGTTTATCAACATAAATGCCTAATCATATATTCTGATATACAGTAATCCGAATCTGAATGAATATACAAATATTTCATAACGTAACATAATGTTGAACAAGTCAAACATCACATATCAACAGAATATTACCATCATACACCATCAGACCACACTATGTATACATTTAAGCAAATCAACACATTTACATACAGAGCACTGTAAACAGACAACACAGAAGAGAACACACCTCAAATAGCTAACACTCAACGTCGACGGTGACGTCTCCCACGCTCAGTTGTATCTCTAGGTCGGTCAGAGTCTGCTCAAGCGGATCCCGATGTCTGAGCAATAGGAGGTATTCCAGGTGGAGGAGGAGGAAGGATCTCAGTATCCGAGTCAATATTGTCCACGCGCCAAGCTCGAACGGAAACTAAGCACAACGACGGTGAAGCGGAAAAGTCAAAGGTTTTCTCACCGATTTTCGTTAACCGACAACGGCGTTAGAACGACAGAGGGGTGGGTTCTGATCGAAAATGAAAGGGGAGATGAATGGTGGCTACGGATCGACAAACGGCCGACGGTAGCTCCCTCGTCGGAGCTTGATCGGAAAACACGAAGAGGGACGATTGGGTTTCTGGTTCGCACGAGAGAGAAAAAAATGGAAAGGGAAGAATTAATTGCGCGATGCAAATGGAAACCGAAAGGGGAGGGTTAGGCACTCACCCAAAATTTTGGGTAAATTACAAGATAAGCCATCACCAATATTAGGGTTCACGAAACGGTACAAAAACTTTGTAACCTGTAACACCCCGATTTTGGGCTTAGAAGTTTTGGGCGTTGACCGGTTTGGTCAAAGTGTTGTTCGAATCTAAAGAGGTGAAATTAGGAAAGCCTAGTTCGGGTTGCATTAAAAATATGGAAAAATGTTCTAAAATCATCTTTTAATATAATTAAGTGAACTGTGAAATCAATTTTGAAAAATGGGTTTTGGAAGAGCGACATTTTGGGTAGTGACCAAAATGTAATTTTTGAAAGTTTTGTGACTGTTTTATAAAGAGTTGAAACTTTGAATCTTTAAGGAGCTATTATTCCAAAAGTAGTTTCTCCAGATTTTTCTAAGATATTTTGAGATTTATTCTGATTTTAAAACATATCAAAAGTGGAGGGAAAGGCCATTTGGCTATTTTCTTAACTAACTTCTCTATTTTCTTTCTCTCATTTTCTCTCAATCCAAACACTTGTGGTAATGGGTGCTGGAATTGTGGATCCGCGGACCATTTGAGGCGTGATTGTCCTAGGTTGGCTGGTGATCAGGTGCGTGCTCCTGTTGTTGCTGCACCGCAGAGAGGTCGTGGGCGCGGCCGTGGTAATTTCCAGAGGAGAGAGGAAGGTGGTCGTGGAGTGGCCCATGTTGTGGCTATTCAGCCTGAGGGTGGAGGCCAAGCGAGGGTGTATGCTCAGCGAGAGGGCAGGAATGATGCGGATGTGATTGCAGGTACCTTTACTTTGCAATCCTTGTCATTGCTTTCTTTGATTGATTCTGGATCTACGCATTCATACATTTTGCGTGAGCATGCTGAATTGCTTGGTTTGCCTGTTGAGTCTTTGGATGTTGGTGTTCGAGTCACTAGTTCTTTTGGTGAGACTGTTGTGACTAGGAAGCTTTATAGAAGGTGTCCCTTGGTTGTTCAAGAACATGTTTTCCATGTTGATCTTATGGAGTTGCCCTTCTATGGTTTTGATGTGATCCTTGGTATGGATTGGCTTGCGGAGCATCGTGCGGTTGTGGATTGTGAAAACAAGCGGGTTTCGCTTAAGCTAGCGGATGATTATGAAGTTGTTGTGGTTGGCGAGAATGTGAAGTTTCTTGCAAATGTGGTGTCTACCTTGGAGGCGAGCAGGATGCTGAGGCAAGGTTGCGAAGCCTATCTAGCTTTTGTGATGAATCCTAGCTCTAAAGAGTTGAGGGTGCAAGATATCAGAGTTGTGAAGGGGTTTCCTGGTGTTTTTCCTGAGGAGTTGCCTGGTTTACCTCCTAACCGCGAGGTGGAGTTTGGAATTGAGCTGTATGAGAATACAACTCCTGTGTCCATTACTCCTTATAGAATGGCACCTAAGGAGCTGAAGGAGCTGAAGACGCAGTTGCAAGAGTTGCTTGATCGTGGTTTCATCCGGCCGAGTGTGTCACCTTGGGGAGCACCGGTCTTGTTTGTGAAGAAGAAGGATGGCACTATGAGAATGTGCATTGATTACCGTCAGCTGAACAAGTTGACTATCAAGAATCGGTATCCTTTGCCGAGGATTGATGATCTTTTCGATCCATTTCGGGGAGCTGTTGTGTTCTCTAAGATTGACTTGAGGTCAGGGTATTATCAGTTGAAGGTGAAGGATGTGGATGTGCCTAAGACAGCTTTCAGGACAAGGTATGGGCATTATGAGTTTCTTGTGATGCCGTTTGGGTTGACAAATGCTCCTGCTGCTTTCATGGACATGATGAATCGTGTGTTTCATGAATACCTGGACAAGTTTGTTGTGGTGTTCATTGATGATATCCTCGTGTACTCGCGTACTGAGGAGGAGCATGAAGAGCA
Organism: Hibiscus trionum; assembly: GCA_030270665.1. NCBI lineage: Eukaryota > Viridiplantae > Streptophyta > Magnoliopsida > Malvales > Malvaceae > Hibiscus > Hibiscus trionum. The sequence continues at coordinate 17,234,200 of BSYR01000004.1, forward strand.
TTTGAGGATTGTTTTGCAAGCTTTGTTGGAGAATCAGCTTTATGCTAAGCTGAGTAAGTGTGAGTTCTGGTTAAGGGAGGTGGTGTTTCTTGGGCATGTGGTCTCAGCTGAGGGGATTCGTGTTGATCCTCAGAAGATTGAGGCGGTGATGAGTTGGAAAGTTCCTAAGTCTGTTCATGAGATTCGTAGTTTCCTTGGTTTGGCGGGATACTACCGAAGGTTTGTGGATGGTTTTTCCAAGATTGCTGCTCCTTTGACGAAGCTGTTGCAAAAGGATGTTAAGTATGAGTGGACGGAAGCGAGACAGCAGGCTTTTGAGAAGCTTAAGGCGGCTTTGACGCAAGCTCTTATCTTGATTCAGCCTGAATCGGGGAAAGAGTTTGTGGTTTACAGTGATGCATCCTATGTTGGTTTGGGGTGTGTGCTGATGCAGGAGGGTAAGGTGGTGGCTTATGCATCACGGCAGTTGAAAGTGCATGAGCGCAATTACCCTACGCATGATATTGAGCTGGCTGCAGTGGTTTTTGCTCTGAAGATCTGGAGACATTATCTGTATGGTGAGAAGTGTACTGTGTACACGGATCACAAGAGTTTGAGGTATCTGATGTCTCAGAAGGAGTTGAATCTTAGGCAGCGGCGTTGGTTGGAGTTGCTCAAGGATTATGATCTGACGATTGAGTATCATCCTGGAAAAGCTAATGTTGTTGCGGATGCCTTGAGCAGGAAAGTAGCTGTTGAGCTGAGGGCTATGTTTGCTAGCTTGAGCATATCGCAAGATGGTGGTCTCGTTGCTGAGTTGCAAGTGAAACCCTCTTTGGTTCGGTTGATCAAGGATAAGCAGTTGTTGGATGATTCCTTGGTATCTCATGTTCAGGATATCGCGGAGGGTAGACCTTCGGATTTCTGTTTCAATGATGATGGTGTGCTGTGTTTTGGGAGTCGGATAGTAGTGCCTGCTGATGCTGAGTTGAGGCGTGCTATTCTGACTGAAGGTCATAGTAGTCCTTTTTCTATGCATCCTGGTAGTACTAAGATGTACCGTGATCTTCGTGATGAGTACTATTGGGTGGGTTTGAAGAAGGATGTTGCGGAGTTTGTGAGCAAGTGTTTGGTGTGTCAGCGAGTTAAGGCTGAGCATCAGTTTCCTTCAGGGTTGTTGCAACCGTTGAAAATCCCTGAATGGAAGTGGGAGAGGGTTACCATGGATTTTGTATCTGGTTTACCTTTGTCTCCATCGAAGAAGAATTCGGTCTGGGTAATTGTGGATCGCCTGACGAAGTGTGCGCATTTCTTGCCTGTGCATACTACGTTTTCTTTGGATAAGCTGGCAGAGCTGTACATTGCTGAAATTGTGCGGCTGCATGGTGTGCCTAAGTCGATCGTGTCGGATAGGGATCCGAGGTTCACATCGCGGTTTCGGCAGTGTTTACATCAAGCTCTGGGTACAAGGTTGCATTTCAGTACATCCTATCATCCTCAGTCGGATGGTCAGTCTGAGCGAGTTATCCAGATTTTGGAGGATATGTTGAGGTGCTGCGTGATTGAGTTCCAAGGTTCTTGGGAGAAGCATCTGCCTTTGGTTGAGTTTGCTTATAACAACAGTTATCAGGCAAGTATACAGATGGCACCTTATGAGGCTTTGTACGGGAGGAAGTGTAGGACTCCTCTTTGTTGGGCTGAGACTGGTCAAAAGTTGGTTTCAATGCCGGCTTTGTTAAAAGGGACCACAGAGAAGGTAAAGCTCATTTGTGAGCGGTTGAAGGCTGCTTCTGATCGGCAGAAGTCTTACGCGGATTTGAAGCGTAAGGAGATAGAGTATGCGGTGGGTGACCGTGTGTTCTTGAAGGTTTCGCCTTGGAAGAAGGTGATGCGGTTTGGCCGAAAGGGTAAGTTGAGCCCTAGGTACATTGGACCATATGAGGTGGTTGAGCGTGTGGGTCCTGTTGCGTATCGGTTGAGGTTACCACAGGAGTTGGAGAAGATTCATGATGTGTTCCATGTCTCTATGCTCCGGAGGTATAGATCTGATCCTTCGAATGTGATGCCTGTGGAGGAAGTGGTTTTGAATCCGGATTTGACCTATGATGAGGAACCGGTGAAGGTTCTGGATTCGGATAGCAAGGTTCTTCGTGGCAAGACCATTGAGTTGGTGAAGGTGCTGTGGAAGCATCGCGGTGTTGAGGAAGCCACGTGGGAGCGGAAGGAAGACATGCTGAAGCAGTTTCCTTATCTCTTTCCTTCAGGTAAATTTCGAGGACGAAATTTCTTAAGGGGGGGAGAGTTGTAACACCCCGGTTTTGGGCTTAGAAGTTTTGGGCGTTGACCGGTTTGGTCAAAGTGCTGTTCGAATCTAAAGAGGTGAAATTAGGAAAGCCTAGTTCGGGTTGCATTAAAAATATGGAAAAATGTTCTAAAATCATCTTTTAATATAATTAAGTGAACTGTGAAATCAATTTTGAAAAATGGGTTTTGGAAGAGCGACATTTTGGCTAGTGACCAAAATGTAATTTTTGAAAGTTTTGTGACTGTTTTATAAAGAGTTGAAACTTTGAATCTTTAAGGAGCTATTATTCCAAAAGTAGTTTCTCCATATTTTTCTAAGATATTTTGAGATTTATTCTGATTTTAAAACATATCAAAAGTGGAGGGAAAGGCCATTTGGCTATTTTCTTAACTAACTTCTCTATTTTCTTTCTCTCATTTTCTCTCAATCCAAACACTTGTTTTCCAGAGAGTTGTTCCTGATTTTCTCACCTAAAATCCTCCTTTCAACATTCTTTTGATTCCTAATCAACATATCTTCAAAACCTCATCATTTGCTAGTTGATTCAACAAGGTTTTGATTCCAAAAAGTGGAGAAACACAAGTTTGGAGGTAAGAACGTCCTTCTCCTCTAAACTATTAGTTCTTTACTGAAATTCCCAAGTTCTCAACTCTTAATTGAAGTTTTATTAAAGGATTTTAAGTGGTGAAATGGATCTTGGCTTATAATGCAAGATTTGGTGATTTTTGGTGATTTTCGTTAGATATGATTAATCTGTGATTTGAGGTGTGTTTTTGATGTTAAATGAACTCTAAATTGATAAGGAAATGAGTTTTGATTAATGCAATCCCGGATAGGTTGTGTTTCCTAAGTTTAGCTTGTGATTCTTGGATGTTTTTGTGGTGATCTTGTGGATCTGGTGTTGCTGGAGGTATAAGGATGTTTATAGGTTGTTTTTAGATGTTAGATGGTGTTAATGGATGTTAGGTTTTGCTGGTTTATGGCTGGGCTTTGTTGAGAAGTGGTTTTGATGTCATTTCGGTTGTGTTTGGTGGCCGAAATTGGAGTGTGAATGAGAGCAGCGAGTTTGAGTGCTTTCATTGAAGCTTTTGATGCATGATGATGCATTAAATCTCTGCTTTAATGTGTTTAATCAGGGGAGGCATTTTTGGATCCAAGAGTTGTTGATCCGGAGGCTTGATTTGGTGCTTCGGCAAGAGGCGAAGTGGAATCGGTGAGTGAAATTGGGTTTTCGGCTTTGAAACCAATATCTTGGGAGCTTAGTTTAAGTCTAAACAACTTTGCTAAGCTCTAGTGTAAGTTTTCGGAAATTCTCTCTAGTGGTGGCCATGATTTTGTTGTGATGCAATGTGGTTATTTGCATGTTTTGATTACTGTTTTGAAAGCATGATTTAGCATGGTATTTGCTGTTTTGATAAGTCATATGTTAAAGGAAGCTCAAGGTAAGAGTTCCTTGTTTTTGAACATTGATTAAATGTGGTTTGATGCTTTTAAGTGCATGATGAATATGGCTTGGTTTAATGCTTTAAAACAGTGGATTAATTGATGAAAATGATGTATATTGGCAAGTGATGTTTTGAAAAGGTCGAGGTCACTAAGGTGGTTAAAAGTCCTTGAGTGAGCCTTGTTACTTAAGAACATCAAGGTGGTTAAAAGTCCTTGGATGATTCTTGTTACGGACACAAAGGTGTTTAAAAGTCCTTGTGTGGTCCTTTCTATGGTGTTTAAAAGTCCATAGGCCAAGGTGTTTAAAAGTCCTTGGGGTCAAGGTGTTTAAAAGTCCTTGAGGTGATCTAATTCATGGTGTTTAAAAGTCCATGGCCAAGGTGTTTAAAAGTCCTTGGGGTCCAAGGTGTTTAAAAGTCCTTGGGGTGAAAGTTGATGAACTTGTTTTCAAAGAAATGAATTGTATCACTTGTGGCCAATATGACATGTAATGAAATGAAGCATGAGATGCTTGTTATAAGTATGCTTTTGAGCATGTGTAAATGATGTTTGAAGCATGTTTTATAAGTGTTTTATAAATGCATTATTGGATGGTTTTATTGAGCATTCCTCACTAAGCTTTTGCTTACGCTCTCTTTGTTTTCCTAATTCAATAATGCAGAGCATTAGAGTACTTGAGGGCAGCAAGGAGGGCAAGCATCCAAGTGGAAACAAAGCTCTAAGTATGGAAGGTTTTCTAAGTACATTTTAGCTTTTGGTAATTTGGCAATGGGGGACCTATGTGTATGTTTTGGGAGATGTTTTGAACTCCCTAAGTATGTTAAATGTTGTTGAGAATGCTGGTTATTGTGGTTGGCCTTTATATGCTTGAATTGGAAGTTTATGCTTGAATGGCTTACTTGTGTAGGAAGCATGCCTATAGATTTGGGGCTTTTCATATATGTGGATGTTTTGATGAATTGTTGATGCAAGTATGTCTCATATATGTTGAATTGCATGTTGGCAAAGTTTGGTGGCATTTGGAGCATGATTGGTTGGTCAATTGCATGTTTAAGTATGCATTTTTAGGCAATCTGTGCAGGGTGTTTCGGAACAGCACCTACCGTTTCGGAACGGGTGCCTTAATTGTGCCCAGGCGTCCGAAACGGGAGGGGCCGTTCCGAAACGGAAAGGCCACTGCCAGACCCCCGTTTCGGTACGCGTTGCGAAATGGCCCCGAGTTTCGAAACGGGCTATGCCTGTTTCGGAACAGGTGACCGTTGTGGGCTGACATTGGCAGTTATATGTTTTGGAATGTTTGTGTTTTGGTCCTGAAACTTGTTTGTGCAATTGTATGAGTTTGGGAAGTCCTTTTGAGCTGAAATTTTACAGAGAAGCATGAAATATGATTAATTTCAAGTTGGTAACTTTAATTTGGGTTAAGTCTCCATATTTATCAGAATTTACATTTTGGTCCCTAAAGTTGTAATTTGTTCAATTGGGTCCCTGTTTGATCTCTGATGTTTGTGATCTTTTGGTATGATGGTTGTGTGATCACAATTAGGTCTAAAGTGCATCTAGACAAGATTAAAAGAAAAAAAAAAGGGTTGTTAATCAAGGTTGACTTTCGGGTTGACTTTGGTTTTCCCCGTGTGACTCTCTTAATTCGGGTCAACCGTCTAGGCCGGGTTAAGGGGGTTACATTTGGTGGTATCAGAGCTGAGTTCTCGAGTGATTGGGAATGTATGTATGCATGATTGAAGTATGTATGCCTTGTATGCTTGTTGAGTGAAAGCATGTTTAATGGCTTGTGATTTTGATGCAATTGAAGTATGTGCTGTGATGTAGCATGTTGTGGGTACCCATTGCCAAATCAAAGCTAAAGGAAAGATGTTGTTTTGAAATGAAATTGAGCTTGAATACTTGGATTGCTTACCTTGCTGGGCCTGACTTTGTTTTATATGTGTTGTGATTGCATGGTAAAAGTATGGCACCACGTAGAGAGTTACGAGGTAATGTGCGAGCTACGGCTCCTAATGAGAAAGAGAATGAGGAAAACACGGGTAGTGCGGTGTTACCTCCTCCTCCACCTGGTGGTGGTGGTGCTGGGGCTGAGGAAGCTGGAGCTGCAGCTGGCGCTGGAGCTGCTGGACCTGGGGCTGGTCAGGGGCAAGCTATGCCTGATATGACGATGTTAGTGCAAGCTATTGCTGGTGCTTTTCAAGCAGCAGTAGCTGGGGCTCGTGGAGCGGGGCATCAGGAAGATGCTGGTGTCAGACTACCTTTGGAGCGTTTGCGCAGTCTTGGTGGGACTGAGTTCAGGGGTATGTCTGCTGAGAGTTCTGAAGCTTGGCTAGAGAGTACCAAGCGAATCTTGGGCCAGATGAGTTGCACTGATGTGCAGAAGCCGGGTTGTGTTGTGTCCTTGCTGCAGAAGGATGCGTATACGTGGTGGACAACCACTGTTGCTGGGATGGCAGAAGCTGATGTGACTTGGACATTCTTTCAGAATGTGTTCAAGAGGAGATATCTGGGTGTAAGATATCTAGACGAGAAGAAGCGTGAATTCATGTCTCTTACCCAAGGGAGCATGAGTGTGGCTGAGTATGAGGTGCAGTTTGTGCGACTTAGTCAGTATGCACCGGAGCTGGTACCTGATGAGCGGGCAAGGTGCGAGAGGTTCCGTTATGGTTTAGAGACGGATGTGAAAATGTATTTTCTGGCCGCCGAGTATGATGATTTCGACGTGTTGGTGGGCCGAGCCAAGGATGTTGAGATGAACTTGGGTTTATCTGTGAGAGGTGCTGGAGCAAGTGCTGGGAAGCGATCAGCTGAGTTTAGTTCCGGAGGTGGACGGAACAAGAGGGGACGTGATCAGAAGTATCAGTCTTCAGCTAAGAGAGGTGGTGGTGCACCTGCTAGAGGAGGCAATCCTAGAGCTGATCCGAGTGCTTGTTGGATCTGTGGTTCACGTGGTCACATGAAGCGTGACTGTCCTCGTGCTGAGAGAGTGGTGCAAGCTCCTGTTGCGGCTGCTGGTAATGGGTGCTGGAATTGTGGATCCGCAGACCATTTGAGGCGTGATTGTCCTAGGTTGGCTGGTGATCAGGTGCGTGCTCCTGTTGTTGCTGCACCGCAGAGAGGTCGTGGGCACGGCCGTGGTAATTTCCAGAGGAGAGAGGAAGGTGGTCGTGGAGTGGCCCATGTTGTGGCTATTCAGCCTGAGGGTGGAGGCCAAGCGAGGGTGTATGCTCAGCGAGAGGGCAGGAATGATGCGGATGTGATTGCAGGTACCTTTACTTTGCAATCCTTGTCATTGCTTTCTTTGATTGATTCTGGATCTACGCATTCATACATTTTGCGTGAGCATGCTGAATTGCTTGGTTTGCCTGTTGAGTCTTTGGATGTTGGTGTTCGAGTCACTAGTTCTTTTGGTGAGACTGTTGTGACTAGGAAGCTTTATAGAAGGTGTCCCTTGGTTGTTCAAGAACATGTTTTCCATGTAAATCTTATGGAGTTGCCCTTCTATGGTTTTGATGTGATCCTTGGTATGGATTGGCTTGCGGAGCATCGTGCGGTTGTGGATTGTGAAAACAAGCGGGTTTCGCTTAAGCTAGCGGATGATTATGAAGTTGTTGTGGTTGGCGAGAATGTGAAGTTTCTTGCCAATGTGGTGTCTACCTTGGAGGCGAGCAGGATGCTGAGGCAAGGTTGCGAAGCCTATCTAGCTTTTGTGATGAATCCTAGCTCTAAAGAGTTGAGGGTGCAAGATATCAGAGTTGTGAAGGGGTTTCCTGGTGTTTTTCCTGAGGAGTTGCCTGGTTTACCTCCTAACCGCGAGGTGGAGTTTGGAATTGAGCTGTATGAGAATACAACTCCTGTGTCCATTACTCCTTATAGAATGGCACCTAAGGAGCTGAAGGAGCTGAAGACGCAGTTGCAAGAGTTGCTTGATCGTGGTTTCATCAGGCCGAGTGTGTCACCTTGGGGAGCACCGGTCTTGTTTGTGAAGAAGAAGGATGGCACTATGAGAATGTGCATTGATTACCGTCAGCTGAACAAGTTGACTATCAAGAATCGGTATCCTTTGCCGAGGATTGATGATCTTTTCGATCAATTTCGGGGAGCTGTTGTGTTCTCTAAGATTGACTTGAGGTCAGGGTATTATCAGTTGAAGGTGAAGGATGTGGATGTGCCTAAGACAGCTTTCAGGACAAGGTATGGGCATTATGAGTTTCTTGTGATGCCGTTTGGGTTGACAAATGCTCCTGCTGCTTTCATGGACATGATGAATCGTGTGTTTCATGAATACCTGGACAAGTTTGTTGTGGTGTTCATTGATGATATCCTCGTGTACTCGCGTACTGAGGAGGAGCATGAAGAGCATTTGAGGATTGTTTTGCAAGCTTTGTTGGAGAATCAGCTTTATGCTAAGCTGAGTAAGTGTGAGTTCTGGTTAAGGGAGGTGGTGTTTCTTGGGCATGTGGTCTCAGCTGAGGGGATTCGTGTTGATCCTCAGAAGATTGAGGCGGTGATGAGTTGGAAAGTTCCTAAGTCTGTTCATGAGATTCGTAGTTTCCTTGGTTTGGCGGGATACTACCGAAGGTTTGTGGATGGTTTTTCCAAGATTGCTGCTCCTTTGACGAAGCTGTTGCAAAAGGATGTTAAGTATGAGTGGACGGAAGCGAGACAGCAGGCTTTTGAGAAGCTTAAGGCGGCTTTGACGCAAGCTCTTATCTTGATTCAGCCTGAATCGGGGAAAGAGTTTGTGGTTTACAGTGATGCATCCTATGTTGGTTTGGGGTGTGTGCTGATGCAGGAGGGTAAGGTGGTGGCTTATGCATCACGGCAGTTGAAAGTGCATGAGCGCAATTACCCTACGCATGATATTGAGCTGGCTGCAGTGGTTTTTGCTCTGAAGATCTGGAGACATTATCTGTATGGTGAGAAGTGTACTGTGTACACGGATCACAAGAGTTTGAGGTATCTGATGTCTCAGAAGGAGTTGAATCTTAGGCAGCGGCGTTGGTTGGAGTTGCTCAAGGATTATGATCTGACGATTGAGTATCATCCTGGAAAAGCTAATGTTGTTGCGGATGCCTTGAGCAGGAAAGTAGCTGTTGAGCTGAGGGCTATGTTTGCTAGCTTGAGCATATCGCAAGATGGTGGTCTCGTTGCTGAGTTGCAAGTGAAACCCTCTTTGGTTCGGTTGATCAAGGATAAGCAGTTGTTGGATGATTCCTTGGTATCTCATGTTCAGGATATCGCGGAGGGTAGACCTTCGGATTTCTGTTTCAATGATGATGGTGTGCTGTGTTTTGGGAGTCGGATAGTAGTGCCTGCTGATGCTGAGTTGAGGCGTGCTATTCTGACTGAAGGTCATAGTAGTCCTTTTTCTATGCATCCTGGTAGTACTAAGATGTACCGTGATCTTCGTGATGAGTACTATTGGGTGGGTTTGAAGAAGGATGTTGCGGAGTTTGTGAGCAAGTGTTTGGTGTGTCAGCGAGTTAAGGCTGAGCATCAGTTTCCTTTAGGGTTGTTGCAACCGTTGAAAATCCCTGAATGGAAGTGGGAGAGGGTTACCATGGATTTTGTATCTGGTTTACCTTTGTCTCCATCGAAGAAGAATTCGGTCTGGGTAATTGTGGATCGCCTGACGAAGTGTGCGCATTTCTTGCCTGTGCATACTACGTTTTCTTTGGATAAGCTGGCAGAGCTGTACATTGCTGAAATTGTGCGGCTGCATGGTGTGCCTAAGTCGATCGTGTCGGATAGGGATCCGAGATTCACATCGCGGTTTTGGCAGTGTTTACATCAAGCTCTGGGTACAAGGTTGCATTTCAGTACATCCTATCATCCTCAGTCGGATGGTCAGTCTGAGCGAGTTATCCAGATTTTGGAGGATATGTTGAGGTGCTGCGTGATTGAGTTCCAAGGTTCTTGGGAGAAGCATCTGCCTTTGGTTGAGTTTGCTTATAACAACAGTTATCAGGCAAGTATACAGATGGCACCTTATGAGGCTTTGTACGGGAGGAAGTGTAGGACTCCTCTTTGTTGGGCTGAGACTGGTCAAAAGTTGGTTTCAATGCCGGCTTTGTTAAAAGGGACCACAGAGAAGGTAAAGCTCATTTGTGAGCGGTTGAAGGCTGCTTCTGATCGGCAGAAGTCTTACGCGGATTTGAAGCGTAAGGAGATAGAGTATGCGGTGGGTGACCGTGTGTTCTTGAAGGTTTCGCCTTGGAAGAAGGTGATGCGGTTTGGCCGAAAGGGTAAGTTGAGCCCTAGGTACATTGGACCATATGAGGTGGTTGAGCGTGTGGGTCCTGTTGCGTATCGGTTGAGGTTACCACAGGAGTTGGAGAAGATTCATGATGTGTTCCATGTCTCTATGCTCCGGAGGTATAGATCTGATCCTTCGAATGTGATGCCTGTGGAGGAAGTGGTTTTGAATCCGGATTTGACCTATGATGAGGAACCGGTGAAGGTTCTGGATTCGGATAGCAAGGTTCTTCGTGGCAAGACCATTGAGTTGGTGAAGGTGCTGTGGAAGCATCGCGGTGTTGAGGAAGCCACGTGGGAGCGGAAGGAAGACATGCTGAAGCAGTTTCCTTATCTCTTTCCTTCAGGTAAATTTCGAGGACGAAATTTCTTAAGGGGGGGAGAGTTGTAACACCCCGGTTTTGGGCTTAGAAGTTTTGGGCGTTGACCGGTTTGGTCAAAGTGCTGTTCGAATCTAAAGAGGTGAAATTAGGAAAGCCTAGTTTGGGTTGCATTAAAAATATGGAAAAATGTTCTAAAATCATCTTTTAATATAATTAAGTGAACTGTGAAATCAATTTTGAAAAATGGGTTTTGGAAGAGCGACATTTTGGCTAGTGACCAAAATGTAATTTTTGAAAGTTTTGTGACTGTTTTATAAAGAGTTGAAACTTTGAATCTTTAAGGAGCTATTATTCCAAAAGTAGTTTCTCCAGATTTTTCTAAGATATTTTGAGATTTATTCTGATTTTAAAACATATCAAAAGTGGAGGGAAAGGCCATTTGGCTATTTTCTTAACTAACTTCTCTATTTTCTTTCTCTCATTTTCTCTCAATCCAAACACTTGTTTTCCAGAGAGTTGTTCCTGATTTTCTCACCTAAAATCCTCCTTTCAACATTCTTTTGATTCCTAATCAACATATCTTCAAAACCTCATCATTTTCTAGTTGATTCAACAAGGTTTTGATTCCAAAAAGTGGAGAAACACAAGTTTGGAGGTAAGAACGTCCTTCTCCTCTAAACTATCAGTTCTTTACTGAAATTCCCAAGTTCTCAACTCTTAATTGAAGTTTTATTAAAGGATTTTAAGTGGTGAAATGGATCTTGGCTTATAATGCAAGATTTGGTGATTTTTGGTGATTTTCGTTAGATATGATTAATCTGTGATTTGAGGTGTGTTTTTGATGTTAAATGAACTCTAAATTGATAAGGAAATGAGTTTTGATTAATGCAATCCCGGATAGGTTGTGTTTCCTAAGTTTATCTTGTGATTCTTGGATGTTTTTGTGGTGATCTTGTGGATCTGGTGTTGCTGGAGGTATAAGGATGTTTATAGGTTGTTTTTAGATGTTAGATGGTGTTAATGGATGTTAGGTTTTGCTGGTTTATGGCTGGTCTTTGTTGAGAAGTGGTTTTGATGTCATTTCGGTTGTGTTTGGTGGCCGAAATTGGAGTGTGAATGAGAGCAGCGAGTTTGAGTGCTTTCATTGAAGCTTTTGATGCATGATGATGCATTAAATCTCTGCTTTAATGTGTTTAATCAGGGGAGGCATTTTTTGGATCCAAGAGTTGTTGATCCGGAGGCTTGATTTGGTGCTTCGGCAAGAGGCGAAGTGGAATCGGTGAGTAAAATTGGGTTTTCGGCTTTGAAACCAATATCTTGGGAGCTTAGTTTAAGTCTAAACAACTTTGCTAAGCTCTAGTGTAAGTTTTCGGAAATTCTCTCTAGTGGTGGCCATGATTTTGTTGTGATGCAATGTGGTTATTTGCATGTTTTGATTACTGTTTTGAAAGCATGATTTAGCATGGTATTTGCTGTTTTGATAAGCCATATGTTAAAGGAAGCTCAAGGTAAGAGTTCCTTGTTTTTGAACATTGATTAAATGTGGTTTGATGCTTTTAAGTGCATGATGAATATGGCTTGGTTTAATGCTTTAAAACAGTGGATTAATTGATGAAAATGATGTATATTGGCAAGTGATGTTTTGAAAAGGTCGAGGTCACTAAGGTGGTTAAAAGTCCTTGAGTGAGCCTTGTTACTTAAGAACATCAAGGTGGTTAAAAGTCCTTGGATGATTCTTGTTACGGACACAAAGGTGTTTAAAAGTCCTTGTGTGGTCCTTTCTATGGTGTTTAAAAGTCCATAGGCCAAGGTGTTTAAAAGTCCTTGGGGTCAAGGTGTTTAAAAGTCCTTGAGGTGATCTAATTCATGGTGTTTAAAAGTCCATGGCCAAGGTGTTTAAAAGTCCTTGGGGTCCAAGGTGTTTAAAAGTCCTTGGGGTGAAAGTTGATGAACTTGTTTTCAAAGAAATGAATTGTATCACTTGTGGCCAATATGACATGTAATGAAATGAAGCATGAGATGCTTGTTATAAGTATGCTTTTGAGCATGTGTAAATGATGTTTGAAGCATGTTTTATAAGTGTTTTATAAATGCATTATTGGATGGTTTTATTGAGCATTCCTCACTAAGCTTTTGCTTACGCTCTCTTTGTTTTCCTAATTCAATAATGCAGAGCATTAGAGTACTTGAGGGCAGCAAGGAGGGCAAGCATCCAAGTGGAAACAAAGCTCTAAGTATGGAAGGTTTTCTAAGTACATTTTAGCTTTTGGTAATTTGGCAATGGGGGACCTATGTGTATGTTTTGGGAGATGTTTTGAACTCCCTAAGTATGTTAAATGTTGTTGAGAATGCTGGTTATTGTGGTTGGCCTTTATATGCTTGAATTGGAAGTTTATGCTTGAATGGCTTACTTGTGTAGGAAGCATGCCTATAGATTTGGGGCTTTTCATATATGTGGATGTTTTGATGAATTGTTGATGCAAGTATGTCTCATATATGTTGAATTGCATGTTGGCAAAGTTTGGTGGCATTTGGAGCATGATTGGTTGGTCAATTGCATGTTTAAGTATGCATTTTTAGGCAATCTGTGCAGGGTGTTTCGGAACAGCACCTACCGTTTCGGAACGGGTGCCTTAATTGTGCCCAGGCGTCCGAAACGGGAGGGGCCGTTCCGAAACGGAAAGGCCACTGCCAGACCCCCGTTTCGGTACGCGTTGCGAAACGGCCCCGAGTTTCGAAACGGGCTATGCCTGTTTCGGAACGGGTGACCGTTGGGGGCTGACATTGGCAGTTATATGTTTTGGAATGTTTGCGTTTTGGTCCTGAAACTTGTTTGTGCAATTGTATGAGTTTGGGAAGTCCTTTTGAGCTGAAATTTTACAGAGAAGCATGAAATATGATTAATTTCAAGTTGGTAACTTTAATTTGGGTTAAGTCCCCATATTTATCAGAATTTACATTTTGGTCCCTAAAGTTGTAATTTGTTCAATTGGGTCCCTGTTTGATCTCTGATGTTTGTGATCTTTTGGTATGATGGTTGTGTGATCACAATTAGGTCTAAAGTGCATCTAGACAAGATTAAAAGAAAAAAAGGGTTGTTAATCAAGGTTGACTTTCGGGTTGACTTTGGTTTTCCCCGTGTGACTTTCTTAATTCGGGTCAACCGTCTAGGCCGGGTTAAGGGGGTTACATAACCCCCTTAGCCTGGCCTAGACGGTTGACCCGAACTACGAAGATTACACAGGGAAAACCAAAGTCAACCCGAAAGTCAACCTTGATTAACGACCTTTTTTTCTTTTAAATCTTGTCTAGATGCATATTAATCCTAAAGACCTCCTAATCATGCCAACAATTCATCATACATGCAAGGTATATGTTTGCATCATCAAAACACATTCATGGCATCAATTAGGAACATCCACAAATCTATAAGCATGCATCCTAATACTCAAAACCAACCTATCACCAAACCACCAAAATAAGCATCAAAATGGCCATTTACAAGTCCAAAACATCAAAGGCATCATACCACACTTAGGGAGTCCAAAACATCTCCCAAAAACACAACCTAGGTTCCCATTGCCAAAATATCAAAAACTAATAATGTTGTGAAAACATCACCATACATGAGCTTAGCTTTCTCTTGGATTCTTAGCCTCCTTGCTGCCCTCAAAGCACTTCAATTCTCTGCATTATTGGTTCAAGAAAGAGAGCGTAAGCACAAATGCTTAGTGAGGCATGCTCTAAAGAAACAACACAATAATGCATTTTATAAAACACCTTTCCAAAAGGCCTTTACATTCATAAACATCATTTCTCATGCAACAATGCATACACAACAAGCATCTCATGCTTCATTAACATCAACATGTCATATTGGCTTCCAAGTGATACCATAACCATTTTCAACATAAAACACAATCAGATACGCGGATTACAAGCGTTGTCACATACGCTTCATACACACTACCGAACACACAAGGTGGAGTTTACCGGTACAATCACAACCCCTCAACACCCGTGATGGAGTTTAACGGTACAATTACAACCCCTCCACATCACTCATCGATAGTTGTATAACATCACTAACGAGAACACGAGACACACAACTCAAGATCCTCACATGGCATTTTAACCACCATTATGATCTTAGACATCTCGTTAGTGTACTTGGATGGAGTTTACGGTACCATTACAACCCCTCAACATCCAAGGCGACTTTATTCACAATGCACCCAATCCTATAGCCGGCTAACTATATCCGATTCAAGTACTTTAAAACCAAAACATCACTTGCCAATATACATCATTTATCATCAACAATCCACTCTTTTAAAGCATTAATCAAAGCCATTAAACCATCATGCATCACTATGCATCAAAACCACATTTATCAATATCAAACCAAGGATCTCTTACCTTGAGCATCCTTCAACACATGGCTTTCAAAACCAGCATTAATCATGCTAAAACATGCTTTCAAAACAGAATTTAAACATGCAAATTAAATACATTGCATCCAACCATCTCATGGTTCATCAAGAGAGAGTTTCTCCGAAAACTTACTCTTGAGCTAAGTTAAGTTGCTTAGACTTAAACTAAGCTCCCAAAACCTTCAAACATTGGTTTCAAAGCTGAAAACCCAACTTCACTCACCAATTCCGTTTCGCAAGGTTGCCGAAACGCCGTTCAAGCCTCCGGATCAACACCACAAGGATCCGAAGATGTCTCCACTGTTTTAAACACATCAAAGCAGAGGATTAATGCATCATCATGCAATAAAATCTTCAGCCATTACACCTAAACTCGCTGATCACATCAAATCTAACATTTCGGCTACAAAACACAACCGAAATCACATCCAAACTCATCCACAACATTACCCAGCCAAGATCCATCACTTCTAAACATTCTTAAACATCAATTAACATCCAAAAAGATCCTAAACTCGTCCTTATACCTCCAGCTATAACAGAACACCAAGATCACCTCAAAAACCACCATTTTCACAAGTAAAAACTTAGGAAAATCAACCTATTCGGGATTGCATTGATTAAACCTCAATTACACATCACTAAACATCCAAAATACATTAAAAAGACATCTCAAAACAGAGCCCAAACATTCATCACGAATTTCTTCAAGATTTAATCCAAATCTTGAGTTTTAAGCCAAAATCAAGATCACAACATCAAAACCTTGTATAAAACTTAATTTAAGGATTGAAAACTTGGGAATTTCAGTAAAGAACTGAGTATTTAGAGGAGAAGGACATCCTTACCTCTAAATGTAGATTTCTCCTTGTTTAGAGCCAAAATCCTTGAATATTCAATAAGCAAATGAAGAGGATTTGATGTAGGAAGGATTAGGAATCAATTGGTGAATGAAATCTCATCATTTAGTGTGAAAATCAAAAGAAATGCTGCTGTGGAAATGTGTTTGGCTGAGGGAATTTTGAGAGAAAATAAGATGAGAAAGTTTTTAAGAAAGTTAGTTATGAAAAGCTAAATATGGTTTCCCTCACTTCTTTTAATTAATTAAACATTAACAAAATCATTAAAATTAAGAAAAATCTGGAGAAATCCTTCCTTGGGTAAATTAGCTCCTTAAAGATTCAAAGTTTCAATCCTTACAAAATAGTCACCACTGAACTTTTCAAAAATTACATTTTAGTCACTATTTTGTAATGTCACACTTCCAAACCTTATTTTGTAAAATTGATTTCACCACTCTCTTATATATATTAAAAGAGGATTTTTAGATATTTTTCCATATTTTTAATGCATCCTGAACTAGGCTTTCCCTAAAACCACCTTTTATATTCGAACCGAAAATCAGACCGGTCCGATTCAGACCCTAAACTTCCAAGCCCAAAATTGGGGTGTTACAACTCTCCCCCCTTAAGAAATTTCGTCCTTGAAATTTACCTGGAGGAAAAAGGTATGGAAACTGCTTGAACATGTCATCCTTTCTTTCTCACGTGGCTTCCTCAGCACCACGATGCTTCCACAACACCTTTACCAACTCAATGGTCTTGCCTCGAAGAACTTTACTGTTTGAATCCAGAATTTCCACCGGCTCCTCATTATAGGTCAAATCTGGATTCAACTCCACTTCCTCCACAGGCATAACATGCGAAGGATCCGATCTATACCTCCGGAGCATAGAAACATGAAACACATCATGAATCTTTTCCAACTCTTGTGGCAACCTCAACTTGTACGCAACAGGACCCACACGTTCAATCACCTCGTATGGTTCAATGTACCTAGGGCTCAACTTACCCTTTTGACCAAACCTCATCACCTTTTTCCAAGGCGAAACTTTCAAAAACACATGGTCACCTACCGCATACTCAATCTCCTTACGCTTCAAATCCGCGTAAGACTTCTGTCGATCAGAAGCTGCCTTCAATCGCTCACAAATGAGCTTCACCTTCTCGGTGGTTCCTTTCAACAAAGCTGGCATTGAAACAAACTTCTGACCGATTTCAGCCCAACAAAGAGGAGTCCTACACTTCCTCCCGTACAAAGCTTCATAAGGTGCCATTTGAATACTTATCTGGTAGCTATTGTTATAAGCAAACTCCACCAATGGCAAATGCTTCTCCCAAAAGCCTTGAAACTCAATCACACAGCACCTCAACATATCCTCCAGCACTTGGATAACACGCTCAGACTGTCCATCCGACTGTGGATGATAAGAAGTACTGAAATCCAGCCGTGTACCCAAAGCCTGATGTAAACACTCCCAGAAACGCGATGTAAACCTCAGATCTCTATCCGACATAATCGACTTTGGGACACCATGCAGCCGCACAATCTCAGCAATGTACAGCTCTGCAAGCTTGTCCAAAGTGTACATAGTATGCACAGGCAAGAAATGCGCACACTTCGTCAGGCGGTCCACAATCACCCACACCGAATTCTTATTCGATGGCGACAAAGGAAAACCAGACACAAAGTCCATGGTAATCCTTTCCCACTTCCACTCAGGAATCCTCAACGGTTGCAACAACCCAGAAGGAAACTGGTGCTCAGATTTAACTCGCTGACAAACCATACACTTGCTCACATACTCAGCAACATCTTTCTTTAAACCCACCCAATAGTACTCATCACGAAGATCACGATACATCTTAGTACTACCAGGGTGCATAGAAAAAGGACTACTATGAGCTTCAGTCAGAATAGCACGCCTCAACTCAGCATCATTGGGCACTACTATCCGACTCCCAAAACATAAAACTCCATCATCATTAAAACAGAAATTTGATGGCCTATCCTCAGCAATATCCTGAACATGTGGCACCAAGGAATCATCCAACAGCTACTTATCCTTAATCCACTGAACCAAGGATAGTTTCACTTGCAATTCAGCCACAAGACCACCATCTCGCGAAATACTCAAACTGGCAACATAGCCCTCAACTCCACTGCCACTTTCCTACTCAAGGCATCCTCTACAACATTAGCTTTTCCCGGATGATACTCGATCGTCAGATCATAATCTTTAAGCAACTCCACCCAACGTCGTTGCCTAAGATTCAACTCCTTCTGAGACATCAGATACTTCAAACTCTTGTGATCCGTGTACACAGTACACTTCTCACCGTACAGGTAATGTCTCCAAATTTTCAAGGCAAAAACCACCGCATCCAATTCAATGTCATGCGTAGGTTAATTGCGCTCATGAACCTTCAACTAGCGCAATGCATAAGCCACCACCTTACCCTCTTGCATCAACACACATCCCAAGCCAACGTAGGACGCGTCACTATACACCACAAACTCTTTCTCTGATTCAGGTTGAACCAAGATAGGAGCTTGCGTCAAAGCTGCCTTCAGCTTCTCAAAAGCCTGTTGTCTCGCTTCCGTCCACTCATACTTAACATCCTTCTGCAACAACTTCGTCAAAGGTGCAGCAATCTTTGAGAATCCATCCACGAACCTCCGGTAGTATCCTACCAAACCAAGGAAACTACGGACTTCATGAACACACTTAGGAGGCTTCCAATTCATCACTGCCTCAATCTTCTGAGGATCAACACGAATCCCCTCAGCAAAAACCACATGTCCAAGGAACACAACTTCTCTGAGCCAGAACTCACACTTGCTTAGCTTAGCATAAAGCTGATTCTCCAACAAAGCCTGCAACACAATCCTCAAATGCCCCTCATGCTCCTCCTCAGTACGAGAGTACACGAGGATATCATCAATGAACACCACCACAAACTTCTCCAAATATTCATGGAACACTCTATTCATCATGTCCATGAAAGCTGCAGGAGCATTCGTCAAACCAAACGGCATCACAAGGAACTCATAATGCTCATACCTCGTTCTGAAGGCTGTCTTTGGCACATCCACATCCTTCACCTTCAACTGGTAATACCCTGACCTTAAGTCAATCTTAGAGAACACATCCGCTCCTCAAAATTGATCAAAAAGATCATCAATCATCGGCAATGGATACCGATTCTTGATAGTCAACGTGTTCAGCTGACGGTAATCGATGCACATTCTCATAGTGCCATCCTTTTTCTTCACAAACAAGACTGGTGCACCCCAAGGTAACACACTCGGCCGAATGAAACCACGATCAAGCAACTCCTGAAGTTGCGTCTTCAGCTCTTTCAACTCCTTAGGTGCCATTCGATAAGGAGTAATGGAAACTGGAGTTGTATTCTCATACAGCTCAATTCCAAACTCCACCTCTCGGTTAGGAGGCAATCCAGGCATCTCCTCCGGAAACACACCAGGAAACTCTCGCACAATCCTGATATCTTGCACTCGCAACTCCTAGGAGCTAGGATTCGTCACAAAGGCTAGGTAGGCTTCACAACCTTGCCTCAACATCCGGCTCACCTCCAATGTAGACACCACATTGGCAAGAAACTTCACATTCTCACCAACCACCACTACCTCATAATCATCCGCAAGCTTCAACGAAACTCGCTTGTTCTCAAAATCCACCACAGCTCGATGTTCAACAAGCCAATCCATACCCAGGATTACATCAAAACCATAGAAAGGCAATTCCATGAGATCAACATGAAAAACATGATTTTGCACAACCAAGGGACATCTTCTATATAACTTACGTGTCACAACGGTCTCACCAAAGGAACTAGTTACACGCATACCAACATCCAAAGACTAAACAGGCAAACCAAGCAATTGAGCATGCTCACGCAATATGTATAAGTGTGTAGATCCAGAATCAATCAAGGAAAGTAATGACAATGATTGCAAAGTGAAGGTACCTACGATCACATCCGTGTCATTTCTCCCCTCTCGCTGCGCATACACTCGAGCATGGCCACC
This sequence comes from Hibiscus trionum, assembly GCA_030270665.1. Classification (NCBI taxonomy): domain Eukaryota; kingdom Viridiplantae; phylum Streptophyta; class Magnoliopsida; order Malvales; family Malvaceae; genus Hibiscus; species Hibiscus trionum. The sequence goes on from BSYR01000004.1 coordinate 17,253,840, forward strand.
ACCCTCAGGTTGGACAGCCACCACATGCGCCACATTCCTTCCACCATCCTCTCTACGCTGGAAATTACCACGGCCGCGCCCACGACCTCTCTGTGGTGCAACAACTCCAGGAGCACGTCCCTGACCACCACCGGCCAACAAAGGACATTCCCTCCTCATGTGGTCTGCCGAACCACAGTTCCAGCACGAATTACCAGTCACTACAACCGGAGCCTGAACCTCCCTCGCTGCTCGAGGACAATCACGCCTCAAATGGCCACGTGATCCACACGCCCAGCATGTGTTCTGATCAGCTCTCGCCCTGTCTCCCTGAACAGGCGCACCATGCCCTCCACCACCACGCCTAGCAGAAGACTGATACCTCTTATCTCTTCCTCTCTTGTTCCGTCCACCACTGGAACCATACTCAGCAGCTCGCTTGCCCGAGCCAGAACCAGCACTCTTGGAAGACAAACCCAAGTTCTGCTCAATATCCTTCGCCCTACTAACCAGCACATCAAAATCAGTGTACTCAGCTGCAAGCATATAGGTCTTTACATCCGTCACCAAACCATATCGGAAACGTTCACACCTCTCCCGCTCATCAGGGATAATCTCAGGTGCGTACTGACTGAGACGGACAAACTGGATCTCATACTCAGCTACTGTCATACTTCCTTGCGTCAAAGACATGAACTCTCTTTTCTTTTCATCCATGTATGGCACACCTAGATACCTCCGCTTGAACGCGTTCAGAAAGAACGTCCAAGTCACATCAACTTCCTCCATTCCGGAGATAGCGGTCGTCCACCAAGTATACGCATCATCATGTAACAGCGATACCACACATCCTAACTTCTGCACATCATTGCAGTTCATTTGTCCCAGTATCCTCTTGGTACTTTCTAACCAAGATTCGGAACCTTCAGCAGACAAAACTCTGAACTCAGTCCCTCCCAGACTGCGCAAACGTTCCAAAGGTAGTCTAACATTAGCATCACCCTGATGCCCAGCTCCATGAGCTCCAGCCACTGCCGCCTGAAAGGCTCCAGCAATAGCTTGTATCAGAACTGTCATGTCAGGAGCAGCTTGCCCCTGCCCAGCTTCAGGTCCAGCGACCCCAGCACCAGCATCAACACCAGCTCCATCACCTCCAGTACCACCACCACCAGGTGGTCCACTACCAGGAGGAGGAGGTAAATCCAGAACATTATCGACATTCTCCTCATTCTCGTTCTGAGCCATAGCTCGCGTATTAATCCTCGTCTCTCTACGAGGTCCCATTCACTAAAACAATGCACTAACACAAATGCAATAACTATAATTAGGCCCAACAAGGTAAGTAATCCAAGCACTCAAGCTCATTTTTCAAAAACAATTCATTTCATTAGTTTTGATATGGCAATGGGTCCCTCTAACATGCTTCAACACAGCATAGCATCACAATTGCAACATACTTTACTACTCATGCATCAAACTTCCATTTAAAAGGCATACCAAGCAATCATACATATATCACCCACATAACCATTCCCAAATACCCGAGAACTCAGCTCTGATACCACCAAATGTAACCCCCTTAGCCCGGCCTAGACAGTTGGCCCGAACTACGAAGATTACACGGGGAAAACCAAAGTCAACCCGAAAGTCAACCTTGATTAACGACCCTTTTTTTATTTTAAATCTTGTCTAGATGCATATTAATCCTAAGTGTAGCCTTGAGAAGAGCATACTTGAAAGGCACAGCGATCAAAAAACGTTAAGGGACTCAATTGTACAAATTACAACTATTAGGGACCAAAATGTAAATTCAGGAAATTAAGAGGACTTAACTGATTTTTAAGTTACCATTATGAGATTAGTCATATTACATGCTTCTCTGTCAAATTTCACCTCAAACGGACATCTCAAACTCAAGCAATTGCATATACAAAATTCAGGACTTAAACGTAAAACCTGCAAACCACAAAATCATTCAAATCAGTGCCCAACGGTCGACTGTTTCGTAATGGGGGTTGACCGTTCCGAAACGCAGGTTCATTTCGAGACCTGTATCGAAACAGGGCTTGGCAGTGGCCAATTTGTTTCGGAACGGCCTCTACCCGTTTCGAAACTCGAAGGCCATTACAGGCCCCCGTTTCGAAACGTTAGTGCCCGTTCCGATACGGACTGCCCAGAAAGTGCAGAATTTGCTGGTTTAACATATAATTAACCACTCAAACACATTCTAAAGACCTCATAATCATGCCAACAAGTCATCATACATGCAAGGTACATGTTTGCATCATCAAAACACATTCATGGCATCAATTAGGAACATCCAAAAATCTATAGGCATGCATCCTAATACTCAAAACCAACCAATCATCAAACCAGCAAAATAAGCATCAAAATGGCCATTTACAAGTCCAAAACATCAAAGGCATCATGCCACACTTAGGGAGTCCAAAACATCTCCCAAAAACACAACCTAGGTTCCCATTGCCAAAATATCAAAAACTAATAATGTTGTGAAAACATCACCATACATGAGCTTAGCTTTCTCTTGGAATCTTAGCCTCCTTACTACCCTCAAAGCACTTCAATTCTCTGCATTATTGGTTCAAGAAAGAGAGCGTAAGCACAAATTCTTAGTGAGGCATGCTCTAAAGAAACAACACAATAATGCATTTTATAAAACACCTTTCCAAAAAGCCTTTACATTCATAAACATCATTTCTCATGCAACAATGCATACACAACAAGCATCTCATGCTTCATTAACATCAACATGTCATATTGGCTTCCAAGTGATACCATAACCATTTTCAACATAAAACACAATTGGATACGCGGATTACAAGCGTTGTCCCATACGCTTCACACACACTACCGAACACACAAGGTGGAGTTTACCGGTACAATCACAACCCCTCAACACCCGTGATGGAGTTTAACGGTACAATTACAACCCCTCCACATCACTCATCGGTAGTTGTATAACATCACTAACGAGAACACGGGACACACAACACAAGATCCTCATATGGCATTTTAACCACCATTATGATCTTAGACATCTCGTTAGTGTACTTGGATGGAGTTTACGGTACCATTACAACCCCTCAACACCCAAGGCGACTTTATTCACGGTGCACCCAATCCTATAGCCGGCTAACTATATTCGATTCAAGTACTTTAAAACCAAAACATCACTTGCCAATATACACCATTTATCATCAACAATCCACTGTTTTGAAGCATTAATCAAAGCCATTAAACCATCATGCATCACTATGCATCAAAACCACATTTATCAATATCAAACCAAGGATCTCTTACCTTGAGCATCCTTCAACACATGGCTTTCAAAACCAGCATTAATCATGCTAAAACATGCTTTCAAAACAGAATTTAAACATGCAAATTAAATACATTACATCCAACCATCTCATGGTTCATCAAGAGAGAGTTTCTCCGAAAACTTACTCTTGAGCTTAGTTAAGTTGCTTAGACTTAAACTAAGCTCCCAAAACCTTCAAACATTGGTTTCAAAGCTGAAAACCCAACTTCACTCACCAATTCCGTTTCGCAAGCTTGCCGAAACGCCGTTCAAGCCTCCGGATCAACACCACAAGGATCCGAAGATGTCTCCCCTATTTTAAACACATCAAAACAGAGGATTAATGCATCATCATGCATTAAAATCTTCAGCCATTACACCTAAACTCGCTGCTCACATCAAATCTAACATTTCGGCTACCAAACACAACCAAAATCACATCCAAACTCCTCCACAACATTACCCAGCCAAGATCCATCACTTCTAAACATTCTTAAACATCAATTAACATCAAAAAAGATCCTAAACTCGTCCTTATACCTCCAACTATAACAAAACACCAAGATCACCTCAAAAACCACCATTTTCACAAGTAAAAGCTTAGGAAAATCAACCTATTCGGGATTGCATTGATTAAACCTCAATTACACATCACTAAACATCCAAAATACATTAAAAAGACATCTCAAAACAGAGCCCAAACATTCATCACGAATTTCTTCAAGATTTAATCCAAATCTTGAGTTTTAAGCCAAAATCAAGATCACAACATCAAAACCTTGTATAAAACTTAATTTAAGGATTGAGAACTTGGGAATTTCAGTAAAGAAATGAGTATTTAGAGGAGAAGGACATCCTTACCTCTAAATGTAGATTTCTCCTTGTTTAGAGCCAAAATTCTTGAAAATTCAATAAGCAAATGAAGAGGATTTGATGTAGGAAGGATTAGGAATCAATTGATGATTGAAACCTCATCATTTAGTGTGAAAATCAAAAGAAATGTTGTTGTGGAATTGTGTTTGGCTGAGGGAATTTTGAGAGAAAATAAGATGAGAAAGTTTTTAAGAAAGTTAGTTATGAAAAGCTAAATATGGTTTCCCTCACTTCTTTTAATTAATTAAACATTAACAAAATCATTAAAATTAAGAAAAATCTGGAGAAATCCTTCCTTGGGTAAATTAGCTCCTTAAAGATTCAAAGTTCCAATCCTTACAAAACAGTCACCACTGAACTTTTCAAAAATTACATTTTAGTCACTATTTTGAAATGTCACACTTCCAAACCTTATTTTGTAAAATTGATTTCACCACTCTCTTATATATATTAAAAGAGGATTTTTAGATATTTTTCCATATTTTTAATGCATCCCGAACTAGGCTTTCCCTAAAACCACCTTTTATATTCGAACCGAAAATCAGACCGGTCCAGTTCAGACCCTAAACTTCCAAGCCCAAAATTGGGGTGTTACAAACCTTCTATCTTTGCAATCTGGTCACTGAAATTCAATTAGGTTTTTAAATTAAAATTCCCAATTATTAGGGTTTTCAAATTAGGGGAAATTTTGGGTGTTACAGTGGTGGAATCTCTCATGACCACACTCTCGTTTTGGAACGGGATGGCACTATCCTCATGGCCTGAACCAAAGAGCACGTACAAATTTTGTATATTATAGTGCACTTCTCATCCTATTGGTCGACCAATTATATCCGGTAACAATAATCTCATCTCATGCCAATATATTAATTTTAAACATCATTACCTACTGTTTTTCAATGCATCAATCTAAAACATTCTCATCCCATTTCACAAGCATGTACAATACATAGTATTTTCTCAAATAGTTCTATCCCATTAAAATATCAATTCCATCTCATGGGATCATTAAAATCATCATTTCATTTCACAAAACATGCATAAAACAGTAGGAATAACTCTATCTTCAAAACAAGAGCATGATCATAAAACCAATAGGACAATAACCGAGAAACGAGAGCGAAACATCTCAAACTTACTTTCGGATTTAGGTTAGTGTTTCAAACTCAAACTCAACCTAAACCTCCAAACCTTGCTTTCAAGTCTTTGAAAGATTTTTAAAACCAATTCCACTCACCAATAACGCCTCGCTTGCTTTGTCGAAGCGAAATTAAGCTTCCGAAGCTTCCAATACTTCACCAATCTCGTCCGATGTACTCTCCCTTGTTTATAACACACAAGAACAGAGGATTAATGCATCTCTATGCATTAAAATTACAAGCAAACCAAGCTACCTCGTTGCTCTATCCAAAAACACCAAAACGGCTATCCAAAACAACCGAAAACACGTCCGATTACTCTTCAAACTTTACCCAGCCAAAATCTAACACTTCTAACCACTTTTAATCATCAATTAACATTTAAAAACAACCTAATCCCATCCATAAACCTCCACAAACACCAAAACCTCAAAACTTCACCAAAAACCTCAAATCTAGCCATCTACAACTAGAGATCCAAACCAATTTGGGATTATTATGATAAAACCTTTATTTCAACATCATTTAACTTCCAAAACTTGATTAATAACATCCTTAAATCAAGGAAAATAGTAGCATTATGAAAATCTCAACATTAAACTTCAATTTAACCAAATTAACAATAATCTCATCTCATGCCAATATATTAATTTTAAACATCATTACCTACTGTTTTTCAATGCATCAATCTAAAACATTCTCATCCCATTTCACAAGCATGTACAATACATAGTATTTTCTCAAATAGTTCTATCTCATTAAAATATCAATTCCATCTCATGGGATCATTAAAATCATCATTTCATTTCACAAAACATGCATAAAACAGTAGGTATAAATCTATCTTCAAAACAAGAGCATGATCATAAAACCAATAGGACAATAACCGAGAAACGAGAGCGAAACATCTCAAACTTACTTTCGGATTTAGGTTAGTGTTTCAAACTCAAACTCAACCTAAACCTCCAAACCTTGCTTTCAAGTCTTTGAAAGATTTTTAAAACCAATTCCACTCACCAATCACGCCTCGCTTGCTTTGTCGAAGCGAAATTAAGCTTCCGAAGCTTCCAATACTTCACCAATCTCGTCCGATGTACTCTCCCTTATTTATAACACACAAGAACAGAGGATTAATGCATCTCTATGCATTAAAATTACAAGCAAACCGAGCTACCTCGTTGCTATATCCAAAAACACCAAAACGGCTATCCAAAACAACCGAAAACACCTTCGATTACTCTTCAAACTTTACCCAGCCAAAATCTAACACTTCTAACCACTTTTAATCATCAATTAACATTTAAAAACAACCTAATCCCATCCATAAACCTCCAGCAACACCAAAACCTCAAAACTTCACCAAAAACCTCAAATCTAGCCATCTACAACTAGAGATCCAAACCAATTTGGGATTATTATGATAAAACCTTTATTTCAACATCATTTAACTTCCAAAACTTGATTAAAAACATCCTTAAATCAAGGAAAATAGTAGCATTATGAAAATCACAAAATCTCAACATTAAACTTCAATTTAACCAAATTTCCAAGATTACTCCATCAAAACAACTTAGAAAACATATGAAAAGGATTGATAAATTGAGAATTTCAGTAAAGAACTAGTCATTAGAGGAGGAGAACGAACTTTACCTCTTATGGGTGAAATCTCTCTCAATTGGATGTGATTTTCTGGGAAAATCAAAGGAAAATTATAAGGACTTGTAAATCAAGAGCATTACCTCAAGTTTCTTGAAAATGGAGAGTGTTTGGCTGAAGGAAATCTTTGAGAGAAAATAGAATGAGAGAAAATGACGTAAAATAGGTTTTAATGAAAAAATCAACTTTTCTTTTATTAAATCTTTTAATCATTAATTAAAACATTTTTAAAATGATCAAAATTAAAAGAGAAATCTGATAAAAACAATTAGGTTGAATAGCCCCTTAAAGATTCAAAGTTCCAATATTTTTACAAAACAGTCACTATATCAACTTTGTAAAATTCGCATTTTGGTCACTACACAAAATGTCGCACTTCCAAAATTATTTTCTTAAAAACGATTTTACCAAAATCATTTATATAATTAATAATTATTTTTAAGCATTTTCCCATTTTTTATCTTAACCCAAACCTTGTTTTCCCTTAACCGCTCCCGAAAACTCGGATCTCTAGTCTATGCTCTACGAACCTCGAATTGACCTCAAATTCTTCTAGGCTCAAAATCAGGGTGTTACATTGTTTTACAACCTCTTATGTATTTAAAGAAAAACCTTTTTCATGTGGATTTTTACGGTGGGTCACTCTTGTGACCCTAATATGGCCTCCTAGATTTAGGTGTAACGCTTAGGCGGGTCTAGAGGGTTACATAATCAATAATTTAATATCATTATAAAATTTTCTTATAAATATAATTTCATATCATTATAAAGACTGGTATAAGTATGGTAATCACACAAATATTAGTGATAATCGATAATTTAAAGTCATTATAAAATTAATTTTAATTTTTTATCGATTTTATCGGTTAAGCGTTTAGCCAAAAACCATAACCGTCTTCGTCCCATTTAACCGTTAATTTTATCGTACGGTTACCATACCATTTCAACCAATTTTTACTGGTATGATTACCTAACATTTAGTCCGATTATTCTAAGTTTTTGGTATGATATATCGGTTCAGGTTTTTATTAGCAACCATAGACAAAAGTGTTGACTTGAAACAATGACACATTAGTCAAAAATAATTTTTAAAAATTATATAAAATAAAAATTTATTTTTATGCTAACGTATCATTCTATAAAGTCGTTTTGAGCTATTTATTGTTAATTGACTAATAATTTTCATCCATGGACATAAAGGGACCATTTTGACACAAAATGAAACGTTGAATGTAAAGTGCTTTAAAAAATAGGGACCAAAGTAACTATTCAGACAAACATTAAAGACATTGTTCACATTATGTCTTTTTTTAATGTTTTTGGGTTGGAGACATGGGAATAGAGAAAGCGAGGCAGACAATAGAGTGATATTTGATTTTCCTACATTTGGACTGAGGATGTTAGAATGGTGACATGTATATGTGAGTAAAACTCGATTCAACTCAAAATAGTTGAATTATTCAACTTCATTTGATGCAAAAATACTTGACTAGTCTTGACTCGACTCAAAAAATTTCAAATAAAGTTTGAGTTATAAAATGAAAATTCGAATAACTTGAAAATTTTAGTAATTAGTGAATCAATTTTCAAATTCGAGTCAAGTATCTTAATTCTGCATGATATATATTGTATATGGTTATCAAAAACCGTTTAAATTGGAATTAATTAACACCATAATATTATAAACGTTTACAATTAAATTTGAACAGAAAATTAGTCACAGACTTAAAAATTTGACCTAATGAGCGACTTTCCTGATCTCTCAGACGACTACAATCTTCCCAAAAAGCCACGACAGAGCAATGAAGATCTACCGAAAACTGGTACCCCGATCCCTCAAACATCTACTGCAATGGATTGTGAAAATCGATCGCCTGCTACGGCCTTCTATAAGGACAAAATTACCGGATCTTTTGATGACTCAATTGAGGAGAAGCTCTACCCTACCGATGATGATGATATCGAGCTTTTTGAAGAAGATATCAAAACAGACATGATCAATGGCATCCCTTCAATTGATTTTTCAGATCGAGTACAAGCCCTGGCTCTGAAGAGCATGGATTTGACTCTGGTGGTTAAAGTTCTCGAATGTTAGATTGGTTTTAGCACGCTGCATAACGGTATCTTCAACATCTGGAAGCCTTCCTATTCGCTAAAATTATTGACATTGAGAATGACTACTTTTTGGTGAAATTCTCTACGCGTAGTGACTATCTAAAAGTACTAACTGATGGCCCTTGGACCAATTTTGGTCATTACCTCACAGTGGAACCATGGTCCACGGATTTCAGTCCCTATCAAGCACACCCTAGTCGAATTATGACATGAGTTAGACTTCTAGGACTCCCTATCATTGTTTATAAGCGTAGTATGCTTGAAGCAATTGGTGCCTGTATTGGCACTATGGTGAAGATTGACTTTCACACGGATAATGGCAATCGTGGTAGATTCGCGCGGTTGGTTGTGAAGATGAATCTAAAGAATCCTTTAACTTCTAAGATCATCGTTAATGGTAGAATTCATGTACTAGAATACGAATCCTTTCCCGTTATTATCTACGGGCATGGAACGTATGGACTCACTCAGTAATTATGCCCAAAGTTAGCGCCTCGACAAGATGAATATGTTCCCCTGACCATTTCAACTCCATATGTTATTGTGCCGAGCCCCCCCCCCCCCCCCTCACGTTTAAACCAAATCAAGGTAACACAGGCTTCTTGGTCAATTCATATCGTTTTAACCTGATCTACAATGTCGTAGATGACTCCCCTGATCATCAAGAATGTGGCCCTTCTGCCCTAGTAACACATTCCCCTGCTGCTAATGTAAATGACCCTATTTCAGTGGCCCTACTCCGAAGGGCAAAGAGAACACTGACCCACCTTCTTTGAGCAAGCAACGGACAAAATCAATGCCTACTCCACTGGCGCGTAAATCCTCTGCTATAGTTCTCAATCCGAAGAATCTAAACATCGGTCTGCGTTGCCTCGCGAGATCTTCTGCCGCCAATCTAAAGGCCATTCCTCAATTGTTCCCTCCTCGAATAACCATATTGTGGTATCGGTTCTGGATAATCTTCATCCATCCTTGCCATTGATTCCCTCTTCTGGTGGCATCAAACGTTCTCATGGAAAATCCACTCCTAAAGTTACAACCCCCTCCAATCTGAGTGTAGTGAAGCATATGGCTCGTGTCCAGTCTTCTACAACCATGACTACATAGTTTATTATTGATGGAAGCTTTCAACCAACCGAGGATTGGCCTGATATGGTTGAATGACTTTTCTTCTGATTATCTACTCATTTCTATCAATATTAAAATTATTGTGTGGAATGCACAAGGTTATGGTAGTACAAGGTTCATCCGTCTTGCTAAGCAGTATATCCGAGACAACAAAATCGGTGTTTTTGTCTTTGTTAAAAATCGAGTCAATGGAGACTCTGCTAAAAAGGCTATTTCAGTTCTTGGTTTTTCCCATTCTCATCAGGTTGGGGCAATGGGTTTCTCGAGAGGTATATGGTTATGATGGTTTGATAATGTTATGATTGATACTATTTTCCCACTTCCAGTTCATTCTTTGTAGAATATCTACGCCAGGTAGCTCCTCTTCCTGCTTAGCTACATTTGTTTATGGTAGCCCTAACTAAAATAAATGAGCCGCTTTATGGTCCTACCTCCACAGCATGGCATCTCAAATTATCGATCTTTGGGTCATTATTGGGGATTTCAATGCTACCTCATCGGCTGATGATCGTATAGGTTGTGCGTCTTCCTCCAAACCAGATCGGGAATTTCAGCGTGTAGTGTTTGATTGTGCGTTACATGATCTTGGCTTTCGCGGTCCAGTATTTACTTGGTACAAGGGTAATTGCTCTGTCTGTCACTATCGCGCTCTGTGTAACGATTCTTGGTTTTTATTCATTCCCTACCGCCGCGGTCCTTAACCTCTTAGGAGTGAAGTGTGACCATCGGTCGTTGCTCATATCTTGATATGACTCAGAATTTCGGTCAAGGCGTAGACTTTTTCGCTATCCAGTTGGTTGATTTATTCACGCGGATTTTGCTCAATTTGTCCGTGATTACTGGGAAACTTCTTTGCCGCCTTCTGATACTATTACTCAATTTAGTCGTGCTACCGATACATGGAATGATACAATTTTTGGTTCTATTCATTTGAGAAAGATGAAGCTTATGGCTCACCTTAGATGTGTTTAGAGATGTCTCGACACTCAACACACTCCTAACATGATTAAGCTAGAATCTATGCTTCTACAGGAACTTGAAACCACGCTTGAGCAAGAAGAACTTCCCTGGAAACAAAAATCTTACTCTGACTGGGTGAATTTTGGCGATAGAAACACCAAGTACTATAACTCTTTATCCAAGGGGAAACGACGTCGTACTTCGATTCTTATTTTAAAAATCAGCTCTGGTGACTGGTGCTCGGATGCTAATTTAATTGGGCAATTCTGCTGTGAGGCGGTTAATATACGGCTAATATACGGCGTGACCGGTTAAATAGGTGACCGGTTAAACATAACAAAATAGGTAAAATTACCTATTTTGTTGATAAGAGTATCAACATATCTAGTAAATTACTTATTTTTTTGATACTTTTGAGTAAATTACTTATTTGTTGATACTTTCGAAAGTATCTATACTTTTTTAAAAGTATCGATACTTTTTTAAAAAGCAATGTAACATGTTGCAATGTGGCTCGAAAGTATCGATACTTTTAAAAAGTATCAACAAAAAGCATCGATACTTTTTTAAAAAGCAATGTAACCGGTTGCAATGTGGCTCGAAAGTATCGATACTTTTAAAAAAGTATCGATACTTTCGAAAGTATCAACAAAATAAGTAATTTACTCAAAAGTATCAACAAAATAAGTAATTTACTCAAAAAGTATAGATACTTTCCAAGGCCCCATTAGCTTAAAATAAGTAATTTACTCGATATGTTGATACTTTTATCAACAAAATAGGTAATTTTACCTATTTTGTTATCGTCAGATTTCCAAGGCCCCATCAGCTTAAACTTTAATAACAAATTAGGCGCTACCGAATATGTTGATTCTCTTATCAACAAAATAAGTAATTTTACTGGTTTTGTTATCGTCGGATTTCTAAGGCCGCATCAACTAAACTTTAATAACAAAATAGGTAAAGCGCTACCGAATATGTTGATACTCTTATCAACAAAATAAGTAATTTTGCCGATTTTGTTATCGTGGGATTTCCAAGGCCCCGTCAGCTTAAACTTTAATAACATAATAGGCGCTACCTAATATGTTGATACTCTTATCAACAAAATAAGTAATTTTACCTATTTAGTTATGTTTGTGTTGATACCTACCGATAACTTAAGTTTGTCAGTTACCAATTTTTTTAATATTTTTTCATGTTTTCTACCAGATACATTATTTTACATCAACATATCCGGTAGCGCTTTACCTATTTTGTTATTTATCTTATAATGTTTTCGTTAACACCGTTTCTTAGCCGTATATTAGTCCGTCATTCCTTAGAATTTCCCAATTTAATTTGTGGTGAAGCTGCCTCCTATTTTGAGAATATGTTTGCTTGTGACTTCGATAACATTGGCCCTTTCCCTATTCGACATTCTTTCCTTGCAATCCCGCAGCTGATACTGACTCAAACAATTCAAATATGGGCCCAACGGTAACCCGTTTCGGAACGCATACTCACCGTACCGAAACGTGGTATCAGAACGGCATTGGCCGTTTTGGTACGCGGGTATGTTCCGAGACCAGTTCCGAAACATGTCATTCCAGTAGCCAAAATGTATTGAAACAGCCCATTACGTTTCGAAACGCCAAGGCCATTTCAGGCCCCCGTTCCTAAACACCATAGGGTGTTTTGATACACCATGCCCAGAAACAGCAGCAAATGCTGGTTTTTCATACGTTAACACACTCAAACATGCTTCAAAGACTCTCAAATCACACCAGCAACTCATCAAACATATAAGGAACATATTTGGGATATTCTAACACGAACATAGCATCAAACACAAAATCTCATTATTCTATAGGCATGCTTCCTATCACAAACCCAAAATGAGCAATCCAATCTCAAACCAAACAATTAAGGCCATTTACAACTCAAACAAGCTAACACAAACATGCCACAACTCTAGTGAGTTCAACATATCTCCCAAATACAATTCTTGGATTCTCATTGTCAATATATCAAAACTAAAGTGTGTGGAAACTTCACCATACATGAGCTTGGACTTCCTTGGACGAACTTAACTTCCTTGATGCCCGAAAACACCTCAATTATCTGTATTATTGGTAAAAGAGAGAGTGTAAGCACAAATGCTTAGTGAGGCATGCTCCAAAGGAAACCAACACAATAATGCACATCTTGAAAACACTTTCTCTCGTTAGTGGAATTATACAACTACCGGTGAGTGATGTTGATGGGTTGTGATTGTGCCATTAAACTCCATCACGGGTGTTGAGGGGTTGTGATTGTGCCATTGATCTCCACCTTGTATAATCCGGTAGTATGTATGAAGTGTGTGGGACAACGCTTGTGATCCGCGTATCCGATTGTGTCTTGTCTTGAAATGGTTTATGGATTATCACTTGTGAGCCAATATAATGTAAATGAATAATGTGAAACATGAGATGCTTGTAAATGATGCAAGAATGCATGAGATGCTTGGTAAAGCATGAGCAATGGTTTAATTGTTGTTTTAAGCTGTTGCATATGAGCATGTGTTTATAAAATGCATTGATGTCTTGAGAAGACATGTTTTATGAAAAGGCATGTGATGAAAGTGGTGGTTTTGCAAGCCATGTTAAATGCATTGATAAATGTTGTTAGCGATCCTCACTAAGCTATATGCTTACGCTCTTTTGTTTCATCAATGCAGAGAATTTAACGTTTCAAGGCAGCCCAAGAGCAAGAGGATTCCAAGGCTTTGTTTAAGTGATGTATGTGGTTCAACCTTAGTGTAATAAGTGGCAATGGGTGGGACTTCTACTTCTTGATTTTGGTTGGAGATGTTTGTTGTTTCAGGCATGTTTGTTTATGATTGTGGACTTGTATTTGTCCTTTATGTGGCTCTATAGTTTGTTTGTGGTGTTTTACCTTTTCTATAGGTTGATATCTTAAGCATGCTAGAATAGCTAAATGTCATCATGATATGAAGTGGTTGATGAGTATGATTTGCTGTTTGATGGTGTTTAAAAGTCTATTAGATAGATTATATCTTGTATGCATGTTTTGAACTAGATCGGATGAGTTTTTGTATGTTTAAATGAAGTTGGATGAAGTCAATCTGGTACACGTATCGATACACGGGAAAGCGTATCGATACGCTGAGGCAAAATGAGGCATTTTTGTACATGGGTATCGAAACGGATTGCCCGCGTATCGATACGCCTAGGCCAATTTTGAAGGTCGTACCGATACGCGAGGAAGCGTTTCAGTACGCTCAACCCTTCTTTAGCTACTATCTTTCTGCGTATCGATAAAGGCCAAGTGTATCGATACGGGTAGTTAAATTTCAGTTAAAAGTATCTTTCAAGGTTTGGAAATGTTGCATTTTGGTCCATGAATATTGTGAGTGCAATTGAATGAGTTTGGATTATCCGTTTGAGCTGAAATTTGGCATGTTGGCATGTTACATGACTAATTAAAGATTGGTAACTTTAAAATCATGTATTTTATGGAATTTATAGTTTAGTCCCTAAAAGTCAAATTTATGCAATTGAACCCTTAATTAAACTCTGATCGATGTTCCATTTTCACCTAATCGCTTTGCTGAACTTATAGGTTAATAATATGCACCTAGAGAAGATAAAAAGAAAAAAAGGTCGTTAATCGAGGTTGACTTTAACGAGTTGGCTTCAGTTTTCCTCGTGTAATCTTCTTAGTTCGGGTCGGGCGCCTAGGCCGGGCTAAGGGGGTTACAAAGGGATTCAATAAGAATTCCACTTGGAAAGTATGTTTTGTTTTCTAGCTATAGATAGTAAGGGCAATGGGGGAAATCCTTTACTTTGATGTGTGATGAGGTTGAGTACCTAGGACAAGTTTGGCTTATGGATTGGGACTTGTAAATGGCCATTATGTGGTGTTTGGATCCTCATTTTGCCTTTTAGTTTTGCTATGGTTTATGGCTAAAAGCATGTTCATTCTAGTTGTTTATGTTATATGAGTTGGTGTGTTAAGTGCTTGCAATGTGACTAGTTTTTGATGCAAATATGATAGAGTTGATGCCATAAACATGTCCATGTGATTTGGTGATGTTATGTTGAAATTTAATAGGTTTTCGAGGTTTTTTTTAGGATAGTTCTGGTATGTGTATCGGTACTCGGGCTAGCGTATCGATACGCATAAGCCAAATGTGTGCTCTCTGCATAGACGTTTCGGTATGTTTGAGAAGTGTTGCGGTATGGGCTTGAAGGGCGTACCGATACGCGGGGAAGCGTATCAATACACTTTCCACGACTTTGGTCACTGCCATCCCACGTATCGATACGGAAACAAGCGTACCAATACGCGACCGTTAATGGCATCTTTTAGGTTTGAAATTGTTGCATTTTAGTCCCTAAATGTTGTGGATGCAATTGAATGAGTTTGGTTGATCCGTTTAACATGAAAAATGGCAAAGAAGCGTGAAATGTGATTAATTGGATAATGGTAACCTTAAAATCTAAAAAGCCCTAGTAATTTGCAGAAATTACGTTTTGGTCCCTAAAAGCTTAAATTGTGCAACTTAACCCCTAATCGAGATCCGATCGATGTGTCGTTTCTTCCTATGCTCTTTGGTGATCACATAGGACTAAAGTTGCATCTAGAAAAGATAAAAAGAAAAAAGGGTCGTCAGTCAAAGTCAGCTTTAACGAGTTGGCTTCGGTTTTCCCCGTGTAATCACCTCGGTTCGGGTCAACCGTCTAGACCGGGCTAAGGGGGTTACAGAGGCATTAGGTTTTAAACCCTCTCTCTTCCCAAAAAAATGGCATACGCTTTGTTTATTTACCCCTTAGATAACCAATTTTGAGCCGTATCCTTTTTTTATTTACCATAATTTTAACTCGAACTGATTTTGTTGTTTTTCCACTTTTTGTTATCCATTTTGAGGACAAAGTTAAGGTTATTCCGAAGAGAAAAAAGGAATTTCGAGAAAAAAAGAAAATAGTGCAGAAAAAACATTGATCGAATAGTGTAGTAAAAAACAGTGCAATTTGGTTCGAACAGTGCAGAAAAAAAGAAGAAAATAATAGCGCAGAACAGTAAACTGTTTGGGGGGAAAAGTTCGAAAGAAAAAAATACAAAAAAATCAAGAGAAAAAGAAAGAATAAAGCGTTGATTTTGATTTCTTTGTCTTGAATTTTAACCTCATTTCTTGGCATTTATCCTACCCGAACCTTAGCCCCATTACAACCCTTTTTAAAGACCTCTTGATTTTTGCATCATATTTATCTTTAGTAGTGGAGATTGAATTTAGTTACAAGCCTATGGAAATGCTTTGATTAGTTTTGGTTTGAGCGATTTAATTTACCCTAAACACTTTGAGCAAAATGAGTGAAATCTTGTGAGGGTATTATGTTTGTTTCATTGATATTAACAGGGTATTGGAATATCTACATTGTGCGAAAAACTGTTTATAGTCTTGCCATTTTCTGATTGCTACTTTAATTTCATACATGTTTAGATACTAAGTCATATTGAAATCTTAGAGACTGTGATATTAAAAATGAGGACTTGAGCTCTAATACGTTCGTTGAGAGATACTTGAGGACAAGCATCGAATAAGTGAGGGAGAATTTGATGAGTAGCTAAATTGGTCACTATTTAATCTTTAATTATGCTTCTAATGGTCTGATTATGTGTCGATTTGGACTTTATTGTGAGTTTTTCGTGCAGGACCTTAATTCTGGCAAACGCACTAAAAAGAGGCAGAATTTTGCAGATTTTATTTTTCTAGAGTCAAGGCTGGATTAATGGGCATGAAAGGATGACTGGATGCCACGTCAGCAACTTTTAGAAGATGATGTCAGCGGCGTCGAATAGCTTATCATCCGCATTTCAGATAACTTATCAGTCGAGATTTAAATTCAAACTTAGGAATTATCTTTTGTATTTAATTTGAATAATTTAGGATTTATCTCTTATCACTTTAGAAGTTATTTTAGGGTTTTGAGATACTATAAATACCCCATTGAGGTAAGCTAGAAAAATCATCTCTCATTTTCTTAGTTTGTTTTTACTTTGGAAGTTTTATAAAATTCTCTTCTCTTTTTATTTTTATTTTTCTTTTATTTATTTTTTTATTAAGTGCTAAGTATGATTTCTTCCATAATCATGCTTAGCTAAATTTTCTATTAGCCAAGGGCTTAAAGCGAAGCTTCAATTAACCTTGTGAATAAAAAAATGGCACTTAACAAACTTTGTTTTAAATTCTCAATTTTTCTAAAAACTTAGATCGGCAATCGGCCTTTCTTTTAAAATCTTTTCGCTTTCATTTCAAAAGTGCATGTTGACTTGATTGTTGTTGAGATTTACAGTGAGAGGAAGAATCGACGATAGTCGTGGTTTTAACTTCCTATGAACACACTTAGCGACGGATTCGCTAAGGGAAAATTGAGATCGGATCCGATTCTCATCGAGACAACATAATCCGAGTCATGTTTTTCCAGAACTTTAAAATTGTATATTTCTAACGGCGATAGCCGTGATTAGTTTAACCAAAAAACTGAAATCTAAAAATTGATTTTAGATTATCGGTTTACCATAGAGAAAAACAAGTTACAAGGGTTGGACCTTGTAGAATGTAACCGACAAGTATCCAAAGTTAAAAATTTTCTTTTCAATGACCATTTTGAATTGAAGCGGAGCAAAAGCCTGAGGTTAATTAAATTCATCGATTTATTTTTACTATAGTTATTCTCGCAGTCATTTTCACTTATTCTCTAATTTTCGCAACGAAAACCTCCATCATTCACTAAATTACCTTGCAACAGTCCGAATCAAAACCTTCATATATCAGAAGCTTCGAAGTCCCTGCGGATCGACCATTCTTCTCTCTATACTACGTTATTTTTATATTTATTTGAGATTAAAGGATATTTATTTGACTTTGGTTCAGTGTCTGAGCGTGAGTAGTGTAGAACTAATGTTTTGATATAATAATTGAAAAAGGTTTTGGACTGATTTGAAAAGAATTCAAAACTATTTCCAAAGTCCAAATAACTTGAAATGATGTTTAGGGATGTTTTCAAAAGGGTTTTACATGTTTTCAAAAGCCAAACTACACAAAACTGTCCAGGTGTTTCGAAACACCCTTAGGTGTTTCGATACGGGGGATTCTAGTAGCAAAAACGTTTTGATACGGATATCGAAACGGGCCTTCCCTGAATGTGAATTTTGCCCATCGTTTCGAAATGGGCTATGCCGTTTCGATACGCCTACGTGGCATCGACCACAACGGTCATAAACCCCAACAGCTATTTTCCAACTAAATTTTAAATGCATAGCGTTTTGATACGGTGCCTAGCGTTTCGATACGGGCGTTTCGATACGGTCAAGGGTGTTCTGAAACGGGTGCTCATCAGACTGCAACGGCTCTTTCTACTTAAAGAGCGTATCGAAACGAGTTTGAGCGTTTCGATACGGGCAGCAGCAGAACTGCATTTATGGTGGGAAATAAAGTCCTCAACGGCTCCAATTCATCCCCAACGGCTAGTAACGGCTATAAACTCATCAATGAGTATAAAAGGGACCTCCAAGCATCAAGATATGGTTAATGCTCATATTGTCAATCAACAAATGATCAAATATTGTCTTAGTGCTTAAATTGTCAATTCTTGTATAGACAAACACTAGTAAGCCAAAATTGTCAAATTTACTCAAGTGTTTTAGGTTTTGGGTGAGTGCTAAAGTGTGCAAACAAATACCTATTAGACGAATTTAAGTTTGCTTATCTTTCTCTTTTGTAAAAGAGGGTTTGATCAAGGCTTTGGGTAGAAAGCTTGATCGGTGTATAAGGGTTTCCTCCTAAGCCTAGAAAAGGGGACGAATCAATAGTGGATTGATTGGAAATCCTTAGTGGGGAGTTAAGGTAGTGGATGTAGACCTTGGTTAGAAGGTTGAACCACTTTAAAATCATTGTGTCATTTACATTTAAGCTTCCACACCACATCCACCCAAAAATCCACCTCTCCACCACTTGGTGAGCAACATCGGTTGATCGAATCGAGCTCCTTACAACTCAAAAATTGGTATCAGAGCTTGGCTTAATCGAAGAGGATTAACATCCTATTTAGAAGATCTGGGAAGCTTGATCATCTTTTCACCAACTGGCTCAAATGGCGCAATCCATCGACAAACCGCCTTTCTTCGACGGAACCTACTATGCCCATTGGAAGATAAATATGAAGTTCTTCATCAAGTCTAAAGACTACAAGCTATGGGATATAGTTGAAGATGGTTCGTTCGTGCCTCAACGAAGCAAAACGGAATAGAGTGCCGAAGATCGCAAGAAGATGGAGCTAAATTGCAAAGCCTTGCACATCCTATTTTGTGCTTTTGGCCCAACCATCTATGAGAAGATGTCTTCTTGTGAGAGTGCCAAGGAGGTATGGGACAAGCTTGAAGTCACATACGAAGGGACGAATGAAGTAAAGGAGACCAAGATTGGGCTCCTCACCTTAGAGTATGAGAACTTCAAGATGGATCCGGAAGAAAACATCGAGAAGATGTTTGATAGGTTCTCCACAGTCACCAATGGTCTCAAGGGCTATGGAGAAGCCATTCTGGAGGAGAAACTTGTCCGAAAGCTCATCTACTCACTTCCCGAGTCTTGGGACTCAAAGAGGACCACCATCATCGAAGCCAAAAATTTGAAGACCTTGAAGCTTGATGAACTCATGGGGTCACTCCTTACTCATCAAATCATGAAGAAGAACAAAGAAGATGAGAAGAAGAGGGAAGAAATTAGAGATATGGGAGAGAAGAAGCTCAAGGGGCTTGGCATCAACACCAATGCCATGGCTCTCAAGTCCTCCACTCGCCATCATGTTTATTCAAGTGAAGAGTAGGATGAAGAAGAAGAGATAGTTCATCTCTTCAAGAAGTGTGCCCCGTTCATGAAGAAAGCTTTGAGAGAGCTTGAACGAGAATCCAAGAAAAAGGAGAGGGCAAGCACTTCAAGCCATAAGAAGAAGGCATATGTGGCTACTTGGAGTGATGAGGACTCCACCGACGATGAACAAGCCAACCTTTGCCTTATGGCCATCGAAGAAGATTCAAGGGTAACTTCTAATTCATCTATTTCATGTTCTTACTCTTTTGATGAATTACAAGATGCCTATGATGATTTGGTTTTAGACTTTAAAAATCACATTTTGAAGAACAATAAATTGATTTCAAAGTTGAAAAATTCAAAATGACTTGATTTCTAAAACCAAACTTGAACTTGAAGCAAGACTCGAAGAGTTTGAACAAAAATATTTTGATTTACAAAATTTGCTTCAAAAAGTTCAAGAAGAAAAGGATTTGATTTCCAAAGAGCTAGAAAAGAAAAACAATTTTGGAAAATCAAATTTCTATGTAAGACAATCTAGTGCCCTAGATTTGTAAAAGGAAAATGTTTTAGAAATGTTTGGGTCCCAAAAGGACTTAGCACATCAATTAAAAATGATGACATTGAAAAATGGATTCCTAAGGGGACTAAAATTTGTGCTTCTAATTTTCATGGATCCAAAGCAATTTGGATACCAAAAATCACTTGATTGTCTTTTGCTAGGTGTGATGGAGAGTGATCAACAAGTCCAATTAATGAGGGGGAGCTCCATGCACACTAAGGAAGAACACTTGAAGAAGGAAGGCTTCACATCCTTCCTTGAGTTCAAGTGTGGTAAAATCTAGTTGCTTTTGCTTTTATTTGATTTATTTTCATTTATGTTAACTAGATGATCATATATGTTGGACTAACATTTTTAATGATGCTTTGAGTAAGGGGGAGCCATTTTAAAACCAAATTCCTAATTTTGTCAAATTTTTTCCTCTATAGTTATTTTGGACTTAATGTTTTAAATTCTTTTTGATATAACAAAAAGGGGGAGAAATGGTTTGAAAAATTGAATTTTCAAATGAATAAGGGGGGCTTTATTTGATTTCATATCTTTAATCTCTTATTCACATTTTTAAAGTTAAAGGGGGAGAATCTCAAACAATTTTTCAAGTTAGTTTTATTATATCAAAAAGGGGGAGATTGTAGAACTAATGTTTTGATATAATAATTGAAAATTGTTTTGGACTGATTTAAAAAGAATTCAAAACTATTTCCAAAGTCCAAATAACTTGAAATGATGTTTAGGGATGTTTTCAAAAGGGTTTTACATGTTTTCAAAAGCCAAATTACATAAAACCGTCCAGGTGTTTCGAAACACCCTTAGGTGTTTCGATACGGGGGATTTCAGTAGCAAAAACGTTTCGACACGGATATCGAAACGGGCCTTCCCTGGATGTGAATTTTGCCCAGCGTTTCGAAACGGGCCTTCCAAATAACTTGAAATGATGTTTAGGGATGTTTTCAAAAGGGTTTTACATCTTTTCAAAAGACAAACTACACAAAACCGTCCAGGTGTTTCGATACGGGGGATTTCAGTAGCAAAAACGTTTCGATACGGATACCGAAACGGGCCTTCCCTGGATGTGAATTTTGCCCAGCGTTTCAAAACGGGCTATGCCGTTTCGATACGCCTACGTGGCATCGACCACAACGGTCATAAACCCCAACGGCTATTTTTCAACTAACTTTTAAATGCAGAGCGTTTCGATACGGTGCCTAGCGTTTCGATACGGCCAAGGGTGTTCCGAAACGGGTGCTCATCAGACTGCAACGACTCTTTCTACTTAAAGAGCGTATCGAAACGAGTTCGAACGTTTCGATACGGGCATCAGCAGAACTGCATTTATGGTGGGAAATAAAGTCTTCAACGGCTCCAATTCATCCCCAACGGCTAGTAACGGCTATAAACTCATCAATGAGTATAAAAGGGACCTCCAAGCATCAAGATATGGTTAATGCTCATATTTTCAATCAACAAATGATCAAATATTGTCTTAGTGCTTAAATTGTCAATTCTTGTATAGACAAACACTAGTAAGACAAAATTGTCAAATTTGCTCAAGTGTTTTAGGTTTTGGGTGAGTGCTAAATTGTGCAAACAAATACATATTAGACGAATTTAAGTTTGCTTATCTTTCTCTTTTGTAAAAGAGGGTTTGATCAAGGCTTTGGGTAGAAAGCTTGATCGGTGTATAAGGGTTTCCTCCTAAGCCTAGAAAAGGGGACGAATCAATAGTGGATTGATTGGAAATCCTTAGTGGGGAGCTAAGGTAGTGGATGTAGACCTTGGTTAGAAGGTTGAACCACTTTAAAATCATTGTGTCATTTACATTTAAGCTTCCACACCACATCCACCCAAAAATCCACCTCTCCACCACTTGGTGAGCAACATCGGTTGATCGAATCGAGCTCCTTACAACTCAACAAGTAGTGAATATATCATCAAAATGAGAACTGGACGAGTTCTTGAATTATGCCACTGCAAAACCACGAACTAAATGACATGTCATAATTATGAATATGAAAACAGAAGTACAAAACAACACAATTATGTTCAATTCTAAACACAAACAAAGGTTTGTCTCAGAAATAATTTACTAACTATAACAAATTATTTTATCTTTAATTTCCAACAAATCATGAGATTCGAATCAGATTTGAGAATTATTTGATTTGAAGAATTACTCATTCCACTATCACCAATTGCTTACTTCTCCAAAATCGCAATTGTTTCGTTGTTCTTACAAATTTCTCAAAAAAAAAAAAATGTTAGTACTTTAACTAAAGTAACAGCGGCATTATTTCGGAATTTTCGTGAGCACAATATCAACAATAATACATATCGTTTCTATAACTGCACTCGGTTTACTTCTAAATCGTTAGAAATTAGACGTATCGGTATAACTATTGCCTTAGTAATGTATACATAAACATTATCACATACATACTCATTACATATCGTAGATAGTATCATGATATCCATACATTAATGATGACTTGTCATTTATGCTTAAAACAAAACCACGATTCACAATTTTAAGGTAAACATTACATGCATAATTTTTTTATTATTATTTTACATGCAATACGCAAGATAAGCAAGGATAACCGAACCATGACTCGGTGTTAATAAGTTATTTTCCATCGTGTTTATAATACACACAAAAATGCAGTAATAAAAATGCACTCACCTTGTGACATAACTAGTTAGCAGCGTTACCAGTGTGCTTTATTTTTCGTTTCGAATGCCCACAACAAAATTTGGTCATCTTAGATTAAAACTTATTATTATTTTTAAGATCGTTAAAAATATGAGTCTAGTAATAATCCAAGAATAAGAGAATATCGTGAGAAAAATAAATAACAACAAATTAAAAATAAAACCGAAATTAGACACAGTTAAAATTAGAAGAATTTTTGTTGAGGCCTGTATGAACAGTTTTCTTAAGACAGATTCGTTTTCTCCTCGGTGCTTGAGTAACGTTGGATGTCTATCTCTCGGATACAACAACCAGGTCCGGTCCTGGGCATTTGGTGGACCAGGGCGAGTATAAAAAATTGGCCCCAAATTAGAAATTTAAATTGTGGTTGTAGTTGTATTTACAACCATGTTAGGTTTTATTGTGATTGCGGACATTATAGATGTTATTTCGGTCGCTGTGAGTATCACAGTTGTGAGATCTCTTAATAACATATGTTATTGTGGACATAACAGTTGCGGGTATCGCAGTTTCAGATGGTGCCGCTGCTCATTGGCGGATTTAGCATATAAATTGGGTGCAATTAACCCACTTGATTTGTTGGGGTATGAGATTTTAATGAGGTAATGTAGATTTTTTTCATAAGAAATATTAGATTTGACCACACTTAATTTGTTGGGGGTATGAAGTCAACGAATAGAAATCTTCTGCCCATTTTCGGTGCCTCTATTTATGCCCCATACTAAAAATTAGATTTAAGGCTTGAAATTTAATTTTTAATGTTTTTTAGTTTTGGGGCATAGAAAGGGACACCGAAAAGGGGCAGAAGATTTTTATCCGGGGTCAACAATGCTTATTCTAGTGATATAGAAATGCACAATACCTCATACTTCACTCATGACCCCTTATAAGAAAATCCTAGCATGTAATGATCGTTGTTGTGGTTGCATACTGTTATTTAAATCTCTGTCCCTAATAGCAAGTAACGAATAAATTTAATTTTAAGAGTATGTCCATAATAACAAGTATTGAAAAATTAGGCCCCTAATAACAAGTATTAAAAAATTAGACCATTAAGAACAAATAAAGTTTGAATAAAATTAGAAACGTATAACTTCCTTCAATTGTGGGCCTTGAGCGGGCGCTCATGTTGCCTCTGCCCAGGGCCGGGTCTGACAACAACAAACGTTCACAACAGTCGAACACAATCTCACTTTCATCTATCACCGGAAAATAAAATGAACTTTGGAAGGAATTTTTCCATGTCAAAAACTTCAAAGTTGTTTTTGTAAGTTGATGTTAAAAATGAGTCACAACAACCCTTTATATAGTGGATGAAGAAATTAAACCATTTGATGAAAAGATTAAACATTTTGATGGAAAGATTTGTTGAAAAGTTAATAGATACGATTGAATGGATGCAACTTTAAACCAATAATTAATAAGTCTATTCACCAAATGACACGACTTACTATTATCATATCTATTTACCAAGTGACATAACTTAATATCAATATTATTCAACCAATATATATATATATATATATATTCAACAGTGACTAAATACGACAAATTGGCTGGCAATTGGCCACGCTATTAGCTTTAATAAATTATGAAGAATTGTTAATCTATCATTTCTCCTATACAAATAAGAAGATAAAATGTTTCTATTCTATTAAAATAAATAAAATGTTTATGTTATTTCTTGAATTATTAATTACATTTTAAGCTACTAACAAGTAATTGCATTAAGGGTAAACTATATAAATGATCATCATACTATGAGTTTAGTTGCGATTTGACCAGCATACTTTTTTCGAAGCAATTAAACTATCATACTATTAAAATGAACTCGATGTGACCACCAACCGTTAGAACCTAACGGAGGGAGTGACGTGACAGTTAGTAAAAATTTGTATAATTACACATTTGGTCCTTGTTACTTATACATTTTATCAATTTGGTTATAATTTTAATTTAATAAAATAAATTAATGATTTTGGATGGATATGTTTCAATTCCATTAACGATTCTCTCATCATTTCTAAGAATAGATGTTTTTGGGTTTTCGTTGTTTTTACCGTTTACTAATATTTTCAAAGTCCTGTTACAGTGCCAAAAATGAGTTAATTATATTTTTTTAAGTTTACATGATTCTGATTTATTCTGTGTTTGTTATCTTAATTTTAATTTGGGGGGTTTGATTTTATTTATGCCATTTTCGTTTTGTAGTTGCTGATGTGCTGTTATGGAGAAAATGGTGTGGCGGAGTTGTAATTCTAGCATCGACAACGGCGTTTCGGCGCCTCTTTGAATTTGCTAGCTATAGTATCGTGTCTAACATATTACTGCTTCTTGTTGTTATTCTCTTCTTCTGGGCCAAATCTGCTTCACTTCTCAACAAGTATTTCTCAACATTAGCCTTTTATTAGAACAATACGTGACGATTTATGTAACCCCCTTACCCGGCCTAGCCACCAGACTGAATCGCACGGGTTATATGGGGAAAACTAAAGAGAAACTTGTTAAGGCTTCACTCTGATTAGCAACCTTAAAAAAATTCTTTTAAATTAATCTTGTCTAATTGCCATATTTGATCTTATGTGATAAGGCAAACAACGGAAAATCAAACACGAATATGAACCACGCAATACAGACATTAAAAGATAACTTTTAGCCATTTTACTTCAGGTCGTATCAATACACCTAAGGCCCGTATCGATACGCCTTCAACGGTCAAACTTCCCAAGGTCAACTCTAGGAGACCGTATCGATACCCTACAAGATGGTATCGATACGCCCTCAAAGGCCAAGTTCCCCAAAGTCAACATCAGGACTGTATCGATACACTTAAGGCCCGTACTGATACCCTATTTTCTCGTCAAAATCTCAGATTTCTAGAGAACAAAGCAGATATCGATACGCCCCCGCATATCGGTACGATAGTCTTAGAACAAGGGACCGTATCGATACTGCCCTTGAGCGTATCGATACGCCCTGCACAGAAAGACATAATTTTGCAGATTTAATCACAAGGGGACTAACACAAACACTCTAAGAAAGCATATTAAACAACCCCTAGCCACATTCACGACTTAAGACGCCCATGAGCATTCATTTTAAACAAGGTACACAATCAAAACGACAAAATTCAACATGGCATAATTCACTAAAGGAAACATTCATGCTTGACATTCAAAAAGAGGTCAAAAGACAAATCATGGCATACTCCAACATTTAAAATATGACAACAACAATGACAACCACATAGGAGTTTGGACACCAACTCCCCAACACAAAAGTCTAGCATTCTCATTGCCTAAGTATTATTACAATCATGAAAATCATACTTGAGCTAGCAAATGAACTCCAAGGTACCTCATTTGCCCCACTTGCCTCTTGTAGCCACTAACGATCTGCATTGTTGGAAAAGAGAGCGTAAGCTTAAAAGCTTAGTGAGCGAAGCTCGAAATCACAACATCAACAATGCAGTTTCAAAACATATATCTAGTTTAAAGACAAAACCATTTGGAAAGGAAATTTATTAAACCGAATGCATAAGAACAAATTCATGGTATGCACATGCGCAACCATTCCCGGTGAGACTACACATCACCGTATCCAACAACTAGCATATTTCCGGTGAGACTACTCATCATCGTACTCATCTACTAGTCACTTTCGGTGGGACTACACATCACCGTATTCAACAACACACTTCCCATTAACCATCACGTGAGGCTTTGACAACAACAACAACAACATAACAACATTAAAAAGGAGGTAAAAGCAAATCGTATTTTACCCAACAACACGTATAATCACATACACCAACACTTATCAAAACAAGGCAAAATTAGTTAAACTTACACTTGGGTTTAGGTTGGCCCCTAAGGCTCCATCCAAACCCCCAGAAAACCTCTTTGAATCATTTCAAAGCTTCAAAACATTACCACTCACCAGCACAATTCCAAAACTTGCTAACGGTCCACCTTCAAGCTTCTCCAACTCCCGGTGTAGCGTCCGAAGAACCCAAATCTTTATTTGCTGCTTCTACCCAAATCAAAACAATGAGTTAACACACTTTTCAACAATCAAACCCACTAAAATCAATCCAATCAAAATCCGACAACAACAAGTTTCTGATTTCTATCCGAAACTAACCAAAACCATCATCATTTCTACTCTAACCATAAATCAGTCATTACTTCATCAATCTAACATTCAAAACATGTTCAAAAGCTCCGGAAACATTAACCCAACACCATCAAAACATTGGAAGTCATTCCCCACCATTTCCAAGCCAAAAACCCAAACATCCCTTATCCAAAAATTACTCATTTTCCAAATTCCGAGATTTCTTGATAAACCCATTATCTTAACATCATTTTACACCCAAAATATGGTTTATAACTCACACAAAATACCGTTTTGACCCACTTTGCTTAAACCTTTCAAAAACCCATTATTCCAAAAGGAAGAACTTTGAGAAATCTTTCAAGGTTTTGAAAAGAAATAGTTAGAAAATAAGGGAATGTGAAGGAATGTTAGGAATAAAGCACTTACCTTAATGAGTCTTCAAAAATGGTGAAGGTTTGATGGAGGGAAGAAAAATGACGTGAAATGGTTTTGGGGAAGAAGAAGAGATGGGTAGTTTTGAAATATAATACTTTATTTTAATTTAAAATCTATTTCTAAAAACTTATTTGTTACCCATTTTACCAAAAATGCTTTTAAAATTCCTTTTTCTTCAAAAGCTTTAAAATTTGTTAATTTAAATTATTTTCCCCAAAATTAGCTCTCGGGCCCTAAACTCGGGCGTTACAATTTATTAGAGGAAATCCATTTAATAAAGTGAAAGAATGGAAGTTAATTGTATTGTTTGATTTGAGTTTAATGTCGAAAGTGATTATGATTTTTGACTTCTGACACATGCCTTTGCCACCTCTTCCTAATTTGAAATTTCTGAGAGAAATGCTGGGAAGATTGCTAAGGAATTACAAGTGTGGGTCAATTATGCATTGTCGATTGCACACACCATTACTCTTGGCAGGGATTTAAAGCTCTTTTTGAAGGTTTAGTTTTTACCTTTTTGTAAGGGCATTCTCCATTGGTTTTATATAAAACTTTAGAATATCTTCGTCTTATGTGTCTGGTTCTCAGGTTACTGTTGGCCTGTGGTTTGTTTCTTACATCGGTAGTTTCTTCAACTTCCTCACTTTTGTCTATATCGGTGAGTTTTATTGAACCCTATTCACTTCTATTAAAGGGATGAGTCCTTCAATTTTATTCAAATATGCTTATTCCATTCAGTATGTGACTATGTTATGCAGGAATTGTTCTTAGTCTATCAATTCCCATGCAATATGATAAGTATCAACACCATGTCGATGAGAAGCTTTCTGCAACACACAAAATAATGCAAGCACAATATAGGAAAATTGACGAAACAATATTAAGGAAGCTTCTGCTGCCCGCTAATAGAGTAAAAAGATGCAGTAGGTAAGTTTCTTCTCTTTACCTTTTGATTTTATCGGTTTACAGCTTATTCATCATTTGCAGTTGTTCATAATTTTCTTGGATATCTCCTTCATGCTATAAAATTTTTCTTTTTATGGAATAAGTATGAACAAGAATCAAACAAAGAGATTTTAGTCTATTATCCTTGTAATAATTTGCATTATATTTAACTATGCTTGGAGAAACAGGGATTATCTAAATATCAGATGACATGCTTTCTACAATTTAAAAGTTTTTAGATATATAATGTCATAATTATGAGCTAGAAATCTATCCATGTTATGTACGAGTTTGAGATAAAGCTGAGCTTAACCAATTAGAAAACCTAACCGAGAAGGTGGTGTAACACATGTATATATGGAAGATAAAATGGAGCTCTTATATGTTTTAAATGGTCAAGAAGGTGGTATAACACATGTAAGTGAGCATTTATTCTCATTCACTTGGTTTTATTTATTTTATTAACAAGGGAAGGCAAAATATTTTCCTTTTTCACCTTCTTTCAGGTGCAGTTCTCAAAAGATGGGAATTATCTATACACTAGAGCTCGGAAGGTAATGTTCTCTTCATATTCCTCATCCCATATATATCCTAGTAAACAAATGACAATGATCATGCTTGCTCTTTTCTATTTCCTGAGTGATGCAGCCATGGTTGTATATTATGTCTGCTGAGATATATCGAATGAGATTTACACGACATAGAAGAAGGAAGAAGATGATTTCTAGTTTTTCATTTATAGCCAAGAAGTTGGTTTACACAGGAGCAATGCATGGGTATTTAATGCATGCAAAAAAAACCCTAATTGTAACAAACATGCTGACTCATGAAATTTACAGCTCACGTAACAGCCTCAACAATGTAACAAACTTTTCTTGGTGTCATCACTCATCCAGCTGGCTCGTATTTTTTCAACATTCACCCGGTTTTCTAATTTCTCGAACATCTGCAAGGGCAAAAACATGTAGCTTGCGTTGTAAGGCTTCAAATCGTTCAAGAGGGAGAGGTTTGGTGAGAATGTCTGCAATTTGGTCTTGAGCTAGGACATAGTTGACTTGAAACTCGCCATTTGCAACTCGTTCTCTGACAAAGTGTAGGCTGAGTTCAACATGTTTTGCTTTGGTGTGTAGGACGGGGTTGGCTGCCATAGCCATGGCACTGGTGTTGTCACACCAAAGTTTGCTGACAGAGGAAGGTGATGCAGCCATCTTAGTTAGAACACCATGCACCCAGACAGCTTCAGAGGCAACATCAGCTAAGCTCCTGTACTCAGCTTCAGCTGTGGAACGTGACACAACCCGTTGTTTCTTGGAGCTCCAGGTAACAAGATGACCATTGTGGAAGACACAATGGCCAGACATGGATCGATGATCATCTGGATCACCCGCCCAGTCTGCGTCAGTGAAGATGGTGAGTTCAGAGGGAGATGATGGTCTTGCTTCAAACCATAGTCCAAAATCCAGCGTGCCATTCAAGTATCGAAGGATTCTTTTGATTTCACTCCAATGAACAAAGGTTGGTTCCTGCATAAATTGGGCAACCTTAGTGACAGCATACGAGATGTCAGGCCTAATGTGGCAGACATACAATAGTGCACCAACTATGCTTCGATAGTGTTGTGCATCAGCCAATTTCTCTTCGTCAAAGTGACTGAGTTTTGGAGTAGTTTCCATTGGTGTTGCAATGGGCCGTGAGTGGAGCATGTTTGTTCTTTGTAAAATTTCAATAATGAAGGTCTTTTGAGACAGGAATAGGCCATGAGAAAATTGTTGAACATCAATTCCCAAGAAGAACTGAAGTATGCCAAGGTCCTTAAGGGAGAATGTAGAATCGAGGGCAGTGATAACTTAGTGAACATGAGCATCTGAGTTGACAGTGATAAAAGGTTGACATTGGTGTTGCAGTGGGCTGTGAGTGGTGCATGTTTGTTCTTTGTAAAATTTCAATAATGAAGGTCTTTTGAGACAGGAACATGCCATAAGAGAATTGTTGAACAACAATTCCCAAGAAGAACTGAAGTATGCCAAGGTCCTTAAGGGAGAATGCATAATAGAGGGCAGTGATAACTTGTTGAACATGAGCATCTGAGTTGTCAGTGATAAGAATGTCATCTATATAGACCACCAAGTATGTAGTGACTTTGTCGCAACAGTAAACAAATAAGGAGTCTTCTTATGAGGATTGGAAGCCAAGATCAGTTAGGTATGCACTGAGTTTTAGGAACCGGTTCCTTGGAACTTGGCGAAGACCATAAAAGGGCCTTCTTCAGCTTACAAACGAGTAGATCACCGTTGGCAGCTCGCTTTTCAAAACCTGGAGGCTGAAGCATATACACTTCCTCTTGAAGGTCACCTTTGAGGAAGGCGTTGTTAACATCAACTTGTCTGGGGGCCAATTGTTCATAACAGCCAGGGAGAGAAGTATGTTGACAGTGGAGAATCGAATTACCGAACTAAAGGTGTCCAGAAAATCAGCACCAGGGATCTGAGAGAATCCTTTGGCCACCAAGTGTGTTGTATGCCTGTTAAGAGAGCCATCAGAATTGTGTTTGAGTTGAAATAGCCACTTGCAACCAATTGGCTTACGATTCGCTGGTAAAGGTACAATGTCCTAGGTGTCATTATCAACAAGGGCATTATACTCAAGCATAACGACATCATGCCATTTGTTGTCTTGTAAGGCTTCTTGAACTATGGAGGGAACCTCATGATGTTGCAGCTGAAGGATTTTGGGTTTAAATATGCCATCTTTGGCCCGAGTGATCATGCCATGAGTGTTACCAACATTAGTTGGAAGAGGAGCAGATGTAGGTGGAGGAAGATGTGTGTCAGGACCTAAAGAGTCTGTGGTTGTGGCCATAGAAATGTCAGGAATTGCATCTGTAAAACTATCAGAACCAGCCTGTGAAGAAGGAGAGACACGTTCATTAGAGTTAGCAGATGCAGCCATAGTACCAAGTGGTGTAGATGACAAAGGTGGGGGATGCACACTGGTGTTCTCAGCAGGAGTCTGCCCAATAGAATGCGTGCTCATAGATGAAAAATATAATAATAACTTAATAATCCCAACTTGTGGATTAATTAAGTAATATTCACGTTCGGATCAAATCCATAGAATGGTGGTTGTATTTCAAATCAATCTATATATCTAAACAACCGAACTTGTAAGTAGAATCCTTTCCTTGACCAATTTCAAAAATTTTCCCCAAATAGTATTATAATTTGTTATGATATATGTTAGTTGGTGAGTACATGGCATCACCTATGTGTGTATTTTACAAATTACTCTTCATTTTTTTATTCCCTTATGATTTTTTCAAACTGAAAGGTGTGGTTATGGTTGGCCTCGAGGTTCTTTTTGTGGGGCTCATGGTGGTGATTCTGTAACAATCTCAAATGGGGCTAGTAAAATTTTAAGAATTTTTGGGAGATTTAATCTTTCATTTCCAAAATAATAAGTTTTGAGACTTAATTGAATGAATTCAGGTTTGGGAAGCTTGATTTATAAGGAATTGATGACCAATTTGAAAACAGAATAAAGTTTGAAGACAAAAGTGTGAACTCCCCAAAAATTAAATGGCTAAGAGTGTAATTTGACCTTTTTTCTTTGAAGGATAATATATCTGCCAAGTTAACGTGTTGGCAGAGGGGAAAAGAAAGAAAAAAATGAAAGTGAGAAAGAAAGAAATAGGTAGAGATTCAATCTCAGATCTACCGAGATCCGACCGTTCATTTTCGACACCTCCACCATCGTTTCGTTCATCATGTCGAGTCGAGTTCACCGGTACCAACGACATCATCATCGGAGTCACCGTTGGAGGGGGTGTTTGTTTATCGTCGGAAAACTTAAAAGGTTAGTATTCGAACTTTGAGTTTGAATTTTGAAAATCCGAGGCCACCACCGTGTTCAGAAGGTCGAAAACTATCGGCCTATAAAATTTGGTGGCCAACGGCCGCCCACAGCCACCGCACGCGCCCCACGCGCCGCCGGCCGCGAGTGGGCTTCGTCTGGGTTGACCGAGCCACCAAGCCGGTTGACCGAGCCACCAAGCCGGTTGACCGAGCCACCAAGCCGGTTGACCGAGCCGCCGAGCCGTTTGACCGAGCCGGTTGACCGAGCCGCCGAGCCGTTTGACCGAGCCGGTTGACCGAGCCGCCGAGCCGTTTGACCGAGCCGGTTGACCGACCCGTTCGCCCGACCCGACCCGTTGACCCGACCCGGTCAACCAGTGATGTCAGCATGACGTCATCATTGATCGTTGACTTTGACCGTTGACTTTGACTGTTGACCGTTGACTTTGACCGTTGACTTTGACCAAAAAGTCAACTTTTTCTGAAAAGCCCTATTTTATGTTTTTCGACGTCCTGAGTCCGTTTTTGAAGCCCGTTTTGCAAAATTCTGACCTGAAGGACTCCGAATCTGACCTTGAACCCGAAAGTGTTAAATTTTGTTAAGAGCTCTACGGATAAGAACTGAAATGTTAATTTGTGCGATTGAAGGTATTCAAGGTTCCTTGTATTCGGGATTTTGAGGACGTCGCATTCGGGTTCAGGAATGATCGAATGGAATACCATGGTTGACCGATATAGCAAGGATTAAAGGTAATACACTACTACCTCTTGTATGCTTTATGAGCATGTTGGTATGTGTTAATGCATGCATAAAAATGATGATAAGTACTGTTAAATCTGCTCAAGTCAAATCAAATGTAGAAACGAGTATG
Source organism: Hibiscus trionum (assembly GCA_030270665.1). NCBI lineage: Eukaryota > Viridiplantae > Streptophyta > Magnoliopsida > Malvales > Malvaceae > Hibiscus > Hibiscus trionum. Next base: position 17,287,363 of record BSYR01000004.1, read on the forward strand.
ATAAATTAAATAAGACCGAAATGCTCGAATGTGACAGCAAATCTCCAATTCTGAGTGATAGTGTGAAATGTTTAAATGTGATAGATACCTGGACAGGAAATTACGAATCAACCATAATTGTTAAAAGACCCAAAATGCCCTCGCTGACCAAAGTAATCAAAATAGCCCCGAATGTATCGGATATCGTGAAAAATTATAATGTAGAAATCTCTGAATGCCTGATTGGATTAGACCTGGCAAACTTAACCTGAGAACCGAAACCCGAACCGAATTACCCGAACCCATACCCGAACTGACACCGAAAAATCAACCGAACTGAAGTTACCGAACCGAAAATAACCGAACCGAAATCAACCGAACTGAAGTTTACCGAACCGAAAATATCCGAATCGAAATCAACCGAACTGAAGTTTACCGAACCGAAAATAACCGAACCGAAATCAACCGAACTGAAGTTTACCGAACCGAAAATAACCGAATCGAAATCAACCGAACTGAAGTTTACCGAACCGAAAATAACCGAACCGAAATCAACCGAACTGAAGTTTACCGAACCGAAAATAACCGAACCGAAATCAACCGAACTGAAGTTTACCGAACCGAAAATAACCGAACCGAAATCAACCGAACTGAAGTTTACCGAACCGAAAATAACCGAATCGAAATCAACCGAACTGAAGTTTACCGAACCGAAAATAACCGAATCGAAATCAACCGAACTGAAGTTTACCGAACCGAAAATAACCGAACCGAAATCAACCGAACTGAAGTTTACCGAACCGAAAATAACCGAATCGAAATCAACCGAACTGAAGTTTACCGAACCGAAAATAACCGAATCGAAATCAACCGAACTGAAGTTTACCGAACCGAAAATAACCGAACCGAAATCAACCGAACTGAAGTTTACCGAACCGAAAATAACCGAATCGAAATCAACCGAACTGAAGTTTACCGAACCGAAAATAACCGAATCGAAATCAACCGAACTGAAGTTTACCGAACCGAAAATAACCGAATCGAAATCAACCGAACTGAAGTTTACCGAACCGAAAATAACCGAACCGAAATCAACCGAACTGAAGTTTACCGAACCGAAAATAACCGAATCGAAATCAACCGAACTGAAGTTTACCGAACCGAAAATAACCGAATCGAAATCAACCGAACTGAAGTTTACCGAACCGAAAATAACCGAATCGAAATCAACCGAACTGAAGTTTACCGAACCGAAAATAACCGAACCGAAATCAACCGAACTGAAGTTTACCGAACCGAAAATAACCGAACCGAAATCAACCGACCCGAAATGACCCGAAACACAATAGACCCGAACAAAAAAACCGAACCGAAACCGAACTAAAATCGAAACCGAATCTGAACCGAAAATATCAGACCCGAAATAACCGAAACCGAAATGACCCGAACTGAACCCGAACCGATTGACCGCTTTCCACCTCTAGGTTGGATACCCGATGAGTAAATAGAATTTCTGAGCTACCGTTTGCATCTTGTTGGTATACATTACCAAAATGCCTGTGTATGATAAAATGATCATAATGCCCCTGGTAGGCTTAAATGACTAAATCACATATGATATGCCTAAACTCTCAGCGATCTTGATGTATCATCTCCTGACTATCTGGTTTGAACCGTTAGTATAAACCCCTCTTTTAATAGGGGCCTTGTTCCAAAGATCCGTACAACTATCAAAAGTTAATATGATATCTTCCGTAAATGTCAAGTATCTCCAAGGAAATAAACTATTCCACCTAGTGTGTTCCATGTGTCTACACAACTGTTTTTGCATACGGAGTTACATGTTATAATACCGATTATGTGCACATGATAGAATACTTGGACTCACATGAACATGACATGTTTATAATTAAACATGACCGTACTATATTTCTGATATATGCATATGCACATGATATGACCAACATGCTATATGGATGATATATTACTAAAAATACAGCTATTGATTAACCAAACCGTTGCATTAATTGTTACTGGGGTACTTGGGATAGAATATGAAGTGACCGTAGGTTCAGCTCTGATCCAGCTGGTAATTCCTTTACCGTTACAGGTTCCTATGCTTCGGCTAGGGTAATTCCTCACCGTTACCGTTACAGGTTCCTATGCTTCGGCTAGGGTAATTCCTCACCGTTACCGTTACAGGTTCCTATGCTTCGGCTAGGGTAATTCCTCACCGTTACCGTTACAGGTTCCTATGCTTCGGCTAGGGTAATACCTACCATACCGTACCGTACCGTTCCTAAGATGAGGGTTGATAAAAGATTAAACCGTATCGTATTGTTACTTGAACTTTATGTTTTTGAACTGAAAATGTATATTATACTGTTGTTGTACATGTTTTACCTACACCGTTTGGAACACACTAGGAACCGAACTCTCTAATTCCACATCCGTACATTAATAGCCTATAATTACCGTCTAATTCTCGATGATTGAATAAAGAATAAGTACAGTTACTCTCAAGAATAACGTTACCCTGAAATATCGAAAAGGAAATGAAGACCGTTACTGCGTGAAGCATCATGAAAATGTTATGCATACCATATATCTGCATGAGCTTATAACATCTTTTGGTAGTTTTGTATTACTGAGCTTTTCCAAGCTCACGTTGTTTTTATCATCACAGGTTAAAGGAATATATCTTGGTATAACGTTTGACATCAGTGTTGGGAGTTCTCTCGGCGATGCTTTTGGAGTACGGTACCGACATATTTAGTGGGCATGCATATCATTATCGTTTCATGATAGTGTCTGTAAAACGTTTCCTGAAATCTTGTTATAAGTTTAAATGATATCATGAAAGAGTATTTTCCACAAAAGTTACCGTTATAATTTAATGTGTTTTTCAGAGAAAATGTTTTATGTGTACTTTTACCGTGGGTCGCTCCTGTGACCCTAATGTGACTTCTTAGGATCCGTCGTAACGCATAGGCGGGTTTAGGGGGTTACATTTAGTGGTATCAGAGCTTAGAGTTGCGTCTTTCTGGGTTGATCGGCCGATCGTCTGTCATAGGATGTCTGGTCTGTGCATGCCCCTAGATCTTAACCGTACTCCATCAAGCCGAGACTCCGATGTCGAATCATTTCCTGTGATAAGTGCAATTAACTGTTCTGTCCAAAATAGCTTGATCTGTACTGGAAAGAAATATTAGTAATGTTTGTCTACAAATTGGATTAAATTGATGGATTTGAATCTGGATAGAGAACCTGAGATGGTTTATGCATGTGAAGTAGAAGATCTGAAACAGATTAAGAATAAATGTTTGATCGAACGAGGAAACCGATATAAGATTACAAGTAAAGTAGCTCGGTGATAATAAGTGTGATTGAGAATGTTCTGACAAAAATTTGATAAAAGTATTACGAATTTAAAAGAAAAGTGTCTGTGAGATCGGTGGAAGTATAGATTATGTGGTGGCTCTGTTATGCACGAAGGAAACAATTATCGGAGTATTTTAATGAATGTAAGAGATATTCGTTTAAAACCTTTGTTATACTTGTCCAGTATGAAGAAAGACATTTTGGGGAAAAGTGACGCAATGTACCGTTATGTGTATCATACTTATGGAATTTTATTGTTTACATCTTGATTTTGGAAGACTCTCTTTGGGGCCTTGAATACTTGTCTAAGCTACAGTTACAGTCGTTCATCCGCAAACCGTTAGTTAATTCGTATGAGTTATGTCTATTACAGAAAATACGCAATGGGTCGTATGAGTGACCTCTGTAATAGTAGGAAAGGTTTTCTATCCCCGACCGAGTCTGTTTAAAATAAAAGTTATGAGACAAATATTTTCTTGGCACCGTACAAGATTCCGTATGGGTGCAATTACCGTATTCTGATAAACAGGTCTGAGATGAATTTGAATATAAAGTTACTTCGCGTGATTAAGGATATAACCGACTGTGAGACACGAGGAATAACCATAATCTGATGGACAAGTTTCAGCGGGTAAAAAAAAACGGAATTACAGTTTTGCTGTGATCCAACTCTGGTAAATTTCGAGGACGAAATTTCTTTTAAGGGGGAGAGAATTGTAACAATCTCAAATGGGGCTAGTAAAATTTTAAGAATTTTTGGGAGATTTAATCTTTCATTTCCAAAATAATAAGTTTTGAGACTTAATTGAATGAATTCAGGTTTGGGAAGCTTGATTTATAAGGAATTGATGACCAATTTGAAAACAGAATAAAGTTTGAAGACAAAAGTGTGAACTCCCCAAAAATTAAATGGCTAAGAGTGTAATTTGACCTTTTTTCTTTGAAGGATAATATATCTGCCAAGTTAACGTGTTGGCAGAGGGGAAAAGAAAGAAAAAAATGAAAGTGAGAAAGAAAGAAATAGGTAGAGATTCAATCTCAGATCTACCGAGATCCGACCGTTCATTTTCGACACCTCCACCATCGTTTCGTTCATCATGTCGAGTCGAGTTCACCGGTACCAACGACATCATCATCGGAGTCACCGTTGGAGGGGGTGTTTGTTTATCGTCGGAAAACTTAAAAGGTTAGTATTCGAACTTTGAGTTTGAATTTTGAAAATCCGAGGCCACCACCGTGTTCAGAAGGTCGAAAACTATCGGCCTATAAAATTTGGTGGCCAACGGCCGCCCACAGCCACCGCACGCGCCCCACGCGCCGCCGGCCGCGAGTGGGCTTCGTCTGGGTTGACCGAGCCACCAAGCCGGTTGACCGAGCCACCAAGCCGGTTGACCGAGCCGGTTGACCGAGCCACCAAGCCGGTTGACCGAGCCGCCGAGCCGTTTGACCGAGCCGGTTGACCGAGCCGCCGAGCCGTTTGACCGAGCCGGTTGACCGAGCCGCCGAGCCGTTTGACCGAGCCGGTTGACCGACCCGTTCGCCCGACCCGACCCGTTGACCCGACCCGGTCAACCAGTGATGTCAGCATGACGTCATCATTGATCGTTGACTTTGACCGTTGACTTTGACTGTTGACCGTTGACTTTGACCGTTGACTTTGACCAAAAAGTCAACTTTTTCTGAAAAGCCCTATTTTATGTTTTTCGACGTCCTGAGTCCGTTTTTGAAGCCCGTTTTGCAAAATTCTGACCTGAAGGACTCCGAATCTGACCTTGAACCCGAAAGTGTTAAATTTTGTTAAGAGCTCTACGGATAAGAACTGAAATGTTAATTTGTGCGATTGAAGGTATTCAAGGTTCCTTGTATTCGGGATTTTGAGGACGTCGCATTCGGGTTCAGGAATGATCGAATGGAATACCATGGTTGACCGATATAGCAAGGATTAAAGGTAATACACTACTACCTCTTGTATGCTTTATGAGCATGTTGGTATGTGTTAATGCATGCATAAAAATGATGATAAGTACTGTTAAATCTGCTCAAGTCAAATCAAATGTAGAAACGAGTATGATAAATTAAATAAGACCGAAATGCTCGAATGTGACAGCAAATCTCCAATTCTGAGTGATAGTGTGAAATGTTTAAATGTGATAGATACCTGGACAGGAAATTACGAATCAACCATAATTGTTAAAAGACCCAAAATGCCCTCGCTGACCAAAGTAATCAAAATAGCCCCGAATGTATCGGATATCGTGAAAAATTATAATGTAGAAATCTCTGAATGCCTGATTGGATTAGACCTGGCAAACTTAACCTGAGAACCGAAACCCGAACCGAATTACCCGAACCCATACCCGAACTGACACCGAAAAATCAACCGAACTGAAGTTACCGAACCGAAAATAACCGAACCGAAATCAACCGAACTGAAGTTTACCGAACCGAAAATAACCGAATCGAAATCAACCGAACTGAAGTTTACCGAACCGAAAATAACCGAACCGAAATCAACCGAACTGAAGTTTACCGAACCGAAAATAACCGAATCGAAATCAACCGAACTGAAGTTTACCGAACCGAAAATAACCGAACCGAAATCAACCGAACTGAAGTTTACCGAACCGAAAATAACCGAACCGAAATCAACCGAACTGAAGTTTACCGAACCGAAAATAACCGAACCGAAATCAACCGAACTGAAGTTTACCGAACCGAAAATAACCGAATCGAAATCAACCGAACTGAAGTTTACCGAACCGAAAATAACCGAATCGAAATCAACCGAACTGAAGTTTACCGAACCGAAAATAACCGAACCGAAATCAACCGAACTGAAGTTTACCGAACCGAAAATAACCGAATCGAAATCAACCGAACTGAAGTTTACCGAACCGAAAATAACCGAATCGAAATCAACCGAACTGAAGTTTACCGAACCGAAAATAACCGAACCGAAATCAACCGAACTGAAGTTTACCGAACCGAAAATAACCGAATCGAAATCAACCGAACTGAAGTTTACCGAACCGAAAATAACCGAATCGAAATCAACCGAACTGAAGTTTACCGAACCGAAAATAACCGAATCGAAATCAACCGAACTGAAGTTTACCGAACCGAAAATAACCGAACCGAAATCAACCGAACTGAAGTTTACCGAACCGAAAATAACCGAATCGAAATCAACCGAACTGAAGTTTACCGAACCGAAAATAACCGAATCGAAATCAACCGAACTGAAGTTTACCGAACCGAAAATAACCGAATCGAAATCAACCGAACTGAAGTTTACCGAACCGAAAATAACCGAACCGAAATCAACCGAACTGAAGTTTACCGAACCGAAAATAACCGAACCGAAATCAACCGACCCGAAATGACCCGAAACACAATAGACCCGAACAAAAAAACCGAACCGAAACCGAACTAAAATCGAAACCGAATCTGAACCGAAAATATCAGACCCGAAATAACCGAAACCGAAATGACCCGAACTGAACCCGAACCGATTGACCGCTTTCCACCTCTAGGTTGGATACCCGATGAGTAAATAGAATTTCTGAGCTACCGTTTGCATCTTGTTGGTATACATTACCAAAATGCCTGTGTATGATAAAATGATCATAATGCCCCTGGTAGGCTTAAATGACTAAATCACATATGATATGCCTAAACTCTCAGCGATCTTGATGTATCATCTCCTGACTATCTGGTTTGAACCGTTAGTATAAACCCCTCTTTTAATAGGGGCCTTGTTCCAAAGATCCGTACAACTATCAAAAGTTAATATGATATCTTCCGTAAATGTCAAGTATCTCCAAGGAAATAAACTATTCCACCTAGTGTGTTCCATGTGTCTACACAACTGTTTTTGCATACGGAGTTACATGTTATAATACCGATTATGTGCACATGATAGAATACTTGGACTCACATGAACATGACATGTTTATAATTAAACATGACCGTACTATATTTCTGATATATGCATATGCACATGATATGACCAACATGCTATATGGATGATATATTACTAAAAATACAGCTATTGATTAACCAAACCGTTGCATTAATTGTTACTGGGGTACTTGGGATAGAATATGAAGTGACCGTAGGTTCAGCTCTGATCCAGCTGGTAATTCCTTTACCGTTACAGGTTCCTATGCTTCGGCTAGGGTAATTCCTCACCGTTACCGTTACAGGTTCCTATGCTTCGGCTAGGGTAATTCCTCACCGTTACCGTTACAGGTTCCTATGCTTCGGCTAGGGTAATTCCTCACCGTTACCGTTACAGGTTCCTATGCTTCGGCTAGGGTAATACCTACCATACCGTACCGTACCGTTCCTAAGATGAGGGTTGATAAAAGATTAAACCGTATCGTATTGTTACTTGAACTTTATGTTTTTGAACTGAAAATGTATATTATACTGTTGTTGTACATGTTTTACCTACACCGTTTGGAACACACTAGGAACCGAACTCTCTAATTCCACATCCGTACATTAATAGCCTATAATTACCGTCTAATTCTCGATGATTGAATAAAGAATAAGTACAGTTACTCTCAAGAATAACGTTACCCTGAAATATCGAAAAGGAAATGAAGACCGTTACTGCGTGAAGCATCATGAAAATGTTATGCATACCATATATCTGCATGAGCTTATAACATCTTTTGGTAGTTTTGTATTACTGAGCTTTTCCAAGCTCACGTTGTTTTTATCATCACAGGTTAAAGGAATATATCTTGGTATAACGTTTGACATCAGTGTTGGGAGTTCTCTCGGCGATGCTTTTGGAGTACGGTACCGACATAGTTAGTGGGCATGCATATCATTATCGTTTCATGATAGTGTCTGTAAAACGTTTCCTGAAATCTTGTTATAAGTTTAAATGATATCATGAAAGAGTATTTTCCACAAAAGTTACCGTTATAATTTAATGTGTTTTTCAGAGAAAATGTTTTATGTGTACTTTTACCGTGGGTCGCTCCTGTGACCCTAATGTGACTTCTTAGGATCCGTCGTAACGCATAGGCGGGTTTAGGGGGTTACAGATTCTAACTCTGAAAAATCTAGAGAAGGGTGGTGCCCACGTAGGATGTATGATCGTCGTAGAGGCATTGGACGGGTTAGTATTTTGCTTATTCAATTTTCATTTTTTTACTATTTATTGCATCATTAATCCATCTTTTTGTACCCTTAGGAATGATTTCAAGCGTGATGGCGTTAGACGTGGCAATTGGGGTAGCACTACCGATGAAGTCGCTCCGTGAGTATCCTTTTTTCTAATCTCTTATTCTTTATTCATTATGAAGTTTCTTAGATGATATGCATTATGCATATATGTGTGTGTGTCTCTGTGTATATGTATATATTTTCCTATGCAAACTCATCTGTTTATGCATCTTTTATTTTGGCTAAAATAAGAGAAATTGAAGAAAATGTCCCTGCGGATGAAAAGGATGTGAGAAGTAGTCTGGCGAGGAAGATAGTGCAGATGCTAGCAAGGAGAATGCTGCAAATGAAGCTGAGGAGGAGTTTGAAACTAAGGTGGTGTTTTATACACAGAGGAAGATGGTGTTTTATAGAGAAATTAAATATTGTTGGATTAATTAATATATTTTATTTTTTAAATTTATTTCATTTTCACCCTTATTAGCAGCATAAATTTGTGTAAAATAATTAAAAATTATGATATTATAATATAACTATGAATTTAAAACATTGAAAACGGTTAACCTTCTAACGTTTAGTTTTTTATCAAATCAACAATTAATTTTCAATCTTTCGTAATAAAATTTGTTCAAGTTAATAAGAAAAAAATATTAATGAATATCTATATTTAGGTGTCGATTGTCAAGTTGATTTGGTTAAAAGAAAACACAAATATAAAGAAAATATAAATATGCATTTTATGTATTTTTTATTTTTTATTTTTTAATTGATTATATATGTAGGGAAAATATACCATGCACTGGCGGTGAAAACTATAAGTTCTCACAAGCGCCTTTATTTTATGGTATATGGGCTTAGTTTAGGGTGTAGGGTTTAGGGGTTTAGTTGTAGGAATTTAGAATTTAGGGATAGTGGTTAGAATCGAGATTTAGGGTATATGAGTTAGAGTTTAGTTTTTAGGGCAATATGGCGAGGATTTAGATTTTAATCTATAAACCCTAATTATAACTCTAAACTATAAATTTCAACCATTATTTCTAAATTCAAAACTCATACATTTAAACCCCTAAACCATACACCCTAAACTAAGTCCCTAAACCTTAAAATTAAGGCGCTTGTGGAAACTAAAAGTTTCCACCGTCTATGCATAGTATAATTGCCCATATATGTATATATATAATTAATTATATATGTATATATAATAAAAACTTTATTTAACCTTTTAAATTGATTTAAAAAATAATAGTTTACATTTATCGACACTTAACATTTTACATTTATCAAAACTTTGAACTCATCAAATCATAGACTTCTTCAAATGTCGGGAAAATATCATTATCAACTATCAAGCCAGGTCAATATCAGTTCAGGTCAACAACAGGTCAGGTTCAAAATAGGTCGGGTAATATCGGCTATCCGCCAGGTCGGTCTTGGGTTCGGGTTCGTTTTAGTCGAGTGCAGGTCGGGTTTCGGGTCAACATTAGCAGGTCTAATTCGGGTTCAGGTCGTTCTCGGTCGGGTTCGGTTACTACAGTGATAGGTCCAACTCGGGTTCGGGTCAACAACAGTCGGTTACAGATCGAGTTCGGGTCATCCAATCCTTAGGTCAAACCAGGTTCTGACTCGAACAAATTTCAGTCGAATTTTCAGGTTGAGTTAGCTTTTTACATCCCTACCTAGCTCCGCCCATCGCTGAGGGTTATAACCTCTCGCCTTCATTTGGTTTGTTTCATGAAGTGAAATTCACTCCTGATTGTAGGGGAAAAAAACAAATCTAATATGCAAAGAAAGTGAGATGTTCAACTTAGAAACAATACAGCTATTAAAAGAACCAGTGGTCTAGTTTTACTAGAATAGTAGCTTGCCACAGAACAGACCCGGGTTCAATCCCGGCTGGTGCAGTTGTAACTTTTTTTCACGTTTATTGTCCAGCTTAGTTCATTCTCTGCAAAATCAAAGTCACCACATTAGGTGGGAGTGCAGTAGAAGAGGTTGTAAATATATTATTTTATATCCAACCCAATGACAACAAACACAGCAGCGCTTCCTTCGCTTCTAAAATTTCATTTTTAGTTTTGAAACTCGGGGTCTGATAGACAAATCTTACTTGATTCATGTGTGTGTAGAGAGCTGTTATTGTTCATTGAAATATTGTTTTGTTTAATCTTGCAACAAACAGCCCCGTGCAACATTGGGAAGATATTTCATGCTGAGACGATTATCCCACATGGAAGAAATATACGAGTGAATCAGTGGCCTGGCTCTATAAATAGAAGACGACTACCTACTTCGCAGTTTATTTACCTGGGCTGGGTCTTTAACGATCATAAAGGTCAATGGCCTAGGTAAGCAATTCATTGCCTAAGTTTTCCCAATTTATGAGAGCCGACGTAATTTAATGTAGTGAATAAATAATGTAGAACGATAGGGAAATTTGTATTATGGAAACAATGGGTCCTTTAAAATTATAATTAAAATTATTTTTTTTAATAGATTCGAATCAAATATACCTAACTCTTCCAAACATAAACGGGTTTACAAATTCAATCCCTCATCTTATTTCCAGCCGGCGCTGCCTCAACCCCGTCACTTCAACCCTTTTTTATTAATTATATTTCATAACCCTTTAACTTGGACCTATATATTAAAATGGATTGTTTTCATTTTACATATTATAATCTACTAGTTAATGATGGCCAAAGTGGAGAAGCAGAATAAATAATCAAATTATAATTTGAAAAAAAAAAAGGTTTTTGCACTTGAAAATGATGATCCATTACCTAAGAAATCAGTTTAGGAGAGTTGGGTATATTTGATTCGAATCTATTAAAAAATTATAAACTCATTTCTATTTTTTAAGAGTGATTTTGTTAGGGTTTAGTAGAATTGGGTATATTTGATTATAACCTATTAAAAAATATTATAAAGTAATTATAAAATTTGATTTTTATTTTCTTAAGAGATAATTTTAATTATAATTTTAGTCCTTTGGATTTTTAAATTTTTTTAAAAAATTAATGGTGTTCATCGTTAGTGGTGTTCAGCAATGTTTGTCGCACGTGATAGACTCTTCCTTTGTATTATTCTCAAAAATAAATTTGTGTATAATGTCTTCATCAAATCATCTATTTATAGGCATAAGAAGTACATAATACATTAAACTCTAATTAATGAAGGTAATACTCTTAATAATAAAGCAAATCAAATCTCTTTGATAAAGTTCTTATTATGATAGACATCCACATAGATAAATATTTATAACACTCCCCCTTGGATGTATATGAAGATAATGTGTCTCGTTAAAACATTATTAAGATAAAAATTCAGTGGGAAAAAATTCTTTAGTGAAGGAAAAAGAGTACATTCATCTTTGATACGCATAATGTGTTTCCTCATTAAAAATCTTTCCAGGAAAACCCATTGGGACAAAACCTCGATTAAGGGAAAAAGAGTGTAACGCGTATTTACTCCCCCTCATGAAAACACCACATAAGATCATTGAATCTTCATAATTAAATTTTAAATACTTTTTCTAAAGATTATGAGGGATGAAACTTTAGAGTAATATATTCCATGATGTATCCACTTTGCATTATCTCTACAAGATAGCATTTGTATCATATCTTGTGAAAATAAATCATATATCTTCTGGATATGTTAGGTCAATGGTCTTAGCCAAACACATTTTTGGCTTGCCTCGTGCATAATAATTATTTCAACAAGATTTGAGGAGGCATTGACGAATGTTTGAAGATCTAAAGGTAATGAATGATCTTTGTATATCCATGGATATTTCTTGACCAACTAATGTATGGTGCTTCAAGACCAAGAAAAGATATAATTATCTTTATTCACATCCAATAATCTTACAATATATATGCTTTATCCATATTGAAACTTGTTTAAGATTCTTTCAACTTATGTCCATTCATAGATAAAAACACACATTTAAGTGCTTAATCTTTAGGTCAAGATAAAACCACATCTCGAGATTCTTTTTCTCAAATACTTTCATTAAATACTTTGAAAGCTCTTCACGAGTTTCCAATTTAAAGCTCTTCATGAGTGCTAATGATATAATGAATCTTGATCCAAACTCCTTTATAAAAACACATAAGGAAATCTGATCATTCTTACAATATTTTCTCAATTAATACTCACTAACGCGATTATACCAAATACGCCAAAAAATTCAAGGAGACATGTCCAAATAAATTTTTTCAAAAATTTTCAAATGCTTCTAGCATTTTAAATCCTTCAAGGATAAATATGGATCCACAAAATAATTAGACGTATATAAAATATTCATAACTGCCACAATAATTGCATCCACCATGAAGTAATTAAAACTCTTGATAAATCATAATTCAAGTCAAATTTACGACAACTTATTAGTGCCTCACTTGCATTACACCTTTAGGTGTTTGGACCGTTGATCCAAATACTTCTCTTTTAAAAGTTCAAAGCGTCTTTCTACATTGGCCAGTTCAATATCTATACTTTTGAATAAATTTCTTTCTTTACTTCTATAGAACTATTCTATGTAAAATTGTTTGTAAAAATTTAAAAAAAGTTGGGGCTATCCCCCTCAAGTCCCATGGTTCCACCCCTTTTTGTTACTTTCTTGAGAATACTACTGCAAAGACCTGACAAACTTAACCCGAGACCCGAAACCAAAATTGTATTACTCAAACTGAGACTCGATTTTGACCCGAACACGAAGATCCGAAGTTGACCCAAAACTCGAAATAAACCGAACCGAATCGAAATCGACCCAATTTTTTTTGTTGAAACGAAATGGACCCAAACCGAATGCTACCTGAACCGAAAGCTGAACCGAATATCGACCCGATTTTAACCCGAAAATTAAGGTAAAATAAATGAATAATTTATTTTTAATATTATTTATTTTAACAATATAATAAATAATAAAATGAAGTATGTTTTATTATCTTTTTGTACTATACCATGGAAGAGACCGTTGCTCTTGTCAAAGTTGTGGTATAATAACATTTTATGTCATTTTGACTAAAAATTAAATCTTAGAAATTAAAATGAACAAAAATATCATTATATTAAATTAATAGACTAAATTACAAAGATTAGTTAATTTCGACTAAAAGTAAATTTTTAGACTAAATATCATTACGGGGAGAGGATTTCTATATCCGAAGTCTAAACCGTGGGGATACTTGTGACTAAATTAAATTAAACTAAAACTTGAAATTGAATATTAGTACTAAAATGTAACATTTTAAATGCAACATGACCGAAAAAAGTAATTAATTTCTAGCTTAAAAAATTGGTGGCTTATTTCCCTCCAAAATTGTCTTTTCCCTCTCTATTTTTACCAATTGTCATTTTTTAATCCAGCTTAAAAATTTGTGGCTTAATTCCCTTCAAAATTTTGTCTTTTCCCTCTCTATTTTTACCAATTGTCTTTATCTCTTTCTTTTTTTAATTTAATTGAGTTTCAATTTAAATTAATTTAATTGAAATTTCACATTTAGTTTTAGAATTATTTTAATTATGTCCGTGATTTATGCTTCTAGATTTTAGTTAGCTCAATTAGATCCTAAGTTTAATAAATTAATTCACTTCAGACATCATCATCATCATCATTATTATTATTATTATTATTATTATTATTATTATTATTATTATTATTATTATTATTATTATTATTATTATTATTATTATTATTATTATAAACTTTGATTTAATATAATTATACACAAAATTTTGATATGGATACATGAAGCTTTGATTTAAATATTTAATCAAATTCAAATACATAGATTAACAAGTTGAATCAGAATTAATCTCATACACTAATAACTCTAAGCTAAACCATAAATACTAAACCTCAAACCCTAAATCCAACTCAAACCGAATTGATCCAAAAATTCAAATGTTGACTCGACCCGAACGACCCGATTTTGACCAGAATCGAAAGCGACCCAAACGACCCGATTTTGACCCGACCCGAAAACAAACGATCCGATTTTGACTCGATCCAATACCCGAAACGAATCTGACTCATCACAGACCCGAATTAGACCCGAACCCGAACCGAATCTAAATCGATTCTAGATAGACCCGAAACGACCCGAACCGAACGACCCGATTACCACCTCTAGATACACCACATACATTAATTATTAAAAATCTCAAGGTCTAGATAAAATTACAATTTAGGTTGACTTTAATTTTTCAGTTTTTATAAAATAAATAATAAAATTCATTGGAAAAATATTGATACACATGTCGTGTAAGTTTACACGTGCCTTTTAGTTTTATGGGTTAGAGTTTTAATTTAGGGTATAAAGTTTAAGAATTTAGTGTTTAGAATTTAAGGTTAGTGTTTAGAATTTAGGGAATAAGGTTTAGGCTTAGTTTTTTAGAGTTATGTTAGAAATTTAAATTTTATTGTGTAAATATACATGCTTGTGTAAAATTAATTTTATACAATATGTGTATTAAAAATTTATCTAAAATTTATTATGATATTTTTTAATGAAATTGATTTTCTTTTAATAAATGATAGGGCGAAATGAGATTCTATCTTTGGGTTGAAATCATTATCAAGCAAAAATATTAGCAGACTTCAAGTCATGATAGATAACAGGTGGATTGGCCTTGCAATGTCGATATTCGATTCCTCGAGCAACACATACAATTATATTTATAAAATTATTCCAACTTAGAGGCTTTTGTCCTTGTCCTAAATATGTGGAAGCAAATTTACACCGGCGACTACGGTTACATAAAATTTTCGAGCAACTATCTCCGGTGATGACGGCGGTTACGAAAAAAAATGTATATGAATGAGTTTAGGGAGGATGAAGAATTTAATATTAATATTTTAAATTAAAGATCAAAGTAAAAAATATAAAGATGAAAGTGTTATTCAACCCAAATTCTAATTTTGTTTTAAAATATGATTAATTGTACGTCAGAATCATTATAGTTTTTAATAATTATTTAAAAATCTTTTAAAAAAATTAGTATTGCGTAACATTAATGGTGTATAGAGCCTATAACTGTATGTGTCGCTCATTCTAGACTTATCATTTTTTTTGAATAAATATTTTTTATTTATCCAAAGCACCTCAAATGTAGAAATAAAAAAGCAGTATACTCCCCAAATAAAATCTAATAGCTATACAAATGAACCTAGCATCCCCAACTGCCTATATCAAGTCCCAGTCAACAAGCAATACAGAAGAAGAATGAAGAAATTTGCTACGACCCTTTAAACGTAAACTGACATCATGCTTGATTTTCAAGACAACAACAGAAACACTTCTTATACTATTTCATGCAGTATATTATTCTTTTCTTGTCAAACAAAATATAGAAATCCACAGCGAAGTATACGAATAATAGTAGCTTTCAGTAATTTTCCTTTACCATACTTACCATCTACATCAGATTGTCAAAGAAAACATTACCATGCCTGCAAAATCACATCCAGCAAAAATAGGATCTCTACTCTCCAAAACAAAATCACAAAGACACACACTTGATCAACTTGGCAGCCCCACGTTATCATTTTATCCTTAATCAATTAGCAGTATATCTTGAACCACAAGTTAAGAAATAAAGGAATGACGAAGAAGGGATAAACCACCCCAAATAATTTAAAATCAAGACACCTTCTCTTGCTTATGCCTAGGTCCTTCTTCGTTGTATAATCACCCTGCAAAGCACCTACATGCACCTAATCATCTCTAAGCTTAAGTAGCTTATTCTATGCCCAACTATAGTTGCTCTTCAAAGGGGTCTGTCAAATAGAACTTTCCATATTTCTTTACCCAAGCCACCCAAAGTGACCCAGACTGAACAAGGATATGTCATAAATATTTCATCATACACAGTATGCCTTTAACTCCCAAGTCCCGTCACAGTTTGGATGACAAACCTTCTCGCAACTCACTCTAGCTCTTCTAGTTGAGCCATCCGAACCCTTCCAAAAAAAGAATTGTATAGCTTGATAATCTGCTTGAGGACCATTGCAGATAATATAAACATTCGACACCAAAAATTTTGAATACTAAATATCGCAGTCTAAGTAAATTGCAATCTTCCTGCAAATGAAAGTTACCGAGAAGGACAACTCCTAATTTTCTTAACAATTTCCCCCACTAAACCTTCATAATCTGAGCAAGAAGCTCGTTTAGTAATCAAGGGCACCCAAAGTGCAAACTCTGAAACCATTTAGAGCATCCATATTTTGCATCTCAACAGTTGGAATTCCAACACCAAATAATTTACTTTTTGAAGCATTCATTTGAAGGTCTGGCATTTGATAAAAAAAATCACAATTCTCTTTACAACAATGAGAGCTCCAATATTTCCCTTAGTGAACACTAAGTGTAGAATACAGTAGAGAATATATTTTCTGATTTTTATTAATTAACTATATGAGAATATATACAAATCTAATTTTCCTATACTAGGCAACTTAATATATTATAATAAATATAATATATTGGTCATAAAAATTAGCCTATAAATTTGTGACAAACTATAACCAACACTAAAAATCTTATCTTATTTACAACTCACACTCCCCCTTAAGCCGGTGAATATACGATGTATAATCCCAACTTGAATGTGAATTCATCAAAATTTGCCTTTGGTAATTCTTTAATAAACACATCAGTTAGCTACTCCTTGGTAGAAACATATGATAAATATTTTCTTCCACCATTCACCTTTTTTGAAATAAAATGCTTATCAATTTCCTCGTGTTTCATTATGTTGTGATGAATTGGATTCCTAGCAATCCTAATGGCAGATTGATTGTCACTTAGGATTTGAAATTTTTCATCTTGATTCAGTACCGAATTCTTTAATAATCTCAGCAGCCACATTCTCTCACATATTCCAAGTGCTAAAGCTCTATATTTAGCTTCATTCACTGCTTTAAGAGACAACCAATTGTTTCTTGCTTCTCCAAGTTATTAAGTTTCTCCATACAAATGAACAATAACCATTAGTTGACCTCCTTTAAGTAAGCTCTCCAGCTCAGCTTGAATCTGTGAATACATACATTGTTCTGTCTTCAGATTTTTTGAAAAAAAAAACCATGGCCTGGGGTTAGTTTTAAATATCTTATTATTTTGTGGACAACATCAAGATGCTTTTCCATAGGATCTGACATGTATTGGCTGATAATATTAACAGGAAAAGCTATATATGATATTGTTAGTGACAAATATATTAGATTTCCAACTAGCCTTTGATACGCTCCTTGTCCACTGGAGGTCCCATTTCTTCCCTCTTTAATTTTAAATTTGTTTTTATTGGAGTTTCTGCAAGCTTCCATCCCGACATTGTACTTTCAAATAAAAGATCCAAAACATACTTCCTTTGGTTGATTATAAGTGTCGCGACCGTTTTTAAAACTCGTTTGTGGAAAAATGACCTGACGATTGGGGTTTTGAAAAATCGGAATTTTTTACTTTAATTTGATCTTGAAATTAGGGGGTTTTTCGTTTTTAATCAAATTTCCTTTACTTTTTTAAAAATCGTTTTGGAGTCGCCACCGATCACTTTGGTAGACCGGACACCATAAAAAATGGACTAGAGATTTTTTTAATCAAATTTGGGTTCGAGAGTCGGTTACGTGTGGGGAAGGATTAGCACCCCTACAAACGCCCGTTATCGGTATCTTATTAATTCCGCGTGACATTTTGGCGTTTTGAACATTAATCTGAATTTAATTAAATCTTTTAATTGTTAAATGGATTCCATTCCGAATGGGAATATCCTTTTAATTGTTAAATACATTTTGGACGAATATAAGTCTCAAAACATCCAAATACATTAGGGCACTTCAATTTATATTCAAAATGTATATCAACACAAAAGGTTTGATGCATGTCTGATTATTTTCTTGTCCATTTTAAGTAAACCCTAATTAAAGCTTCATTAATTAGTTGATTAAAATTCTATGAATATTATTAATTTTTGGACTCTTATTGTAACATCCAAATAATTGGACATTACACATATTAGACCTAAAAGTAATAATATTTCTAACTTAAGTGCCACTAATTATTTAACCATATTTTTAAATTTTACTAAACTAACTATATAAATACCATTTTCTAAGTTCAAATGACATATTAAATACTTCACTAAAATACTCTCTTGATTGACATCTCATTGCAATGAGACACTAATCAAATTAGAGTATTAAAGTGTTCATTTAATACTCATTTATTTTCTATAATGATCCCACCTATCAAATTAATTAAATTTAATTAAAGAACTTAGTCCTAAAAGACTCTAATTTTAAATATACTAGGTGAGTTAAATTCTCTTAAACAAGTATACAACATGCATATTAAAAAAACATGCAATCATACAAATAATCGATGCAGCTAAAATAAATTAAAGCTGAAAATAGGATCAAATTAAATTAAATTGTAAACTAGAGGATCAAATTTTATTTAAAAGGTGACCAGATTATAACATGCTACAAATCTTGAAGGACCAAGAAAGCAAATGGCCCAAAAAATAAAAAAAAAACACGGATCTAACGACCCGACCCGGGCTGAAACGCGCGGACCCTGTCCCGGGTTCAGGTCCACCCGTGGGTCGGTGTATTTAAACCCCTCTCACCCGAAACCAGTTCTTCTTTTCCTCATTTTTTTTAAAATTGATTCTCTCTCTAAGCCGTTTAGATTTTTTAATTATCTTCTGGAGGAAAACGGTTTTGACAAAGTAATTGAAGATACTATCTGTAAGTCTAGTAGAGTGGCGGCTAACGAGAGCATTTTGTGCCTACTAAGAAGAGCCAAAGGTGGCATTAAAAGTTTCCCGCGCATGGATAAAGAGAATCTCTGTAGGAGCATCTCTGACCTGGAAATGGAGATTTTTAAACTAAACCAGGAAATTCAAGAGGGCACTGGGTCGGACACTGCTCAATGTTTACTTGCTGACTTCAAAGGACAGCTCTGGAACCTCCTCAGAAAAGAGGAACGGCTTTGGCTTCAGTATTCGAGAGCAAAGTGGTTTTCGGAAGGCGACCGCAACACGCGGTTTTTTCATCTAACGGCAACTAATAGGAAAAACAGAAACCAAATCAGCTCGATGATGTTCAATGGGGAAAAGATCTCAGAACCTGGTAGATTAAAGAAAGGCATTTTTGACTACTTTGCAAACATGTATAAGGCAGGAGACACGCTTAGCGTACGTGACATGGATTTAGATTTTTCTCGTCTCTCGACAGAGGATGCGGAGTTTCTGGAAAGAAAATTCTCGGAAGAGGAAGTGTGGGGAGCAATTTCTTCCATGGAAAGTTCGAAAGCCCCGGGTTCGGATGGCTTTAATATGGCGTTTTTTAAGAGGTATTGGGATCTGTTAAAACCGAAAATAATGGAATTTTTTGGTGATTTCTACGAGGGTGCCGAATGGGATGAAGGCACCAACCATTCCTTTATCACCCTTATTCCAAAAGTCCCCAATCCGGAAAGCCTCAATGATTATTGGCCAATTAGCCTCGTGAGCAGCATATATAAAATACTTTCTAAAGTGCTATCGAGAAGGTTGAAAGTGGTGCTCAGTTCGATTATTAATGAGACTCAGTTTGCGTTTGTGGCGGGAAGGCAGATTCTCGATTGCTCTTTTATAGCAAATGAAGCAGTTGATTATGTTCAAAAAATGGGCTTGAAAGGTGTGGTGTTTAAAACTGATTTTAAACGAGCATATGACTCGGTGAGTTGGGAGTTTCTGAGGCTAGTTCTTAAGAAGATGGGCTTCGGGGAGCGATGGCAGATGTGGATTCTTAAATGTATTTCGACGGCTAAGATTTCTGTTCTTGTGAATGGGTCCCCTACCCCAAGTTTTGCTCTCGGACGGGGCCTTCGACAAGGCTGCCCCTTGTCGCCAATGCTTTTTAACGTCATTGGCGAAGCTTTATCTTTAATGATCAAGAAAGCTGCAAATAAGGGTCTGTTCCATGCTTTTCAGATCGGGAGAGGAGAGGAAGGAATGTCGTTATCCCACCTTCAATTTGCGGACGACTTAATCTTTTTTTGTGGCGCCTCAGTCGGTCAGGTAAAAAACATTAGAAGAGTGTTGAGAATAGTTGAAGTAGCTGCTGGATTACAGCTTAATATGGGCAAATGTCGTTTATTTGGTATTGGTCTCGATCACAGCACTATTGCGGAATGGGCGGATGTTCTGGGTTGTCAAGTGGAGACTTTTCCGGCCGAGTACCTGGGCCTCCCCCTCGGCCCGAAAAGGAATTCGAAAGCTTTGTGGGAACCCGTGATTAGTAAATTCCATTCTGCTCTATCGGGTTGGAAGGGCTGTAACTTGTCGTTTGCAGGAAGGCTTGTTTTAATTAAATCAGTTTTGGCCTCCCTCCCTACTTATTTTATGTCGCTTTTTAAATTGCCTGTGGAAGTGCTAAAGATATTAAATGGCATCATGGCCAGATTCTTGTGGAGGGGTGCGTCGGATCAAACGAAATTGCATTGGGTCAACTGGAGTTCTATTTGCAAACCTCTTGAATTAGGCGGTCTTGGCGTGTGTGATTTAAGTCTTTTAAACAGAGCGTTGCTGGGAAAGTGGATTTTTAAATTTGCAGCAGGGTCGGGCAATGTGTGGAAGAGGGTGGTTTGTGCAAAAGTTAACGAGGCTAGCTCAGAAATAGTCATTCAACCGAAGGTTCATAGACTTGAGTCGTGGACTTGGAGAGGGATCAAAGCCTCCTTTTTTAAAGATGATGCAGTAGGGTTGTGTTTTCGGAACAATGTTAGATTGCTGGTTGGCGAGGGGATTTCGATTCGGTTCTGGGATGATAGGTGGTTGGGAGAGAGCCCGCTAAAACTAGAGTATCCACGTATCTATGCTCTTGCAGTAAATAAGGATTGTGTAATTGCAGATCTTGGAAGAAAGGATCATCAAGGTTGGCGATGGGAAATTCCTATTAGACGGCAACTTTTTGACTGGGAACTGGACCAATGGAATTCGCTGATGGGGCGACTAAACAATTTCTCGTTTGTAGGTGTAAACTTCGATACGCTGGTTTGGAATGGAGAAGGAAGTGGTGTTTTCTCTGTTAAGTCCTTCCGGAAACTGTACTACTCTGGTTCGAAAGACATTTTCGAGTGGCGAAAGTTTGTTTGGAGAGGTTTCGCCCCTCCTAAAATCGAGTTCTTTTTGTGGAGGGTATTGAGGAATGGGATCCCTGTTAAAGCTAATTTGATTCGCAGGGGGGTGTTAAATGGCGCCGACGGCAGATGTTCGCTCTGTAATAGTTGCTTGGAGTCTGCGGAACATATTTTCCTTCACTGTCGTTATACTTGGGTTCTATGGATGAAACTTGCTAGTGTGTGGAATCTTAACCTGGTTATTCCAAGCTCAATTTCCTCTTTTCTGCAGCTTTGGCTTGAGAGTTGCGTTAGTGGAGATGACACTTCGATCTGGTTTTTTATCCCTATGGCTACCCTATGGTCAATATGGAAGATAAGAAATGAAGTTGTTTTCAATAATGGGAATTTCGATGCAACCCTTTTATTTTTCATTGCTAGGTACAGGGCGGCGTGTTGGTTTAAGGCATTCCACAAGGCCTGCCGCACCCCCTTAGATGCTCTGGTGAACGACTTGACGTTAGGGAATGAAAGATTTTTGCAAGATAAGGCGAAGAGCAATGCGTATGTATGGCAGCCTCCTCCGCTGGGTTTTCTGAAAATCAATGTTGATGGGGCCATGTCGAATCTACACAATGGAGGGGGAATTGGCGGCCTAATTTCAACACCGGATGGTAAGCTCATCGCTTCCTTTTCTAAATCAGTTGCTGCTGGTCCTCCGCTGCATGCGGAATTACAGGCTATGAAGCGGGGCCTTATAGTCGCTGCGGATTTGGAAGTGTGTAAGGTTAGCAGGTTGATTCTGGAAAGTGATTGTGCTGAGGCGACCAAATGGATCTCGGACAGAACTGGATATCCCTCTATGTTTGGTAGGTTAGTCGAGGATATTATTGAGCTAGTTTCCAGACTAAACTGTCTGGTTAGATGGATCCCAAGATCCGCAAATGTTAGAGCGGATTGTCTTGCGAAACAAGGGATTGGGTAATTCCTAAAGGGTAGTTCTATTGTAAGAGTTACAGATGTTGGTTTGTTTTTACTGAATTTTAATATATGTTACTGGGCACTCTTTTCCTCCTTCCGCTATGGGCGTTTCCTTCGGAAATGCTTCGTATGAAGGGGGTTTTTAATGAGGCCTCTATTCCTATAAAAAAAAAACACTCTGACCTCTCTCTAGCAAACAACATTTTTCCAGATTTTACAACTCAAATGGATCAAACTCATACTTTTCATCCAAGTTCATCATTTGTTCTTCACTTTTTACTCATTTGATCCAAAACCCCTAACCCCAATCGAGCAATCATGTTATCCAACCGCCACGAATGAACGCCGACCACCACTTCGGCCACCGGCCACCGTCTGCTGTCACCGTTCGAATACAAAAAACCCTAAAATTTGATTTTTACCCTTTGAAACCCTAGATCTAAACCCAAACTCGATAGAGTTTCCCCTTCTTCCCCAAATCCTATGCTACCCAAGCCCTAAATCCTGTTGAGTTGATCACACAATTGCAAATGGCCAAGAGGGGGGTGAATTGGCGATAAAAATTTTGGTGGGTGAAAATATGGAAAAATTAAAATGTGACACAATGCAATTAGAGTGGTTCAACTTCTCCAAACGAACTCTACATCCACTACCTTAGTTCCCACTAAGGATTTTCAACCAATTCACTACTTAAATTCTTCCCCTTTTCTTGGATGAGGAGGCAACCTTACAATTTGATTAAGCTTTCTACCCAAAGCTTAATCCACTCACTTTTACAAAGAAAAGTATTTGGTAAACTCTAAAAGTTCCTCTCAAAGGATGATTGTTTACCCAATTACAATTTCACACTTCCCAAACTCATAATAAAAGATTACAATGAGAATACAAGAGTTGGGTACAAAAATTTGACTTTAAAGGTACAAAGTTTGGATTTGAGTGCTTTGATGTTGCTTGTAGGTTCAATAGTTGTTGCTAGTTCAATTGAGACTTGTTTTTATACCCTTGCATTGAATTCTAGCCGTTTGGGGTAGTTAGGATCATCAATAGAGCCGTTGAGATGTAATTTCCCGCAATAAATACAGCTTAGCTGCCTACCATATCTGTACGGCTCGGGGGCGTATCGGTACCTGTATCATAGAAGAAAGAGCCGTTGTGATTGAAAACATCGCGTATCGATACGCTTAGAGGGCGTATCGGTACGGTTTTTAAGGGGCATATTGATACGAAAAGGCGTATCGATACGGAATTTGCTCACTGAAATCCCAACTTTGGTTTTGATAAAAAGCATATCGGTCCAGCTACTTAGCGTATCGGTATGGTATAACGGTCATTTAAATTTTGGGATACCAACTAACTGACAAGCCAACAGTCGAAAATTAAATGCAAAGATTTTGCAAAGATAAGCAAATTGTATCGATACGGTTGCATTGTGTATCGGTACGATATCGTTTAAAGTGCTGCTCAGATGAATATCGTATCGATACGGGGTAATACCGTATCGGTACGCTATGGTCCATTAACATTTTAGTGACTAAAAACCGTATCGATACGCCTTAGGGTATCGATACGCCTGGGCGTTTTAGTGAAGTTTAGCTTGAAAATACATAGAAAAACTTAGAAGATTTTTATCATTTAAGAAAGATTTGTCTTGAGATATAGTTTGGTTCAAAAAGACTTGTCAATAGTGAGACCTTAAAGAGTGCTTACAAATTTATTGTTTTGCAAATTAGTCCATAAGTTTAGGTGTTATATCAAAATCAATTTTGGTTTCACAATCTCCCCCTTTTTGATATAACAAAACCACATATAAATTTTTAAGTTTTTGAGACTTTTGAAAAACTTTCTCCCCCTTAATTTAAGATGGATTTTCAAAATCAATTTTAAGTTTTAAAAAAATTGGCTCTATAATCCTTCTCCCCCTTTTTGTTAGATCAAACATAAGCATAAGGATACTAGCAACAATAATATGATAAACTTCAAAGCAAACTTCAAATTAAAAGCAACTTAATAGTTCAAAGCAAACTTCAAAAGGAAAAGCAACATAATAGTCCAAACTTAGATCCTAAAATATAAATAAAAGGCATAAAGTACTAAACATAGGTGCAAAAGCTAAAGAAACTAAATGACATGAGATGATATACAAACAACTACACGTCCCCATCATCATTATCTTCTTCGTCCTCTTCATCCTCATCGTCTCGAGTAGGTTGATTCCTGATATTTTGGTTAAGCCAAGCACCATGGAAGGCGGTGAGAGAGACATCCATGAAGTTTTGTTGAAGAGCGATTGCTTTCATTTGATCCTCCAACGATGTGAAACGAGTGTCAAATCCCTTGACTTGATCTTTCAAAGAAGTGAACCGAGTGTTAATAGCGGCAAACCCGACTTCCATGTTTGTGAACTTCTCATTGAGGAATGTCATTAGGTTGTCCATGGAGGAAGACGCAATCAAAGCTCGTTGAGAGCTTGAAGAAGCATCAACCAGAGCATCTTGTTGAGGAGCATGAGGGACACGAACCCATTTATTGTTAATATAGGACAAAATGAGCACGAGATAGGGAACATTCATCGATAGGTTGGCCAAGGGGTTCGGGAAAATTATGTGAACAATCAATTTCAAGGGAATGGAATAGGGAACTCAACGCCGTAGAATAGTAAAAGGATTTGACTTGGTCGGTGTGATAGTGTTGAAAAAGATAGACAAGGTCGGCAAACATAATTTGATAAAGGTTTGGACGTTGACTCTCCCTAAAGCACCTAAGCCAAAAATCATCAACTTGACAAATTGTGGAAAATTTCCCTCCCGATGGACGCAAAAACCAAGTAATGATAAGATAAAGGACACAGTCCTGAGCATTTAAGACTTTGACGGAACCTAAGGGACCTTGATCTAAGGACTTTCCATTATCAATTCCTACGTTTTCAAAACCAAAAGCCTTGCAAAGAACATCTTGATCAATTTTAATGGTTTTGCCCATTATATAGGACTCAATTGCAATGACATGTTCTCTAGCCTCATCATGAATACATATAACATTTGAAAAGAAGATGATGACCAAGTTCCGATAGAGAATGGGAGGAAGATTTAAAAAGTTGATAAATTTCCATTGCCTAATCAAAGGGAGGTATTGAAATTTAAAACGGGCAGAGTTTAAAAACGGTAGAGACACAATACGTTCTTCCCTAAGAGTGAAACCGTGAAAGAGTTTTTAACGAGACATATCCGAAGGGTTAGGAAAAATACATTGGAGAATATAAGGGAGATTTGGTTTAGGGTTACCCTCTTCGTCATCAATAGGATCGGAAGTGGCAAGGTGACATCTAGCTCTCTTTTTCGGTGTCATAATCCTGAAAACACATCAAAATGATTCGAATATGTATGCAATTAACATCTTATCCAAACCAATAAATTCTAATAGTTCAAGGTAATTTTAAAAGACAATTTTATTGTTAAAAAATATATATACATATGCTAGAAAGGATTTGTATAAAAATTGGAAAAACATATTAAGAAAAAATACGATAAGAAAATATATTCGAATAAAAAAAAATTGATTTTGAAAAATTTTGGTAAAAAGTTTGAAACCCATGTTATAAAAATATGTTTTGTACAAAAACTAAGTTGAAACAATTATAAAAAACAAACGAAAATAAAAAAAATAAAAGAGAAAAAGTTTATACCTTGAATTGTTAAATTGGATGAACGTGTTGATGTGAAAGCACTTAGATTGTTGACAAAGCTTAGCTTTGATGTGGAGATCAAAAACCCTCAACAAATTTTTAAGTTTGATGGAAAAAATTGAAGGATTGAGGGGGTTTTATAGAGAGGTGCGGTTAGGGTTTGTAGAGAAAAAGAGGGGTTTTTGTAACCCCTTAGCCGTAACCCCCTTAGCTCGGCCTAGACGCTTGACCCGAACTACGAAGATTACACGGGGAAAACCAAAGTCAACCCAAAAGTTAACTTTGATTAACGACCTTTTTTTCTTTTTAATCTTTTCTAGATGCACTTTAACCCTATGTGAACACTCAAGAATCATAGAAGAGAAAGGCACAGCGATCAGAAATCATTTAGGGACTCAATTGTTCAAATTACGCGTTTAGGGACCAAATTGTAATTTCTAGAAATTATAAGGACTTTGCAGATTTTAGGATTACCAAATTGTAATTAGTCATGTTACATGCTCCTCTGACAAATTTCAGCTTAAAATGACATCCCAAGCTCAAGCAATTGCAACCACAACATTTAGGACTAAAATGTAAAGCATGGGAACTTAAAACAATTCAAATCCATCACCCAACGGTCAATCGTATCGGAACGCCCAACCTCCGTACCGAAACGTTGTATCGAAATGGTGTTGACCGTTTCGGTACTCGGGTACGTTCCGAGACCGGTATCGAAACAGGCTTCACCAGTAGCCAGACTGTTTCGAAACACCTTTAGCCGTTCCGAAACACTATGGCCATTACATGCCCCCGTTTCGAAACAGTGGAGGGTGTTTCGATACACTTTGCCCAGTGACAGCAGAAATGACTGATTTTTGACATTTCAAGCCATTCAAACATACCTCAATGAGATTCGAATCATACCAGCAACTCATTATGATACTAAAGGACACATTTAAGACCTTTAAACTAGAGCATGACATGCATGACATCAATCACAAAAACACCTAATCTAAAGGCATGCTTCCTAGTCTCAAACTAAAGCAAGCAACCAAACCTCAATCCAAACATTTAGGACCATTTACAACCCAAATATACCATCACAAACATGCCACAAACTTAGGGAGTTCAAACACATCCCCCAAATACAACCTTGGTTTCCCATTGCCATATATCAAAACTAAGGTGTATAAAAACATCACCATACATGAGCTTTGCACTTCCTTGGATGTTCTTAACCTTCTCGCTGCCCAAAAACACCTCAATTATCTGCATTATTGGTAAAAGAGAGCGTAAGCCCAATTGCTTAGTGAGGCATGCTCTAAAGAAAACCAACACAATAATGCATTATTCAAAACACTTTCTCAAAGCCTTTTTCTACAACACGCTCATTCAATCTCATGCTTGAAAACCATTCAAAGCAACTTCTCATTGAAAACACATGTACCTCAATTCTATCTCATGCATTTAAACCAATGCAAATCTCATGGCAAAGCCATACTCATGCTTGTAAAACCAAAGCATTTCATATACAAATCTCATATGCATTTCTCATAGCATAAATCATCTCAACAAGGGTACATGTGAATCAAAAGTATTTTCATATATTATATTGGCATTTCACATTTCATTATTACTCGGATATGCGGATAACTCACTAGACACTTCCGGTGGAATCTACCATCACCGTACTCACTCGTCTAGTAACATAATTTCCGGTGGCATCTACCATCACCGTACTCACATGGCGGTATCTCTCATCGCCACAAAGCTTAGGTATTTCACCAAGTCCTACCCGATGGAATGCCCATCATCGGTTCTCTCCCTTTGGATTAAACCAAAGAGCACGTACGAATTTTTAGTTTATAGTGCACTCTCATCCTATTGATCGATCAATTATATTCGGTAAGTATCTCAACATCTATGCCAATATATTATGTCAAAACATCATCCCACCTAATGTTTTTCATGCAACATTTCCAAATCATTCTCATCTCATTTCAAAACCATAACATTTTCCATGCTTTAAAACAAAAGCTCAAATCTCAACTATGCAGCATGTTATTTCATGAAATCATTTCAAGCATCATCTCACGCTACAAATCATGCATAAAAACAATAGGAATTTATCTATCTCAACCATGAGCATGTAAAAGCATTTTAGGGGCAACCACCACATTTAAGAGAGCAATCTAGATAATACTTACTTCCGGACTTAGGAAGGTGTTTCAAACCTTTCCTAAATCCCCAAAACTTGTTTCATGCCCCTCAAGGACTTCTAACCCATTCGCACTCACCGATTACGTTTCGCTTGCTTGCCGAAACGCTATCTAGGCTCCCGGATCAACACCAAAGGCGTCCGAAGATGTCTCCCCTGTTTATAACACATAAGAGCAGAGGATTAATGCATCATCATGCATTGAAATCATCAGCCACACACCTAAATTCGTTGCTCTACTCACAAACCACATTTCGGCTACCAAACACAACCGAAATCACCTCCAAACTCTTCCAAAACAAAGCCCAGCCAAGATCTACCACTTCTAATCATTTCTAAACATCAATCAACATCATAAATCACCACAAACTCATCATTATACCTCCAGCTATGACAGAACACCAAAACCACCCAAAAACCACCATTCTAGCAAGCAAAACTTGGGAATCCAAGCCTATTCGGGATTTGTTTGATAAAACCTCATTTATAACTTCAATTAACATCCAAAATACATTAGAAAACAACCTCAAAACAGAGCCTAACTATCAAGCACGAAAATCATCAAGATTCCTCGAAAAACCTTGAGTTTTAATACAATTTCTTGTTTCTAACATTAAAGCAACTCAAGAATCATTAACAAAGGATTGATAACTTGGGAATTTCAGTAAAGAACTGATCATTAGAGGAGAAGGATGAAGCTTACCTCTAATGGCCGATTTCTCCTTGATTTGGGCAAGTTTTCTTGAAAATCCAATGTAGAAACAAGATGTTTTGATGAGGAGAAGATTAGGAATCAAAAAGGAATTAAAATCCAATCAAAAGGGATGAAAATCATAGCCAATTGATGGAGAAAGAGTGTTTGGCTGAAAAGAATTTGAGAGAAAATAGGATGAGAGAAAATTGACGTAAAGTAGTTGTGAAAAGTCAAATGTAGTTTCCTTTTAATTAATCTTTATTTTCCTTTAATTAAAACATTAATAAAATCACCCAAATTAAGAAGAAATATGATTAAAAACATTTTGGTAAAATTAGCTCCTTAAAGATTCAAAGTTTCAACCGTTTACAAAACAGTCACTATTTAACTTTGTAAAAACTACGATTTGGTCACTACACCGAAATGTAGTATTTCCAAACCTTATTCTGTAAAATTTATTTCACCATAATCATTCATATATTAAATGAGGATTTTTAGATATTTTTCCATATTTTTAAAGCATCCCGAACTAGGTGTTACCTAAACCTCCCTTTAAGATTCGAACCGTTTCCGACCGGTCCGATTCGAACTCTAAAACATTTAGGCCCAAATTTGGGGTGTTACAGTTTTTAATTTTTGAAGTGTTTTGTAAAAGCAACCCTAAGTTAACTCTCCATCGAGACCGTATCGGTACGCTTGTAGAGCGTATCGATACGCGTTTTCCCTATTTTTGAATTCGACGTTATTAATGTATCGATACGCGGACTATATCGGTACGTTTTGACCTGGATTACTTCCTTTGACTTATCCGTATCGATATGCGGGGTTGTATCGATACGCATTTAGCTTTTAAGATTTCCCTTTGATGAACCCGTATCGATACGAGTCAGCCGTATCGATACGCCTTTATCAGATGAGGCATTTTTGACAGTTTTAAGATAAAAAATACAACTTCAAACATTCTTAAATGCATGTATATGACATAAGAACAAGTTTCAATGGCTATAATTAATGCATTCTCCCCTAGCAATATGCATAGAAGTAAAAAGAAACAATTCAACATAAGCATAGATATCAATCAATTTCAAGCAAATTTTTGACCATTTGGGACCAAAAAAGGGTCAAGAAAGGCTAGTTAAACCTAACTCTCTCCTAAGGGTCCAAAAACACTCTTTATCTAAAGGCTTTGTGAATATATCCACTAATTGGCTCAAAGTATCAACATACTCTAGAATAACATCATTTTTCAACATATGGTCTCTAATGAAATGATGTCTAATTTCTATGTGTTTGGTTCTAGAGTGTTGGATGGGATTCTTAGTGAGACAAATGGCACTAGTGTTGTCACACCTAAGGGATATAGTTTCTACTTCAACACCATAATTTAAGAGTTGTTGTTTCATCCAAAGGACTTGAGCACAACAAATCCCTAAGGATATGTACTCCGCTTCGGTGGTAGATAAGGCTACGCTATTTTGTTTCTTAGAGAACCAAGATACGAGCATACTACTTAAGAATTGGCATGTCCCAGAGGTACTTTTCCTATATATCTTGCACCCCTCATAATCCGCATCCGAATAAGCATGAAGGCTAAAGGAAGAATACTTAGGATACCAAAGGCCTAAGTTAGGTGTGTCTCTAAGGTATCTAAAAATTTCTTTTAATGGAAACTAAGTGTGATTCTCTAGGACTAGCTTGAAACCTAGCACACAAGCAAACACTAAATATGATATCTGGTCTACTTGCAATAAGGTAAATCAAAGAACCTATCATGGATCTATAAAGCTTAAAATCAACATGCTTACCTCCTTCATCTTTGCCAAGCTTTATGGAAGAGCTCATAGGTGTGGCTTGAGGCTTTACATTCTCCAAGCTGAAATTTTTGAGCATATCATTCACGTACTTAGCTTGATTTATGAAGGTGCCATCTTTCCTTTGATTGATTTGGAGTCCCAAAAAGAATGAGAGCCCCCCATCATGCTCATCTCGAACTCACATTGCATTAGCTTAGAAAATTCTTTGCAATAACATTCATTAGTAGAACCAAAAATGATATCATCAACATAGATTTGTACTACTAAGATGTCATTATTATATCTTTTTATGAAAAATGTAGTGTCCATCTTACCTTTTTCAAAACCCTTTTCAATTAAAAAGTTTGAAAGTCTTTTATACCAAGCTCTAGGAGCTTGTTTTAAACCATAAAGTGCTTTAGTTAGTTTGAACACATGATTTGGAAATTTTGAATCCTCAAAACCCGGTGGTTGTTCAACATACACTTCTTCATTTATAAAACCGTTTAGAAAAGCACTTTTCACATCCATTTGAAAAAGCTTGAAATCATGGTAACATGCAAATGCCAAAAGCATCCTAATGGCTTCCATCCTAGCTACGGGTGCATATGTTTCATCAAAATCAATTCCCTCTTCTTGAGTGTAACCTTGAGCAACAAGCCTAGCCTTGTTTCTCACTATATTACCATTTTCATCTAGTTTATTCTTAAAGACCCATTTAGTTCTTATAGTAGATTGATTAATAGGCCTTTCAACTAATGTCCAAACTTTACTTCTCTCAAATTGATTTAATTCCTCTTGCATGGCCAAAATCCAAAAAATCATCTTTTAATGCTTCTTTGATATTTTTAGGCTCAATGCATGAAAGAAATGAAACATGGTTCATTAATTTGAGAGAGGATCTAGTAGTTACCCCCTTGGATGGATCACCCAAGA
Source organism: Hibiscus trionum (assembly GCA_030270665.1). NCBI lineage: Eukaryota > Viridiplantae > Streptophyta > Magnoliopsida > Malvales > Malvaceae > Hibiscus > Hibiscus trionum. The sequence continues at coordinate 17,319,302 of BSYR01000004.1, forward strand.
TTTCACCACCTTTGACATAGTTGAACTCCCTTGGGTAAGATACCTCCTTTTCCTCAAGAGCCAAATCCTTCAAGGCTTCAAGAGGTGGATCTTGTGCATCTTCATCTTTAGTTGGAATCTCATCCACCTTTGACGTTTTTCCTCCATCAATGGCATCAAGAATCCCTATATCATCATCATCACAAGATTCCTTCCTCGGAAGGAGGTTATCATCGAAAACAACATGTATAGACTCTTCTACTACTAAAGTTCTTTTATTAAATACACGATGGGCTTTAGAGTTTAAAGAATACCCCAAGAAAATAGCTTAATCACTTTTAGCATCAAATTTACCTAAGTTGTCTTTTTCCATTATTTAAAACAAAACACTTGCAACCAAATGGATGAAAATAGCTAATGTTAGGCTTTTTAGATTTTAAAATCTCATATGGTGTTTTCTTCAAAATTGGCCTAATCATTACTCGATTTATAATGTAGCAAGCGGTATTTGTGGCTTCCGCCCAAAAATATTTAGGTAAATTATTTTCACAAAGCATGGTTCTAGCCATTTCTTCTAAAGTTCGATTTTTCCTCTCAACTACTCCATTTTGTTGAGGAGTGCGAGGTGCGGAAAAATTATGGCTAATCCCATTTTTATTTAAAAACTCTTCAAAACCTAGATTTTGAAACTCGGTTCCATGATCACTTCTAATGTGAGAAATTTTAAGTTCAAGATCATTTTGAGTTATTTTAGAAAATGTGAAGAATTTTTCTAAAGCCTCATCTTTTGTACTTAAGAATAAAACCCAAGTAAACCTAGAATAGTCATCAACAAGTACAAAGGCATATGATTTACCGCCCAAGCTCATAGTCCTAATAGGCCCAAAAAGATCCATATGAATTAGTTGTAAACATCTACTAGTAGAGACATCATTAATGGATTTAAATGAGGTTCTATGTTGTTTACCCTTAGAGCATGCATCACAAATTTTATCATTAGAGAATTTAAGTTTGGGTAAACCTCTAACTAGATTAAGGGAAATCAATTTTTCTAAAACACTCATGCTAGCATGTCCTAATTTTCTATGCCAAAGTCATGAGTCATGTTCATCATGTGCAACTAAACATGTATGAGATGTATGGATGTCATCTAAATGCACCATGTAAATATTGCCTATTCTATGCCTTATGAGCATCAATTGATTTATTTTAATGTTCACAATTTTGCAACCACTTTTATCAAATAAAACATTAAAACCCTTATCACACAATTGACTAATACTCAATAAATTGTGTTTAAGACCGTTGACATACAAAACATTTTCAATGAAAATAGAAGAGTGATTACCGATGGAGCCTATTCCTTCAATGTGGCCTTTGGTGTTGTCACCGAAAGTTACCACTCCACCACTCTTTGACTTTAGTTCCACGAATCTACTCTTGTCACCGGTCATATGTCTTGAGCATCCATTATCAAGGTACCATGAGTTTTGGCTTGAAGCTTTGGCCTTGTAGCAATGCTCCCCCTACAAACAAAGAAATTAGGCTTTGATTTTTGGTACCCAAATCATTTTGGGTCCATGTGTGCTAGCCCTCAAAACCTTGGTTCCCTTAGGAATCCAAGAAGCAATAACATTCATGTTATTAGAAATAATGAGTTCCTTAGGAACCCAAACACTCCTAATCATTTAACCTCTAGATTGCTTAGGAAAATTTCTTTGTTTAGGAACATAACTTTTTCTTTTTACATATTGGGATTTAGAAGACTTTCCCTTTTCAAAATGGTTTTTCCCAATAGCAATAAATGTTTTAAGATTATCCACTTCCTTTGTGTGATAATCTTGAAAATCGGAAAGAAGTTTTTCAAGATCAAAATTTTTCTTCTTAAGATCATTTGAAAGATTTACTAAGTACAAAACCTTCTTTTCCAATTCCGAGTTAGTTTTTGAAATAGATTCATTTTGACTTTTTAAATCGGAAATGTTTTTCTTGTTTCTCAAAATAGACTCATGATATTTTCCAACTAACTCATCATAAACCTCTTGCAATTCAACATAAGCATCTTGAAGTTCATCATAGGTAAAATCAAAATTAGATGAGTTAAGGTTTACCTTTGGTTCATCATCAATTGCCATGAGACAAAGATTAGCCACTTCCTCCTCCTCCTCGGATGACTCCTTGTCACTCCAAGTTGCTACTTGAGCTTTGAGCTTGTTCTTCTTCCCAAAGCTCTTTCTTTTCAATTGAGGACACTCGAAACGGATATGGCCGGATTTTTTGCACTCATAGCAAATGATTTGGTCATTCTCCTCTTCTTTACTCTTGCTCTTGAAGTCTCCTTTTCTAATGAACTTTCTTCCACGATTGGACTTCATAAAGCGAGTGAATCGTTTGACCAACATGGCCATCTCCTCATCTTCATCTTCACTAGAATCGCTTTCATGATATGAAGCTTTAAGAGCGATTCCAATCTTCTTCTTCTCAACCTTTTTCTCCTCCATTTTATTTTCTTCTTCTCTTCCCTTCTTCATGATTTCATGGGTGAGTAGAGATCCAACAAGAGCATCTAGCTTGAGAGTCTTCAAATCTCGAGCTTCAATAATAGCCGTTCTCTTGCTATCCCATGATTCCAGAAGAGAGTACAATAATTTCCTCACTAGCTTGTCTTCAGGGATGATCTCACCAAAACCCTTCAATCCATTGACAATGACCAAGAATCGATCAAACATCTTGGAAGCACTCTCATCGGGATCCATTTTGAATTTTTTGTAGCTTAGATTGAGTAGCCCGATTTTTGTTTCCTTGACGTCACTAGTTCCCTCATATGTTCTCTCGAGGGTGTCCCAAACTTTCTTGTCATTCTCGATCGAAGACACCTTGGAGTAGATATTTGGACCAAGTGCACAAAAGATGACATGAAGAGCTTTATCATTTACTTGCATCCTTCTTCGATCGTCTTCGGTCATTTTGGCATTGACCTTTGGAACAAGTCTTCCTTCACCTTCTCTCTTCATCGGTATGAATGGACCTTCTTCAACCACATCCCACACCATGTAGTCGGTAGACTTGATGAAGAGCCTCATCCTATTCTTCCAATATGGGTAGTTATCCTCATTGAAGAATGGTGGCTTGGTGGTAGATTGAGACTCGTAGAGGTTAGAATTGGAGGTGGATGCCATTGCTTGACTAGTTGTTGATCAAACTCTCCTAGAATCGACTCAAGAGGGTTGTAATCCTTCCAATGATTGTAGCTCTGATACCAATTGTTGAGTTGATCACACAATTGCAAATGGCAAAGAGGGGGTGAATTGGCGATAAAAATTTTGGTGGGTGAAAATATAGAAAAATTAAAATGTGACACAAGGCAATTAGAGTGGTTCAAGTTCTCCAAACGAACTCTACATCCACTACCTTAGTTCCCACTAAGGATTTTAACCAATTCACTACTTGAATTCTTCCATTTTTTTGGATGAGGAGACAACCTTACAATTTGATTAAGCTTTCTACCAAAAGCTTAATCAATTCACTTTTACAAAGAAACATATTTGGTAAACTCTAAAAGTTCATCTCAAAGGATGATTGTTTACCCAATTACAATTTCACACTTCCCAAACTCACAATAAAATATTACAATGAGAATACAAGAGTTGGGTACAAGAATTTGACTCTAAAGGTACAAAGTTTGGATTTGAGTGCTTTGATGTTGCTTGTAGGTTCAATAATTGTTGCTAGTTCAATTGAGACTTGTTTTTATACCCTTGCATTGAATTCTAGCTGTTTGGGTAGTTGGGATCATAAATAGAGCCGTTGGGATTCAATTTCTCGCAATAAATGCAGCTCAGCTGCCTACCGTATCGGTATGGCTCAGAGGCTTATCGGTACCTGTATCAAAGAAGAAAAAGCCGTTGTGACTGAAAACATCGCGTACCGATACGCTTAGAGGGCGTATCGGTACGGTTTTTAAGGGGCGTATCGATACGGAAAGGCGTATCGATAAGGAATTTGCTCACTGAAATCCCAACTTTGGTTTTGATAAAAAACGTATCAGTCCGGCTACTTAGCGTATCGGTACAGTATAACGGTCATTTAAATTTTGGGATACCAACTTACTGACAAGCCAACGGTCGAAAATTAAATGCAAAGATTTTGCAAAGATAAGCAAATCGTATCGATACGGTTGAAATGCGTATCAGTACGGTATCATTTAAAGTGCTGCCTAGATGAATATCGTATCGATACGAGGTAATATTGTATCGGTACGCTATGGTCCATTAACATTCCAGTGACTAAAAACCGTATCGATACGCCTGGGCGTTTTAGTGAAGTTTGGCTTGAAAATACATAGAAAAACTTAGAAGATTTTTATCATTTAAGAAAGATTTGTCTTGAGATACAGTTTGGTTCAAAAAGACTTGTCAATAGTGAGACTTTGAAAATTGCTTAAAAATTTATTGTTTTGCAAATTAGTCCATAAGTTTAGGTGTTATACCAAAATCAATTTTGGTTTCACAAATCCTTTATTTTCGACTCCGCCGTGCCTAGAACTCTCTCCGACTACCGCAATAAATTTTCGGCCACCACATGATAAACACTCTTCTTTTTTTTCGATTCGAATCTTTTTTTATATTTTCATCACTATTTTCTTCTCCATTTTTACTTTGATCTTACATTTTAGTGTTTTCTTGCAGGGAAAATGAATAAAGGAGAAAATTACCTTTACGGTGATGGTGCGGTGATTTTCGCAACATCTCCAACGGCTGATGAACTTCTGTAAAGTACTCATTAGTCCTATATTTTTATGTATTACATCTCATATTATTGTTGTTCTTAAGTACATTTTAGGCATATTTAGGTTCATGCATTACATATTTACAGTATTCTTTACTTTACCATGATTTTATTGATTATCTTTTATTTGGTAAGGAAAAGATGTTGTTTTAGTTTAGTTTGCATTTCAGGGCTAGAAGTTGTTAGGAGGAGGATAGACCAGAGGAGAGGATGCAGAGGAAGTAGACCAGGGAGCTGTACTGATGTAGTTCCAGACAGAAAGAAGTGTTGCCGAGAACCTGTCGCCACCATACCTGCCGCCCAGGGCAGCAAGCTGAGGAATTGGAGAATTGGAGTGCGATGTGTAGAGCAGAAAATATTGATTCCAACGATGCCATCCATTCAATTTTTTTACGCTTGGAGCAGCGAATAGAGCCACCGAAGGAGGAGATCAAGATAACTTACGGTGCAAGGCAACGAGAAGGAGTCCACATTCAACTCAAAGAAGTCAGAATTAAAGTTTGCATTTAATGTAAAAGCTACTTTGAAGACTTCTACTCCAAGGAGGACTTGGCCTAGCTAATGCCTATATATACTTGACATAATTTGTAATTGTAGACATCTTAGGTTTTCTTTTGGGGCTTAGTCTAGGTTTTCTTGCCGCCATTATGTTCTAAATTTTCTCTTGGGTTTGGGTTATGTTGTAAACTAGTGTGAGAACGATTGTTTAGGAATTAAGTTTATTTTTGCACTAAAACTTCAAGGTTTGCTTATTCCATGCTCTTTATAGTTTTCAATTAAGTTCGAAAGATTAGTTATCAACTATCTATTTGTTCGGCATCAAGAGGGTCAAACTCACGAAAGGGATAAGTACAATCCTCATCCTTATCATATGTTGATCAATCCAGCCTAGACATAGGTTAGTGTTTAAGGCGGCAAAGAGAGGACGAACCAAGGATGATGTCTTTGCAAGATTCACGCCGTGACGAGTATCATCTGCAGTGGGCAACAAAAATATTCTGACTTAGACATAAGCGGGATCAAAATCAAAGCGTTCTACTGAGCCTTGAAGGTCTGCCGAGTTTGCCGCTGAGCCAATCTTCCGTTTCACTGCCGAGGCAACGAAAGCGTCAAAGCAGCCAATCTTCCATCCTCCTCTGAGGCTGTAACACCCGGGTTTGGGGGTCATGTGAAAATAGTATTAAAATAATAAAATAAAATTTTGGGCCTCGGGTTTACAAAACAAATAAATTTGTATTGGACTTATTTCAAAACAAGCCCAAATAGCCATGGATATCCCTTTTTGTAAATGCCTTAACTCATTAAGGGTAAATGGGTCTTTTGGTATTTAAAAGAATAAAACAAAACAAATAAAGAAGACTATTGCTCATCTTTTTCCTCTTCCAAACTTCAAAACTCACGACATTTTACCCCCTCCTTTCAATTTCACTGTTCCATCACCCCTCTTGCTTATTGTTGAAGATTTTTCAAAGGTAAACTCGTTTTTGACCTGTCCTCATCATTCTCTTCAAGCTAGTACCATTATTTTTCTTAAAGCTCATGGTTTTTGTATTTTGGTGTTTTGAAAGTTTAGATTAAAAATGTCATCTTTGTTGTCTTTAACTTAAGCCTTTGATTTAGTAATGTTAGATAAGATGTTTACAACCTAAAAGGTCCAACATACTTGATTTTTACATAGTTTTATGGTGTTTCCCAAAATTGGGTTTTCGGGAGGTTTTAGAGAGCTTAAATGTTGAGTTTTAGGGTTGTTTGATGTGGGAAAGTGTGAGCTGATGGTTAGGCTACATATAAGGGTTGTTTTGGAAGCTTTTGGGAGTAATTTAAGTGTTAAAAATAATGGTTTTGGGCTGTGCTTCATGGCTGCTCGGGAATGAGGATTTTGGGAGTTGTTCTTAGCTTGAATCATGTGTTTTGTGCTTGAATTATGTTCTGGGTTTGCTACTTTGATTGTGGACTGATTTGTGGTTATTTTGACTTGTGTTGGGATGATTAGAAGCAAGGAAATTAGTTGGTTAAGCCTCGGGGACAAATCTGGAGAATTTGGAGACTTGAGCTTGGTTTTCGGTTTTCATTTGGGTAATAACGGTGAGTAGAAATGTCAAACTTTGACTTGTTTTCGAAATGGAACTCTTGGGGGGGGGTTTGGGTGGGACCTAGAGGGTTCACCTAAACCCGAATGTAAGTTACTACTCTTACATTTTTGTTATGTGTAAATGAATGGCTATATGTTGTGGTATCATGTGCATCTTGAGTTGTTTTACACTGTTGTTGTTGTGTAGTCGTGTTGAAGTTGAGCCTCACGTGATGGTTGTCTTAACTACAGTGATGAGTGGTCCCACCGGTAGTGACTAGTAGTAGAGTAAGGTGATGAGTGGTCCCATCGGAAAACTACTAGTCGGACGGTGATGTGTGGTCCCACTGTGTGTATGTTGGTTGTGCATGTGCAAACCATGTGTGGTCTTATTGTGATAGTCACTCGTGTATCCATTGATTCATTGTCAATTATGAAAAGTGTTTTAGAGCTTCTCTCACTAAGCTAGTTGGCTTACGCTCTCTTTTATTTCCAACGTGCAGATCGTTAGAGTTCGGGAGGCAAGTGGGCAAGGGAGGAGCTTTTGGTGTTCTCAAGTAGCTTAAGTATGATTTACGTATTTGTAATAATGCCTAGATGATGGGGGTGTAGACTTGTTTGGAGTTGGTGTCAAACTCCTTAGTTTGATTTTGAGTATGTATGAGCATGTTGAATTGTTGATGCTATGTTGGCCATGTCTATGCCTTTATGTTGTGGATTGTAGACCATGTATGGCTTGATGCTTAAATGCCTTGTGTTTGAAGACCTTTACCCTTTCTATGAATGCTATGTGTGTTTGTCTAAGGCATGTCATGCTAAATGCTATGTATGAATTCTTATGTTGAATGTTGATCCATGAATGTATGGCTCTTACATGTTTGTTGAGTGCTAAGCATGTTTGTATAGGGTGCCTTGCATCTAGAATTGATGTATGTTGGTTGTTGGAGGTTTTAGTTGTGTTTTGGGACAACCTTGTGCCATAAACCAGCTAAAACTAGTCTACTCGCAGAGGGTGTTTCGAAACGGTTGGTCCCGTTTCGATACGGTCCCTTATTTCAGACCAGGTGTTTCGATACGCAAAGGGGACGTTTCGGTATGATTTTTCCACTGGAAATATGAGAATTTGACGATAAATTGAAGTATCGAAACGGGCATTGGCGTTTCGGAATGGTCTTCGTATCGTTGACCACGAGAAGTTGACCGTTGAGGGTGTTTCGGAACGGTTGACCAGCATTTCGATACGGTCTCCTCGTGTTGACTTGGGCCTGTTGACATAGTCAATGCGTTTCGATACACTCCTTGGGTGTTTCGAAACGACCTGCAAATCAAGCTAAAATGGACTGTTTTTGATATGCTCTTGAGTTGATCGCCTTGTTTATTGCTTTCGTTGTTGTCCTTTCACATAGGATTAAATTAAATCCAATTAGATAAGATAATAACTAAAGAAATTTTCTAGGGTTGCTAACTGAAAAGGAGCCTTAGCGGGTTTCACTTCGGTTTTCCCCGTGTAGCCTACTCGGACCGGTCAGTCGTCCAGACCGGGACGAGGGGGTTACAGAGGCAGCAAAGTCTGGCAGCGCAAAGCAACTTAACCTATTCAACGTAGTTTCACACTACTAAGCAGCATAACCTAACTCATTCCATCACTCTGAACTCTTCTATCAATTACTTGTGTTTTATTTACTTTTTATTCTTTTATAAACTAAAATTACTTGTGCATTTATTTTCTGTGTAGGAATTGCAATTCGAATAAGCTGTCCAATCCCTTTGGGAGACAATATCTTTTATACTATAACTTGACAAGAGTGTGCACTTGCGCTCATATTCAGAGAATTCCTAGACATATGTTCAATATGATCAACACATTGGGGTAATTTGGAGGAACTGCCACAGAAGATGCTCGACAGCACTTGAGAGGATTCCTAGACATATGCAGAGCTTTCAAGATACATGAAGTCCATCAAGATGCGTTGAAGCTGAGATTATTTCCCTATTCACTGGGGGATAGGGCAAAACAATGGCTGAACAACCAACCGGCGGGATCATTCAATACTTGGACGGAGTTGTACAAGGACTTCCTAGATCGTTTCAGTCCATCAAACGTCACAGACAGATTGAGAAACGAGATCACAGCCTTCCGTCAAGGGGATGTTGAACCAATGTATGAAGCTTTGGATAGGTACCAACATATGCTGAACAATCGCCCGCTTCATGGTTTCCCCTCCTGGACGCAAGTGTCGATGTTCTACAATGGAGTAAACCAACCGACACGAATGATGCTCGACGCCTCAGCCAATGGAATCATCCTGGATAGACCACCTGAGAAGGCACTACAGATTCTGAATAGAATTGCTAAGAACGACTACAAGTTCCCTACAGCCCGCCACGACGACATAAGGCGACCAGCTGTTGTGAATGAAGTGGAGGCCGCTGAATCTGTTAATGCCTGCCTGGATAAACTGACTGAGTTGGTGATGAATATGGCCAAAGGAAAGACATATGAGGCCAAGGTTGTGGAGCCTTTTTGTGATGAGTGTGGGGGCAACCACGATTCCTCTGAGTGTAGTGAATCCGCCAACTTCATGGGAACCTATGAAAGGAATAGAAAGCCTAACACCAGCACATACAACCCAGGCTGGAAGAAGCATCCAAACTTCTTCTGGAGCAATCCAAACACAGCTGCAAATCCAACTCAGCAACTAGGAGGATACCAACAGAACCTATCCAGACAACCGCCTCAATAGCAATAGAATTCGAGAAATAACTCACTCGAAATACTTTACATACTTTTATGTCTCGAACTACTGATTTTATTGTTTGTACTAATAAATTTATTGATAAAACTGAGTCATTTATGGATAGGAATGGTATGAGGATGAACAATCAGGAGGCTGTAATAAAGAATCTGGAGACCCAGTTTGGACTATTCACGGAGATCATAAGCAACAAGACAAATGGTGCATAAACCAACAACACAAAGGTAGCTGTCAAACCCACCTATGAATAGTGTAAAGCCATATCAACTAGAAGTGGGAAACAACTGGACGAGCCCAGAACTGAACAGCCAACGGACCAGCAAATAGAACAGCCTGCCGTGGCAACATCAAAACCATCCGCCCCGGCAGATGAAGCTGACAGCAGCCCTAAAGAGGATGATCCTGAGTCGCCACAGATTAGATTTCTATGCAAGGAACGCATTCAGGACATTCGTCTACCGCCGCCTTTCCCCCAAAGACTAAGGCAACAGAAATAGGAGGACCAGTTCCGAAAATTCCTGGATATTCTAAAACAGATGCACATTAACATCCCTCTCGTGGAAGCCATCCAGAACATACCCAATTACGCGAAATATCTGAAGGACATGGTTTCCAAGAGGAAAAGAATTGGGGAGTTTGAAACCGTAGTTGTGACAAAAGAGTGCATGGCAATGCTGCACAACAAGCTACCGACCAAAAGAATAGATCCAAATAGCTTTGTTATTCCATACAGAATCGGCAGCAACCATGCCATGAGAGCCCTGTGCAATTTAGAAGCCAACATTACCTTGATTCCAAAGGCTGTTTTCGACAAGTTAGGTATTGTGCAAGCCAAACCTACCTCCATCATGCTGAAACTAGCAAACCATTCATTTGTACAACCGGAGGGCAAAGTCGAAGACATCCCGGTTCGCGTGGGCAACTTTATTTTCCCAGCATACTTCCTCATCCTAGACTGTGAGGCCAACGGGAACGCCCCCATCATACTTAGGTGACCTTTTTTGGCCACATGCAAAACACTAATTGATGTGGAGCATGGGGAGCTGACCATAAGGGTGGACAATCAAAGCATAAAACTAAATGTTTTACAGCCCTCAGTAATGGAACAAGAAGGATGCCAAGACGCTCAGGCTGCAGAAATCAACACTAAAATAGAGAATGACAGTAGCCGCCAGGGCAGGCAGCAAGACAGACAGAAGAACCCCAAAGAACAAGAGGACCCCCAAGAGGGAGAACATCACATCACCTCAGGAAGTGGTTATGTCTGGGAGATGCACCCCAATGCACTCCCAACATAACTTAATTAATTTTATTTTTTTATTTTTATTTTCTTGTTTTAGGATTAGAATTTATTTTATTGCAATTTATTTTCTTTCTTTAAGGATTAGATTTTATATTATGTTAAAATTATTCTCCACAATTTTATTTTTCATAATTTATTTTATTTTTAGTATTTAATTATTTTTTTAGGTTTTAGGAATAAAAGAGCTGGACAAAGAAGAAGGCCCAACAAGGAGCCTGCCCACCATCCCGCCAAGACAGTTGAGGGTGGCCCAGCGCAGAAACAACGTAACAGCCAGTTGACCGCTAACGGCTAGCTACCATTGGGTACAGAAGTATCGGGTAGAAAACCTGTAACGTACGCGAATCAATTTGCAATTGATGTTTATGAAATATGTGGGGGAGGTCCAAGAGACCTTTGTGGCAGACACTCCCGAGAGGCATCAACAACATTTCTCTCCTACCCACACAACAGAAACAATGGCAAACACCTCTCAGTCCAACGAGGTTAAGCAGGAGACGACAACAACGGCAGAACCCATGGCAGAGGCAACTAGGAAGAGAAAGCGGCACAACATCTCCACTGAGCCAGAGGAAGAGGAGTCTGAATCTGAGCCAGAAAAAAGTGCAGCTCCTTGCCCCACTCCTAAGAGAGTCCAGCCGCCACGGACAACAAAGATATCACCTGCCAAGTCTACCGTCCGGACACCTGCCAGCCGCCGCCTTGTCATCCAGTCTTCATCTTCTTCCTCTACCGAAAAGACCCAGCTTCTTCTCAGCCCTCCGCCAACTTCTAGCGTTATTTCTGTTCTTTTCTTTATTTTATTGCTTATTTTTATGTTTTAATTATCTTCATTGTATTTATTTTTCTATTTTTTTATTTCTCTCGTAATTTATTTTGTGCATTGAGGGTAATGCCCATCTCGAGTAGGGGGGTAGCTCTCGTATTTTTGTTTAGGCATCATAGTAGCATATAGATATCATTGTACTTACCTTAAAATAAATTTTAATCAAAATAAAAATTTTGTTAGAACTTGTGCCTATGATAGGATAGCCAACTTTAAATTTTTCGCACCAATTAAAAAGACCTTAATTTTGGGGAAAACATGAAGTAAACTTAGAATTTTTCTATTAATACAAGAAATTAAAAACACTACTTTTACTTGCTGAATTTCTTAGAATTTTTTATAAACATTGCATGTTTGAATTATTTGTAAAATTCTAACATGGTTGCAGGAAGCTGCCGCGACAGGCAATAAACAGAAAAAGAAAAGCACTGCTACGACAGGAAAGAAAATTTTATGATGTCTTTCCCTAGAGGTGCCCGAAACCGGCTCTAGGAAGAATCATGTGCAAGGACACTCTGCTGCTATCAAAGTCCATGAATCTGAAAATCCTTGAAGTGACGGACAAATTAGCATGAGTGAATGAAAGTCTTCACGGGATGACTCTACTCAATGGGTTTTGTAGTTTGCTCCTATCTTAATTTCAGACCTAGAAGAGTAGTTGTGATGAGCTAAAGCCCTTATTGTCATGATTATAAAATGCGCTAAATTATACTACCTCGACAGCAACCTTATATACCATGAAAACATCCTTGTTCACATAGAATATTCTTCAGATTTAACCTATACACATTTTCTGCACACAGTGCACTGGCAATGTAGTTTAATTCTAAGGTAATTTATGTTCTTCTCCTTTCACTAATATAATGTAGGTGCACAGCCTTGAGGTGATAAATCAAGTTTAAAACATGTTTTTCTTTCTAATTAAGTTTAAAGAGTAAGTATGTTTAGGTTTGCATTGCTTGAGGATAAGAAATAGTTCGAGTTTGGGGGTGTGTAAAGTGCTCATTAGTTCTATATTTTATATGAATTCCATCTCATATTATTTCTATTCTTAAGTACATTTTAGGCATATTTAGGTTCATGCATTGCATATTTACAATATTCTTTACTTTGCCATGATTTTATTGATTATCTTTTTTGGTAAGGAAAAGATGTTGTTTTAGTTTAGTTTGCATTTCAGCGCTAGAAGTTGTTAAGAGGAGGACATATCAGAGGAGAGGATGCAGAGGCAGCAGACCAGAGAGCTGTACTGATACAGTTCCAGACAGAGAGAAGTGTTGCCGAGAACCTACTGCCGCCATACCTACCGCCTAGGGAAGCAAGCTGAGGAATTGGAGAATTGGAGTGCTATATGTAGAGCAGAAAATCCTGATTCCAACGATGCCATCCACTCAATTTTCTTACACCTGGAGCAGCGAACAGAGCCGCCGAAGGAGGAGATCAAGATAATATGCGGTGCAAGGCAACAAGAAGGAGTCCACATTCAACTCAAAGAAGTCAGAATTAAAGGTTGCATTTAATGCAAAAGCTACTTTGAAGACTTCTAGTCCAAGGAGGACTTGGCCTAGCTAATTCCTATATATACTTGACATAATTTGTAATTGTAGACATCTTAGGTTTTCTTTTGGGGCTTAGTCTAGGTTTTCGTGCCGCCATTATGTTCTAAATTTTCTATTGGGTTTGGGTTATGTTGTAAACTAGTGTGAGAACGGTTGTTTAGGAATAAAGTTTGTTTTTGCAATAAAACTTCAAGGTTTGCTAATTCCATGCTCTTCATAGTTTTCAATTAAGTTCGAAAGATTAGTTCTCAACTATCTATTTGTTCGGTATCGAGAGAGTCGAACTCACGAAAGGGATAAGTACGATCCTCATCCTAATCGGGTGTTGATCAATCTAGTCTAGATATAGGTTAGGGTTTAAGGCAGCTAAGAGAGGACGAACCAAGTTGATGTCTTTGCAAGATTTACTTCTTGACGGGTATCATCTATAGTGGGCAACAATAGTATTCTGACTTAGACCTAAACGGGATAAATAACGAAGAATTCTACTGAGCCTTGAAGGTCTGCTGAGTTTGCCGCCGTGCCAATCGTCCATTCCACCGCTGAGGCAGTGAAAGCGTCAAAGCAGCCAATTTGCCATCCTCTGCCAAGGCAGCAAAGTCTGGCCGCGCAAAGCAACTTAACCTATTCAACGCAGTTTCACATTACTAAGCAGCATAACCTAACCCATTCTATCACTCTGAATTCTTCTATAAATTACTTTTGTTTTATTTACTTTTGATCCTTTTATAAACTAAAATTACTTCTGCATTTATTTTCTGTGTAGGAATTGCAATTCGAATAAGTTGTCCAATCCTTGTGGGAGACGATATCTTTTATACTATAACTTGACAAGAGTGTGCACTTGCGCTCATATTCAGAGAACACCTCTACGCTCTACAAATTCTCGGCGACTATTTGTTGGAGTATGCCCAAACACCAATCATATGATGATTGAATAGACATACTATTTTACTAGATTTATCAAGTATTGGCATTGCCGTTATTATCATTTGGTATGTTGTTGTGCATCAAACTAACCATTGGATAATAATGTCCATATAATAATACAATTATTGTTAAATAGGATCCTTAGTCGAATATTATTAGGGGTATGGACAGTGATAATAAATAAAGACTAATATGTGGTTGATTGATAACAAGTATTGTCATTGACATAGAGATGTCAAAATCAATAAATAAGTATTTGTTAGAGAACAACATACTGGATTGACCTGCTATGAGCATGTTTCTTGGGTAATTATGTGACAGTCACAACATTGCTCATGATAAACATATGTATAATCCTCAGACTTGAGATCAACATGATTTCAACATAAATATTTACGTATTTTGACATAGTCAAACGTGTGTCGTAACTGAATACATTATAAAGACTGATGATTGGATACGTGATGACCTATGTATTGAAATATGGTTGATCAAGAAAGGATTTGTCCCTCCTACATAATGGGAGAAATATCTTCGGCCACTTGATTGAGTGAGATTAGAAAATGCATGGCCATGCTCGAATATTATGATATGAGATATCATAGAGATTCGTTTAATATAATCTACTCAAGACATCAAGAAACACTAGATGGACAATGCAAGTGTGACTAACCCATGACTTGTGTTCATCTAAGATATAAAGGACAAAAGGATGAAATACATAAAGGAAGTTTATTCAGGAATTAGGAAAGTCAAACCATGACTTCATGCAACTTAGGTAGCAATGATGTATTGCTAGATGCCACTCATTGTTTGTAAAATTAGAACAGTTCTAATTTTGCTGCTAACGTTGCATGAAGCTACAAGGGTCACACCCTTCGAATGAAACGAACAAAAAATTGGAAACCATACTCCATATTTTAGGGAGGTTGCCGAAAATCCCCTATGGGATAGGGGAAATCGGCAACTCCCTTAAATGGGAATAATATTGGATAAATATTGTATTTATCAAATATTATTTAGAGTATGGAAAATATTTAGAGACTTAAATATTATAGATTAAGATTCTAGAAATTTAAATATATATTTGGAATTTATATAATGTATATTTAATTCCAAGTTTATGTAGAATTAGACTCTACATAATTAAAAATATATATTTAAATATATTTAAATCCAAGTAAAGATAGAATGAGATTCTATATAATAAAAATATATATATATATGGATTAAATATAATGTATATTTAAATCCATGTTTTAAGTAGAATAAGATTCTACATAATTAAATATATATATATTTCATTTAATATTATTAAATATAATGTATATTTAATATAAACCAATTTCAAGTAGAATTAGATTCAATGAATTTTGGTTCAACTTGGATTTAAGATATTCAAATAGAATTAAGTCTCTGAATACGACAAGGGCTAGCAACCAAATCATCCCTATTCCTCCTTGAAAATTTCGACATATCCCTGGGAATTCCCCTTTGGAATTTTCGACAAGTCCCAGATTTCTTCTGAGAAGCTGTTCGATAATTTTCTGGTGTTCCTCTTGCCCCTGGCAAATTCCTAGCGATTTCCTAGTTCGAATCCAAGTCCCGGTAGAACCCCTGGTCGATTTTAGACTCCCTCAGAAATCCCTAGAGGGATTTCGACTTCTCCTTGGAAGGTGTTCAAACCTGTCGAAATTTATCCCTAAGTGTTAGGGAGGCGGAAACTTTGCTCGTTTTGTTCGGGTGGACTCCGTAGAGGTCGTTGCAAACCTGCGACGATTCCAGTTTTACTTGACGTGGTTATTCCGACATACCGTCGGTTTTCCAGTTTCTAGAATTTTAAAAGGTAACTCTTCATCTTTTCACCCCGGATTCCTTCCTGTACATGGATCCTGGCTGGATTACGTCGAATTAATTTTTCCGCTGCGCTACGGGGCGTGCCGACGTGACCCAACAGTGTTATCAGAGCCACTTGTATCATACAAATTCGGACTTAAATTCTTGGGTGTTGTTTATGTATGAGATGGATGCTGTTTAATTCGATTTAGATATTTATCGTTTATCGTATCACACCTAATAAAGACTTATTTCAATTATCTCTGAATGATTAAGAGTTAATCATAACTATGTTAGGTTGCTTCAATGTTAAATGATAACATGTTGAGACTAATAGTTAGTCTAGAGAACAAGTAGTTGTTCGTAGTTTCATAGATTTATGAAATCTCTGAAAGGGCTTCTAATTTGATAAAAGTTATCAAACTATCTTTCACGGTGAATCCATAAGAGTTATTGTTAGACGTTATGACAAATGCATGTCTAGGATTGGCATCATCAAAGACCTGGTACTTAAGTGTGCCTACTGAGCCACCTCTCTTTCAAGTTGACCTACCAGGTGCATTTGTTCGTTAACGCAAATGGTTTATGAAACCTCATGATCCTTCTTTGGCCCATTAACCGCAACCTAGGGATAATCAGTTTAAAACTCTGTAAACACGTCGTTACTTTGTTCACATGATGTTTGAAATGCATGTTAGATTGCACGGTGTTTGTTTTGCATGGTTATAGCCCATAGCCTTTATAGTTTTGGTTTTTATAAATGCGGCCTCCGTGTCGTGCCTTTCTCTATCTTCTATTGTACTTCACTTCTCATCTCACTCCCTCGCATGTAACGCGAGTTTCTGAAAATTGTAAATACTCATGGAGATAAAGCAAGAACCAAGGTAGCAGCGTGGTGGGCCTTCCCTGGTGGACCGGGCGTTTCAGAAGCAGATTCTATCTTCAGTAGAATGGTCCTCCCATTGGCTTGGGACGGGTCGCCTTAGGTTAAGAAGGGCTATAATCATTTCATATTTATTTACCGCTTATATTTACCTTGTATGTGATGCAATGGATGTTTTATAAGCATGATTAAACATAGTTCTATTGATAGGATCAATGTTAAAATGATGAGATAATTAAGTAAATCCCTCACTATAATTCTAAGTCTGTTTTAACCATCCAATATTTACCCTCGTTAAAGCTTCGATCGATATAATGCGAGCTTTGCCAAAGCAATGTCACATTTATCTATCTTAGTTAAACGCGAAGAATAAACTAGTGATATTCGCCGGTTGATATATTGGTATTGACTTAGCTGGGTTGTTCTAATAGGATTAGAAAACCTAGTGGTTAAAAGTTTTGGATAATCATAAGATGATTTAAAGAACAAGAGTTGTTCGCCAAAAGATGAGGAATTACATGAGATGTAATTAGTAAGGTGTTACTTACCTAAATAACCATTTCCTAAAAGACTGGCCAAAGCTGATTTAGGAATGGTGAAATAAGGATTCTCACTCACTAGAAAAACTATCGAAACGTTTTTCTGAAATTAAAACTAGAGGGTTTTTAATTTTGAAGAAAATAGTGGGAGTAAATTTATAGTAAAGACCTATCTATAAATTTTAAAATTTAGTAAAACATATGTAGCATATTTTCTTTGTTGTAGAATTAATGGAAAATAATACTCTATCTCTGCGATCTATCCTTGAGAAGGATAAGCTCAATGGCATAAACTTCCTTGACTGGTTCCGCAATTTGAGAATTGTTCTCAAATAGGAAAAGAAGGAATATGTCAATGAAGAACAAGTTCCTGATTAACCGGTTGCCACTGCTTCCAGAGCTGACAAAGACAAGTTTAAGAAACACATGGACGACATGCTAGATGTCGGTTGTCTTATGCTTGCCTCCATGACCCCTGAGCTTCAGAAGCAACATGAGTGTTGGAGTATGCCCAAAGACCAATCATATGATGATTGAATAGACATACTATTTTACTAGATTTATCAAGTAATGGCATTGTCATTATTATCATTTGGTATGTTTCTGTGCATCAAACTAACCATTGGATAATAATGTCCATACAATAATACGATTATTGTTAAATAGGATCCTTAGTCGAATATTATTACGGGTATGGACAGTGATAATATATAAAGAGTAATATGTGGTTGATGACAAGTGTTGTCATTGACATAGAGATGTCAAAATCAACACATAAGTATTTGTTAGAGAACAACATACTGGATTGACCCGCTATTAGCATGTTTCTTGGGTAATTATGTGACAGTCACAACATTGCTTATGATAAACATATGTATAATCCTCAGACTTGAGATCAACATGATTTCAACATAAATATTTACGTATTTTGACATAGTCAAACGTGTGTCGTAACTGACTACATTATAAAGACTGATGATTGGATAGGAGATGACCTATGTAGTGAAATATGGTTGATCATGAAAGGATTTGTCCCTCCTACATAATGGGAGAAATATCTTCGGCCACTTGATTGAGTGAGATTAGAAAATGCATGGCCATGCTCGAATATTATGATATGAGATATCATAGAGATTCATTTATCATAATCTACTCAAGACATCAAGAAACACTAGATGGACAACGCAAGTGTGACTAACCCATGACTTGTGTTCATCTAAGATATAAAGGAAAATGGATGAAATACATATTGGAAGTTTATTCAGGAATTAGGAAAGTCAAACCATGACTTCATGCAACTTAGGTAGCAATGATGTATTACTAGATGCCACTCATTGTTTGTAAAATTAGAACAGTTCTAATTTTGCTGCTAACGTTGCATGAACCTACAAGGGTCAGACCCTTCGAATGAAACGAACAAAAAATTGGAAACCATACTCCCTATTTTAGGGAGGTTGTCGAAAATCCCCTATGGGATAGGAGAAATCGGCAACTCCTTTAAATGGGAATAATATTGGATAAATATTGTATTTATCAAATATTATTTAGAGTATGGAAAATATTTAGAGACTTAAATATTATAGAATAAGATTCTAGAAATTTAAATATATATTTGGAATTTATATAATGTATATTTAATTCCAAGTTTATGTAGAATTAATTAGATTCTACATAATTAAAAATATATATTTAAATATATTTAAATCCAAGTAAAGATAGAATGAGATACTATATAATAAATATATATATATATATATATATATTTGGATGAAATATAATGTATATTTAAATCCATGTTTTATGTAGAATAAGATTCTACATAATTAAATATATATATTTCATTTAATATTATTAAATATAATGTATATTTAATATAAACCAATTTCAAGTAGAATTAGATTCTATGAATTTTGGTTGAACTTGGATTTAAGATATTCAACTTGAATTAAGTCTCTGAATACTATTTAAAGGGACAAGGGCTAGCAACCAAATCATCCCTATTCATCCTTGCAAATTTCGACATATCCCTGGGAATTCCCCTCTAGAATTTTCGACAAGTCCCAAATTTCTTCTCAGATGCTGTTCGATAATTTTCTGGTGTTCCTCTTGCCCCCTGGCAAATTCCTGGCGATTTCTTAGTTCGAATCCAAGTCCCGGTAGAACCCCTGGTCGATTTCAGACTCCCTCAGGAATCCCTGGAGGGATTTCGAATTCTCCTTGGAAGGTGTTCAAACCTGTCGAAATTTATCCCTAAGTGTTAGGGAGGCGGAAACTTTGTTCTTTTTGTTCGGGTGGACTCCGTAGAGGTCGTTGCGAACCTGTGACGATTTTTGTTTTACTTGACGTGGTTATTCCGACATACCGTCGGTTTTCCAGTTTCCAGAGTTTTAAAAGGTAACTCTTCATCTTTTCACCCCGGATTCATTCCTATACATGGATTCTGGCTGGATTACGTCGGATTAATTTTTCCGCTGCGCTACGGGGCGTGCCGACGTGACCCAGCAGTGTTATCAGAGCCACTTGTATCATACAAATTCAGACTTAAATTCTTGGGTGATGTTTATGTATGAGATGCATGCTGTTTGATTCGATTTAGATATTTATCGTTTATCGTATCACACCTAATAAAGACTTATTTCGATTATCTCTGAATGATTAAGAGTTAATCATAACTATGTTAGGTTGCTTCAATGTTAAATGTTAACATGTTGAGACTAATAGTTAGTCTAGTGAACAAGTAGTTGTTCGTAGTTTCATAGATTTATGAAATCTCTGAAAGGGCTTCTAATTTGATAAAAGTTATCAAACTATCTTTCATGGTGAATCCATAAGAGTTATGGTTAGACGTTATGAAAATTGCATGTCTAGGATTGGCATCATCAAAGACCTGGTACTTAAGTGTGCCTAGTGCGCCACCTCTCTTTCATGTTGACCTACCTGGTGCATTTGTTCGTTAACACAAATGGTTTACGAAACCTCGTGATCCTTCTTTTGCCCATTAACCGCAACATATGGATAATCAGTTTAAAACTCCGTAAACACGTCGTTACTTTGTTCACACGATGTTTGAAATGCATGTTAGATTGCACGGTGTTTGTTTTGCATGGTTATAGCCCATAGCCTTTATAGTTTTGGTTTTTATAAATACGGCCTGCGTGTCGTGCCTTTCTCTATCTTCTATTGTACTTCTCTTCTCATCTCACTCCCTCGCATGTAATGCGAGTTTCTGAAAATTGCAAATACTCATGGAGATAAAGCAAGAACCAAGGTAGCAGCGTGGTGGGCCTTCCCTGGTGGACCGTGCGTTTCAGAAGCAGATTCTATCTTCAGTAGAATAGTCCTCCCATTGGCTTGGGACGGGTCGCCTTAGGTTAAGAAAGGCTATAATCATTTCATATTTATTTACCGCTTATATTTACCTTGTATGTGATGCAATGGATGTTTTATAAGCATGATTAAACATAGTTCTGTTGATAGGATCAATGTTAAAATGATGAGATAATTAAGTAAATCCCTCACTATAATTCTAAGTCTGTTTTAACCATCCAATATTTACCCTCGTTAAAGCTTCGATCGATATAATGCGAGCTTTGCCAAAGCAATGTCACATTTATCCATCTTAGTTAAACGCGAAAAATAAGCTAATGATATTCGTCGGTTGAGATATTTGTATTGACTTAGCTGGGTTGTTCTAAAAGGATTAGAAAACCTAGTGGTTAAAAGTTTTGGATAATCATAAGATGATTTAAAGAACAAGAGTTATTCACCAAAATATGAGGAATTACATGAGATGTAATTAGTAAGGTGTTACTTACCTAAATAACCATTTCCTAAAAGACTGGCCAAAGCTGATTTAGGAATGGTGAAATACGGATTCTCACTCACTAGAAAAACTATCGAAACGTTTTTCCGAAATTAAAACTAGAGGGTTTTTAATTTTGAAGAAAATAGTAGGAGTAAATTTATAGTAAAGACCTATCTATAAATTTTAAAATTTAGTAAAACTTATGTAGCATATTTTCTTTCTTGTAGAATTGATGGCAAATAATACTCTATCTCTGCGATCTATCCTTGAGAAGGATAAGCTCAATGGCATAAACTTTCTTGACTGGTTCCGCAATTTGAGAATTGTTCTCAAACATGAAAAGAAGGAATATGTCATTGAAGAACCTATTCCCTAATGAACCGGTTGCCACTGCTTCCAGAGCTGAGAAAGACAAGTTTAAGAAACACATGGACGACATGCTGGATGTTGGTTGTCTTATGCTTGCCTCCATGACCCCTGAGCTTCAGAAGCAACATGAGTGTTGGAGTATGCCCAAAGACCAATCATATGATGATTGAATAGACATACTATTTTACTAGATTTATCAAGTAATGGCATTGTTGTTATTATCATTTGGTATGTTTCTGTGCATCAAACTAACCATTGGATAATATGTCCATACAATAATACGATTATTGTTAAATAGGATCCTTAGTCGAATATTATTACGGGTATGGACAGTGATAATATATAAAGAGTAATATGTGGTTGATGACAAGTGTTGTCATTGACATAGAGATGTCAAAATCAACACATAAGTATTTGTTAGAGAACAACATACTGGATTGACCCGCTATGAGCATGTTTCTTGGGTAATTATGTGACAGTCACAACATTGCTCATGATAAACATATGTATAATCCTCAGACTTGAGATCAACATGATTTCAACATAAAGATTTACGTATTTTGACATAGTTAAACGTGTGTCGTAACTGACTACATTATAAAGACTGATGATTGGATACGTGATGACCTATATAGTGAAATATGGTTGGTCAAGAAAGGATTTGTCCCTCCTACATAATGGGAGAAATATCTTCGGCCACTTGATTGAGTGAGATTAGAAAATCCATGACCATGCTCGAATATTATGATATGAGATATCATAGAGATTCGTTTATCATAATCTACTCAAGACATCAAGAAACACAAGATGGACAACGCAAGTGTGACTAACCCACGACTTGTGTTCATCTAAGATATAAAGGACAAAAGGATGAAATACATAATGGAAGTTTATTCAGGAATTAGGAAATTCAAACCATGACTTCATGCAACTTAGGTAGCAATGATGTATTGCTAGATGTCACTCATTGTTTATAAAATTAGAACGGTTCTAATTTTGCTGCTAACGTTGCATGAAACTTCAAGGGTCACACCCTTAGAATGAAACGAACAAAAAAATTGGAAACCATACTCCCTATTTTAGAGAGGTTGCCGAAAATCCCCTATGGGATAGGGGAAATCGACAACTCCCTTAAATGGGAATAATATTGGATAAATATTGTATTTATCAAATATTATTTAGAGTATGGAAAATATTTAGAGACTTAAATATTATAGAATAAGATTCTAGAAATTTAAATATATATTTGGAATTTATATAATGTATATTTAATTCCAAGTTTTTGTAGAATTAGATTCTACATAATTAAAATATATTTTTAAATATATTTAAATCCAAGTAAAGATAGAATGAGATTCTATATAATAAAAATATATATATATAATTGGATTAAATATAATGTATATTTAAATCCATGTTTTATGTAGAATAAGATTCTACATAATTAAATATATATATTTCATTTAATATTATTAAATATAATGTATATTTAATATAAACCAATTTCAAGTAGAATTAGATTGTATGAATTTTGGTTGAACTTGGATTTAAGATATTCAACTAGAATTAAGTCTCTGAATACTATTTAAAGGGACAAGGGCTAGCAACCAAATCATCCCTATTCCTCCTTGCAAATTTCGACATATCCCTGGGAATTTCCCACTGGAATTTTCGACAAGTCCCAGATTTCTTCTCAGAAGCTATTCGATAATTTTCTGGTGTTCCTCTTGCCCCCTGGCGATTTCCTAGTTTGAATCCAAGTCCCGGTAGAACCCCTAGTCGATTTCAGACTACCTCAAGAATCCCTAGAGGGATATCGACTTCTCCCTAGAAGGTGTTCAAACCTGTCGAAATTTATCCCTAAATGTTAGGGAGGCGGAAACTTTGTTCGTTTTGTTCGGGTGGACTCCGTAGAGGTCGTTGTGAACCTGTGACGATTCCGGTTTTACTTGACGTGGTTATTCCGACATACCGTCGATTTTCCAGTTTCCAGAGTTTTAAAAGGTAACTCTTCATCTTTTCTCCCCGGATTCGTTCCTGTACATGGATCCTGGCTGGATAACGTCGGATTAATTTTTTTGCTGCGCCACGGGCGTGCTGACGTAACCCAACAGTGGTATCAGAGCCACTTGTATCATACGAATTCAGACTTAAATTCTTGGGTGATGTTTATGTATGAAATGCATGTTGTTTGATTCGATTTAGATATTTATCGTTTATTGTATCACATCTAATAAAGACTTATTTCGATTATCACTGAATGATTAAGAGTTAATCATAACTATGTTAGGTTGCTTCAATGTGAAATGTTAACATGTTGAGACTAATAGTTATCTAGAGAACAAGTAGTTGTTCGTAGTTTCATAGATTTATGAAATCTCTGAAAGGGCTTCTAATTCGATAAATGTTATCAAACTATCTTTCACGGTGAATCCATAGGAGTTATGGTTAGACGTTATGAAAAATTCATGTCTAGGATTGGCATCATCAAAGACCTGGTAATTAACTGTGCCTAGTGCGCCACCTCTCTTTCATGTTGACCTACCTGGTGCATTTGTTCGTTAACGCAAATGGTTTATGAAACCTCGTGATCCTTCTTTGGCCCATTAACCGCAATATAGGGATAATTAGTTTAAAAATCCGTAAACACGTCGTTACTTTGTTCGCCCGATGTTTGAAATGCATGTTAGATTGAACAGTGTTTGTTTTGCATGGTTATAGCCCATAGCCTTTATAGTTTTGGTTTTTATAAATACGGCCTGCGTGTTGTGCCTTTCTCTATCTTCTATTGTACTTCTCTTCTTATCTCACTCCCTCGCATGTAACGCGAGTTTCTGAAAATTGCAAATACTCATTGAGATAAAGCAAGAACCAAGGTAGCAGCGTGGTGGGCCTTCCCTGGTGGACCGGGCGTTTCAGAAGCAGATTCTATCTTCAGTAGAATGTTCCTCCCATTGGCTTGGGACAGGTCGCCTTAGGTTAAGAAGGGCTATAATCATTGCATATTTATTTACCGCTTATATTTACCTTGTATGTGATGCAATGGATGTTTTATACGCATGATTAAACATAGTTCTATTGATAGGATCAATGTTAATATGATGAGATAATTAAGTAAATCCCTCACTATAATTCTAAGTCTGTTTTAACCATCCAATATTTACCCTCGTTAAAGCTTCGATCAATATAATGCGAGCTTTGCCAAAGCAATGTCACATTTATCTATCTTAGTTAAACGCGAAGAATAAGCCAGTGATATTCGTCGGTTGAGATATTGGTATTGACTTAGCTGGGTTGTTCTAATAGGATTAGAAAACCTAGTGGTTAAAAGTTTTGGATAATCATAAGATGATTTAAAGAACAAGAGTTGTTTGCCAAAAGATGAGGAATTACATAAGATGTAATTAGTAAGATGTTACTTACCTAAATAACCATTTCCTAAAAGACTGGCCAAAGCTGATTTAGGAATGGTGAAATAAGGATCCTCACTCACTAGAAAAACTATCGAAACGTTTTTCCAAAATTAAAACTAGAGGGTTTTTAATTTTGAAGAAAATAGTGGGAGTAAATTTCTAGTAAAGACCTATCTATAAATTTTAAAATTTAGTAAAACTTATGTAGCATATTTCCTTTGTTGTAGAATTAATGACAAATAATACTCTATCTCTTCGATCTATCCTTGAGAAGGATAAGCTCAATGGCATAAACTTCCTTGACTGGTTCCGCAATTTGAGAATTGTTCTCAAATAGGAAAAGAAGGAATATGTCAATGAAGAACCTGTTCCTGATGAACCGGTTGCCACTGCTTCCAGAGCTGACAAAGACAAGTTTAAGAAACACATGGACGACATGCTAGATGTCGGTTGTCTTATGCTTGCCTCCATGACCCCTGAGCTTCAGAAGCAACATGAGTGTTGGAGTATGCCCAAAGACCAATCATATGATGATTGAATAGACATACTATTTTACTAGATTTATCAAGTAATGGCATTGTCGTTATTATCATTTGGTATGTTTCTGTGCATCAAACTAACCATTGGATAATAATGTCCATACAATAATACGATTATTGTTTAATAGGATCCTTAGTCGAATATTATTACGGGTATGGACAGTGATAATATATAAAGAGTAATATGTGGTTGATGACAAGTGTTGTCATTGACATAGAGATGTCAAAATCAACACATAAGTATTTGTTAGAGAACAACATACTGGATTGACCCGCTATGAGCATGTTTCTTGGGTAATTATGTGACAGTCACAACATTGCTTATGATAAACATATGTATAATCCTCAGACTTGAGATCAACATGATTTCAACATAAATATTTACGTATTTTGACATAGTCAAACGTGTGTCGTAACTGACTACATTATAAAGACAGATGATTGGATACGTGATGACCTATGTAGTGAAATATGGTTGATCAAGAAAGGATTTGTCCCTCCTACATAATGGGAGAAATATCTTCGGCCACTTGATTGAGTGAGATTAGAAAATGCATGGCTATGCTCGAATATTATGATATGAGATATCATAGAGATTCGTTTATCATAATCTACTCAAGACATCAAGAAACACTAGATGGACAACACAAGTGTGACTAACCCATGACTTGTGTTCATCAAAGATATAAAGGACAAAAGGATGAAATACATAATGGAAGTTTATTCAGGAATTAGGAAAGTCAAACCATGACTTCATGCAACTTAGGTAGCAATGATGTATTACTAGATGCCACTCATTGTTTGTAAAATTAGAAAGTTCTAATTTTGCTGCTAACGTTGTATGAACCTACAAGGGTCACACCCTTCGAATGAAACGAACAAAAAAATGGAAACCATACTCCCTATTTTAGGGAGGTTGCCGAAAATCCCCTATGGGATAGGGGAAATCGGCAACTCCCTTAAATGGGAATAATATTGGATAAATATTGTATTTATTAAATATTATTTAGAGTATGGAAAATATTTAGAGACTTAAATATTATAGAATAAGATTCTAGAAATTTAAATATATATTTGGAATTTATATAATGTATATTTAATTCAATGTTTTTGTAGAATTAGATTCTACATAATTAAAATATATATTTAAATATATTTAAATCCAAGAAAAGATAGAATGAGATTCTATATAATAAATATATATATATATATATATATATTTGGATTAAATATAATGTATATTTAAATCCATGTTTTATGTAGAATAAGATTCTACATAATTAAATATATATATATATATATATTTCATTTAATATTATTAAATATAATGTATATTTAATATAAACCAATTTCAAGTGGAATTAGATTCTATGAATTTTGGTTGAACTTGGATTTAAGATATTCAACTAGAATTAAGTCTCTGAATACTATTTAAAGGGACAAGGGCTAGCAACCAAATCATCCCTATTCCTCCTTGCAAATTTCGACATATCCCTGGGAATTTCCCTCTGGAATTTTCGACAAGTCCCAGATTTCTTCTGAGAAGCTATTCGATAATTTTCTAGTGTTCCTCTTGCCCCCTGGCGATTTCCTAGTTCAAATCCAAGTCCCGGTAGAACCCCTAGTCGATACCAGACTCCCTCAAGAATCCCTGGAGGGATTTCGACTTCTCCCCGGAAGGTGTTCAAACCTGTCGAAATTTATCCCTAAATGTTAGGGAGGCGGAAACTTTGTTCGTTTTGTTCGGGTGGACTCCGTAGAGGTCGTTGCGAACCTGTGACGATTCCGGTTTTACTTGACGTGGTTATTCCGACATACCGTCGGTTTTCCAGTTTCCAGAGTTTTAAAAGGTAACTCTTCATCTTTTCTCCCCGGATTCGTTCCTTTACATGGATCCTGGCTGCATAACATCGGATTAATTTTTCTACTGCGCCACGGGGCGTGCCGACGTGACCCAACAGTGGTATCAGAGCCACTTGTATCATACGTATTCAGACTTAAATTCTTGGGTGATGTTTATGTATGAAATGCATGTTGTTTGATTCGATTTAGATATTTAGCGTTTATTGTATCACATCTAATAAAGACTTATTTCGATTATCTCTGAATGATTAAGAGTTAATCATAACTATGTTAGGTTGCTTCAATGTTAAATGTTAACATGTTGAGACTAATAGTTAGTCTAGAGAACAAGTAGTTGTTCGTAGTTTCATAGATTTATGAAATCTCTGAAAGGGCTTCTAATTTGATAAAAGTTATCAAACTATCTTTCACGGTGAATCCATAGGAGTTATGGTTAGACGTTATGAAAAATTCATGTCTAGGATTGGCATCATCAAAGACCTGGTACTTAACTGTGCCTAGTGCGCCACCTCTCTTTCATGTTGACCTACCTGGTGCATTTGTTCGTTAACGCAAATGGTTTATGAAACCTCGTGATACTTCTTTGGCCCATTAACCGCAATATAGGGATAATCAGTTTAAAAATCCGTAAACACGTCGTTACTTTGTTCGCCCGTTGTTTGAAATGCATGTTAGATTGCACGGTGTTTGTTTTGCATGGTTATAGCCCATAGCCTTTATAGTTTTGGTTTTTATAAATACGGCCTGCGTGTCGTGCCTTTCTCTATCTTCTATTGTACTTCTCTTCTCATCTCACTCCCTCGCATGTAACGCGATTTTCTGAAAATTGTAAATACTCATGGAGATAAAGCAAGAACCAAGGTAGCAGCGTGGTGGGCCTTCCCTGGTGGACCAGGCGTTTCAGAAGCAGATTCTATCTTCAGTAGAATGGTCCTCCCATTGGCTTGGGACGAGTCTCCTTAGGTTAAAAAGGGCTATAATCATTGTATATTTATTTACCGCTTATATTTACCTTGTATGTGATGCAATGGATGTTTTTTATAAGCATGATTAAACATACTTCTATTGATAGGATCAATGTTAAAATGATGAGATAATTAAGTAAATCCCTCACTATAATTCTAAGTCTGTTTTAACCATCCAATATTTACCCTCGTTAAAGCTTCGATCGATATAATGCGAGCTTTGCCAAAGCAATGTCACATTTATCTATCTTAGTTAAACGCGAGGAATAAGCTAGTGATATTCGCCGGTTGAGATATTGGTATTGACTTAGCTGGGTTGTACTAATAGGATTAGAAAACCTAGTGGTTAAAAGTTTTGGATAATCATAAGATGATTTAAAGAACAAGAGTTGTCCGCCAAAATATGAGGAATTACATAAGATGTAATTAGTAAGGTGTTACTTGCCTAAATAACCATTTCCTAAAAGACTGGTCAAAGCTGATTTAGGAATGGTGAAATAAGGATCCCCACTCACTAGAAAAACTATCGAAACGTTTTTCCGAAATTAAAACTAGAGGGTTTTTAATTTTGAAGAAAATAGTGGGAGTAAATTTCTAGTAAAGACCTATCTATAAATTTTAAAATTTAGTAAAACTTATGTAGCATATTTCCTTTGTTGTAGAATTAATGGCAAATAATACTCTATCTCTTCGATCTATCCTTGAGAAGGATAAGCTCAATGGCATAAACTTCCTTGACTGGTTCTGAAATTTGAGAATTGTTCTCAAACAGGAAAAGAAGGAATATGTCATTGAAGAACCTGTTCCTGATGAACCGGTTGCCACTGCTTCTAGAGCTGACAAAGACAAGTTTAAGAAACACATGGACGACATGCTGGATGTCGGTTGTCTTATGCATGCCTCCATGACCCATGAGCTTCAGAAGCAACATGAGGACATGGTAGCTTATGATATGATTCAAAATCTCAAGGAGATTTATGAAGGGCAAGCTCGTCAAGAGAGGTACGAGACCTCTAAAGCTCTGTTTCAATGCAAGATGAGTGAGGGATCTCCCGTAGGAGCTCACGTCATCAAAATGATAGGCTACATCCAAACGTTGGAGAAGCTCGGCTTTCCGCTGAAAGACGAATTAGCTACTGATTTGATCCTACAATCCTTGCCGGATAGTTTCAATCAATTCGTCCTTAATTTCAATATGAATGAAATTAACAAGACGCTGCCACAGTTGCTCGGCATGTTGAGAACTGCTGAAATCAACCTGAAGAAGGTAGGACCTAAACCTGTTCTGATGGTCCGCAAGGGCCAGGAGAAAGGTAAATCGGCAGCAAAGTCTAAAGGTGATGGTAAGACCAAAACTGATGGAAAGGAGGCATTGAAACCTAAGAAGGGAATCAAGAAGGATGGAAAATGTTTCCATTTCGGTAAGACCGGACATTGGAAGAGAAACTGCCCCACACACCTACAAGAAGTCAAGAAAGCAAAAACGAGTGAGGCATCAACCTCGGAGGCTTCTAAAATGAAGGCATCATAATAGACATGGACCTGCGAATGGAAATAAAGCAAGTGTTGCTACATCATCCATTAGTACATGTGTTTTTGCTTAAATAGATTTATTTTAGTTTTTAAGATTATTATTTTGTGCCTAAGTTTTAGTTATCTTGTAAGGACAAGATATTTTAATTTTGAAATTATTTAAATAATTGATATTCTTCTAATCTCTTATGGCACAACGAATCAATGATCTTTAAACTAATCAAATCAATAATATTTATAAGATAAATAAAACAAATGACTAATCTCAAACTCATAAAAGTATTAAGGTAATTTGATGAGATCAAATTCAAGAATATTTAAAGTTTGATGAACTTTCAAAGAATATGGGATTGTCCCATAATTAAATCCCACAAGTGGAACGAAAAGTCTTTGAAAGAGAATCAAATATGTTAGACATGTTTTGATTCAGAACAAATCATTTTCGACTTCTAGAAAAACAACTCTCATACTTAATCGTGTTTTTTTTTGAAACGTCATATAAGATATGGACTAAGAATTGTTCTAGAATACCTTTGAAGTTTTAAGGTTACTTACATGTTAAAATGTTTACAAAGTTCGAACCTTAAAAACTTCATTTGTTTTTTATCCTAACGAGAACAAAGCGTTTGTTTCTCAAACGAGAGTTTATCTTGAAAGAGATTAATTCTCACAAAGGGATATTATTTCTTCAACTTTAACGAGAACAAAATGTTTGTTGCTCAAACGAGAGTTTCTCTCGAAAGAGATTACCTATCACAAAAGAAAAAAAATGGAATTTGGAATGTGAAGAAATTTTAGACAACAAATTTATGAACCAAAGATTGAGAATGTTCCACAAATGATCAAGGAACATTGGGACAAAACACAACCATTGTGATGATCCTTAAGAGAATACCATATACTTGAGAAATATGGATTTCTCACTATCCGTACATGGAAACACTCTTCTTTCCGAATCAAGATAAAGACTAGGTCTTATCAGAAAGTAATGGTGAGCCCAAAATTCGAGAAATGGCTAGGAGCCATGAGATATGAGATGGAATCCATGTCTAAAACCAAGTATAGACTTTGGTTACCTAAAAGGGTAAAACCTAAGAGGTATGGATGAGTTTTTCAAAAAGGAAAAACCGACATGAATGATAAAACATACAAAGGATGATTTGTCGCTAAAAGTTTTCGACAAACTTCATAGTATAGACTATGATAAAGCATCTTCCTTGTAGCTATGTTTAATCCATCTTAATCTCACTTGCAAGTAGTTACATACGATGATTATGGAATCAAATAAAGGAATTTCAAAACCACTTTCCTAAGGGAAAACTTGAAACAGATGTGTACATGACACATCCAGAAGGTTTTGTCACTCCAGTAAAAAATTGGAAGGTATGTAAGCTACAAAGGTCTATCCGTAGACTAAGGCAAGCTTCTCGAAGTTGGGATATTGTTTCAGAAGATACAATCAAAAGGTTTGGTTTATCTAGAAACAAAGGGGAGTCTTGTTTTCAAAAGAGCTAGTGGGAGCATTGTTACTTTCCTAAGTATTGTCTGTAGATGACATACTCTTCAAAAGAAACTAAAGATCGCAACCCGTTTTGCATTAATAAAAGATACTGCGAGTTAGCAATATGAGACAGTATCTAAGTCTACAACATAGGCTGAATATATTAGAGTCGACATAGTAATAAAGAAGGATGTTTGGATCTAAAGGGTTCACTTCTGAACTAAGGGTTGTTCCCAGCATATTAGATGTTATATAACTCTGTTATGATGGAACCTTTGCGTAAGCAAATAAAACCCAGATCTCATCAATAAATCCAAACATATTCTAAAGTACTTACATCTTAGAGATGTGAAAGTATGCAACATACGCACAAAGTTGATAACTTTGTCAACTCCCTGACAAAGCTTTTGACACATCATAAGCATGTCAGTTACACTAAGCCATATCGTATTAGATACGAGAATGATTGGTCTTAGTGCTAGTAGGAGATTGTTGGAGTATGCCCAAAGACCAATCATATGATGATTGAATAGACATACTATTTTACTAGATTTATCAAGTAATGACATTACCGTTATTATCATTTGGTATGTTTCTGTGCATCAAACTAACTATTGGATAATAATGTCCATACAATAATACGATTATTGTTAAATAGGATCCTTAGTCGAATATTATTATGGGTATGGATAGTGATAATATATAAAGAGTAATATGTGGTTGATGACAAGTGTTGTCATTGACATAGAGATATCAAAATCAACACATAAGTATTTGTTAGAGAACAACATACTGGATTGACCCGCTATGAGCATGTTTCTTGGGTAATTATGTGATAGTCACAACATTGCTCATGATAAACATATGTATAATCCTTAGACTTCAGATCAACATGATTTCAACATAAAGATTTACGTATTTTGACATAGTCAAACGTGTGTCCTAACCGACTACATTATAAAGACTGATGATTGGATACGTGATGAACTATGTAGTGAAATATGGTTGATCAAGAAAGGATTTGTCCCTCCTACATAATGGGAGAAATATCTTCGGCCACTTCATTGAGTGAGATTAGAAAATGCATGGCCATGCTCGAATATTATGATATGAGATATCATAGAGATTCGTTTATCATAATCTACTCAAGACATCAAGAAACACTAGATGGACAACGCAAGTTTGACTAACCCATGACTTGTGTTCATCTAAGATATAAAGGACAAAATGATGAAATACATAAAGGAAGTTTATTCAGGAATTAAGAAAGTCAAACCATGACTTAATGCAACTTAGCTAGCAATGATGTATTGCTAGATGCCACTCATTGTTTGTAAAATTAAAACAGTTCTAATTTTGCTGCTAACATTGCATGAACCTACAAGGGTCACGCCCTTCGAATGAAACGAACAAAAAAATTGGAAATCATACTCCCTATTTTAGGGAGGTTGCCGAAAATCCCCTATGGGATAGGGGAAATCGACAACTCCCTTAAATGAGAATAATATTGGATAAATATTGTATTTATCAAATATTATTTAGAGTATGGAAAATATTTAGAGACTTAAATATTATAGAATAAGATTCTAGAAATTTAAATATATATTTGGAATTTATATAATTTATATTTAATTCCAAGTTTATGTAGAATTAGATTCTACATAATTAAAAATATATATTTAAACCCAAGTAAAGATAGAATGAGATTCTATATAATAAAATATATATATATATATATAGATTAAATATAATGTATATTTAAATCCATGTTTTATGTAGAATAAGATTCTACATAATTAAATATATATATTTCATTTAATATTATTAAATATAATGTATATTTAATATAAACCAATTTCAAATAGAATTAGATTCTATGAATTTTGGTTGAACTTGGATTTAAGATATTCAACTAGAATTAAGTCTCTGAATACTATTTAAAGGGACAAGGGCTAGCAACCAAATCATCCCTATTCCTCCTTGCAAATTTCGACATATCCCTAGGAATTTCCCTCTGGAATTTTCTACAAGTCCCAGATTTCTTCTGAGAAGCTGTTCGATATTTTTCTGGTGTTCCTCTTGCCCCCTGGCAAATTCTTGGCGATTTCCTAGTTCGAATCCAAGTCCCGGTAGAACCCCTGGTCGATTTCAGACTCCCTCAGGAATCCCTGGAGGGATTTCGACTTCTCCCTGGAAGGTGTTCAAACCTATCGAAATTTATCCCTAAGTGTTAGGGAGGCGGAAACTTTGTTCGTTTTGCTCGCGTGGACTCCGTAGAGGTCGTTGCGAACCTGTGACGATTCTGGTTTTACTTGACGTGGTTATTCTGACATACCGTTGGTTTTCCAGTTTCCAGAGTTTTAAAAGGCAACTCTTCATCTTTTATCCCCGGATTCGTTCCTGTACATGGATCCTGGCTGGATTACGTCGGATTAATTTTTCCGCTGCGCCACGGGGCGTGCCGACGGGACCCAACAATGAGGACATGGTAGCTTATGATATGATTCAAAATCTCAAGGAGATTTATGAAGGGCAAGCTCGTCAAGAGAGGTACGAGACCTCTAAAGCTCTGTTTCAATGCAAGATGAGTGAGGTATCTCTCGTAGGAGCACTACATCCAAAAGTTGGAGAAGCTCGGCTTTTCGCTGAAAGACGAATTAGCTACAGATGTCATCCTGCAATCGTTGCCGGATAGTTTCAATCAGTTCGTCCTTAATTTCAATATGAATGAAATTAACAAGACGCTACCACAGTTGCTCGGCATGTTGAGAACTGCTGAAATCAACCTGAAGAAGGTAGGGCCTAAACCTGTTCTGATGGTCCGCAAGGGCAAGAAGGTAAATCTGCAGCAAAGTCTAAAGGTGATGGTAAGACCAAAACCGATGGAAAGGAGGCATTGAAACCTAAGAAGGGAATCAATAAGGATGAAAAATGTTTCCATTGCGGCAAGACCGGACATTGGAAGAGAAACTGCCCCACACACCTACAAGAAGTCAAGAAAGCAAAAACGAGTGAGGCATCACCTCAAAGGCTTCTAAAGAGAAGGCATCAGAATAGACATGGACTTGCGGATGGAAATAAAGCAAGAGTTGCTACATCATCCATTATGACATGTGTTTTTGCTTAAATAGATTTGTTTTAGTTTTTAAGATTATTATTTTGTGCCTAAGTTTTAGTTATCTTGTAAGGACAAGGTATTTTAATTTTGAGATTATTTAAACAAATATTATTCTTTTAATCTCTTATGGCACAACGAATCAATGATCTTTAAACTAATCAAATCAATAATATTTATAAGATAAATAAAACAAATGACTAATCTCAAACACATAAAAGTATTAAGGTAATTTGATGAGATCAAATTCAAGAATATTTAAAGTTTGATGAACTTTCAAAGAATATGTGATTGTCCCATAATTAAATCCCACAAATGGAACGAAAAGTCTTTGAAAGAGAATCAAATATGTTAGACATGTTTTGATTCAGAACACGTCATTTTCGACTTCTTTACACTAGAAAAACAACTCTCATACTTAATCATGTTTTTTTTTTCCGAAACGTCATATAAGATATGGACTAAGAATTGTTCTAGAATACCTTTGAAGTTTTAAGGTTACTTACATGTTAAAATGTTTACAAAGTTCGAACATTAAAAACTCCATTTGTTGTTTATTCTAACGAGAACAAAGCGTTTGTTTCTGAAACGAGAGTTTATCTTGAAAGAGATTAATTCTCACAAAGGGATATTATTTCTTCAACTTTAACGAGAACAAAATATTTGTTGCTCAAACGATAGTTTATCTCGAAAGAGAATACTTATCACTAAGGGATTTCATTTTTCAACGAGAACAAAATGTTTGTTGCTCAAACGAGAGTTTCTCTCGAAAGAGATTACCTCTCGCAAAAGGAAAAAATGGAATTTGGAATGTGAAGAAATTTTAGACAACAAATTTATGAACTAAAGATTGAGAATGTTCCACAAATGATCAAGGAACATTGGAACAAAACACAACCATTGTGTTGATCCTTAAGAGAATACCATATATGTGAGAAATATGGATTTCTCACTATCCGTACATGGAAACACTCTTCTTTTCGGATCAAGATAAAGACTAGGTCTTATCAGAAAGTAATGGTGAGCCCAAAATTCGAGAAATGGCTAAGAGCCATGAGATATGAGATGGAATCATGTCTAAAATAAAGTATAGACTTTGGTTACCTAAAAGGGTAAAACCTAAGAGGTATGGATGAGTTTTTCAAAAAGGAAAAACCGACATGGATGATAAAACATACAAAGGATGATTCGTCGCTAAAAGTTTTCGACAAACTTCATAGTATAGACTATGATAAAGCATCTTCCTTGTAGCTATGTTTAATCCATCTTAATCTCACTTGCAAGTAGTTACACACAATGATTATGGAATCAAATAAAGGAATGTCAAAACCACTTTCCTAAGGGAAAAACTTGAAACAAATGTGTACATGACACATCTAGAAGGTTTTGTCACTCCAGTAAACACTTGGAAGGTATGTAAGCTACAAAGGTCTATCCTTAGACTAAGGCAAGCTTCTCAAAGTTGGGATATTCGTTTCAGAAGATACAATCAAAAGGTTTGGTTTATCTAGAAACAAAGGGGAGTCTTGTTTTCAAAAAAGCCAGTGGGAGCATTGTTACTTTCCTAAGTATTGTATGTAGATGACATACTCATCAAAAGGAACTAAAGATCGCAATCCGTTTTGCATTAATAAAAGATACTACGAGTTAGCAACATGAAACAGTACCTAACTCTACAACATAGGCTGAATGTATTACAGTCGACATAGCAATAAAGAAGGATGTTTGGATCTAAAGGGTTCACTTCTAAACTAAGGGTTGTACCCAACATATTAGATGATACATAACTCTGTTATGATGGAACCTTTGCGTAAGCAAATAAAACCTAGATCTCGTCAATAAATCCACATATTCTAAAGTGCTTACATCTTGGAGATGTGAAAGTATGCAACATACGCACAAAGTTGATAACTTTGTCAACTCCCTGACAAAGCTTTTGACACAGCATAAGCATGTCAGCTACACTAAGCCATGTCGTATTAGATACGAGAATGATTGGTCTTAGTGCTAGTGTGAGATTGTTGGAGTATGCCCAAAGACCAATCATATGATGATTGAATAGACATACTATTTTACTAGATTTATCAAGTAATGGCATTGTCGTTATTATCATTTGGTATGTTTCTGTGCATCAAACAAACCATTGGATAATAATGTCCATACAATAATACAATTATTGTTAAATATGATCCTTAGTCGAATATTATTATGGGTATGGACAGTGATAATATATAAAGACTAATACGTGATAATATATATCGTGACGGGTATCATCTAAAGTGGGCAACAATAGTATTCTGACTTAGACATAAGCGGGATAAATATCGAAGCGTTCTACTGAGCCTTGAAGGTCTGCTGAGTTTGCCGCAGTGCCAATCGTCCATTCCACCGCTGAGGCAGTGAAAGCGTCAAAGCAGCCAAGTTGCCATCCTCTGTCAAGGCAGCAAAGTCTGGCCGCGCAAAGCAACTTAACCTATTCAACGCAGTTTCACATTACTAAGCAGCATAACCTAACCCATTCTATCACTCTGAATTCTTCTATAAATTACTTGTGTTTTATTTACTTTTTATCCTTTTATATACTAAAATTACTTCTGCATTTATTTTCTGCGAAGGAATTGCAATTCAAATAAGTTGTTCAATCCTTGTGGGAGACGATATCTTTTATACTATAACTTGACAAGAGTGTGCACTTGCGCTCATATTCAGAGAACACTTCTATGCTCTACAAATTCTCGGCGACTGTTTGTTGGAGTATGCCCAAAGACCAATCATATGATGATTGAATAGACATATTATTTTACTAGATTTATCAAGTAATGGCATTTCCGTTATTATCATTTGGTATGTTTCTATGCATCAAACTAACCATTGGATAATAATGTCCATACAATAATACGATTATTGTTAAATAGGATCCTAAGTCGAATATTATTACGGGTATGGACAGTGATAATATATAAAGACTAATATGTGGTTGATTGATAACAAGTGTTGTCATTGACATAGAGATATCAAAATCAACACATAAGTATTTGTTAGAAAACAACATACTGGATTGACCCGCTATGAGCATGTTTCTTGGGTAATTATGTGACAGTCACAACATTGCTCATGATAAACATATATATAATCCTCAGACTTGAGATCAACATGATTTCAACATAAAGATTTACGTATTTTGACATAGTCAAACGTGTGTCGTAACTGACTACATTATAAAGACTGATGATTGGATACGTGATGACATATGTAGTGAAATATGGTTGATCAAGAAAGGATTTGTCCCTCCTACATAATGGGAGAAATATCTCCGGCCACTTGATTGTGTGGGATTAGAAAATGCATGGCCATGCTCGAATATTATGATATGAGATATCATAAAGATTCGTTTATCATAATCTACTCAAGACATCAAGAAACACTAGATGGAGAACGCAAGTGTGACTAACCCATGACTTGTGTTCATCTAAGATATAAAGGACAAAAGGATGAAATACATAAAGGAAGTTTATTCAGGAATTAGGAAAGTCAAACTATGACTTCATGCAACTTAGGTAGCAATGATGTATTGCTAGATGCCACTCATTGTTTGTAAAATTAGAACAGTTCTAATTTTGCCGCTAACGTTGCATGAACCTACAAGGGTCACACTCTTCGAATGAAACGAACAAAAAATTGGAAACCATACTCCCTATTTTAGGGAGGTTGCCGAAAATCCCCTATGGGATAAAGGAAATCGGCAACTCCATTAAATGAGAATAATATTGGATAAATATTGTATTTATCAAATATTATTTAGAGTATGGAAAATATTTAGAGACTTAAATATTATAGAATAAGATTCTAGAAATTTAAATATATATTTGGAATTTATATAATGTATATTTAATTCCAAGTTTATGTAGAATTAGATTCTACATAATTAAAAATATATATTTAAATATATTTAAATCCAAGTAAAGATAGAATGAGACTCTATATAATAAAAATATATATATTTGGATTAAATATAATGTATATTTAAATCCATGTTTTATGTAGAATAAGATTCTACATAATTAAATATATATTTCATTTAATATTATTAAATATAATGTATATTTATAAACCAATTTCAAGTAGAATTAGATTCTATGAATTTTGGTTGAACTTGGATTTAAGATATTCAACTAGAATTAAGTCTCTGAATATTATTTAAAGGGACAAGGGCTAGCAACCAAATCATCCCTATTTCTCCTTGCAAATTTCGACATATCCCTGGGAATTCCCCTCTAGAATTTTCGACAAGTCCCAGATTTCTTCTGAGAAGCTGTTCGATAATTTTCTGGTGTTCCTCTTGCCCCCTGGCAATCTCCTGGCGATTTCCTAGTTCGAATCCAAGTCCCGGTAGAAACCCTGGTCGATTTTAGACTCCATCAAGAATCCCTGGAGGGATTTCGACTTCTCCTTGGAAGGTGTTCAAACCTGTCGAAATTTATCCCTAAGTGTTAGGGAGGCGGAAACTTTGTTCGTTTTGTTCGGGTGGACTTCGTAGAGGTCGTTGCGAACCTGTGACGATTCCGGTTTTACTTGATGTGGTTATTCCGACATACCATCGGTTTTCTAGTTTCAAGAGTTCTAAAAGGTAACTCTTCATCTTTTCACCCCGGATTCATTCCTGTACATGGATCCTGGCTGGATTACGTCGGATTAATTTTTCCGCTGCGCCACGGGGCGTGCCGACGTGACCCAACACTGTTGACCTGGTCCAACGATTCTCCGGCGCCCGTTGGGCTTTTTCCGGTGACCTTTGGCTTCTAGACTAGCTCGTTTCTCGAGGGGTTCTCCTCTATCCTCATTTATTTTTTATTAGTTTAATAATATATCATTATTATAGGCATTAATGAATCTGACATTTCTCTCTCTTCCTGCTTTTATAGGTGAGTGGATGATGACGTCGTTGCTGACGTTAGCGACACCAAAAAACCAGAATCCTTGTGAAACCTTATTTTGCCAATAACAATGTGACACGTGTCCCTTGGGAGAACAATTTCGGCGGGAAATGGACTCCAATTCTGGTTTTTGTGTTTCATTAGTAATTTGTGCAGGAAAGGCTTATTTAGGATGGGATTTTAGATTGTAAAAAGGATATGAACCTCTAGAATTGTAGTTGGGCCCTAAATATGTGAAGTGGACATTTGTATGGACTTTAATTTTTTTTATTTTTTTGTCCTATGTTTTATCTATTTATTTATATTTTAGGTTTTATTTATAGTGAAAATATAGTATATATATAACGGTACCTGGACAAAATTAGGATATTATAATAAGTCCCTTTCTCGATCTTTCTACCTCAATACCTAGAAAATATCTTAATTTTCCTAAGTCTTTGTTCTCAAATTCACTATTCAGTAAACCCTTTAATCTATCAATTCCACTGACATCATCCCCAATAATCACAATGTTATCTGTATACACAATTAAAATGACCTTTTTTGGTTAGGTGTTGTTTTAATTAAAAGTGTATGATCGGCCTGACACTATATGTAACCGTCTTTCATAATGAGTTTAGTGAATCTCTCAAACCAGGCCCTTGGAGATTGTTTGAGGCCATAAATAAACTTTTTTTTTAATTTTCACACCTTTTGAGCATCTATCTTCACACTAGGAGGAACCTTCATATAAACTTCTTCTTCTAAACATCCATTCAAAAAGACATTTTTAACGTTTAGCTGATGAAGTCCTTATTCTTTATTAACTACCAAGATGATAAGTACTCTCATTATGTTGAGGTTAGCTACTAGTGCAAAGGTCTCATTGTAGTCGGTCTCATAGGTTTGTGTGAAACCCTTAGCCACAAGCTTAGCCTTGTATCTTTTAATGCTGCCATTTGAGTTGTATTTGACAACAAACACCCACTTGCAACCTACTGGCTTCTTACCCTGTGGTAGGACTATCATGATCCAAGTATCATTCTTCTCTAGTGCTCCAATGTCTTCATTTACAGCCTTCTTCTATTCGGGATCTCGTAGAGCCTCTTCTATGGATGCTAGAATCTCCACTTTATCTAAGCTAATTGTAAAAAGCTTTGAAAGAAGGCATAAAAATTTCATAAGCAACAAATCTTTGAATAGGGTGTTTTGTACATTTTCGTACACCTTTCCTCTTAGAAATATGTAACTCATCATGATATACATCAATTACACGAGCTTGAAAAGATTCATTACCTCCATTACCTTCCATATTTTCTAAAACAATTAGACTCGTTACCAATTCTCAGCAAGTGTTAGACTGTAAAATGGCCTCTAGAATAGGCTTTTGTCTTCGTTTGTAGACACTTAGTTTCTTGGTGGAGGTTTGAGTATTTTGAGGCGCAACCAAAGGCGATGAAGGACTAGTATGAGATGTATCATAAGGTAAATTTATAAGAATGAGACTGGTAGCTATTTCTGGTGTAGGTCATGACAAAGTAGTTGAAGGTGCTGATGGTAAGGTAGAAGGATATTACCAAGGAAGAATTTGATCATGCTGAAAGGATTTTGAAGGATGAAAGGCTTCTAATGTTTCCCCTGGATAGCAACCTTCTGAAAAAGGAATCATGTTAAAAAAGGTTACATCCATAGAAATGTGGCTTTGTAAGTAAAATGAGAGTAACATTTGCAGCCCTTCTTTAAAGAAGAATAACCCAAAAAGATACATTTAATAGACCAAGGATCCAATTTAGACCTAGAGGGATTGTTATTATGAACAAAGATAATACACCCAAACACTCTCAAAGGAAGGGTTGAAGACATAGGTTTAAAAGTAGGATAGTGATATGGAAAAACATTGTTTGGAAGTTTAAAATTTTACTAGCCATCCTATTAATCAAGTAGGTTGCTGTCAAAAGAGCCTTACCCCAGAAATGGTTGGGAACATTATGAGAAAACAATAAAGCTCTAGTAACATCTAATAAATGCCTATTTTTCCTTTCGACAACCCCATTTTTTGGGGGAGTATCAACACATGAACTAATTTGAACAATCCCCTTCTCTAAAAAAATCACCAAAAGTCTTAGAAAAGTATTATCCCTCATTATCGGATTAAAAAATGTTAATCTAACATTGAAATTGAGTCTCTATCATAGTGTAGAATCTCTTGAAAATTTGTTCAGTTTTCTGTGTCATTAAATAAGACCAAGTAGTTCGACTATGATCATCAATAAAAGTTATAAACCATTAACAACTATTTATATTCTTCACCTTAGAAGGACCCCAAATGTCATTGTGGATAAGAGAAAAAGGTTTAGATGGTCTATATGTAGATGACAAATAGGAAGTCTTAGTATGTTTAGCAAGTTGTCAGATAGAACACTTAAAAGCTTGAGGCTTTTTATTGATGAATAAAGTTGGAAATAATTAGGTCGTATTAGAAAAGCTAGGATGGCCTAACCTAAAATGCCAAAGT
The DNA here is from genome assembly GCA_030270665.1 of Hibiscus trionum. Taxonomy (NCBI): domain Eukaryota; kingdom Viridiplantae; phylum Streptophyta; class Magnoliopsida; order Malvales; family Malvaceae; genus Hibiscus; species Hibiscus trionum. The sequence continues at coordinate 17,361,303 of BSYR01000004.1, forward strand.
ATCACATCATCTGATTCTATTAAAGCAAAATTTAAAATAATAGAAAGAAAAAAACCACTAGGAATAGGTATGAGAGTAGGAAATTTCTGAGCATGAAGGACATAAAGCCCATTACACAGTTTAGCATTGCCAACATCCTCCCCGAGTCCATTGCCTGCAATTCACAAGTGGTGTCAGTAAACTTAGCAACACACTTCAAATCTTTAGATAATTTACTGACTGAAAGTAGATTGGATGCCAAAAATAAGAATATAAAGAACATCATGCAAAACAATATTCTTATTTATGAAAATAAAACCACTTCCTAACATAGAAGATAATGAACCATCTACTGTTCGAATAGAGGATCGATGAGAGACTATTCGAAACTCACACAACAAGTCTTGACTACCAGTCATGTGATCAGAGGCCATAGAGTTGATGATCCATGTTGGTGCATTCGTTTTAGTAAATAGTGTAGCAGAGATAGAACTACCTTGTGTGCAGTCATGAGCTGTCAAAGCAAGGCTAGAGTTGCTTGTCCCACTGAACTGGCCAAACAACTTTTATTAATCCTCCACTTGTTGTTTAGTAAAGCTAGAAATACTGTCAGAAGTAACCAGATTCAATTGAGGCTCTTTGTAGGATTTATTTGAGGAAGATTTCTAGTCCACTGGTTTACCATGAAGCTTCCAATAGTTCTCCCGAAGATGCCCTATTTTCTTACAGTAATCACACCAAGGCTTGCCCTTTCTTGGTCTGGTTGTGGAGGATGAGTGAGTGAGAAGGGTCGAGCCATCAATTGGAGCTAATTCATTCAGCATAAGAGTCTTCCTACTCTTTTCTCGTCGAACCTCAGAAAACACTTATCAAATTGAAGTGAGAGGTTTTATACCAAGTATTTGTCCTCGAAATGCATCTAATTCCTTGTGTAAGCCATTGAGAAGTTGAAAAACTCTACGTTAGGCTATGATCTGCTTGTAAAGTGTTGTATCATTCGCAGTTTCTCAATCATTGGCTTCATGGAGATCAATCTACTTCCAATATCGAGTTAGAGTGTTATAATAAAGAGTGAAATTCATAGTTTCTTGTTTGAGAATTGTGCTTTACTCTCAGTCCGAAACAATTTAGATATGTTATCTGAACTAGAATATGTCTCTTTAACAGCACACAGATTTCATGTGTTGTAGCATAAAGGAGAAATTTTTCTCCTACTACAGAGATCATTGAGTTCACTAACCAGAACATCATTCTTCCATTCTCTCGCACACATTTTTCTAATTCTGGATCTGTGCTGGCAGGTTGTTTAATCTTCCCTAAGATATAACCCAACATTCCTCGTCCAATAATAAAAAGTTTCACTGATTGGGACCATTGAAGATAATTGTGCCCAATCAATTTGTGGCAAGTAATTGCCAAATTGGATGACTCAAAGAAATCATCAGACGCAGAATTGGGTTTTGTAACAAAATTAATTTTTGAAGAAGATGAATTGGGCGTCATTCTAGGTTTAGAATTCATAACCTAATCGAATACTATGTAGAATACAACAGAGAATATATTTTATGATTTTTATTAATCAACTATATGAGAATATATACAAATCCAATCTTCCTATACTAGGCAACCTAATATATTACAATAAATACAATATATTTGAAAATATAAATTAGCCTAAAGATTAGCTTACAAATCTGTGACAAACTATAACCAACACTAAGAATATTATCTTATTTACATCTCACACTAAGAGATTATCAACAAACATATGTGTGTGAGACTTAATCTCCTGCAATTAGAGTGAAAATCAAGTATTCTAAGTTTTTCTGCCCAATTCAAAAGCCCTGAAAGTACATTCATAACAATAATGAAAATATAAAGAGACAAAGGATCCCATGTCTAACTCCTTTAACACCAGAAATGTAACCTACAAGGCCCTCATTTAGAGTAATAAAGAGATTAGAGTGAGTTATGCAAGTTTTGATCCACTCCTGAACTGATCAGGAAACCACAACACCTTGAGCACTTGCATAATGAAATATCAATTTAAAGAGTTCCTTTCTAAGGTTAACCTTTAAAGCACATCAAGATGACACATGTTTTTTTCTCTCATAATGGATTCGAAGTCACAAGGTTGATTTAGATACTTCTGAATGTTTAAAAAATTATACCAAAATGGCATCAAAATCAAAGGCTGATTTCAATACTTTTGGACATAAGTTTTGAAACCACTTATTAAATTTTGAAACTCAAACTTGAAATGTACAATTTGATTTTCTTACTTGCAACTCCTAAATGGATTCTTAAACAATAAGAAATATCCTAGCCACATTTTAAACATCTATATTCATCATACATTCATTATTCGCCCAACAAGAAATGAATATATAAATTCACGTAGGTCTAAATTCATCATCAACACGCTAAGCATAATGATTTTAGAATTTAAAACCATTCATTAAGGATTCAATATGGACTCACCAAACATAACATGTCATTTTACACACATATCAACTAAGAATTTAAACATAACTACCATCATGCAACTTGTGAATCGCCAAATTTTGTTAAACTGAACTTAACTATTCACTACCATGTTATACATGTTTTCATATGTATACATACACACAAATCATATAGAATTTAGACATTATAAAATTCTTATGCACATAGCTTATACACAATCTAGTTCTCTAAAGAAACTGAAAGCATAAAAAATCATACTAAACATCATAGAATACCCTATTTACATTTCAACGACTCTAGGAGTTTTAGAATAAAAAATTTCATAATGGAGATGATTAAAAGGACTTGTGACTTTGTTAATGTGATCTTGAATTGCGTATAGTAAAAACCTAACTCCTGTAAAGACATTTAACAACATGGTGAGCTATAAATAGCTTATTGAGGTAGACACATGAATATAAACTTGAATCACAAAATAAAAATATAAACCATAGTATCAATATGCATATATTAATTTCAATATTCATCAATTTGAGCACTTGATTCATTCATTTAATTGTTTCATTTCATAACATTTTAGTTTGGTCGATAGGAATTGGTTTGTCGCCCAAAGAGACTTGGTGGGTTAGGGGTAGTGGATTTTAGACTTTGGAACTTGTCCTTGTTAGCTAAATGGTCATGGAGGTATGCCACTAAGTCTAAGTCATTGTGACTGAAGATCAAAATACCAGAGTTGGAGTCTTGAATAATCTTGGGAACATGCACTATTAGATGCTACAATACCCCACCTATGTGACTGAGCAATAAAGCCCGAAACTTGGAAGTTGGGCCTATCTCTGCCAACTCGTCCATAGGCTGTCACTAGTTCTGAAACCATCTCATCATCAGCATTATCAGGCCTATATATACTCGGGCAGCTACATGCACTTATAGAGAGAAAAAAGAAGAACAAGAACAATTTTCTCCTCTTCTCTCCTTTCTAATTTGACTACCATATTGTCTTCGGCTCTCCGTCCCAAGTCAATCGAGCCTAGTGACTTCGAAAGTGATCCCTAACAGCGGCTCCTCCAGAGATGAGCATTATTGGAGATCCGAATACCGAAGGTGGAGCCCTGAATAATCTTGAGAACATGCACTGTCACATGCTACAACACCCCACCCATGTGACTGGGTTGAATTCCTGGGACTTGGAAGTTGAGCATATCTTTGTTAACTCATCCGTAGGCTATCACTAGGCCTAACACCATCTGATCATCAACAATATCAGGCATATATACACCCAGGCAACTACATGCAGCTCGAGAGAGAAAAATTAAGAAGAAGAAGAACAACAAAAACAATTTCCTCCTCTCTTCTCCTCTCCTTCCTACTTCGAGAGCGAAAAATAAAGAAGAAGCAAACCAACAAGAACAATTTCCTCCTCTCCTCTCCTTCATACTTCGACCACCATATTGTCTTTGGCTTTCCACCCCAAGTCAACCGAGCCTAATGACTTTGAAAATGACCCCTAACAACGACTTATTCGAAGATGAGCCTTACCGGAGATCAAAATACACTGAAGCTCTAAATAATCTTGGGAACATGCACTGTCAGAAGCTACAACACCCTACCCACATGACTAGGCTGTAAAGCCTAAGACTTGGAAGTTGGGTCTATCTTTGCCAACTCGTCCATATGCTGCCTGACGAGTGTGTGAATGAAATATTTTGTATGCCATTTTCACTTGTCTTTTGCATGTTTTTAAGCTCATATAGTTTGCATTTAGGTTAGATTGTATATACTTTGCATGTATATAGAGAGTTACATCGTTTGTGCTTTAATGTCATATATATTGGTGCTTTTTATGGGAAAGATTGTGTTTTGTGGTGCATGTGCAGGATGTTGGTAGCTGTTGGAGGAGTGCTGGAGTGGAAGAGTAGCAGATCCCATGGATGGAACTGATGAGGCATAAAGAGTTAGAGATAAATATACTTTTGCCCATGTGGACTTTCTCCCAGATACGAAACAATAAAGATAGCCGGAAATAAATTTTCTTCTTTAATAAAGTCGCGCATACTTTAGGGTTCTGTAACCTTACTTCCACTACCTATATAAGAGAGACTTGGACGCTACTTCAAGAGAGCGCAATTATAGACAACGGTCCTAATCTGAAGCTTGCGGAGAACCACCAGAGTGGATGCTAGAGAAATCTCCTCATGACAGAAGCCATTGAGAGAGGACGACGGAGTAGGAGGCATGTAGCAACAATTGTACGACACGAAAGGAGTTTGTCGAGGACTCTTTTCTTTTCCTTGCTTGATTAATTGTCGTACTTAATATTTTTTTATTATAGATGTTTTAGGCTCATACATGAGCTAAAATACTTTAGTTGGGATTATTGATTCCTAGGATTTTATGTTTTGATTACTTTATTATAATGCTATAGTTGTTTTTCCCTTTATCTATTATGTTCATTGTTATTCATGCGTAGTTATTGTAAGAGCTATTGAGAGAGGCCTTTTAACTATTGATCTGTGACCTAATATCGAGAGAGTTAGGTTATACAAACGTGAATAGTGGGGTTAAGCTGTTAATTTAGTCCTAATTCGACTTAGACATAATTTTAGGGTTTCAACGACTAAAAGGGAGTTCATAAACAAATAATAGAGTTGTTAGGGTTCACACAAACATGTATTACATTAGCTTCATTATTATTAACTTTTAGGCATCGAGAGAGTCAGGAGTTCATTAGAAAATCCTGTCGAGTAGATTAAGATTTTAACAGTTTACGAAGACATGTATTGCGAATCGCCATAGTATTGTAATAAGCAGTGTCGGAACTTGGTGGTAGAATTGGGGGGTCTAATTTTAAAAAAAAAATTAGAGGTTTAATTAAAAATTAAAATTTTTGAAGGGTTAAATTTATTTTTTTTGAAAATATTTAGGGTCTAACTAAATTTTTTGAAAATTTGAGAGGCCTAACGAGAACTTTTAAGAATTATGGGAGGGATTTAACTAAAAAAATCACAAATTTTAAAAGCGTAATTTGAATTTCTAAAAATTTTGTGGGGGCCAAATTAACTTTTTAAAAAAATTGTAAGGGCCAAACCTATAATTTTACAAATTTTAGGAGGGGTCGTGGCCCCACCCGTCTCTACTGTGTTACGCCACTGGGAATAAGTAATCAAGCATATATACTTAGCAATAATCCCAACCTCCATAATTATCTGTTATTTGTCGCAGCTGTTCGTCTTAATCTTAACTATCCTTAGTTTAATTGTTTTAGTTTTAATTAAATCAACAACCACCATTACTTGCAAACACATTCTTAAGTTCAAAAACTTCGTAGTTATTGATCCAACCCTCGTGGGTTCGACACTCTACTCATCACTTTATTACTTGATTCGACGAGTGTACTTGCTCTAAAGTGCATCACTATTCGACAAACATCATTGTTACTAAGCTTGACACCATCTAATCATCAACAGTACGAGGGCTATATATACCCAGACAACTACATGTCGTTATAGAGAGAAAGAAGAAAAAGAATAACTATGAGAACATTTTTCTCTTCTCCTCCCTCATATCTTCTTTCCTTCCTACTTCGATTACCATATTGCCTGCGGCGTTAAGTCAACCGAGATAAACTACCTGAAACTGCCACCAACTGTCTTGGTCCTCTTCTCCACCTCAATTGTTTGGTGTCCACTCGTTTTGACATCAACAATAACATTCATTTTCCCATTCGGCAAATAAGATTCTTTTTATGGCCGAAGAATGTTTGGAAAAGAATGGTTTATGCGTATAACTTATTATAATTAGAATCAAACTTGAGATAATAATCCAAATAAAATAAATAAATATTTTCACATTTGGCCGCAGAATATTTAGTAACATTAGTTTATAACTATGGGATATTAATTGGAACTATGCGCTAGCTGTAGTTTGTGTGTAGTGCATTGACTCTCGAACATTACTCCTTGCCTTGTATTTATTTGTTTTTTCTTTTACATACTACAGGGTAAAAATTCTATGCCCCTAATCATGCTCTACACTAAAAATCACTTAAAAATTAAATTTTAAACTCTAACCTTAATTTCCACGTCCCAACACCCTAAACCCTACACCCTAAAAAATACACCTTACCCCTAATTCTTTAAACCCTAACCCTAACCACAACCCTTAACCTTAAACTTTAAACTTTAAACCCTAAACCCATTATTTTAAAGTGGGACATAAAAGGGAACATGATAAAGGGCGGACGATTTCCATCCCATACTACATGACTTGTTCAGTATTTATTCTCATTGGATCTGCCTCTGTGTGCCCCCAATTGCAATTGTTTGAGCAAAGAAAAAAGTAGTGTTATCACCTGAGTTGTTTCCCATGGAGAAAAATAGAGACGGTGTACACGGTAAGGATTACGTAGACCCGCCACCATCTCCCTTGCTGGACATGGAAGAGCTTAAGAGCTGGTCTTTTTACAGAGCTGTCCTTGCGGAGTTTGTTGCTACTCTTTTATTCCTTTACGTTTTAGTTGCCACTGTTATTGGTTACAAAAGGCAAACAGGTCCCTGTGATGGCGTTGGTCCCCTCGGTATTGCTTGGGCCGTCGGCGGAATGATCTTTGTTCTCGTCTACTGCACCGCCGGAATCTCTGGTAACCCCAAAACATTATGCTAAATGCTAATTCTCTCAAACAACTGCATGGTCACATTAATCATTAATGTTATGACCTAATATGCCAACGTTGGTTACTTTGATCGTTGTTCAACAGGTGGTCACATTAATCCGGCAGTAACGTTGGGGTTGTTCGTGGCCCGGAAGCTTTCCTTGGCTCGAGCGTTTGCCTACATGGTGGCGCAGTGTTTGGGAGCTACTTTTGGCGTAGCTTTAGCAAAGTCTGTCATGGAGCACTACTACGATGCACTGGGGGGCGGTGTAAACGTCGTGGCCCCCGGGAACTCGAAGGGTGCCGCTTTGGGAGCTGAGATCGTCGGCACTTTCATCCTGGTCTACACCGTTTTCTCAGCCACCGATCCCAAAAGAAATGCACGCGATTCCCATGTCCCCGTGAGTATCATATGAATTAACCTATTTTAACTTTCTGGGATTTTTCTGATTCGGTTTGGGTTTAGGTGTTGGCTCCCTTGCCAATAGGATTTGCTGTGTTTGTGGTGCACCTTGCTACCATTCCAATCACTGGTACCGGCATTAACCCGGCTAGGAGCCTCGGTGCTGCTGTGATCTACAACAATGGAAAAGCTTGGGATGATCAGGTATATGTATTGTTAATTTCATTTTTCACCATAGTAGATTAATCTATTTTTCCCATTGTGGATGATTGAATAGTATACTAACTAAAAATCTGGTGAAAATAGTGGATATTTTGGGTTGGCCCTTTCATTGGAGCGGTGGCCGCAGCAGCATACCATGAATACGCTCTGAGAGCTACGGCCATGAAAGCCTTGAAATCCTTCCGCACCAGTTCTTCAAGTTAAAGGCCTGCCTGCTGTCTCTATGCATGTTTCTTTTGGACAATTTATGCTCTAGTTTTCGTAGTGCGTGTGTCTCAGTGATACATCACGTGTCGTTTGTTGCGACTTATGTAACTGTTCTAAGTTGTACTTGATAAGTGATAATAAAGGGTGGGGGGGGGGGGGGGATTGAAAATATGAATACCAGCAGCACTGCAGCAGGCTTATATAATTAGAAGTGACTATTTTACAAGTAGAATTTATGAAATTTGAATCGAATCGAATATAATTGTTGTTTTTTTTGCTTGACTGCTGACTGAATCATCCTATGAGAAATTGAAGCATTTGTTGGAGTACCAACCGGACTCTGCTCACCATAAGGACTATCTTCTAAATGTAGGTCGTCCATCATATTCACTCACTAATTGCTGAAGAGTAATCAGTGATAGATGAGCATGTGGTTCTAATTGATCAAAACAGAATTAAAAAGAAAAAATAAAAAATAAAGAAATCATGCAAAATTGAGGAACTAATTTTAATAAATAAATAAATTTATTGTCAAAAAAGGAATTAAATCTACATAATTATTATAATGTGGTTAAGGACCATGTGGTTCATAATTTCATATAAATTAAATTAAATCTAAATAGTAATTAAATAAAAAAATCAGGAACTAAATCACAAAACATTCAAATTTATTAGTTAAAAGACCAAAAACAATGTTATTTTTTTTAGAGAAATTATTAGTTGGATTGGACTCAGCTCACCACATCATCAATTGTCCATCCAATAACATTCACTCATTTTAGTGTGATTTTCAAGTAACTATCAATTTCTTCGTTACATGTAGAAAAGTGCTGAAGATTCACCTTGAAAAAGAATGAGATGAAAAAAATTTCATTGGATAAGAGACCATAGATAACACGGTGAGCCAGACTCATCTAATAATTTGTTTTTCATTTTTTATTATTCGATCTTTTAGAATCTAAATTTAATTCGAATCTAAAATAAAATTTCAAATAACTAGAATAACTCAGAATTCAAAATAAAATCAAAATTTTAAAATATATAAGTTTTGTTTACCTCACTAGGAATATTAAGAAATACATGATGAATATTAGGTTGCTGTATTTCTTTTGCATGCCTTGTACCGGCAAAAATGGACTTACCAGCTGCGTATTGGGTAAGTGGTAACACAAATTTCTTGCAAATAAAAACTGACCGCATTCAGTGGCTAAAGCCTAAAAGCCCCACAGATTATCTTTTCATTTCCCGTAATCTACGGGTTTTAGTATTTGATAGCACAAACATTCTTGTAAAGGTATCATCGAAATTAGCGGCGGAACAATTTGAGGTGTCCATGTCCGAGCAGGTAACGAATAAACATCTTACATAAATATTACTTCAATTCATGGGCATATAAATATGATTATATTAGACTTCAAATATAAATCTAATATTTATTCTTTTGAATATATATTTAATTATGTATACATCGAAAGGTAGACAAATTGGACTGCAAGTCTTTGTTTCTCCGCCATTAGAGGTAGCTGATATGGTACAGGAAGAGGCACTTAATTTCTCATGATGTAGATTGGTATTTTATCTTCATCATAAAAAAATATAATAAACGTAAATAATGCATTTATATAATATATTTTATTTAATATATATGTCAGACTATCATATATTTAAATTTTATATAATATAGGAGAAATCACATTTAGACGGTTGGTCAAGCTACTCATCTTTATTCTCTCATATTTTTTTAAGTTATGAGTTCTAGACTCATTAGGAGCACATTTTTCTTTCCCTTAAAGTTTTTCCTTTCTTCTCTTCTAAGTAGAATTATGAATGGTCAAAAAAATAATATATAATATTTCAAAAAAAATCATATATAGTATAAATGCATATAATTTATATAAGTAAAATAATATTTGATAAAATAGAAAATAAAGTCTGATACAACGTTAATTATTGATATTCATACTTTAAACTGATTTAATTTTTTATTTAAGTTTATTTTCAGACGGATTCTTTTAATAAAAAAGCTCTTGCGAATCTTGAAACTCTTAACCGATAATCTTGGACATGTACAATAATGAACTATAAAATATAAATATAAAATCGTAAGTCAAGGTAAACGTGCAACGCATTCTGATACAAATTGACGACGGGCAGTTCCAACACCAGTACGTGGCATGTTAGTTTAAAAAAAAATATTATGTCCTTTAATTATTACATCACATAAACGTAACTACGTTCATGTGTAAATCCCCGGAAATAGGGTTGTAAAATCATGTAATATATATGGGATATGATACAATTAGACTATGTAAAAATTAAAATTCAACTAGTTTTACACTAATCTTAGAGCATTGGATGAGTGAAAAGGATGGATGAGATTAAAAGTAGGATATGTGAAGTTAACACTTGGAAAAAAAAGTAAGGAGTTAATCTCATCCATCTATTTCACTCATCTAATGGCCATGAATTAGTGTAAAACTAATTGAATTTTACATAGCGTAAGTGGATCCTAACCCACCACACACGCACACACGCACACACGCACGTACGCGCGCGCACACACACACACATCGGTCGCGGTGGTAAAGGATAATATTGTTTTTTAAGTGACTCGAGTTCGAGTAGCGTAGTTTGTACAATATATGTGCATGTTCAAAAAGGCTAAGAGTAAAGAACAAATATTGTCATGTAATCACGTCAAAAATTAAAAAAATCAAGTACTCGTATTGGTTTCTTGTTGAGTCAAATCAGATCAGGTTCGAGTTATATCAAAAAAGTCAATGATTTAACTCAAGTCAGGCCAATGTCAGGTTGATCTAAACTTGTAACCCCCTTAGCCCGACCTAGACGTTTGACTCGAACTACGAAGATTACACGGGGAAAACCAAAGTTAACCCGAAAGTCAACCTTGATTAACGACCCTTTTTTCTTTTTATCTTTTCTAGTTACACGTTAAGCCTATGTGATTACTCAAGAATCAGATGAGAGAAGGACACAGCGCTCGGAAAACATTTAGGGACTCAATTGCGTGAATTACACTTTTAGGGACCAAAATGTAATTTTTAGAAATATAAGGACTTAATAGATTTTAAGCTTACCATTATGTGATTAATCATATTGCATGTTCCTCTGTCAAATTTCAACTAAAACGAACATTCCAAGCTCAAGCAATTGCATCCACAACATTCAGGACTAAAATGTAAAACATTGAAACTTAAACAATTCGAAACCATCATCCAACGGTTGTCCGTTTCAGAACACCAAACCCTTGTACCGAAACGCCCGTATCGAAACGGTGTTGACAGTTTCGGTACTCGGGTGTGTTCCGAGACCAGTATCGAAACACGCCTCTCTAGTGGCCAAACTGTTCCGAAACGCTATGGCCATTACAAGCCTCCGTTTCGAAACAGTTAAGGGTGTTTCGATACACCCTGCACTGTGACAGCAGAAAATGCTGGTTTTTCATGCCTTTTCACATTCGAATCAACCCCGGGACATGCCTCAACATGCATACATCAAGGATACATATCAACAATCATCATATCGAAGCTATAACCTAAACATAGCATCCAACACATAAGCAAAGGCACTAAAGGCATGCTCCCTAGTTTGCCAAAACCAAAACAAGTCAAAACTCTAAATAAAACAAAATCCAAACTCCAAAGGCCATTTACAACTCAAATATAGGCAAACAAACATGCTCAAAGTAAAGCAAACATTCTCAAGCATTCCAAAGTATAAATTCCCACCCATTGCCTCTTATTACACTAAGGGTGAACCACATACATTTCCTTGACAAAAACCTTGGATTCCTCTTGCTCTTGTGCTGCCTCCAAATGTTCAATTTTCTGCATTGATGAAACAAACGAGCGTAAGCAATAAGCTTAGTGAGGATCGCTAAACAACATTCATCAATGCATAGCTCATGTCTTGCAAAAACATCAGTTTACAACACTTGCCAATTATAAAACATGTCTTCTCAAGACTTCCATGCACTTTTAAAACCTCATGCACATATGCATCAATATACAATAGCAAATAGACCTTTGCTCAAGATTTAACAAGCATCACATGCATTCTTGCATCATACACATATATCTCATGCACCCTTGCGTCATTTACAAGCATCTCATGCTTCACTTTATTCATTTACATTATATTTGTTGGGTCGCGTCGGCACGCCCCGTGGCGCAGCGGAAAAAATAATCCGACGTGATCCAGCCAGGATCCATGTACAAGAACGAATCCGGGGTGAAAAGATGAATAGTTACCTTTTAAAACTCTGGAAACTGGAAAACCGACGGTATGTCGGAATAACCACGTCAAGTAAAATCGGAATCGTCACAGGTTCGCAACGACCTCTACGGAGTCCACCCGAAAAAAACGAACAAAGTTTCCGCCTCCCTAACACTTAGGGATAAATTTCGACAGGTTTGAACACCTTCCAGGGAGAAGTCGAAATCCCTTCAGGGATTCCCGAGAGAGTCTGAAATCGACCAGGAGTTCAACCGGGACTTGCAATCGAGCAAGGAAACCTTTAGGGATTTGCCAGGAGGCAAGTAGAACACCAGAAAAATATCGAACAGCTTCTCAGAGAGCTTTCTGGGATATGTCGAATTCCAGTGGGGAATCCCTAAGGGTGTTGTCGAAATCTTCAAGAGGAGGAAGAGGGATGATTTGGTTGCTATCCCTTGTCCCTTTAAATAGTATTTAGAGACTTAATTCTAGTTGAATATCTTAAATTCAAGTTCAACCAAAATTCATAGAATCTAATTCTACTTGAAATTGGTTTATATTAAATATACATTATATTTAGTAATATTAAATGAAATATATATATTTAATTATGTAGAATCTTATTCTACATAAAACATGGATTTAAATATATTAAAAAATATATTTTTAATTATGTAGAATCTAATTCCACATAAACTTGGAATTAAATATACATTATATAAATTCCAAATATATATTTAAATTTCTAGAATCTTATTCTATAATATTTAAGTCTCTAAATATTTTCCATACTCTAAATAATATTTGATAAATACAATATTTATCCAATATTATTCCCATTTAAGGGAGTTGCCGATTTCCCCTATCCCATAGGGGATTTTTGGCAACCTCCCTAAAATAGGGAGTATGGTTTCCAATTTTTGTTCGTTTCATTCGAAGGGTGTGACCCTTGTAGGTTCATGCAACGTTAGCGGCAAAATTAGAACTTTTCTAATTTTACAAACAATGAGTGGCATCTAGCAATACATCATTGCTACCTAAGTTGCATGAAGTCATGGTTTGACTTTCCTAATTCCTGAATAAACTTCCTTTATGTATTTCATCCTTTTGTCCTTTATATCTTAGATGAACAGAAGTCATGGGTTAGTCACATTTGCGTTGTCCATCTTGTGTTTCTTGATGTCTTGAGTAGATTATGATAAACGAATCTCTATGATATCTCATATCATAGTATTCGAGCATGGCCATGTAACCCCCTCGCCCTGGTCTGGTCAGCTGACCGGTTCGAGTAGGCTACACAGGGAAAACCGACATGAAACCCGTGAAGGTTCCACCTCGGTTAGCGACCCTAATTTTTTTGTTTATTTTACGTCTTGTCTAGAGGCATTTAATCACCTAAGTGATCACGATAGCGGAAAACAAGGCCCACAAACCGGGCCTAAGCCCAACCCTTGAGACCCATTAGAGAAGTCCAAAAACCCATTTCCAGCTACCCGTTTCGAAACAGTCATCACCCGTTTCGAAACACGAGCTTAGTTAAAAAGGCCAGGTACCCGTATCGAAAAGCATCCACCACGTTTCAGAACAGGGCCCTAATTCTGACTAGGCGTTTCGATACTTGTTTCGAAACAGGGGTTCACAGTGGCCAAAGTGTTTTGAAACTTGTTTCGAAACAGGGGTTCACAGTGGCCAAACCGTATCGAAACGAGTTCCGATACGGGGTCCCTGGAGCCATACTCGTTCCGAAACAGCCCAGCCCGTTTCAAAACATTGGCTGTCTGCAACTTCTCAAAACCATCTTTAAGTGTCTCTAATCGATCCCAAAGGCCCTAAACAACTCCAACCAAACATACATCACTTTCAAGCATGTTCTAGAGGCATGGATCCTATGGCAAAACTTACCCAAATCACACAAAGCACAAGATGAGGCATCCATACATGGCATTCACACAAAAGGGCAATATTTCATAAAAAGGGCATACTTAAGAGTTCAAAAGGCCATAAGGCTCAAGTTAGCACATACAAGGTTTGCATATACAACCAAAGCAACCTAAACATCCAAAAGGCATGCCATCACACACAAGCATGCAACAAGATATAACATGTTTTACAAACCAAGTCAAACATGAGCATCAATCACATTTATGAGTCATAATATCGCTCATACAAAACATAAAGTAGCCCCATTGCTAACTACCACTTTAACACAAAGTCATACTTGAGCAACTACACTTGGAAAGCCCCTCCGCCTTGCTCCTTGCTAACACCACGCTAATGATCTGCATTGTTGAAAATGAGAGTGTAAGCTAAAAGCTTAGCGAGGATACTCTAAAATCAAAAACAACAACAATGCAGGGTCTAAGCATGCGAACCCTCAACCTCACATACAACATACATAGCTATCAGCAAGTAAACCTAGCTAGTCTTTCAAGAGTCATAATATGGCATCTCACATCATACTAAGCTCAACAATGTATATCAACATCACAACATCATAATCATAATATCAAGTTCATTGGCCACTATTAGTTTACCCGGATGTGCAGATTAAATCTCAACAACAACATTACCTCGGTGGGATTACACTCATCACCGGACCTTGCATGGGCGGGATTCCACTCATCACCACATGCCCTACGGATGGGATTCCACTCATCATCACGTAGAATATAAATAAATTTCCGGTGGAATATTACATCACCGTACTCCTCCTTGATGACTCAACGCCATCAAGGCCACGTACGTTTTGACTCAATCGTGTGCACATTAATCCTAATGATCGATCATTTACACTCGGTAAGTTAATTAGTGCCAATTTCTTTAACCACATCACACATCCACCGTTTATATCACATACTCATCACATATACATATCAAGGTACACACATACAAATCAATCCAAATTTCACAAGAACAAGTAGGCAATGGCATATCATTTATCAATAGAAAATCAAGGAGTTAAACTACCAATTTAACTCCCACCTAGGAATGGCCTACCAAGCTCATTCCCACACATCCACTACACACACTTGAACCAACTTTAAAACAATTTAAAGTTTTACTCACCACCCTTCCTTAGCAACCCAAGTGAGCAAACAAGCCTCCTAAATGCCCCTATTTGATCCCGATGCTCCTCCAATGTCTCCTCTTGTTTCTAGCCAATCAAAACACAACCATTACTCACAAATCAATGCTAAATTTCAGTCACCAACTCCAACCCATAAGTACAAGCCAAACTTCAACAATTTCCAACCCAAACAATCACCAAATTCCCCATTTTCGTGCTCCCTTATTACCCAGTAGAAAACCATGATTTCAACCACCCAAATGACATCTAAATGGTCCCAAAACACTTCCCTAACATCCCTAAACCATCAGCCCTTCAACCTAACCCTAAAACACACCAAAAATCCAATTTTTGACTCTTAAAAAATGGCCACAAGGACCCACTTCGGGTTTTCACCCAAAATCACCCATTTTAACATATTATGTGTATTTTAATGAGACTAAACCAAAACCCAACTTAATAAATCAAAAAAAATTGGAAAACCCCTTAAAAATTCAAACTTTCTTTGAACTTGAAATTTCTAAAAGATTGTAGTTTTCAATTTCAAGACTAGGTAAATGTAGAGAATGAAGAGGAGAGTGAGAATATGTAATTACCTTTAAAAATGCCCTTGAGTTGTGGAAGAAATCAAATGGAATAGTAAATTTGGGGTTTTGGATGGGTTTGGGGGTTTCCAACGGGGAGAGGGAAAAAAGGGGAGATGATAACTTTTTTTTCTTTCTTTTTGATTTGAAAAAGGTTGTCCACTTTTTCTTTGTTTTGGTTAAATTACTAAAAAGACCCCTCATCTTTATTTAAAACTCAATTAGCTCAAGCCAAGGTCAAATTAAATTAAATGGGTTTTGATGACTCGAATCAACTCACACGACTAACTTCTAACCCCAAAACACGAGTGTTACAACTCTCTCCCACTTAAGGAATTTCGTCCCTGAAATTACCTGACTGAAAGAGATACAGAAACTGCCTTTCCATATCCTCCTTCCTCTCCCAAGTGGCCTCGTCCACACCTCGACGTTGCCACCGCACCTTTACTAACTCAATCGATCTACCCCGCAACACCTTACTGTCAGAAGCTAGGATCTCAACCGGTTCTTCCTCATAAGTCAAATCCGGATTCAATTCAATTTCCTCTACAAGCATAACATGAGATGGATCGGACCTATACTTACGGAGCATCGAAACATGAAATACATCGTGTATCTTCTCTAGCTATGACGGCAAACGCAACTGATAAGCAACCGGACCAATCCTCTTCACAATCTCATACGGTCCTATGTACCTAGGACTCAACTTCCCCTTTCGGCCAAATCTCATTACTTTCTTCCACGGAGACACTTTCAAGAATACCTTCTGACCCACTGAGAACTCAACTTCCTTCCTCTTCAAGTCGGCATAGGACTTCTGCCTATCTGAAGCAGCTTTCAATCGATCGCAAATCAATTTTACCTTGTCAGTGGTCCCCTTGAGCAAATCTGGCATAGGTAACAACTTCTGTCCCACTTCGGCCCAACAAACTGGAGTTCTACACTTTCTACCATACAATGCCTCATACGGAGCCATCTGAATACTCGACTGGTAGCTATTATTGTAAGCAAACTCAACTAGAGGCAAGTGCTTCTCCCAAGTACCCTGAAAGTCAATGACGCAACAACGCAACATATCCTCTAAGATCTGTATAACCCTCTCTGACTGACCATCTTACTGAGGATGATAAGACGTGCTGAAATTCAAACGGGTACCCAAAACTGTATGCAGACACTCCCAAAATCGAGCTGTAAACCTCAGATCTCTATTGGACACAATAGACTTCGGCACACCATGCAGTCTAACAATCTCGCCGATGTACAGATCGGCCAATCTATCTAAAGTGTAAGTGGTATTAACTGCCAAAAAGTGAGCACACTTCGTAAAACGATCTACTATAACCCAAACTGAGTTCTTCTTCGTAGGAGTCAAAGGCAAACTCGAAACAAAATCCATGGTGATGTTCTCCCATTTCCATTCCGGAATTCTCAACGGTTGCAACAAACCTGAGGGAACCTGATGTTCCGCCTTCACTCTCTGACACACCAAACACTTGCTCACAAAGTCGGCCACATCTCTCTTCAAACCAACCCAAAAGTACTCATTCTTCAAATCGCGGTACATCTTTGTACTTCCAGAATGCATAGCAAACGGGCTACTGTGCGCTTCAGTCAAGATCGTATGTCTCAAGTCACTGTCTTCTAGAACAACTATCCTATTTCTGAAACACAAGACTCCATCGGTACTGAAATTGTAGTCTGAAGGTCTACCCTCGGCTACATCTTGCACGTGAGGTGCCAAATATCTATCTAAGAGCTGCTTCTCTCTAATCAACTGACCTAGGGTAGGTCTAACTTGAAGCTCGGCTACCAAGCCACCATCTCCGGACAAGCTCAATCTAGAAAACATGGCTCTCAAGTCTACGACTATCTTTCTACTCAATGCATCGGCCACTACATTGGCCTTACCCGGATGGTACTCAATGGTAAGATCATAGTCTTTTAGCAACTCTAACCACCTACGCTGTCTGAGATTCAAATCTCGCTGAGTCATGATGTACTTCAAAATCTTGTGATCTGTGTACACTGTGCATTTCTCACCATACAGATAATGTCTCAAAATCTTCAGAGCAAACACAACTGCAGCTAACTCTATGTCATGGGTCGGATAGTTGCGCTCGTGAGTCTTCAACTGTCTTGAGGCATAAGCCACCACTCTCCTATCTTGCATGAGAACACAACCTAGGCCTACATAGGAAACATCACTGTAAACTACATAGTCTTTCCCAGACTCTGGCTGAATCAAGATCGGTGCTTGGGTCAAAGCTTCTTTTAATTTCTCAAAGGCTCTCTGTCTTGGATCTGTCCATTCAAACTGAACACTCTTTTGAAGTAACTGTTTCAAAGGAGCGGCTGACTTCGAGAAACCTTCTACAAATCTTCTATAGTATCCAGCTAAGCCTAGAAAGCCACATACCTCTGTTACAGACTTCGGTTGCTTCCATTCAACAATGGCCTCTATTTTCTTTGGATCAACTCTAATCCCATCGGCTGACACTACATGCCCTAGGAAGACTACTTCTCTGATCCAAAACTCACACTTGCTCAACTTCGCATACAACTGATTTTCTAGCAAAGTCTTCAAAACTAGTCTCAAGTGTCGGTCATGGTCTTCTTCAGTTCGCGAATACACCAAGATGTCATCTATAAAAACAACTACGAACTGATGAAAAATCCGATTAATCATATCCATGAAGGCAGCCGGTGCGTTAGTGAACCCAAAAGGCATGAATAAAAACTCATAGTGACCATATCTAGTCCTAAAGGCCGTCTTCGGTACATCAACCTCTCTTACCTTTAGCTGGTAGTAACCAGATCTCAAGTCAATCTTCGAAAAGACTGACGCCCCTCTCAACTGGTCAAACAAATCATCTATCCTAGGCAACGGATACTTGTTCTTCACTGTTAACTGATTCATCTGTCTGTAGTCTATACACATTCTTATGCTTCCATCTTTCTTCTTTACAAACAAAACTGGTGCACCTCAAGGTGAAGAACTAGGTCGAATAAAGCCTCTACCTGTCAACTCTTGCAACTGAGTCTTCAAATCTTTCAGTTCTTTCGGTGCCATGCGTTACGGAGCAATCGAAACAGGAGCTGAATCAGAATAAGTCTTAATAGTGAACTCTACCTCTCTATCAGGTGGTAACCCTGGCAACTCTTCCGGAAACACACTAGGAAAGTCACACACTGTCCGGATGTCTTGAGGTCTAACCTCACTCATGTTTGGATTCATCACATAAGCCAAATATGCTTCGCAACCCATCTCAACTAACCTCTTAGCCTCTAGAACTGAAACTACATTGGATAAGAACTTCACGTTCTCACCCACCACTACTATCTCATAATCATCTGTGAGCCTCAAAGAAATCATCTTAGTTTCAAAGTCTATCCTAACACTATGCTCAATGAGCCAGTCCATACCTAAAATTATGTCAAAACCATAGAATGGTAGCTCCATCATATCCACTGGAAATACATGTCCCTGAACCATCAACGGGCACCTTCTGTACATCTTTCTAACTACTATTGTGTCCCCAAAGGAACTAGTAACACTAACTCCTATCTCTAACATTTCACAAGGTAAATTCAACGACTGTGCATGCTCACTCAGAATATAAGAATGTGTAGACCTGGAGTCAATCAAAGAAAGCAAACCCAAAGATTGTATCGAGAAGTTATATGCGATCACATCAGTGTCATGCTGATCCCCACGCTAAGCGTAAACTCTGGCCTGACCTCCGCCCTCCGACTGGACTGCAACTACATGTGCTATGTTTCTCTGGCCATCATTCCTCGGCTGGAAGTTACCTCTACCGCGCCCGTGGCCCCTCTGGAAGTCATTGGCTCTAGCAGGAGCCTGAGCTGGTGCCTGCCCCACCTGATGTGGACAGTCACGTCTAATATGATCTCTATCCCCACAACTCCAACATGAGTGGAAATTCCCCCAACACTCACCGGTGTGGTTCCTCCCGCAAGTAGCACACGTGGGCAACTTCCCACCAGCCCTCTAGCCCTGTTGGCCCCTACCGCGGTTACCTCCACCACGCCTATGGTCATAGTGATGCCGGTTGTCCCGATGCCTCTTGGCATCACCTCTATCAAAATCACTAGACCTCTTACCAGAACTAGAACCACTAGTCCGTTTGGTCAAGCCCAAACTGTGCTCCAAGTCCTTGGCCCTCGCGACCAAGACATCGAAATCAGTGTAGTCTGAAGCTAGAGTATACCTCTTGATTTCTTCATTCAACCCATATCGAAAACGGTTACAACGTTCCACCTCAGTAGGAACAAGCTCAGATGCATACTGACTCAGTCTAACAAATCGAATCTCGTAGTCAGTCACAGACATACTCCCCTGAAGCAGAGCCATAAACTCCCTCTTCTTCTCATCGAGATATCGAGGACCCAAATACTTCGTAAGGAATGCTGACTCAAAGAACTCCCAAGTAATCTCGGCCTCCTCCATACCCGTAGTGATGGTGACCCACCAAGTGTAGGCATCACCCTGAAGCAAGGACTCAACACACCCTAACTTGCGTCCTCCAGTACATCCCATCTGTGACAAGATACGGACGGTCTTCTCTAACCACATCTCAGACCTCTCGGGTGTCGACCCTCTGAACTCTTCACCTCCCAAACTGCAGAGTCTCTCCAAAGGCAACCCGGTACCCTCTCCCTGAGGCTGTGCCGCTGCCTGACCCCCAGCCACTGCAGCCTGGAAAGCTCCAGCTATCGCCTGAACTAAGGGAGCTAAATCAATTCTGGCTGGTCCTTGGCCTACTTGAGGTCCAACACCCTCGGCTCCCGCCTCACCTCCCTCTTGGTGAGGAGGAGGTTGAGGAGCCTGTGCCCCACCAATCTGCTCAATCCCCGAAGCTTGTGCCCGTGGTTCCGGCTGAACCATCCTAGGCTTCCCACGTGGTCTCATGATACGACTAGCAAGATAATAACTACAACAAACAACAACAAACAGATAAGGATTACGTTAGCAAAAGCAAGGGTCCAACAATGCTCAAGTATTTCCTTACACGAAAACCTTTTTAAATTAAGCAATAGTAGCAATGGGCACTCGACTCAACACCAAACGCAACAACTCATGCTTCAAACCATTATACGAATAATCAAACAACGAGATTTCATGGCAAGCATACATCAAGCAATACAATTACTTAACACATCAAGCTTACCTCACTTACCTGCCCGAGGTCTCGGTAACCTCAGGCTCTGATACCAACAAATGTAACCCCCTCACCTCGGTCTTGTCGGCTGACCGGTTTGAGTAGGCTACACGAGGAAAACCGACATGAAACCCGTGAAGGTTCCACCACGGTTAGCGACCCTAAATTTTTTTTGTTTATTTTAAGTCTTTTCTAGAGGCATTTAATCACCTAAGTGATCACGATAGAGGAAAACAAGGCCCACAAAATCCCTACCACAAACCGGGTCTAAGCCCAACCCTTGAGACCCATTAGAGAAGTCTAAAAACCCATTTCCAGCTACCCGTTTCGAAACAGTCATCACCCGTTTCGAAACACGGGCTTAGTTAAAAAGGCCAGGTACCCGTATCGAAATACATCCACCCCGTTTTGGAACAGGGCCCTAATTTTGCCTAGGCATTTCGATACTTGTTTCAAAACAGGGGTTCATAGTGGCCAAAGTGTTTCGAAACTTGTTTCAAAACAGGGGTTCACAGTGGCCAAACCGTATCGAAACGAGTTCCGATACGGGGTCCCTGGAGCCATACCCGTTCTGAAACAGCCCAGCCCGTTTCGAAACACTGGCTGTCTGCAACTTCTCAAAACCATCTTTAAGTGTCTCTAATCGATCCCAAAGGCCCTAAACAACTCCAACCAAACATACATCACTTTCAAGCATGTTCTAGAGGCATGTATCCTATGACAAAACTTACCCAAATCACACGAAGCACAAGACGAGGCATCCATACATGAAATTCATACAAAAGGGCAATATTTCATAAAAAGGGCATACTTAAGAGTTCAGAAGGCCACAAGGCTTAAGTTATCACATACAAGGTTTGCATATACAACCAAAGCAACCTAAACATCCAAAAGACATGCCATCACACACAAGCATGCAACAAGATATAACATGTTTTACAAACCAAGTCAAACATGAGCATCAATAACATTTATGAGTCATAATATCACTCATACAAAACATAAAGTAGCCCCATTGCTAACTACCACTTTAACACAAAGTCATACTTGAGCAACTACACTTGGAAAGCCCCTCTGCCTTGCTCCTTGCTAACACCACGCTAATGATCTGCATTGTTGAAAATGAGACCGTAAGCTAAAAGCTTAGTGAGGATGCTCTAAAATCAAAAACAACAACAATGCATGGTCCAAGCATGCGAATCCTCAACCTCACATACAACATACATAGCTATTAGCAAGTCAACCTAGCTAGTCTTTCAAGAGTCATAATATGGCATCTCACATCATACTAAGCTCAACAATGTTTATCAACATCACAACATCATAATCATAATATCAAGTTCATTGGCCACTATTAGTTTACCCGGATGTGCAGATTAAATCTCAACAACAACATTACCTCGGTGGGATTACACTCATCACCGGACCTTGTATGGGCGGGATTCCACTCATCACCACATGCCCTACGGATGGGATTCCACTCATCATCACGTAGAATATAAATAAATTTCCGGTGGAATATTACATCACCGCACTCCTCCTTGATGACTCAACACCATCAAAGCCACATACGTTTTGACTCAATCGTGTGCACACTAATCCTAATTATCGATCATTTACACCCGGTAAGTTAATTAGTGCCAATTTCTTTAACCACATCACATATCCACCATTTATATCACATACTCATCACATATACATATCAAGGTACACACATACAAATTAATCCACATTTCACAAGAACAAGTAGGCAATGGCATATCATTTATCAATAGGAAATCAATGAGTTAAACTACCAATTTAACTCCCACCTAGGAATGGCCTACCAAGCTCATTCCCACACATCCACTACACAAACTTGAAACAACTTTAAAACAATTTAAAGTTTTACTCACCACCCTTCCTTAGCAACCCAAGTGAGCAAGCAAGCCTCCTAAATGCCCGGATTCGATCCCGATGCTCCTCCAATGTCTCCTCTTGTTTCTAGCCAGTCAAAACACAACCATTACTCACAAATCAATGCTAAATTTCAGTCACCAACTCCAACCCATAAGTACAAGCCAAACTACAACAATTTTCAACCCAAACAATCACCAAATTCCCTATTTTCGTGCTCCCTTATTACCCAGCAAAAAACCATGATTTCAACTACCCAAATGACATCTAAATGGTCCCAAAACACTTCCCTGACATCCCTAAACCATCAGCCCTTCAACCTAACCCTAAAACACACCAAAAATCCAATTTTTGACTCTTCAAAAATGGCCACAAGGACCTACTTCGGGTTTTCACCCAAAATCACCCATTTTAACATATTATGTGTATTTTAATGAGACTAAACCAAAACCCAACTTAATAAATCAAAATAAATTGGAAAACCCCTTAAAAATTCAAACTTTCTTTGAACTTGAAATTTCTAAAAGATGGTAGTTTTCAATTTCAAGACTAGGTAAATGTAGAGAATGAAGAGGAGAGTGAGAATATGTAATTAGCTTTAAAAATGCCCTTGAGTTGTGGAAGAAATCAAATGGAATAGTAAATTTTGGGTTTTGGATGGGTTTGGGGGTTTCCAACGGGTGAGAGGGAAAAAAGGGGAGATGATAGCTTTTTTTTTCTTTCTTTTTAATTTGAAAAAGGTTGTCCACTTTTTCTTTGTTTTGGTTAAATTACTAAAAAGACCCATCCTCTTTATTTAAAACTCAATTAGCTCAAGCCAAGGTCAAATTAAATTAAATGGGTTTTGATGACTCGAACCAACTCACACGACTAACTCCTAACCCCAAAACACGGGTGTTACAGGCCATGCATTTTCTAAACTCACTCAATCAAGTGGCCGAAGATATTTCTCCCATTATGTAGGAGGGACAAATCCTTTCTTGATCAACCATATTTCACTACATAGGTCATCACGTATACAATCATCAGTGTTTATAATGTAATCAGTTACGACACACGTTTGACTATGTCAAAATACGTAAATCTTTATGTTGAAATCATGTTGATCTCAAGTCTGAGGATTATACATATGTTTATCATGAGCAATGTTGTGACTGTCACATAATTACCCAAGAAACATGATCATAGCGGGTCAATCCAATATGTTGTTCTCTAACAAATACTTATGTGTTGATTTTGACATCTCTATGTCAATGACAACGCTTGTCATCAACCACATATTAGTCTTTATATATTATCACTGTCCATACCCGTAATAATATTCGACTAAGGATCCTATTTAACAATAATCGTATTATTGTATGGACATTATTATCCAATGGTTAGTTTGATGCACAGAAACATACCAAATGATAATAACGGTAATGCTATTACTTGATAAATCTAGTAAAATAGTATGTCTGACCAATCATCCTATGATTGGTCTTTGAGCATACTCCAACAATCTCCCACTAGCACTAAGACCAATCATTCTCGTATCTAATACGATATGGCTTAGTGTAACTGACATGCTTATGCTGTGTCAAAAGCTTTGTCAGGGAGTTGACAAAGTTATCAACTTTGTGCGTATGTTGCATACTTTCACATCTCCAAGATGTAAGTACTTTAGAATATGTTTGGATTTATTGATGAGATCTGGGTTTTATTTGCTTACGCAAAGGTTCCATCATAACAGAGTTATGTAGCATCTAATATGCTGGGAACAACCCTTTGTTCAGAAGTGAACCCTTTAGATCCAAACATCCTTCTTTATTACTATGTCGACTGTAATATATTCATCCTATGTTGTAGAGTTAGATACTGTCTCATGTTGCTAACTCGCAGTATCTTTTATTAATGCAAAACAGATTGCGATCTTTAGTTCCTTTTGATGAGTATGTCATCTACATTTAATACTTAGGAAAGTAACAATGCTCCCACTAGTCTTTTGAAAACAAGACTCCCCTTTGTTTCTAGATAAACCAAACCTTTTGATTGTATCTTTCGAAATGAATATCTCAACTTCGAGAAGCTTGCCTTAGTCTACGGATAGACCTTTGTAGCTTACATACCTTCCAAGTGTTTACTGGAGTGACAAAACCTTCTGGATGTGTCATGTACACATCTGTTTCAAGTTTTCCCTTAGGAAAGTGGTTTTGACATTCATTTATTTGACTCCATAATCATCGTATGTAACTACTTGCAAGTGAGATTAAGATGGATTAAACATAGCTACAAGGAAGATGCTTTATCATAGTCTATACTATGAAGTTTGTCGAAAACTTTTAGCGACGAATCATCCTTTGTATGTTTTATCATCCATGTCGGTTTTTCCTTTTTGAAAAACTGATCCATACCTCTTAGGCTTTCTGATAAGACCTAGTCTTTATCTTGATCCGAAAAGAAGAGTGTTTCCATGTACGGATAGTGAGAAATCTATATTTCTCAAGTATATGGTATTCTCTTAAGGATCAACACAATGGTTGTGTTTTGTTCCAATGTTCCTTGATCATTTGTGGAACATTCTCAATCTTTGGTTCATAAATTTGTTGTCTAAAATTTCTTCACATTCCAAATTCCATTTTTTTCTTTTGTGAGAGGTAATCTCTTTCGAGAGAAACTCTCGTTTGAGCAACAAACATTTTGTTCTCGTTGAAAAATGAAATCCCTTAGTGATAAGTATTCTCTTTCGAGATAAACTATTGTTTGAGCAACAAATATTTCGTTCTCGTTAAAGTTGAAGAAATAATATCCCTTTGTGAGAATTAATCTATTTCAAGATAAACTCTCATTTGAGAAACAAACGCTTTGTTCTCGTTAGGATAAACAACAAATGGAGTTTTTAAGGTTCGAACTTTGTAAACATTTTAATATGTAAGTAACCTTAAAACTTCAAAGGTATTCTAGAACAATTCTTAGTCCATATCTGATATGACGTTTCGAAAAAAAAAACAAGATTAAGTCTGAGAGTTGTTTTTCTAGTGTGTAAAGAAGTCGAAAATGACTTGTTCTGAATCAAAACATGTCTAACATATTTGATTCTCTTTCAAAGACTTTTCGTTCCACTTGTGGGATTTAATTATGGGACAATCCCATATTCTTTGAAAGTTCATCAAACTTTAAATATTCTTGAATTTGATCTCATCAAATTACCTTAATACTTTTTATGAGTTTGAGATTAGTCATTTGTTTTATTTATCTTATAAATATTATTGATTTGATTAGTTTAAAGATCATTGATTCGTTGTGCCATAAGAGATTAAAAGAATAGCATTTATTTAAATAATCTCAAAATTAAAAAATCTTGTCCTTACAAGATAACTAAAACTTAGGCACAAAATAATAATCTTAAAAACTAAAACAAATCTATTTAAGCAAAAACACATGTCCTAATGGATGATGTAGCAACTCTTGCTTTATTTCCATTCGCAGGTCCATGTCTATTATGATGCCTTCTCTTTAGAAGCCTCTAAGGTTGATACCTCACTCGTTTTTGCTTTCTTGACTTCTTGTAGGTGTGTGGGTCAGTTTCTCTTCCAATGTCCGGTCTTGCCACAATGGAAACATTTTCCATCCTTCTTGATTCCCTTCTTAGGTTTCAATGCCTCCTTTCCATCGGTTTTGGTCTTACCATCACCTTTAGACTTTGCTGCCGATTTACCTTTCTTCTTGCCCTTGCGGACCATCAGAACAGGTTTAGGTCCTACCTTCTTCAGGTTGATTTCAGCAGTTCTCAACATGCCGAGCAACTATGGCAGCGTCTTGTTAATTTCATTCATATTGAAATTAAGGACAAACTGATTGAAACTATCCGTCAACGATTACAGGATGACATCAGTAGCTAATTCGTCTTTCAGCGGAAAGCCGAGCTTCTCCAACGTTTGGATGTAGCCCATCATTTTGATGACGCGAGCTCCTACGGGAGATCCCTCACTCATCTTGCATTGAAACAGAGCTTTAGAGGTCTCGTACCTCTCTTGACGAGCTTGCCCTTCATAAATCTCCTTGAGATTTTGAATCATATCATAAGCTACCATGTCCTCATGTTGCTTCTGAAGCTCAGGGGTCATGGAGGCAAGCACAAGACAACCGACATCCAGCATGTCGTCCATGTGTTTCTTAAACTTGTCTTTGTCAGCTCTGGAAGCAGTGGCAACCGGTTCATCAGGAACAGGTTCTTCAATGACATATTCCTTCTTTTCCTGTTTGAGAAAAATTCTCAAATTGCAGAACCAGTCAAGGAAGTTTATGCCATTGAGCTTATGCTTCTCAAGGATAGATCGCAGAGATAGAGTATTATTTTCCATTAATTCTACAACAAAGAAAATATGCTACATAAGTTTTACTAAATTTTAAAATTTATAGATTGGTCTTTACTATAAATTTACTCCCACTATTTTCTTCAAAATTAAAAACCCTCTAGTTTTAATTTCGGAAAAACGTTTCGATAATTTTTCTAGTGAGTGAGGATCCGTATTTCACCATTCCTAAATCAGCTTTGGCCAGTCTTTTAGGAAATGGTTATTTAGGTAAGTAACACCTTACTAATTACATCTCATGTAATTCCTCATCTTTTGGCGAACAACTCTTGTTCTTTAAATCATCTTATGATTATCCAAAACTTTTAACCACTAGGTTTTCTAATCCTATTAGAACAACCCAGCTAAGTCAATACCAATATCTCAACCGGCGAATATCACTAGCTTATTCTTCGCGTTTAACTAAGATAGATAAATGTGACATTGCTTTGGCAAAGCTCACATTATATCGATCGAAGCTTTAACGAGGGTAAATATTGGATGGTTAAAACAGACTTAGAATTATAGTGAGGGATTTACTTAATTATCTCATCATATTAACATTGATCCTATCAATAGAACTATGTTTAATCATGCGTATAAAACATCCATTGCATCACATACAAGGTAAATATAAGCGGTAAATAAATATGCAATGATTATAGCCCTTCTTAACCTAAGGCGACCTGTCCCAAGCCAATGGGAGGAACATTCTACTGAAGATAGAATCTGCTTCTGAAACGCCCGGTCCACCAGGGAAGGCCCACCACGCTGCTACCTTGGTTCTTGCTTTATCTCCATGAGTATTTGCAATTTTCAGAAACTCGCGTTACATGCGAGGGAGTGAGATGAGAAGAGAAGTACAATAGAAGATAGAGAAAGGCACGACACGCAGGCCGAACTTATAAAAACCAAAACTATAAAGGCTATGGGCTATAACCATGCAAAAAAAACGCCGTGCAATCTAACATGCATTTCAAACATCGTGCGAACAAAGTAACGACATGTTTACGAAGTTTTAAACTGATTATCCCTATGTTGCGGTTAATGGGCCAAAGAAGGATCACGAGGTTTCATAAACCATTTGCGTTAACGAACAAATGCACCAGGTAGGTTAACATGAAAGAGAGGTGGCGCACTAGGCACACTTATGTACCAGGTCTTTGATGATGCCAATCCTAGACATGCATTTTTCATAACGTCTAACCATAACTCTTATGGATTCACCGTGAAAGATAGTTTGATAACTTTTATCAAATTAGAAGCCCTTTCAGAGATTTCATAAATCTATGAAACTACGAACAACTACTTGTTCTCTAGACTAACTATTAGTCTCAACATGTTAACATTTAACATTGAAGCAACCTAACATAGTTATGATTAACTCTTAATCATTCAGTGATAATCGAAATAAGTCTTTATTAGGTGTGATACGATAAACAATAAATATCTAAATAGAATCAAACAGCATGCATCTCATACATAAACATCACCCAAGAATTTAAGTCCGAATTCGTATGATACAAGTGGCTCTGATACCACTGTTGGGTCACGTCGGCACGCCCCGTGGAGCAGCGGAAAAAATAATCCGACGTGATCCAGCCAGGATCCATGTACAGGAACGAATCCGGGGTGAAAAGATGAAGAGTTAACTTTTAAAACTCTGAAAACTGGAAAACCGACGGTATGTCGGAATAACCACGTCAAGTAAAACCGGAATCGTCACAGGTTCGCAACGACCTCTACGGAGTCCACCCGAACAAAACGAACAAAGTTTCCTCCTCCCTAACACTTAGGGATAATTTTTGACAGGTTTGAACACCTTCCAAGGAGAAGTCGAAATCCCTCCAAGGATTCCCGAGGGAGTCTGAAATCGACCAGGAGTTCAACCGGGACTTGCAATCGAGCAAGGAAACCTTCAGGGATTTGCCAGGGGGCAAGTAGAACACCAGAAAAATATCGAACAGCTTCTCAGAGAGCTTTCTGGGATATGTCGAATTCCAGTGGGGAATCCCTAGGGGTGTCGTCGAAATCTTCAAGAGGAGGAAGAGGGATGATTTGGTTGCTAGCCCTTGTCCCTTTAAATAGTATTCAGAGACTTAATTCTAGTTGAATATCTTAAATCCAAGTTCAACCAAAATTCATAGAATTTAATTCTACTTGAAATTGGTTTATATTAGATATACATTATATTTAATAATATTAAATGAAATATATATATTTAATTATGTAGAATCTTATTCTACATAAAACATGGATTTAAATATACATTATATTTAATCCATATATATACATTTTTATTATATAGAATCTCATTCTATCTTTACTTGGATTTAAATATATTTAAATATATATTTTTAATTATGTAGAATCTAATTCTACATAAACTTGGAATTAAATATACATTATATAAATTCCAAATATATATTTAAATTTCTAGAATCTTATTCTATAATATTTAAGTCTCTAAATATTTTCCATACTCTAAATAATATTTGATAAATACAATATTTATCCAATATTATTCCCATTTAAGGGAGTTGCCGATTTCCCCTATCCCATAGCGGATTTTCGGTAACCCCCCTAAAATAGGGAGTATGGTTTCCAATTTTTGTTCGTTTCATTCGAAGGGTGTGACCCTTGTAGGTTCATGCAACGTTAGAAGCAAAATTAGAACTGTTCTAATTTTACAAACAATGAGTGGCATCTAGCAATACATCATTGCTACCTAAGTTGGATGAAGTCATGGTTTGACTTTCCTGAATAAACTTTCTTTATGTATTTCATCCTTTTGTCCTTATATCTTAGATGAACACAAGTCATGGGTTAGTCACACTTGCGTTGTCCATCTTGTGTTTCTTGATGTCTTGAGTAGATTATGATAAACGAATCTCTATGATATCTCATATCATAATATTCGAGCATGGCCATGCATTTTCTAATCACACTCAATCAAGTGGCCGGAGATATTTCTCCGATTATGTAGGAGGGACAAATCCTTTCTTGATAAACCATATTTCACTACATAGGTCATCACGTATCCAATCATCAGTCTTTATAATGTAGTCAGTTACGACACACGTTTGACTATGTCAAAATACGTAAATCTTTATGTTGAAATCATGTTGATCTCAAGTCTGAGGATTATACATATGTTTATCATGAGCAATGTTGTGACTGTCACATAATTACCCAAGAAACATGCTCATAGCGGGTCAATCCAGTATGTTGTTCTCTAACAAATACTTGTGTGTTGATTTTGACATCTCTATGTCAATGACAACGCTTGTCATCAACCACATATTAGTCTTTATATATTATCACTGTCCATACCCGTAATAATATTCGAATAAGGATCCTATTTAACAATAATCGTATTATTGTATTGACATTATTATCCAATGGTTAGTTTGATGCACAGAAACATACCAAATGATAATAAAGGCAATGCCATTACTTGATAAATCTAGTAAAATAGTATGTCTATTCAATTATCATATGATTGGTCTTTGGGCATACTCCAACAATATTGGCTTTCAAGTGATAGTCCACAAATCATTACAACACAAAACACAATCGGATACACGGATTACAAGAGTTTTCCCTAACGCTTCATACAAACTACCGGACTACACAAAGTGGAGACAAATGGCACAATCACAACCCCTCAACATCCGTGATAGAGACTAATGGCACAATCACAACCCCTCAACATCACTCATCGATAGTTGTATAATTCCACTAACGAGAGTATGGGACACATACACAAGACTCACACACGGGACTAACCATTCACCGTTGTGATCTTAACCTCAATAGTTAGGGTACTTGGATGGAGTTTACGACACAATCACAACCCCTCGACATCCAAGGTGACTTTATTCACGGTGCACCCAATCCTATAGCCAGCTAACTATATCCGATTAAAGTAACCAAAATCCAATTTCATCACGTGCCAATATAATCAATTGACCACATTAATCCACTGTTTTTCAAGCATAACCACAATGTCATTTCCACAAGCACACATGCTTAACATCATATGAAATTTCATATGAAAACCAGGGATCACTTACCTAGTGCATCCTTAACATAATGACATTAAATTCCAGCATTAAACTAAGCTTAAACATGCTTAAAATCAGTAAACAAATCCACTCTTACATCAAATGCATTTTCATCCAACTTAGCACATTTCCAAGAGAGGGATTACCGAAACACTTACACTCGAGCTTAGTTAAGTGTATCAAGCTTACACTAAGCTCCCAAGAGCACGCTCAAAGTGTTACAAAGTAGGAAATTGCATTTCCACTCATCGATACGTGATGCCTCGCTCGCCGACACGGAAATTACACCTCCGGAGCTTCCAAAATCACCTCGTTAGCCTCCGGATCAAGATCCCTTGTTTTCACAACATCAAAACAGAGATCTAAATGCATTAAAATGCATTCTAACACCAACAACAATCCATAAACTCGTTGCCCACTCAAACTACACCAAAATACCCTTCCAACACAACCGAAAACGCAATTGATTGCCTCCTAAACCAAGCCCAGCCCTCATGCAACACTTCCAAAGCATTAACAACATCAAAACACATCTATTAAACATCCTAACTCATCCTTATACCTCCAGCAATCACAATTCCACTATTACACCCCAAAATCACACTTAAAACTACCAAGAAACTCAAGGATCTCTAGGATTTCGGGATCTATGTTAATAACACATCATCTTAACATATAAATCAACTTAAACATCAATTAAAATCAACACAAAACAATGCCCAACTCATCATGTCCGAAAATCAAGATTTCATCCACATTTTCACAATATTTTGATCTCAAATCAAAACTATATTGAAAACTCAATCAAAAATAGTTAATAGAAGCCAAATATCTTGGGAATTTTAATAAAGAACTTAGATTAGAGGTTAAGAACGATATTTACCTCCAATCCTTGCTTTCTCCAATAGATGACAAGTTTTCCTTGCAAAAATCTTGATGAATTAAGAAAGATCTCTTGAAATTGATTTAGAAAATGTTGAGAGAATTTTTGGGAGAAAGAATTCTGAAAAAGATGAGAGAAAATGGTGTTTGGCTAAAATGAGAGGGAATTGGTAGTTACGTAAAATGTAAATCCAGTAAATACCAATTAATTAATATCATATTTTAATTAAAAACCTTTAATTAAAATCCATTTAAATCACATGTCATATTGAAGAAAGGTCAAATTGACTTAAAGCCCCCTAAAGATTCTAAGATTTTGGCTTCCACCTTAAAAAGCACATTTTTCCCAGTTTTGAAACTTTACAGTTTGGTCACTACTCAAAATGTCCATTTTCCAAAACCCTTTTTGTAAAATTTATTTAACAAACCCCTTAATTATATTTTTAAAGGATTTTAGCAATTTTTAACACAATTTTATCCTATCCCGATCCTTGATTTCCAAAAGTCACCTTACGCGATTCGAATCGCTCACGACTGGTCCGATCCGATGTCTAAAACATCTAGGCCCAAAACCAGGGCGTTACAACTCTCCCCCACTTAGGAAATTTCATCCTCGGAATTCTTACCTGATGGAAAGAGATGCGAAAACTGCCTCAGCATGCCCGCCTTGCTTTCCCACGTGGCCTCCTCAACTCCTCGGTGCCGCCACAACACCTTTACAAGATCTATCGTCTTACCACGAAGAACTTTGCTACTCACGTCCAGAACCTTCTCTTGTTCTTCATCTTATGACAGATCCGGATTCAACTCTATCTCCTCGACATGCATTACATGCGAAGGATCCGATCTATACTTTCGTAACATGGAGACATGAAACACATCATGTATCTTCTCCAACTCAGCAGGCAATCTCAACCGATATGCCACAGGACCAATACGCTCCACAATCTCGTAAGGTCCAATAAACCTTGGGCTAAGCTTACCCTTATGCCCAAATCTCATCACCTTCTTCCAAGGCGAAACTTTCAAGAACACACGTTCGCCAACTGCGAACTCAGTTTCCATACGCTTCAAGTCCCCTTAAGATTTTTGCCTATCCGATGCTGCTTTTAACCGCTCACAAATGAGCTTCACCTTCTCGGTGGTTTCCTTAAGCATAGCTAGCATTGAAATCAACTTTTTCCTAGCTTCTTCCTAACAAAGAGGGGTTCTACATCTCTTCCCATACAAAGCCTCGTATGGAGCCATTTGGATACTTGCCTGGTAACTATTGTTATACACAAACTCAACCAACGACAACTGCTTTTCCTAAGAACCCTGAAAATCTATCACACAACATCTCAACATATCCTCAAGCACCTGAATCTCACGTTATGACTGTCCATCCGTCTGCGGATGGTAAGAAGTGCTGAAATTCAACCGTGTACCCAAGGCTTGATGCAAACATTCCCAAAATCACGCTGTAAACCTCAGGTCTCTATCCGACACAGTGGACTTTGGCACATCGTGCAATCGCACAATCTCAGCTATGTATAGCTCAGCCAACTTATCTAAAGTATACGTAGTATGACCAGGCAGAAAATGTGCACACTTCGTAAGTCGATCCACAATCACCCAAACTGAATTCTTTTTTGTCGGTAACAAAGGCAAGCCAGACATAAAATCCATGATGATTCTCTCCCACTTCCATTCTGGAATTCTCAAAGGCTACAACAATCCAAAAGGAACCTGATGCTCAGCCTTCACTCGCTGACACACCATACACTTACCAACGAACTCCGCAACATCCTTTTTCAACCCCACCCAGTAGTTCTCATCTTTTAGGTCACGATACATCTTTGTACTACCCGGGTGCATAGCAAAAGGACTACAATAAGCTTCGGTCAGAATAGTGCGCCTTAACTCAGCATCATTTGGCACCACTATTCGACTCCCAAAACATAGAACACCATCATCACTAAAGCTGAAATCTGAAGGTCTATCTTCCGCAATGTCTTGAACATGTGAAACAAGAGAATCATCAAACAACTGTTTCTCTTTAATCAACTGTAACAAAGATGGTTTCACTTGTAACTCCGCCACAAGACAACATTCACGCGATATGCTCAAACGAGCAAACATCACCCTCAACTCAACAGCCACCTTCCGGCTCAAAGCATCAGCCACAACATTAGCCTTGCCCGGGTGGTACTCAATCGCCAGATCATAATCCTTAAGTAACTCCACCCAACGTCGTTGCTTAAGATTTAACTCCTTTTGAGACATATGATATTTCAAGCTCTTATGATCCGTGAACACAACACATTTCTCACCATACAGGTAATGCCTCAAAATCTTCAAGGCAAATACCACAACTGCAAGCTCAAGATCATGAGTAGGGTAGTTGCGCTAATGCACCTTCAACTGTCTAGACGCATAGGCCACCACCTTACCTTCCTGCATCAACACGCAGCCCAAACCAACAATGGACGCATCACTATAGACCACAAACTCCTTACCAGATTCAGGTTGAATCAAAACAGGAGCTTGCGTCAAAGCTTCCTTCAGCTTCTCAAAAGCTTGTTGTCTCGCCTCCGTCCACTCAAAGCGAACATTCTTCTGCAGCAACTTGGTCAAAGGTGCCGCTATCTTTGAGAAACCCTCAACAAACCTACGGTAGTACCCAGCCAACCCAAGGAAACTCTGTACCTCCGTCACTGACTTAGGCACTTTCCAACTCATCACAACCTCCACTTTTTTGCGGATCAATGTGAATACCCTCAGCCGATACCACATGCCCAAGGAAGACCACTTCCCTAAGGCAAAACTCACATTTACTTAGCTTCGTATACAACTGATTTTCCAACAACGCTTGCAAAACCATTCTCAAGTGTTTATCATGATCCTCCTCGGTACGCGAATACACAAGGATATCATCAATGAACACCACCACGAACTGATCCAAGAATTTATGGAATACACGATTCATCATGTCTATGAAAGCAGCGGGCGCATTGGTCAAACCAAACGGCATCACCAAAAATTCATAATGCCCGTACCTTGTCCGAAAAGCAGTTTTAGGTACGTCCACATCGTTCACTTTCAGCTGATAGTACCCCGATCTCAAGTCTATCTTAGAGAACACTGAGGCTCCCCGGAATTGATCAAAGAGATCATCAATTCTAGGAAAAGGGATACTTGTTCTTGATCGTCAACTTGTTCAGTTGCCGATAATCTATACACATTCTCATCGTCCCATCTTCTTCTTTACAAACAGAACCGGTGCACCCCAAGGTGACACACTTGGCCGGATGAAACCTCGATATAACAACTCCTGCAACTGCGTTTTCAACTCTTTTAACTCTTTGGGTGCCATGCGATAAGGAGCAATGGACACCGGAGTTGTGTTCTCGTACAACTTTATACCAAACTCAACTTCCCTATTTGGTGGCAATCCAGGCAATTCTTCCGGAAAGACACCCAGAAAATCGTGAACCGTTCGAATGTTCTGCACACGCACGTCCTTGGTACCAGGATTCATCACATAAGCAAGGTAAGCCTCACAATCTAACCTCATCATACGGTTTACTTCCAAGGCCGAAATCACATTCGACAAGAATTTCACATTCTCGCCAACTACGACAACCTCATAGTCATCGGCCAACTTTAAGGTGACTCGCTTAACATCAAAGTCAACCACGACCCTATGCTCCGTCAACCAATCCATGCTAAGGATTACATCAAATCTGTAAAAAGGCAATTCCATCAAATCCACAAGGAAAACATGACCTTGCACAGACAGAGGACACCTCCTATACAACTTCCTGGTGACTACAGTCTCACCAAAAGAACTAGTCACTTGCATTCCTACTCCAAGCATCTCAAAAGGTATATCAAGCAAATGTGCATGCTCACTCAAGATATAAGAATGCGTGGGTCCAGAATCAATCAAAGCCAGCAAAGATAAAGACTGGAGAACAAAGGTACCTACAATCATATCAGTATCGTTGCGCTCCTCACGCTGAGCATACACCCTCGCTGGTCCACCTCCCTCAGGTCGAACAACTACAATGTGAGCAATACCTCGTTGCCCCTCATCCCTCATCTGAAAGTTCCCACGGCCGTGCCCACGGCCTCTCTGAGGTGCTGCTACCACAGGAGCACGTCCTTGGCCACCACCAGCCAACAAAGGACATTCCCTCCTCATGTGATCTGCCGAACCACAATTCCAGCAGGACTTCCCTGTCACTGCAACAGTATCCTGAACCTCTCTAGCCGCTCGAGGAAAATCTCGCCTCAAATGGTCTATCGAACCACATGTCCAGCATGTATGCTGCTCGGACCTCATACGACCTCCCTCAGCCTGCCCACCTTGACTCGGAACACCACGCCTTCCCTCAGGCTAATGTCTCCTATCACGACCTCTTTTGTTCCGTCCACCACTAGAACTATACTCAGCAGCCCTCTTCCCAGAGCTAGGACCAAAACCTCTAGAAGACAAGCCCAGGTTCTGCTCGATGTCCTTAGCTCGACATACAAGCACATCAAAATCTGTATAGTCCGCAGCTAGCATGTACGTCTTAACATCTTGCACCAATCCATACCGGAAGCGATCACAGCGATGCCTCTCACTAGGTACCAACTCAGGAGCATATTGGCTCAAACGTACGAACTGAACCTCATACTCAGCCACCAAAAGATTACCCTGAACGAGAGATATAAACTCTCGTTTCTTCTCATCTAAGTACCTTACACCTAGATACTTCCTCCAGAAGGAACCCCTGAAGAACTCCCAATCAACTTCATTGGGTTCCATACCAGCTGTGATAGTCGTCCACCAGCTGTAAGCATCACCTTACAGCAAGGAAACTGCGCATCCTAGCTTGCGCCCATCGTTACAACTCATTTGATCCATTATGCGGATTGTACTTGCCAACCAGGCCTTAGACGCCTCAGGTGCCATGTAACGCCCCGGTTTTGGGCTTGGAAGTTTTGGGTTTGGACCGGACAGGTCGGGTTGCGGTTCGAATATATAAAGGTGAAATTAGGAAAGCCTAGTTCGGGTTGCATTAAAAATATGGAAAAAAATGTCCTAAAATCCTCTTTTAATATATATAAGTGAACTGTGAAATCAATTTTACAAAATGAGGTTGGGAAGGGTGACATTTTGGCTAGTGACCAAAATGTAATTTTTGAAAGTTGCGTGACTGTTTTAGAAAGGATTGAAACTTTGAATCTTTAAGGAGCTATTTACCCAATGGGAGTTTCTCCAGATTTTTCTAAAATATTAAAGGTTTATTAAATGGTTTTTAAATAAAAGAAAAGTGGAGGGAAGATATTTTGTCATTTTCTAACTAACTTTTCTCTCAATCTTCTATTTTCTTTTCCCTCATTTTCTCTCAACCCAAACATCTTTTCTCCAGATATTTTCTTCTGATTTTGTCACCTAAACATCTCTTTTCAATTCTCTTTTGATCTCTAATCATTTCTTCAACAAAACCTCACCATTTGCTAAGTGGAATTTTCAAGATTTTGGTTCCGAAAAGGGAGAAACTCAAGTTTGGAGGTAAGAACGTCCTTCTCCTCTAAACTCTAAGTTCTTTACTGAAATTCCAAAGTTCTCAATCCTTGAATTATGATTTATTAAAGGTTTTACAATGGTAATCTTGATTTTGGCTTTAAAATGCAAGATTTGGTGATTTTTGGTGAAATTTCGTGAGATCTGTTTGGGCAGTGCTTTGAGGTGTCAAATTGATGTTAAATGAATGTTAAATTGATAAGGAATTGAGGTTTTATCAATGCAATCCCGAATAGGTTGAATTTCCTAAGTTTTGCTTGATGTTTTTGGTTGTTTTTGGGGTGTTTTTGATGATCTGTTATAGCTGGAGGTTTAAGGACGTGATTGTGATCATTTTGGATGTTAATTGATGTTTAAAAATGGTTAGAAGTGATGGATCGTGGCTGGGTTAAGTTTCAGAAGTGTTTGGTGGTGATTTCGGTTGTGTTTGGTAGCCGAAATGTTGGATTTGTGATGAGTAGTGAGTTTAGTTGTGTTGCTGGTGTTTTTAGTGCATTATGATGCATTAATCCTCTGATGTTATGTGCTTGAAACAGGGGAGATTGATCCGTGAGCATTTGAGGTGGTGTGGAAGGTTTCGGATGCTTGGAAGGCTTGTTGGCTAGCCTTGTTTTGTGTATCGGTGAGTGAAGTTGGGTTTTCAGCTTTTAAACCAAGGTTTGAAGGTTTGGGAGCTTAGTTTAAGTCTAAACAACTTTTCTAAGCTCAAGAGTAAGTAAATGGATTTTCGCTCTTGGTTTGTGTTGTGAATTGGCTTTTTAAGCAATTGTGATTGATGGTTGCAATGCATATGATTTGCATGTTTTAAATTCTGTTTGGAAGCATGTTTTAGCATGGTTTAATGCTGGTTTTGAAAACCATATGTGAGGGATGCTCAAGGTAAGAGATCCTTGGTTTTGTACATGGAAATTGTGGTTTTGATGCATGGTGTTGCATGTTGTTTAATGGCTTTGTGTAATGCTTTAAAAATAGTGAATTGATGATGGTAAATGATGAATTTTGCATTATGGTTATGCATGTGAATTAAAGGATTAATGTGGTAAGATGGTTATATTGGTAAGTGATGTAAGTGGTTCTTGGTTCTTTGATCGGATATAGTTAGCCGGCTATAGGATTGGGTGCACCGTGAATAAAGTCGCCTTGGATGTGGAGTGGTTAAGTGTGAACCGGTAAACTCCATCCAAGTATCCTAACGAGATGGTTAAGGTTATAATGGTGATTGGAATCCCATTCGAGGACCTTGGGTAAGCAAAGGTAATAATGGTGGTTAAAATTCCATTGGTGGACCTTGTGCTTGTTAAGATCACAATGGTGGTGTAAAGTCCATGTGTGGATCTTGTATAGGGTGTCCCGGATCTCGTTAGTGATGTTATACAACTACCAATCGGTGATGCTAAGGTTATATGGTGTTTAAAAGTCCATATATGGGAACCTTGTGCATGTTAAGGTTGTATGGTGGTTAAAAGTCCATACATGGGAACCTTGTGAAAGTTAAGGTTGTATGGTGTTTAAAAGTCCATACATGGGAACCTTGTGAAAGTTAAGGTTGTATGGTGTTTAAAAGTCCATACATGGGAACCTTGTGAAAGTTAAGGTTGTATGGTGGTTAAAAGTCCATACATGGGAACCTTGTGAAAGTTAAGGTTGTATGGTGTTTAAAAGTCCATACATGGGAACCTTGTGAAAGTTAAGGTTGTATGGTGTTTAAAAGTCCTTACATGGGAACCTTGTGAATGGTAAGGTCAAATGGTGTTTAAAAGTCCATTTGGGGACCTTGGATTGGTAGGGTGTATGAAGCGTGG
This sequence comes from Hibiscus trionum, assembly GCA_030270665.1. Classification (NCBI taxonomy): domain Eukaryota; kingdom Viridiplantae; phylum Streptophyta; class Magnoliopsida; order Malvales; family Malvaceae; genus Hibiscus; species Hibiscus trionum. The sequence goes on from BSYR01000004.1 coordinate 17,400,839, forward strand.
GGACAACGCTTGTGATCCGCGTATCCGATTGGATGTTGAGTTGAAAAGTGGATTTGGTTGATCACTTGGAAGCCAATATAATGTTCTTGAATTTAATGAAGCATGAGATGCTTGAATTGATGCATGGTTGCATGAGATTTGCTTAATGTATTATGAATGCATGTGTACTTGTTAGTTTGAACAAGTGTTGGTTATCTATTGAGAATGGTGCATGTGTGCATGAAATCTCTTTAGTGCATTGAAGTCTTGTGAAGACTTGTTTTTAAGGCATGTGATGCAAAGGTTGGTGATGTGGTTCATATGTTGCATTTGTTTAATGCATATGGTAAATTGAATGAGTAAGTGGTTTTAAGGGTTTCTTGCTTTAAAATGATATTCAAATATGAGCAAGGTATGATGTGAAGTGGAAGTGTTTTCCAAAGTTTTGAATTTAACCTTGCATATGATGTTTATGCTTGGATTGGTTAAATTGTTGATTTTGTAAGTTGTGCTTTGAAAGGGTTTTCTTAGCTCTTCTAAGCTAAGGGTTTGTTTTTCATGTTTGAGCAATGCATGATGTTATGCATGTTGTTGAAAAGGGTTTTCAAACTTGCTTTGGTTTATTGAATCGAGTTTGCTTTTAAAAGTGGTTTTATGACTCGCTGCATTGATGGTGTTTTGGTTTTGGGCATTCCTCACTAAGCATTATGTGCTTACGCTCCTTTTTGTCCATCAATGCTGACATTTGAAGTTGGAGCAGCGAGAAGCAAGGGATTCAAGGGGGAACTCCACTTGAGATGTATGTCTCGGTTAATAGCTATAGATAATAAAGGCAATGGGGGAAGAATCTCTTATATTGTTGTTTAGAGAGGATTTGTATGTTGGACAAGTTTGGTTTATGATTTTGAACTATGTGGTGTAAGCTTGCAACGTTTGAATCTTCTTATGCTTAAGTTGTTATGCTATGCTTCTTGTTTGAAAAGCATGATTGAGTGTTGGATGTGTTGAATGAGTTGGTGCATCTAGGGGTGGTTTTGTATCTAGATTTTGATGCAAATTGGTAGGTTTGATGTTTGGTATGTTTTTGATTTATTGTGGAATGGTTTGGAGCATGTTTGATGGGGTTTAAAGGTGTTAAAACAGGCCAAACTGCTGTTTCTGGGCAGGGTGTTTCGAAACATCCTTGTCTGTTTCGAAACAGGCCCTTGTTTTGGCTAGGGTGTTCCTGAACGGCCTAGCCCGTTTCTGAACACTTTGGCTACTGCCAAGGGGTGTTCCTGAACGGCCTAGACCCGTTTCTGAACACCTGATGGTTTGCAAGCTTTACGTTTTAGTCCCGTTTCTTGTTTGTGCAATTGCTTGAGTTTGAGATGTCCGTTTGAGATGAAATTTTGCAGAGAGGCATGAAACATGACTAATTTCATAATGGTAACTTAAAAATTGGTAAAGTCCTCTTAATTTTCAGAATTTACAATTTGGTCCCTAATTTCGTATTTTGTGCAATTGGGTCCCTTATCGTTTTCCGATTGCTGTGATTTTTGAGTATGCTTATCTCAAGAGTATGCCTAGGTTAAATGTGCATCTAGACAAGTTTAAAAAGAAAAAAAAGGGTCGTTAATCAAGGTTGACTTTCGGGTTGACTTTGGTTTTCCCCGTGTAATCTTCGTAGTTCGGGTCAACCGTCTAGGCCAGGCTACGGGGGTTACATGCCATACCATAGAACTCTACCGCTCCCAAGCTCCTCAACTTTTCCAAAGGTAGACCCACCTGCCCAGCTGTAGGGGCCTGCACTTGCGCTCCAGCAACATCAGCCTGAAACGCTCCGGTTATCGCCTCAACTAGTGGCGCTAAATTACCCAATCCAGGACCAGCTTGTCCTTGTTGCTCCTGCCCCCCACCTCCAGGTGAAGGCGGAGGAGGTAGATCTCCACCAGGAGGGACATCAGCCCCCTGATCAGCCTGGTTTTCCTGCTCGGATGCAGGAACTATCGTATTGGACCTCAATTCCCTTCTAGGTCCCATGTGCTATTTTACACAAACACAACAACGAAAACAAATCAAACCATTTAGGCCAGCTGCAAGCAAGAATCCAAGTTTATAAAACATTTGATTAGTGTAATAAGGCAATGGGTACCCAATTTCCCCACAAAGCATAGCATACATGTAACATCATGCTCACATACTTTCCATCAATCCAAATCAGCACATATACTCATAACATCATCATCATACCATCATATCCATCCCACATGCAATTCACATAATTCAACATGGCATAAGTTCAAAAATTCAAACATTAGCATGCTTTTCAAACATCATACTTCAACTCACATCAACAACGCATACCAACATCCCCAATTCTTTCGAAACCTGGCTCTGATACCAACAAATGTAACCCCCTTAGCTCGACCTAGAAGTTTGACCCGAACTACGAAGATTACACGGGGAAAACTAAACTCAACCTTGATTAAAGACTTTTTTTTCTTTTTATCTTTTCTAGATGCACGTTAAGCCTATGTGATTACTCAAGAATCAGATGAGAGAAGGACACAGCGCTTGAAAAACATTTAGGGACTCAATTGCGTGAATTACACTTTTAGGGACCAAAATGTAATTTTTAGAAATATAAGGACTTCATAGATTTTAAGCTTACCATTATGTGATTAATCATATTGCATGTTCCTCTGTCAAATTTCAACTAAAACGAACATTCCAAGCTAAAGCAATTGCATCCACAACATTCAGGACTAAAATACCTTACACCTAGATACTTCCTCCGGAAGGCACCCCTGAAGAACTCCCAATCAACTTCATTGGGTTCCATACCAGCTGTGGTAGTCGTCCACCAGCTGTAAGCATCACCTTACAGCAAGGAAACGGTGTTGACCGTTTTGGTACTCGGGTGTGTTCCGAGACCTGTATTGAAACAGGCCTCTCTAGTAGCCAAACTCTTCCGAAACACCTTCAGCTGTTCCGAAACGCTATGGTCATTACAAGCCTCCGTTTCGAAACAGTTAAGGGTGTTTCGATACACCCTGCACTGTGACTACAGAAAATGATGGTTTTTAATGCTTTTTCACACTCGAATCAACCTCGGGACATGCCTCAACATGCATACATCAAGGATACATATCAACAATCATCATATCTGTAACCCCCTTAGCCCGGCCTAGACGGTTGACCCGAACTACGAAGATTACACGGGGAAAACCAAAGTCAACCCGAAAGTCAACCTTGATTAACGACCCTTTTTTTCTTTTTAATCTTTTCTAGATGCACGTTAACCCTAAGCGAACACTTGAGAAACATACAGGTGAAAAGCACATCGGTCGAACCATATGAGGGACTCAATTGCGCAAAATACAAATATTAGGGACCAAAATGTAAATTCTGGAAATTAGAAGGTTTTAACTGATTTTTAAGTTACCAATATTGAATTAGTCATATTACATGCATCTCTGTCAAATTACACCTTAATCGGACATCTCAAACTCATATAATTGCAATTACAACATTCAGGACTAAAACGTAAAGCTTGCAAACCTTTACACCATTCAAATCAGTGCCCAACGGTCACCTGTTTCGAAACGGTGTTGACCGTTCCGAAACACGGGTTCGTTTCGAGACTTGTTCCGAAACAGGGCCTTCTAGTGGCCAAACCGTTTCGAAACAGTCACCAGCCGTTTCGAAACACCAAGGCCATTTCAGGCCCCAGTTTCGAAACGCCAACGAGTGTATTGATACGGTTTGCCCAGAAGCTGCAGAATTTGCTGGTTTTTCATGCTTAAACCCAATCAAACACATCTTAAAGACCCTCTAACCATACCAACAAGTCATCATACATATAAGGTACAAGTTTGCAACTTCAAAACACATTCATGGCATCAAACATTAAACATCACATGTCTATAGGCATGCATCCTAATAATCAAAACCAAACAACCATCCAAACTCCAAAATAAGCATCAAAAGGCCAATTACAAATCCAAAACATCAAAAGCAACATGCCACCCTTTAGGGAGTCCAAAACATCTCCCAAAACCACACTTTAGGTTCCCATTGCCAAATTACCAAAACTAATAGTGTATGAAAACATCACCATACGTGAGCTTAGTTTCCCTTGGACTCTTAGTCTCCTTGCTGCCATCAAACACTTCAATTGTCTGCATTATTGGTACAAAAGAGAGAGCGTAAGCACAATAGCTTAGTGAGGCATGCTCTAAAGAAAACAACACAATAATGCCTAAAAAAACACAAGCTTAACTCTTTTCATGCAACCTTGCATACTTTACAAGCATCTCATGCTTCATTACAACAATTACACATATTGGCTTTCAAGTGATAATTCATAAACTTTTACAACACAAAACACAATCGGATACGCGGATTACAAGCGTTGTCCCACACGCTTCATACACACTACCGAACAACATAAGGTGGAGTTTACGATACAATCACAACTCCTCAACACCCGTGATGGAGTTTACGGTACAATCACAACCCCTCAACATCACTCATCGATAGTTGTATAACTTCCTAACGAGAGTACGAGACACATAACACAAGGCCCACACACAGACTTTTAACCACCGTTGTGACCTTAACAAGATCCACACACGGACTTTTAACCACCGTTGTGATCTTACCTCTCTCGTTAGGATACTTGGATGGAGTTTTCGGTACAATCACAACCCCTCAACATCCAAGGCGACTTTATTCACGGTGCACCCAATCCTATAGCCGGCTAACTATATCCGATTCAAGTACTTTAAAACGATAACATCACTTGCCAATATACATCATATAACATCAACATTCCACTGTTTTAAAGCATTAAACAAAGCCATTTAACATCATGCATCACTATGCATCAAATACACATTTTCAATATGTAAAACCAATGATCTCTTACCTTGAGCATCCTTCGCCATATGGCTTTCAAAACCAGCATTAACAATGCCAAAATATGCTTTCAAAACAGAATTTAAACATGCAAATTATATCCAATGCATCGAACCACTTCATGGCTCATCCAAGAGAGTTTCTCCGAAAACTTACTCTTGAGCTTAGTTAAGTTGCTTAGACTTAAACTAAGCTCCCAAAACCTTCAAATAATTGTTCCAAAGCTGGAAACCAAACTCCACTCACCAATTCCGTTTCGCAAGCTTGCCGAAAAGCCGATCAAGCCTCCAGATCAACTCCAAAGGTGTCCGAAGATGCCTCCCCTTTTTTAAACACATCAAAGTAGAGGATTAATGCATCATCATGCATTGAAATCTTCAGCCAACACACTTAAACTCGCTGCTCTACCTAAAGCCAACGTTTCGGCTACCAAACACAACCGAAATCACCTTCAAACTCTTCCAAAACTTAACCCAGCCAAGATCTATCACTTCTAACCATTTCTAAACATCAATCAACATCCAAAATGAACCTAAACTCGTCCTTATGCCTCCAGCTATAACAGAACACCAAGATCACCTCAAAAACCACCATTTTCAAAAGCAAAAACTTAGGAAAATCAACCTATTCGAGATTGTATTGATAAAACCTCATTTACACATCATTAGACATCCAAAATACATTTAAGAATCATCTCAAAACAGAGCCCAAACAACCACCACGAAATTCTTCAAGATTTCATCCAAATCTTGAGTTTTAAGCCAAAATCAAGTTTCTACCATTAAAACCATTTATAAAACTTAAATTAAGGATTGACAACTTGGGAATTTCAGTAAAGAACTTAGTATTTAGAGGAGAAGAACAATCTTACCTCTAAATGGTGATTTCTCCTTGATTTGAGCCAATTTCCTTGAAAAGTCAATGAGGAAATCAAAAGGATTTGATGTAGGATTGATTAGGAACTTATTGATGATAGAAATCTCATCAATTGAAGTGAAAATCAAAGCAAAATCTGCTGGAGAAAAGTGTTTGGATGATGGAATTTTTAGAGAAAAAGAAATGAGAAAATTTTAGGAAAAGTTAGTTATGAAATTCTAAAAAGTGGTTTCCCTTTTTCTTTTAATTAATTAAAACATTAATTGAATCATCTAAATTAAGGAGAAATCTGGAGAAATCATTTTTGGGTAATTTAGCTCCTTAAAGATTCAAAGTTTCAATCCTTACAAAACAGTCACCACTAAACTTTTCAAAATTTGCATTTTAGTCGCTACACCGAAATGTAGTATTTCCAAACCTTATTTTGTAAAATTGATTTCACCACTCTCTTATATATATTAAAAGAGAATTTTTAGATATTTTCCACATTTTTTAAGCATCCCGAACTAGGCTTTCCTAAAACGTCCTTTTATATTCAAACCGAAAAAATCAGACCGGTCCGATTCAGACCCTAAACTTCCAAGCCCAAAATTGGGGTGTTACAATATCGAAGCTATAGCCTAAACATAGCATCCAACACATAAGCAAAGGAACTAAAGGCATGCTCCCTAGTTTGCCAAAACCAAAACAAGTCAAAACTCTAAATAAACCAAAATCCAAACTCCAAAGGCCATTTACAACTCAAGTATAGGCAAACAAACATGCTCAAAGTAAAGCGAACATTCTCAAGCATTCCAAAGTATAAATTCCCACCCATTGCCTCTTATTACACTAAGGGTGAACCACATACATTTCCTTTACAAAAACCTTGGATTCCTGTTGCTCTTGTGCTGCCTCCAAATGTTCAATTTTCTACATTGATGAAACAAACGAGCGTAAGCAATAAGCTTAGTGAGGATCGCTAAACAACATTCATCAATGTATAGCTCATGTCTTGCAAAAACATCACTTTACAACACTTGCCAATTATAAAACATGTCTTCTCAAGACTTCCATGCACTTTTAAAACCTCATGCACATATGCATCAATATACAACAGCAAATAGACCTTTGCTCATGCTTTAACAAGCATCACATGCATTCTTGCATCATACACATATATCTCATGCGCCCTTGCGTCATTTACAAGCATCTCATGCTTCACTTTATTCATTTACATTATATTGGCTTTCAAGTGATAGTCCACAAATCATTACAACACAAGACACAATCAGATACGCGGAGTACAAGTGTTGTCCCTAACGCTTCATACAAACTACCGGACTACACAAGGAGGAGACAAATGGCACAATTACAAACCCTCAACACCCGTGATGGAGACTAATGGAACAATCACAACCCCTCAACATCACTCATCAGTAGTTGTATAATTCCACTAACGAGAGTATGAGACACATACACAAGACTCACACAAGGGACTAACCATTCACCGTTATGATATTAACCTCAATCGTTAGGGTACTTGGATGGAGATTACGGCACAATCACAACCCCTCGACATCCAAGGCGACTTTATTCACGGTGCACCCAATCCTATAGCCGGCTAACTATATCCGATTAAAGTAACTAAAAACCAATTTCATCACTTGCCAATATAATCAATTAACCACATTAATCCACTATTTTTCAAGCATAACCACAATGTCATTTCCACAAGCACACATGGTTAACATCATATGCAATTTCATATGAAAACCAAGGATCACTTACCTAGTGCGTCCTTAACATAATGACATTAAATTGCAGCATTAAACTATGCTTAATTTCAGTAAACAAATCCACTCTTACATCAAATGCATTTTCATCCAACTTAACACATTTCCAAGAGAGGGATTACCGAAACACTTACACTCGAGCTTAGTTAAGTGTATCAAGCTTACACTAAGCTCCCAAGAGCACGCTCAAAGCGTTACAAAGCAGGAAATTGCATTTCCACTCACCGATACGCGAAGCCTCGCTCGCCGACACGGAAATTACACCTCCGGAGCTTCCAAAATCACCTCGTTAGCCTTCGGATCAAGATCCCCTGTTTTCACAACATCAAAACAGAGCTCTAAATGCATTAAAATGCCTTCTAACACCAACAACAATCCATAAACTCGTTGCCCACTCAAACTACACCAAAATACCCTTCCAACACAACCGAAAACTCAATCGATTGCCTCCTAAACCAAGTCCAGCCATCATGCAACACTTCCAAAGCATTAACAACATCAAAACACATCTATTAAACATCCTAACTCATCCTTATACCTCCAGCAATCACAATTCCACTATTACACCCCAAAATCACACTTAAAACTACCAAGAAACTCAAGGATCTCAAGGATTTCGGGATCTATGTTAATAACACATCATCTTAACATATAAATCAACTTAAACATCAATTAAAATCAACACAAAACAATGCCCAACTCATCATGTCCGAAAATCAAGATTTCATCCACATTTTCACAATATTTTGATCTCAAATCAAAACTATATTGAAAACTCAATCAAAAATAGTTAATAGAAGCCAAATATCTTGGGAATTTTAATAAAGAACTTAGATTAGAGGTTAAGAACGAGATTTACCTCCAATCCTTGCTTTCTCCAATAGATGACAAGTTTTCCTTGCAAAAATCTTGATGAATTAAGGAAGATCTCTTGAAATTGATTTAGAAAATGTTGAGAGAATTTTTGGGAGAAAGAATTCTGAAAAAGATGAGAGAAAATGGTGTTTGGCTAAAATGAGAGGGAATTGGTAGTTACGTAAAATGTAAATCCACTAACTACCAATTAATTAATATCATATTTTAATTAAAAACCTTTAATTAAAATCCATTTAAATCACATGTCATATTGAAGAAATGTCAAATTGACTTAAAGCCCCCTAAAGATTCTAAGATTTTGGCTTCCACCTTAAAAAGCACATTTTTCCCAGTTTTGAAACTTTACAGTTTGGTCACTACTCAAAATGTCCATTTTCCAAAACCCTTTTTGTAAAATTGATTTGACCAACCCCTTAATTATATTTTTAGAGGATTTTAGCAATTTTTAACACAATTTTATCCTATCCTGATCCTTGATTTCCAAAAGTCACCTTACGCGATTCGAACCGTTCACGACCGGTTTGATCCGATGTCTAAAACATCTAGGCCAAAAACCAGGGCGTTACAAAGCTCATACTAGTTTCAGGTTTGGGTCGGGTCAATTTCAGGTCATGTTAACTGGGTTCGGATCAAAATTGTAAAGGATTTGTATATTTGATAAATCATAACACTTACAAGTGAAGAGTATATACAAGATTTCTAGATGGCCTAATTAAGTCAAAGGTTACATAAGGTAAGATTGCAAAAGGAAAGTCAAATGTTACACAAGGTAAAATTGGATTGAATAAAATTAGATTAGACAATCTAATCTAATTTTTATATTTGATACACTCCCGCAAGATAGATGATCCATCAGAGATACTAATCTTGGACAAAAAATGAAGAAAGTGTTTACTTAGTTGGCAAGAAACTCACAACCTTTCTTGACCAACAATCAATGTCTTGAAGAGGATGGCTTCAAGCTTGATGTTGAAGATGATGTTGTTGTGCTTTTCACCCTTGAACTTGTGTTATCCGAAACTTTCTTTTCTTGTTCTTTTTTCTCTTTTTTTTATTCAAAATTAATTTTTCTTTTTTTCTTTTTGTTCACAAAACGAAATGATAAAGAAAAGTCACTTACAATCTCTTTTTTGCTTGAATCGAGCTTCACTTGATGCACTTGCTTCTTCCACCAATAGCTCTAATACCATATGATGTGGGTCATTCTTGATGTTGTTACGGATGGCTAATTTGATTGTAGTATCTAGGAAGGTAGCAAGTATTCCTACAAGTAAGAAGCTTCAACGAAAGGGGTAAAAAGTAAGATGAAATGTTGGAAATGGAAGCACAATGAATGAAGTATAACATAAGGGTTAAGTGGGCTATTTAGGATGGTAATTTGGGCGTGGTGATGGTTCAAAAATAGAGATGAAAATGGATGGAAAATGGAAATAGTATTAAAAGGAATTCAAGGAAGAAACTATGCTATAAAAAGTATAACCCTGAATCTTATAGGAATTCAATTGAGGGTGGTAGAGAGGACTTTAACCCGTTGGTTATAGAGAACCAAGAACCAAAAGTATCAAGGGTAAATAAAGGATTTGACACCACAAGTACAAAGACTTGACAAGTCGATAAAGTTTAATGAAGAACTAAAAGAGAGAAAAATTCTCACAAAGTAATTTGATTGATAAAAATGAGATGGTTTACAAATGAAATGGCATTTCCTATTTATAATTTCTAGAGGTGTGTACGAAAAGGCTTTACATGGGTGAAAGGGTGTAACCCCCTTAGCCCGGTCTAGACGATTGACCCGAACTACGAGGATTACATGGGGAAAACCAAAGTCAACCTGAAAGTCAACCTTGATTAACGACCTTTTTTATTTTAAACTTGTCTAGATGCATATTAATCCTAAGCGTAGTCATGAGAAGAGCATACTTGAAAAGCACAGCGTTCGGTAAACGTTAAGGGACTCAATTGCACAAATTACAACTTTTAGGGACCAAAATGTAAATTCTGGAAATTAAGAGGACTTAACTGATTTTTAAGTTACCATTATGAAATTAGTCATATTACATGCTTCTCTGTCAAATTTCACCTCAAGCGGTCATCTCAAACTCAAGCAATTGCATATACAAAATTCAGGACTAAAACGTAAAGCTAGCAAACCTTAAACCATTCAAATCAGTGCCCAACGGTCATCCGTTTTGGAACAGGGGTTGACCGTTCCGAAACGCGGGTTTGTTTTGAGACCTGTTTCAAAACAGGGCTTGACAGTGGCAAATTCGTTTCGGAACGCCCTCTACCCGTTTCGATACACGAAGGCCATTACAAGCCCCCGTTTTGAAATGGTAGAGCCCGTTCCGATACGGACTGCCCAGAAAGTGCAGATTTTGCTGGTTTAACATACAATTAACCACTCAAATACATCCTAATGACCTCCTAATCAAGCCAACAAGTCATCATGCATATAAGGAACATATTTGCATCATCAAAACACATCCATGGCATCAATTAGGAAAAACCACAAATCTATAGGCATGCATCCTAATGCTCAAAACCAACAAATCAACAAATCACCAAAGCATACACCAAATGGCCAATTACAAGTCCAAAACATCATAGGCTTCATGCCAAACTCAAGGAGTCCAAAACATCTCCCAAAAACACAACCTAGGTTCCCATTGCCAAATACCAAAAACTAATAATGTTGTAAAAATAGTCACCATACATGAGCTTAGCTTTCCCTTGGATTCTTAGCCTCCTTGCTGCCCTTAAAGCACTTCAATTCTCTGCATTATTGGTTCAAGAAAGAGAGCGTAAGCACAAATGCTTTGTGAGGCATGCTCTAAAGAAACAACACAATAATGCACTTTATAAAACACCTTTCAAAGGCCTTTAAATTTATAAACATCATTTCTCATGCAACAATGCATACACAACAAGCATCTCATGCTTAATTAACATCAACATGTCATATTGGCTTTCAAGTGATAATCCATAACCATTTTTCAACTCAAAACACAATCGGATACGCGGATTACAAGCGTTGTCCCATACGCTTCATACACACTACCGAACACACAAGGTGGAGTTTACCGGTACAATCACAACCCCTCAACACCCGTGATGGAGTTTAACGGTACAATCACAACCCCTCCACATCACTCATTGGTAGTTGTATAACATCACTAACGAGAACACGGGACACACAGCACAAGATCCTCACATGGCATTTTAACCACCATTATGATCTTAGACATCTCGTTAGTGTACTTGGATGGAGTTTACGGTACCATTACAACCCCTCAACATCCAAGGCGACTTTATTCACGGTGCACCCAATCCTATAGCCGGCTAACTATATCCGATTCAAGTACTTTAAAACCAAACATCACTTGCCAATATACATCACTTATCATCAACATTCCACTGTTTTAAAGCATAAATCAAAGCCATTAAACCAACATGCATAACCATGCATCAAAACCACATTTATCAATATCAAACCAAGGATCTCTTACCTTGAGCATCCTTCAACACATGGCTTTCAAAACCAGCATTAATCATGCTAAAACATGCTTTCAAAACAGAATTTAAACATGCAAATTAAACACATTGCATCCAACCATCTCATGGTTCATCAAAGAGAGAGTTTCTCCGGAAACTTACTCTTGAGCTTAGTTAAGTTGCTTAGACTTAAACTAAGCTCCCAAAACCTTCAAACATTGGTTTCAAAGCTGAAAACAAAACTTCACTCACCAATTCCGTTTCGCAAGCTTGCCGAAACGCCGTTCAAGCCTCCGAATCAACACCACAGGGATCCGAATGTGACTCCCCTGTTTTAAACACATTCAAGCAGAGAATTAATGCATCATCATGCATTAAAATCTTCAGCCACAACACCTAAACTCTCTGCTCACAACAAATCTAACATTTCGGCTACCAAACACAACCGAAATCACATCCAAACTCTTCCACAACATTACCCAACCAAGATCCATCACTTCTAAACATTCTTAAACATCAATTAACATCCAAAAAGATCATAAACCCGTCCTTATACCTCCAGCTATAACAGATCACCAAGATCACCCCAAAAACCACCATTTTCACAAGTAAAAACTTAGGAGAAACAACCTATTCGGGAATCCATTGATTAAACCTCAATTACACATCATTAAACATCCAAAATACATTAAAAAGACATCTCAAAACAGAGCCCAAACATTCATCACGAATTTCTTCAAGATTTAATCTAAATCTTGAGTTTTAAGCCAAAATCAAGATCATAACATCAAAACCATTTATAAAACTTAATTTAAGGATTGAGAACTTGGGAATTTCAATAAATAACTGAGTATTTAGAGGAGAAGGACATCCTTACCTCTAAATGTAGATTTCTCCTTGATTTAAGCCAAAATCCTTGAAAATTCAATAAGCAAATGGAGAGGATTTGATGTAGAAAGGATTAGGAATCTTTTGATGATTAAAACCTCATCATTTAGTGTGAAAATCAAAAGGAATGTTGCTGTGGAAATGTGTTTGGCTGAGGGAATTTTGAGAGAAAATGAAATGAGTAAATTTTAACAAAAGTTGGTTATGAAAACTAAAATATGGTTTCCCTCTTTTCTTTTAATTAATTAAACATTAAATGAGTCATTAAAATTAAGAAAAATCTGGAGAAATCCTTCCTTGGGTAAATTAGCTCCTTAAAGATTCAAAGTTTCAATCCTTACAAAACAGTCACCACTAAACTTTTCAAAAATTACATTTTAGTCACTATTTCGAAATGTCACACTTCCAAACCTTATTTTGCAAAATTGATTTCACCACTCTCTTATATATATTAAAAGATGATTTTTAGATATTTTTCCATATTTTTAATGCATCCCGAACTAGGCTTTCCCTAAAACCACCTTTTATATTCGAACCAAAAAACAGACCGGTCCGGCTCAGACCCTAAACTTTCAAGCCCAAAATTGGGGTGTTACAAGGGGTGAACAAATATGTATGTACCTCCCTCTAAAGTTTCCCCTCCAAAGTTGGCGTCTCCCTTCAAAGCTTGGTGTCCATTCGACTAAGTTTCCCTCCAAGGAGTTTGCCGCCCAAATGTTTTCCATCCAAAGGTTAGGGACATGTCTCTTAGGGAGGGGACATGACTATTGGGTGGTGATATGACATGGGAAGCTTGAGTTGAGGTGAGCTGATAGAGCTATGTGTGAGCTGGATTGAGATGAGCTAGCTAGCTAAATGAGCTAGCTTAATTTTTAAGTTGTATGAGCTTCCCACGAGCTGCCCCAAGGTAGGTGAGCTGTCCTTTGAGCTTATGAACTTGTGTTGAGCTGATTATATTGTTTATGAGCTTCTATAAGCTAGTTGAGCTTTCTTTCAAAGTCCTTGAGTTGTCATTGAGCTAATCCGAGTTCCTTTAGAGTCCTTGGAGTTGCTTGAGCTTGTATCTTCATCCCTAAAAACAACAAGCAAATGTATAAGCTGAAATGTAGCTAAGATATGATGTATAAATAAGGTAAAAAATGTAATGCAATGTAAACATATTTAAATAACTTAAATAAATAAACATAAACATGTGGTTTAATGCAATGTCTTATGCTAATCAATTAACATGCATAGTATAAGGACTAAGGTGAAGTAATATGTATTATAAAATAAAATGCATGACATAGATTATACTAAGAACATGATTATGCATGATAAGGTAAGTAGCATATGCATTTAAATAAGTAAATATATAAAGATGTGTGGGGTAGATAAAAACTCCATTTTCTTTCATCCTTGGTGAAAAGAATGGAAGAGAACTGACAAGTGATTGTCCAAGTAGGATTGTCTCAACTCATCTTCCATAGCTTGCCTATATGAAGGATCGTTAAAAGCCATAGTAATAGTTTTCAGCTCCAATGTGGAAGGCAGAGTATGACATGTAGTGGTATTAACAAAGGAACGACCAAAACACCTTGGATTTGGCCAACCAGTGCGTGGTTGTTGGGAATCCTGTTGTGGCGATTCAAGTAAGACATTTTGTTGTGGAAAATCAGCAAAGGGAGTTGTTGGAACAACATGTTCATCAGAATGCCGCAACATATGAACCAAGGGAGTTGATGTAACAATTGGATCACCAACTGGTGCTGCAACTAGTTCATAACCGTGTCGCGACATATTAGCCAAGAGATCTGTAAAAGAGGATGTTGATGCAACATGTAACAATACTAAAGGAGGATGTCGTGGCATAGTGGTGCTAGGGGTGTAAATGAACCGAGCTTGAATAACCAATACTGTGTTCATGTATGTTTGTTTAATTTTAAAGGTATTAATATTTGGTTCGTGTTCACTTAAATTTTTAATATTGTGTTCATATTCATTTATTTATTTTTGAATGTGTTTGTGTTCGTTTATTAAGTGTTCACAAACGTGTTCGTTTAAGTGTTTGCGAACATGTTCGTTTAAGTATCCGCAAACGTGTAACGACCCAGATTTCAGAATCCGTGGGTCGGTTCACCCGAGTAGTGGACATTTGGTTTTGGATCGAGTTTCAAAACCCATTAAGTGTTTAAGGGAGCCTTTTTGGGCTTTTTTGGGCTTGAATGTCTTGGTTGGGTGGTGATTAGTAGGATGTTGGAGGGTTAATTCCCTCATCTTGAAGAAGAGGATTGATGAGTCTTTATTTTCTGTAGAAAGTTGAGATTGATGATCTCATTTTGTTCCCTCATATCTTCACATCTCTTTCTTCCCAATGGTAAAGGCTCCATCTTTATCTTTTTGAGTTAGATTTTCGCAATACAAGTTAAGGGTGTTAAACCTTCATCAAAGGATCTATCATTCTAGGTAAGTTTAAGAAAAAATGGTGGTGGATAAAAAGCATGGGTTTAATGGCGGTTTTGTTAGAAGTGAATTAAATGAAGTTCAATTTCATTTTTCCATCTTAGTCTGTAAGTTTAAGCTACCTTTTCACCTTCTACAAGTTGTAATTTGAATTTACAGCTCTTTGTGTAGTGAAAGAGGTTGGGTGATCTTCCAAAGAGCTTGGGAAGAATAAGGCTTGAAGGTTTGGTTTAGGAGCTTCGTTCCCAGCTGTTGAAGTTAAGGTTAGTATACTACTAACTCCTTTGTGTTCTTGGAAATCATAAATTTGATATTTTGATTGCTTGGTTGATATTTTGGTTGCTTGAATGCTTGAGAATCTCTTTAATGGTGAAACTTGGATTAAGTGTTAAAAACTTGTAAAATTGGCAGCAAACCACCTTAAACACTTCCATAAAATTTAGGCTTGAGTTTAAGGGTTTAAGGTTGCATTTTGAGTGCTTGGGAAGTAATTTACCGAGCTTAGAAATCCATTTTTGGGATTTGGTATCGGTACACGGGGTGGCAGTACCGATACCCTAGTGTTCTGAGTTGAAGAACATTATTTCATTGGATGAACACATAGAGGGATATCAGTACGGTCTTCAACTTGTACTGGTATGCCTTGCAATATGGTATTAATATGGGTCAACTTGTATCGGTACACTAAGGCTTCGAGAAATTTCAGTAAGCCAATTTCGTATCGGTACGCTATGCGTAGCGGTACCCACTGGGCAGTCTACCCAAAAATATTGACTTTCACCTGTAAGGCTAGGAAATTATATTGTTCGATCTAATAGACCCCTAATGGCCTAAAATAAGTTATAAAATTGAGAAATCTTCTAATACTCGAGAATAAAATGTAAGAACTTGGTAAATGTCTTATTTGACTTATATGTTGGTAGAAACCATAAGATGGTATGGTTATGAGATGTTGCTATGTGCTATGTTGGCACTTGATTGTTGGGATCCAGATACCCAGTAAGAGAATATGTTGCAACATCATGGTTAAATATTCCTGAATGTACGATCCTGATGCTTAGTGGTTTATAACCTTGTAAAAAGCATGCATTTCATGCCTTTTTACTCAGTTATTTGCTTGTCTTTAAGCTCATTTCATTTGCATTTAGTTCATATAGTTGCATTTAGCGTTGTTAGCTTGGTTGTTTTGATTTAATTAAGAAATGCATGCTGCTTGAGAAATGGTTGTTTTGGTATGGTGATGTGTAGGTAAGCAAGAGAGTGTGGCTGAGCAAAGAAGAATGCTGCAGCATTTTGGATGGCAACTCTGGGAGCAGAAAAGGACAAAGCAACGAAGATATTTTCCAACCCACGTGTCCTCCATTGTTAATGCTCCGAGGGGTGATCTTGTTGGCCCTTGAGAGAAGCAGCAAGTCTAGGGTGGTTCAAGGCAGTCCAAGGCGGCACAAGAGTTTACTTTTTCTTTGCTGTTTGCTTTAGATGGCTTGGGTTTGTTTGGGATGATTTTGTTTTATCTTTTAATGACTTTATAGCATGTTTCCAGTTTCATATGCTTTGTCTACTATTTTATTGCCCTAAGTTTGTAAGAGCTCTCGAGAGTTAGCCTTTACTTGGGTGCTAGATTAGCTTAATGGCCGAGAGAGTTAAACTTAGATCTACGTAGATAAGGGGGTTAGCTGCTGAGAGACACATCTTTAACTCACCTTAGAGATAAAGATAAGGTTTCAACGACTAAAAAGGGTAGAACATCAATGATAAGTAGCTTGCTAGGGTTCACGCTGAGAGGTATTACCGTAGCATTCTGGCTGTCAGGTTTCTTGCTAGAGATAGTTTAGAAACACAATAGGAAACCCTGTCGAGCATAGTTTGAACTGGAAAGTGTTAGATATACATTAGAACTAGGCGTAGGATTCCTTAACAAACCCAACCTATCATTCCCAATAGAGAGTTTCATATACAATAGAGGACCTTACAACTTATTCAGTTCACTCTAGTTTTATTTAATTGCTTTTGATACAACATTTCTAATATCGTGTGACATCAACCTTTCACTCAATTATTTACTTTTTTGTTAGTGTGCATGGACTTAACTTAAATTACCTCCAATCCCTGTGGAGACGATCTCACTTACCACTTTATTACTTGTCTCGACGTGTAAACTTGCACTATTTGCGTATCATTTATAGTACACCCCTACACGCAACAAGTTTTTGGTGCCGTTGCCGGGGATTGGCAATTGGCCATTTTAGGTTTAACTTTTGCATCATTTTATTTTCTCTTTTTGTATAGAATTATTTGTTGTTTTTGTTTGTCTTTTTCAGGTGTGTGCTGGTGCATGACCTGAGGAAGGCCCGACGAACCCGTACTACTGATCATTCCTGAAATTGAACATCTCTTCTTTCAAAGAAGGCGTATACAAGAAGCTCTCAGAATCATGCATAGAGCTCAAAACCAAGGATTACCAGCTGATAATCAGGCAGACCCTGATGCTGCAGCAAATGGCAGAGCTACGGTTCGTCCACGAGCTATTAGAGATCATTTGAATCTGATCTTGGATGATCTCAACCCTGGGATTGTAGCTCATGAGATTCAGGCAGCCCACTTCGAGCTTAAACCGATGACATTGAACATGTTGAACTCGATTGGATAGTTTGGTGGCTCGCCTCATGAAGATTCAAGACAACACATCCGTGCATTGTTGGAGGTTTGTGATTCATTTAGACAACAAGGGGTGCATGAAGATGTGCTGAAGCTTAAGTTGTTCCCTAATTTATTGCGTGATCGAGCACGAGTGTGGTTGAGTGGAGTACCAACCGGTTCAATGGAATCATGGAAATACTTGTGCAAAAGTTTTTTGTTGCGGTATAATCAACCCAACAGGAACACCAAACTAAGGAATGATATTTCTTCCTTTCATCAAGATGATGGCAAGTCGATGTACAAGTGTTGGGATAGATTCAAGGGATTGCTACGCAAATGTACAAATCATGGCTTTCATGATTGGACGCAAGTGGTGATGTTCTACATTGGTGTCAATGATCCCACGAGGATGATGCTAGATGCTTCAGCAAATGGAACTTTGCCGGACAAGTAGCCCGAAGAAGGATAGCCAACAATGACTACCAATTTCCTTCTTCGATATTAAGAATGAGAAGGAAAATTCGAGGAACATTTGATCTTGATGCAGATGATTCAATTGCAGCTCAATTATCAGCCATCAAGAATATGCTAAAGAATCTCCAATGTCCTAACGAGGTGAAGGAAGTAAAGGCTGCATCTACTTGTCTTCGTTGTGAAGGAAACCATCATTTGAACGAGTGTCCAGAAAACAATGAGTCTACCAACTATGTGTGGAACCACAATAGGAACAACAATCCCTACTTGAACACCTAGAACCAGGGTGGCGTCAGCATCCTAACCTTTCTTAGGGAAATCAAGGAAACAACAACTCTAGAAGCTCGAATCAACAACAAAATCTAACTAAACCCTTAGGTTTCCAGCAAAATATGCCATGGAAAAACAACAAAGGTCCAACATCTTCATCAACCAACAATTCTTTGGAAGCTACTTTCAAGGACTTTATGACAACTTCGAAGGACTTCATGACAACAACGAAGGCTCTACTTCAAGAACACTCTACGTCTATCAAGAGTCAAGGAGCACTGTTACAAAGCCATAGTTCATCCTTGAGAGCATTGGAAACCCAAGTAGGTCAAATCGATCAAGCTTTCCATGTTAGACCTCAAGGAAATCTGCCTAGTGATACTGAAGTCACTAAAAGTCATGGCAAGGAGCAGTGTAGTGCTCTCATTTTAAGGAGTGGCACCCAACTTAACAAAGAAGATAAGTTTGGGAGGGAAGAAGAAGGATGATTCTAACCCTTAAAACTGTGCAGAAAGAATCTAATGTACAAGGGGAATCAACTAGTGAGATGGAAAAGAAGGAGGGATCAACAAATGAACCTGCTGATGGAAGACAAAATGCTACGACAAAAGAAATATCCCAACCAGTAGAGGAAGAAGTCAAACCCCACCACCCTTCCCTCAAAGATTGAAGAATTAGAATGAAAATCTTCAATTCAAGAAATTTGTGGATGTTCTTGACCAGCTGCATATCAAGGTCCCCTTTTTGGAGGCTGTTGACGTAATATTGCATGGCACAAGATTAAGTATTCAATGTAAATATGCAAGTAAAAACAATGCCAAGATTACATCTTTTACGTGCAAGTATACACAGTCAGCAAGTAATATAGCAATGAGTTGAGTATCATCTCCACAGGGATTGCCTAGGAATTAATTGTCACAATTATTATTTGCGAACTAGATAATAAAAGATGATTGAGGTAACAAATGACGTAAGAGACTAGAAGTAAAATAAGCTAAAGTAAAGTAAAGACTATGGTGATGAATTGATAACAATCTGGCAAACAATGGGTGCAAGAATGATAACAAAATTTTGGCAAAGAATATCTGAATTTCATGCTAGCAATGCCGACTAGTAATAATGTCCTGCCTTGGCATTGATTACTGAACATATTCAAAGTTGGCATTGCCTCTCTCGATGGCAATGCACGAAATTATCCATGCAAAAACTCCTATATCTCTATAGCGATGTTTTTCATAAATCAATTTGATTAAGTCCCAATCTATACTCCTAAGGGGTAGACTCACTCCGAAAGTAAGTTCATCTACTTGAACATCTTCTCTCGAAGCATCTCACCTTAGTATCCAGCAACTGATCGTTGCCACCCAAGTCTGTTAAGATATTGAAGAGCAATAGGCCAACAATGTCAGCTATCGCTTGGCAAAGTATTTAAAAAGCAATAATGTCAGCTCTAGCTTGGCAAGACAATTAGAAAACAGTAAAACATGCCAGATAAATGAACAATGCTAGGGGCGTTTGAATTATTAACAACTAAACATAAAACACATCAAAGATAGGTTTGAAATCATTCTTAAATACATGAAAGAAATACAAAAGATCAACAAGAATTAAAGCAAGGAAGGAGGTCTCTCGATGCAGCCCTTTAATGGATTCCCGATGTCTCATAGAATCTTCAAGCCTTTTATCTTGTTGTCTCCGATTCCTCCTTCTCCATTGTTGCAAACCTCTTCTCAAGTTCAATCCTTAATCTTTTTCATCGTCTTTTTCTCCTCCTTCAATTCGTTCTTCAGTGATGATCGATCTCCTCCTTAAATAGTCTTGCGTAGAAGCTCTGGGATAAGCCTTTGCATTTAAAATTTGAAAGTGCAAGAGATAAGGCTTGCGATCACCTTATCCTTTGTTTGGAGTGCAAGGCTGATCAGGTGATAAGTTGATAAGGTGATAAGCTGATAAGGCTAAGGCTGACGTCATCGTGCCGATACTGCTCTGGCAAACAAGCTTGGCATGATTCTTCCAACTGTGCTCAGCACTGTTTATCCGCTATTTTTTGGAGATTGATCCAATCCCTATTTTCTCGCAGCCTGATTTGGTCCTATTTTTTTGGGTTCATCAGCTCCTTGGCATGGCATCAAGTTCTTTTTATGCCAACCGATGCTTGGCAATGTTATGCCAACGACATCTCGACATTCTCTCTGGAATCCTTTCCTTTTGCGCTGCTCTGCTTCGCTCTGTCAACTATTGTGCCAAATGTTATGTCAAATCTGCAAAAATATCACCAAAATCATCCATTCACATTGGCATAACATCAATTCCTAACTCTTTATGAAAATGCATGTTTTTATGATTTAAATGCAACTAAATGTACTTAAAAGACAAGAAAAAGTATGTGAAATAGGCATAAAAACAATACTTTTGAGGTGTTAACAGAAGTTGTTTGTAACCCCCTTAGCCTGGCCTAGACGCTTGACCCGAACTATGAAGATTACACGGGGAAAACCAAAGTCAACCCTAAGGTCAACCTTGATTAACGACCTTTTTTTCCTTTTATCTTTTCTAGATGCACATTAAGCTTATGTGTTTACTCGAGAACCATAGGGGAGAAGGGCACAACGATCGGAATTCAATCAGAGTCTCAATTGCAAGAATTACACTTTTAAGGATTAAAATGTAAATTTTGGAAAATATATGGACTTTGAAGATTTTAAGCTTACCAATATGTAATTAGTCATTTTACATGCATCTCTGTAAAAAATCAGCTTAAAAGGACATTCCAAGCTCAAGCGATTGAATCCACAACATCAAGGACTAAAATGTAAGAACAAAAACTTGAAATCATTCAAAAATGCCAGCCAACGGTCAACCGTGTCGAAACGCTGACCCTGGTATCGAAACACCCGTACCGGAACTGGGCTGGCCGTTTCGGTACTCGGGCCCGTTCCGGAACCCGTATCGGAACATGGCTCTCCAGTAGCCAAAGTGTTCCAAAACACCTTTAGCCGTTCTGAAACACCATGGCCATTTCAGGTCGATGTTTCGAAACAGTTAAGGGTGCAACTGAAGAATTTTCTGGTTTTTCACTTCTTTACTCAATCAAACATGTCCCAAATCATACTATAACATACCAACAACATGGTTAGACATTATAGAACATACTTAAGAAGCTTAAACTAAGGCATGGCATCAAACAAGTGGCCAATGAGTCTATAGGCATGCTTCCTAGTCACATGAACCAAATATGGACCTCAAACCTCAAACCAAACCATATAAGACCATTTACAAACTTCAAAAGCCATAAAAACTTACTACAAACATAGGGAGTTCCAAATAAATCTCCCAAAAACAACCTTGAAGCCCCATTGCCAAATATCAATACTAAAGTATGTAAAAACATCATCATACATGAGCTTTACACTTCCTTGGATGTTCTTAACTTTCTCGCTGCCCAAAATCACCTCAATTATCTGCATTGTTGGTAAAAGAGAGCATAAGCATATTTTCTTCGTGAGGCAAGCTCTAAAGAAAATCAACACAACAATGCATTATTCAAAAATCCTTTCTCAAAAGCCATTTTCAACTACATGCTCATTCTATCTCATGCTTGAAAACCATTTCAAAGCAAATCTCCATTTGAAAACACATGTACCTCTATTCTATCTCATGCATTTAAACCAATGCAAATCTCATTGCAAGGCCATACACATGATAAATGAAAACAAAAGTATTCGATATCATAATCTCATATGCATTTTTCATAGCATAAAACATCTCTTCATTTGGTACATGTGATTCAAATACATTTTCATATTTTATATTGGTATTTCACATTTCATCTTTACTCGGATATGCGGATTAGCTTGACTCAAGGTCAAGTCCTACCCCGGTGGAATCTCTCATTACCGGACTCTCATGGCGGTATCTCTCATCGCCATAAAGCTTGGGTATTTCACCAAGTCCTACCCCGATGGTATCTCTCATCATCGGATTCTCACTTTGGATCGGGATGGCACTACCCCCATTGCCTGACTCCAAAGAGCACGTACAAATTTTAGTTTATAGTGCACTCTCATCCTATTGATCGATCAATTATATCCGGTAGCTATCTCATCTTCTATGCCAATATATTATGTCAAAAACATCATCTCACCTACTGTTTTTAATGCAACATTTCTCAAATCTTTCTCATCTCATTTCAAAATCATAACACATGCTTTGCATTAAGTCACAATCTCAAACCTCTTCAATGCAACATGCTATCTCATGAAATCTCTACAAAGCATCATCTCATTCTACAAATCATGCATAAAACAGTAGGAATTTGTCTATCTCAAAACAAGAGCATGTAAAAGCATTTTAGGGTCAACAACCACATTTTTGAGAGCAAATCTAGCCATACTTACTTCCGGACTTAGGATGGTGTCTCAAACCAATCCTAAATCCCCAAACATTGTTTCTTTGTCCCTCAAGGACTTCTAACACCATTCGCACTCACCGATTACGTTTTGCTTGCTCGCCGAAATGATATCTAAGCTCCCGGCACTTCTGGATCAACACCAAAAGCGTCCGAAGATGTCTCCCCTGTTCATTACACATAAGAGCAGAGGATTAATGCATCATCATGCATTGAAATCACCAGCCAACTAAACAAACTCGCGGCTCTACTCAAAAGCACCATTTCGGCTACCCAAAACAATCGAAATCATCTCCAAACTCTTCCAAAACAAAGCCCAGCCAAGATCTATCACTTCTTATCATTTTTAAACCTCAATCAACACCAACAATCACAATAAATTCGTCCTTAAACCTCCAGCTACAACAAAACACCAAAACCACCCTCAAAAACCACCAATCTAGCATGTAAAACTTAGGAATCCAAACCTATTCGGGATTTGTTTGATAAAACCTCATTTATAACATCAATTACCATCCAAAATACATTAGAAATCAACCTCAAAATAGAGCCTAACCAATAGTTACGAAAATCATCAAGATCACACCAAGAATCTTGAGTTTTAACACAATTTCATGTTTCTAACATTAAAGTAACTCAAAAATCATTAACAAAGGATTGATAACTTGGGAATTTCAGTAAAGAACTGATCATTAGAGGAGAAGGATGAAGCTTACCTCTAATGGCTGATTTCTCCTTAATTTGGGCAAGTTTTCTTGAAAATCCAAAGTGAAAACAAGAGGATTTGATGAGGAAAAGATTAGGAATCCATAGGAGATTGAAATATCATCAAAAGGAATGGAAATCAGAGGTTGATTGATAAAGGGATTGTGTTTGGCTGAGTGGAAGTTGAGAGAAAATGAAGAGAGGGAAAAAGATCGTAAAGTAGTTATGAAAGTCAAAATAGGATTTTCTCTTTTAATTCCCTTTATTAAATCATTATTAAAACACCCAAAATTAGAGAGAAATCTGATAAAAACATTTTGGTAAAATGAGCTCAGATTCAAAGTTTCAATCCTTTACAAAACAGTCACTAGTCAACTTTTGCGAAAACTGCAATTTGGTCACTACACCGAAATGTAGTATTTCCAAACCTTGTTTTGTAAAATTGTTTTCACCATAATTATTCATATAATAAATAAGGATTTTTAGATATTTTTCCATATTTTTAAAGTATCCCGAACTAGGTGTTCCCTAAATCTCCCTTAAGGATTCGAACCGTTCTCGACCGGCCTGATTCAAACTCTAAAACATCTAGGCCCAAAATCAGGGCGTTACAACTCTCCCCCTTTGAAGAAGTTTCGTCCTCGAAATTTACCTAGAGGAAAAAGGTAAGGAAATTGCTTCTTCATGTCTTCCTTCATTTCCCACATGGCTTCCTCAACACCACGATGTCTCCACAAAACTTTGACCAACTCGATGATCTTACCTCGAAGAACCATACTATCCGAATATAGAATCTCAATAGGTTCCTCCTCATATGTCAAATCTGGATTCAACTCAACCTCTTCCAAAGGCATAACATGCGACGGATCCGATCTATACATCCGAAGCATGGATACATGAAACACATTATGTATCTTTTCTAACTCTTGAGGTAGTCTCAGCTTGTAGGCAACATGACCCACATGTTCTATCACCTCGTATGGTCCAATAAACCTTGGGCTCAACTTGCCCTTCTGGCTAAATCTCATCACATTTTTCCAAGGTGAAACTTTCAAAAACACACGCTCGCCCACAGCAAATTCTATCTCCTTACGCTTCAAATCCGCGTAAGACTTTTTCCGATCCGATGCTACCTTTAACCGCTCACAAATGAGCTTCACCTTCTCGGTGGTTCCTTTTAACAAAGCCGGCATCGAGACCAACTTTTGTCCCGTTTCAGCCCAACAAAGAAGAGTTCTGCACTTCCTCCCGTATAAAGCTTCATAAGGTGCCATTTGAATACTTGCATGGTAACTGTTATTATAAGAAAACTCCACCAAAGGCAAGTGCTTCCCCCAAGAGCCTTGAAAATCAATAACACATCACCTCAACATATCCTCAAGCACTTGGACAACACACTCCGACTGTCCATCCATCTGCGGATGATAAGAAGTACTGAAATTCAGCCGCGTACCCAATGCTTGATGCAAACACTCCCAAAACCTTGCGGTGAACCTCGGATATCCTATCCGACACTATAGATTTTGGCACTCCATGCAACCGTACAATCTCAGCAATGTACAACTCTGCAAGCTTATCCAAGGTATACGTAGTATGTACATGCAAGAAATGCGCACACTTCGTAAGGCGATCCACAATCACCCAGACATAATTCTTCTTTGATGGCGATAAAGGCAAACCAGACACAAAGTCCATGGTGATCCTCTCTCACTTCCATTCATGGATCCTTAACGGCTGCAACATCCCTGAAGGAAACTGATGTTCAGCCTTAACCCGCTGACAAACCATGCATTTGCTAACATGCTCAGCGACATCTTTCTTCAATCCCACCCAATAGTACTCATCCTTCAAATCACAATACATCTTTGTACTACCAGGGTGCATAGCAAAAGGACTACTATGAGCTTCAGTCAGAATAGTGCGCCTCAATTCAACATCATTCGGCACCACTATCCGACTCCCAAAACATAAAACACCATCATCATTGAAACAGAAATCCGATGACCTACCTTCTGAAATATCCTGAACATGTTGCACCAAAGAATCATCCAACAATTGTTTATCCTTAATCAACTGAACTAGAGATGGTTTCACTTGCAATTCAGCAACAAGACCACCATCCCGCGATATGCTCAAGCTAGCAAATATCGCCCTTAATTCCACTGCCACCTTCCTGCTCAAAGCATCAACCACAACATTGGCCTTCCCCAGATGATACTCGATCGTTATATCGTAGTTCTTAAGCAACTCCACCCAACGTCATTGCCTAAGATTTAACTCCTTCTGGGACATCAGGTACATTAAACTTTTGTGATCCGTGTACACAGTACACTTCTCACCATAGAGATAATGTCTCCAGATCTTTAGAGAAAAAACCACTGCTGCCAGTTCAATGTCATGCGTAGGGTAGTTGCACTCATGCACTTTCAACTGTCGCGATGCATAAGCCACTACTCTACCCTCTTTCATCAACACACACCCCAAACCAACGTAGGATGCGTCACTATACACTACAAACTCTTTCCCTGATTCAGGTTGAACCAAGATAGGAGCTTGCATCAAAGCTGCCTTTAGCTTCTCAAAAGCTTGTTGTCTCGCTTCCGTCCACTCATACTTAACATCCTTTTGTAACAACTTCGTCAAAGGGGTAGCAATCTTAGAAAATCCATCCACGAACCACCGGTAGTAACCCTCCAAACCAAGGAAACTACGAACTTCTTGAATGGACCTAGAAGACTTCCAATTCACCACCGCCTCAATCTTATGAGGATCAACTCGAATCCCTTCAGCCGAAACCATATTGCCAAGAGAAACAACTTCCTTTGGCCAGAACTCACATTTGCTCAGCTTAGCATAAAGCTGATTCTCTAACAGCGCTTGCAAAACGATCCTTAGATGACCCTCATGCTCCTCCTCAGTACGAGAGTACACAAGGATATCATCGATGAACACCACAACGAACTTATCTAAGAATTCATGGAACACCCTGTTCATCATGTTCATGAAAGCAGCAGGAGCATTCGTCAATCCAAACGGCATCAACAGAAATTCATAATGCCCATATCTCGTTCGAAAGGCTATTTTTGGCACATCCACATCCTTCACCTTTAACTGATAGTATCCTGACCTAAAATCGATCTTTGAAAACACAACCACTCCTCGAAACTGATAAAAAAGATCATCAATCCTCGGCAAAGGATACATGTTCTTGATGGTCAACTTATTCAGTTGACGATAATCAATGCACATCCTCATCGTGCCATCTTTCTTTTTAACAAACAAGACCGGTGTACCCCAAGGTGACACACTAGGCCGAATAAAGCCTCGATCAAACAACTCTTGAAGTTGCGTCTTCAACTCCTTCAACTCCTTAGGTGCCATGCGATAGGGAGCAATGGACACCGGAGTTGTGTTCTCATACAACTCAATTCCAAATTAAACCTCTCGACTAGGCGGCAAACCAGGTAATTCCTCGAGAAACACTCCAGGAAACTCACACACGATACTTATACCATGTTCATGAACCTCCTTTGTACTAGGATTAATAAAAAAAGGCTAGATAAGCCTCACATCCTTGACGCAACATCCGGCTTGCTTCAAGCGTCGACACCACATTAGACAGAAACTTCACATTTTCTCCCACCACCACAACCTCGTAATCATCCGCAAGTTTCAGCGAAACCCGTTTGCTTTCAAAATCCACAACGGCTCTATGCTCAACAAGCCAATCCATGCCAAGGATTACTTCAAATCCATAGAATGGCAATTCCATAAGATCAACAAGAAACACATGATCTTGCACCTTTAAAGGGCATCTCTTATACAATCTTCTTGTTACAACCGTCTCACCAAAGTAACTAGTCACACGCATACTCACATCCAAAGACTCAACAGGCAAACCAAGCATTTGAGCATGTTCACGTAATATGTACAAGTGTGTAGATCCAGAATCAATCAAAGAAAGTAATGACAAGGATTACAAAGTAAAGGTACCTACGATCACGTCTGTGTCATTCCTCCCCTCTCGATGGGTATACACTCGAGCCTGGCCATCACCTTCAGGCTGAACAACCACCACATGTGCTACATTCCTTCCACCTTCATCTCTGCGCTGGAAATTACCACAGTCGCGCTCACGACCTCTCTGTGGCTCAGCTGCTCTCCTTGGAGCCTGACCATATCTCAACTGTCGAGGACAATATTTCTTCATGTGCCCATGATTACCACAATTCCAGTATGTACCGAGATTGCCCCAACACTCACCAGTGTGTCTCCTACCACACCGATTATACTCAGGAGTCCGCATGAAAGCATTTGGTCCTTGCTGACCTCTCCCAGGGTTACCACCCCCACGTCTAGCATCAATATGTGGCCTTCTATCCTTATGCCTCTTATAGCGATGTCTACCAAGATCACACTCTGCAGCTCACTTCCCTGAGCTACATCCTCCCGCTCGACCTGCCAGACCAAGATTCAGTTCAATGTCCTTGGCCCTGGTGACCAAAACATTGAAATCAGTATAGTCTGCTGCGAGCATATAGGTTTTCACATCAGCCACCAGCCCATAACGGAATCGTTCACATCTTTCTCGCTCGTTAGGAATCAGCTCAGGTGCATATTGGCTAAGGCGTACAAACTGCACCTCATATCTGCCACCGTCATACTCCCCTGTACAAGGGACATTCATTCCCTCTTTTTCTCATCGAGGTAGCGAACTCCCAAATACTTCCGCTTGAATGCATTCAAGAAAAATGTCCAAGTCACATCATCATCTTCCATTCCCACAATTGTGGTCGTCCACCACGTAAATGCATCGCCATGCAACAGGGACACAATACATCCCAACTTCTGAACATCATTATAGTTCAGTTGCCCAAGAATCCTCTTGGTACTCTCTAGCCAGGACTCGGAACCCTCCGGAGTCAGCCCTCTGAACTCAGTCCCTCCCAGACTACGAAGTCGCTCCAACGGCAACCTCACATTAGCACCATCCTGAGGTGCAGCTCAATGAGCTCCAGCTACTGCTGCCTGGAAAGCTCCAGCAATAGCTTGTATCAACAAGGACATATCAGGAGCAGCTTGCCCCTGAACTCCCTCGGGTCCAGCAACCCCAGCACCAACTCCCGCAGCACCAACCCCAGCTCCACCACCACCAAGTGGTCCACCAGGGGGAGGAGGAGGTAGATCCTCAGCATTCTCAACATTCTCATTCTCGGCCGTAGCACGGGTGTTAATTCTAAGCTCTCTACGTGGCCCCATAAGAAAACAATGCAACTGACAAAATACAATAAATTCAATTAGGCACAATAAGGTAAGTAATCCAAGTACTCAAGCTCATTTTTGAAAACAATTCTTCTCATTAGTAATGATATGGCAATAGGATCCCAACCTATACCCCAAACATAGTATAGCATCACAAACTCATCTCAATAGAACCAAACATCATCAATCATACATCATACTTTCACCGAAAAGCCATAATCATTCACAAACACATACATTAACCACTTACCAAGCCCCAATTATTCGTTAACTTGGCTCTGATACCAACAAATGTAACCCCCTTAGCCCGCCCTAGACGTTTGACCCGAACTACGAAGATTACACGGGGAAAACTAAAGTCAACACGAAGGTCAACCTTGATTAACGACCTTTTTTTCTTTTATCTTTCTAGATGCACATTAAGCCTATGTGTTTACTGGAGAACCATAGGAGAGAAGGGCACATTGATCGGAATTCAATTAGGATCTCAATTAGAAGAATTACACTTTTAGGCACCAAAATGTAAATTTTGGAAAATATAAGGACTTTGAAGATTTTAAGCTTACCAATATGAAATTAGTCATTTTACATGCATCTTTGTCAAAAATCAGCTTAAAAGGACATTCCAAGCTCAATCGATTGAATCCACAATATCAAGGACTAAAATGTAAGAACAAAAACTTGAAATCATTCAAAAATGCCAGCCAACGGTCAACCATTTCGAAACGCTGACCTTGGTATCGAAACACCCATATCGGAACTGGGCTGGCCGTTTCGGTACTCGGGCCCGTTCCGGAACCCGTATTGGAACATGGCTCTCCAGTAGCCAAAGTGTTCCGAAACTCCTTCAGCCGTTCCGAAATACCATGGCCATTTTAGGTCCCTGTTTCAAAACAGTTAAGGGTGTTTCGATACACCCTACCCTGCAACTGAAGAATTTGCTGGGTTTTCACTTCTTTACTCAATCAAACATGTCCCAAATCATACTATAACATACCAACAACATGGTTAGACATTATAGAACATACTTAAGAAGCTTAAACTAAGGCATGACATCAAACAAGTGGCCAATGAGTCTATAAGCATGCTTCCTAGTCACATGAACCAAATATGGACCTCAAACCTCAAACCAAACCATATAAGACCATTTACAAACTTCAAAAGCCATAACAACTTACTACAAACATAGGGAGTTCCAAATACATCTCCCAAAAACAACCTTGAAGCCCCATTGTCAAATATCAATACAAAAGTATGTAAAAACATCACCATACATGAGCTTTACACTTCCTTGGATGTTCTTAACCTTCTCGCTGCCCAAAATCACCTCAATTATCTGCATTGTTGGTAAAAGAGAGCGTAAGCATATTTGCTTAGTGAGGCAAGCTCTAAAGAAAACCAACACAACAATGCATTATTCAAAAATCCTTTCTCAAAAGCCATTTTCAACAACATGCTCATTCTATCTCATGCTTGAAAACCATTTCAAAGCAAATCTCCATTTGAAAACACATGTACCTCTATTCTATCTCATGCATTTAAACCAATGCAAATCTCATGGCAAGGCCATACACATGATAAATGAAAACAAAAGCATTCCATATCATAATCTCATATGCATTTCTCATAGCATAAAACATCATCTTCTTTTGGTACATGTGATTCAAATACATTTTCATATTTTATATTGACATTTCACATTTCATCTTTACTTGGATATGCAGATTAGCTTGACTCAAGGTCAAGTCCTACCCCGGTGGAATCTCTCATCACCGGCCGACTCTCATGGCGGTATCTCTCATCGCCACAAAGCTTGGGTATTTCACCAAGTCCTACCCCGATGGTATCTCTCATCATCGGATTCTCACTTTGGATCAGGATGGCACTACCCCCATTGCCCGACTCCAAAGAGCACGTACGGATTTTAGTTTATAGTGCACTCTCATCCTATTGATCGATCAATTATATCCGGTAACTATCTCATCTTCTATGCCAATATATTATGTCAAAAACATCATCTCACCTACTGTTTTTAATGCAACATTTCTCAAATCTTTCTCATCTCATTTGAAAATCATAACACATGCTTTGCATTAAGTCACAATCTCAAATCTCTACAAAGCATCATCTCATGCTACAAATCATGCATAAAACAATAGGAATTTGTCTATCTCAAAACAAGAGAATGTAAAAGCATTTTAGGGGCAACAACCACATTTTTGAGAGCAAATCTAGCCATACTTACTTCCGGACTTATGATAGTGTTTCAAACCAATCCTAAATCCCCAAACCTTATTTCTTTGTCCCTCAAGGACTTCTAACACCATTCGCACTCACCGATTACGTTTCACTTGCTCGCCAAAACGATATCTAAGCTCCCGGCACTTCCGGATCAACACCAAAAGCGTCCGAAGATGTCTCCCCTATTCATTACACATAAGAGCAGAGGATTAATGCATCATCATGCATTGAAATCACCAGCCAACTAAACAAACTCGTTGCTCTACTCAAAAGCACCATTTCGGCTACCCAAAACAATCGAAATCATCTCCAAACTCTTCCAAAACAAAGCCCAGCCAAGATCTATCACTTCTTATCATTTCTATACCTCAATCAACACCAAAAATCACCATAAACTCGTCCGTAAACATCCAGCCACAATAGAACACCAAAACCACCCTAAAAACCACCAATCTAACATGCAAAACTTAGGAATCCAAACCTATTCGGGATTTGTTTGATTAAACCTTATTTATATCATCAATTACCATCCAAAATACATTAGAAATCAACCTCAAAACAGAGCCTAACCAATAGTTACGAAAATCATCAAGATCTCACCAAGAATCTTGAGTTTTAACACAATTTCATGTTTCTAACATTAAAGTAACTCAAAAATCATTAACAAAGGATTGATAACTTGGGAATTTCAGTAAAGAACTGATCATTAGAGGGGAAAGACGAAGCTTACCTCTAATGGCTGATTTCTCCTTAATTTGGGCAAGTTTTCTTGAAAATCCAAAGTGAAAACAAGAGGATTTGATGAGGAAAAGATTAGGAATCCGTAGGAGATTGAAATCTCATCAAAAGGAATGGAAATCAGAGGTTGATTGATGAAGGGATTGTGTTTGGCTGAGTGGAAGTTGAGAGAAAATGAAGAGAGGGAAAAAGATCGTAAAGTAGTTATGAAAGTTAAAATATGATTTTCTCTTTTAATTCCCTTTATTAAATCATTATTAAAACACCCAAAATTAGAGAGAAATCTGATAAAACATTTTGGTAATATTAGCTCCTTAAAGATTCAAAGTTTCAATCCTTTACAAAACAGTCACTAGTCAACTTTTGCGAAAACTGGGATTTGGTCACTACACCGAAATATAGTATTTCCAAACCTTATTTTGTAAAATTGTTTTCACCATAATTATTCATATAATAAATGGGGATTTTTTTAGATATTTTTCCATATTTTTAAAGCATCCTGAACTATGTGTTCCCTAAATCTCCCTTAAGGATTCAAACCGTTCTCGACCGGCCCGATTCAAACTCTAAAATATCTAGGCCCAAAATCAGGGCGTTAAATTGTTGATCAAATGTCCACTTATGCTAAATTCCTCAAGGATATTGTTACCAAGAAGAGGAAGGTTGAAAAGTATGAGATTGTTGCTACAATAAAAAAAGAATGATATTCTGTGTGGAGTAAGTTGCCACCTAAAAGGAAGGATCCGAGCAGCTTTATCATCCCATGCTCCATTGGTGACAATTATGTTGGGAGAGACTTATGTGACCTTGAGTCTAGTGTCAATCTAATGCCCAAGTATGTTTTTATGAAGCTTGGCATGGGAGATGCAAGGCCTACAACTGTTATTTTACAGCTAGCCGACCGATCTCATGTCCATCCGGAAGGAAGGATTGAAGATGTTGTGGTGAAGGTTGACATATTTGTCTTCCCAGATTACTTCCTATTTCAAAATTGTGAAGCGGATGACAATGCACCCATAATCTTAGGGCGACCTTTCTTAGCTACCGACCATATCTTGATTGAGTGTGAAAGGGGAGAGCTCAAAATGAAATGGCTGGTCAGAGGGTGACCATAAGGTCTTCGACACCCTAAGATATGTGGATGTACATGAGGAATTTCAATACATATAGGCTATGGAAAAAGAAGAAGTCGCAACATTTTGCTGTAGCAATTTCTTGCAAATTGAAGACTATGTGAAGCTCATTGAGGAAGATAACGAGGAGCTTGAGGATTTCCCATTAAAGGTGCAACAGTCTAGTTCACTCATAGCTAGACTAGGTACGCACTTTGAGCCTTTAGATTTTTCTGAATTTACTCCTCCAAAACCTTCACTTGAGCATGCACCCACATTAGAAGTAAAGTCTTTGCCATCACATCTTAAATATGCTTATTTGGGTAGTAATGAAACTTTGCCTGTGATAATTTCTTCTAGTCTTACACCTAAGCAAGAATCTAGCTTGATAAATATGTTAGCTCAACATAAAATGTCTCTAGGTTGGACTATGGATGACTTGAAGGTTGTAAGCCCTACTATTTGTATTCACAAAATCTTGCTCGATGATTGTCACAACAACTCGGTTGAACCCCAAAAAAGGCTTAATACAGTCATGAAAAAGGTGGTGATGAAGGAGATAATCAAGTGGCTCAATGATGGTGTTATCTACCCAATATCCAACAGTTCGTGGGTCAGCCCGATACAATGTGTACCCAAGAAGGGACACATGACCATGGTAAGCAATGAGGACAATGAATTGTTGCCAACAAGGATAGTCATGGGGTAGATGATATGCATAGACTATCGGAAGCTCAACAAAGCAACCAAGAAGGACCATTTCCCCTCCCATTCATCGACCAATGCTAGATGTTTCCTTGATGGATACTCAGGGTACAACCAGATTGCTATAGCACTAGAAGATCAAGAGAAGACAACTTTCAAATGCTCATATGGTACTTATGCCTTTAAGAGGATGCCCTTTGGTCTTTGCAACGCTCCAACCACTTTTCAGAGATGCATGCTATCCATTTTCTCGGACATGGTTGAAGAGTTCTTGGAGATCTTCATGGATGATTTTTCAATTTCAAGAGATGACTTTGAGTCATGCTTGGCAACTTGGCAAAGGTACTCAAGAGGTGTGAAGAAGCCGACTTGGTTCTCAATTGGGAGAAGTGCCATTTTATAGTGACCGAAGGGACTGTTTTGGGGCACAAGATATCGAAGAAGGGCATAGAGGTGGACAAGGCAAAGGTTGAGGTGATTGAGAAGCTACCTCCCCTACAACTATGAAGGGCATTATGAGCTTCTTGGGCCATGCAAGCTTCTATAGGAGGTTCATCAATGACTTCTCTAAGATCTCCAAACCACTATGCACTTTGCTACAAAAAAACTAGCCCTTCATATTTGATGCTGATTGCCACATCGCGTTCAAGGAATTGAATGAGAAACTTATCTCAGCACCCATCGTCGTTCCACCAAATTGGTCCTCACCATTCGAGCTGATGTGTGATGTAAGTGACTACGCAGTGGGGGCAGCACTCAGGCAACGTCGAGGTAAACTCTTTCATGTTATTTATTATGCTAGTCGCACCTTAAATGATGCACGAATCAACTACACCACTTGTAACACCCCAAAAACTGGTCTAGTCGGAATTAGGTTCTGGCAATCGAAAATCCTACACCAAAAAGCTTAAACATTGCATCGATATTGAGTACGTGATTTGTTCTATTGGTATTAGACCTTGGTTAAGTCTAATAAAAGAGTAAGGACTTTATTGAATGCCTAAAATATTGAAATTAAGCTAAGGGTATCGATACGGTAAGAGCCACATCGGTGTGGTCCAATTGCCAATAACTAACTTTATCCGTTATATCTTGATCGTATCAATATGGTCACAAAAGCGTATCAATATGGGTCCTCTGTTCAAATCTGTTTGAAATTAAAATTGAAAGGAAATAAGGAGGTGCTGAATCACCTATGTGATTGCCGCCCATTTCACATGAGATTATCATAAACACGGCAAGGATGACATATGGTCATCAATTACTTAAAAAGCTTGAAGAGATAAGCATTGGGTTTAGCAAACCCTTGGTGGGAGGAAACCTTTTTATTGGTTACAAGTGAGGAGAGGAATGATTAAGATAAAAAATAAATGAATTAAAGAAAAGAACTCTCAATTTTGAATTTGCTATCACCGAAACCAAATTTCATCATCCTTGCCCTCGAAAACTAAGCAAACACCTCTCCATTGTCTTCATCTCCTATCTTCAAGCTAGCACCTCTATTGGAGCTTGGATCAAGCCTAGCTTTCCTTGGATTCATTCTAATTGAAATGCTTCTATTGATTGGGTAAGTGAAAACCCTCAATCTATTGTTAGTTTCATCTATTAACGAATGCCCAATTTTGAGTTATAAGTCCTAAGTTAAGCCTTTGTTCTTCAACTTTTAATCTATCATATAGCCAATGACTACCAATGTTGTTATATTGATTATAACAATTCTGTATTGATCTTCCTGGTTCATGGTTTGGAGGAAGCTAACCCATCGTCTCCAAAACAAGCTAGGAATAAAGGAATCATCATCCGAGAGCCTTAGGAGCTTCGGATTATCAAGGTGAGTGTAGTCAGAGTCTCGAGAGTTGGCTAGGTACCAAACTCGAATTATTATTGATTATTGTATCACTAACTTTCTAGTGATGGTATTTGCATAAAAACTCTATCGAAAGTCCTATTGGTAAGCAGGAGTAAGTACTGTATATCGAGCATTGAATATTGATTTTTGCATATTTCTTTTGAAATTTTGATATATGTTTAGAAATATTGCTATTGAAATATCGTTTTTGAACTATTGATTATTGAACCTTGGATTCGAGAGTATTGGATACAATTGGCATGCCATATAATTCATGAGCTCATTGGTACGGGTATTGGGCTTAGGCCATTGGTGCGGCGGAGGGATGTGTTTTGTGTTGGTCAATTGGTGTGGCGGAGGGAATATGACACGGCCATTATTGTTATTGTTGGTGTTGTGGTGGAATTCGTGTATCCAAGTACAGTTGAATCGACCCAAGTAAAAATGTTGATTATTGATATTGTAGGAAAAATGCTGATTATTGATATTACTTTTGTTATGATGCTTTGATATTGATTATTGAACAACAAGATTTATTGATGCCATACTAGATATGTATAGTGATTATGTATAACCTGTGATTATGAGTATTGTTAGGACATGCATTGTTGCACACCATGTCCACTCATTATCTATGACTACCTCACTTAGACTATATAAGTCTAATGCATTCATCTTCCATACATTTTAGGTTAAGAAGTTTAACGGTTCGAGATCGAAGTTAGCTGGAAGTTTGACAAGTAACTACAAGCTCTGAGTAATGTGTTTTGTCTTTATGAACTCCTAGAATGGTGGCAAAGTAGTTAAATTAATTGAATATGGTCATTTTCCTATATGTGTATTACCTATGTTTTGTATAAGCCTATGAGGACCTAAATAGTATGTTGGTTTTGGTTAAAAATGACCTAATGTGCACATTTGGCTCATAAAAGTGAAATCATAGTAAAGGGATACAAGTGGTCATGAAAATTGGCATGCTAGTAGCTCATAATGTTTTAAGTTTTTGGTAAAGTTTCATTGCATTTAGACATCGTTTGATAGGTTAGTTCGAGTAAAAACCAGCTAAAACTTGTCGTTACAGGTCAGGGCGTATCGATAAGTGTGATGGCATATCAGTATGATTAGGCATTAATTGGCTTAATGATACAAGGCGTATCAATACGGAATAGGCGTATCGATAAAGAAATTGGTCATTGGAATTTGGTTGAAAAATGGTATCTGGTAACTGCATGAATATCCTTGTTTTCATACCTTATTGCTATAGCATTCGCCTGTTCTTGAGCCCATATCATAGCATTTAGACTGCATTTTCTTCTTCTGGGTGCATCTTTATTTTTGCTGGTTATTAATCCATGTTTAGGGGTACTGCTCGGAAGGTTGGTTTTGGGTTTGATGATGCGCAGGAAGTCTAGCGAGAGAAAGCTGGCGTCGGGAATTGCTATAGCATAGTGGAAGTGGATATTGGCCAACACGTGAGCTGTGAGAACAAGTGAACTGCAGTAGCACGTGAATATGCAGAAAAGGACAACTTGACATGTGCAGCAGCCGGTACCCACCTGCAGACTGTCCTCCTTGTCCCCTCGTGGCAGAGCTTTTCGGTGGATATTCCTTGGGATTATCAAGGAATCTTTAGGGCACCAAACCCTAGGAGCCTCCACTATATAAAGAGGGAGAGAAGTATGAAACGAGAGCGCGAAGAGAGAGAGAGAGAGAGGTGCGTGCTGAACAAGGAGAGAGAAGCGTTCTTCTTCATCTTCTCCAACTTGGTGTCCTCCATCGTTGAAGCTCCAAAGAGTGGCCTCACCGGCCTCGAGAGAGGCAGTGGGCCTAAGACAGTCGGACAGTCCATGACAGAGAGGGAGTTCACCTTTCTTTCTGTCGCTTTAACATTTCCTATTTATATCTTTATCTTTGGGGATGTTATCACAATGATACGTTAGATGATATTTCCCAGCCACGAACTGTTTTAGGTGGCTTGGGTTTGATGGATGATTTTATTCTTATGTATTTTTTTAATGCATGCTATGGTTTTCTAGTGTTTATCGTGTTCTATGCTTTGCTTATGCGTTTTATTCCCTAAAAGTTGTAAGAGCCCTCGAGAGTTGGCCGTTCTTTAAGTGTTTGTTGAGGTTAGTAATCGAGAGAGCTAGCCTTAGAACCCCCATAAGAAATGAAGTGGCTGCCGAGAGGCAGACTCTAACCTCCCTTAGAGATAAGTGATAGGTTTCAAGGGCTAAAAAGGATAGTTCGTGAAGAGTAGGGGAGTGTTAAGAGTTTACGCCGAGAGGTATGGCTGTAGCATTTCTGACTCCTAGTTTTCTGGCTAGAGATAGTTTAGGAACACTTTTAGCAAATCCCGCCTAGCATAGAAGATAGTTGTAGAACCTTAGTATCGTTAAGAAGCTTAGTTTACGTTGTCCATCAT
Organism: Hibiscus trionum; assembly: GCA_030270665.1. Lineage (NCBI taxonomy): Eukaryota > Viridiplantae > Streptophyta > Magnoliopsida > Malvales > Malvaceae > Hibiscus > Hibiscus trionum. The sequence continues at coordinate 17,438,898 of BSYR01000004.1, forward strand.
TCCCAGCCAGTCATTCCGTAGTGTGTTTCGTATACGAAAGGGGACATGTTCATCATATTGTTATCTTAGCTTTCTTTATATTGTTTTGCTACAACATTATTTTACACCATCTATTTTACTATAGCATTTTCACCTGCAAAAAGTCCATTCAATATTGTTACAGCAAACCGTAAATACCTCCAATCCCTGTGAAGACGATACTCACTCACTCACTTTACTACTCGTTCGACGTGTATACTTGCACCATATTTGCGTATCATTTATAGTACATCAAACGCGATAACAAGTTTTTGGCACCGTTGCCGAGGATTGACAATTGGTTGTTTACGGTTTTTTGTTTATATCGCTTGTTCTTTTTGTTTTTGTACATATTTATTTGGGATTTTTCATTTTTCTTTTCAGGCGTCCTGCTAGTGCATGACCAGAAGAAAACCTATAGGACCCCTGCAATCACCTATTTCTAAAATCGAGCATTTCTTGCGACTTAGGAGACATGTTCAAAGAGAAGAGACCAGAAACATGAACGGAGAAATACCACAACCTCCAGGTAACGGAGATGCTATGGCAAATGGCCAGGGAGAAGCGGCTCGACCTCGAGCCATTAGAGATCATTTGACTCCTATCGTGGACGATCTCTATCCCGGAATAGTAGCTCCAGAAATTCAGGCAGCCCGGTTCGAGCTTAAACCTGTTATGTTCAACATGTTGAACACTATTGGTCAATTTGGAGGTATGCCTCACGAAGATGCAAGACAACATATCCATTCTTTCTTGGAAGTTTGTGACTCGTTCAGACAGCAAGGAGTGCACAAGGATGTCTAAAGCTTAAATTGTTTCCATATTCTTTACGAGATCGTGTTAGAGCTTGGCTAAGTGGAGTACCAGCTGGATCAATGGAGACTTGGACAGATCTATGCAAAAGTTTTCTGCTACGGTATAATCCACCCAATAGAAACACTCAGTTGAGAAATGATATTGCTTCATTTCGTCAAGCTGATGACGAATCCATGTACGAGTGTTGGGATCGATTCAAGGGATTATTGAGGAAGTGCACAAATCATGGTTTTCATGATTGGACCCAAGTGGTTATGTTCTATAATGGAGTGAATGCTCCTACAAGGATAATGTTAGATGCTTCAACAAATGGGACATTGTTAGAAAAATCACCGGAGAAAGCATTCAACATTCTTGATAGGGTAGCCAACAATGACTACCAGTTTCCTACCACAAGGCTTGGAACGGGGAGGAGAACCCAAGTAGTTTGAGAGAGTGAAGTTGATGACTCGGTAGCCACCCAGTTAGCTGCTATCACCAATATGCCAAAGAACCTCCAACGTCCCAGCGAAGTCAAGGAACTGAAGTTCGCAACCTCATGTCTTAGATGTGATGGCGATCACCATTTGAGTGAATGCCGTGACAATCAAGAGTCAGCCAACTATGTGGGGAATTATAACCACAACAACAATCCATACTCTAATACCTACAACCCAGGATGGCATCGACATCCAAATTTCAGTTGGGGTAATCAAGGGCACAACAATTCTGCACAGCCAGCGCCACAGCAAAATCTAATCGAAGCACCATCTTCTAACCAGATAATGCCATGACAAGGTCACAAGAGAGCATCATCTTCATCAAACAGTTCATTGGAGACTACATTCAAAGAATTTATGGCTATGCCAAAAGATTTTATGGGAACCACGAAAGTTTTGCTACAGGACCATGCATCAAACATTAAGAATCAATGAGCCTTATTGCAAAGCCATAGTTCTTCTCTCAGAGCCTTAGAGACACAAGTTGGTCAGATAGCTCAAACCTTACATGCGCGACCACAAGGGAGTCTGCCTAGTGACACTGAAGCCACTAAGCACCATAGCAAGGAGCAATGCAACGCACTCACATTAAGGAGTGGAAAGGAAATTAACAAAGAAGGCAAGTTTGGGGGAAAGGAGAAGGAGGAATCTCAGCCCGACTTGCCTCCCGAAGAAGATAACTCACAAGACCCTCCAGCTGAAGAGAAGGATGAGGAGGAAGTCATAGTAAAAGAAACACCGGAGGAGGAGCTTGCTTTTGCTACTGCAAAAGATGCAACTCCACCAGTCCAAATAAATGAAGTTAGATCCCCACCTCCTTTTCCTCAACAACTCAAGAATCAAACATAAGACCTTCAATTCCAGAAATTTCGTGGATATCCTGGACAAATTACATATCAATGTCCCATTTCTGGAGCCCATTGATCATATGCCAAGATATGCCAAGTTCCTTAAGGATATAGTTACAAAAAAAGGAAGGTCGAGAAGCAAGAAACTGTCGCTATTGCAAAAGAATGTTGTTCGGTATGGAGTAAGCTGCCACCTAAGAGGAAGGACCCATGTAGCTTTGTCATCCCATGCTCTATTGGCGATAATTTTGTTGGAAAAGCACTTTGCGATTTGGGATTAAGTGTTAACTTGATGCCTAAGTCAATTTTTCTGAAACTGGGAATACGAGAGGCACAACCCACCAAGGTTGTGCTACAGCTAGCAGATCACTCTCATGTTCGCCCAGAAGGAAGAACTGAAGATGTTGTGGTAAAAGTGGACCGATTTATCTTTCAAGTCGACTTCTTAATCCTCGACTGTGAAGCTGACAGCAACACACCCATTATCTTGGGTAGGCCATTTTTAGCCACTGGGCAAGCTTTAATCGATTGTGAGAAGGGTGAGTTCACGATACGAGTGGCTGATCAAACGGTCACAATAAATATTCATGACACCCTCAAGTATGCAGACAATCCGAGAGCATGCCAATATATATATGCTACAGTACATAATAGAACTGCGGAGTTTTGTTGTAGCAATGAGATGCAAATGGAAGAGTTTGAAGCACTCTGCAAAGATGATGATTCGGACCTAGAAGAACTCTCAAGGGAACTAGAGCAATCTAGTAGACTCGAAGCTAGACCAGGTACGCACTTTGAACCTCTCGATTTTTTTAGAATTTGTACCTCCTAAGCCTTCCCTTGAGCATGCACTTACTCTAGAACTGAAACCTTTGCCATCACATCTTAAGTATGTTTACTTAGGGAGCAATGAAACTTTGCCTCTGATAATCTCATCTAGTCTCACACCTAAGCAAGAAACTAGCTTAGTAAATATGTTGTTACAACATAAAAACGCGCAAGGGTGGACTATGGCTAATTTGAAGGGTGTAAGCCCTGCTATATGTATGCACAAAATTTTGCTTGATGATTGTCACAACAATTCGGTTAAGCCCCATAGAAGATTAATCCCAATCATGAAGAATGTGGTAATGAAAGAGATAATTAAGTGGCTTGATGCTGGAGTAATCTACTCGATATCCGATAACTCATGGTCCAGCCCGGTGCAATGTATATCGAAGAAGGGAGGTGTGACCGTGGTACGCAACAAGGAAAATGAGCTATTGCCTACTAGAACCGTCACGGGGTGGAGGATTTTCATGGACTATAGGAAGCTCAACAAGGCAACCAAGAAGGACCATTTTCCCCTCCTATTCATTGATCAGATGTTAGATCGACTAGCGGGCAACGCATTCTACTACTTCATCAATGGGTATTCTGGGTACAATCAGATTGCTATAGCACTCGAAGACCAAGAGCAGACGACTTTCACATGCCCTTATAGAACTTATGCTTTACGTAGAATGCCCTTTGGTCTCTGCAATGCCCCAGCAACTTTTCAAAGATGTATACTGGCTATTATTTCAGACATGGTCGAGGTTTTTTGGAAATTTTCATGGATGACTTTTCGGTCTCCGGAGATGACTTCGACACATGCTTGGGCAATCTCACCAAGGTTCTAAAGAGGTGTGAGGAAGCTGACTTGGTGCTCAATTGGGAAAAATGCCATTTCATGGTAACGGAAGGAGCGATCTTAGGCTACAAGATCTCAAAGCAAGGGATAGAAGTTGACAAAGCAAAGGTCGAGGTCATTGAAAAACTACCTCCCCCCACTACTGTCAAGGGAGTAATAAGCTTTCTAGGACATGCTGGCTTCTATCGGAGATTCATCAAGGACTTTTCGAAGATCTCAAAGCCGCTATGCAATTTGCTATAGAAAAATCAACCATTTGTGTTTGAAAAAGATTGCCATAACACATTTCAAGAGCTAAAGAAGAATCTTATCTCAGCACCGGTTGTCATTCCACCTGACTGGAACGAGCCATTTGAGCTAATGTGTGATGCAAGTGACTACACCATCGGTGCAGCAGTTGGACAACGCTGAGGTAAACTCTTTAAAGTTATTTATTATGCTAGTCGCACTTTGAATGATGCACAAATCAATTACACCACTACTGAGAAATAATTGCTTGTTGTAGTATTTGCCTTTGATAAGTTTAGGTCATACTTGATAGGCACTAAGGTTATAGTTCATACCGATAATTCAACCATCAAGTACTTAGTGCCTAAAATGGATGCTAAGCCTAGACTTATTAGATGGATACTCTTGCAACAAGAATTTGATTTAGAAGTTAGAGATAGGAAAGGATGTGAGAATCAGGTAGCTGATCATCTATCTAGGCTAGAAAATTCTATCGCACAAGGTATTGAATCTGAAATTAAGGAGGAATTCCCTGACGAGAAACCGTTGTACGCTACGACAATTCTGTGATATGCTGATATAATTAATTATCTTGTTAGTGGTATTTTGCCTCCTAATTTATCTAGCCAGGGACTCAAGAAATTCAGACATGATGCAAGATTCTACTATTGGGATGAACCCTACTTGTTCAAGCAATGTCCTGATCAGATCATAAGGAGATGTGTTACAGAGGAAGAATACCATAGCATTTTGCACCATTGTCATTCATCACCGTGTGGAGGGAATTTTGGTGGTGCTAGGACTGCTGCAAAAATTCTTCAAGCAGGATTCTATTGGCCTACACTTTTCAAGGATGCACACGAGTTCTACAAGACTTGTGATAGATTCCAAAGAACGAGGAACATCTCCAGGCGGAATGAAATGCCACTGCAAAATATTCTGGAGGTTGAAATCTTGGACGTGTGGGGAATTGACTTCATGGGCCCGTTTCCCGCATCATATGAAGATTTATATATTTTTCTAGCAGTCGACTACGTGTCAAAACGGGTGGAGGTTGTTGTCACCCTGAGGAACGACTCCAAGACGGTCATGAAGTTCCTTCACAAGAACATCTTCACGAGGTTTGGAGCACCCCGTGCCATCATCAGTGATGAAGGAACTCATTTTGAAAACAAACTTATTGCTAAAGCATTACATCGATATGGAGTCAGGCACAAGATTGCTACAGCATATCATCCACAAACGAACGGACAGGCTGAAGTTTCCAATCGTGAAATCAAGTAAATCTTGGAGATGGTGGTCAACCCTAGGAGAAAAGACTGGTCCCCCAAGTTGGATGAAGCACTATGGGCATAAAGAACAGCCTTCAAGATGCCTTTGGGGATGTCACCCTTCAATCTCGTATTTGGCAAGGAATGCCATCTACCCATTGAGCTTGAACACAAGGCTTGTTGGGCAATTAAGAAACTCAACATGGATGCCCAACTAGCTGGTGAAAGAAGGTTGCTAGAGCTTAATGAGCTGGAAGAATTTTGAGCCCAAGCATATGAGAATGCCCACATTTACAAAGAGAAAACCAAGAAGTGGCATGACAAATATATTTTGCCAAGGCATTTCTCAGAAGGTCAACAAGTGCTTCTCTACAATTCCAGGCTAAAGCTTTTCCCTGGAAAGCTAAAATCAAGATGGTCAGGACCATTCATTATACACAAGGTGTACCCTCATGGCGCGGTTGATATCAAGAAGTTGGATGATGATGAAGACTTCAAGGTCAATGGCCAACGCCTGAAGGTGTACAGTGGAGGCCCTATCCTCAGAGACAAGTCACACCTGGATCTACACGATCCTTGAGAGTTTGCTTCTCTAAACTATCTCCTTTATGCTACAGCATGTTCATAAATAATGCTTTTCATTTTAGTTTAGTTTTTGTGTTATCTTTGTCTTTATTTTCTTATCATTTCACGTGACCCTCGTACAAGCTTTCTCTTTCATAGTACCATGTCAGGTGCAGAGGTAGGTGAGCATGGTCGCCTACAGGGTTGGTAGCAAAAAGGCAAAGGACATGGAGTTTTGTTTTTATCCACTTTAAGGAGTACAAAAAAAGAGAGAGGAAAGGTTTTACCCGAAAAGTGGGGGAGGGTGAATAAAAAAACAAAAACAAGGAAAAAAGTGAGAGAGAGAATATGCATCCAATTAATGTGGTAAAACCCTAGCCACAAAAACTATTTATTCTCTCTCTAGTCATCACCCATCACATTAACTTCCAGCCTTTTCTCTCTCCCTTAAAGCCGATGCACGTCGCCATCCCTCTCATCTTCCCTTTAATTCGTCTGTTTCCTTCCCTCACATTTTTCAACTTCCCACACGTTATCATCATCAGTCCCTTCATCTTCTTCACCATAATCTTCTTCTTCAACACTCAACCCTTTTCTTCTTCCCTTCTATTTTCTATTTTCTCTAAACACCGAAAACTCTCCATTACTTTCCCTTCAACCATTCACTCCTTCCCTACTTTCACTAAATCACCATGGCACGTTGCAAAAACGCTCTAGAAACCTCTGACTGCCCTCAAAAACCCCAAGTCCTGGAGATTATCAAGTTCATCGATGAAGCTGCAAAAGACCGGTGGAAGAAACTAAAGGACAAAAATGTTCTTCCTGAGTTAGGGTTCAAATACCCTAAGGAAGGGGAAGACCAGTTCGACCAAGCTGTTATGGATATTATCGGTAGGCATGAATGGAAGTCATTCGCTGCCCACCCTGATGAAATCTGCACTTCACTGGTCAAGGAGTTCTATGCCCATCTTACAAACCCTACTCAGTCCACTGTCTATGTACGTGGCGAGCAGATCAAGTTCACCGATGCAGCAATCAACAAATACTACGGGCTGAAGCATACCATGGACCGTCATACCAAAAACGCAGCGCGAGGTTTTGGAAGACATCTGTTTCGAGGGCACAGTGCTAGACAGTAGTAGATCTGTAGAAAGAGGCAGCCTCAAGCCAGAGGCTAAGGTATGGAATCACTTCTTGCGACACAAGATAATGCCACGTGCACACAGCCACTATCCATATTTCTAGGCTATTTCTTCTCCACTCTATACTGCATGGTAGACCATTAGATATAAGAAAAATTATTGTAGATGAGGTTTATGCTTGCTTAAAAAGGCCTCGTATTCCTTTAGTGTTTCCTAACTTGATAACATCCCTGTGTAAGAGGAAGGACGTCTTTGTAGACGATCTTGTATATGGGAAAATTTTAGGAAAAACAGGTCTCACACCAGCCCTAGGCACTGAGCTCTGAGGATTTAACGAGAATGTCCCTCAGCAGATGGTGGAGGGGGTGCTAAAAGCTTTGCTGCAGCAAGGGTAACTACATTGGTGTCCACGACAAAAGACTTGAGCGATGAGCTCAATCTAATGAAAGCACATCAACTGACATACTTTAAGTATGCCCACCATCATGATGTTGCTATAGCATCTTGCTTCACCAAACTCCTCTTGGACGAGAAAATTTCATTCCCTCTATTTCCCCTAGAGTTATTGCAAGCGCCCACCACTGCCACAACAAGCCCAGTCCCTCCCAATCAAAGCGAAGTTGACCCTAGCTCAGTCTCGCTCCCTGCTAAGAAAAAGAGTGCAAGAAATAAAAAGCCTGCGACTCCTCCTGTCCAACCCGAAAAAGCAACCCCCTCAGTTCCACCTCCTGAAGAAGAAACCGCCCCTGCGCCCACCCCGAGCAAAAATAGAAAACGCAGTAGGAAGGCAACCAACCCTGCGCCTTCACGACTGGATAACCCATTATCTGAGCCGGACCATATACCGAGTGATCATGAGGACCCCCCTCAAAAGGAGACAACCCTGGTACCCACGCCTGAGCCTACCCCCACATAAACAGAGGATGCTACAACATCCAGAACTAAGACGCGCATCAAGCGTACCGCTGGTCGTACCCGCTTTTCACCCAGTGCTCAACAAGTCTCCTCCGAGAGTGTGGACGATCTCCCAAATCCCCACAACTACTCGTCTAAAACTTCCATGGACAACACCAGCAACACTACATAACCTCCGCACCCGGGAGGTAATTTTTCTTTTTCGTTTCATTTATTTCATTTTTCATTATTCTTCATTGCATGTCGTATAGTATAAATTAGTTCATGCATTGAGGACACTACATTCCTTAAGTTTGGAGGTGTTGGTGTTCATAGTTAGTATTTTGCTTTAGCATATGCATAGTAGGAAAGAACAAATTTATTACTATGGCATTCTATTTAGTCTAGAGACAGCTTATGAATATATCTATGATGTCTAATGACGAAAACTTAGAGGCTTGAATTACTTTAGAACAAACACAACTAGTTGAGATTTGTAGAACTAGCTTTAGGATCTAGTTGTTAAAATTATTTTTTCTTTACACAGCTACCCTCTTTCTATAAGTAAGTTCGTTAGAAATTTTTTTAGGGAAGAACCCTAGTGAACTCTGGTATGTAAACTCTAGAGAACTTGTTTTAAAAAAATAATTTAGACATCTCTGTGCTAAAACAAATGAATAAATGCTACAACATATCTGTAGAAGGACACTTCGTTGTGCTATAGCATAATAAAAATAAAAAAAAGAGAGAAAAGAAATAAAGTTTTGCTATAGCATACGAGTGAATGAAAGTTGTCACGGGATGACTCTACCTACTAGTTCGGGGGTGAGAGGTTTGCTCCCTACTTATCTAGAGCTAAGGACGGTAGGTGTGATGAGCTGACACCCTACGTAGCAGAAAATCTATATCTTTGGGAGTGAAAATTAGAAAAGAGCTAGAGAACATGGTTAGGGTATAACTAGGGAGCTTCCTTGAAAATTTGTCTTACTAGCTTAAGTACAGGAGGAAGGCAGCCACACACACACGCACACAACTTAATCCTAAGGAATGTTCTTAAGGATCTCACTTTTAAAGAAAATTTCTGAGGACTGAGACTTTGCCATAGCAATTCTCTAGGGTAAATCTTTGCCATAGTATTTCTTTTGTTCCGTTCTACTCATTTCTTGAGGACAAGAAATAGCTTAAGTTTGGGGGGTGTGATAACTGCATGAATATCCTTGTTTTCATACCTTTTTGCTATAGCATTTTCCTGTTCTTGAGCCCATATCATAGCATTTAGACTGCATTTAGGTTGGATTTTATTCTTTTGGGTGCATCATTATTTTTGCTGGTTATTAGTCCATGTTGAGGGGTACTGCTCGGAAGGTTGGTTTTAGGTTTGATGATGCGCATGAAGGGAGTCTACGAGAGAAAGCTGGCGTCGAGAATTGCTATAGCATAGTGGAAGTGGATATTGACAAACACGTGAGCTGTGAGGACATGTGAGCTGCAGTAGTACGTGAATATGCTGAAAAGTACAATCTGACATGTGCAACAGTCGGTACCCACCTGTAGATTGTCCTCTTTGTCCCCTCGTGGCATACCTTGTCGGTGGATATTCCTTAGGATTATTAAGGAATATTTAGGGCACAAAGCCCTAGAAGCCTCCACTATATTAAGAGGGAGAGAAGTGTGAAACAAGAGCGCGAAGAGAGAGAGAGAGGTGCGTGCTGAACAAAGAGAGAGAATCATTCTTCTTCATCTTTCCAACATGGTGTCCTCCATCGTTGAAGCTCCAAGGAGTGGCCTCGCCGACATCGAGAGAGGCGGTGTGCCTAAGACAGTCAGGCAGTCTATGGCAGAGAGGGAGTTCACCTTTCTTTCTGTCGCTTTAGTATTTCCTGTTTATATCTTTATCTTTGGCGAAGAGAAGGAATTTCCTGATGAGAAAATATTATATGCTACGACAATTCTGTGGTATGCTGATATTGTTAACTTTCTAGTTAGTAGTATTTTGCCTTTTGATTTGAATAGCCAGGGTAGGAAGAATTTCAAGCATGATGTGAGATTCTACTTTTGGGACGAACCTTATTTATTCAAGCAATGTGCTGACCAAATGATAAGAAGGTGTGTCCCCGAAGAGGAGCAAAAGAAGATCATATTCTATTGTCACTCACCATTGCGTGAAGGCCATTTTGGAGGAGCTAGGACTGCTGCAAAGATCCTCCAATTAGGGTTTTATTGGCCAACACTCTTTAGGGATGCACATGAATTTTGCAAAACTTGCAATGAATGCCAACAGACGGGAAATATTTTTGAAGGCACGAAATGCCATTGCATGGCATCTTGGAAGTAAAACTATTTGATGTATGGGGAATAGATTTCATGGGACCATTCCCTTCATCATTTGGGGATTTCTACATCTTGTTGGCAGTAGACTATGTGTCAAAATGGGTCGAAGCAATTGCCACACCAAAGAATGACATCAAAACCATTTTGAAGTTCCTTCACAAGAACATCTTCACAAGGTTTGGAGCACCACGAGCCATCATCAGTGATGAGGGAACTCACTTCGACAATAAGTTGATTGCCAAGGCACTACAAAGATACGGGGTGAGACACAAAATTGCTACGGCATATCACCCCCAGACCAACGGACAAGCTGAGATCTCCAATCGAGAGATAAAGCAGATACTTGAAAAGGTAGTCAACCCCAAGAGAAAATACTGGTCTCCAAGGCTTGATGAGGCTTTATGGGCCTATCGCACAGATTTCAAGACACCCTTGGGAATGTCCCCATTCAAGCTTGTCTATGGCAAGGCATGTTATCTTCCCATCGAGCTTGAACACAAGGCTTATTGGGCCATCAAGAAGCTCAACATGGATGCCCAACTAGCTGGAGAAAGGAGGTTGTTGGAGCTTAACGAGATGGAAGATTTCGAAGCCTATGCTTATGAAAACGCACGGTTGTACAAGGAGAAGACAAAGAAGTGGCATGATAAACATGTTTTGTTAGGCATTTTTCAAAAGGTCAACAAGTGCTTCTCTATAACTCCAGGCTCAATCTCTTTCCTGGCTAGCTAAAGTCTCGATGCTCATGCCCCTTCTTAGTGCAAAATGTCTATCCCCATGATGTAGTGGAAATCAAGAACCTGGATGATAACATCGTCTTCAAGGTCAATGGCCAACGACTGAAGGTCTACAATGGAGCTCATATCATACGAGACAAGTCATCCTTGCTCCTCCATGACCCTTAAGAGTTTGCACCCCCACTTTTTTTTTAATTTTGCTATGACATTTTAATGTTTTTCTGTTTACAAATAATTTAGTTTGTCTCTTTATTAGTCGTACTTTCATCCTTTATTTTAATTGCTTTTCATTTTATTTTATTTTTTGTTTTTATTATTCCATGTTAGAATTACCCCCAAAGCTACAAGTGGCACGCTAGCGCTTAATTTAAGGAGACAACCTTTTTCATATTAGGGTTAGGGTTTTGTTTTATCCTACTTTAGGGAAAGTAAAATAATGCCAAAAAAAAATTCAAGTTTGGGGGAAGGTGGCAATAAAGAAATAAAAAAGGGAGGGATTTTTAACCCTTTAAAACCCTAGGCAATAATCGCCTTTTCATATTCTCTCACCTCCTTTTTATCTTGCATTAACTCCCCATCAAATCACATCTTTTCCCTACGGCTCACAACCGCCACATCACCTTCTCTCTCTCCTTTGCTTGTGACAGTTTTTTTTCTCTCAACTTCCCTCCTCATAATTACATTTTCTTCTTTCACTCCTTTCTTACTTTAAACCAAAATTTCCCCTCTCTTCATCTTATTCGATAACAAAAACCCCCGTTAAAAGCCAATCTTCTTCGTCCTTCATCTCCTTCAACCCACACAAAATCTCCAGATCAAACAAAAAAATACCTACCCTTTTTGCAAATATAGTTTGTTACAAGAATGTTAGAGGCGCGTCCAGTAGTGCTAGAACCCAACCTCCCATTGAGATCAAGAATTTTTTCGACAACGAGGCCAAAGATCGTTTCCTGAGCAAGGTTTCAAGTTCCCTACTAATTGGGAAGCCGGATTCAAAAAAGAGGTAATGAAGGTCATAGCCAAGCACAATTGGGAGCCCTTTGTGAAACACCCAGGGACATTTGTGTACCACTGGTTGCGCACCTCAAGAACCCTACCGAGTCGGGAGTGTATGTGAGAGGTGACCAGATCAAGTTCACTACCGCGACGATCAACAAGTTTTATGGTCTAAAGAATGTAGTGGACCAACACACTACTTTTTCTGAGACCGTCGATGCCCAAACGATTCAAGAGGTCTTCAAAGACCTTTGCATTTTTGACACCGAGCTAGACTCCTCAAACAAGTCTGTGGAACGAGTGCGCCTCAAGCTAGAGGCTAAGTTGAGGCTTCACTGTGTTAAGACCCATCTGATGCCCACGTCCTACTACACCACAATACACATAACCAAATGTTCATGCTACACTCTATCCTTAATGGGCGCCCGATAGATGTGGGGAAGATGATAGTAGACGAAGTCTACTCATTCTTAAAGAGGAAGTCCAGCCCTTTGATCTTTCCCAACCTGATCACATCCCTATGTCGGAAAAAGGAAGTGTTTGAAGACCTTGTAATGGAAAAGATAGATGCCGGAAAGGGTGCAATCTCTCCAGACAAAATTCCTATATTAAGGGGATTCGATGAGGATGCTCTAGCAGAAACAATTTCTAGAGGAGCTAGAACCTTCGCTGCAGCAAGGATTGTGCACTGGTAGCCACCACGAAATGCCTCAGGGAAGACATGGACTAAATGCGTAGCGATTTGACAACTTTTTTCAAGTATGTTAAGGAAAGGGATGTTGTGCTGAACTCCTATTTTAAGGAAATGCTTTCGTATGTTGATGTTGACTTCCCACTCTTCCCCGATACATTGCTAGCGACCAAAAAAGACCCTCCTGTTACACAAGAAACCTCGATCGCGAGCAAAGCCCGTACACAACCCCAGCCCTCCACTCAAGAGAAAGCCCCTACTGATTCCACCACAAGCCAACATAAGAAGAGAAAGGAGAAAGAAAAGAACTGACTGAAGACCCTGCCAATGACCCTATCACCATCGAGAGCGTTGATGAGGACTTGATGGACCACACTCCTACACATTAGCCTGCCCCAACTTCAAATGCTACCGCAAAAACTAAGAGTCGCCAGAAGCGCACAACAGATCATGTGTAGAACACCCATGCTGAGAAGAGTGATTCTTAAATACTGATGATGATGATGACCAGCCCGACCAGCCTACCCAGGACTCCTAGAACGAAGCAACCCCACCACCAGAAACGGATTCCACTAACCCACCTATTGCTTCAATGAAGAAGAAGGGCATCAAGCACAAGGCAACCAAAACAGCACCACCAAAGTAGGACTGTAACACCCCAAAATTTGGTCTAGTCAGAATTGGGTTCTGGTCATTGGAAATTTCATATTGATAAAGTCTAAATATAATATCGACTAGTTAATTATTGATATTGGACTCTAGTTGAGTTAAATCATTTTTATTGGACCCTATCGAATAATATCGAGACCTAATATGTGACTAAATTGAGGAAAATGCATGTTGAAGGGCAAAACCATAGAATAGTGAGAATTGAGGGACTAATCTTGTGATTAGCCCCTCCTCAACCATATTTTCACCTACGTGGATTAATTTGTAAGCTTTCCTTCAAGTAAAGGAAAGCCAACGGTTGGATTATATGATAGAAAAAAATAAAAAGAGAAAAGAATTATAATAAGATAGAAAGCTTACCCGATATATTAACAAGCAAGCACCTCCTTCTTCGTCATCTTCTTCTTTGAAGCACACACCTCCATTGGAGAGCGACTTTAGTTTAGTTTTTCTTCGATCTATTGTTATCGAATCATTGCCATCGATCGGGTAAGCTATAATCCTCAAACGATTGTTTGATTCCATGGATGTATGAAGCTTAATCTCAAGCTAGAGTTTTGACCATCCATGGATAATCCATCATTGTTGTTTATATTAAATTTGGATATCAATTTTGATATTGTTATATTGATTTTGATATCGTATTATCGATCCTAATAATTTCCCTATCGATTTTCTAGCTCAAGAAGTGGAGAGAGAGGTTTCGCCATCTACATCGAAAGCTAGAAGCAAGGGCATTGTCATCCGAGAGCCGTAAGAGCATCGGATTAGTAAGGTGAGTGTAGTCGGAGTCTCGGGATTTGGCGATGAGCCTTCCAAAATCCTTTATTATTGATTTTGATCTTATAGCTAATATTACTATTGAGGATATTGCAACGAATTACTATCGGATCCATTGGTAAGCATTGGTAAGTTTGTTAATGAACATCAGACATAGTTATTGGCATCATCATCATGCAGTGTCATCGATATAGTTATTGTTATTGAAACATTGTAAATAAATCATCGGATAATGATATTGACATTGAAACTATGAAATATTGATAATATTAAAGTCATTAGTCATTGTAATTATCCTTGAATATTGAATATGGTTATTGACATTGAAACGTTGTATTCGAATGGATATTGGATACAATTGGCATGCCATAGAATTCATGAGCTCAATGTACGGGTGGACTATGGTCCTAAGGCTATGGCCTATATTGATTTGGCGAGGCGGAGGGATGTGTTTTGGTATTGTTCATATAGGCGTGGCGGAGGGATTAGACCATTCATTGATTTGGCGAGGCGTAGGAATTCGGGTATCCACTATCTCGATTCAATCCAAGGATTAACAATGAATTTGATTTGTTAAACATTGTATATTGGAACATGGTATTGTTATTGACAAGAATGAGAATATGTACTTGCATTGCTCATTGTTATTATAATGCATTTGACTACCTCAGTAGGCAATGTATGCCTAACATGTCTCATCTCATGCATTTCAGGTTGAGAGATCATCGTGGTTGAAGATCGGATAGTCGAGGTGAGACAAGTCACTACAAGCCAAAAGTAATGTAATTTGACCTTATGAACTCCTAGGAAGGTCGCAAAGTAGTTGAACTAGTCTCTTGTGACCATTTTGGTATGCTTGTAATGTGTGTAAGTTATAATATTGTTAAAGACCCTAAAATGACTTCTGGTAATGCTAAAAGTTAGTAAAATTGGCTTATTTGGCTCATATAGGTCAAAACCTAGTAAACATATTCGAATGATGATGAAATTTGGAATGCCGGTAGTTTATAGTATTGAGATATTGTGTGTAAAGTTTCATTACATTTGAATATCGTTTGGTAGGTCAATTAGATTAAAAACCAACAAAAATATGTCATTACAAGTCAGGTCGTATCGATACGGGGTAATGGCGTATCGATACGGTTAAGAATAATTGGAACTTAGGAACAAGGCGTATTGATACGGTTTCGAGCTGTATCGGAACGTTTTGCCACTAGAATCTCTTGTTTCGATACAGGCGTAACCCGTATCGGAACGGGTCAAAGTCAATCTGTACCGATACAGGGCTTGCCCGTACCGATACGGTGTACTAGAAAAGTCAACCAAGTTTGACCATCGTGCACCCGTACCGAAACAGCATCAAGGCGTTTCGATACAGGGTTAGTTAAATTTGTTAAGAAGGCATAATCTGGAAGTTAACGATGTTTACAGATTGGTCACTAATTTTAGGACGAGTCAATTGGATGAGTAAATGAACTCCAAAATGCATGAAATTTTACAAGCTTGTTGATATTGTGTTGAATTTCATTAAGGTATAATTAATTGTATCGAAGATTTCTAATTTTTCAAGATTTATAGTTTAGTCCCTAAAAGTTAAAATAGCTCATAATTGGGTCCTAAACGATTGATTATCGTTTCATTTTGATGTATTGGGCTAAAATTCATGTTTGGTAATGATTTATTAGTATTACCTTGATTATATGATGTTGTGAATTGAAATTTTATCACTCCGGATATTGTATTGTTCATCGGTGACGTACTCTGACCTGGTTCTCGACCAGGACAGGAAGGGGGTGTTACATTTGTGGTATCAGAGCTAGAGTTTAGTCGATTCTAGGACTAAACCGAAGCTTGTTGCATTTTTGTTATGTTACTTTGCCACCTAGGAGTTATGTACTGTGTATATTGTGACTTGTCGACTAATCCGATCTTTCATATATATATGTCTGAAACTAATGAAGCTCACATTGACGAGCTTGCCACCTGCTCATCGACTCATGGCGAGGAGATAAGAGGAGGAAATCCTTCGAATCCACCGCATCTGCAGGATCCTCCTATTCAAAATATCGAGCCTGTAGCACCTACCGCTCAGGCTGAATGTTACAAGAACATGGCTAACATGTTCAAGCAGTTTATGGCTGCTCTGAGGGCTGAGCAAGTTGTACAACACATCGCTCCTGCTGTCCAACATACTCGAGCTCCTATCGATAAGATTCACAATATCGAGCTTACACCTTTACCAGACAAGACGACGACAACCCTGAAGTTTCCAAATATTGGTTGGACAACACTTTACGAATTTTTAACAAGTAGCTATAGTGCTCGAATGAGCACAAACTCGAGTGTGCCATCGCGTTGCTGGCTGACGAGGCACTCCACTGGTGGGAGACTACTATATGGATGGTCTCCGAGGACACTGTAACTTGGGAGTTCTTCCTTAAAGATTTCTGCAAGAAGTAAATCAGTGAATTTTGTCTCGCTGAGAGGCGAAATATCTTCCTCCACCTTAAACAAGGCAGATGACCGGTCGAGCGGTACATCCATGATTTCTGTAAGTATTGTAGATACGGTGCTGAATACATCAAGAAGGAGGAAGAGAAGTGTCGGATGTTCATTGTTGGGCTCAATGATGAATTACACCCTATGTTTACTACATTGAGCATTTTTTATTTCCAAGACCTCGTGAACCGTGTCAAAGCCACTGAAGCTACACAGAAAGCTTAACGAGCTGGTGGGTTCGATAATGCTGAGAAGAGATTTATAGATGATACTCGACCTCCAAATTGGAATAAGAAAGGGAGATATCAAGGCCCCAAATAGAACATTTATCTGCAACCTTCTTGTTCTGGGAATATTTATAGGCCTTAGTCTGTGACACAGTCCTTTGCTAAGGCAGCATCTATTGATAGCACTAGAGGTTCAAATCAGAGAATTCAACATCCAGTTTGCAATTATTTTCAGAATAGGCACCCAGCAGGTCAATGTCGTAAGCAGACTGAAGCTTGTTATTATTGTGGTGAGCAAGGTCACTTCATTCGTGACTATCCACCGAACGCAGCCAAGTCTACTACCACACCGGCTATTGTTGCCTCTCCTGTTCAATCCTTTCGAGGTAAGGGATCAAAACAAGGATCAATGGGAACCTACAGAAGATCGAGTGGTTCGGGGAAACCCTTCAATAAGCAAGATTCTAAAGCCCTTGCCCAAATGTATCATGTGAGGAGCATGGAAGAGGAGGACGAGCCTGATGTCATTGCAGGTACCATTGAGCTATATTCACATCCTTTATATGCATTGATTGACCATTGTTCTACTCACTCTTTTATAAGCATCGTTGTAGTTAAGAAGTATAGCATGTCTTCCGAACCAATAGCATCGAGAATTTTTGTAACCAATCCCTTAGGAGATTGTGTCACCGTAAGGGTAGTGTGCAAGAATTGCCCCTTAATGATTCAAGGGATTCCTTTTTCAGCCAATTTGTTGGCCTTACTAATCCATGAGTTCGATGTTATCCTAGGTTTAGATTAGCTTAGTGAGCATCAAGCCTGGGTAGATTGTTGTAAGAGGAAGTTGTACCTTCGGGGTCTTGGTAAGGAAATCATTGTGTTGATGAATGCAAAGAACCCTTCATTGTGTGCTTTGACACTAGAAGCCAAAGACGAGTCTCAATTATGAGACATTGACACTATATGTGAATTCCATGATGTTTTTCCTGAAGAACTTCCGGGATTGCCTCCAACTCGTGAAGTGGAGTTTGGCATCGAGGTGCAATCTAGGACTGCTCAAGTTTCCATTGCACCATATCGTATGGAAGATGTTGAACTGAAGGATTTGAAAGCTCAAATTCAAGAATTGTTAAGTAAGGGTTTTATTCAACCGAGCTCTTCGCCTTGGGGATCTCCGGTTCTCTTTGTAAAGAAGAAAGATGGTTCTATGCGATTGTGTATTGATTACCGATAACTAAACAAGGTAACCATCAAGAACAAGTTCCCGTTGCCTAGAATAGACGATTTGTTCGATCAACTAAAATATCCTTCTATGTTTTCCAAGATCGATTTAAGGTCGAGCTATTACCAAATGAGAGTTAAAGAATGTGATGTACCGAAGACTGCTTTCCGTACAAGATATGTACACTATGAATTCTTGGTAATGCCCTTTGGGTTAACCAATGCACCAGTAGCTTTTATGGATTTGATGAATCGGGTATATAGACCCTATCTTGATAAATTCGTAGTGGTGTTTATAGATGACATATTGATTTACTCCAAGAATGTTGCGAAACACCAAGATCATCTTCGTATCATGCTTCAGACCTTACGGGTGAAGCAGTTGTTCGCAAAATTTTCTAAGTGTGAGTTTTGGCTCACCGAAGTTGATTTTCTTAGACATATTGTGTCGGCTTTGGGTATTCAGGCGGACCCGAAGAAAATCAAAGCTATCATAGATTGGAATCCACCGAAGAACATTAGCAAAGTCAGAAGCTTCCTTGGGCTTGCTGGCTATTATAGGAGATTCGTAAAGGGGTTCTCTATGATAGCCGCTCCTTTAACCAAATTGTTGAGAAAATAAGCTCCTTTTGTTTGGACCGAAGATCAACAACGGAGTTTCGATCAACTGAAACAAGTCTTGATTCGAATTAATGCAAGAAGGCAAAGTAAGAGCTTATGCTTCTGTAGAGCATTTGGGTGTTCTCTATTTATGAGCGCAAGTGCACACTCCTGTCAAGTTATAGTATATAAGATATCGTCTCCCATAGGGATTGGACAGCTTGATTCGAATTGTTATTCATGCACAAGAAAAGTAAATGCACAAGTAAGGTGGTTGTTTGAGAAGAAAAGTAAAATAAAAGCACAAGTAATAATAAGAAAGTGATCAGGTTGATAGTGAGGGCAGGGTTATGCTGCTGCTTAGTGTGAAACTTCGTTGAATAGGTCAAGTGTGTTTTGCGCTGCCACGATCCGCTGCATTGGCGGGTAATGACGGATTGAGGCGACTGCAATTTTCACTGCCACAGCGGCACTCTACTCTTGCAACTTTCGCTGTCCCGACAGGTGAGATGGAGAGAAGTCTCAGCGGTAAGTCTGGCAGATACTCCATGTTCGGTGAAGAAATTCTGAAGTGCTCCTACCTATGTTTAGGCTAGGATTCTGTTGCTGCGTGATGTAGGCAATACCTAGCAATCTCAGCGTAAACCTAACACAGACAATCAACGTTTGGTTGCTCCTTTTAGCAGCTGAAATTCTAACTTATGTCTAAGCCGAATTAGTCAACACCTCGTCATGATGAGACCGTACTTAATTCTTTCGTGAGTTTGACACTCTCGTGCCCGACAAATGGATTTCCTCAACTGGACTTTTGGAACTAATTGAAGAAGTGAAGCACATGAATTAAGCAAACTCAGAGTATTTTATTGCAAAAATAAACTTTAAAACCTAAACAACCGTTCTAACAACTAATTACAGCATAACCCAAACCCAAGAGAAATTTAGAACATGTCGATGGCAAGAAAACCTAAGCTATGCCTAAAGAAAACCTAAGATGTGTATCTTGAAATACAAAAATATGTGAAGTATATATAGGCCATGGTCTAGGTTAAGTCATCCTTGGAGTAGAAGTCTTCAAAAAGCTTTTGCATTAAATGCAACTTTAAAATCTGACTTCTTTGAGTTGAATTTGGACTTTTTTTCCCATTGCCTTGCTCTGCAAGTAAGCTCATTCTTCTCCTTTGGCGGCTCTGTCTGCTGCTCCAGTCATTAGAAAATTGAGTGGACGACATCGTTAGAATCAGGATTTTTTGCTCTGTCGATCACACTCTAATTTTCCAACTCTTCACTTTGCTGTCCTGAGCGGCAGACTCACTTTGCTTTCATGGGCGGCAGGCTCCCAGGTCTGCTGCCTCAGCATCCTCTCCTCTGGTCTACTCTCCTTCTAACTGCTTCTAGCCCTGGAAAACTAAATCTACACTAAAGCAACATCTTTACTTTACGAAATAACAAATATTCAATAAAAGCATGGCAAAACAAAGAATATTGTATTCATGCAAGCATGACCTAATTATGCCTGAAATGTACTTGAAAACGACAATAATATGAGATGGAATGTGCATGAAATATAGAACTTATGGACACTTTACACACCCTCAAACTCGAACTATTGCTTGTCCTCAAGAAATGCAACCTAAATATACTTGCCCTTATATTAACCAGAAAGAAAACATGTTTTCAACTTGATTCCCCACCTCAAGGCCGTGGCACCTACATTAGATTAGTGACGGGAAAATAGCAAGAAATAACTCAGAAATTAATTTTTAATGCCAGTGCAGTGTGTGCAGGATTGTACACAGGCTGAATATGCAGAATAACTAAATAAACAAAGATGCTATTACGATATATAAGGTTGCTGTCGAGACAGCACAATTAAGCATAATATTTTAATCATGGCAATGAGGGCTTCAGCTTATCACAACTACTCTTCTAGGTCTGAAATTAAGATAGGAGCAAACTACAAAACCCCGAACCGGTGGAGTAGAGTCATCACGTGAAGACTTTCATTTACTCATGCTAATTTGTCTGTCACTTCAAAACCTTCAAATTCATGGACTTTGATAGCAGCCGAGTGTCCTCGCACATGGTTCTTCCTAGAGCTTGTTGCGGGCACCTCTAGGGTAAAACAACAATGTTCTTTGTTTTTCCTTCTGCTGTCGTGGCAGTGCTGTATTTTTTTTGTTTCTCTTGTCTGCCTCAGCGACTACATGCAACTATTGTTAAAACTTTGCAAAAAATTCTAAAAATAAGCAGGAAGTGTTCATTAGATATTTTAACAAATCCAGCAAGTAACATTAGTGTTTGACAGTTTTGGCAATAAAAAATTCTAAGTCATTTTTCATGCTTTTCCCATATTAAGTTCAATTTATTATTGGTGCAAAAACAAGTAATCGGCTAACTGTCATAGGCAAAAGTTATATAACAAATATTTATGTTTTGATTATTACTAAGGCAAGTACAATGCAACCTATATGCTACTAAGTATGCCTAGACAAAAGATGTGAGAGCTATCCCCCCCCAAACTCGAGATAGGCATTGCCCCCAATGCACAAAATTAAAACAGAAAAATAATAACAAGTGATAAAGAAAACATAAAAAAATAAAATGAAGAAAAGAAAAAGAAAAAGAACTAAAAATTGGCTGAGGGTTGAGAGAAAGCTTGAGTCTTTCCTGCTGAGGAGGAGGAAGAGGTTTGGATGATGAAGCGGCGGCCGGAAGATGTCTTGGCGACAGACGTAGCAAGCGAGTTCTTTGCTATCCGCAGCGGCTGAACTCTTGTGGGGCGAGGCTCTTCTTGAGGTCCAGCAGGGGGAGCGGCTAGAGGTGCTTCGCTCTCTTCTGACTATGTCTCGTCGTCCACAGGCTCGACAGCTATGATGTGACGCTTCCAATTCCTAGTGCCTTCCTCCGTGGGTGCTTTCGGAGGGTCAATCGCCATTGGGATGGCTGTTGCTGCTGTTACGATTGTTGTTGCTGGTTCCAGCTGCTGCTGCTCAATTTCCTCTGATGAGGAGGTGTTCACTATTTTCGCTGCTGTGCAGGCAGGTGAATGGTGCTGCTGATGCCTCTTGGGGGAGTCTGCCACTGTATTGGATTTGGTGGTGGCTGAGTAAGATGGGTAGTGCGTTGGAGAGGGGACCTGGTGGGCGATATGGCGGGCAGTGGCGGCGGATGTCGTTCCTTGTGTTGGGGTTGTTGCTGCAAGATCTGCAGGAGATGGAGGTAGGATGGGTCCGTCATCAGGGAATTTTTGCAGGAGACAAGCCACAAAGGCTTCTTGGACTTCCCCCACGTATTTCATGAAGGTCAGCTACTGCTGCTAGATGCGTTTGGTGTTGTTGATAAGGGTGTGCAGCAACGTGATGACTTTGTTGTCTGAGGAAGCTTCAGTACTATCGGGGGCGGGTAGAGTGTCAAGCTGGGCAGAAGATGGCTGGCTGGGTGTTATAGGCTCTGTCTCTGGGGCCTGCATCATCTGTATGTAGACTTTTCTGGTCCACCCTTCTTTGGCTGTTGTCATCTTATCTTTTGGGTCGGTCGGAACACCAAAGTTGGTGCAAAGTCTTGTGATGAGGGAGGAGAAGTACAACCTGACATTTGTCTTTTGGAAGCAGGTGTGGATCTCCTTGCAGATAATTTCCCCAACATTGATGGACCGTTCATCATGATGCTATGGATTAGGGCAAGGCGTGGCCGATCAGCGGTAGAGTTGTGGGAGGTGGGCAACAGGCACCTCTTTACAAATGTGTTCCACAGCATTGCCTATGGCAGCAGGTGGCGGCGTTGAACAGATCCGCTATGTTTGCCTGCTAACCACAACATGTTGGTCTTGCAGAGTTTGGCCTTGATTTTCTCATAATTGACAGCCGTCAGTGACTACCTCCACTTCTTATCAGGGTTGTTGTGCATATCCAGGCCATAGAAATTGTTGATGACGGCAACGTTGAGCTTGACAGGATCCCCTCGGACATACACGAACGACGTCTCTGGGCAGGGATGGTGGGTATAGAACTCCCTGGCCATGGTGATGTTGGCTATCTCTGGCTTCCGTGCGAACATCTCCCATCCCTTGTTGTGGATGGTCTCGAACAGGGCAGGCTCTAAGCCAAGGTCTCTTGTCTACCGAGTATAATGAAAGCCTTGCTCCTCCCATATATTCTGCTTTATGAACTAAGTTCGGTATCTCGTTTCAGCTGCGTGGGAGAAGAAGCGTTGGAAGGTGGGTTTGGGTGCCGATAAGGAGGCCATGTGAGACGGTTGAAGTTTACTAAAACTTGAAAGAAAATAAAGTGAGAACAGTGGATGCAAGAATAAGACAGCAAGAAGGTGAAAGTAAAGTAAATGAATGAAGTGAGAAGGGTTTAAATAGAGGTTGTCGAGAGGTGTCGTGGCGACATTAAATGTCTAATGGTCCAGTTGTCTCACGCACGTTACGGGATTTCTGCCCGTTATTTTTGGAGCCGTTGGCGGTCAACTAGCCGTTACACATTTCTGCGCTGGGCTGCCCTGGGCTATCTCGGCGGGATGTCTGGCGGGCTCCTTGCTGGACCTTCTTCTTGATCCAGCTCTTTTATTCCTAAACCTGAAATAAAAATAAAAATAAAAGTAATTAAATAACTTCTGAAAAATAAAAATCTGAAAACTAATCTAATCCTAAAAAAATAAATTAAACTCTAATCCCAATGCATAAAAATAAAAATAAAGAAATTATAAAAAAATTAAGTTATGTTGGGAGTGCATTTGGGTGCATCTCCCAGACATAACCACTTCCTGATGTAATTTAGCTTGTCCTTCCCTCCTGGGGGGGTCCTCTAGTTCCTTCAAGTTTTGTGTTGCTGGTTCCTTCAGCCTGACCTTTGGTCTATCGTGACAGTTGCTGCCTAGCCTATCTCTATGCTGGTTTTGGCAGCTTTTGCATCTGGTCATCATTCCTCTTCTTTTCCTGAGGGTTGTAGCACATTTAACTTTATGCTCTGGTCGTCTACCCTAATGGTCAGCTCCCTATGTTCCACATCTATTAACGTTCTGCATGTGGCCAAGAATGGTCGCCCAAGGATGATTGGGGCTTTTTCATCGGCCTCACAGTCAAGGATGAGGAAATCAACTGGAAGAATTAGGTTGCCCATTTTCACTAGTATGTCTTCGATTTTACCCTCCGGATGTACAAACGAATGATCGGCAAGTTTTAGCATGACGAAGGTAGGTTTGGCTGGCCCAATTCCTAATTTATCGAAGACTGCTTTGGGCATTAGGTTTATGCTGGCTCCCAAGTCGCACATGGCTTTTGTTTTATGTTTGCTGCCTATGCTGCATGGGATAACAAAGCTGCCCAGGTCTGTTTGCTTGGGCGGCAGTTTGTTGTGTAGCATTATCATGCACTCTTTTGTTACAGCAACTGTTTCAAACTCCCCAATCCTCTTCCTTCTAGAAACCATGTCCCTGAGATATTTGGCATAGTTGGGCATATTTTGAATGGCTTCTATTAGAGGTATGTTTATGTGCACCTGCTTTAGAATATCCAGGAATATTCTGGTGTTCTCGCTTCTGTTGATTTAGTCTCTGAGGGAAAGGTGCTGGCAGGCGGATGTCCTCTATACGCTCATTGCATGGGAACTTAATCTGTGGAGGATCATATGCTTCAGGACCACTGTTATGTTCAGCTGCCGGGGCGGCTAGTGTTGTTGTTGCCGCGGAAGGTTGTTCTCTTTAGGCTGGCTGTGTTTCTATTTGTTTCTCCACCCTGGGTTCATCAAACTACTTCCCACTCCTGGTAGATATGGCTTTGCACTGCTCGTAAGTGAGTTTGGCCGCTGCCTTTGTGCTACTGGATGCTGCTCCCATTGTTCGGCTGTGGAAGATCTCTGTGAACTGCCCAATTGGGTCTCTAGGTTTTTTTATAGCAGCCTCCTGGTTGTTCATCTTCATCTTTGTCCCGTCCATGAAAGACTCAGTTTTATCAATGAATTTATTAGTGCGAACAATAAAATCACTAGTTCTAGACATACAAGTATGAAGAGTTGCTTCTAGTGAATTATTGTTTTGCGGCTGCTGAGCCTGCTGTCTGGACATGTTTTGTTGGTAGCCTCCCTATTGCTGTTGTGGGTTTGCAGCAGTCTTTGGGTTGCTCCAGGAGAAGTTGGGATGGTTCTTCCATACAGGATTGTAGGTGTTCTGGGCAGGTCTATTGTTCCTCTCGTATCCTCTCATAAAGTTGGCAGATGCGGTGCAGTTAGAGGAATCATGGTTGCCCCCACACTCGTCACAGAACGGCTCTACAGCCTTTGCCTCATAGTCTTTCCCAGCAGGTTTTACGATGCTCATGACTAGCTCTGTCAGCTTGTCAAGGCGGGCATTGACAATTTCTGAGGCTTCTACCTCGTTCACAGTGGATGGCCGCCTAATGCCACCTCGTTGGGCTGTTGGATACTTGTAGTCATTCCTGGCGGCTTGATTCAGAATCTGCAGTGCCTCTTCTGGTGGTCTGTCAAGGATGATTCCATTGGCTGAGGCATCAATCATCATCTATTTTGGGTAGTTCACCCCGTTGTAGAATATTGAAACTTGTGTCCAAGCTGGAAGACCATGTAGCGGGCAGTTGTTCAGCATCTGTTGGTACTGCTCCCATCCTTCATACATCGGCTCATCATCCCCTTGTCGGAAGGCTGTTATCTCGTTACGTAGTCTGTCTGTGACATTGGACGGGCTGAATCGATTCAGAAAATCTTTACACAGCTTTGTCTATGTGTTGAACGACCCTGCTGGCTGGTTATTTAACCATTGTTTTTCCCTATCCCTCAGTGATTAGGGAAATAGTCTTAGCCTCGGTACGTCTGGATGGACCCCGTGTATTTTGAAAGCTCTGTAGATGTCGAGGAATCCTCTCAGGTGCTATCGAGCATCTTCTGTGACAGTCCCTCTAAATTGCCCCAGCGTGTTGATCATGTTAAAGATAACGGGCTTTAGCTCGAAATAGTCCGCCTTGTAACCCCCTTTGTAACCCCCATAGCACGGCCTAGACGGTTGACCCGAACTATGAAGATTACACGGGGAAAACCAAAGTCAACCCGAAAGTCAACCTTGATTAACGACCCTTTTTTTCTTTTTAATCTTGTCTAGATGCATATTAACCCTAAGCGTAGCATTGAGGAAAACATACATGAAAAGCACGGCGATCGGAAAGCAATAAGGGACTTAATTGCACAACTTACAACATTTAAGAACCAAAATGTAAATTCTGTAAATTAAGAGGATTTAACTGATTATTAAGTTACGATTATGAAATTAGTCATATTACACGCTTCTCTGTCAAATTTCACCTCAAACGGACATCCCAAACTCCAGCAATTGCATATACAAAATTCAGGACTAAAACGTAAAGCTCGCAAACCTTAAACCATTCAAATCGGTGCCCAACGGTCAAGTGTTTCGGAACAGGGGTTGACCGTTCCGAAACGCGGGTTCGTTTCGAGACCTGTTTCGAAACAGGGCTTGATAGTGGCAAATCCGTTCCGAAACGCCCTCTACCCGTTTTGATACACGAAGGCCATTACAGGCCCCCGTTTTGAAACGGTAGTGCCCGTTCCGATACGGACTGCCCAGAAAGTGCAGATTTTTCTGGTTTAACATACAATTAACCACTCAAATACATCCTTATGACCTCCTAATCATGCCAACAAATCATCATGCATACAAGGAACATATTTGCATCATCAAAACACATTCATGGACACAATTAGAAAGAACCACAATCTATAGGCATGCATCCTACTATTGAAAACCATCCAAGCATCAAACCATCAAAGCAAACACCAAAATGGCCATTTACAAGTCCAAAACATCATAGGCATCATGCCAAAATCAGGGAGTCCAAAACATCTCCCAACAACACAGCCTAGGTTCCCATTGCCAAATACCAAAAGCTAATAATGTTGTAAAAATAGTCACCATACATAAGCTTTGCCTTCCCTTGGATTCTTAGCCTCCTTGCTGCCCTTAAAGCACTTCAATTCTCTGCATTATTGGTTCAAGAAAGAGAGCGTAAGCACAAATGCTTAGTGAGGCATGCTCTAATGAAACAACATAATAATGCACTTTTACTAAACACCTTTCATAAGGCCTTTTCATTCATAAAAATCATTTTCATGCAACAATGCATTAACAACAAGCATCTCATGCTTTATAATCATCAACATGTCTTAAACAACAAGCATCTCATGCTTCATAAACATTCACATGTCATATTGGCTTCCAAGTGATACCATAACCATTTTCAACATAAAACACAATTGGATACGCGGATTACAAGCGTTGTCCCATACGCTTCATACACACTACCAAACACACAAGGTGGAGTTTACCGGTACAATCACAACCCCTCAACACCCGTGATGGAGTTTAACGGTACAATCACAACCCATCCACATCACTCATTGGTAGTGGTATAACATCACTAACGAGAACACGGGACACACAACACAAGATTCACACATGGACTTTTAACCACCATTGTGATCTTAGACATCTCGTTAGTGTACTTGGATGGAGTTTTCGGTACCATTACAACCCCTTAACATCCAAGGCGACTTTATTCACGGTGCACCCAATCCTATAGTCGGCTAACTATATCCGATTCAAGTACTTTAAAACCAACACATTACTTGCCAATATACATCAATTATCAACATCAATCCCCTGTTTTAAAGCATTAATCAAAGCCATTAAACCATCATGCATCACTATGCATCAAAACCACATTTATCAATGTCAAACCAAGGATCCCTTACCTTGAGCATCCTTCAACACATGGCTTTCAAAACTAGCATTAATCATGCTAAAACATGCTTTCAAAACAGAATTTAAACATGCAAACAAACACATTGCATCCAACCATCTCATGGTTCATCAAAGAGAGAGTTTCTCCGAAAACTTACTCTTGAGCTTAGTTAAGTTGCTTAGACTTAAACTAAGCTCCCAAAACCTTCAAACATTGGTTTCAAAGCTGAAAACCAAACTTCACTCACCGATTTCGTTTCGCAAGCTTGCCGAAACGCCAATCAAGCCTCCGGATCAACACCACAAGGATCCGAATGTGCCTCCCCTGTTTTAAACACATCAAAGCAGAGGATTAATGCATCATCATGTATTAAAATCTTCAGCCACAACACCTAAACTCGCTGCTCTCAACAAATCTAACATTTCGGCTACCAAACACAACCGAAATCACTACCAAACTCATCCACAACATTACCCAGCCATGATCCATAACTTCTAAACATTCTTAAACATCAATTAACATCCAAAAAGGATCTAAACTTGTCCTTAAACCTCCAGCAACAACAGAACACCAAGATCACCCCAAAAACCACCATTTTCACATGTAAAAACTTAGGAAAATCAACCTATTCGGGATTGCATTGATTAGACCTCAATTACACATCATTAAACATCCAAAATACTTTAAAAAGACATCTCAAAACAGAGCCCAAACATTCATTACGAATTTCTTCAAAATTTAATCCAAATCTTGAGTTTTAAGCCAAAATCAAGATCACAACATCAAAACCTTTTATAAAACTTAATTTAAGGATTGAGAACTTGGGAATTTCAATAAAGAACTGAATATTTAGAGGATAAGAACATCCTTACCTCTAAATGTAGATTTCTCCTTGTTTAGAGCCAAAATCCTTGAAAATTCAATGAGCAAATGAAGAGGATTTGATGTCGAAATAATTAGGAATCTTTTGATGATTGAAACCTCATCATTTAGTGTGAAAATCAAAAGAAAAGCTGCTATAGAAATGTGTTTGGCTGAGGGAATTTTGAGAGAAAATGAAATGGGAAAATTTTAGAGAAAGTTAGTTATGAAAACTAAAAATGGTTTTCCCTCATTTCTTTTAATTAATTAAACATTAAAAAATCATTAAAATTAAGAAAAATCTGGAAAATCCTTCCTTGGGTAAATTAGCTCCTTAAAGATTCAAAGTTTCAATCCTTACAAAACAGTCACCACTGAACTTTTCCAAAATTACATTTTAGTCACTATTTCGAAATGCCACACTTCCAAATCTTATTTTGTAAAATTGATTCCACCACACTCTTATATATATATTAAAAGAGGATTTTTAGATATTTTTCCATATTTTTAATGCATCCCGAACTAGGCTTTCCCTAAAATCACCTTTTATATTCGAACCAAAAATCAGATCGGTCCGGTTCATACCCTAAACTTCCAAGCCCAAAATTGGGGTGTTACACCCTTAGCCCGACCTAGACACTTGACCCGAGCTACGAAGATTACACGGGGAAAACCAAAGTCAACCAAAAAGTCAACCTTGATTAACGACCTTTTTTTTTCTTTTTTTCTTTCCTAGATGCTCATTATTAGCCTATATGATTATCGATTCATTTCAGCGGAAGCGACACAGCGAACAGAACTCAAACATGGACCCAATTGCATAGAAACGTCTTTTAGGGACTAAAACGTACATTTCCATAATTATAAAGTCCAAATAAGTTTTAACGTTACCAATCCATAATTAGTTATATATCATGCTATCAGGTCAAATTTCATCGCAAACGGATCATTCAACCTCATTAAAATAAGCAACCAAAACTTAGGGACCAAAATGAAAGAAACAGAAACTTGAAACAATTCAAATTCAAACCCAACGGTCAGGTGTTCCAAAACGGATGGCCCTGTACCGAAACGGACGTTTCGAAACTTGGTTGACCATTTCGATATTCGGGTGCGTTCCGAGACCCGTATCGAAACACCCCTTTCTAGTAACAAAACTATTTCGATACGTCCCTACCCGTTTCGAAACCTATTAGCCATTTCAGGCCTCTGTTCCGAAACTAGCAAGGGCGTTCCGATACGCCTTGCCATGCAACAACAGGTTTTGCTGGTTTTTCACATCTTTTCATACTCAAAACATTCCCGGGACATGCCACAACATGCATACAACATAGATACCCACCAACGGTCATCATTTTGAGGCATTAGCTACGACATGGCATCCAACACAAAAACATAGATACTAAAGGCATGCTCCCTAGTCCACCAAAACCATAACAAGCTAAAACCAACATCCACATCCAAAATCAAACCATAATGGCCAATTACAACTCAAGGATAAACCATCAAACATACTCAATGTAAAGGAAACATCCTCAACCATTCAAAAGTATAAATCCTACCCGTTGTCTTTTATTACACCGAAGTAAAGCCATATACTTTGCAAGGTTAAAAGCTTGGATTCCTTTTGCTTACTTGCTGCCTTGAATGCCTAGTTTTCTACATTGATGAAACAAAAGAGCGTAAGCACAAAGCTTAGTGAGGGCCGCTATGCAACATTCATCAATGCATTTCACACCATTGGAAAAACCACCATTTCATATCTCATGCCTTTACTTAAAACATGTCCATTCAAGAACATCAATTCACTTTCTAAAACATGCTCATATACAACACTAAATTCAGCAATAAACCTTTGCTCATGCTTTACCAAGCATCTCGTGCATCCTTGCATCATTTACAAGCATCTCATTCTTAGCATTAATCTTTTACATTATATTGGCTCGCAAGTGATAATCCATAAACCATTTCAACACAAGACACAATTGGATACGCGGATTACAAGTGTTATCCCACACGCTTCATACATACTACCGAACTACACAAGGTGGAGATCAATGGAACGATCACAACCCCTCAACACCCGTGATGGATATTAATGGCACAATCACAACCCCTCAACATCCCTCATCGGTATATGTATAATTCCACTAACGAGAGTATGGGACACAAACACAAGACTCACACACGGGACTAAACCATCTACCGTTGTGGTCTTAACCTCAATCGTTAGGGTATTTGGATGGAGATTACGGCACAATCACAACCCCTCAACATCCAAGGCGACTTTATTCACAGTGCACCCAATCCTATAGCCGGCTAACTATATCCGATTAACACAACCAAAAACCATTTACATCACCTGCCAATATAATCATTAAACATCAATAATCCAATATTTTTCAAGCATAACCACAATTCCATTTCCACAAGCATAACAAGCTTAACATCATATGTATAATCATATGAAAGACCAAGGATCACTTACCTAGTGCATCCTTAACATAATGACATTAAACTCCAGCACTTAACCATGCTTAAACATGCTTAAAAACAGTAAACAAATCCACACTTATCTCAAATGCATTTCCATCAAACATAGCACATTTCCAAGAGAGGGATTACCGAATCACTTACTCTTGAGCTTAACTAAGTGTATCAAACTTACGTTGAGCTCCCAAGACCACGCTCAAAGCGTTACAAAGCAGGAAATTGCATTTCTACTTACCAATACACGAAACCTTTCCCCCCGACACGAAAATCACTCTTCTGAAGCCTCCAACAACACCTCGTTTGCTTCCGGATCAAGATCCCCTATTTTCACATCATCAAAAAAGAGATCTAAATGCATTAAAATGCATTCCAACACCAGCAACAATTCACAAACTCGTTGCTCAACCAAAGTACACCAAAATTCACATCCAAAACAACTGAAAACCCAATCGATTGCTTCCTAAACCAAGCCCAGCCAACATACATCACTTCCAACACATTATAAACACCAAAACACATCTAACAAACAACCTAACCCAACCTTATACCTCCAGCAATGAAGATTCCACCATTTCACCTCAAAAACTCACTTAAATCAACCAAGAAACTCAAGGATCTCAAGAATTTCGGGATCTATGTTATCAACACTTCATTTTAACATATTAATCATCTTAGAACTCAATTAAAACCAACACAAAACATAGCTTAACTCATCAAGTCCGAAAATTAAGATTTCAACCACAATTTCACAAGATTTTGATCTCCAATCAACACTATAATGAAAACTCAACCAAAAATAGTATTTAGAAGCCAAATATCTTGGGAATTTCAATAAAGAACTTTGATTTGAGGTTGAGAATGGGATTTACCTCCAATCCTTGCTTCCCTCAATGAATGACAAGTTTTCCTTAGCAAAATCTTGAAAAACTAGGAAAGATTTCTTGAAAATGATTTAGGAAATGTTGAGAGAGTTTTGGGGAGAAAGAATTCTGGAGAAAGATGAGTGAATTAGTGTTTGGCTGAAAATGATAAAGAGTTGGCAGTTAAGTAATTGAAAATCTATCATTAACTTATTTTTAATTAATTAATATAAATCCAATTAAAGTCATTTAATTAAAAACCTTTTAAAACACATGTCATATTGAGGAAAGGTCAAATTAACTTAAAGCCCCCTAAAGATTCTAAAATTTTGGCCTCTACATTAAAAGTCACATTTTCCCAGTTTTGAAACTTTACAATTTTGTCACTACTCAAAATGTCCCATTTCCAAAATCCGTTTTGTAAAATTGACTTGACCAACCTCTTAAACATATTTTAGAGGATTTTAGCAATTTTTACCACATTTTTATCCTATCCCGATCCTTGATTTCCTTAAATCACCTTACGCCTCTCGAACCGTTCTTGATCGGTCCAATCCGATGTCTAAAACCTCTAGGCCCAAAACCAGGGCGTTACAAGTCTCCCCCACTTAGGAAATTTCATCCTCGGAATTCTTACCTGATGGAAAAAGATGCGGAAACTGCCTCAGCATGTCCGCCTTGCTTTCCCACGTGGCCTCCTCAACTCCCCGGTGTCGCCACAAGACCTTCACAAGCTCTATCCTCTTGCCACGAAGAACTTTGTTACTCATATCCAGAACCTTCATTGGTTCTTCATCATATGACAGATCTGGATTCAACTCTATCTCCTCAATAGGCATCACATGCGAAGGATCCGATCTGTACCTTCGTAACATAGAGACATGAAACACATCATGTATCTTCTCCAACTCCGCAGGCAATCTCAACCGATATGCCACAGGACCAATACGCTCCACAATCTCGTAAGGTCCAATGAACCTTGGGCTAAGCTTACCCTTACGCCCAAATCTCATCACCTTTTTCCAAGGTGTCACCTTCAAAAACACACGTTCGCCAACCGCGAACTCAATTTCCTTACGCTTCAAGTCCGCATAAGTCTTTTCACTTTCTCGGTGGTTCCCTTTAACATAGCTGGCATCGAAATCAACTTTTGCTCAGCTTCTGCCAACCAGAGAGGGGTTCTACATCTTCTCCCATAAAAAGCCTCGTATGGAGCCATTTGAATACTTTCCTGATAACTGTTATTATACGCAAACTCAACCAACGGCAAGTGCTTCTCCCAAGAACCCTGAAAATCTATCACACAACATCTCAACATGTCCTCAAGCACTTGGATCACACGTTCTGACTGTCCATCCGTCTGAGGATGATAAGAAGTACTGAAATTCAGTCGTGTACCCAAGGCTTGATGTAAGCATTCCCAAAATCGTGCTGTAAACCTCGGATCTCTATCCGACACAATGGACTTTGGTACACCGTGCAATCGCACAATCTTAGCAATGTACAACTCAGCCAACTTATCCAAGGTATACATAGTATGCACAGGCAGGAAATGTGCACACTTCGTGAGCCGATCTACAATCACCCAAACTGAATTTTTCTTTGATGGCGACAAGGGAAATCCAGACACAAAATCCATGGTGATTCTCTCCCACTTCCATTCTGGGATTATCAAAGGCTGTAGCAACCCAGAAGGAACATGATGTTCAGCCTTCACTCGCTGACACACCATGCATTTACTAACGAACTCAGCCACATCCTTTTTCAGCCCCACCCAATAGTACTCATCTTTCAAATCACGGTACATCTTTGTACTACCAGGGTGCATGGCAAAAGGGCTACTATGAGCTTCAGTCAGAATAGTGCGCCTCAACTCAACATCATCCGGCACCACAATTCGACTCCCAAAGCACAAAACACCATCATCACTAAAGCTGAAATCCGAAGGTCTCCCTTCCGCAATGTCTTGAACATGTGAAACAAGAGAATCGTCAAGCAACTGCTTATCCTTGATCAACTGAATCAGAGATGGTTTCACTTGCAATTCTGCAATAAGACCACCATTACGTGATATGCTCAAGCGAGCAAACTTCGCCCTCAACTCCACAGCCACTTTCCGGCTCAAAGCATCAGCCACAACATTAGCCTTGCCCGAGTGGTACTCGATCGTCAGATCATAATCTTTAAGCAACTCCACCCAACGACGATGTCTAAGATTCAACTGCTTTTGAGACATAAGATACTTCAAGCTCTTATGATCTGTAAATGCAACACACTTCTCACCGTATAGGTAATGCCTCCAAATCTTCAAGGCAAACACCACAGACGCAAGCTCAAGATCATGAGTAGGATAGTTGCGCTCATGCACCTTCAACTGCCTAGATGCATAGGTCACAACCTTACCCTCCTACATCAACACGCAGCCCAAACAAACAATGGACGCATCACTATAAACCACAAACTCCCTACCAGACTCAAGTTGAATCAAAACAGGAGCTTGTGTCAAAGCTTCTTTCAACTTCTCGAAAGCTTGTTGTCTCGCATCAGTCCACTCAAAGCGAACATTCTTCTGCAACAGCTTGGTCAAAGGTGCTGCTATCTTCGAGAAACCCTCGACAAACCGACGGTAGTACCCAGCTAAACCAAGGAAACTCTGAACCTCCGTCACTGAATTAGGTACTTTCCAACTCATCACAGCCTCAACCTTGTGTGGATCAACGCGAATACCCTCAGCTGACACAATATGTCCAAGAAAGACCACCTCCCTAAGCAAAAACTCACACTTACTCAGCTTGGCATACAACCGATTTTCCAATAACGCTTGCAAAACAATTCTCAAGTGTCTATCATGATCCTCCTCGGTACGCGAATACACAAGGATATCATCGATGAACACCACCACAAACTGATCCAAGAATTCATGGAATACACGATTCATCATGTCCATGAAAGTTGCAGGTGCGTTGGTCAAACCAAATGGCATCACTAAGAACTCGTAATGCCCGTACCTTGTTCAAAAAGATGTCTTAGGTACATCTACATCCTTCACCTTCAACTGATAATACCCCGATATCAAATCTATCTTAGAAAACACTGAGGCTCCCCAAAACTGATCAAAGAGATAATCAATTCTAGGCAAGGGATACTTGTTCTTGATTGTCAACTTATTCAGTTGCCGATAGTCTATACACATCCGGATTGTCCCATCCTTCTTCTTTACAAACAAGACCGGTACACCCCAAGGTGACACACTCGGCCGGATGAAACCTCTATCTAACAACTCTTGCAATTGCGTTTTCAACTCTTTT
This sequence comes from Hibiscus trionum, assembly GCA_030270665.1. Lineage (NCBI taxonomy): Eukaryota > Viridiplantae > Streptophyta > Magnoliopsida > Malvales > Malvaceae > Hibiscus > Hibiscus trionum. The sequence goes on from BSYR01000004.1 coordinate 17,473,873, forward strand.
AGCTCTTTGGGTGCCATGCGATAAGGAGCGATGGACACCAGAGTCGTATCCTTGTACAACTCGATACCAAACTCAACTTCCCTGTTTGGTGACAACCCAAACAATTCTTCTGGAATGACATCCGGAAAAATGCGAACAGTTCGGATGTCCTGCACACACACATCCTTGGTGCCATGATTCATCACATAGGCAAGGTAAGCCTCGCAACCCATCTTCACCATTCGATTTGCTTCTAAAACCGAAATCACATTCGACAAGAATTTCACATTCTCGCCTACCACTACCCTTCATAATCATTGGCTAGCTTTAGGATCACCCTTTTGACATCAAAGTCAACCACCGCCCTATGTTCCGTCAACCAATCCATGCCAAGGATTACATCAAATCCGTATAAAGGTAACTCTATCAAATCCACAAGAAAAGCATGTCCTTGTACAAATAAAAGGCATCTCTTATACAACTTCCTAGTGACTACAGTTTCACCAAAAGAACTAGTCACTTGCATTCCTACTTCAAGCAACTCAACAGGTATATCAAGCAAATGTGCATGCTCACTCAAGATATAAGAATGCGTGGATCCAGAATCAATCAAAGCCAGCAAAGATAAAGACTGTAGAGCAAAGGTACCTGCGATGACATTAGTATCATTGCGCTCCTCAAGCTGAGCGTAAACCCTCGCTGGTCCACCTCCCTCAGGTCGAACGGCTACTACATGAGCAACACCTCGATGCCCTTTGTCTCTCCTCTGAAAGTTCCCACGGCCGCGCCCACAGCCTCTCTGAGGTGCAACTACTACAGGAGCACGTCCTTGGCCTCCACCGGCCAGCAGAGGACACTCCTTCCTCATGTGATCCGCCGAACCACAATTCCAACATGAATTCCCTGTCACCACAACAGGAGCCTGGACCTCTCTAGCCGCTCGAGGACAATCTCGCCTCAAATGGTCCCTCGAACCACATGTCCAACATGTATGCATCTCATATCTCACACGACCTTCCTGGGCCTGACCACCTCGACCCGAAGCACCACGCCTCCCCTCAGGTTAATGTCTCCTATCTCGACCTCTTTTGTTCCGTCCACCTCCGAAACTGTACTCAGCTGCTCTCTTCCCAGAGCTAGAACCAACACCTCGAGACGACAATCCCAAGTTCTGCTCGATGTCTTTGGCTCGACACACTAGCACATCGAAGTCAGTATAATCTGCATCCAGCATATACGTCTTAAATTCCTGCACCAGTCCGTACTGGAAGTGGTCACATCTGTGCCTCTCACTAGGTACCAGCTTAGGAGCATATTGGCTCAGGCGTACGAACTGGACCTCGTACTCAGCCACAGAAAGATTGCCCTGAACAAGCGACATAAACTCACGTTTCTTTTCGTCCAAGTATCTCACCCCTAGATACTTCCTCCTAAAGGAACCTCCGAAAAACTCCCAATCAACCTCATTGGGTTCCATACCAGTAGTGGTAGTCGTCCACCAGTTGTAGGCATCGCCTTGCAACAATGAAACTGCGCATCCCAGCTTGCACACATCATTACAGCCCATCTGATCCATGATACGGATCGTACTTGCTAACCAGGCCTCGGACGCCTCAAGATACATACCATAAAACTCCACTGCTCTTAGGCTCCTCAACCTCTCTAAAGGTAAGCACGTCTGCCCAGCTGCAGGGGCCTATACATGCTCTCCGGCAACAGCAGCCTGAAACACCCCGATGATCGCCTGAACCAGTGGCACCAAATCACCCAAACCAGGACCAGCAGGTCCTTGGTGCACCTGCTCCCCACCTTCAGGTGGTGGCGGAGGAGGTAGATTTCCACCATGAGGGACATCAGCCCCTTGTTCACCCTGGTCACCCTGCTCAGCCGCAGGCACTAACGTATTCGACCTCAGTTCTCGTCTTGGACCCATAGTGCTATTTTACAAAAAGCATAACAAAAAAACAAGTCAAACCATTTAGGCCAGCCGCAAGCAAGAATCCAAGTTTACAAAACATTTGATTAGTGAAATAAGGCAGTGGGCACCCCAATTTCCCTCAACATAGCATAGCATACATGAAACATCATGCTCAACATGCTTTTCATCATTCAAATTCAGCACATATCAACATAGCATCATCATCACGCAATCATATCCATTCCACATGTGATTCACATACATCAAGCATGGTATAAGCTTCAAAGTTCAACCAATTGCATGCTTTTCACAAAACACACATCAACACATATCAATTTCTCATACCAACATCCCTAATTCTTTTGTGACCTAGCTCTAATACCAACAAATGTAACCCCCTTAGCTCGGCCAAGACGCTTGACCCGAGCTACGAAGATTACACCGGGAAAACCAAAGTCAACCTGAAAGTCACCTTGATTAACGACCCTTTTTTTTCTTTTTATCTTTCCTAGATGCTCATTATTAGCGTATATGATTATCGATTCATTTCAGCGGAAGCGACACAATGAACAGAACTCAAACAGGGACCCAATTGCATAGAAATGTCTTTAAGGGACTAAAACGTAAATTTCTAGAATTATAAAATCCAAATAAGTGTTAATGTTACCAATCCATAATTAGTCATATATCATGCCATCATGTCAAATTTCATCGCAAACAGATCATTCAACCTCATTAAAATAAGCAACAAAAACTCAGGGACTAAAATGAAAGAAACAGAAACCTGAAACAATTCAAATTCAAACCCAACGGTCAGGTGTTCCGAAACGGATGGCCCTGTACCGAAATGGACATTTCGAAACTTGGTTGACCATTTCGATACTCGGGTGCGTTCCGAGACCCGTATCGAAACACCCTTTTCTAGTAGCAAAACTGTTTCGATACGTCCCTACCCGTTCCGAAACCTCTTAGCCACTTCAGGCCTTTGTTCCAAAACTGGCAAGGGAGTTCCGATATGCCTTGCCCTGCAACAGCAGGTTTTGCTGGTTTTTCACGTCTTTTCGTACTCGAAACATTCCCGGGACATGCCACAACATGCATACAACATAGATACCCACCAATGGTCATCATTTTGAGGCATTAGCTACGCCATGGCATCCAACACACAAACATAGATACTAAAGGCATGCTCCCTAGTCCACCAAAACCATAACAAGCTAAAACCAACATCCACATCCAAAATCAAACCATAATGGCCAATTACAACTCAAGGATAAACCATCAAACATGCTCAAAGTAAAGGAAACATCCTAAACCATTCAAAAGTATAAATCTCACATGTTTCCTTTTATTACACCGAAGTAAAGCCACATACTTTGCAAGGTTAAAAGCTTGGATTCCTCTTGCTCACTTGCTGCCTTGAATGCCTAGTTTTCTTTATTGATGAAACAAAAGAGCGTAAGCACAAAGCTTAGTGAGGGCCGCTAAGCAACATTCATCAATTCATTTCACACCATTGGAAAAACCACCATTTCATATCTCACGCCTTTACTTAAAACATGTACATTCAAGAACATCAATGCACTTTCTAAAACATGCTCATATACAACACTAAATTCAGCAATAAACCTTTGCTTATGCTTTACCAAGCATCTCGTGCATCCTTGCATCATTTACAAGCATCTCGTGCTTAGCATTAATCTTTTACATTATATTGGCTCGCAAGTGATAATCCATAAACCATTTCAACACAAGACACAATCAGATACACAGATTACAAACATTGTCCCACGCGCTTCATACATACTACCGGACTACACAAGGTGGAGATCAATGGAACAATCACAACCCCTCAACAACCGTGAAGGAGATTAATGGCACAATCACAACCCCTCAACATCACTCATCGGTAGATGTATAATTCCACTAACGAGTGTACGGGACACAAACACAAGACTCACACACGGGACTAAACCATCTACCGTTGTGGTCTTAACCTCAATCGTTAGGGTACTTGGATGGAGATTACGGTACAAGCACAACCCCTCAACATCCAAGGAGACTTTATTCATGGTGCATCCAATCCTATAGCCGGCTAACTATATCCGATTAACATAACCAAAAACCATTTACATCACCTGCCAATATAATCATTAAACATCAATAATCCACTATTTTTCAAGCATAACCACAATGCCATTTCCACAAGCATAACATGCTTAACATCATATGTATAATCATATGAAAGACCAAGGATCACTTACCTAGTGCATCCTTAACATAATGGCATTAAACTCCAGCATTTAACCATGCTTAAAAACAGTAAACAAATCCACACTTATCTCAAATGCATTTCCATCAAACATAGCACATTTCCAAGAGAGGGATTACCGAATCACTTACTCTTGAGCTTAGCTAAGTGTATCAAACTTACGCTAAGCTCCCAAGACCACGCTCAAAGCGTTACAAAGCAGGAAATTGCAATTCAACTCACTGATACGCGAAACCTTGCTCGTCGACACAAAAAACACTCTTCCGGAGCCTCCAACAACACCTCGTTTGCTTCCGGATCAAGATCCCCTATTTTCACATCATCAAAATAGAGATCTAAATGCATTAAAATGCATTCCAACACCAACAACAATTCACAAACTCGTTGCTCAACCAAACTACACCAAAATACACATCCAAAACAACCGAAAACCCAATATACATCACTTCCAACACATTATAAACACCAAAACACATCTAACAAACAACCTAACCCAACCTTATACCTCCAGCAATGAAGATTCCACCATTTCACCTCAAAAACTCACTTAAATCAACCAAGAAACTGAAGGATCTCAAGGATTTTTGGATCTATGTTATCAACACTTCATTTTAACATATTAATCAACTTAGAACTCAATTAAAACCAACACAAAACATAGCTTAACTCATCAAGTCCGAAAATTAAGATTTCAACCACAATTTCACAAGATTTTGATCTCCAATCAACATTATAATGAAAACTCAACCAAAAATAGTATTTAGAAGCCAAATATCTTGGAAATTTCAATAAAGAACTTTGATTAGAGGTTGAGAATGAGATTTACCTCCAATCCTTGCTTCCCTCAATGAATGACAAGTTTTCCTTAGCAAAATCTTGAAAAACTAGGAAAGATTTCTTGAAAATGATTTAGGAAATGTTGAGAGAGTTTTTGGGAGAAAGAATTCTAGAGAAAGATGAGTGAATTAGTTTTTGGCTGAAAATGAGAAAGAGTTGGTAGTTACGTAATTGTAAATCTCTCATTAACTGCCTTTTAATTAATTAATATAAACCCAATTAAAGTCATTTAATTAAAAACCTTTTAAAACACATTTCATATTGAGGAAAGGTCAAATTGACTTAAAGCCCCCTAAAGATTCTAAGATTTTGGCCTCTACAATAAAAATCACATTTTTCCTAGTTTTGAAACTTTACAATTTGGTCATTACTCAAAATGTCCCATTTCCAAAATCCGTTTTGTAAAATTGACTTGACCAACCTCTTAAATATATTTTTAGAGGATTTTAGCAAATTTTACCACATTTTTATCCTATCCCGATCCTTGATTTCATTAAATCACCTTACCCGACTCGAACCGTTCTTGATCGGTCCAATCCGATGTATAAAACCTCTAGGCCCAAAACCAGGGCGTTACACGCCTCAATTTCAGGTTCTCTCACCATCAGATAAAACCCTCTAAAGTCCTGTTCTAGATAATCTATAGTGGTTCGAACATTTTGGGGCAGACTGGGCGGAAGAGAGGGTTGCTGCCTTAGTGGATCTTGCTGATCTCTTGGCGGCAAATCATGCTGCCCTTCTCTGTCGTTGGCGGCATCGTTGGGTGGGTCCATGTTTACCTTTTCTTTTTCTTTTTCCTCTTTGGTTTTCCCTAGGGTTACTCTGATCTTCTTCTTGAGCTCTCTTGCTCTACGTTCGATATCGTCGTAGAAGAGGATTTCTCCTTTTGGATTCACCCTGGTCATACACTGGAAAAGGAAACTGTAAATAAATAGAAGTAAAGAAATAAAAGTGTAGAAATTAAAGATGAAATTTGATGTTACCAATCCCCGGCAGCGGCGCTAAAAACTTGTAGAGCGTTTGGGTGTTCTCTATTTATGAGCGCAAGTGCACACATTTTTCAAGTTGTAGTATATAAGATATCGTCTCCCACATGGATTGGACAGCTTGATTCGAATTGTTATTCCTACACAAGAAAAGTAAATGCACAAGTAAGGTGGTTGTTTAAGAAGAAAAGTAAAATAAAAGCACAAGTAATAATAAGGAAGTGATCAAGTTGATAGAGAGGGCAGGGTTATGCTGCTGCTTAGTGTGAAACTGCATTGAATAGGTCAAGTGTGTTTTGCGTTGCCACGATCTGCTGCCTTGGCGGGTAATGGCGGATTGAGGCGGTGGCAACTTTCGCTGCCACAGCGGCACTCTACTCTTGCAACTTTCGATGCCCCAACAGGTGAGATGGAGAGAAGTACCGACGGTTAGTATGGCAGATACTCCAAGTTCGGCGAAGCAATTCTGAAGTGATCCTACCTATGTCTAGGCTAGGATTATGTTGATGCGTGATGTAGGCAATACCTAGCAATCTCAACGTAAACCTAACACAGGCAGTCAACGTTTGGTTGCTCCTTTTAGCCGCTGAAATTCTAACTTATGTCTAAGCTGAATTAGTCACCACCTCGTCATGATGAGACCGTACTTAATTCTTTCATGAGTTTGACACTCTCGTGCCCGACAAATAGATTTCCTCAACTGGACTTTTGGAACTAATTGAAGAAGTGAAGCACATGAATTAAGCAAACTTAGAGTATTTTATTGCCAAAAAAACTTAAAAACCTAAACAACAATTCTCACAACTAATTTGTAACGCCCTGGTTTTGGGCCTAGATGTTTTAGACATCGGATCGGACCGGTCGAGAACGGTTCGGATCGCGTATGGTGACTTTTGGAAATCAAGGATCGAGATAGGATAAAATTGTGTTAAAATTTTCTAAAATCCTCTAAAAATATAATTAAGGGGTTGGTCAAATCAATTTTATAAAAAGGGTTTTGGAAAATGGACATTTTAGGTAGTGACCAAATTGTAAAGTTTCAAAACTGGGAAAATGTGAATTTTAAGGTGGAAGCCAAAATCTTAGAATCTTTAGGGGGCTTTAAGTCAATTTGACCTTTCTTCAATATGACATGTGATTTAAACGGATTTTAATTAAAGGATTTTAATTAAAATATGATATTAATTAATTGGTAGTTAGTGGATTTTCATTTTACGTAACTACCAATTCCCTCTCATTTTAGCCAAACACCATTTTCTCTCATATTTTCCAGAATTCTTTCTCCCAAAAATCCTCTCACCATTTTCTAAATCAATTTCAAGAGATCTTCTTTAATTCTTCAAGATTTTTGCAAGCAAAACTTGTCATCTATTGAAGGAAGCAAGGATTGGAGGTAAATCCTGTTCTCAACCTCTAATCTAAGTTCTTTATTGAAATTCCCTAGATATTTGGCTTCTATTAACTATTTTTGATTGAGTTTTCAATATAGTTTTGATTTGAGATCAAAATATTGTGAAAATATGGATGAAATCTAAATTTTCGGACTTGATGAGTTGGGCACTGTTTTGTGTTGAATTTAATTTTTTTTTTGTTGATTTGTATGTTAAGATGATGTGTTATTAACATAGATCCCGAAATCCTTGAGACCCTTGAGTTTCTTGGTAGTTTTAAGTGTGATTTTGGGGTATAATGGTGGAATTGTGATTGCTGGAGGTATAAGGATGAGTTGGGATGTTTAATATATGTGTTTTGATGTTGATAATGCTTTAGAAGTGTTGCCTGATGGCTGGGCTTGGTTTAGGAGGCAATCGATTGAGTTTTCGATTGTGTTGGAAGAGTATTTTGGTATAGTTTGAGTGGCCAATGAGTCTATGGATTGTTGATGGTGTTTGAATGCATTTTAATGAATTTAGATCTCTATTTTGATGTTGTGAAAACAGGGGATCTTGATCTGGAAGCTAACGAGGTGATTTTGGAGGCTATGGAGGTGTAATTTCCGTGTCGGCGAACAAGGCTTCGCGTATCGGTGAGTGGAAATGCAATTTCCTACTTTGTAACGCTTTGAGCGTGCTCATGGGAGCTTAGTGTAAGCTTGATACACTTAACTAAGCTCAAGTGTAAGTGTTTCGGTAATCCCTCTCTTGGAAATGTGTTAAGTTGGATGAAAATGCATTTGATGTAAGAATGGATTTGTTTACTGTTTTTAAGCATGGTTTAATGCAGGAATTAAATGTCATTATGTTAAGGATGCACTAGGTAAGTGATCCTTGGTTTTCATATGGAATGCGCTTGTGGAAATGACATTGTGGTTATGCTTGAAAAATAGTTGATTAATGTGGTTAATTGATTATATTGGCAAGTGATGAAATTGGTTTTTGGTTACTTTAATCGAATATAGTTAGCCGGCTATAGGATTGGGTGCACCGTGAATAAAGTCTCCTTGGATGTTGAGGGGTTGTGATTGTGTCGTAATCTCCATGCAAGTACCCTAACGATTGAGGTTAAGATCACAACGGTGAATGGTTAGTCCCGTGTGTGAGTCTTGTGTATGTGTCACATACTCTCATTAGTGGAATTATACAACTACCGATGAGTGATGTTGAGGGGTTGTGATTGTGCCATTAGTCTCCATCACGGGTGTTGAGGGGTTGTGATTGTGCCATTTGTCTCCACCTTGTGTAGTCCGGTAGTTTGTATGAAGCGTTAGGGACAACGCTTGTAATCCGTGTATCCGATTGTGTCTTGTGCTGAAATGATTTATGAACTATCACTTGGAAGCCAATATAATGTAAATGATTAAAGTGAAGCATGAGATGCTTGTAAATGATGCAAGGGTGCATGAGACAAATGTGTATGATGCAAGAATGCATGTGATGCTTGTTAAAGCATGAGCAAAGGTCTATTTGTTGTTGTATATTGATCCATATGTGCGTGAGGTTTTAAAAGTGTATTGAAGTCTTGAGAAGACATGTTTTATAAATGGCAAGTGTTGTAAAGTGATGATTTTGCAAAACATAAATTATGCATTGATGAATGTTGTCCAGCGAGCCTCACTAAGCTTATTGCTTACGCTCGTTTGTTTCAACAATGTAGAGAATTGAACATTAGGAGGCAGCTCAAGAGCAAGAGGAATCCAAGGTTTTTGCCAAAGGAATGTATGTGGCTCACCTTTAGTGTAATAAGAGGCAATGGGTGGGAATTTATACTTTGGAATGCTTGATAATGTTCTCTTTACTTTGAGCATGTTTGTTTGCCTATACTTGAGTTGTAAATGGCCTTTGGAGTTTGGATTTTGGTTTATTTGGAGTTTTGACTTGTTTTGGTTTTTGGTAAACTAGGGAGCATGCCTTTAGTGCCTTTGCCTATGTGTTGGATGCTATGTTTAGGCTATAGCTTTGATATGATGATTGTTGATATGTATCCTTGATGTATGCATGTTGAGGTATGTCCCGGGGTTGAATCGAGTGTGAAAAAGTGTGAAAAACCAGCATTTTCTGCTGTCACAGTGCAGGGTGTATCGAAACACCCTTAACTATTTCGAAACGGAGGCCTGTAATGGCCATAGCGTTTCGGAACAACTAAAGGTGTTTCAGAACATTTTGGCCACTGGAGAGGCCTGTTTCGATACTGGTCTCAGAACACACCCGAGTATCGAAACGGTCAACAACGTTTCGATACAGGTGTTTCGGTACAAGGGTTTGTTGTTCCGAAACGGACGACTGTTGGATGATGGTTTTGAATTGTTCAAGTTTTCATGTTTTACATTTTAGTCCTGAATGTTGTGGATGCAATTGCTTGAGCTTGGAATTTTCTTAATAGTTGAAATTTGACAGAGGAGCATGTAATATAACTAATTACATAATGGTAATCTTAAATTCGGCCAAGTCCTTATATTTTCTGAAAATTACATTTTGGTCCCTAAAATCTGTAAATCGTGCAATTGAGTCCCTAAATGTTTTCCGAACGCTGTGTCCTTCTCTCATATGATTCTTGAGTAATCACATAGGCTTAACGTGCATCTAGAAAAGATAAAAAAGAAAAAAAAGGCTCGTTAATCAAGGTTGACTTTCGGGTTGACTTTGGTTTTCCCCGTGTAATCTTCATAGTTCGGGTCAAACGTCCAGGCCGGGCTAAGGGGGTTACATAATTACAACATAACCCAAATACAAGAGAAATTTAGAACATGTCGGCGGAAAGAAAACCTAAGCTATGCCTAAAGAAAACCTAAGATGTGTATCTTGAAAAACAAAAATATGTGAAGTATATATAGGCCATAGTCTAGGTTAAGTCCTCCTTGGAGTAGAATTCTTCAAAGAGCTTTAGCATTAAATGAAACTTTGAATTCTGACTTCTTTTAGTTGAATTTGGACTTCTTTTCCCGTTGCCTTGCTCCGCAAGTAAGCTCATTCTTCACCTTTGGCGGCTCTATCTGCTGCTCCAAGCGTCAGAAAATTGAGTGGACGACATCGTTAGAATCGGGATTTTCTGCTCTGTCGATCGCACTCCAATTCAGCAACTCCTCATTTTGCTGCCCTGGGCGGCAGACTCACTTTGTTGTCCTGGGTGGCAGGCTCACTTTGTTTTCCTGGGCGGCAGACTCACTTTGCTATCCTGGGCGGCAGACTCACTTTGGTATCCTGGGCGGCAGGTATGGCGGCAGCAGGTCCTCTGCAACGGCTCTCTCTGTGTGGAACTGTTTTAGTACATCTCCCTGGTCTACTACCTCATCATCCTCTCCTCTAGTTTACTCTCCTTCTAACTGCTTCTAGCCCTGGAAAACTAAATCGACACTAAACCAACATCTTTACTTTATCAAATAACAAATATCCAATAAAAGCATTGCAAAACAAAGAATACTGTATTTATGTAATGCATGGCCTAATTATGCCTAAAAGGCACTTGAAAACAACAATAATAGGAGATGGAATGTGCATGAAATATAGAACTTATGGACACTTTACAGCTTCGAGACAACTTAAGCCGCACGAAATGAATTACCCTACTCATGACCTTGAGTTGGCTGTAGTTGTCTTTGCATTGAAAATTTTGAGACGTTATCTCTACGGAGAAAAATGTTATCTCTTTACCGATCATAAAAGCCTCAAGTACCTATTGACCCAAAAGAAGTTGAATCTTCGACAACCAAGGTGGATGGAACTCCATAAAGATTACGATCTTGTCATTGATTATCATTCGGGCAAGGCTAACGTTGTAGCTGATGCACTCAGCCGCAAACCTTTGCCTGGTAAGTATTGACAGTGAATATAGAGTTATATGTATTATATAGTACATTATCTCATTGTAATATCGCTATATTGTAGCGCCTCGAGCAATTAACGCTCACTTGCGGCTTCGGAAGCATCGTTGTCTTGTAGCTGAACTTCAAGATCAGTCTACCATCGTTTCGCGAATCAAGGATTTACAAGAGTAAGATCCTAAACTTCAATCCATTATCCCTCAGTTATCGGACAACCCCAACTTCAGAATTAATTGTGAAAGGCTCTCGTGTTTCCATGATCGAGTCTGTGTACCTAATGATGAACTCTCTACATCGATATTCTCTCTGAAGCTCATTCAAGTTCTTTTTTGTACATCTCAGGTCCGTGAAGATGTATAAGGACCTTCGTGAACTCTATTGGTGGCCGGGCATGAAACATGCCATAGTCGATTACATATTCAAGTGTTTCACGTGTCAACGTGTTAAAGCTGAACATTGTGCTCCTACAGGACTGTTGCAACACATTGATCCCCTGCAATGGAAGTGGGAGAAGATCACTATAGATTTTTTTAGTGGTCTACCTTTAACTCCCACGAAATATGATGTCATATGGGTCATTGTAAATCGTTTTACCAAGTCAACTCATTTTATACCAATTAGAATGGACTACGGTCTCCTTAAATCAGGTGACTTATATATCAAGGAAGTAATCCAACTCCACGGAGTACCCAAGTCCATTATCTCCGATTGAGATCCCCAATTTGCATCTCATTTTTGGAGAACCTTACAAGGAGCTATGGCACCAAAGTTAATCTTAGCACAACCTTTCACCTTCAAACTGACGGTCAGTTAGAAAGGGCAATTCAAGTAATTATCGAAACACTCTTTCATTGAACCCCTGGAAATTTGTATTGCTATTGAACCTTCCTATACAGATTTTGGAAGATATGCTTCGAGCATGAATCATCGATTTTGGTGGAACTTGGGAGAAATCCCTACCCCTTGTTGAGTTTTCCTATAATAATAGCTATCAGGCATCAATCCAAATGTCCCCTTATGAAGCATTGTAAGGTAGGCGATGTTGAACTCCATTGTGCTGGTCTGAACTTGGTGAAGATAAAATGTTGGGCCCTGACTTACTTCGGGAAACTGAAGAACGAGTCACTGTCATTCACGATCGTTTGAAAGCTTCTTTTGATCTAAAAAAGGCTTATGATGACCTCAAAAGACGAGACATTGCGTATGAAGTTGGTGAAAAAGCCTTTCTTAAAGTTTCACCGTGGAAAAAAGTTCTGAGGTTTGGCAAGAAAGGAAAAATTGAGTCCCCGATTCATTGGACCCTTTGAAGTTATTGAAAGAGTTGGCCCCATGGCATATCGATTATTGTTGCCCTCTAAATTGAGTAAAATCCATGATGTTTTTTCATGTATTAATGCTCCAGAAGCATCATTCTGACCCTTCGCACATTGTGGAACCTGAATTTGTAGAAATTCAGCCAAATCTATCCTACGAAGAAGAACCGGTCCAGATTCTTGCAAGATAAGTAAAAAGGCTTCGTAACAAATCTGTACCGTTAGTTAAAGTGCTCTGGAGGAGCCACACTGTTGAAGAAGCTACTTGGGAACCTGAAGAGACCATGAAAGAGCAATATCCGCATCTCTATGATTCAAGTAAAAATTCAAGGATGAATTTTTCTTATGGGGGAGAGTTGTAACACCCTAAAATATGGTCTAATCGAAATTGGGTTACGGTGATTGGAAATTTCACATTGATAAAGTCTAAATATAGTATCGGCTAGTTAATTATTGGTATTGGACTCTAGTTGAGTTAAATCGTTGTTATTGGACCCTATCGAATAATATCAAGACCTAATTTGTGACTAAATTGAGAAAAATGCAAGTTGAAGGGCAAAACCATAGTATAGTGAGAGTTGAGGGACTAATCTTGAGAATAACCCCTCCTCAATCTTATTCTCACCTACGTGGATTAATTTGTGAGCTTTCCTTCAAGTGAAGGAAAGCCATCGGTTGGATTATATGATAGAAAGAAATAAAAAGAGAAAATAATTGGATAAAGATAGAAAGCTTACCCAGTATATTAACAAGCAAGCACCTCCTTCTTCTTCATCTTCTTCTTTGAAGCACACACCTCCATTGGATAGCAACTTTAGTTTAGTTTTTCTTCGATCTATTGTTATCGAATCATTGCCATCGATCGGGTAAGCTAAAATCCTCAAATGATCGTTGGATTCCATGGATGTATCAAGCTTAATCTCAAGCTAGGGTTTTGACTATCCACGGATAATCCATCGTTGTTGTTTATATTGAATTTGGATATCGATTTTGATATCGTTATACTGATTTTGATAGCGTATTATCGATCCTAATAATCTCGCTATCGATTTTCTAGCTTAAGAAGTGGAGAAAGAGGTTTCGTCATCTCCATCGAAAGCTAGAAGCAAGGGCGTTGTCATCCGAGAGTCGTAGGAGCATCGGATTAGAAATGTGAGTGTAGTCGGAGTCTCAGGATTAGGCGAGGAGCCTTCCCGAATCCTTTATAATACGATCTTTTAGCTAACATTACTATTGAGGATATTGCATCGGATTACTAAAAGGATCCATTGGTAAGCATCAGTAAGTTTGTTATTGAACATCGAACATAGTTATTGGCATCGTCATCATGGATTGTCATCGATATAGTTATTTTTTTTGGAAACATTTTAAATAAATCATTGGATATTGATATTGACATTGACATTGAAACTATGAAATATTGATAATATTAAAGTCATTGGTCATAGGAATTATCCTTGAATATTGAATATGGTTATTGACATTGTAACCTTGGATTCGAATGGACATTGGATATAATTGGTATGCCATAGAATTCACTAGCTCAATGTATGGGTGGACTACGGTCCTAAGGTTACAGCCTATATTGATTTAGCGAGGCGGGGGATGTGTATTGGTATTGGTCATATTGGCGAGGCGAAGGGATTGGACCATTCATTGATTTGGCGAGGCGTAGGAATTCACGTATCCACTATCTTGATTCGATCCAAGGATTAACAATGAATTTGATATGTTAAACATTGTATATTGGAACATGGTATTGTTATTAACAAGCATGAGAATATGTACTTGCATTGCTTATTTTTATTATAATGCATTTGACTACTGTGATAAGGTTTTTTCTAAGTCCCACTTTTTGAAACATTTAATTAAAAGGGGATCTTTAAAATTCGAGCTTTAGAAAAACCTTAAAAAATCTTTTTTTGGGTTGGAGTCGCCACCGGCCACTGAGGTAGGCCGGACACCGTAAAAACTAAACCAGAGATTCATTTGAAAGGGTTCATGAGTTGGTTACGTGTGGGGAAGGGTTAGCACCCCATCACGCCCAGAAATCGATACCAAAACAATTGTTGCTTTTAAAATGGTGGAAATTATTTGAAATTTAAAAACGACTTTAATTAGGGGTTCTTAATCGAAAATTGGACTTTAATCGTACGAGCCTTCTCAAGTCGGTGGTTTCGCATTAGTTCGTCATTTAATTAAAAAGGATGATGGTACATCGGACCAAAGACTAAACCGGCATCATATAAGTCTGACTGTCGTGTTAGTTTAGGGATCAGATCCCGTACGTCACCTTTATGCATGACGCAAGCAATTAAAGAATGATGTCATGGTCTTGTTCGTTTTAATTATTTACGAGTTTACCTTTAGACGATTCAAATTAATCCGAATATTCGAGGAATATCCAATAATCTAAGATATTTCAACTCGAATACCTGAATTAATAAGTATCTCATTTTTATAATTAAAATCAATTAATATGCTTATCACAATATTAAAAGTCGCATGCAATGACATTAAAATGCATGTCACGAAAACACACTCGAATCATCATAAAAAGACAAAATATGCACATATTAAAAAACATACATAGCAAAACTATACTAAGCATCATAAACATGCTTAAACAAGATTAGGAAAAAAACCATACAATCACATGTATAAACATGACATGCACCACGAATCATATATCCACATTAAACAAATGTAACAATATGGACAAAAAACATATATTCGATATAAATTAAAAAGGCAAATACATGAATAACAGAATATAATGACAAAAATAAAATGCAAAGAAAAAGATTAACATGCAAACTGACAGGGACCAAAACTGCAATAAATCCATTTAAAAAACTGTATAAAACACGAAATGAGGCCAAATTGAAAGAACGCAGAAAGCCCTAAGGACCAAAACGGTGATTCGACCACCCAAAAATTGATTAGAATGAAAACATGGATGAATTTGAAAAATCTAGAAAACACAGAGGGACCTGGGACGAGGTTTCCAAACGCGAAAGCCCCTGCGCGCGTAATAACAATACGCGGAGGGTTTTAAATATCTATTAAACCAAATTTAAAAGCAAAAAACATTATAAAAACCCGACTTTAATATCATTTGAAGCCTTTCCTCTGTTTTCTTAACCCAAACCCTTAACCAGAGACTCTCCCAACCTTCTCGTCCGAAACCCTAGCTGTCACGGTTCCGGTTGTCGTTGTCGGCGCCGGAACCCTAAAAAAATTCGAAACCTCCTTTTTGACTCTCTAAAAACCCCTAAATGAAACCAGAAGCCTTTCGTTTCAAAACCAACAAACAAAAAACCTTTCGACTATTTTTTTGTTTTAGAAACCCAAATCGAAACTCAAAACCATTTTGAAAACCCCTTTTAATGTTTGCTCCCTACCGGTTCACCACATGTAGTTTCGGGAGAGACCCAAGGGCTTGTCACCGGCAAGGGAAACGACGCGATGCGAAGGTAAAAAAACATAGCTTTCTGTTTTTTTAATATTTTATGCTTCGAAATGAAAGACTGAAAAAAGGTATACCTCGGAAATTTGAGGCTTGTTGCTTGTATTTCTCTGAAACTTTCCGATTACAACTTTTTCTTTTTTTATTACATTGTGGTTTTAGCTTTATATAGCCAAAATATTTACAATATTTCGGATTACATAAATTGAAGAAAAAAAAACTATTGGTTCTGGGGATGTTTTGTTGTTACTTGTCTGTTGAAATTGTGGTTGTTGCCTCGTACGATTTCTGAATTTGATTGCCTCTGAAATTCTGAATTTTTCGTTGTTGCGCATTTCTCTGACATTTTGGTTTTTGTTTGGCTGCATGTGAGGTTCGTACGAGGGGGACCAGAGAGCTCGGCTGGACGACGAGGGGTGATCCCAGCCGTTGGTGGAGATCAGGACGGGCTCGGGTTGATCGAACGGTGCATGTGGGAAGCTGAGTGGTCGGGTGTGATCCATACGCGCGCGTGAAGGAGACAGGGAGCTGTGCGTGCGGCGCGTGGAGGTTCTGGAGGCTTCTCCCCTTGATCGTGGTTGTTGATCTCGATCCGGATCCGACGGCAGAGGTTAATGCGGCGCTAGGGCAAAGGGGCTTCTAGGTTTTTTTGTCCGAAGCTCGATCTGGTTCGTTAGATCTGTCCTAGATCTAACGACTGAGGATGGGCTGCGCGAATACAAAACATAGGGTTAGGGTTTTTTTCAGACTTAGAGTTTTATTATTTGGGCCAACGAGCCTTGTAATTCAGACTTATGTATTTTTTGGGCTTTTAATTGTGCATGGACTGTAAATATAAACCAGACTTATTTTATTATAAATATATTGAGCTTTATTATTTAATGTATATTGAGCTTATGCATATGTATATATATATATCATTTTTCCTTTTCGGTTTTAAGACTTATTTCAATAATAATAATAATAATAATAATATACGGTAATAATATTAATAACTATAATGATAAAATAGTAATAATTATAATAATGATAATAACATAAGTAGATCATAATACTAGTATACGATAATAGCATAAGTAATAATGATAGATAAAGATAGTAATATAGTGATAAAAGTTATGATAATGTTGATGGATAATGAGCAACAATAATAATAATATAATAGATAATACTAGTATATGATAATAGTATAAATAATAGTAAATAGTAATAATAGATACTCTAATAGTAATAATATATATATACTGTTTTTTAATTTGTTATATTTTTATAACAATATATAAAGCACATTATTATTAAAAAAGAAAAATGGGTTAACACCCCGGACAAAATAGGTGATTACAGCTGCCCCCCTTGGCTTATACTTGTGGAACAAGAATAAAGCAAAGGCCATAAGCACCAATTTTTTACGACTTCCCTGTTTGGATCCCGAGTCACCATGCACTTGAACTTATAGCGGTTCGGAAGTCGGTACGGGAAAACGTAACGGTCGCGGAGGCTTGAAGTTGTTTCTCTCATTCTTCAACCCTTCGAAGTCCGCATAAAAGCTCCATTCTCAAAGTGCCCGAACGGATAGGCGGGTTCCATTCTCCAAAAGTCCAAACGGATAGGCGGGTTCCATTCTCCAAAAGCCCGAACGGATTGGCGGGTTCCATTCTCCCAAAAGCCCGAACGGATAGGCGGGTTCCATTCTCCAAAAGCCCGAATGGATAGGCGGGTTCCATTCTCCAAAAGCCTGAACGAATATGCAGGTTCCGTTCTCCAAAAGCCCGAACGGATAGGCGGGTTCCCTTCTCCAAAAGCCCAAACGGATAGGCGGGTTCCATTCTCCAAAAGCCCGAACGGATAGGCGGGTTCCATTCTCCAACAGCCCGAACGGATAGGCGGGTTTCATTCTCCAAAAGCCCGAACGGATAGGCGGGTTCCATTCTCCAAAATCGAACGGATAGGCGGGTTCCATTCTCCAACAGCCCAAACGGATAGGCGGGTTCCATTCTCCAAAAGCCCGAACGGATAGGCGGGTTTCATTCTACTGGGAAAAGCTTTATTATACCTGTCAAAATAGGTAAAAATGATATGATGATGTGAGTTAGCATGCCCCTAATCCTAGGGATGCCTAACTCCAAATGATGCATGAATTATGACATCAAAATTGCTCGGACACTTTCACTCTCCGGGTCGATCGATTTTGACCTTTCTTCTTCTTCTTAATCTCTTTTGGCTTCCTCATCTCTCCCAAATCTCAATTTTTTGGTCTCTTCTCAAAAGACGACTGTTGACTTCCACTGGTCAGAATAGACATAACACTTCTCGCGGTGTTCGCTCTCAAAATATTGCCCCCTACTCAAACTGGGTGCTGAACTTTTCTCTTTGTCTTAACTTAACGCGACGACTTCTCTCTTTTCTCAACATTAGGGGAAGCATGTGCCCCCAAGCCCCTAAACTTTTCTCTTATGTTCATTAAGGTCCATTTCTCATCTTCTGAAGCAATCGAAACATTTCGACAAAAATTCGCTTCAAGTCCCTGAACTATAGCATGTAGAAGTTACTACTGTCCTCACCATGGCCACAGACAAGCTGTCATTTGTATTCATGGCATTGCATTCTAATCTTTACCCCTGAAGCAATGGGAATAAATATTTTTGCATCCACTAAAAATTCAGATTGCATCTTCTGACTTCAAAATGAGATGCATTTTTGAAAACTAGACTTTCTTTTCAAATCACAGATATATCAAGCTAGATCAAATACCCTGAATATCAAGTGCACGAACGACACTATTACGACTTACCAAGGATTGTCTCAAGCAACATGTGTCTAGGCGACCTCGAAAACTGAGCCGATGTCTGGATATGTGAAATACTCTCCAAGATATTTCAGCTTTTAATCAAATAGATTTATCTTATGTAGGCTTCGCCTTTATCATTATTACATCGTCTCAATTGTTTAAGATTTTGGGGAAGTCAACTCATCACATTCCTTTGGCTCGAAATAAATGAAGGAGCAAACAACAAAACCCCGAGCTACTCGGCATTGTCATGATTTGAAAATATTACCATCACTCATGTAGCTAAAGTGAATGGTGCATAGCAACCTTATTGGTCTTTTTGCTACATCGGAGTTCCCCAAAAATTCCACACTCGTATCCAAAAATGCCTATTACCAGGCTTCGAACATTAGGGTGCTTTTGTTATGCTCAAAAAAAATTTCTCTTTCTTTTTTCTTTCTTTTCCTTTTTCTTTTTTCCCTTTTCCTTCCTTTTTTCCTTTTTCTATTTTTTTCTTTTTTTCTCTCTTTTGTCTCTTTTTTTTCCTCTTTTTTTCTTCTTTTTTTAGCACGGAAGATTTCTTGTTATTCTCCCGAAGGCCCTAATTTTTGGTGTACTTAATAGATGACCAAATTAACTTGAAGCGGAAGCCACATATCTATTATCTTCGCAGCTTTCGATTTCCACTAAACACAGGCTGCTCGAAATCAACCTTTGGGGTCAAAGTCAATGTCCCTTGTGTAATTGATATACGA
Organism: Hibiscus trionum; assembly: GCA_030270665.1. NCBI lineage: Eukaryota > Viridiplantae > Streptophyta > Magnoliopsida > Malvales > Malvaceae > Hibiscus > Hibiscus trionum. The sequence goes on from BSYR01000004.1 coordinate 17,493,426, forward strand.
GGACTCAAATAGACAAATATATATACACAAAATGAAGAGGTGATTGAAACATAAAACATAATGCATCCTTTCATTGAAATTTAAACATGCAATCTTAGGCCCTTACAAAAAGGTCTTTGCTACCTCCGGGCAAAGGGTAGCAAAGTTGATTCCATACATTACTTCAGGAAAAAGCTTAAAATGCAATGAAATGAAAACAAGAAAAACCAAGCACAAAGCAAACATGGATGCATTAGAACTCTTGACTACGGCTAAGCTGGCCATCCATTCCAACCCTTAAGCTTCATTGAGGAACTAAATCTCCTTGTTGTCCATCAGTTCCTGAACCAACTGCTTGAATTCTGGACAACTCTGAATCTCATGCCCCAGAGTCTGATGGTACTCACAGAAGGATTTGTGGTTGTCATATGCCCCCTTCAGACCCTTCGCAATTAAGCCCGCTGTGCACAACTGTTCGTACACCCAACTCAGAGGGGACTTGATTTCTGACACCTCCACCCTCACTTTCTTTGCGCCTACCACTTTGAGGGCATTCACGCCTCGTCCTCCATGGTTTGGAAGCGGATTGTTCGTCACATTGGGCTTCTCTAATTCGAGGACCCCGATGTTGATCATGTTTTGCATGAGCTTCTTGAACGCTGTGCAATTTTCTATGGTGTGCTCCGGCACTCCACCGTGGTACTCACAATGCACCTTCTCGTCATACCATGAAGGGTAAGGCCACTGGAAAGGAGTAACATGATATGGGCGAACTAGATCAGCCTCGTATAGGTGCTTGTACACCTCCTTGTATGGCATGGGTAGAGTGGTGAAGGTCATTCTCTCTTGTTCCTTCTTGGGAGCCCTACATTCTCTTCGGTTCGAGCTTTGTGCATTCCCGGTTGCGGCTTGAGGCGGTGAAATTGTGAGGTGCTTAGAAGCCTCGTAGGTACCAATGTTGTTCACCTCATGATCCTTCTTCTTGGATAGCTTTCGGGCATTCTCTCCTCCATCGAACCTACCGCTCTTGATAGCTGCCTCAATACGCTCACCGATCATAACCATATCTGAGAAGTTACCGATAGGGTTGCTTATCATACGGTCATAGATGGTTCTCTTCAATGTATCAACAAACATAGGGGAGATCTCTTTCTCGCGGAGTGGGGGTTGGACATGTGCCGCCACATCTCGCCAACACTGGGCGTATTCACGGAGGCTCTCATTGTGCCTTTGCTCCAAACCTTGTAGCATGAGCCGGTTTGGGAACATATCAGTTATGTGCCTATATTGATCCGTGAAAGCCTTGGTCAAATCCTTCCATGACCTAATCTGAGCACGAGTCAACTGATTGTACCACCTAACCGCGGGGCCCGCTAAACTGTCTTGAAAGCAGTGAATGAGCAACTTCTCATTGTCGATGAAACCCGTCATCTTTCTAAAAAACATAGTTATGTGGGCAGCAGGGCAAGTTGTTTCGTCAAACTTTTCAAACTCCGGTGTCTTGAACTTGGGTGGAATTATCAGATCTGGAACTAAACTGAGGTCTCTAGCATTCATCCCGTATGACCCCTCTTCTCCCTCCTTTTTCCGGAATTTCTCCTCGAGGTCCTTCCGGGTATCTTCTAGTTGCTTCGAGAATTCTGCCTTGACCTTGTTCAAGTTCTCGATCTCATCCAAGTCTGGGACACTATCCCCAACATTTTCCACATGATTAAAAACCAGACCTGATGGAGCATGGGTAAAGACGCCCGCCTGATGTGATGTTGCCCCATCTCCTTGAGTAGCCACTCCTTGCGATGGCTTATGGGTATCGATGACAAAACCAGGGGAATGCGAGGGGTCTACCCTCTCTTGACTAGGGTTTCCAACATCACCCTTTCCTCTTAGCAATTGAGATATCTCTTTCATCGTATCTTTTTGGGACTTGATGATGGTGTCCCTCAAATCTTGCTGAGCTCGCTCCAACTGACCTCTCAAGTCGGCTTCCAACTTAGCAAAACTCTCCTCCATTTGCTTCTTTTGATGGCAAGTAAAGTGTGGGTGCGGAATCTTCGGTAGTCACGAATGATGCCATGACCCCGAATAATGAAATTCCATGACTTTATGATGCAATGCATGATATGTGGTATGCATAACAGAAACAGATGATTGAAGACAACAATAAAAAAAACAATCGAATGCATGGAAATGTTGATTCGACGAACATCCTCATAAAACAAATTTTCATAATGGAGATAAAGTCTTATTACAACGAGGTAAGGAAATAAATACATAGGGTACGATCTTTTTAATATATTTTACTCGTACATTCCCTTTAAACTAGGGTTTCGAAAACTCCGTTGTCATGGACTCTTTTCTCCCGTTGTGAAAGTTTTCAACATTAGATTGTTCTCGAATCAACACCTCGTATAAAAATGCGATGAATATGCAAAAATGATCGAAACAAGGCAAAAAGGCAACTGGATTAGTAACAACAATAATGAACACTGAATACAACAAACAACTGAAAACACACCAAAGCAGATAAACAATTCAAAACCTATTAGCATGAATTCTAATTCTATGGTTAACCGCATGGCTCTAATCGGGGTGGGCTCCCTAGGTTCTCACACATGTGGTTCGGTTCTAACAATGGTACCCGAACCTATCTTATCACCTACTAAGGTAACAAGAACCCCAATTCTTGCCCATTAGCTTGCGAATTGGTTTCGGCTCGAGGGAAAGCACGAACTAGTTGTAACACCCTAATACGTACCCTAGTTCGAACGATAGAAAAACGATGATGATAACGTAAACAATTATAACCTAACTAAGATTGAATTGGTAACTAATAATAATATAAGATAAATATATGAAAATAAGTATAAGTATATGTAAATTGTGGCTGATAATCAAAGTTAAAAATAAGCATAAATTATATTAATTCCACTTAGTGGAATATACGTGGCTAAGTAAAAGACCAAGAGTCCATAGAAAGGACCATACTCGGCCACTATCACAAAAGGGTAAACAAGTGTAAAATTCAGCCATTATCATCTTATTCCTTCATCACTCTTAGCTAAAAATCAGTGAAAAACAAGAGAGAAGATTGAGCTTGGTTGCTGGAAATTAAAGGGAAAATACATGCATGTTGATTCCATAGCTCAAGTAAGTGTTTGTTAGTCATTTGATGTTGTTCTTGAGATTTATGGTTTATTTTGATGATTTTGATTATGAATAATTGCTGGAAAAATACTTAGAAATGTGATATATTGTGTAAAGTTTGCTCGGTTCTTGAATTTAGGATGAATTTCTGGAAATTAAAGCATGAACATGAACTTAGGTATGAATCTGCCCAGATTCGTACTTGTATGATACCCTGTAGAAATCTGGAAAATTGAGCATGTTAGAATCATTTCTGGAAACAGTGTTCTTATACAAAGTTGTAGAGGACAAAATGTTACATGAAATAGAGGTATGATTTGCTCAAAAATGTTAAGTATAGGTCTCTGAATTGTTGTTAGAAGTTGACTGGACTGAAACTGAATGAATTTGGAATTTGTTGGACTAAATTGTGAAATTCGAAATGTTTAGGGGTCAAAATGGTGTTAATAAATTCTGAAAATTTATGCTTGAAACAGGGGAGTCATGGAATGAATAAAAATTTAATGGCCAAGCTTGAATTAAGTCCCAATTGATAGGTTAAATGCATTTAGATCACATAGAGGATTAAAATGGATTAAAAGTGACTGCTTTGTAAAAAAATTGTTAAAATGAGGACTTGAATGCTCTGTTTTTAAAGATGTTAGAACTTCATTGTTATGTTAATACATGTAGGTTAATGTGATTAATAGCTTAGAATCAAATGAATTGTGAAATATAGGATTTAAATGCACTAAAGTCACTAAGTTAAGCTTGGACAGATTAGGGCCTGAAATTGGCCTGTTTTCAAATGTAAAACTGTATTAACTGGGAAATGCTAAAAATATGATCCTTACATGGTTTTAAAGGTGTGTTTATAAGCTTTCCAGAATAGTATGATATGCCTTATTTGGATTAGGGAATAAAAAGTTATGGACAGATTAGTGGATAATGCTCAAAACTACCATGTTAAACATCAATCAACATCCAAAATACAACTTAACTCGTCCTTATACCTCCAGCTATAACAGAACACCAAAAACACCTCAAAAACTACCATTTTCATAAGCAAAAACTTAGGAAATTCAACCTATCCGGGATTGCATTGATAAAACATCATTTCAACATCATTAGACATCCAAAATACATTAAAGAATCATCTCAAAACAGAGCCCAATCAATCTCAACGAAATTCTTTAAGATTTCCTCCAAATCTTGAGTTTTAAGCCAAAAACAAGTTTCTAACATTAAAACCATTTATAAAACTTAAATTAAGGATTGAAAACTTGGGAATTTCAGTAAAGAACTGAGTATTTAGAGGAGAAGAACAATCTTACCTCTAAATGGTGATTTCTCCTTGATTTGAGCCAATTTCCTTGAAAATTCAATGAGGAAATCAAAAGGATTTAATGCAAGATTGTTTAGGAACTAATTGATGATAGAAATCTCATCAATTGAAGTGAAAATCAATGCAAAAGTTGCTAGAGAAATAGTGTTTGGATGATGGAATTTTGAGAGAAAAAGGAATGAGAAAAATTTAGGAAAAGGTAGTTATGAAATTCCAAAAAGTAGTTTCCCTTTTCATTTAATTAATTCACCCAAATTAAGGAAAAATCTGGAGAAATCATTTTTGGGTAAATTAGCTCCGTAAAGATTCAAAGTTTCAATCCTTACAAAAAAATCACCACTAAACTTTTCAAAAATCGCATTTTAGTCACTACACATAAATGTAGCATTTCCAAACCTTATTTTGCAAAATTGATTTCACCACTGTCTTATATATATTAAAAGAGGATTTTTAGATATTTTTCCATATTTTTAAAACATCCCAAACTAGGCTTTCCCTAAAACCTCCTTTTATATTCGAACCGAAAATCAGACCGGTCCGGTTCAGACCCTAAACTTCCAAGCCCAAAATTGGGGTGTTACAACTCTCCCCCCATTAAGAAATTTCGTCCTCAACACCACGATGCTTCCACAACACCTTAACCAATTCAATGGTCTTGCCACGAAGAACTTTACTGTCCAAATCAGAATTTCAACCGGCTCCTCATCATAGGTCAAGTCAGGATTCAACTCCACTTCCTCCACAGGCATAACATGCGAAGGATCCGATCTATACTTCCGAAGCATAGAGACATGAAACACATCATGAATCTTTTCCAACTCTTGCGGTAACCTCAGCTTGTACACAACAGGACCCACACGTTCAATCACCTCGTATGGTCCAATATACCTAGGGCTCAACTTACCCTTCCGGCCAAACCTCATCACCTTCTTCCAAGGCGAAACCTTCAAGAACACACGGTCACCTACCGCAAACTCATTCTCCTTACGCTTCAAATCCGCGTAAGACTTCTGTCGATCAAAAGCCACCTTTAAACGCTCACAGATGAGCTTCACCTTCTTGGTGGTTCCTTTCAACAAAGCCGGCATTGAAACCAACTTCTGACCTGTTTCAGCCCAACAAAGAGGAGTTCTGCACTTCCTCCCGTACAAAGCTTCATAAGGTGCCATTTGAATACTTGCCTGGTAGCTATTGTTATAAGCAAACTCCACCAAAGGCAAATGCTTCTCCCAAGAACCCTGAAACTCAATCACACAGCACCTCAACATATCTTCCAGCACTTAGATAACACGCTCAAACTGTTCATCTGACTGTGGATGATATGAAGTACTGAAATTCAGCCGTGTACCCAAAGCTTGATGCAAACACTCCCAAAAACGCGATGTAAACCTCGGATCCCTATCCGATACTATAGACTTTGGCACACCATGCAGTCGCACAATCTCAGCAATGTACAACTCTGCAAGCTTGTCCAAGGTATAGGTAGTATGCACAGGTAAGAAATGCGCACACTTCGTAAGGCGATCCACAATCACCCACACCGAATTCTTTTTCGATGGCGACAAAGGCAAACCAGACACAAAGTTCATGGTAATCCTTTCCCACTTCCACTCAGGAATCCTCAACGATTGCAACAACCCAGAAGGAAACTGATGCTCAGCCTTAACCCGCTGACAAACCATGCACTTACTCACGTACTCCGCAACATCCTTCTTCAAACCCACCCAATAGTACTTATCCTTAAGATCACGATACATCTTTGTACTACCAGGGTGCATAACAAAAGGACTGCTATGAGCCTCAGTCAGAATAGTACGCCTCAACTCTGTATCATTCGGCACTACTATCCGACTCCCAAAACATAGAACCCCGTCATCATTAAAGCAAAAATCTGATGGTCTATCCTCAGCAATATCCTGAACATGTGGCACCAAAGAATCATCCAACAATTGCTTATCCTTTATCAACTGAACCAAAGATGGTTTCACTTGCAATTCAGCCACAAGACCCCCATCTCGCGTAATACTCAAGCTGGCAAACATAGCCCTTAACTCCACTGCCACCTTTCTACTCAAGGCATCCGCTACAACATTAGCTTTTCCCGGATGGTACTCGATCGTCAGATCGTAATCTTTAAGCAACTCCACCCAACGTCGTTGCCTAAGATTCAACTCTTTCTGAGACTTCAGATATTTCAAACTTTTGTGATCCATGTACATAGTACACTTCTCACCGTAAAGGTAATGTCTCCAAATCTTCAAAGCAAAAACCATCGCAGCTAACTCAATATCATGCGTAGGATAATTGCGCTCATGCACCTTCAACTGGCGCGATGCATAAGCCACCACCTTACCCTCTTGCATCAACACACACCCCAAACCAACATAGGATGCGTCGATGTACACTACAAACTCTTTCCTTGATTCAGGTTGAACCAAGATAGGAGCTTGTGTCAAAGCTGCCTTAAACTTCTCAAAAGCTTGTTGCCTTGCTTCTGTCCACTCAAACTTGATATCCTTTTGCAACAACTTCGTTAAAGGTGCAGCAATCTTTGAAAATCCATCCACAAACCTCCGATAGTATCCTGCCAACCCAAGGAAACTACGGACTTCATGAACAGACTTAGGAGGCTTCCAATTCATCACCGCCTCAATCTTCTGAGGGTCAACACGAATCCCCTCAGTAGAAACCACATGACCAAGGAAAACAACTTCCCTAAGCCAGAATTCGCACTTGCTCAGCTTAGCATAAAGCTGATTCTCCAATAGCGCCTGCAACACAATCCGCAAATGCCCCTCATGCTCCTCCTCAGTACGAGAGTACACAATGATATCATCAATGAACACCACAACAAACTTGTCCAAATATTCATGGAACACTCTATTCATCATGTCCATAAAAGCTGCAGGAGCATTCGTCAAGCCAAACGGCATCACAAGGAACTCATAATGCCCATACCTCGTCCTAAAAGTTGTTTTTGGCACATCCACATCCTTCACCTTAAGCTGATAATAACCTGACCTTAAGTCAATCATAGAGAACACAGCCGCTCCCCGAAACTGATCAAAAAGATCATCAATCCTCGGCAAAGGATACCGATTCTTGATAGTCAACTTGTTCAGCTGACGATAATCGATGCACATTCTCATAGTGCCATCCTTCTTCTTCACAAACAAGACCGGTGCACCCCAAGGTGACACACTCGGCCGAATGAAACCACGATCAAGAAACTCCTGACGTTGCGTCTTCAGCTCTTTCAACTCCTTAGGTGTCATTCGGTAAGGAGTAATGGACACTGGAGTTATGTTTTCATACAACTCAATCCCAAACTCCACCTCTCGACTAGGAGGCAATCCAGGTAACTCCTCCGGAAACACTCCAGGAAACTCTCGCACAGTTCTGATATCTTGAACTCGCAACTCCTTAGGGCTAGGATTCATAACAAAGGCTAGATAAGCCTCACAACCTTGCCTCAGCATTTGGCTTGCTTCCAACGAAGACACCACATTGGCAAGAAACTTCACATTCTCACCAACCACCACTACCTCGTAATCATCCGCAAGTTTCAACGAAACTCGCTTGCTCTCAAAATCCACTACAGCTCGATGTTCAATAAGCCAATCCATTCCAAGGATTATATTGAAACCATCAAATGGCAATTCCATGAGACCAACAAGAAAAACATGGTTTTGCACCTCCAAGGAACATCTTCTATACAACTTTCGTGTTACGACGGTCTCCCCAAAGGAACTAGTTACACGCATACCAACATCCAAAGACTCAACAGGTAAACCAAGCAATTGATCATGTTCACGCAATATGTATGAGTGTGTAGATCCAGAATCAATCAAGGAAAGTAATGACAAGGATTGCAAAGTAAAGGTACTTGCGATCACATCTGTATCATTCCTTCCCTCACGCTGAGCATACACTCGAGCCTGGCCACCACCCTCAGGTTGAACAGCCACCACATGCGCCACATTCCTCCGACCTTCATCTCTGCGCTGGAAGTTACCACGGCCGTGACCACGACCTCTCTGTGGTGCAACTACCCCAGGAGCACGTCCCTGACCACCACCGGCTAACAAAGGACACTCTCTCCTCATGTGGTCTGCCGAACCACCATTCCAGCATGAATTACCGGTCACTGCTACAGGAGCCTGAACCTCCCTCGCTGCTCGAGGACAATCTCGCCTCATATGGCCACGAGATCCACACGTTCATCACGTGTTCTGATCAGCTCTCATCATATCTCCCTGAACATGCGCACCATGTCCTCCACCACCACGCCTAGCAGAAGACTGATACCTCTTATCACGTCCTCTCTTGTTCCGTCCACCACCGAAACTATAATCAGCAGCTCTTTTACCCGAACTAGAACTAACGCCTCTGGAAGACAAACCCAAGTTCTGCTCAATGTCCTTCGCTCTACTCACCAACACATCAAAATCTGTATACTCAGCAGCAAGCATGAAAGTCTTTACGTCCGTCACCAAACCATAACAGAAACGTTCACACCTCTCCCGCTCATCAAGGATTAGCTCAGGTGCGTACTGGCTAAGGTGAACAAACTGGATCTCATACTCAGCCACCGTCATGCTTCCTTGCACAAGAGACATGAATTCTCTTTTCTTTCATCTAGGTATCGCACACCTAGATACTTTCGCTTGAACGCGTTCAAGAAGAACGTCCAAGTCACATCATTGTCCTCTATTCCAGAAACAGTGGTCGTCCACCACGTATACGCATCATCATGCAGCAGCGACACCACACAACCCAACTTCTGCGCATTACTGCAATTCATTTGCCCCAAAATCCTCTTGGTGCTTTCCAACCAAGATTCAGATCCTTCAGGAGATAAACCTCTGAACTCAGTCCCTCCCAGACTGTGAAGACGTTCCAAAGGTAATCTCGTGTTAGCATCACCCTGATGCGCAACTCCGTGAGCTCCAGCTACTGCTGCCTGAAAGGCTCCAGCAATAGCCTGAATCAGCACAGTCAAGTTAGGAGCAGCTTGCCCCTGCACACCTTTAGGTCCAGCGACCCCAGCACCAGCACCAATACCAGCATTATCACCTCCAGCACCATCACCGCCGGGTGGTCCACCACCAGGGGAGGAGATAAATCCACAACATTCTCAGCATTTTCCTCATTTTCATTATGAGCCATAGCTCTCGTATTCATCCTCATCTCTCTACGAGGCCCCATTTATAAAAACAATGCACTGACACAAATGCAATAAACATAATTAGGCTCAACAAGGTAAGTAATCCAAGTACTCAAGCTCATTTTCCAAAAACAATTCCTTTCATTAGTTTTGATATGGCAATGGGTTCCCCTAACATGTTTCAACATAGCATAGCATCACAATTGCAACCATATATCACAATTCATAAAACATTCCTTCACTCAAAAGATCCATCATGCAAAAACACATACATCACCCACATAACAATTCCCAATTACACGAGAACTAAGCTCTGATACCACCAAATGTAACCCCCTTAGCCCGGCCTAGACGGTTGACCCGAACTACGAAGATTACACGAGAAGACCAAAGTCAACTCGAAATTCAACCTTGATTAGCGACCCTTTTTTTTCTTTTTAGTCTTATCTAGATGCACGTTAACCTTAAGTGAGCACTCATGAAACATTTATGTGTAAAGCACGACGATCGGATTTCAGAGAGGGACTCGATTGCACAAAACACAAGTTTAGGGATCAAATTGCAAATTCTGTAAAATGAAAAGGTCATAACTGATTTTAAAGTTACCAATATTAAATTAGTCTTATTTCATGCTTCCCTGTCAAATTTCATCTTATTTGGACATCTCGAACTCATACAATTGCAATTAGAACTTTCGGGACTAAAATGTAAAGCTTGCATACTTCAACACCATTCAAATCAGTGCCCAACGGTCACCTGTTTCGAAACGGCTTTGACCGTTCCGAAACACGGGTTCATTCCGAGACTGGTTCCGAAATAGGGCCTTCCAGTAGCCAAATCGTTTCGGAACAACCTCCAGCCGTTTCGAAACATGAAGGCCATTACAGGCCCCCGTTTCGAAACGCCAGTGCCTGTTCCGATACGGTTTGCCCAGAAGCTGTAGATTTTACTGGTTTTTCATACATAAGCCCACTCAAACACAACCAAATGACTTTCTAATCATGCCAACAAGTCATCATACATATATAGAGCATGATTGTACCTCCTAAACACATTCATAGCATCAAACATGGAATCTCACATGTCTATAGGCATGCTTCCTATTATCCAAAACCAAGCACTCAACCAATCTCCAAAACAAGCATTAAAAGGCCACTTACAAATTCAAACCATCAAAAACAACATGCCACAACCTAGGGAGTTCGACACATCTCCCAAAACACAAACTTAGGTTCTCATTGCCAAATTACCAAAACTAATAGTGTATGAAAACATCACCATACATGAGCTTGGTTTCCCTTGGACACTCTAGCCTCCTTGTTGCCCTTAAACACTTCAATTATCTGCATTATTGGTACAAGAGAGAGAGCGTAAGCACAATTGCTTAGTAGGCATGCTCTAAAGGAAAACAACACAATAATGCATTTTAGAAAAACACTTTCAACAAAGCTTTTAAACACAAGCTCATCTCTTTTCATGCAACCTTGCATACTTTACAAGCATCTCATGCTTCATTACATTCAACCCAACATATTGACTTTCAAGTGATAATTCATAACCATTTACAACACAAAACACAATCGGATACGCGGATTACAAGCGTTGTCCCATACGCTTCATACACATTACCGAACAACATAAGGTGGAGTTTACCGGTACAATCACAACCCCTCAACACCCGTGATGGAGTTTAATGGTACAATCACAACCCCTCCACATCACTCATTGGTAGTTGTATAATTCCACTAACGAGTGCAAGGGACACATGACACAAGATCCACACACGGACTTTTAACCACCGTTGTGATCTTACCTCACTCGTTAGGGTACTTGGATGGAGTTTACGGTACAACCACAACCCCTCAACATCCAAGGCGACTTTATTCACGGTGCACCCAATCCTATAGCCGGCTAACTATATCTGATTCAAGCACTTTAAAACCAATTCATCACTTGCCAATATACATCAAATACCATCATCAATTCACTATTTTAAAGCATTAAACAAAGCCATTAAACACCATGCATCATTACCAATTTAACACCATGCCAAAACAAGGATCTCTTACCTTGAGCATCCTTCAACACATGGCTTTCAAAACCAGCATTAACCATGCTAAAACATGCTTTCAAAACAGAATTTAAACATGCAATTTATAACTAATGCATCAAGCTACTTCATAACACATCCGAGGGAGTTTTTCCGAAAACATACTCTTGAGCTTAGCTAAGTTGTTTAGAATTAAACTAAGCTCCCAAAACCTCCAAATAATCGTTTCAAAGCTGAAAACCCAACTCCACTCACCGATTACGTTTCACACGCTTGCCGAAATGCCAATCAAGCCTCCGGATCAACTCCAATAGTGTCCGAAGATGACTCCCCTATTTTAAACACATCAAAGCAGAGGATTAATACATCATCATGCATTGAAATCTTAGAGCATGATTTTGCTGGTTTTTCATACATAAACCCACTCAAACACAACCTAATGACTTCCTAATCATGCCAACAAGTCATCATACATATATAGAGCATGATTGTACCTCCTAAACACATTCATAGCATCAAACATGGAATCTCACATATCTATAGGCATGCTTCCTATTATCCAAAACCAAGCAATCAACCAATCTCCAAAACAAGGATTAAAAGGCCACTTACAAATTCAAACCATCAAAAACAACATGCCACAACCTAGGGAGTTCAACACATCTCCCAAAACACAAACTTAGGTTCCCATTGCCAAATTACCAAAACTAATAGTGTATGAAAACATCACCATACATGAGCTTGGTTTCCCTTGGACACTCTAGCCTCCTTGTTGCCCTTAAACACTTCAATTATCTGCATTATTGGTACAAGAGAGAGAGCATAAGCACAATTGCTTAGTGAGGCATGCTCTAAAGGAAAACAACACAATAATGCATTTTAGAAAAACACTTTCAACAAAGCTTTTAAACACAAGCTCATCTCTTTTCATGCAACCTTGCATACTTTACAAGCATCTCATGCTTCATTACATTCAACCTAACATATCTGATTCAACACAAAACACAATCGGATACGCGGATTACAAGCTTTGTCTCATACGCTTCATACACACTACCGAACAACATAAGGTGGAGTTTACCGGTACAATCACAACCCCTCCACATCACTCATCGGTAGTTGTATAATTCCACTAACGAGTGCAAGGGACACATAACACAAGATCCACACACGGACTTTTAACCATCGTTGTGATCTTACCTCACTCGTTAGGGTACTTGGATGGAGTTTACGGTACAATCACAACCCCTCAACATCCAAGGCGACTTTATTCACGGTGCACCCAATCCTATAGCCGACTAACTATATCTGATTCAAGTACTTTAAAACCAATTCATCACTTGCCAATATACATCAAATACCATCATCAATTCACTATTTTAAAGCATTAAACAAAGCCATTAAACACCATGCATCACCATGCATCATTACCAATTTAACAACATGTCAAAACAAGGATCTCTTACCTTGAGCATCCTTCAACACATGGCTTTCAAAACCAGCATTAACCATGCTAAAACATGCTTTCAAAAACAGAATTTAAACATGCAATTTATAACCAATGCATCAAGCCTCCAAATAATCGTTTCAAAGCTGAAAACCCAACTCCACTCACCGATTACGTTTCGCACGCTTGTCGAAACGCCAATCAAGCCTCCGGATCAACTCCCATAGTGTCCGAAGATGACTCCCCTATTTTAAACACATCAAAGCAGAGGATTAATGCATCATCATGCATTGAAATCTTCAGCCAACACACCTACACTCGCTGATCTACCCAAAACCAACATTTCGGCTACCAAACACAACCGAAAACACCTCCAAATCTTTCACAACTTAACCCAGCCAAAATCCATTACTTCTAACCATTTCTAAACATCAATCAACATCCACAATACACCTTAACTCGTCCTTATACCTCCAGCTATAACAGAACACCAAAAACACCTCAAAAACCACCATTTTCATAAGCAAAAACTTAGGAAATTCAACCTATCCGGGATTGCATTGATAAAACATCATTTCAACATCATTAGACATCCAAAATACATTAAAAAATCATCTCAAAACAGAGCCCAATCAATCTCAACGAAATTCTTTAAGATTTCCTCCAAATCTTGAGTTTTAAGCCAAAAACAAGTTTCTAACATTAAAACCATTTATAAAACTTAAATTAAGGATTGAAAACTTGGGAATTTCAGTAAAGAACTGAGTATTTAGAGGAGAAGAACAATCTTACCTCTAAATGGTGATTTCTCCTTGATTTGAGCCAATTTCCTTGAAAATTCAATGAGGAAATCAAAAGGATTTAATGCAAGATTGTTTAGGAACTAATTGATGATAGAAATCTCATCAATTGAAGTGAAAATCAATGCAAAAGTTGCTGGAGAAATAGTGTTTGGATGATGGAATTTTGAGAGAAAAAGGAATGAGAAAAAATTAGGAAAAGGTAGTTATGAAATTCCAAAAAGTAGTTTCCTTTTTCATTTAATTAATTCACCCAAATTAAGGAAAAATCTGGAGAAATCATTTTTGGGCAAATTAGCTCCTTAAAGATTCAAAGTTTCAATCCTTACAAAACAGTAACCACTAAACTTTTCAAAAATCGCATTTTAGTCACTACACCGAAATGTAGCATTTCCAAACCTTATTTTGCAAAATTGATTTCACCACTCTCTTATATATATTAAAAAATGATTTTTAGATATTTTCCATATTTTTAAAACATCCTGAACTAGGCTTTCCCTAAAACCTCCGTTTATATTTGAACCGAAAATCAGACTGGTCCGGTTCAGACCCTAAACTTTCAAGCCCAAAATTGGGGTGTTATAATGTGTCACGCGTAGACTCGATTGCCTTGTTCATTAATCATCCAAGGCAACATATTTAAAAGTTACATGTCTTGAAAGATAAGTACCTAAATGATAAGTACCAATGAAATGAAATTGATATGCCTACTTGCCTTGTATATGCTAATGCTTTTAAATGATGCTTGTTGTTGTATATGATAATGTTTTGATCGATACTTGCTGTATGAATGAACATAAAAGTATGTTGTTTATGTTGCATCAATGGTTACTTGAAATGGTTACAAGATTAGCTAAGTCTACTGATGCATGATGGACTAGCTAGGTGAACTTTGATTAAAGGCTAGTTAGGTAACCTTAAAGATTGAATAATGCTCTAAAAGATAGAAATTAGTAAAGTTTAGGGCTTCCTCACTAAGTACATACCTTGTACTTATCACTCTTTTGTTACCTTCTTCCAAAAATTTCAGGTACTAGTCCCGAAATCTAGTCGATTGTCTTAGAGAGCTGACCTTGAAGTCCAAGCACAAGTATGACTCTTTTGGATATCTTAGTTGGTGGCATATATGTATATAAGTGTCACATGCATATGATACATGTACTTTGGGTGTTTGACATGTAATTGTTAAGTTTAAGACTTGGTTTGGTTATGTATATATATAAGTAAGTATAAGCTTGTTTTGTAATAATTATATGTTGACATATAATGGTTGCATTATATATATATGGGTTGTGTATGATTAAAGTGTTGATATGTGATTTTCAAATGCTATGTGTTATCTAGATATCATGTTATTCAAATAGATGAATGTGAACATGTAAGATCGTGCTTGTTTAGATTATCAAATTGTACCTAGATTTCCTAATAGGTTATATGCATCATTCGAATGACTCCTTATGTAATAGTGTTCATGGTGTATGATTCTTATATGCCTATGTTTTTATAGCACCATTCGAATATAATGTTTTATGTATATGATGTATGCTATAGTTTGTCTTGATTACTAAGGATAGTGATATATGTATATGCTTCAAATTGTGAAAGTAGAATGTCTATTAATATGCCTTGATTTAGCTTGAGCTTTAGATGGTTATATACAAGTGTACATGTTTTTTAATGGGTTAATATGAATATATATCATGATTCTAAGAATAAAAAGTTAGCATTTGAACTTAGAGGTTTTCTTGATGTAATTCGAACATGGTCTTATTAGGCTTAGGTGATTTTATAATGTTAAGAATTGTATACATGTGGTTATGCTATGTTATGGTATTAGTCCAATATGTTATAAGTATAAACTTGGTTAGTATAAGATACTTAAATTTTGTGGATAACATGTTTTTAAGTTCATATGTTAGTATGTTAAGTTTGATAATATACAAGCTGCATGGCTTTGATTGATATTGTTTCATGTTTTGTTTCGATTGATTATTTGTTCTGAACCATTCGTTATATGTCGTAACATCTCTCGCTCCTAAACCGGGTGAGGGGTGTTACATAAATTGGTATCAGAGCTTTAGGTTATAGATCCTAAAATTTGTCCAAATATGTCATGCATCATATAGGATTTCACTATGCCACCTAGGAGTCTTATATTGAATTATTTGTGACTTCGCTCTCTAATTCCGAACTTTCCTCTGAATTCCTTATAAAATGTCTGCTACCAACTTAGCTCAAGACGATGAGAGTCCCCAAGGATCTTCTACTAAGAACGGGGATATCGTTGCAATGCGACCCCCGGTTGAACCTGAACAACCTCGAGAGCAACCTCGAGTACAAGTCCCTCCTCTTTTGGACAATGCGACCATCGAAACTGTTCGTCGGGAATGTTTTATCAGTTTCAAAGAAATATTTGATCACTTTGCAACGGGTGTACGAGCAGCCCCGGTTGTTGTTGCACCATATCAAGCCCCAATCGACAAGCTCGCTTCATACCGAGCTACTCCTTTTAGTGGCCTTGATATCGAGAAACCGGAAAAAGGTGAGCAGTGGCTCGATAAAACTATCCAGATCTTGACTAAGCAACTCAAATGTTCCGATGATCATAAACTCGAGTGTGCAGTCTCCTTATTAACCGAAGACGCTTTAAGCTTGTGGGAAACCATGATTCCGACTACCCCTGCTGAGTCAGTGACCTGGGACTTCTTCGTTGATGAGTTTAAGAAGAAGTTCATTAGCGAACAATATCTAGCCGACTGCAGAAATAAATTCCTGTACTTGAAGTAGGCCAATCGGCCGATTGAACAATATGTTGCTG
This sequence comes from Hibiscus trionum, assembly GCA_030270665.1. Lineage (NCBI taxonomy): Eukaryota > Viridiplantae > Streptophyta > Magnoliopsida > Malvales > Malvaceae > Hibiscus > Hibiscus trionum. The sequence goes on from BSYR01000004.1 coordinate 17,510,155, forward strand.
ATTTCTACAAATACTGCAAATACAGAGCTGCTTACATTAAGACTGAAGAAGAGAAATGTCGTAAGTTCGTCGGTTGTCTGAACGACGAGCTAAAACCGATGTTCACTGCTCTTGGTCTCACAAACTTTCAAACTCTTGTGAACCGAGCTATTTCTACTGAAGCTAAGATGAGGGTCGCAGAAAAGCGAAAGAGTAGTTATCGTCCGGACAAGGGTAAGAAAGGTGACAGTAAGTCCCCGTGGTCGAAGAGGCTGAAGCACCAGAATGAGTCCTTCTCTACTTATTCACCTGTTACTCAGAATGATTATCGACCTCCATCCTCAAACAAGATGGAAATTCTGGTGGTTTCTGTTAACAGCACCAGAAAATATGAAAGGACACCTACTTGCAAATTCTGTCAAAAACAGCACTTCGGCCAATGCCGATTTCAGTCTAATCTATGCTGCGCCTGTGGAGGCAATGATCATTATATTCGTGACTGTCCGAAGAAGGATGACCAAACTTCTACTCGTCACTCTAATCTGAACCCGACACCATCTGGTCGAAACAAGAACCCGAGACAAGCTCAATTGGGTAATCAGGGGAAAGGCAACGCTGCTCATTCAAAAGCCACTACCTATCAGGAATCTCGAGCTCCAGCTCATGTCTATCACATTCGTGGCAAAGAAGAAGAAGAGTCTCCCGATGTCATTGCGGGTACGATTGAACTTAACCTTAAACCTGTTTACGCTTTGATAGATTCGGGATCAACCCATTCATTTATATGCTCATACTTGTTAGATGAACTTAAATTGAAACCTAAAACTGTACAAACTGGGCTAATTGTTTCAAACCCTATAAGAGGTAGTATGCCTATAAATTTGATTTGTAAAGACTGTCATATAACAATCATAAATGTACCCTTTCCTTGTAATCTTTATGTGTTGCCTAAATGTGAATTTGATCTAGTTTTAGGACTAGACTGGTTGGGAAAACATGAAGCCTGGGTAGACTGTCAAAACCGTTGGTTGTATTTACGGGGTTTAGGAAAAGAATCCATTCTGTTGATAGACAAGAAACTGACTACTATTTTTGCTGCTATGGCATTACAAGATGAGCTTGATTTCGGTTTTCCAGAAATGCTTGTTATATCTGAATTTGCTGATGTTTTTCCTGAGGAACTCCCTGGTCTTCCTCCAACTCGGGAAGTCGAATTTAAGATTGAAGTTCAACCCGGAACTAATCCTATGTCCATTGCTCCCTATCGTATGGCACCGGTTGAACTGAAAGAATTGAAGAAGCAGATACAAGAGCTCGAAGACAAGGGATTCATTCGACCGAGCATCTCTCCCTGGGGTGCCCCTGTTTTGTTCGTGAAAAAGAAAGACGGTTCGATGTGGCTCTGTATCGATTACCGACAATTGAACAAAGTCACTATCAAGAACAAGTATCCGCTACCGAGAATCAAAGATCTATTTGATCAACTAAAAAATGCAGCCGTGTTTTCCAAGATTGATCTTCGGTCCAGATACTACTAAATGAGGGTAAAAGAAGAAGACGTGCCCAAAACAGCCTTCCGAACTCGATATGGACATTACGAGTTTCTAGTGATGTCGTTCGGTCTAACAAACGCCCCTGCTGCATTCATGGATTTGATGAATCGAGTATTCAAGCCCTATCTCGACAAGTTCGTTGTCATATTTATCGACGACATCCTTGTTTACTCCCGGAACAAGGAAGAACATGTTGATCATCTTCGGATTGTACTTCAAACGCTCCGAGATCGCCAATTATACGCCAAGTTTACTAAGTGTGAATTTTGGTTATCCGAAGTTTCATTCCTCGGACACATCATTTCTGCCGATGGAATCAAAGTAGACTCTAAGAAAGTAAAATCTATTCTTGATTGGAGACCTCCGAGAAATGTGAGTGAGATCCGAAGTTTTCTTGGCTTAGCCGATTATTACCGAAGATTTGTGAAGGGATTCTCGGTGATTGTCGCACCGTTAACTAAACTCCTCCGAAAGGTTGTAACCTTTGAGTGGTCGAAAAAGCAGCAACAAAACTTCGACCAACTCAAACAAGCTCTGACACATGCTCTAGTCCTTATTTAACCCGAATCGGGTAAAGAATTCGTTGTGTACAGCGATGCATCACACTTGGGCCAAGGTTGTGTTCTGATGCAAGAAGGCAACGTGATTGCATACGCCTCTCGACAATTGAAGCCGCACGAATTGAATTATCCTACTCACGATCTCGAGCTTGCGGCCATTGTGTTTGCACTCAAAATTTGGCGGCACTATCTGTATGGTGAAAGATGCAAGTTGTTCACTGATCACAAAAGCCTGAAGTATTTGCTCACTCAAAAGGATTTGAACCTTAGGCAAAGAAGATGGTTGGAGTTACTCAAAGATTACGACTTGATCATAGATTATCATCCCGGAAAAGCCAACGTCGTTGCCGACGCTCTGAGTCGAAAACCGAATCTCGGTATGTTATTCAAATCTGAGAACAATTCATTCTTAAGCTTAAAGCATTTTTTCGAATTCTTTCTTGGTAGTCAAGGAAGAAAATCGAACTCTCTCTTGCTTATTAAGTAACAATTCGATAGCTTCCTTAATCATTAAGTAAAAGTTTGGAATCATACCTTGAATTGTAAGTAAAATCTCTAATTTTGTTATTCGTAGCTACCTTGGCTATCAACGCTCATTTCCGGCTATGCAAAACTCGGAATTATCTGAATGAACTTCAAGTTCAATCTACTCTAATCACCAGGATCAAAGAACTTCAACAAATTGATCCGGAACTTCAGAAAATAAATTCTAAGCTTGAGTCTAATCCTGACTTCTCTGTTAAGTCGAACGGTCTTTTATACTTCAAAGATCGTATATGTGTCCCTAATAATAAAGAATAAAAAGATGAAATCCTACAAGAAGAGCACCAAAGTTCTTTTTCGATCCACCCTGGATTAGTTATGATGTAAAAGGACCTCAAGCCCTTGTATTGGTGGCCAGGAATGAAAACGGCTATCAACGACTCTGTAGCGAAATGTTTGAACTGCCAACGGGTTAAAGCCGAGCACCAAGTCCGTACTGGTTTGCTTCAACCTCTCAAATTTCCGCAATGGAAATGGGAACAGATTACAATGGATTTCGTAGCCGGTCTTCCTTGTTCGCCAAGAAAGTGCGACGCTATCTGGGTGATCGTTGATCGTTTCACCAAGTCAGCACACTTCATTCCGGTGAGAATAAATTTCAGTCTTGAAGCCTTGGCTGAATTATACATTCAAGAAGTAATTCGTTTACATGGAGTTCCAATCTCAATAGTCTCCGATCAAGATCCCCAATTCACAGCTCGATTTTGGAAATCATTACATAAAGCTCTCGGAACCAAACTGAATCTTAGCACAGCTTTCCATCCGCAAAGCGATTGTCAATCCGAGCGAGTAATTCAAATTCTCGAAGACATGCTCAGAGCTTGTATCATTGACTTCGGAAATAACTGGGAGAAATCGCTACCTTTGGTAGAATTCGCCTACAACAATAGCTTCCAATCTTCGATTCAAATGGCTCCTTTTGAAGCGTTGTATGGCAGAAGATATCGAACACCTCTATGTTGGTCTGAATTCGGTGATAATAAAGTTTTGGGACCACAATTGCTTCGAGAAACCGAAGAACAAGTTCAAATCATTCATTCTCGATTGAAGCAAGCTTTTGATCACCAAAAGTGTTTCTTAAAGTCTCCCCGTGGAAGAAAGTATTCCGATTCGACAAAAGAGGCAAGCTAAGTCCTCGGTTTATCGGACCATTTGAAGTAATTGAAAGAATTGGTCCTGTAGCTTATCGACTCGCTCTTCCTCCCGAGTTCGATAAAGTACACAATGTCTTCCACGTCTCAATGCTCAGAAGATATCGATCTGATCCGTCTCACGTTCTTGAGCCTGAAGAAGTTGAACTCAATCCTGATCTTTCATACGAAGAAGAGCCTGTTCAAATCCTCGATCGAGAAGTCAAAAGACTTCAAAATAAAAGTGTTCCTCTTGTCAAAGTTCTTTGGAGGAATCACAACGTCGAAGAAGCGACGTGGGAACCTGAGGGCACGATGAAGAAGCAATATCCTCATCTGTTTGATTCAGGTAAAATTCGAGGACGAATTTTCTTTAAGGGGGGAGGAATTGTAACACCCTGAAACGTACCCTAGTTCGAACGATAGAAAAACGATGATGATAACGTAAACAATTATAACCTAACTAAGATTGAATTGGTAACTAATAATAATATAAGATAAATATATGAAAATAAGTATAAGTATATGTAAATTGTGGCTGATAATCAAAGTTAAAAATAAGCATAAATTATATTAATTCCACTTAGTGGAATATACGTGGCTAAGTAAAAGACCAAGTGTCCATAGAAAAGACCATACTCGACCACTATCACAAAAGGGTAAACAAGTGTAAAATTCAGCCATTATCATCTTATTCCTTCATCACTCTTAGCTAAAAATCAGCGAAAAAAAAGAGAGAAGATTGAGCTTGGTTGCTGGAAATTAACGGGAAAATACATGCATGTTGATTCCTTAGCTCAAGTAAGTGTTTGTTAGTCATTTGATGTTGTTCTTGAGATTTATGGTTTATTTTGATGATTTTGATTATGAATAATTGCTGGAAAAATACTTAGAAATGTGATATATTGTGTAAAGTTTGCTGGGTTCTTGAATTTAGGATGAATTTCTGGAAATTAAAGCATGAACATGAACTTAGGTATGAATCTGCCCAGATTCGTACTTGTATGATACCCTGTAGAAATCTGGAAAATTGGGCATGTTAGAGTCATTTCTGGAAACAATGTTCTTATACAAAGTTGTATAGGATAAAATTTTGCATGGAATAGAGTTATGAGTTGCTCAAAAATGTTAAGTATAGGTCTCTGAATTGTTGTTAGAAGTTGACTGGACTGAAACTGAATGAATTTGGAATCTGCTGGACTAAATTGTGAAATTTGAAATGATTAGGGGTCAAAATGGTGTTAATAAATTCTGAAAATTTATGCTTGAAACAGGGGAGTCATGGAATGAATAAAAATTTAATGGCCAAGCTTGAATTAAGTCCCAATTGATAGGTTAAATGCATTTAGATCACATAGAGGATTAAAATGGATTAAAAGTGACTGTTTTGTAAAAAAATTGTTAAAATGAGGACTTGAATGCTCTGTTTTTAAAGATGTTAGAATTTCATTGTTATGCTCTGTTTTTAAAAATGAGGACTTGAATGCTCAAAACTGTCATGTTAAGGACAGCTTGTGTGTTTATTGTTGTTTGCTTGGAGTATTGTGAGTGTAGTTTTGTTTAAAGTGTTAGGATTAGTATCCTAACCTTGTTATTTTTTATTATTAGATAACATGAAGGAATCATGAAATGAACCTAATAATGGTTGGTAAAAATTAAAATGCTAAGGAAGAAGGATTAAAGGAAAGACTTATGATATGTTGACTATGCTAGTTAGATAAGCTTACTTTGGCCTAGATATGTTACATTGGGTTGATGATTGAATAAACCATATGACATGAACTTATATGATGAGTTTAGCTACTGTATTTTGATGTTTACATGATGAAAATGATAATATGTGCTTGCTGATTTTTCATGTTATCATGAATTGAATGATTGCTCTGAAATAAAGATCGATATTGTTACATGTTTGGTGAATTGTTGAATAACAAGCAATTGGTTTTGTTAATCATATAAGTTAAGATAAGACCTTGGTTTGATTAGTGTCTATAGGTAGAAGGGCATGCCTTAGAGTCATTGAGCTCCTCTGATTATTGTTAAAGGATGGTGGTTAGTCACCAATATTCCTTAAGGTGGTAAGTCACCTTGATGCTATGGCATCCTCTGATTACATGTTACAAGTTGGTTACAAAGCATTGATACCTTTGGGTATCCAAAGTCATATGTCACACGTAGACTCGATTACCTTGTTCATTAATCATCCAAGGCAACATATTTAAAAGTTACATGTCTTGAAAGATAAGTACCTAAATGATAAGTACCAATGAAATGAAATTGATATGCCTACTTGCCTTGTATATGCTAATGCTTTTAAATGATGCTTGTTGTTGTATATGATAATGTTTTGATCGATATTTGCTGTATGAATGAACATAAAAGTATGTTGTTTATGTTGCATCAATGGTTACTTGAAATGGTTACAAGATTAGCTAAGTCTACTTATGCATGATGGACTAGCTAGGTGAACTTTGATTAAAGCCTAGTTAGGTAACCTTAAAGATTGAATAATGCTCTAAAAGATAGAAATTAGTAAAGTTTAGGGCTGCCTCACTAAGTACATACCTTTTACTTATCACTCTTCTGTTCCCTTCTTCCAAAAATTTCAGGTACTAGTCCCGAAAGCTAGTCGATTGTCTTAGAGAGCTGACCTTGAAGTCCAAGCACAAGTATGACTCTTTTGGATATCTTAGTTGGTGGCATAGATGTATATAAGTGTCACATGCATATGATACATGTACTTTGGGTGTTTGACATGTAATTGTTAAGTTTAAGACTTGGCTTGGTTATGTATATATATAAGTAAGTATAAGCTTGTTTTGTAATAATTATATGTTGACATATAATGGTTGCATTATATATATATATGGGTTGTGTATGATTAAAGTGTTGATATGTGATTTTCAAATGCTATGTGTTATCTAGATATCATGTTATTCAAATGGATGAATGTGAACATGTAAGATCGTGCTTGTTTAGATTATCAAATTGTACCTAGATTTCCTAATAGGTTATATGCTTCATTCGAATAACTCCTTATGTAATAGTGTTCATGGTGTATGATTCTTATATGCCTATGTTGTTATAGCACCATTCGAATATAATGTTTTATGTATATGATGTATGCTATAGTTTGTCTTGATTACTAAGGAGAGTGATATATGTATATGGTTCAACTTGTGAAAGTAGAATGTCTATTAATATGCCTTGATTTAGCTTGAGCTTTAGATGGTTATATAGAAGTGTACATGTTTTTTTAATGGGTTGATATGAATATATATCATGATTCTAAGAATAAAAAGTTAGCATTTGAACTTAGAGGTTGTCTTGATGTAATTCGAATATGGTCTTATTAGGCTTAGGTGATTTGATAATGTTAAGAATATATATCATGATTCTAAGAATAAAAAGTTAGCATTTGAACTTAGAGGTTGTCTTGATGTAATTCGAATATGGTCTTATTAGGCTTAGGTGATTCGAATAAAAAGTTAGCATTTGAACTTAGAGGTTGTCTTGATGTAATTCGAATATGGTCTTATTAGGCTTAGGTAATTCGAATATGGTCTTATTAGGCTTAGGTGATTTGATAATGTTAAGAATTGTATACATGTGGTTATGCTATGTTATGGTATTAGTCCAATATGTTATAAGTATAAACTTGGTTAGTATAAGATACTTAAATTTTATGGATAACATGTTTTTAAGTTCATATGTTAGTATGTTAAGTTTGATCATATACAAGCTGCATGGCTTTGATTGATATTGTTTCATGTTTTGTTTCGATTGTTTATTTGTTCTGAACCGTTCATTATATGTCGTAACATCTCTCGCTCCTAAACTGGGTGAGGGGTGTTACACTAGTGACGTGTAGGGCTGCTCACGTGTCAAAGGCGTGGATTCCGGATGTGAATTACCGACCCGTGGAGGGATGCTCACGTAGTTATGGGCGTTTCACTCCCACTTGAGGGACGGAGCTCGGGTATAGAGCTTAATGATCGTGATGCAACACATGTCGATGATTCCTTTGAAATTAAATTAAAAATTAATTCAAATACCACCAATTATCGAAGCTCGTATAATTTAAGTCTTATTTTCAAGGAAGAACCACCTCGCTAAAGTCAAATTAAATTTCAAAAATTTCCATCAATCTAAAAGCAACAAGTGTTTTTTTGGCTTAACTCTCTTTTTGTTTTGTAAAACAAAATATATCCCCAGCGGATTCACCACGTTGTGATAAGGTTTTTTCTAAGTCCCACTTTTTGAAACATTTAATTAAAATGAGATCTTTAAAATTCGAGCTTTTGAAAAACCTTAAAAAATCTTTTTTGGGTTGGAGTCGCCACCGGCCACTGAGGTAGGCCGGACACCGTAAAAACTAAACCAGAGATTCATTTGAAAGGGTTCGGGAGTTGGTTACGTGTGGGGAAGGGTTAGCACCCCCATCACGCCCCAAAATCGGTACCAAAACAATTGTTGCTTTTAAAATGGTGGAAATTATTTGAAATTTAAAACAACTTTAATTAGGGGTTCTTGATAGAAAATTGGACTTTAATCGTACAAGCCTTCTCAAGTTGGTGGTTTCGCATTAGTTCGTCATTTAATTAAAAAGGATGATGGTACACCAGACCAAAGACTAAACCAACATCATATAAGTCTGACTGTCGTGTTAGTTTAAGGTTCGGATCTCGTACGTCACCTTTATGCATGACGCAAGCAATTAAAGAATGATGCCATGGTCTTGTTCGTTTTAATCATTTATGAGTTTACCTTTAGAGGATTCGAATTAATCCGAATATTCGAGGAATATCCAATAAGCTAGGATATTTCGACTCGAATACCTGAATTAATAAGTATCTCCTTTTTATAATTAAAATCAATTAATATGCTTATCACAATATTAAAAGTCGCATGCAATGACATTAAAATGCATGTCACGAAAACATACTTGAATCATCATAAAAAGACAAAATATGCACATATTAAAAAACATACATAACAAAACTATACTAAGCATCATAAACATGCTTAAACAAGATTAGGAAAAAAAGCATACAATCACATGTATAAACATGACATGTACCACGAATCATATATCCACATTAAACAAATGTAACAATATGGCAAAAAAACATATATTCAATATAAATTAAAAAGGCAAATAAATGAATAACAGAATATAATGACAAAAATAAAATGCAAAGCAAAATATTAACATGCAAACTGACAAGGACAAAAACTGCAATATATCCATTTAAAAAAACTATATAAAACACGAAATGGGGCCAAATTGAAAGAACGCAGAAAGCCCTAAGGACCAAAACAATGACTCGACCACCCAAAAATCGATTATAATGAAAACATGGATGAAATTGAAAAAGCTCGAAAACACAGAGGGACCTGGGACGAGGTTTCCAAATGCGGAAGCCCCTGCGCGCGTAATAGCAATACGCAGAGTGTTTTAAATAGCTATTAAACCAAATTTAAAAGCAAAAAACATTATAAAAACCCGGCATTAATATCATTTGAAGCATTTCCTCTGTTTTCTTAACCCAAACCCTTAACCAGAGACTCTCCCAACCTCCTCGTCCGAAACCCTAGCCGTCACGGTTCCGGTCGCCGTTGCCGAAATCAGAACCCTAAACAAATCAAAACCTCCTTTTTGACTCTCCGAAAACCCCAAATGAAACCAGAAGCCTTTCGTTTCAAAACCAACAAACAAAAAACCTTTCGACTATTTTTTCGTTTTAGAAACCCAAATCGAAACTCAAAACCATTTTGAAAACCCCTTTTAACGTTTGCTCCCTACCGGTTCACCGCATGTAGTCTCGGGAGAGACCCAAGGGCTTGTCACCGGCGAGGGAAACGACGCGATGCGAAGGTAAACAAACTTAGCCTTCTGTTTTTTTATATTTTGCGCTTCGAAATGAAAGACTGAAAAAAGGTATACCTTGGAAACTTGAAGCTAGTTTCTTGTATTTCTCTGAAACTTTCCGATTTCAACTTTTTTATTACATTGTGGTTTCGGCTTTATATAGCCCGAATATTTACAATATTTCGGATTACATAAATTGAAGGAAAAAAAACTATTGGTTCTGTTGATGTTTTGTTGTTACTCGTCTGCTGAAATTGTGGTTGTTGGCTCGTATGATTTCTGAATTTGATTGCCTCTGAAATTCTGAATTTTTCGTTGTTGTGCATTTCTCTGACATTTTGGTTTTTGTTTGACTGCATGTAAGGCTCGTACGAGGGGGACCTGAGAGCTCGGTCGGACGACGAGGGGTGATCCAGCCGTTGGTGGAGATCGGGATGGGCTCGGGTTGATCGAACGGCGCACGTGGGAAGCTGAGTGGTCGGGTGTGATCCACACGCGCGAGTGAAGGAGCCGGAGAGCTGCGCGTGCGACACGTGGAGGTTATGGAGTCTTCTCCCCTCGATCGTGACCGTTGATCTCGATCTGGGTTCGACGGTAGAGGTTAATGCAGCGCTAGGGCAAAGGGGCTTCTAGGGTTTTTTGTCCGAAGCTCGATCCGGTCCGTTAGATCTGTCCCAGATCTAACGGCTGAGGATGGGCTGCGCGAATACAAAACATAGGGTTAGGGTTTTTTTTTTCAAACTTAGGGTTTTATTATTTGGGCCAACGGGCCTTGTAATTCAGACTTATGTATTTTTTGGGCTTTTAATTGTACATGGACTGTAAATATAAACCAGACTTATTTTATTATAAATATATTGGGCTTTATTATTTAATGTATATTGGGCTTATGCATATGTATATATATATCATTTTTCCTTTTCGATTTTCAGACTTATTTCAGTAATAATAATAATAATAATAATAATAATAATAATATACGATAATAATATTAATAACTATAATGATAAAATAGTAATAATTATAATAATGATAATAACATAACTAGTTCATAATACTAGTATACGATAATAGCATAAGTAATAATAATAGATAAATATAGTAATATAGTGATAAAAGTTATGATAATGTTGATGAATAATGAGCAAGAATAATAATAATATAATAGATAATACTAGTATATGATAATAGTACAAATAATAGTAAATAGAAATAATAGATACTCTAATAGTAATAATATATATATACTATTTTTTATATTTTTTATCACAATATATAAATCCCATTATTATTGAAAAAGAAAGACGTGTTAACACCCCGGACAAAATAAGTGATTACAACTACCTCACTAGGCAATGTATGTCTAACGTGTCTCATCTCATGCATTTCAGGTTGAGAGATCATCGTGGTTGAAGATCGGATAGTCGAGGCGAGACAAGTCACTACAAGCTGAAAGTAATGTATTTTGACCTTTTGAACTCCTAGGAAGGTGGAAAAGTAGTTGAACTAGTCTCTTGTGACCATTTTGGTATGCTAGTAATGTGTGTAAGTTATAATATTGTTAAAGGCCCTAAAATGACTTTTGGTAAGGCTAAAAGTTAGCAAAATGGCTTATTTGGCTCGTATAGGTTAAAACCTAGTAAACGTATTCAAATGAAGATGAAATTTGGCATGCCAGTAGTATATAGTATTGAAATATTCTGTGTAAAGTTTCATTGTATTTGAACATCATTTGGTAGGTCAATTTGATTAAAAACCAGCAAAAATCTGTCATTACAAGTCATGCCGTATCGATACAGGGTAATGGCGTATCGATATGGTTAAGCATAATTGGACCTATGGAACAAGGCGTATTGATACGGTTTTGAGCTGTATCGGAACTTATTGCCACTGAAATCGCTTGTTCCAATATAGGCCTAACTCTTATCAGAACGGGTCAAAGTCAAAGTCAATGAAAGTCAATCTGTACCGATACATGGCTTGCCCATATCGATTCGGTATACTGGGCAAATTCAACCAAGTTTGACCATTGTGCAGCCGTACCAAAACAACATCAAGGCGTTTCGATACAGGGTTAGTTAAGTTGGTTAAGAAGGAATAATCTGGGAGTTAACAATGTTTATAGATTGGTCATTGATTTTAGGACGAGTCATTTGGATGAGTAAATAAACTCCAAAATGCATGAAATTTTACAGGATTGTTGATATTGTGTTGAATTTCATTAAGGTGTAATTCATTGCATAGAAGACTTCTAATTTGTCAAGATTTACAGTTTAGTCCCTAAAAGTTGAAATAGCTCATAATTGGGTCCTAAATGATTGATTATCGTTTCATATTGATGTATTGGGCTAAATGTTGCGTGCAAAAGTGATGTGCAATTAGCGTGCAAGTGTACACGATGCCAAGTTATAGTATTTAAGATATCGTCTCCACATGGATTGTGACAGCTTTTCGGATTTTCACTTTTCTGCACAAGTAAAATAAAAACACATATATTAGAAGTTGGTTTGATTAAAGCTAAAACTAAAGCGAGTAATGTAAATTGAGAAATCAGAGTGAGAGAATGGGCCGGTATTGGATGTTTCGTAGTGTGAAGAATGGATGTTCTGTCTCGACACGGTTTAGCTGATCAACTTAACAACTTCAGCCATCTCCCATAGGTATGCCTCGGCAGGCACCCGCCTCAGCAGAGATGTATGAGATTTCTTGGGCAATTAAGCGATGATTCATTATTCGGCAAGGCTCTCTTCTATGACCCCTCTCTTCTCCCGAAGCTTTAAGTACTACTGTCGATCACGTCTTGGATGATACCTCCCGGCGTGAATCTAAGGGCTAGCACCAACCGATTGTGGATCCTCCTTTAGCCACCGAACTTCTTAACTTATCCCTAAGCCGAAGTAGCTTTACCCTATGGTTGGATAAAACCGTGTTTACTCGTTTCGTGAGTTTAACTCTCCCGATATTGAACAAATAGATTGTCGCTCTCTTCTCTCCCGATAAAGATTGTGGCAATTAAGAACCAAGAGTAAACAAACCTTGAATTTTATTGCAAAACTAAAATCCTAAACGAATACAACAATACTCTCACAATTACTACACAACCAACCCTTAGCCCTAGGGAAGGTTTAGAACATGGTGGGTTTGGACGACACTAGGGTTTCAAGAAGGAGTTTCTCTCAAATCTCAATTGTGTTCTCTCCTTCAAGTCGATTACATATATATAGGGGAGGAGACTAGGTCTAAGTCGGTTTAGGGTAGGAATACAAGTTAGAGTCTGATTACAACTCCTTAAAAGATCATTAAATACTACTAGATTCCCGTTTGACTTTTCTTCAACTTGACTTTGACTCGTCTTTTCTTTGTCTGTTGGGCTTTAATGCACGTGCAAGTGGTCTCTAAAAATTGGGCTTGATGAGCTCTTTCTATCGCATACCACTTTGCATTTTTCCATTCTTCCTTGAAGTGCTGCCTCGGCGGGTGTATGGAATGGTGTGCAAGGGTTAGCACACCTCTCTATTCTGGTTCTTTCCTACTCGATCAGCTCTCCTAATGATCCAATAGTTGCCTCCTTCAACTCCCAGCTTTCTTTTCATCTGCCCTCTTTGCTACCTCGGCAGCATCTGTCTGGGCAGGTTCCTATGCACAGGGAGAAAACGCACTTGAGTAGTATCATATATATAAAATCAACTAATTTCATTAAATAAGGTAGATTGTCTAATCTATGCTATTTTTTGTATGTTCCTACTAAATAAAACCTAAACTATACTTAAGAACAACAATAATTGAGCTAAACTAGGGTATAAATATAGGACTTTTGCGCACTTAACACACCCCCAAACTCGAACTATTGCTTGTCCTCAAGCAATGAAATCTAATAATAACATGCCAAAACTTAAAATCATATACAAACTGAGTCCAAAAAGCATCTTGAGCAACCTTTACATACCGTGTATCTCGTGAGTGTGTGTGTTCCTTGTGATAAGCATGATTCTTCGGCTTCTAAGTAAACCTTCAATAAACGCCTTAATTCCCTTAGGTTTCCCTCTAGTTTCTTTTTTCTATTTAACCACTAGTTGTTGGTAATAGGCTTTTCTAATGATTTCATTTTTTCTCTAAAGCCAGTTTCGGGCACCTCTAGCTTATCCTAGAGCCAGTTTTTGGCACCTCTAGGACGTCAGATTTTTTTTCTCAAACTTCAAGTTCTACCCAAGTTTAATAGGTGAAATACCTAAGTTTCCTAGAAGTCCTAAAATCAAACTAGCACAAAGAGTGTTTTCTTTTAAGTTCAGACCATAATATGATTCTAAGTTAACCTAAAGTCATGCTAAGGTTGCTGCCTAGGCAGGCCGTCTTTCGCAGCGGGTTAAGGATACTCAAGAATTTTTCTCAAACTAAGAGTTCATTAGGCTTTAAATAAAGGCATGTAACAATTAGAACCTAATTAAAACAGAAAATCATAAAAAAACTAGAAAACACAAGAAAAAGAAAAGACAAAATTAGAGGACTAATTCCCCCCTAAACTTGAGAGGAACATTGTCCTCAATGCATGCCTACATACATAAAATTAATGCATAGATTAGATAAAAAATAACAAAGAGAAGAAGGGATGAGAAGCTTAAATTGGTTGTGATTCGGAAGAGCTGTCGTCGTTGCCATTGACAACCCTGGTTCATGCTGCCATCTTGAAGCGCTTGGCGGGAAGGCAGATTGTGTTGAGCCTTTTGAGTCACCTCTTGTTCGCTGCCTTCTTCAATGTTCTGGAAGACTTCTGTGGCGGTGTGTGTCCGCTTTGCTCCTGGGAAGAAAAACGGTTCGAGCTTCCTGGTAATGGATCGAATTGTTTCCTGCCATACGGAGTCGTTGAAGAGGAAGTCCTTGAAGTAGCCGGAGTCGGATGGTCTTGGTGCGTCGGCTTGTGCCCTGAATGTCTACCCTTGTTCTTTGACTGGGGCTATCGCCGTGTCTCTTTGGTTGTTGGAGCTGGAGAGGACCTTAGTGGATGTGGGTGCTCTGGAAGCTTGAGGCTTGCATGATATGGGGGCGGTTGGAGTTGCGGAGGCTGTCGGATGTGTTGTCGAGGCAAAAGGTGCAACAGTTGTGTCTGGTGCTACTGGGGCAAATATCTCGGCAAGGAACTCTGGAAAGTTGGTCGTCGGAAACTTTTCCTTGATGGTGGTGGCGGTGGCGTTGTTGAAGTCCCGAATGTAGGCCATAAACTTCAACTTGCGGTGTTCCATTCGATTGAGTTGTGCTGTTAAGCCACCAATAGTGGTTGACGGGGCGGGTTGCTGAAAATGCTGCTGACTGCCCATCTCCGACACCGGGGCAAAGTTTTCCAGGGTGGCTGCTGTGATCTCCATCTTCTAAAGAATTATCTCCCTCGTCCACCCGGTTCGTTCTGGGGTCATGGTGTCGGTTGGGGCAGCTGCAACATGTGCCTTCTCACACAACATCGTGATGAGGCTGGGGAAGTATAGTTGCCCCTTTGTTTTCTGCCAACACTCGTAAATTTCGTTAGCAATAATTGAACCCATATTTACGTACCTTTTATTGATGATAGAGTGGATGAGTGCTAATCTCGGCTTGTCGACTGTCGAGTTGTGGGTTGTGGGCAGCAAACGCCTCTTCACAAACGTGTTCCAAAGTTTCACCTCAAGCAACAAATTTCGCCGGTTAACGGTGCCTCTGTTTCTACCCTCGTTCCAAACTGTCCCCGATTCGTATAATTCTTCCTTTATTGCCTCGTAACCGTCCAATGTGAGGGAGGTAAGGAATTCCGTGTGTTGGTCTTCGCAGATATGGAGGTTGTAGTAAAGATTGATCTTGTCTTTGTCGATTAAAACCGATTGCCCGCGAACATTGACTATTGGCACGTCCTCCGTCGGCCCATGGGCGTAGTACTTGCGCACCATGGTTTAATTTGCTGGCCTGGGTTGCTGAGCAAATATTTACCACCGTTGATGCTCGATCTTGGAGTAAATAAATTTTTCGAGCCCTAAATATTTCATTCCCGACTCGTAGAAGAATCCCTGCTCCTCTCATGCCGTTTTTTCTTTAAATCTTTCATTGTGGCGGGCTTTGATTTATGGTGTGGCGAAGCGATGGAGGGATTCCTCCGATTCTGCCTTGACAGCGTGGTGGCGGGGGGTTCT
This sequence comes from Hibiscus trionum, assembly GCA_030270665.1. NCBI lineage: Eukaryota > Viridiplantae > Streptophyta > Magnoliopsida > Malvales > Malvaceae > Hibiscus > Hibiscus trionum. The sequence goes on from BSYR01000004.1 coordinate 17,525,944, forward strand.
TGCCATTCTTTGGTTGGGCTTTTTGGTGTGCGAGAGAGTTGTGAGAGCTTGAACAAAATAACTGTGGAAAAAGAAATAGACTGAAAGCAAAGGAAATCTTGTGAGACAATATGCAAGAGAGAGTAAAGAAGAGTGAATAGTAAAAAAATGAGGGGGTTTAAATAGAGGAAGAGTGTTGCCGTTTCGCCTGCCGAGGCAACCGTTGCCCGGGCAGAGAGCCTTTTGAACGGAACGGGCTTCTGTGAACGGCTAGTCTACAATGGCTAGTTCTGGCGAGAAGTAACATCTGTCTGTCGCGGCAGTCTTGGCGGGCGGGCTTGAAATGGTTTATGAATTTGGGCTTTCTTCTTCTCCCTTCTCTTGGGTTATTGTCTCTCCTTAAAAAACTGAAATAAAAATTTATTAGAGAATAAACAAATATGAAAATTAAATCTAATTCCTAAAATGAAAGAAATTAAAAATTTATATCCTAACACATAAAAATAAAATAAATCTGAGAAAATTTAAGTTATGTTGGGAATGCATCTGGATGCATTTCCCAACACAACCACTACTCGGGCTACTACAGCATATGCTTCACCCTCTGCCAGGGCAGATCTTTGTGTTTCTCTTGATCATTGTTACTGCCAGGTTTCCCGCCCGAGCGATTGTGGTTGGAGTGCTCTAGCTTAATGCTGGGTTCGGTGTCTGCTGAATCATGAATGTCCTAGCTTCCTTCCTTGTCTTCAGCTTTCTGCAAGGGTTGCAGGACATTTAGTTTAATTTCTCGGTCATCCACCTTCATAGTAAGCTCCCCATTCTCCACATCTATTAGGGTTTTGCTTGTCGCTAGGAATGGTCTTCCTAGGATGATGGGTGCTTTGTCGTCTCCTTCACAATCCATAATTAAGAAATCTGCTGGAAAGATAAGATTGTCTACTCTTATTAGGATGTCTTCGATCTTTCCTTCTGGTTGCACGTAAAAGTGATCAGCTAACTGGAGCATGACGGTGGTGGGTCTAGCTTTTCCAATTCCCAGTTTTTCAAACACCGCTTTGGGCATTACATTGATGCTTGCCCCAAGGTCGCATAAGGCATTCCCTTCACATTGGTTCCCAATAGCGCAAGGTATGAGGAAATTTCCTGGATCTCTCACTTTAGGCGGTGTTTTGTTGTGCAACATGGCCATGCATTCTTCCGTCATGGCTATCATTTTAAACTCTCGGATTCTTTTTTGTTTGGAAACCATATCTTTCAGAAACTTTGCATGGTTAGGCATTTGTTGTATGGCTTCCACCAGGGGTATGTTGATGTGCACTTGCTTGAGAATATACAAAAAAATTGAACTGGTGATTCTGCTTCTGGTGTTTCAGCTGCTGTGCATGATCTTCACGTTTCCCGGTGGTACTACGATAGTCTGCCGGGGCAGATGGTTTTGGATCTGCCGTGGCGGTCTTGCTTGCTTCTATATGGGTGACTAATTGAATGGCCTTACACTGCTCGTAAGTGGGTTTTCTAGCGACTTCAATATCGTTGGGCAATCCTCCCATAGGTCTGGTGTTCAAAATTTGAGCAAATTGTCCCACTAAAGTCTCCAGTGATTTTAAAGTTGCCTCGTGATTCTGCATTCTCGTGTCGGTCCTGTCCATAAAGGCTTCAGTTTTCTTAACAAATAAATCCATATTGGACATATAGGTACCTGTCTGAGTCATGAAGGCACTTAGAGTCTGTTCCAAGGCACTGGGTTCTGCCTGTTGTGGTGGCTGATGCTGCGGCATCGTCAGCTGAAATCCTTGTGACTGATTCATCTGAGCAGCTGGATTCAGAGCATTGTTGGGGTTACTCCATGAAAAGTTAGGGTGCCTCTTCCAACCAGAGTTGTAGGTGTTCGATGTAGGGTTGTTGTTTCTGTTGAAGTTTCCTACAAAGTAGCTGGTCTTTGTCCCTTGTTGGCATTCAGATGAGTCATGGTCTCCCCCACATTGGTCGCAAAAGGCTTCAATTGCTTTGACTTGCTGTGCATTGTTTTGCCCTTGCATCGCTTCTACAATCTTCGTCAATCGTGCGACTAGTGCTACGAGTGCATCTGATGTTCCTAGCTCGTTTGTTGTTGCCTGCCTTCTTATGCCACCTCAGCAGGCATTAGGAAACTGATAGTCATTTTTTGCCATCATGTTCAGAATTTGAATTGCTTCGGCGGGCTCCTTGTCGAGCAATGTACCATTGGCAGAGGAATCCGGAATCATCCTTGTTGGTGTGTTCACACCGTTGTAGAATATAGATACTAGTGTCCATTCTGGAAATCTGTTGGAGGGGCATTTATTTAGCAATTCGCAGTATCTCTCCCATGCCTCGTACATTGGTTCATCATCTGCATGTCGAAACGTAGTGATGTCAGTTCGCAGTTTATTAGTCAAATTGACAAGATTAAATCGAGCTAAGAAATCTCTGTATAATTCTGTCCAATATTCAATGGACTCTGATGGTAGGCATTTAAACCAAGTCTTTGCCCTATCCCTCAATGAATAGGGAAATAATCTAAGACGTAGCACGTCCGAATGAACTCCATGGATTTCAAAGGACTTGCAAATTTCCAGGAAAGACTTCATGTGCTAGCGGGTGTTTTCAGTGGCAGACCCTCCAAACTGTCCAAGTGTATTTAGTATGTTGAATATGACGGGTTTGAGCTCGAAGTGATCTGCTTCTATTTGAGGGTCAATCACGCCGGAGTTCAACCTTCTAAGATCTTCCTCCAAGTAGTCCCTAACTAACCTCCGAGCGGCAGGAAGTTTCCTGTCATTTCCCTCGCGGCATTGTCGCCTGGGGGTGGGGGTGGTAGGTTCTGGACGTTTTCTAGATCAGCCATGGGTTCCTTGTTTGCTTGTTTTAATCTGCGTGCAGTACGCTCAGGCTCTAGATCGTATTCTCGCAAGGGTGATTTCAGGTTGGCTCTGGTCATAAACCAAAGAAAACTTGGGGGTTAAAATGAAAAAAATAAAAAGTGCAGAAAAATAAAAACAAAAAAGTTGTACACCAATCCTCGGCAACGGCGCAAAAACTTGTTACGTGCAAAAGTGATACACAATTAGCGTGCAAGTGTACACGATGCCAAGTTATAATATTTAAGATATCGTCTTCACAGGGATTGTGACAACTTTTCGGAGTTCACTTTTCTGCACAAGTAAAATAAAAACACAAATATTAGGAGTTGGTTTGATTGAAGCTAAAACTAAAGCGAGTAAAGTAAATTGAGAAATCAGAGTGAGAGAAAGGGCCGGTATTGGATGTTTCGTAGTGTGGATAATTGATGTACTGTCTCGATAGAGTTTTGCTGATCAACTTAACAACTTCAGCCACCACCCACAGGTATTCCTCGGCAGGCGCCCGCCTCGGCAGAGATGTGTGAGATTGCCTGGGCAGTTAAGCGATGACTCAAGGTTTGGCAAGGCTCCCTTATATGACTCCCTCTTCTCCCAAAGCCTGAAGTACTATTGGCTAACACGTCTTGGATGATACATCCCGACGTGAATCTAGGGGTGAACAACAACCGATTGTGTATCCTCTTTTAGCCGCTGAACTTCTTAAATTATCCCTAAGCCGAAGTAGATTTACCCTATGGTTGGAGAAAACCTGTGTTTACTCGTTTCTTAAGTTCAACTCTCCCGATATTGAACAAATAGATTGCCGCCCTCTTCTCTCTCGATAAAGATTGCGACAATGAAGAACCAAGAGTAAACAAACCTTGAATTTTATTGCAAAATTGAAACCGTAAACGAATACAGCAAGACTCTCACAACTACTACACAACCAACCCTTAGCCCTAGGGAATGTTTAGAACATGGTGGGTTTGGACGGCAATATGGTTTCGACAAGAAGGAGTTTCTCTCAAATCTCAATTGTGTTCTCTCATTCAAGTTGATTACATATATATATCGGGGATGAGCTTAGTTCTAAGTTGGTTTAGGGTAGGAATACTAGTTAGAGTATGATTACAACTCATTAAAAGATCATTAAATACTCCTAAATTCCCATTTGACTTTTCTTAAACTTGACTTTGACCCGGCTTTTCTTTGTCTGCTGGGCTCCAATGCATGTGCAAGTGGTCTCTAACAATCGGGCTTGATGAGTTCTTTCTATCGCATACCACTTTGCATTTTTCCATTCTTCCTTGAAGTGCTGCCTCAGCGGCAAATAGTTGATTGCCTCGGCGGGTGTATGGAATGGTGTGCTGTAACCCCCTTAGCCCGGCCTAGACGCCCGACCCGAACCAAGAAGATTACACGGGGAAAACCAAAGTCAACTCGCAAAAGTCAACCCCGATTAATGACCCTTATTTTTTTCATTTTATCTTTTCTAGATGCACATTATTACCCTATAAGTTTAGCAAGGTGATTAGGCGAAAACGGCATAGCGATCGGAGTTCAGTTAGGGATTCAATTGCATGCTTTTGTCTTTTAGGGACCATTGTGTAAACTCCAGGAATTACAAGAAATAACCAGATTTTAAATTTACCAATCAAAAATTAATCATGTAACATGCCAGCATGTCAAATTTCAACTCAAACAGATCATCCAAACTTAACCAATTAAAGTTACAACATTCGAGGACCAAAACGTAAGAAACAGAAACCCCAAACAATTCAAAATCAACATCCAACGGTCAAGTGTTTCGGAACACAAGACACCGTATCGGAACGGTCGTTTCGAAACCATGTTGACCGTTTCGACGCGGGTGCGTTCCGAGACCCCAAAAGATCTGTTTCGATAAGATGATTTACAGTGGCAAAATGTTCCGGAATTTGCCTACCCGTTCCGAAACACCATGGCCATTACAGGCCACCGTTCTAAAACAGATAAGGGCGTTTCGATACGCCTGGCCCTCCAATTTTCCAAATTGCTGGTTTTTCTCAACTTTTCACCTCCAAAACCATTCCAACACATGCCACAACACACATACAATACGAATAAACATCAAAGAACACCAGAACGAAGTGCAAGCTAAACCATAACATCATACTTGCAAGCTATAGAACTATAGGCATGCTTCCTAGATGTCAAAACAACAAAAAGGCTAAAAACCACATTCAAGCTTAAACCAACACTCAAAGGCCATTTACAATACCAAATAAACAAACCAAATATGCTCAAGGTGTTTAACATCACCAAATATAACCGAGAGTAGAAATCTCACCCATTGCCTCTTATTACACTAAGGTGAAACCACATATATTGTTTAGTCAAAAGGGACTTAGGATCCACTTGCTTTCTTGCTGCCTCGTAAGCTTAATTCTCCACATTGATGAAACAAATGAGCGTAAGCATAAAGCTTAGTGAGGATCGCTAAAACCAAACATTCATCAATGCATTTACTAAAACCAAGATAACATCATTTGCAAACTCATGCCTTCATTTAAATCATGCTCTCAAAAGCATCAATGCACATTTTAAAACCATATGCTCATACAATCATTAAAACCACAGCAAAATCTTTTGCTCATGCTTAAACCAAGCATCGCATGCGTTCTAGCATGATTCCCAAGCAACTCTTGCTTAAACATTCATCCACATTATATTGGCTCGCAAGTGATCAATCTCAAATCATATCAAAACCAACACAAATGACACAATCGGATACGCGGATTACAAGCGTTGTCCCACACGCTTCATACACACTACCGGACTACACAAGGTGGAAATATATGGCTCAATCACAACCCCTCAACACCCGTGATGGAGATTAATGGCACAATCACAACCCCTCAACATCACTCACCGGTAGTTGTATAATTCCACTAACGAGAGTACGGGACACGTACCACAAGACTCACACACGGGATTAAACTATCCACCGTTGTGATCTTAGCCTCAATTGTTAGGGTGCTTGGATGGAGATTTTGGCACAATCACAACCCCTCGACATCCAAGGCGACTTTATTCACGGTGCACCCAATCCTATAGCTGGCTAACTATATCCGAGTAAAGTAACCAAAAACCATTTCCACACTTGCCAATATAATCATTTACATTATTATTTCATTGTTTTACAAGCATAAATCACAATGTCAATTCCACAAGCATAAACATGCTTAAACTCAAATGCATACATCTCATAAAACCAAGGATCACCTACCAAGTGCATCCTTAACAAATGGCATTAAACAACAGCATTATCAATGCTCAAACATGCTTTAAAACAGTAAATTAAACCATATTTAACTCAAGTGCATTTTCCAACAAAAACATAGCACATTTCGAGAGATACTTTTGAATCACTTACTCTTGAGCTTAGCTAAGTGTTTCAAACTTACACTAAGCTCCCAAGACCATGCTCAAAGCGTTACAAAGCTGGAAAATCCATTTCCACTCACCGATACGCAAAATCTTGCTCGCCGACGTGAAGATCACCCCTCTGAATCCTCCAAAAGTGTTTTGTTTGTTACCGGATCAAGATCCCATGTTTTCACATTATCAAAATAGAGATCCAAATGCATTAAAATGCATTTCAACACCAGCAACCAAACACAAACTCGATGCCCACCAAAACTACACCAACTTACCCATCCGAAACAACCGAAAACTCAATCGATTGCTTCCTAACCAAGCCCAGCCAACATACATCACTTCCAACCATTTATAAACATCAAAACACATCTAAAAACAACCTAACCTCTTTCTTATACCTTCAGGAAGCATAACTTCATCAATTCACCCCAAAAACCCAACTAAAACCATCATGAAACTCAAGGATCTCAAGGATTTCGGGATCTATATTATCAAAACCCTTTTTCAACATAATAATCAACTCAACACTCAATTAAAACAAATCCAAAATAGAGCTCATCAAATCTAATCTGAAAATCAAGATTTTAATCATATTTTTGTAAGATTTTGAACTCAAATCAAAACTATAATAAAAACTCATCCAAAAACATCAATTAGAAGCCAAAGATCTTTGGAATTTCAATAAAGAACTTAGATTGAAGGTTGAGAACGAGATTTACCTCCAATCCTTGCCTTCCTCAATGATTGACAAGTTTTCCTTAACAAATCTTGAAGAATTTGAAAAGAACTCTTGAAATTTGTTTAGAAATCAAAGGGAGGGTGTTTGGGAGAAAAGAAATCTAGAGAAAAGAGTTGGGAAATTGGTTTTTCTGAAATGAAAGTTAGTTATGTGAAATGAATTCTCAATTTCCCAATTAACTCATTTTAATTAAAATAAAACCATTTCTATTTTAATTATCTAAAACCCTTTTAAAACACATGTCAATTTAAGGAAGGTGTAATTGCACCATAGCTCCCTAAAGATTCTAAGATTTTTGTCTCCTCTTTTAAAATTTCATTTTTCCACAGTTTTAAAACTTTACATTTTGGTCACAACCCAAAATGTACCACTTCCAAAACCTATTTTTTAAAATTGATTTGACCAACCCCTTAAACATGATTTAAGGGGATTTTAGCAATTTTTACCATTTTTTTATCCTTTCCCGATCCTTGATTTTTCTAAATCACCTAACGTGATTCGAACCATTTCCGACCGGTCCGATCCGATGTCTAAAACATCTAGGCCCAAAACCAGGGCGTTACAACTCTCCCCCTCTTAGGAAATTTCGTCCCCAATCATCTCTCCTAATGACCTATCATACAACTCTCCCCCTCTTAGCAATTTTTACAGCTCTCTATTCTGGTTCTTTCCTCCTCGATCATCTCTCCTAATGATCCAACAACTGCCTCCTTCATCTCCTAGCTTTCTCTTCATCTGCTTGGGCGGGTACCTACGCACAGGGAGAAAACGCACTTGTGCAGTATCATATATATAAAATCAACTAATTTCATTAAATAAGGCAGATTGTCTAGTCTATGCTATTTTGTGTATGTTACCTACTAATTGCAACCTAAACTATACTTAAGAACAACAATAATTGAGCTAAACTAGGGTATAAATATAGGACTTTTGCGCACTTAACACTAAAATGCATGTTTGGTAATGATTTATTAGTATTACCTTGATTATATGATGTTGTGATTTGAAATTTTATCGCTTCGAATATTGTATTATTCATCGGTGGCGCACTTCGACCCGATTCTCGACCATGCCGGGAAAGGGTGTTACAAGGACCCAAACGCGGGTGCATTTACATTGCATTTAGGTTTGTTTCATTTCATTTCCTTTTCATCCTTTGGGGACACTATGTCTTTCAAGTTTGGGGGGGGGGAATAGTGTTCATAGTTAGTCATTTTCATTTGTAGTTAGAAATAGAATTTTTCTACGACATATTGTTTAGTTTATAGACAATTTTATGAATAAATTGAGGATGCCCAATGATGAGTATTTTTTATGGCTTTGGATTGATTGAATGTTTATGACTATTGAGATTGGTAGAACTGACTTTAGGATTTGATGCTTTTAGATTAAATCTTACACGATGTATGCTCCCTATGCTTAAGATTGTTAGAGGATTTTGAAGAACTCTTGCATGCCTTAGTATGAATGAACTTGATGAACTTTAATGACAAATGAAAGCAGTAAAGGCTTTATTAAACTCCCTTGTGCTTAATGAGTATGCTAAACTGTGAATAAATGCTATGGCATATCTGTAGAGGGACACTTCACTTTTTTGTTGCATTGCCTGGAAACCATGCTTAAATAAATGGAAGCAACATCAAATGAGTGAATGAAAGTTGTCACGGGATTACTCTACCTATTGGCTCGGGGTGAGATGTTTGCTTCATACTCATCTAGAGTTAAGGACGGTAGGTGTGATGAGCTGACACCCTTCTTTAAAAAAACTTGGAATCAAGGGAGTAAAATTGTGCTTAATTGATTAATGCATACTAGGTTGCAATAGAGATCTTGCCCAAAATTTTTCTAACTCTGTTAAGTATAGATTGCATGCAACACACACACATGCAAAGGATCTTGCCCTAGGGAAAAATTCTTAAAATCTTGATTTTGTCTAACATGTTGAAGCCTATATTTTTCTGAGGACTGAAATTTTGCCATAGCACTGTCTTGAACTAAACTTTGCCATGGAATTTTCTCTATTTTTCTCTACTCATTTCTTTAGGACAAGCAATAGCTTAAGTTTGGGGGTGTGATAACCTTGTAAAAAGCATGCATTTCACGCCTTTTTACTCAGTATAGATTGCATTTGGTGTTGTTAGCTTGGTTGTTTTGATTTAATTAAGAAATGGGCACTGCTTGAGAAAGGGTTGTTCTAGTATGGTGATGTGCAGGTAAGCAAGAGAGTGTGGCTGAGCAAAGAAGAATGCTGCAACATTTTGGACGGCAATTCTAGGCGCCGAAAAGGACAAAGCAACAAAGATGTTTTCCAGCCCACATGTGAGAATCCCCATTTGTCTGTTGTGCCTAGCATATCCTAGGGAATATTCCCTAGGTCACACAAGGAATGTTTAGGGCACAAAATCCTAGGAGCCTTCAATATATAAATGGCAAGATACCCTTATTAAGGGGAGAGCTAAAAAGTGACTTTTGGGTGTTAAGAGTGAGGACAAAAGGTGGCTACTTTCCATCTTCTTCCTCAACTAGGTGTCCTCCATTGTTGAAGCTCCAAGGGGTGACCCTGTTGGCATTTGAGAGAAGCAACAAGTCTAGGGTGGTTCAAGGCAGTCCAAGTCGGCACAAGAGATTTCCTTTTCTTTGTTGTTTGCTTTAACACTTTATATTTTGGAAATGGTTTATTTAAGAAGAATGACGATGGATGATTTACACCCAGCCATGAACTAACTTTAGATGCTTGGGTTTGTTTGGGATGATTTTGTTTTTGTTTTTAATGAATGTTTAGCATGTCTCCAGTTTCATATGCTTTGTCTACTATTTTATTGCCCTAAGTTTGTAAGAGCTCTCGAGAGTTAGCCTTTACTTGGGTGTTAGATTAGCTTAATGGTCGAGAGAGTCAAGCTTAGATCCACGTAGACAAGGGGGTTGGCTGCTGAGAGGCACAACTCTAACTCACCTTAGAGATGAGGATAGGGTTTTAAAGACTAAAAAGGGTAGCACGTCAATGATAAGTAGCTTGCTAGGGTTCACGCTGAGAGATATTGTCATAGCATTCTGGATGTCAGGTTTCTTGCTAAAGATAGTTTAGAAACATAATAGAAAACCCTATCGAGCATATTTTGAACTGAAAGTGTTAGATATACATTAGAACTAGGCATATGATTCCTTAACAAACCCAGCTCATCATTCCCAATAAAGAGTTTCACATACAATAGAGGACCTTGCAGCTTATTCAGTTCACTTCAGTTTTATTTAGTTGCTTTTGCTACAACATTTCTGATATCGTGTGACATCAACCTTTCACTTAATTATTTACTTTTGTGTTAGTGTGCATGGACTTGAACTAAGTTACCTCCAATCCATGTGGAGACGATCTCACTTACCACTTTATTTCTTGTCTCGACATGTATACTTGCACTATTTGTGTATCATTTATACTACACCCTTACACGCTACAGTGGTCACATGCCTCACCCCTATGAGCGTATGATCCTGATGCTTAGTGGTCACAGGCTTTACTCAGAGTGTATGATCTTGATACTTAGTGGATACGGGACTAACTCCTATATTGTGGAATAATGCTTACGTGCTACGTGAAGCCTATTTTTACTTGTTATTGCTATATGTATAGGTGGCTAGCTGTAGAGCCATATTTATATGATGTTATTGTTATGTTATCGTCTTTAGTTGCATGCTCGTATTTATGATTTGCATGAAGCATGGTTGACTGGAAATGTATCCATTGAGCTTCGTTAGCTCAGTGTTCAAAATTTTTGTTTTCGTTCACATGTTAGTAGGTTAGCGTGCATCGTTGGAGCATCATCGGAGTAGGATTTCAGTATCGACTTGTTATCCGAGTACAATACTTAGATTATTTGGGCTATGCATTCGTAGGACCTAATGTTGTATTGTAACTCTTATTTTTGGATTTTAAATTATGAGTTGAATTCTTTAATTATGTATTTTTAAATAGAACTCCCATGTAATGTTTTTTAAATTTTTTATCTACTTTAAAATATTTGAACTTGATGGGTTTTATGAAATAGATGTTATTTAGGCTAAACTAGGTCAAAATATTATGGTAATGGTTTGGGCTTGAGTCCCAAATGCGACATCCAGGTCGAGGGTGTTACATTTAGTGGTATAAGAGCCTAGGTTTAGCTGGTTCTAGGAAACCCCGAGGGTGGTCTAGGTGTTGTATAGGTGTCTGGCGAATATGTTGCCCATAAGTCGAAGTTGTACTCGTTTAAGCTAAATGTATTCGATGATGTAACCTTATTTGTTTGCTTGCGCAGAAAAGTAAGAATGCCAAGGAGAGCATGAGATCGAGAGGAGAGTTGGGGCTCCCGAGAAGGGAGCTATGATGAGGATTATGTTCCCGACATGGCAAAGATGTCAGAGGATAATAAAGGTCGAGGGGCCAATCATTTCTCTCATTTGCACTAGGCCCTTCACCAGATTATGAGGGTCATACCTAGGCCTTCGGCTACCCCGTGTGAGGCGTCAATTCAGAGGGTGCGTCATCATGGTGCAACAGACTTTCTTGGAACGAGATAAGACAACTCGGTTACGGCGTATCAATGGTTGAGAGATACCTATTGGATCATGTGACAGATGAGATTGAAGTCCGAGGATAAGTTGACATGTGTTCTTTGCTTGTTGAAGGAGAATGCTCGAGAATGGTGGAAGACTATAGATTTAGGATGGTATCCTAACCAACTTCATGGGACGAATTTTTAGATAAGTTTGAGAATAAGTATGTGGATGAAGTCCACAAAGATATCTTAAGAGATCAGTTCACTCATTTGGTCCAAGGGAAATGGTATATCTTTGAATATGAACAAGAGTTCCTATAGTTGAGTAGATATGCCTATGAGTTGGTTACTACCGAGAAGATGAGGTGTAAGAGGTTTCTAAAGGGATTGAGGAAGGAAATTCAGACCTACTTGACTGCTGCCCCACCAAAGGTGTTTACAGATTTGACTGCTAGTGCCAAGTCACATGAGCAAGTTCAAAGTTTGACCTATGGCCCGGCTGGTGGGCATAGGAGCTCGAGTGGGAGAACCCATAATTTCTTCAATAACTCGCATTCTTATTCTAGGAGGAACAGAAATTGTTGAAACCAAGGTAGAGGAGCTTTGAATCATAATTCGAGATCAGACCGTAGGTCAAAATCAATTGGTCGTATTAGGCCTTCATCTTTGTCCATGATGAGCTCGGATGGCTCACGAAAGAGTGTTGTTGCACCAGTTTGTGATTATTGTGGACATAAGCATAGAGGTGGGTGTTGGGGGATAAGCAAAATTCGTTATGGTTGTGGGTCACCGGAGCATTATCTTAGGGATTGTCCGGTAGCTGTTGACACTACACCGGTTCAGACTCAGAGGACCTCTTATCCAGTCTAGAGGGGTAGAGCTTTGCTAGAGGAGGAGCAAGTCACATGACCAAACATCAGAGTGGAGGTATGATTCAGTCCACCGTGAGGGCACCAGCGAGGTAGTATGCAGTCAAGGCTCAAGAGGATTGTAAGGCTACGGATGTTATCTCAGGTATGTTTACCTTGTTTTCTATCCCTATAGTTGCTCTTGTGGATCCAGGATCTACCCATTCCTACATCTGTAGTGGAATATCTCAATAATGGGGTATTCTTGCCAAGGATCTTGAGATAAGAGTCAGTGTGACTAGTCCTTTAGGGTATGATGCTTTAGTAGATAAGGTGTATCGAAGGTGTCTAATTGAGGTTCAAGGTTTGATCTTTTCGGTCGATGTGATGGTGTTGCCATTTCAAGAGTTTGATGCCATGTTGAGGATGGATTGGTTGTTTGAGCGTGATACGCAGTTGGGTTGTAGAAAGAAGAGCCTTGAGCTTCGTAGTTTGGATAGGGCCAAATTGGTGGTGAAGGGTGAGAGAAATCCTTGCCTTTCCAATGTAGTGTCAGCCTTGGTGACACAAAAGATGATCCAGCATGGTTGTGAGGCCTTCTTGGCTCCGTAATTGACACAAGGGTTGAGAGTTTGATGCTTGAGGATCTTTGAACTGTTAGAGAGTTTTCCGATGTGTTTTCAGAAGAGTTTCCCGGACTTCCTCTAGATCGTGAGCTAGAGTTTCGAATAGATATGATGCCTAGCACGACACCAGTGTCCATTGCCCCATATTGCATGTCACCAAACGAGTTGAGAGAGTTAAAGAACCAAATTCAAGAATTTTTGGAAAAAGGTTTTATTCGACCTAGCATCTCACATTGGGGTGCACCGGTCTTGTTTGTTAAGAAGAAGGATGGGTCAATGAGAATGTGCATTTACTATCGTTAGCTCAATATGGTGACGTTGAAGAACTGTTATCCCCTACCAAGGATAGATGACATGTTTGACCAGTTGAGAGGTGCTCATGTGTTCTCAAAGATCAAATTGAGGTTGGGTTACTACCAATTAAAGGTAGTAAAAGAGGATGTTAAGAAAACTGCTTTTAGGACGCAATATGGACATTATGAGTTCTTGGTAATGCCTTTTGGGCTTACCAGTGCACCTGCAGCTTTCGTAGACTTGATGAATCGGATTTGTAACCCCCTTAGCCCGGCCTAGACGTTTGACCCGAACTACGAAGATTACACAGGGAAAACCAAAGTCAACCTTGATTAGTGACCCTTTTTTTATTTTTAATCTTGTCTAGATGCACATTAAGCCTATGTGAATATCCACGAGACATGATAGATAAAGGCACAGCGATCGGAAAGAGTTTAGGGGCTCAATTGCACTTTTAACTAGATTAGGGACCAAAATGTAATTTTTGGAAATAGGATTTAACTGATTTTAGGAATACCAATATGGAATTAATCTTGTTACATGCTTCTCTGCCAAATTTCAGCTGAAATAGACATTCCAAGCTCAAGCAATTGCATCCACAACATTTAGGACTAAAGTGTAAAGCATGAAGACTCAAAGCAATTCAAAACTGCGTCCAACGGTCACCCGTATCGGAACACCTACCCAACGTACCGAAATGCATGTATCGAAACAGTGTTGACCGTTCTGATATGCGGGTATGTTTCGAGACCAGTACCGAAACAGGGCACTCCAGTAGCCAAACTGTTTCGAAACAGTCTCAAACGTTTCGAAACACAAAGACCATTACATGCCCCCATTTCGAAACACTTGAGGGTGTTTCGATACACCTTGCCCAGAAACAGCAGTTATAGCTGGTTTTTCATCCTTTAACACAATCAAACATGCCTCAAAGACTCCCAAATCATACCAGCAAACCATTTTACTCATAAGGAACATATTTAGGACTTTCTAACACGAGCATGGCATCAAACACAATCTCACATAGTCTAAAGGCATACTTCCTAATCACAAAACCAATATAAGCAATCCAACCTCAAACAAAACATTTAAGGCCACTTACAACCCAAACATGCCAACATAAACATGCCACAAACTTAGGGAGTTCAAACATATCTCCCAAATACAACCTTGGTTTCCCATTGCCATTATATCAAAACTAAAGTGTGTAAAAACTTCACCATACATGAGCTTGAACTTCTTTGGATGATCTTAACCTCTTTGATGCCCGGAAACACCTCAATTATCTGCATTATTGGTAAAAGAGAGCGTAAGCACAAATGCTTAGTGAGGCATGCTCTAAAGAAACCAACACAATAATGCTTAACTTGAAAACACTTTCTCAAAAGCTTTTTAACAACATGCTCATTCTATCTCATGCTTGAAAACCATTCAAAGCAACTTCTCATTGAAAACACATGTACCTTCATTCTATCTCATGCATTTAAGCCAATGTAAAACTCATGGAAAAGCCATACTCATGCTTGTAACACCAAAGCATTTCTAATACAAATCTCATATGCATTTCTCATAGCAAAAATCATTTCATATTTTATATTGGCATTTCACATCTCATTATTACTTGGATATGTGGACATCTCACTAGACACTTCCGGTGGCATCTACCATCATTGTACTCACTCGTCTAGCAAAATAATTTCAGGTGGAATCTCACATCACCGTACTCACATGGCAAAATCTCTCATCGCCGCAAAGCTTGGGTATTTCATCAAGTCCTACCCGATGGAATGCCCATCATCAGTTCTCTCCCTTTGGCTTAACCAAAGAGCACGTACGAATTTTTAGTTTATAGTGCACTCTCAACCTATTGATCAATCAATTATATCCGGTAAGTATCCCAACATCTATGCCAATATATTATGTCAAAACATCATCTCACCTACTGTTTTTCATGCAACAATTCTCAAACATTCTCATCTAATTTCAAAGCCATAACATTTGCCATGCTTTAAACAAAAGCTCAAATCTCAACCATGCAACATGTTACTTCATGAAATCATTTCAAGCATCATCACATGCTATAAAATATCCATAAAAACAGTAGGAATTTCTCAATCTAATACCATGAGCATGTAAAAGCATTTTAGGGGCAATCACCACATCTATGAGAGCAATCTAGCCAATACTTACTTCCAAACTTAGGAAGGTGTTTCAAACCTTTCTTAAATCCCCAAACCTTGATTCTTTATCCCTCAAGGACTTCTAAAACCATACGCACTCACCGATTACGTTTCGCTTGCTTGCCGAAACGCTATCTAGGCTTCCGGATCAACACCAAAAGCGTCCGAAGATGTCTCCCCTGTTTTAAACACATAAGAGCAGAGGATTAATGCATCATCATGCATTGAAATCATCAGCCACGCACCTAAACTCGCTGCTCTACTCAAAAACCACATTTCGGCTACCAAACACAACCGAAATCACCTCCAAACTCTTCCAAAACAAAACCCAGCTAAGATCTATCACTTCTAATCATTTCTAAACATCAAGTAACATCAAAAACCACCACAAACTCGTCCTTATACCTCCAGCTATGACAGAACACCAAAATCACCCCAAAAACCATCATTCTAACAAGCAAAACTTAAGAAAACAATCCTATTCGGGATTTGATTGAAAAAACCTCATTTGTAACATCAATTAACATCCAAAATACATTAGAAAACCATCTCAAAAACAGATCCCAATCATTCACCACGAAAATCTTCAAGATCTCTTCCAAAATCTTGAGTTTGAAGACAATTTCTTGTTTCTAACATTAAAACCACTTAAAAATCATTAAAATGATTGATAACTTGGGAATTTCAGTAAAGAACTGATCGTTAGAGGAGAAGGACGAAGCTTACCTCTAATGGATGATTTCTCCTTGATTTGGGCAAGTTTTCTTGAAAATTCAATGTAGAAATCAAGTGGATTTGATGAGGAATTGATTAAGAATCAAAGGAAGATTGAAATCTCATCAAATGAAGTGAAAATATAAGTATATTTGCTGGAGAGAAAGTGTTTGGTTGAAAAGAATTTGACAGAAAATAAAATGAGGGAAAATTTGTGAAAAGTAGTTATGAATAGTCAAAGGTAGTTTCTAAATTAATTAACCTTCATTTCGTTTAATTAAAACATTAATTAAATCACCCAAATTAAGGGAAAATCTGATGAAAACATTTTGGTAAAATTAGCTCCTTAAAGATTCAAAGTTTCAATCCTTTACAAAATAGTCACTATTTAACTTTTGCAAAAACTGCGATTTGGTCCCTAGAACGAAATGTAGTATCTCCAAACCTTATTTTGTAAAATTGATTTCACCATAACCTTTCATATATTAAATGAGGATTTTAAAATATTTTTCCATATTTTTAAAGCATCCCGAACTAGGTGTTTCCCTAAAACTCCCTTTAAGATTCGAACCGTTTTTTGACCGGTCCGATTCGGACTCCAAACATCTAGGCCCAAATTTGGGGTGTTACAACTCTCTCCCTCTTAAGAAATTTCGTCCTCGAATTTTACCTGGAGGAAAAAGGTAAGGAAATTGCTTCTTCATATCCTCCTTTATTTCCCACGTGGCTTCATCAACACCACGATGCCTCCACAACACCTTAACCAGCTCAATGGTCTTACCACGGAGAACCTTACTGTCCGAATCCAAAATCTCAACTGGTTCCTCATCATATGACAAATTCGGATTTAACTCAACTTCCTCCACAGGCATAACATGCGAAGGATCCGATCGATACCTTCGAAGCATGGACACATGAAACACATTATTTATCCTTTCCAGCTCTTGTCGTAATCTCAGCTTATAAGCAACAGGACCCACATGTTCTATCACTTCGTATGGTCCAATGTATCTAGGGCTCAACTTGCCCTTCCGGCCAAATCTCATCACCTTCTTCCAAGGTGAAACCTTTAAGAACACACGGTCTCCCACCACAAATTCTATCTCCATACGCTTCAGATCCGCGTAAGACTTTTGTCGATCCGATGCTGCCTTCAACCGCTCACAAATGAGCTTCACCTTCTCGGTGGTTCCTCTCAACAAAGTCGGCATCGAGACCAACTTTTGTCCCGTTTCAGCCCAACAAAGAGGAGTTCTGCACTTCCTCCCATACAAAGCCTCATAAGGTGCCATTTAAATACTTGCATGGTAGCTATTATTATAAGCAAACTCCACCAAAGGCAAGTGCTTCTCCTAAGAGCCTTGAAACTCAATCACACAGCACCTCAACATATCCTCAAGCACTTGGATAACACGCTCAGACTGCCCATCCGTCTGCAGATGATAAGAAGTACTGAAATTCAGCCGCGTACTCAACGCTTGATGTAAACACTCCCAAAACCTTGCAGTGAACCTCGGATCTCTATCTGACACTATAGATTTTGGTACCCCATGCAGACGTAAAATCTCAGCAATGTACAGCTCTGCAAGCTTATCCAAGGTATACATAGTATGCACAGGTAAGAAATGAGCACACTTCGTAAGGCGATCCACAATCACCCACACAGAATCCTTCTTTGATGGCGACAGAGGCAAACTAGACACAAAGTCCATGGTTATTCTCTCCCACTTCCATTCAGGGATCCTCAACGGTTGCAACAACCCCGAAGGAAACTGATGCTCGGCCTTAACCCGCTGACAAACCATGCACTTGCTCACATATTGAGCAACATCTTTCTTCAAACCCACCCAATAGTACTCATCCTTCATATCACGGTACATCTTTGTACTACCAGGATGCATAGCAAAAGGACTACTATGAGCTTCGGTCAGAATAGTACGCCTCAACTCCACATCATTCGGCACCACTATCCGACTTCCAAAACATAACACACCATCATCATTAAAACAAAAATATGATGGTCTATCCTCAGCAATATCCTAAACATGTGGCACCAAAGAATCATTCAACAACTGCTTATCCTTTATCAACTGAACCAGAGATGGTTTCACTTGCAATTCAACAACAAGACCTCCATCTCGCGATATGCTCAGGCTAGCAAACATCGCCCTTAACTCCACCACCACTTTTCTGCTCAAGGCGTCAGCCACAACATTGGCTTTTCCCGGGTGATACTCGATCGTTAGATCGTAATCCTTAAGCAACTCCACCCATCACCGTTGCCTAAGATTCAACTCTTTCTGAGACATCAAATACTTCAAACTCTTGTGATCCGTGTACACAGTACACTTCTCACCATAAAGATAATGTCTCAGATCTTCAAGGCAAAAACCACCGCAGCTAACTCAATATCATGCGTTGAATAATTGTGCTCATGCACCTTCAATTGGCGCGATGCATAAGCCACCACCTTACCCTCTTGCATTAACACACACCCCAAACCAACGTAGGATTTGTCACTATACACCACAAACTCTTTTCCTGATTGAGGTTGAACCAAAATAGGAGCTTGCGTCAAAGTTGCCTTAAGCTTCTCAAAAGCTTGTTGTCTCGCTTCCGTCCACTCATACTTAACATCTTTTTGCAACAACTTCGTTAAAGGTGCAGCAATCTTAGAAAATTCATCCACGAACCTTCGGTAGTATCCTGCCAACCCAAGGAAACTACAGACTTCATGAACAGACTTAGGAGGCTTCCAATTCATCACTGCCTCAACCTTCTGGGGATCAACTCGAATCCCTTCAGCCGAAACCACATGACCAAGGAAAACAACTTCCTTTAGCCAAAACTCACACTTCCTCAGCTTAGCATAAAGTTGATTTTCCAACAACGCTTGTAAAACAATTCTCAGATGACCTTCATGCTCCTCCTCAGTACGAGAGTACACAAGGATATCGTCAATGAACACCACAACGAACTTGTCCAAGTATTCATGGAACACCCTATTCATCATGTCCATGAAAGTAGTAGGAGCATTCGTCAAGCCAAACGGCATTACAAGGAACTCATAATGTCCATACCTCGTTCTAAAGGCTGTTTTCGGCACATCCACATCTTTCACCTTTAGCTGATAGTACCCTGACCTCAAATCAATCTTTGAAAACACAGTCGCTCCCCAAAACTGGTCGAATAGATCATCAATCCTCGGCAAAGGATACTTGTTTTTGACGGTCAACTTGTTCAGTTTACGATAATCGATGCACATTCTCAACGTGCCATCTTTCTTTTTCACAAACAAGACCGATGCACCCCAAGGTGACACACTAGGCCGAATGAAGCCACGGTCAAGCAACTCCTAAAGTTGTGTCTTCAACTCCTTCAACTCTTTGGGTGCCATGCGATAGGGAGCAATGGACACCGGAGTTGTGTTCTCATATAGTTCAATCCCAAACTCCACTTCCCGACTAGGCGGCAATCCAGGTAACTCCTTCAGAAACACTCCAGGGAACTCACGCACAGTTCTTATATCCTGAACGCGCACCTCCTTTGAACTAGGATTCATAACAAAGGCTAGGTAAGCCTCGCAACCTTGCCGCAACATTGAAGGTTAAAGGAGATAGAGTATGCGGTGGGTGACCGTGTGTTCTTGAAGGTTTCGCCTTGGAAGAAGGTGATGCGGTTTGGTCGAAAGGGCAAGTTGAGCCCTAGATACATTGGACCATATGAGGTGGTTGAGCGTGTGGGTCCTGTTGCGTATCGGTTGAGGTTACCTCAGGAGTTGGAGAAGATTCATGATGTGTTTCATGTTTCTATGCTCCGGAAGTATAGATCTGATCCTTCGCATGTGATGCCTGTAGAGGAAGTGGAATTGAATCCGGATTTGACCTATGATGAGGAACCGGTGAAGGTTCTGGATTCGGATAGCAAGGTCCTTCGTGGCAAGACCATTGAGTTGGTGAAGGTGCTGTGGAAGCATCGCGGTGTTGAGGAAGCCACGTGGGAGCGAAATGAGGACATGCTGAAGCAGTTTCCTTATCTCTTTCCTTCAGGTAAATTTCGAGGACGAAATTTCTTAAGGGGGGGAGAGTTGTAACGCCCCGGTTTTGGGCTTAGAAGTTTTGGGCGTTGACCGGTTTGGTCAAAGTCCTGTTCGAATCTTAAGAGGTGAAATTAGGAAAGCCTAGTTCGGGTTGCATTAAAAATATGGAAAAATGTTCTAAAATCATCTTTTAATATAATTAAGTGAACTGTGAAATCAATTTTGAAAAATGGGTTTTGGAAGTATGACATTTTGGCTAGTGACCAAAATGTAAGTTTTGAAAGTTTGGTGACTGTTTTATAAAGAGTTGAAACTTTGAATCCTTAAGGAGCTATTAATTCAAAGATGATTTCTCCAGATTTTTCTAAGATATTTTAAGTCTAAAATCTGATTTTAAAGGTTATTAAAATTGGAGGGAAGCCATTTTGGCTATTTTTGGATTTTGTAACCAACTTTGCTAAACTTTCTTTCTCTCATTTTCTCTCAAACCAAACACTACTTTTCCAGAGAATTGGATCTGATTTCTTCACCTAAATCCCTCCATTCAACTCTCATTTGATTCCAAATCATTGTATCTTCAAACCTCTTCAATTGCTAAATGTTTCAACAAGGATTTTCATTCCAAAAAGTGGAGAAACACAAGTTTGGAGGTAAGAACGTCCTTCTCCTCTAAACTATCAGTTCTTTACTGAAATTCCCAAGTTCTCAACTCTTAATTGATGTTTAATTAAAGGCTTTTGAGTTTGGAATTGGATCTTGGCTTATAATGCAAGATTTGATGATTTTTCATGATTTTCGTTAGATCTGATTAATCTGTGATTTGAGATGTGTTTTTGATGTTAAATGAACTCTAAATTGATAAGGAAATGAGTTTTGATTGATGCAATCCCGGATAGGTTGAGTTTCCTAAGTTTAGCTTATGTTTCTTGGATGTTTTTGTGGTGATCTTGTGGATCTGTTGTTGCTGGAGGTATAAGGATGTTTGTAGGTTGTTTTTAGATGTTTTATGGTGTTAATGGATGTAAGGTTTTGCTGGTTTATGGCTGGGCTTTGTTGAGAAGTGGTTTTGATGCAATTTCGGTTGTGTTTGGTGGCCGAAATTGGAGTGGGAATGAGAGCAGCGAGTTTGAGTGCTTTCATTGAAGCTTTTGATGCTTGATGATGCATTAAACCTCTGCTTTAATGTGTTTAATCAAGGGAGGCATCTTTGGATCCAAGGGTTGTTGATCCGGAAGCTTGATTTCGTGCTTCGGCAAGAGGCGAAGTGGAATCGGTGAGTGAAATTGGGTTTTCGGCTTTGAAACCAATGTCTTGGGAGCTTAGTTTAAGTCTAAACAACTTTGCTAAGCTCGAGCGTAAGTTTTCGGAATTTCTCTCTAGTGGTGGCCATGATTTTGTTGTGATGCAAAATGATTATTTGCATGTTTTACATACTGTTTTGGAAGCATGTTTTAGCATGGTTTTTGCTGATGATGTAAGCCATATGTTGAAGGTAACTCTAGGTAGGAGTTCCTTGCTTTTGTACATTGAAATGATGTGGTTTAATGCTTTTAAATGCATGATGAATATGGCTTGGTTTTATGCTATAAAACAGTGATGTAAGTGATGAAAATGATGTATATTGGCAAGTGAGGTTTTAAAATGTTAAGGTCACTAAGGTGGTTAAAAGTCCTTGAGTGAGCCTTGTTACTTATGAACATCAAGGTGGTTAAAAGTCCTTGGATGGTTCATGTTGTGGACACTAAGGTGGTTAAAAGTCCTTAGGTGATCCTTTTCCATGGTGGTTAAAAGTCCATGGGGCCAAGGTGTTTAAAAGTCCTTGGGATCAAGGTGTTTAAAAGTCCTTGATGTGATACATTCTATGGTGTTTAAAAGTCCATAGGCCAAGGTGTTTAAAAGTCCTTGGGGCCAAGGTGTTTAAAAGTCCTTGGGGTGAAAGTTGATGAACTTGTTTTTAAAGAAATGGAATTTATCACTTGTGGCCAATATGACATGTTATGATTTGATGCATGAGATGCATGTTTAAGTATGCTTTTGAGCATGTGTGAATGATGGTTTGAAGCATGATTTATAAAGTGTTTTATAAATGCATTATTGAATGGTTTAAATGAGCATTCCTCACTAAGCTTTTGCTTACGCTCTCTTCGTTTTCCTTAATTCAATAATGCAGAGCATTAGAGACCTTTTGAGGGCAGCAAGAAGGGCAAGAATTCAAGTGCAAGTAAAGCTCAATGTATGGAAGGTTTTTGCTAAACATTTTAGCTTTTGGGTGATTTGGCAATGGGGAAACCATGTGTATGTTTTGGGAGGTGTTTTGTACTCCCTAAGTATGTTTCTTGATGTTAAGATTGTTGGTCTTTGGATTGGATCTTTATATGCTTGTTTTGTAAGTTTGGTGCTTGAATATCTAGCTTGTGTAGGAAGCATGCCTATAGAATTGGGGCTTTTTGCATATGATGATGTTTGGTTGAATTGATGATGCTAATATGTTATATATATGTTGAATCGCATGCTGGTAAAGTTTGGTGACATTTGGAGCATGTTCGATTGTGTAATTGCATGTTTAAAGTGGAGTTTTGGAGCAATCTGGGCAGGGTGTTTCGGAACAGCACCTACCGTTTCGGAACGGGTGCCTTAATCGTGCCCAGGCGTCCGAAACGGGAGGGGCCGTTCCGAAACGGAAAGGCCACTGCCAGACCCCCGTTTCGAAACGGGCTATGCCTGTTTCGGAACGGCCCCGCGTTTCGAAACGGGCTGTCTCCCGTTTCGGAACGGTTGACCGTTGGGGGCTGACATTGGCAGTTATGTGTTTTGGATTGTTTGCGTTTTGGTCCTGAAACTTGTTTATGCAATTGTATGAGTTTGGGAAGTCCTTTAGAGCTGAAATTTCACAGAGAAGTATGTAACATGATTAATTTCAAGTTGGTAACTTCAATTTGGGTTAAGTCCTTATAATTATCAGAATTTACAATTTGGTCCCTAAAGTTGTAAATTGTTCAATTGAGTCCCTGTTTGATCTCTGTTGTTTGTGATCTTTTGGTATGATGTTTGTGTGATCACAATTAGGCTTAATATGCATCTAGACAAGTTTTAAAAAGAAAAAAAGGGTCGTTAATCAAGGTTGACTTTCGGGTTGACTTTGGTTTTCCCCGTGTGACTTTCTTAATTCGGGTCAACCGTCTAGGCCGGGTTAAGGGGGTTACATTTGGTGGTATCAGAGCTGAGTTCTCGAGTAATTGGGAATGTTTGTATGCATGATTGAAGTATGTATGCTATGAATGCTTGTTGTTTGAAAGCATGTTCAGTGGTTTGAAATGTTGATGCAGTTGAGTTGTATGCTCTGATGTTGCATGTTGAGGGTACCCATTGCCAAACAAAAGCTAAAGGAAAGATGTTGTTTTGAAATGAAATTGAGCTTGAACACTTGGATTGCTTACCTTGCTGGGCCTGACTTTGTTTTATTTGTGTTGTGATTGCATGGTAAAAGTATGGCACCACGTAGAGAGTTAAGAGGTAATGCGAGAGCTACGGCTCCTAACGAGAATGAGAATGAAGAGCACACTGGTAGTGCTGTGTTACCCCCTCCTCCGCCTGGTGGTGGTGCTGGAGGTGCGAGAGCTGAAGCTGCAGCTGATGCTGGCGCTGGAGCTGCTGGACCAGAGGTTGGTCAGGGGCAAGCTATGCCTGATATGTCTGTTTTGGTACAAGCTATTGCGGGTGCTTTTCGAGCAGCAGTAGCTGGAGCTCAGGGAGCTGGGCATCAGGGAGATGCTGGAGTCAGATTGCCTTTGGAGCGTCTGCGCAGTCTTGGAGGGACTGAGTTTAGAGGTTTGTCAGCTGAGAGTTCTGAGGCTTGGCTGGAAAGTACCAAGCGTATCTTGGGTCAGATGAGTTGCACGGATGTGCAAAAGCTGGGCTGTGTTGTGTCCTTGCTGCAGGACGATGCTTATACATGGTGGACGACTACCATTTCTGGAATGGCTGAAGCTGATGTTACCTGGACATTCTTTCAGAATGTGTTTAAAAGAAGATATCTGGGAGTGAGATATCTGGATGAGAAAAAGCGGGAATTCATGTCTCTTACCCAAGGGAGCATGAGTGTAGCTGAGTACGAGGTACAGTTTGTACGGCTCAGTCAGTATGCACCGGAGCTGATACCTGATGAGAGGGCAAGGTGCGAGAGGTTCCGTTACGGTCTTGTGACAGATGTTAAGATGTATTTGCTGGCCGCCGAGTATGAAGATTTTGATGTGTTGGTGGGCCGAGCAAAGGACGTTGAGATGAACCTGAGTTTGTCTGCTAAGGGTGCTGGCAAGCGAGCTGCTGAGTATAGCTCCGGAGGTGGACGGAACAAGAGGGGACGAGATCAGAAGTATCAGTCCTCAGCCAGGAGAGGTGGTGGTGCACCTGCTAGAGGAGGCAATGCTAGAGCTGATCCTAGTGCTTGTTGGATCTGTGGTTCCCGTGGTCACTTGAAGCGTGACTGTCCTCGTGCTGAGAGAGTGGCACAAGCTCCTGTTGCAACAGCTGGTAATGCTGGTGGAAATGGGTGTTGGAATTGTGGTTCAGCAGACCACTTGAGGCGTGATTGTCCGAGGATGGCTGGTGAGCAGGTGCGTGCTCCTGTTGTTGTTGCACCACAGAGAGGTCGTGGGCGCGGCCGTGGTAATTTCCAGAGGAGAGAGGAAGGTGGCCGAGGGGTAGCTCATGTTGTAGCTATTCATCCTGAGGGTGGAGGCCAAGCGAGGGTGTATGCTCAGAGGGAGGGCAGGAATGATGCAGATGTGATTGCAGGTACCTTTACTTTGCAGTCCTTGTCATTGCTTTCTTTGATTGATTCTGGATCTACGCATTCATATATTCTTCGTGAGCATGCTGAATTGCTTGGTTTGCCTGTTGAGTCTTTGGATGTTGGTGTTCGGGTCACTAGTTCCTTTGGTGAGACTGTTGTGACTCGTAAGCTTTATAGAAGGTGCCCTTTGGTTGTTCAAGAGCATGTCTTTCATGTTGATCTTATGGAGTTGCCCTTTTATGGTTTTGATGTGATCCTTGGTATGGATTGGCTTGCTGAGCATCGTGCTGTTGTGGACTGTGAGAATAAGCGTGTTTCGCTTAAGCTTGCGGATGATTATGAAGTTGTTGTGGTTGGTGAGAATGTGAAGTTTCTTGCCAATGTTGTGTCTTCTTTGGAGGCGAGTAGGATGCTGAGGCAAGGTTGCGAAGCTTACCTAGCTTTTGTGATGAATCCTAGCTCTAAGGAGTTGAGGGTGCAAGATATTAGGGTTGTAAAGGAATTTCCTGGTGTTTTTCTTGAGGAGTTGCCTGGTTTACCTCCTAACCGCGAGGTGGAGTTTGGAATTGAGCTGTATGAGAATACAACTCCTATGTCCATTACTCCCTATAGAATGGCACCTAAGGAGCTGAAGGAGCTAAAGAAGCAGTTGCAAGAGTTGCTTGATCGGGGTTTCATCCGGCCGAGTGTGTCACCTTGGGGAGCACCGGTCTTGTTTGTGAAGAAGAAGGATGGCACTATAAGAATGTGCATTGATTACCGTCAGCTGAACAAGTTGACTATCAAGAATCGGTATCCTTTGCCGAGGATTGATGATCTCTTTGATCAATTTCGGGGAGCTGTTGTGTTCTCTAAGATTGACTTGAGGTCAGGGTATTATCAGTTGAAGGTGAAAGATGTGGATGTGCCTAAGACAGCTTTCAGGACAAGGTATGGGCATTATGAGTTCCTTGTGATGCCGTTTGGGTTGACAAATGCTCCTGCTGCTTTCATGGACATGATGAATCGTGTGTTTCATGAATACCTGGACAAGTTTATTGTGGTGTTCATAGATGATATCCTCGTGTACTCGCGTACTGAGGAGGAGCATGTAGAGCATTTGAGGATTGTTTTGCAAGCTTTGTTGGAGAATCAGCTTTATGCTAAGCTGAGCAAGTGTGAGTTCTGGTTAAGAGAGGTGGTTTTTCTTGGGCATGTGGTCTCCGCTGAGGGGATTCGTGTTGATCCTCAGAAGATTGAGGCGGTGATGAGCTGGAAGGTTCCTAAGTCTGTTCATGAGGTTCGTAGTTTCCTTGGTTTGGCGGGATACTACCGAAGGTTTGTGGATGGGTTTTCCAAGATTGCTGCTCCTTTGACAAAGCTGTTGCAGAAGGATGTTAAGTATGAGTGGACAGAAGCGAGACAGCAGGCTTTTGAGAAGCTGAAGGCGGCTTTGACGCAAGCTCCTATCTTGATTCAGCCTGAATCAGGGAAAGAGTTTGTGGTTTACAGTGATGCATCCTATGTTGGTTTGGGGTGTGTGCTAATGCAGGAGGGTAAGGTGGTGGCTTATGCATCGCGGCAGTTGAAAGTGCATGAGCGCAATTACCCTACGCATGATATTGAGCTGGCTGCAGTGGTTTTTGCTCTGAAGATCTGGAGGCATTATCTGTATGGAGAAAAGTGTACTGTGTACACAGATCACAAGAGTTTGAGGTATCTGATGTCTCAGAAGGAGTTGAATCTTAGGCAGCGGCGTTGGTTGGAGTTGCTCAAGGATTATGATCTGACGATTGAGTATCATCCTGGAAAAGCTAATGTTGTTGCTGATGCCTTGAGTAGGAAGGTAGCTGTTGAGTTGAGAGCCATGTTTGCTAGCTTGAGCATATCGTGTGATGGTGGTCTTGTGGCTGAGTTGCATGTGAAGCCGTCTATGGTTCAGTTGATCAAGGATAAGCAGTTGTTGGATGATTCCTTGGTGTCTCATGTTCAGGATATCGCGGAGGGTAGACCTTCGGATTTCTGTTTCAATGATGATGGTGTGCTGTGTTTTGGGAGTCGGATAGTAGTGCCCAATGATGCTGAGTTGAGGCGTGCTATTCTGACTGAAGGTCATAGTAGTCCTTTTGCTATGCACCCTGGTAGTACTAAGATATACCGTGATCTTCGTGATGAGTACTATTGGGTGGGTTTGAAGAAGGACGTTGCGGAGTTCGTGAGCAAGTGTTTGGTGTGTCAGCGAGTTAAGGCTGAGCATCAGTTTCCTTTTGGTTTGTTGCAACCGTTGAAAATCCCTGAATGGAAGTGGGAGAGGGTTACCATGGATTTTGTATCTGGTTTACCTTTGTCTCCATCGAAGAAGAATTCGGTCTGGGTGATTGTGGATCGCCTGACGAAGTGTGCACATTTCTTGCCTGTGCATACTACGTTTTCTTTGGATAGGTTGGCAGAGCTGTACATTGCTGAGATTGTGCGGCTGCGTGGTGTGCCTAAGTCGATTGTGTCGGATAGGGATCCGAGGTTCACATCGCGGTTCTGGCAGTGTTTGCATCAAGCTCTGGGTACAAGGTTGCATTTCAGTACATCCTATCATCCTCAGTCGGATGGTCAGTCTGAGCGAGTTATCCAGATTTTGGAGGATATGTTGAGGTGCTGCGTGATTGAGTTCCAAGGTTCTTGGGAGAAGCATCTGCCTTTGGTTGAGTTTGCTTATAACAACAGTTATCAGGCGAGCATACAGATGGCACCTTATGAGGCTTTGTACGGGAGGAAGTGTAGGACTCCCTTTTGTTGGGCTGAAACTGGTCAAAAGTTGGTTTCGATGCCGGCTTTGTTGAAAGGGACCACGGAAAAGGTAAAGCTCATTTGTGAACGGTTAAAGGCTGCTTCTGATCGGCAGAAATCTTACGCGGATTTGAAGCGTAAGGAGATAGAGTATGCGGTGGGTGACCGTGTGTTCTTGAAGGTTTCGCCTTGGAAGAAGGTGATGCGGTTTGGTCGGAAGGGCAAGTTGAGCCCTAGATACATTGGACCATATGAGGTGGTTGAGCGTGTGGGTCCTGTTGCGTATCGGTTGAGGTTACCTCAGGAGTTGGAGAAGATTCATGATGTGTTTCATGTTTCTATGCTCCGGAAGTATAGATCTGATCCTTCGCATGTGATGCCTGTGGAGGAAGTGGAATTGAATCCGGATTTGACCTATGATGAGGAACCGGTGAAGGTTCTGGATTCGGATAGCAAGGTCCTTCGTGGCAAGACCATTGAGTTGGTGAAGGTGCTGTGGAAGCATCGCGGTGTTGAGGAAGCCACGTGGGAGCGAAAGGAGGACATGCTGAAGCAGTTTCCTTATCTCTTTCCTTCAGGTAAATTTCGAGGACGAAATTTCTTAAGGGGGGGAGAGTTGTAACGCCCCGGTTTTGGGCTTAGAAGTTTTGGGCGTTGACCGGTTTGGTCAAAGTCCTGTTCGAATCTTAAGAGGTGAAATTAGGAAAGCCTAGTTCGGGTTGCATTAAAAATATGGAAAAATGTTCTAAAATCATCTTTTAATATAATTGAGTGAACTGTGAAATCAATTTTGAAAAATGGGTTTTGGAAGTATGACATTTTGGCTAGTGACCAAAATGTAAGTTTTGAAAGTTTGGTGACTGTTTTATAAAGAGTTGAAACTTTGAATCCTTAAGGAGCTATTAATCCAAAGATGATTTCTCCAGATTTTTCTAAGATATTTTAAGTCTAAAATCTGATTTTAAAGGTTATTAAAATTGGAGGGAAGCCATTTTGGCTATTTTTGGATTTTGTAACCAACTTTGCTAAACTTTCTTTCTCTCATTTTCTCTCAAACCAAACACTACTTTTCCAGAGAATTGGATCTGATTTCTTCACCTAAATCCCTCCATTCAACTCTCATTTGATTCTAAATCATTGTATCTTCAAACCTCTTCAATTGCTAAATGTTTCAACAAGGATTTTCATTCCAAAAAGTGGAGAAACACAAGTTTGGAGGTAAGAATGTCCTTCTCCTCTAAACTATCAGTTCTTTACTGAAATTCCCAAGTTCTCAACTCTTAATTGATGTTTAATTAAAGGCTTTTGAGTTTGGAATTGGATCTTGGCTTATAATGCAAGATTTGATGATTTTTCATGATTTTCGTTAGATCTGATTAATCTGTGATTTGAGATGTGTTTTTGATGTGAAATGAACTCTAAATTGATAAGGAAATGAGTTTTGATTGATGCAATCCCGGATAGGTTGAGTTTCCTAAGTTTAGCTTATGTTTCTTGGATGTTTTTGTGGTGATCTTGTGGATCTGTTGTTGCTGGAGGTATAAGGATGTTTGTAGGTTGTTTTTAAATGTTTTATGGTGTTAATGGATGTAAGGTTTTGCTGGTTTATGGCTGGGCTTTGTTGAGAAGTGGTTTTGATGCAATTTCGGTTGTGTTTGGTGGCCGAAATTGGAGTGGGAATGAGAGCAGCGAGTTTGAGTGCTTTCATTGAAGCTTTTGATGCTTGATGATGCATTAAACCTCTGCTTTAATGTGTTTAATCAAGGGAGGCATCTTTGGATCCAAGGGTTGTTGATCCGGAAGCTTGATTTCGTGCTTCGGCAAGAGGCGAAGTGGAATCGGTGAGTGAAATTGGGTTTTCGGCTTTGAAACCAATGTCTTGGGAGCTTAGTTTAAGTCTAAACAACTTTGCTAAGCTCGAGCGTAAGTTTTCGGAATTTCTCTCTAGTGGTGGCCATGATTTTGTTGTGATGCAAAATGATTATTTGCATGTTTTACATACTGTTTTGGAAGCATGTTTTAGCATGGTTTTTGCTGATGATGTAAGCCATATGTTGAAGGTAACTCTAGGTAGGAGTTCCTTGCTTTTGTACATTGAAATGATGTGGTTTAATGCTTTTAAATGCATGATGAATATGGCTTGGTTTTATGCTATAAAACAGTGATGTAAGTGATGAAAATGATGTATATTGGCAAGTGAGGTTTTAAAATGTTAAGGTCACTAAGGTGGTTAAAAGTCCTTGAGTGAGCCTTGTTACTTATGAACATCAAGGTGGTTAAAAGTCCTTGGATGGTTCATGTTGTGGACACTAAGGTGGTTAAAAGTCCTTAGGTGATCCTTTTCCATGGTGGTTAAAAGTCCATGGGGCCAAGGTGTTTAAAAGTCCTTGGGATCAAGGTGTTTAAAAGTCCTTGATGTGATACATTCTATGGTGTTTAAAAGTCCATAGGCCAAGGTGTTTAAAAGTCCTTGGGGCCAAGGTGTTTAAAAGTCCTTGGGGTGAAAGTTGATGAACTTGTTTTTAAAGAAATGGAATTTATCACTTGTGGCCAATATGACATGTTATGATTTGATGCATGAGATGCATGTTTAAGTATGCTTTTGAGCATGTGTGAATGATGGTTTGAAGCATGATTTATAAAGTGTTTTATAAATGCATTATTGAATGGTTTAAATGAGCATTCCTCACTAAGCTTTTGCTTACGCTCTCTTCGTTTTCCTTAATTCAATAATGCAGAGCATTAGAGACCTTTTGAGGGCAGCAAGAAGGGCAAGAATTCAAGTGCAAGTAAAGCTCAATGTATGGAAGGTTTTTGCTAAACATTTTAGCTTTTGGGTGATTTGGCAATGGGGAAACCATGTGTATGTTTTGGGAGGTGTTTTGTACTCCCTAAGTATGTTTCTTGATGTTAAGATTGTTGGTCTTTGGATTGGATCTTTATATGCTTGTTTTGTAAGTTTGGTGCTTGAATATCTAGCTTGTGTAGGAAGCATGCCTATAGAATTGGGGCTTTTTGCATATGATGATGTTTGGTTGAATTGATGATGCTAATATGTTATATATATGTTGAATCGCATGCTGGTAAAGTTTGGTGACATTTGGAGCATGTTCGATTGTGTAATTGCATGTTTAAAGTGGAGTTTTGGAGCAATCTGGGCAGGGTGTTTCGGAACAGCACCTACCGTTTCGGAACGGGTGCCTTAATCGTGCCCAGGCGTCCGAAACGGGAGGGGCCGTTCCGAAACGGAAAGGCCACTGCCAGACCCCCGTTTCGAAACGGGCTATGCCTGTTTCGGAACGGCCCCGCGTTTCGAAACGGGCTGTCTCCCGTTTCGGAACGGTTGACCGTTGGGGGCTGACATTGGCAGTTATGTGTTTTGGATTGTTTGTGTTTTGGTCCTGAAACTTGTTTGTGCAATTGTATGAGTTTGGGAAGTCCTTTCGAGCTGAAATTTCACAGAGAAGTATGTAACATGATTAATTTCAAGTTGGTAACTTCAATTTGGGTTAAGTCCTTATAATTATCAGAATTTACAATTTGGTCCCTAAAGTTGTAAATTGTTCAATTGAGTCCCTGTTTGATATCTGTTGTTTGTGATCTTTTGGTATGATGTTTGTGTGATCACAATTAGGCTTAATATGCATCTAGACAAGTTTTAAAAAGAAAAAAAAAGGGTCGTTAATCAAGGTTGACTTTCGGGTTGACTTTGGTTTTCCCCGTGTGACTTTCTTAATTCGGGTCAACCGTCTAGGCCGGGTTAAGGGGGTTACACTCACCCACTACCACCACCTCATAATCATTCGCAAGTTTCAACGAAACTCACTTGCTTTCGAAATCTACGACGGCTCTATGCTCAACAAGCCAATCCATGCCAAGGATTACATCAAAACCATAGAATGGCAATTCCATGAGATCAACAAGAAAAACATGATTTTGCACCTTCAAGGGACATCTCCTATAAAATTTCTTTGTTACAACCGTCTCACCAAAAGAACTAGTCAAACGCATTCCCACATCCAAAGACTCAACAGGTAAACCAAGCATTTGAGCATGCTCACGCAATATGTATGAGTGTGTAGATCAAGAATCAATCAAAGAAAGTAATGACAAGGATTGCAAAGTAAAGGTACCTGCGATCACATCCGTATCATTCCTTCCCTCACGATGGGCATACACTTGAGCTTGACCGCCACCCTCAGGTTGAACAGCCACAACATGTGCTATGTTCCTTCCACCATCATCCCTACGCTGAAAATTACCATGGCCGCGCCCACGACCTCTCTGTGGCCCAGCTGCTCTCACCGGAGCATGTCCCTCTCTCAGTGGCTGAGGACAATCTTTCTTCAAATGCCCTCGGTTTCCACAATTCCAGCATGTCCCAAGGTTACCCCAACACTCACCACCATGTCTTCTACCACAACGATTACACTCAGGAGTCCTTAGGAAAGCATTAGGTCCTTGCTGATCTCTACCAGGGTTACCACCCCCATGTCTAGCATCGTAGTGCGGCTTCCTATCCTTCTGTCTCTTGTTGCGATCTCTACCAAAATCGTGTTCTGTAGCTCGCTTTCCCGAGCTAGAGCCACCAGCTCGACTTGCCAAACCAAGATTTGATTCAATGTCCTTGGCTCTGGTGACCAAGACATCGAAATCAGTGTAATCAGCTGCAAGCATATAGGTCTTGACATCCGCTACCAGCCCATAATGGAATCGTTCGCACCTCTCCTGCTCACTAGGGATTAGCTCAGGTGCATACTGACTAAGGCGAACAAACTGAATCTCATATTCAGCTACTGACATGTTCCCTTGCATGAGAGACATAAACTCTCTCTTCTTTTCATCGAGGTAACGTACTCACAAGTACTTCCGCTTGAACACATTCAAGAAAAACGTTCAAGTCACCTCATCATCCTCCATCCCAGAGATAGTGGTTGTCCACCACGTATAAGCATCACCATGCAGCAGTGACACAATACAACCCAGTTTCTGCACATTGTTGCAGTTTAACTGACCCAGAATCCTCTTGGTGCTCTCCAACCAAGACTCAGATCCTTCCGGAGATAAGCCTTTGAACTCAATCCCTTCTAGACTGCGAAGACGCTCCAAAGGCAATCCCATATTAGCATCATCCTGATGCGCAGCTCCATGAGCTCCAGCTACGGCTGCCTGGAAAGCACCAACAATAGCCTGAATCAACATGGTCATGTCAGGAGCAGCTTGCCCCTGCACACCCTCGGGTCCAGCAACCCCAGCATCAGCATTACCAGCCCCAGCTCCACCACCACCGAGTGGTCCACCAGGGGGAGGAACAGGTAAATCCTCAGCATTCTCCGCATTTCCATTCTCATCCGTTGATCTAGTATTGATT
Source organism: Hibiscus trionum (assembly GCA_030270665.1). Classification (NCBI taxonomy): domain Eukaryota; kingdom Viridiplantae; phylum Streptophyta; class Magnoliopsida; order Malvales; family Malvaceae; genus Hibiscus; species Hibiscus trionum. The sequence goes on from BSYR01000004.1 coordinate 17,559,102, forward strand.
CTCAGCTCTCTACGTGGCCCCATTATAAAAAAAGGGCACTGACAAAATGCAATAAACACAATTAGGCTCAATAAGGTAAGAAATCCAAGTACTCAAGCTCATTTTCTAACACGATTCTTCCCATTAGTTTTGATATGGCAATGGGATCCCCAACCACACTCCAAATACAACATAACATCACAAAATCATCTCAACTTAATCACACATCATTGTTCATACATCAAACTTTCACTGAAAAGACACAATCATGCATAAACACATACAACAGCAACATACCAAACCCCAATTATTCCATAACCTGGCTCTGATACCAACAAATGTAACCCCCTTAGCCCGGCCTAGACGTTTGACCCGAACTACGAAGATTACATAGGGAAAACCAAAGTCAACCCGAAAGTCAACCTTGATTAGCGACCCTTTTTATTTTTAGTCTTGTCTAGATGCACATTAAGCCTATGTGAATATCCACGAGACATGATAGATAAAGGCACATCGATCGGAAAGCGTTTAGGGGCTCAATTGCACTTTTAACTAGATTAGGGACCAAAATGTAATTTTTGGAAATAGAAGGACTTAACTGATTTTAGGAATACCAATATGGAATTAATCATGTTACATGCTTCTCTGCCAAATTTCAGCTTAAATAGACATTCCAAGCTCAAGCAATTGCATCCACAACATTTAGGACTAAAATGTAAAGCATGAAGACTCAAAGCAATTCTAAATTGCGTCCAACGGTCACCCGTATCGGAACACCTACCCACCGTACCGAAACGTATGTATCGAAATGGTGTTGACCGTTTCGGTACGCGGGTATGTTCCGAGACCAGTACCGAAACAGGGCACTCCAGTAGCCAAACTGTTTCGAAACAGTCTCAAACGTTTCGAAACACAAAGACCATTACAGGCCCCCGTTTCGAAACACTTGAGGGTGTTTCGATACACCTTGCCCAGAAACAGTAGTTATAGCTGGTTTTTCATCCTTTAACACAATCAAACATGCCTTAAAGACTCCGAAATCATACCGGCAAACCATTTTACTCTTAAGGAACATATTTAGGAATTTCTAACACGAGCACGGCATCAAAACAATCTCACATAGACTAAAGGCATACTTCCTAATCACAAAACCAATATAAGCAATCCAACCTCAAACAAAACATTTAAGGCCACTTACAACCCAAACATGCCAACATAAACATGTCGCCAACTTAGGGAGTTCAAACATATCTCCCAAATACAACCTTGGTTTCCCATTTCCATTATATCAAAACTAAAGTGTGTGAAAACTTCACCATACATGAGCTTGAACTTCTTTGGATGATCTTAACCACTTTGATGCCCGGAAACACCTCAATTATATGCATTATTGGTAAAAGAGAGCGTAAGCACAAATGCTTAGTGAGGCATGCTCTAAAGAAACCAACACAACAATGCTTAACTTGAAAACACTTTCTCAAAAGCTTTTTAACAACATGCTCATTCTATCTCATGCTTGAAAACCATTCAAAGCAACTTCTCATTGAAAACACATGTACCTTCATTCTATCTCATGCATTTAAGCCAATGTAAAACTCATGGAAAAGCCATACTCATGCTTGTAACACCAAAGCATTTCTAATACAAATCTCATATACATTTCTCATAGCATAAATCATTTCATCAAAGGTACATGTGAATCAAAAATCATTTCATATTTTATATTGGCATTTCACATCTCATTATTACTCGGATATGCGGACATCTCACTAGACACTTCCGGTGGCATCTACCATCACCGTACTCACTCGTCTAGCAACATAATTTTCGGTGGAATCTCACATCACCGTACTCACATGGCCGAATCTTTTATCACCACAAAGCTTGGGTATTTCACCAAGTCCTACCCGATGGAATGCCCATCATCGGTTCTCTCCCTTTGGCTTAACCAAAGAGCACGTACGAATTTTTAGTTTATCAATTATATCCGGTAAGTATCCCAAAATCTATGCCAATATATTATGTCAAAACATCATCTCACCTACTGTTTTTCATGCAACAATTCTCAAACATTCTCATCTCATTTCAAAACCATAACATTTTCCATGCTTTAAACAAAAGCTCAAATCTCAACCATGCAACATGTTACTTCATGAAATCATTTCAAGCATCATCACATGCTATAAAATATGCATAAAAATAGTAGGAATTTATCAATCTAATACCATGAGCATGTAAAAGCATTTTAGGGGCAATCACCACATCTATGAGAGCAATCTAGCCAATACTTACTTCCGGACTTAGGAAGGTGTTTCAAACCTTTCCTAAATCCCCAAACCTTGATTCTTTGTCCCTCAAGGACTTCTAAAACCATACGCACTCACCGATTACGTTTCGCTTGCTTGCCGAAACGCTATATAGGCTTCCGGATCAACACCAAAAGCATTCGAAGATGTCTCCCATGTTTTAAACACATAAGAGCAGAGGATTAATGCATCATCATGCATTGAAATCATCAGCCACACACCTAAACTCGCTGCTCTACTCAAAAACCACATTTCGGCTACCAAACACAACCGAAATCACCTCCAAACTCTTCCGAAACAAAACCCAGCTAAGATCTATCACTTCTAATCATTTCTAAACATCAATTAACAACAAAAACCGCCACAAACTCGTCCTTATACCTCCAGCTATGACAGAACGCCAAAATCACCCCCAAAACCATCATTCTAACAAGCAAAACTTAAGAAAACAATCCAATTCGGGATTTGATTGATTAAAGCTCTTTTGTAACATCAATTAACATCAAAAATACATTAGAAAACCATTTCAAAATAGATTCTAATCATTCACCACGAAATTCTTCAAGATCTCTTCCAAAATCTTGAGTTTTAAGACAATTTCTTGTTTCTAACATTAAAACCACTTAAAAATCATTAACAATGGATTGATAACTTAGGAATTTCAGTAAAGAACTGATCATTAGAGGAGAAGGACGAAGCTTACCTCTAATGGATGATTTCTCCTTGATTTGGGCAAGTTTTCTTGAAAATTCAATGTAGAAATCAAGTGGATTTGATGAGGAATTGATTAAGAATCAAAGGAAGATTGAAATCTCATCAAATGAAGTGAAAATCTAAGTATATTTGCTGGAGAGAAAGTGTTTGGTTGAAAAGAATTTGAGAGAAAATAAAATGAGGAAAAATTTGTGAAAAGTAGTTATGAATAGTCAAAGGTAGTTTCTAAATTAATTAACCTTCATTTCGTTTAATTAAAACATTTATTAAATCACCCAAATTAAGGAAAAATCTGATGAAAACATTTTGGTAAAATTAGCTCCTTAAAGATTCAAAGTTTCAATCCTTTACAAAACAGTCACTATTTAACTTTTGCAAAAACTGTGATTTGGTCCCTACACCGAAATGTAGTATCTCCAAACCTTATTTTGTAAAATTGATTTCACCATAACCTTTCATATATTAAATGAGGATTTTTAGATATTTTTCCATATTTTTAAAGCATCCCGAACTAGGTGTTTCCCTAAAACTCCCTTTAAGATTTGAACCGTTTTCTGACCGGTCCGATTCGGACTCTAAACATCTAAGTCCAAATTTGGGGTGTTACAGGATTTTCCATCCCTACCTAGATCAGTTTGTGGTGGTCTTCATTGATGATATCTTAGTTTGTTCGAGCTCAGAGGAGGAGCACGACTATCATCTTCGTGTTGTCCTTCAGACCTTAAGAGAAAGACAGCTTTTTACCAAGTTCAACAAGTGTAAATTTTGGCCCTCTTAGGTGGCGTTTTTGGGTCACATTTTTTCTATGGATGGGATCCTTGTTGATCCACAAAAGATCCAAGCAGTGGTAGAGTGGAAACTGCCTAGGAATATCACAGAGGTCTGTAGTTTCCTTGTACTTGTCGGATATTACCGCCGTTATGTCAAGGGATTTTCTATCATTGCAGCACCCATGACCAAGTTGTTACAGAAAGAAATTTCGTTTGAGTGGAATGAGAGAAGACAACAAAGCTTCGAGCTATTGAAGGCTTATCTTACGGAGGCTCCAGTCTTGACGCATCCCAAGCTAGGAAAAGATAATGTTGTGTTTAGTGATGATTCGTTGAATGGGCTTGGTTGTGTTCTCATGCAAGAGGGTAAGGTGGTTGCTTATGCCTCGAGACAACTTAAGCCTCATGAATAGAATTACCTTATGCTTGATTTGGAACTTATCGTAGTTATCTTCGCATTGAAGATTTAAAGGCACTATCGGTATGGAGAGAAGTGTTATATCTACCCCGACCATAAGAGTTTAAAGTATATAATCACCCCAAAAGAGTTGGATTTGAGGCAAAGGCGATGGGTCGAGCTACTAAAGGAATATGATTGCATCATAGAGTATCATCCCGATAAGGCTAATGTGGTGGCTGATGCTTTGAGTCAGAAGTCTATGTCAAACTTGAGAGCGATGTTTACCCGGTTGAAGATGACTGAGGATGGTGGGTTGTTAGCCGAGCTTCATGTGGAGCCTACCTTAGTACAAGAAATGAAGATAACGCAAGTGTTAGATGAAGAGTTGGTGGCAAAGATTGAGATTGTTCAAAGAGGCGAGACATCCGATTTTGAAGTGCGAGATGGCGAGATATTGTACTTCAAAGGTCGGTTATGTGTCTCAGCTTTAGAAGACCTACAGGACCGTATCCTTCGTTAGGCGCATCGAAGTCCTTTTGTTGTTCAGCTGGGTAGCAACAAGATGTACCAAGACCTTCTTCTTTTTTTGGTGGCCTAGTATGAAAGGAGATGCATCCGAGTTTGTGACAAGATGCTAAGCTTGTTAGCAAGTTAAGGTCGAGCACCAATGTAACACCCCTTCCCGGCCTGGTCGAGAACCGGGTCGGAGTATGTTATCGGAGTTCAATACGATGATCGATATAATATTTTAATCCTTATTCAATGATTTAGTGAGTTGAAAGTTAATACATTATCTATTCTGGTGTTTCAATACAATACTAACTCTATACGGCGGTGATTCGTTATGAGTCAATAATCTTGGATTTAGGACCAATTTTAAACTATTACAAGTTTTAGGGACTAATCTATAAATTCAATAAAATAGAGGTCCTTTACTGAAATGAACTTTACCATAATGAAATTCAGCCTACAATCAGTGTACATGCAAATTTTCATGTTAATTGGAATCCATTTACCCTTCAATTAAGCCAATCATTAATGGGTGACCAATATGCAATTTTTTAGAATTATTACAAAAGCTTTTAACCAAATTACCTGAATTGGTACCAATACTCAAGAGGTCGTATTGGTACGCCATGTATATTTTACATATTGTTAAATTCTAGTGACCAAAACTCGTATCGATACAGCCTTAGATGTACCGGTACATATGAACAAGTCTCGGTACGCCCAAACTAGATTCTAGTGCTGAAAATCCGTACTAATTCACCCAAAGCAATATTGATATGCCGAGTTTACCTGGTTTGAATATGCATAACCGTACCGATACGCCATTACCCGTATCGGTACAATAGGGTCTATAATGACATATTTGGTCTGATTTTTATCTCTTTTGACCTATCATACATTCTCCAAATCCTATGAAATTTTGCAGGCAAGTTTATAATAAAATAATCTACTATCATACCAAATTTCATAATCATATAAGTTTGTTTACTAGGTTTTTACCTTTTTAGGCCAAGTATGCATATAACACCACTTTTAGCCAATTTCAAATAACATTTTAGGCCTTTAAAGCTTATACATACCATAAGCAACATATACACAACAGAAGAGCTATAAGTGATTGATTTAACTACTTTGCCATCGTACTAGAAGTTTATAGGGATAATATACATTACTCTATGCTTGTTATGACTTGCCAAAACCTTCAAATTTCCCGATCTCACAAAGGTGAGTTCTTTAACCTGAAATGCATGAGGTGAAATGCATTAGGCACACTCCAAATCATGTTTTATCAATAACAATATTATGAATGAGGTTCAATGACAATAATATCATATTTCAACAATGTTCCTTGGATCGAATCAATATAGTGGATATGTGAATTCCTACGCCTCACCAAATCAATGAATGGTCTAGTCTCTTCGCCTCGCCAATTGACCAAAGTCACAAATATCCCTTAGCCTCGCCACAATAAAGGTCGTAGCCAAGGACCGTAGTCCACCCGTACCAATGAGCTCATGAATTCTATGGCATGCCAATTGTATCCAATGTCCTTTTAAATCCAAGGTTCCATAACAATAACAATAACGATGGCAATATCAATAGCAATGCTCAGTGACAATAGCGATAACAATATCAATGTCGATATTCAATAGCAATAGCAATATCAATATCCATGCTTCAATGATACCGATGAAAATAGCAATGTTTCTATGAACAATAATTCGATGCAACAACATACCAATGCTTACCAATATAGTTTCTTATGAGATTCGATGTGATATCCTTAGACACAATGTTAGCTATGAAAAAATCAATATCGACGAAATTGGGAAAAGCACCTAGCCTATTCCTAAGACTCCGACTACACTCACCTTGTTTTCCAAAGCTCCTACGGCTCTCGAATGACAACTCCCTTGCTCCTTTTCTTGATGGAATCCGATGGTAAAGGAGATTGTTCACCTTGGATGTTTTGAGCTAATCAAAACAAGATGGAACAAGGGTTACAATATTTTCAATAGCAACTTTGAACTACACAATCAATAAAAATTAAGCTTATAGTTTACATAGAACCAAGCTAGGGTTTGATAATTTTCTATAATTCAAATCCTCCATGAATTTGGCTTAAATTCAACTACCAATAGTTGGGCTTACCTTGAACAAGATATAGTGATTGATTACGATCAATATTTCTAAGAAAAACAAAGCTCTACTCATCCACCAATGGTGGTGCTTGCTTTTTGTGAAAGATGGTGAAGGTAAGAGATAAAGATGGTAGTTGAATGGTTATGGGTAAGACTAAAAACTCTTCCTTAATCTTTTTTTTTACTTTCTTAATAACTGAGGGCTTTCCTTCATATGAAGAAATTCATTAAGATAACCCCACATATCTGATGATGAGGATTGTGAGGGGTTAATTACAAAGTTAATCTCTCAACTTTTCCCCTTTTACACTTTTACTTTCCAATTTTTACGATTTAATCACTAAACAGTTTTTTTGATAAATTTAATGAGGTCCTTAACCAATAAATTGACTCAATTAGAGTCAAATATTAGTGCAATTCTGGTGTAGGGTTTCTGATTACCGGAACCCAATTTCGGTGTAGGGTTTCCAATCAATGAGGTCCTTAACCAATAAATGTACCTTTCTGGTGTAGGATTTCTGATCGCCGGAACCCAATTTCGACTAGACCGGTTTTCAAGGTGTTACAACCAAGTTCCTTCAGGCTTGCTTTAGCCCATTCATATTCCACAATGGAAGTGGGATCGTGTGACCATGGATTTTGTTACTAGTTTACCATTAACCGAAAGGAATCATGATGCTATATGGGCAATAATAGATCGTTTGACCAAGTCTGCTTATTTCTTGCTTGTGTGCATGGATTTTATGCTCGAGTAAGGTTGTGGAAGAAGATACATGAGGCTTTGGATACCAAGTTGCATTTCAGTACAGCTCTTCACCCTCAGACTGATGGTATATCTGAGTGAGTTATCCATATTTTGGAGGATATGCTCTGGTGTTGTATCATTGACTACGAGAAGAGTTGGGAAGAGTAGCTATCGCTTGTTGAGTTTTCTTACAACAACAGTTTCCAATGGAGCATCAAGATGGCTCCTTTTGAGGCCTTGTATGGACATAAGTGTAGGACACCCTTGTGTTATACTGAGCTTAATGAGAGAAGGATTGTGGGGTCATATTTGATTAGACAAACTGAGGAGAAGGTTTATAAAATCAAGGAAAGATTGCAAGCGGCCTTTGATCGCCAAAAAGCTTATGCGGATCGGAAGCGCAAGCACATCGAGTATGTGGTTGGTGACAAAGTGTTCCTCAAGGTGTCACCATGGAAAAGAGTAATATGTTTTGGGCAGAAGGGCAAGTTGAGACCAAGGTTTATCGGACCGTATGAGATCCTAGAGTGAGTTAGACTCATGGCTTATCGGTTAGCCTTGCCTCCGGAGATGGCACACATCCACAATGTGTTTTATGTGTCTATGTTGAGATGGTATCGTTTCGATCCTTCACATGTTATCCCACTTGAGGTAATTGAGATCAACGCCAACTTGACCTACGAGGAAGAACCGATAAGAGTTTTGGACAAAATAGTCAAGGAGCTTCACAGTAAGTGTATACCTCTTGTAAAGATGTTGTGGAGGAACCACGAAGTCGAGGAGGCTACGTGGGAGGTCGGGGATGATATGAGGTTGTTGTATCCATGTCTGTTTCCATCAGGTAATTTCGAGGACGAAATTTCTTAAATGATAGAAGAGTTGTAATGACTCGAATTTCAGAATTTGTGGGTCGGTTCACCCAATTAGTGGAATTTTGGTTTTGGACCAAGTTTCAGAGCCCATTAGGTGTTTAAGGGAGCCTTGGTGGGCTTTTTTTTTTTGTTTTGGGGCTTGAATGTCATGATTGGGTGGTGATTAGTATGATATTGGAAGGTTATAAGGGTAAATTCCCTCATTTTGAAGAAGAGGATGGGGAGTCTTTATTTTGTGCAGAAAGATGAGAATGTTGATCTCATTTTGTTCCCTCCTACCTTTTCATCTATCTCTTTCATTTCTTTCATAAAAACCCAAAGGTAAAGGCTCCATATTTATCCTTTTGAGTTAGATTTTCGAAATACAAGTTAAGGGTGTTGAAACATTCATCAAAAGGATTTATCTTTCAAGGTAAGGGCCCCTTTGGCATGGCTTAAAAAGGAGTTTTTGCTTAAAAAAGTTACTTTTCATCCATAAGCAATGTCAAACACTTCCAAAATTGGTGTGAAAATCACTTAAAAAAGTGATTTTCCACCCAACCTCAAAAGCTAAAATTTCTAGCTTTTAGGGTGAAAAATCACTTTTAAGTGTGAAATTACTTTTTTATCCTTAATTATTAACACTAATATTAATAGTAATATATTAAAATAAAATTAAATATAATAATTATTATTATATTAAACTAATATTTTAATATTAAATAAAATAATTAGTAAATATAATCATTATTAAAATTTTAATATTTTAAACAAAAATAAGTAATAAAAAATTTTAATATTATAAAATAATATTGAGTATAATAATTATTAATATATTAAATTAATATTTTGTTATATTACAATAATATAAAAAATAAATATTCATGATTTTTATTATTTAAGTTAATTTTTTCGTAAATAATAATACTAATAAGTTTTATGATAACGAATTTAAACATCATTTACGTTCATTTATTTTTACTTTACAATATCATGTTTAAAATGGAAATTTTATCTTTTCAAAAGCATTTTTTGACAGCAAATGCAAACACTACGATCTTACAATTAACTTTTCAAAATCACTTTCTAACAGCACTTTTAAAAGCATTTTCCAAAATCCCTGCCAAACTGGCCCTAAGTTTCATCAAAAATGGTGGTGGATGAAAAGCATGGGTTTAATGGGGGTTTTGTGAGAAGTGTATTAAATGAAGTTTAATCCCGTTTTTCTAGCTCAGTCTGTAAGTTTAAGCTACCATTTCACCTTCTACAAGTTGTTATTCGAATTTACAATTCTTTGTGTAGTGAAAGAGGTTGGGTGATCTTCCAAAGAGCTTGGGAAGAATAAGGCTTGAAGGGTTGGCTTAAGAGCTTCGTTCCCAGCTGTTGAATTTAAGGTTAGTACACTACTAACTCCTTTTTATTCCTGGAAATCATAAATTTGATTGCCTAGTTGCGTGGTTGATATTTTGGTTGCTTGAATGCTTGAGACCCTTTTTAATGGTGAAACTTGGATTAAATGTTAAAAACTTGTATAATTTGTAGCAAACCACCCTAACCACTTCTATAAGATGTAGGTTTTAGTTTAAAGGTTTAAGGTTATGTTTTGAGGGCTTGGGAAGTGACTTCCCAAGCCTAAAAATCCATTTATGGGCTTCAGTATCGGTACGTGGGGAGGCAGTACCGATACCGTAGTGTTCTGAGTTGAAGAACATTATTTCATTTGATGAACACGAAGAGGGGTATCGGTACGATGTTCAACCTTTACCAGTACGACTTGCAATCTATTTTGGAACACGGAGAGGGGTATCTGCCTAAAAATATCGACTTTCACCGGAAGGTTGGAAAATTATATTGTTCGATTCAATAGACCCCTAATGGCCTAAAATGAGTTGTAAAATTGAGAAACTGAGAAATCTCCCTATACTCGAGCATAAAATGTAAGAACTTGGTAAATGTCTTATGTGACTTGTATGTTGGTAGAAACTATAGGAATGTATGATTATGTGATGTTATGTGTTATGTGGGCACTTGATTGTTGGGATCCGGATACCCATTAAGAGAAAGAGTGTGTTGCAACACCATGGTTAAAGATTCCTGAATGTATGATCTTGATGCTTAGTGGTCACAGGCCTCATTCGAAGATGCTTGATGAGAGATTCTGAGCATGGGTGTATGACCCATTTGAGTGTATGATCCTAATGCTTAATGGTCGCGGGCCTCACACAGAGTGTACGATCCCGATGCTTAGTGGTCACAGGCCTCACTCCTATATTATGGAATAATGCTTATATGCTATGTGAAGCCTATGTTTACTTGTTGTTGCTATATGTATAGGTGGCTAGAGGCAACGCCATATTTATCTGATGTTATTTTCATGTTCTTCCCCATTACACCCGAGCCTAACTACCCTCACTCAAACCGACCCTTGTTTGTAACTTTTGTGGCTGCGCGTGAGAACTCCAACAACGGCGAATGGAGAACGACGGCTCTGAACTGTAAAATTTTAATTGGAAAACTACATAAATGACCATCATACTATTGGTAAAGTCACGATTTAACCACCTTACTTTTTTTTCTAAGCAATTAAACCACCAAATTATTTAATTGGTTGCAATGTGACCACCAGCCGTTAAAAACTAACGGAAGGAGTGACGTGGCAGTTAATAAAATTGGTATAATTACACATTTGGTCCCCGGCACCTTGCCTCCAATAGGATTTGAACCCGGGTTAACTAGGTTGAGAGTGAGCGCGCCTACCACTAGGCTAAAGCTATCCTTGTGATGCTTTGTACAAAATCTGATATATATATATATATATATATATATATATATATATATATATATATATATATATCTTAGTTTGTTACTCATGCCAGGAAAAAAAACAAGAAACATATTACCTCTGGCAGAATTCAAACCCAACTTTCTTGGGTTAAAAGGGAGCATGCCTACCACTAAACCAATGTTATTCTTATGATACAATATACAAAATCTATTATATAACTTAGTTTGTTGCTCATGCCAGGAAAAAGGAAATAAATATAGATTAAAGAAACTCGAATATGACACTTTTGGGATGCATAAAAATATTTAAACCACTCAAAAACCATTAACAAATGATTGATAACATGGGAATTTCAATAAAGAACTAATCATTAGAGGAGAAGGACGAAGCTTAACTCTAATGGATGATTTCTCCATGAATTGGGCAAGTTTTCCTTGAAATTCCAATGTAAAAACAAGACGAAATAAAATTATTTTATTTATTAAAATTAGGACCAAATTGATAAAATGTACAAATAGCGGGGACCAAATGTGTAATTATACCAATTTTATTAACTACCATGTCACTCCTTCCGTTAGTTTTTAATGGCTGGTGATCACATTGCAACCAATTAAATAATTTGGTAGTTTAATTGCTTAGGAAAAAAAAGTAAGGTGGTCAAATCACGACTTTACCAATAGTATGGTGGTCATTTATGTAGTTTACCCAATTTTAATTCAAATCAAAAAGGAAAAAAAGGAAATATACCTTAACAAGGCTTATGCTTTTTATTTCTTCTGGAAAAAAATTTATATTCTGTGTGTTACAATGGTTTGATTGTTTAGTATTTATACAGAGATAAAAAATATGGGAAGGATCTTCAACTCCTTTCCCGAATCACAAATTGATTTCTTTTCTTTTGAACTTAGAAGATCTTTGATTTTTTTTCTTTTTTGTGTTCGATTTGGTATGAATAACTGGTTCCTTTCCTTGTGATTTCGGCTCTGGGAACACATCCAGACGAGTGAGGAGCTAGCAAGGGCTCAGCAACAATGGTGGTGAAGCATGATGGCCACTGCTTTGGTCGGGGAAAAGGAAGGGTCTAGTGGAATCTCGAACGGCAGGCACGTGGTCTTCACACACGAGTGATGATGCACGTACTTTTCCTTCAGTCCATCTGCACCGTTGATCTCCCTCAGATCCAACGGTGTGTAGTGGTGCGACGCTTGGACATAAAGGGCTAGGGTTCTCCGCGTCGATCTGGACCATTGGATCAAGATGAGATCCAATGTTGGAGGCTTGGCTGTACGAAGGAAAGAGGGATTAGTTAGGGTCTTATCTATTTGGGTCGAATTGGATCCTTATTTATCTATATGGACTATTTTCATAGTAATGGACTTGAAGAGCGTTTTAGTGTTCTCTAACTATGAGCGCAAGTGCACACTCCTCTCAAGTAATAGTATAAAAGATATCGTCTCCCACAGGGATTGAACAGTTTAACTCGATTCGTTGTTCCTGCACAAGAAAAGTAAATTGCACAAATAAGTTAGTTTGTTTAAGAGGAAAAATAAAAAAAAAAAACACAAGTAAATAAAATGGAAGAAATCATATTGATAGAATGGGCAGGGTTATGCTGCTACTTAGTGTGAAACTGCGTTGAATAGGACAAGTTGTTTTGCGCTGCCAGACTCTGCTGCCTCGGCGGGGGGTGGCAGTTAGGCTGCTGAGACGCTCTCGCTGCCTCGGCAGAGGAATGGACGTGTGTCTCGGCAGCAAACTCGGCAGAACGCTTCAAAAGTGATCTCGCTTATGTCTAAGTCAGAATGTTGTTGTTTCCCACTGCAGATAATACCAGACGCGACGTGAATCGTGCAAAGACGGCAATGTTTATTCGTCCTCTTTTAGCCGCATTAAACCCTAACCTATATCTAGGCTGGATTGACCAACATTGTCTATAGATGAGATCGTACTTACTCCTTTCGTGAGTTCGACTCTCTCGATCCTGAACAAATGGATAGTAATCAACTAATCTTTCTCCTTAATTGAAAACTATGAAGAACATGGAATAAGCAAACCTTGAAGTTTTATTGCAAAAACAAACTTAAAATCCTAAACAACTGTTCTCACACTAATTACAACATAACCCAAACCCAAAGAGAATTTTAGAACATAATGGCGGCAAGAAAACCTAAATTATGCCTAAGGGAAAACCTATGTTGTTTTGAAGTAAAAATACATTGAGTATATATAGGCATTACCTAGGTTTAGTCCTTCTTGGAGTAGAAGTCTTTAAAGTAACTTTTACATTAAATGCAACCTTAAATTCTGACTTCCTTGAGTTGAATACGGACTTCTTCACGTTTCCTTGCTCCGCAAGTAAGCTTGAGTTCCTCCTTCGGAGGCTCTGCATGCTACTACAGTCATCAGAAAATTGAATGGACAGCATCGTTAAAATTAGGATTTTCTGCTCTACAGATCGCACTCAAATTCTCCAATTTCTCATCTTGCTGTCTTGGGCGGCAGGTAGGGCAGCGGCAGCTACTCGGCAGCTGCTTTCTCTATCTGGAACTACATCAGTACAGCTCCTCAGTTTACTGCCTCAGCATCATGTCCTCAGCTCCTCTCTCCTTATGTTAGCCTCTAGTACCTAAAACTAAAACTAAACTAAAACAATATATTTTCTTTACCAAATAATAGAAATCATTACAAAGCATAGCAGAGTAAAGAATACTGTAAAATGCAATGCATGAAGCTAATTATGCCAAAGATGTACTCAAAAATAGCAATAAGATAAGATGGAATGTCATGAAATATAGAACTTATGGACACTTTACACACCCCCATACTCGAACTATTGCTTGTTCTCAAGCAATGCAACCTAAACATAATTGCCCTTTAAACTAATCAAAAAGAAAATTTTATGTTTTAAACTTGATTTAACACCTCAAGGCCGTGGCACCTTTCATTAAGTTAGTGAGAGGGGAATAACATGAATTACCTCAGAACTAAACTATAATATGCCAGTGAAGTCTGTGCAGAAACTGTGAACAAGCTGAATATGAAGAACATTCTAAGTAAACAAAGATATTGTCATGATATACAAGGATGCTGCCGAGACAGCATATTTAAGCACAATTTAAATAATCATGGCAATGAGGGCTTCAACTAATCACAACTACTCTTCTAGGTCTGAAATTAAGATAGGAGCAAACTGCAAAACCCCGAACCCATGGAGTAGAGTCATCCCTTTAAGACTTTCATTCACTCATGCTAATTTTTCCGTCACTTCAAAATTTTCAGATTCATAGACTTTGATAGCAACGGAGTTTCCTCGCACATGATTCTTCCTAGAGCCGGTTTCGGGCACCTCTAGGGATAGACAACATAAAAATTTTCTTTTGCCTATCTTGGCAGTGCTTTTGTTTTTTTTTTCTGTTTGTTGCCTGCCGCGGCAGCTTCCTGCAACCATTGTTAGAATTTTACAAATAATTCAAGCAGGCAATGTTTACCAGAAATTCTAACATGTTCAGCAAGAAATTCAACCATTGTTAGAATTTTACAAATAATTTTTGGCAACTATAGAAAAATTCTAAGTTTACTTCATGTTTTCCCCAAAATTAAGTTCTTTTTAACTTGGTGTGAAAATTTAAAGTCGGTTATCCTATCATAGGCACAAGTTCTAACAAAAAATTTTCTTTTCAATTAATTTTTCTAAGGCAAATACATTATGCAATCTAATATGCACTAGAGTATGCCTAAACATGATGATGAGTGCTAACCCCCCCACCCAACTCGAGATGGGCATTGCCCTCGATGCACAAAATAAAAACAAAAAATAAAACAGAGAAGAAAAAAACAATTGATATAAAAATAGAAAAATAAAGGAAAGAGAAGAAAAGAAAAAAAAACTAGAAGTTGGCGGAGGGTTGAGAGGAAGCTTGGGTCTTTGCTGCTGAGGAGGAGGAGGAGGATTGGATGATAAGGCGGCGGCCGGTAGATGCTCGGGCGGTAGACTTGGCTGGTGAGACCTTTGCTGTCCGCGATGGCTGGACTCTCTTGGGAGTAGGGCGAGGCTCTTCTTGATGTTCTGCGGGAGGAGCGAAATGAGGGGCTTTGCTCTCATTTGATTCAGTCTTCTCTTCCTCTAGCTCGGTGGTTATGATGTGTCGCTTCCTCTTCCTTGTTCCTTCCTCAGTTGTTGCTGCCGGAGGATCAATCACCATTGGGGCTGCTACTTCTGCTGTTGTTGCTGGCGGCTGCTGCTCAACCTCTTCGGATGAGGAGGTGTTTGCCACCATTTCCGCTTAGGGTGTTTCTTGTGCGGGGGCAGCTGCGGCGGCGAGATCTACAGGGTAGGGTGGCAAGGTGGGGCTGTCATCTGGGTATTTCTGTAGGAGATAAGCCACAAAGGCCTCTTGGACCTCCCCCCACATACTTCATGAAGGTCAGCTGATGGTGTTCGGTCCTTTTTGTTGCTATCGATGAGGGTATGCAGCAGAGTGAGGACTTCATTCGTTGGGGCATCTTAAGTACTGTCGCGGGCGGCTGGAGTGGCTGGTTGGGTGGCAGAGGGCTGGCTGGGGGTGATGGGCTCTGTCTCTGGGCCTGCATCATCTACAAACAGACTTTCTTAGTCCACCCCTCCTTAGCAGCTGTCATCTCATCGTCTGGGTCGGTTGGGACGTTGAAGTTGGCACAAAGGCTGGTGATGAGTGACGGGAAGTATAGTCTGCCTTTTGTCTTGCGGAAACAGTTGTGGATCTCCTTACATATAATCTCCCCAACTTTGATGGGCCGGTTCATCATAATACTGTGAATGAGTGCGAGGCGCGGCTGATCGACAGTTGAGTTGTGGGAGGTGGGCAGCAGACGCCTTTTGATGAAGGTTATCTATGGCATAGGCTCGGGCAGCAGGTGGCGGCGTTGGACAGAGCCGCCGTGCTTTCCTGCCAACCACGACGTGTTGGGTTTGCACAGCTTGACCTTGAGTTTGTCGTAGTCAGCAGTCGTCAGTGACTGCCTCCACTCCTCATGAGGGTTTTCGTCCATCTCTAGGCCGTAGAAGCTATTGATGACGACAGTGTTTAACTTGACAGGCTCCCCTCGGACATATACAAACGGCAACTCTAGGCGGGGGTGATGGGCATAAATTCTCTGACCATGGTGATGTTGGCCATCTCTGGCTGTCGTGTGAATATTTCCCATCCTTTTCTGTGGATGGTCTCGAACAAGGCAGGCTCTAAGCCGAAATCTCATGTCTGCTTAGAGTAATGGAAACCTTGCTCCTGCCAAATTGCTTGCTTGGCAAACTGAGTTCTGTATCGCTTTTCATCATCACGGGACAAGAAGCATTGGAAGGTGGGTTTAGATGTTGATGTAGAAGCCATGTGTGAGACGGTTGGAATATAAACTGAAACTTAAAAGAAGGTAATTAGAACGAGAGCAGTGGAATCAAGAATAAGATAGCAAGGAGGTGAAAGTAAAGTGAATGAATGAGGTGAGAAAGATTTAAATAGAGGTTGCCAAGAGATGTTAGGGCGGCATTAAATGTCCAACGGTCAAGTCGCCTCGCGCACGTTACGGGATTTCTGCCCATTATTTCTGTAGCCGTCAGCGGGCAACTAACCGTTATGCATTGTCTGTGTTGAGCCGCCCTTTTCTGTCTTGGCGGGATGGTGGGCGGGCTCCTTGTTGGGCTTTAATCTTGATCCAGCTCTTTTATTCCTAAAGCCTGAAATAAAAATAAAGATAATTAAATACTAAAAATAAATTCTAAAAAATAAAAATGTGAAAATAAATTTAACTAGTTTAAAATCTGATCCTAATAAAAATGAATTGCAATAAATTAAATTCTATTCCTAAAACATAAAAATAAAAATAAAGAAAATAAAGATAAAAAATAATTAAGTTATGTTGGGAGTGCATTTGGGTGCATCTCCCAGACATAACCACTTCCTGAGGTGGTGTTTCTTATCCTTCCCTCCTAAGAGGTCCTCATGTTCCTTAAAGTGGTGTGCTACTGGGTCCTTCAGCCTGCCCTTTGGTTTGCCGTGACATCTACTGCCTTGGGATGTCTATGTGCTGATTTTGGCGGCCTAAGCATCAGGGCATCCTTCCTTTTCCTTTTCTAGGGGTTGTAGCACATTTAATTTGATGCTCTGATTGTCTACCCTCATGGTCAGCTCCCCATGTTCCACATCTATTAGAGTTCTGCACATGGCCAAAAATGGTCACCCTAGGATGATAGGGGCGTTTTCATCAGCCTCATAGTCTAAGATGAGGAAACCAGCTGGAAGAATAAGGTTGCCCACTCAAACTAGGATGTCTTCGATCTTACCCTCCGATTGTACAAAGGAATGATCAGAAAGTTTCAACATAATGGAGGTAGGTTTTGCTTGCCCAATTCCTAGTTTGTCAAAGACTACCTTGGGCATCAAGTTTATGCTGGCTCCTAAGTCGCACAGGGCTTTTGTTTCGTGCTTGATGTCTATTTTGCATGGTATAACAAAGCTTCCTGGATTTGTTTGCTTGGGCGGCAACTTGTTATGTAGCATGGATATGCACTCTTATGTTACAACAATTGTTTCGAACTCCTCAATTTTCTTCCTCTTAGAAACCATGTCTCTAAGGTATTTGGCATAGTTGGGCATGTTCTGAATGGCTTCTATGAGAGGTATGTTTATGTGCACCTGCTTCAGAATATCCAAGAATTTCCTGAACTAGTGTTCTTGTTTCTGTTGCTTTAACCTTTGGGGGAAAGGTGCTGGCAGGCGGATGTCCTCTATATGTTCTTTGCATGGAAACTTTATCTGTGAAGGATCATCTGCTTCAG
Organism: Hibiscus trionum; assembly: GCA_030270665.1. NCBI lineage: Eukaryota > Viridiplantae > Streptophyta > Magnoliopsida > Malvales > Malvaceae > Hibiscus > Hibiscus trionum. The sequence continues at coordinate 17,577,114 of BSYR01000004.1, forward strand.
GACTGCTGTCAAGCTTAGCTGCCGGGGTGGCTGGTGTGGATGCTGTCGTGGCAGGTAGTTCTTTCTACTCTGGTTGTTTCTATTCTTGCTTTTCTACTATGGGCTCATTCAACTGGTTCCCACTCATGGTTGATATGGCTTTGCATTGCTCATATGTGGGCTTAGCTGCTGCCTTTGAACTGCTGGATGCTGCACTCATTGTCATGTTGCTATAGATCATAGTGAACTGTCCAAACTGGGTACCTAGGTTCTTTATCGCAGCCTCCTGGTTGTTCATCCTCATCTCTGTCCTATCCATAAACGACTCAATTTAATCAATGAACTTATTAGTACGAGCAATAAATTCACTAGTGTTAAACATAAAAGTTAGAAGGGTTGCTTCTGGGAATTATTGTTTTGTGGTTATTGAGCTTGTTGTCTGGACTGGTTTTGCTGGTAGCCTCCCTATTGCTGTTGTGGATTGGCAGCAGTTTTTGGATTGCTCCAGGAGAAGTTTGGATGATTCTTCCAACCAGGGTTGTACATATTCGTGTTGGGCCTGTTGTTCCTCTCATATCCTCCCATGAAATTGGCAGATGCAGTACATTCAGAGGAATCGTGGTTGCCCCCACACTCATCACAGAATGGCTCTACAGCCTTGGCCTCATAGATTTTCCCAGTGGGTTTCACCATGTTCATGACCAGCTCTGTCAGCTAGTTGAGGCGGGCATTGACAGATACTGAGGCTTCCACTTCGTTCACAATTGTCGGCCGCCTAATGCCACCTCAGCGGGTTGTTGGGTTCTTATAGTCGTTCTTGGTGGCTTGGTTTAGGATCCGCAGTGCCTCTTCTGGTGGGTTCTTATAATCATTATCTGAGTTGGGTAGTTCACCCCGTTGTAGAACATTGACACCAGTGTCCAAGCCAGAAAACCATGGAGCGGGCAGTTGTTAAGCATTTGTTGGTACCGCTCCCATGCTTCATACATTGGCTCATCATCCCCTTGTCGGAAGGTTGTGATCTTGTTTCTCAATCTGTCCGTGACATTGGATAGGCTGAAACGATCCAGGAAATCCTTAAATAGCTCTGTTCATGTGTTGATTGACCCTGCTGGCTGGTTGTTCAACCATTTCTTTGCCCTATCCCTCAGTGAATAGGGGAATAATCTCAGCCTTAGCACATCTTGGTGGACTCCGTGTATTTTGAATGCTCTGCATATGTCCAGGAATCCTCTTAAGTGTTGTCGAGCATCTTCTGTGTAGTCCCTCCAAATTGCCCTAATGTGTTGATCATGTTGAACATTACGGGCTTCAGCTCAAAGTGATCTACCTCAATCTCAGGTTCTGTCACTGTAGGATCGAACCCTCTGAAGTCATGTTCCAAGTAGTCCCTAGTGGTTCGAACGTATTGTGGCTGGCTGGGCGAAATAGGGGGCGGCTGCCTAGGTGGAACTTGATGTTGTTCTCTGGGCGGCGGGTCTTGCTGCCTATCCCTGCCGTTCTGAGCATTGTTGGCAGGGTTGTCGTTTTCTATGTTTACCTCTGCTTTTTTTCCTTCTTTGTCCTTCCCTAGGGCTATTCTGATTTCCTCTTTGAGTTCTCTTGCTCTTCGTACGATATCGTCAACGTAAACGATTTCGTCTTTTTGGTTTCCCCTGGTCATGCACTAGCAAAGGAAACTGTAAAATTCTTTTTTTCGATTAAAAATAAAATTAATAAAAACTGAAAATTAAATGCAAATAAAGGTGCAAAAATTTATAAACGAATTTCGTTGTTACCAATCCTCGGCAACTGCGCCAAAAACTTGTAGAGCGTTTTAGTGTTCTCTAAATATGAGCGCAAGTGCACACTACTTTCAAGTAATAGTATAAACGATATCGTCTCCCACAGAGATTGGACAGCTTCACTCAATTCATTGTTCCTGCACAAGAAAAGTAAATTGCACAAATAAGTTGGTTTGTTTAAGAGGAAAAATAAAATAAAAACACAAGTAAATAAAAGGGAAGAAATCAAATTGATAGAATGGGCAGGGTTATGCTACTGGTTAGTGTGAAACTGCGTTGAATAGGACAAGTTATTTTGCGCTGGAAGACTTTGCTGCCTCGGCGGGGGATGGCAGTTGGGCTGCTGAGACGCTCTCGCTGCCTCGGCAGGGGAATGGAATTGTGTCTTGGCGGCAAACTCGGGAGAACTACAAGGCTCGGTAGAACGCTTCAAAAGTGATACCGCTTATGTCTAAGTCAGAATGTTGTTGATGCCCACTGCAGATAATACCAGTCGCGGCGTGAATCGTGCAAAGACATCAATGTTTATTCGTCCTCTTTTAGCCGCCTTAAACCCTAACCTATATCTAGGCTGGATTGATCAACACCATCTATAGATGAGATCGTACTTACTCCTTTCATGAGTTCGACTCTCTCGATGTCGAACTAATGGATAGTAATCAACTAATCATTCGCCTTAATTGAAAACTATAAAGAACATGGAATAAGCAAACCTTGAAGCTTTATTGCAAAAACAAACTTAAAATCCTAAACTACCATTCTCACACTAATTACAACATAACCCAAACCCAAAGAGAAATTTAGAACATAATGGCGGCAAGAAAACCTTAACTATGCCTAAGGGAAAACCTAAGTTGTTTTGAAGTAAAAATACATTGAGTATACATAGGCATTAGCTAGGTCTAGTCCTTCTTGGAGTAGAAGTCTTCAAAGTAGCTTTTGCATTAAATGCAACCTTAAATTCTGACTTCCTTGAGTTGAATATGGACTTCTTTACGTTTCCTTGCTCCGCAAGTAAGCTTGAGTTCCTCCTTCGGCAGCTATGCCTACTACTACAGTCATCGGAAAATTGAGTGGATAGCAACGTTAAGATCAGGATTTTCTACTCTACAGATCGCACTTCAATTCTCCAATTTCTCATCTTGCTGTCTTGGGCGGCAGGTAGGGCGGCGGCAGCTACTCGGCAGCTGCAGTCTCTATCTAGAACTGCATTAGTACGGCTCCTCAGTTTGCTGCCTTAGCATCATATCCTCAGCTCCTCTCTCCTTTTGTTAGCCTCTAGTACCTGAAACTAAAACTAAACTAAAATTGTACCTTTTCTTTACCAAATAACAGAAAATCAATAAAAATCATGGCAGAGTAAAGAATACTGTAAAATGCAATGCATGAACCTAATTATGCCTAAGATGTACTCAAAAGTAGCAATAATATGAGATGGAATATGCATGAAATATAGAACTTATGGACACTTTACACACCCCAAAACTTGAACTATTGTTTGTTGTTGAGCGTTTTAGGTGTACTCTATTTAGGAGTGCAAGTGCACACTCTTGTCAAGTTATAGTATGTAAGATATTGTCTCCACATGGATTGGACAGCTTGGTTCGAATTGTAGTTCCTGCATAAATAAAGTAAATGCACAAGTGAGATAGTTGTTTGAGAAGTAAAGTAAAATAAAACACAAGTAGTAGAGGAAGTCTTCAGGGTGATAGAGAGGGTAGGGTTATGCTGCTTCTTAGTGTGAAATTGCGTTAAAAAGGTCAAGTTGTTTTGTGCTGCCACGATATGCTGCCTCAGCAGGTAAAGGCGGATTGAGGCGGCGGCAACTTTCGCTACTACGGCGGAACTCTGCTCTTGCAACTTTCGATGTCTCGGCTGGTGGAATGGAGATAAGTTGTAGAGTGTTTAGGTGTTCTCCTTTTATGAGCGCAAGTGCACACTCTTGTCAAGTTCCAGTATAAAAGATATCGTCTCCACAGGGAATGGAGCAGCTCTTATGAATGGTTTCCTGCACAAAGATTTAATAAATGCACCATTAAATCTCAAGATGTGGAAATATAAAAACACAAATAAAGATAAAGATAGTGATGAGAGGAATTATAGGGAGAGATTGGGTGATAGCTGGGTAAAACAAGTGCAGCTTAGTAGCTTGTGGACTGCATTGCAAAGTCTTGAGTATGTTTTGCGCTTCCATGAATTGTTGCCTCGGCAGGTAAGGTGGGCGGCAAACTACGACCTTGTCATACAATCGCGGGAGGTCACTGCCATAGCAGGGGTGTGTACTGCCTCGGCATGTGGAACGGAAAGAAGTTCTGGCGGCAAGTCTGGCAGTCATTCCAAGTTCGGCAGGATAGTCGACAGTGATCCCTCCTATTTCTAGGTTAAGATGCTCGAGATTGCTTAACTTGAGGACTAGTGTGGAACCAAATTAGATAACTCAGTTGGTAATCCCTTTTATCCGCTGAAACTTGAGGACTAGTGTGGAACCAAGTTAGTCACGCGTTTGTGAGTTGTGATCGTGCTTAACCCTTTCGTGAGCCTTGCACTTTCGTGCCCGATAAATGGATTTTCTCTTCAGTTGTCTAGTGTGGACTAATTGAATGAACAAGAAGCATAGATTAAGCAAACTAAGAACTTTATTGTAAACAACTCAAAACTATACAAACGTTTCCAAAATTACTTTACATACACGCGCCTAAACCCTAGGAGAGTTGGGTCGCGACCCCCAACACTCCAACTTATCTAGCTAACCCCCCATCCTCACTCTCATCGGCAGTTGCCGTTGATCTCTTACCTCAAGCCTTTTTCTCTCTACGAGATATCTATATGCCCTTATACCCTTACATATATTGGGTATATATAGGGCTCTTGACCTAATTTGAGTCCTTCTTGAAGTAGGAATTCTAAAAGTAAATTACATTAAGTACAGACTCCTTTATGCTTTAAATACATACTCTTTGGATGTTGCCTTCTTCAGCAAGTAAGGATAAGTGCTCATACTTATTGATCTTGAATTAACTCTACTGGCCGCTACAAGCTTCAGGAAGTTGCAAGACTGGGCTCATTGGGCTTAGGAAATTTTCCTCTTGAAATCGCAACCCATCTTGGCTAAGTCGGTGTAACTCCTGCCCGGGCGGCTCTTGGCGGCAATGATGCTTTGTAGTGTCCTTGACGGTAACTTGAGCTGCTTCAGTACAGCTTCTTTGGTTCCAGCTTTCTTGCCTTGTCTTGTCCTGTCCTCTACTTTCCTAGCTATAGCACCTGAAGACATAACTAAACTAAAACAGTAACTTTTCTTTACCAATCACAAGATATTTAATAAAAGCATGGTACAAGAGAAGATGTTGTTATAATGCATGCAATGCACCTAAATATGCCTAAATGAGCTCAAGAACAGCAATAATAAGGGTAGGAATGTGTACAAAATATAGGACTCGTGGACACTCTACACACCCCCAAACTCGAACTATTGCTTGTCCTCAAGCAATGCAACCTAACTAGTAAAACTGCCCTTAGCACAAAATTAATAGAACGTTAGCTTTTCAACTTGATTTCTCGCCTCAAGGTCGTGGCACCTGTATAATGTTAGTGATAGGGAATAACATGAAATAATTCAGATTAATTTTTCTTAATGTCAGTGAAGTGTGTGCAGGTCTGTGATCATGCTAAACATGATGAAGTTACCAAGTTAACAAAGTATGCCTAAAATAATTAAGTTACAGGAAAGGATACAAGTTGCTACCTTGGCAGCATAGCCGGGCACTTTTGTTTTTTTTCTGATCATGGCTTTAAGGGCTTCAGCTCATCACAACTATTCTCCGGGTTTGAAGCTAAGGTAGGTGCACTCTACAAACTCTAAACCCTTTGAATAGAGTCATCCCGTGAAGACTTTCATTCACTCTTGCTAATTTGTCCGTCACTTGGTTTAGATTCATGGACTTAAATAGCAGCAGAGTGTCCTTGCTCATGATCCTTCCTAGAGCCTGCTTTGGGCACCTCTAGGGTCTTTATTCTTCCTAGAGCCTATTTCGGGCACCTATAGGTCTCTCATCAATTTTGTTGTGCTGCCTTGTGTTGCCTGGTGGCGAACCTGTAGTCAATCAAGAAACTTTTATTAAGTAAGGCAGGCAGTGTTGAACTTAGAACTTAAGCAAAAATTCAGTTTTTAACAGACAAGTGTAAAGATGGGTGGCTTTAAGGAAAAAAATTCTAAGTATTTCTCATGCTTCTTCCCATAGTTAGATATAAAATTTTTAGACTGGTGCGAATATAAGTAATCGGCTAAGCTATCATAGGCACAAGTTTTGGACTAAGGATTCTATTTCATTAAGTGCTAGGGGCAGAATTTACAAATGCATCTATATGCTATGAACCTAACACAAAGAGGACTAATTCCCCACAAACTCAAGGTTGACATTGTCCCCAATGCCTCTACAAAACAAGAATGAAAAAAAATAAAACATATATATAAAGAGAAATAAAAAAAATTAAAATAAAACATAAAAAGAAAAGAAAAATGGTGCTATAAGCTGGGGGGTTCCCCTCTGTTGCTGCTATAAGCCTTTTTCCCTCTACGAGATATCTATATGCCCTTATACCCTTACATATATTGGGTATATATAGGGCTCTTGACCTAATTTGAGTCCTTCTTGAAGTAGGAGTTCTAAAAGTAAATTACATTAAATACAGACTCCTTTATGCTTTAAATACAGACTCTTTGGGCGTTGCCTTCTTCAGCAATTAAGGATAAGTGCTCATACTTATCGATCTTGAATTAACTCTATCGGCCGCTACAGGCTTCAAGAAGTTGCAAGACTAGGCTCATTGGGCTTAGGAAATTGTACTCTTGAAATTGCAACCCATCTTGTCTAATTCGGTGTAACTCCTGCCCGGGCGGCTCTTGACGGCAATGCTGCTTCGGTAGTGTCCTTGGCGGCAACTCGAGCTGCTTCAGTACAGCTTCTTTGGTTCCAGCTTTCTTTCCTTGTCATGTCCTGACCTCTACTTTCCTAGCTATAGCACATGAAAACATAACTAAATTAAAACCGTAACTTTTCTTTACCAATCACAAGATATTCAATAAAAGCATGGTACAAGAGAAGATGTTGTTATAATGTATGCATTGCACCTAAATATGCCTAAATGAGCACAAGAACAACAATAATAAGGGTAGGAATGTGTACAAAATACAAGACTCATGGACACTCTACATAAGTCCTGGCGGCAAGTCTGTCAGATACTCCAAGTTCGGCAGAGCAATTCTGAAGTGATCATTCCCATGTCTAGGCAAGGATTCTATCACCACGTGATGCAGGCAATACCTAGCAATCTTAGCGTAAACCTAACACAGGCAGTCGACGTTTTGTTGCTCCTTTTAGCCGCTGAAATTCTAACTTATGTCTAAGCTGAATTAGTCAACACCTCGACATGATGAGACCGTACTTAATTCTTTCATGAGTTTGACACTCCCGTGCCCGACAAGTGGATTTCTTCAACTGGACTTTTGGAACTAATTGAAGAAGTGAAGAACATGAATTAAATAAACTTGGAATATTTTATTGAAAACAAACTTGAAACCTAAACAACCGTTCTCACAACTAATTTACAACATAACCTCAAACCCAATGGAAATTTAGAACATGACGGCGGCAGAAAACCCTAGCTATGCCCTAAGAAAATCCAAGATCTCTCCCCCGAAACACAAAAATATGTGAAGTATATATAGGCCATAGTCTAGGTTAAGTCCTCCTTGGAGTAGAAGTCTTCAAAGAGCTTTTGCATTAAATGCAACTTTAAATTCTAACTTCTTTGAGTTGAATTTGGACTTCTTTTCTCGTTGCCTTGCTCCGCAAGTAAGCTCATTCTTTCTCTTTGGGCGGCTCTGCACTCTGCTACATGCGTCAGAAAATTACGTGATCAGCACTGTTAGAATCAGGATTTTCTACTCTGTCGATCGCACTCCAATTCTTCAACTCCTCAATTTGCTGCCCTGGGCGGCATGGGGCGGCACTGGGCGGCACTTTGCTGCCCTCGTCTGTTGCCTCAGCATCCTCTCCTCTGGTCTATCCTCCTCCTGTCAGCTTCTAGCCCTGGAAAACTAAATATACACTAAAACAGCATCTTTATTATACCAAATAACAGATATTTAATAAAATCATGGCAGAATAAAGAATGTTGTAAAATGCAATGCATGGACCTAATTATGCCTAAAATGTACCTGAAAACAGCAATAAAATGAGATGGAATGTGCATGAAATATAGAACTTGTGGACACTTTACACACCCCCAAACTCGAACTATTACTTATCCTCAAGCAATGCAACCTAAACATACTTGCCCTTATAATAACCAGAAAGAAAAACTTGTTTTTCAACTTGATTTCATACCTCAAGGCCATGGCACCTATATTAGAGTAGTGAAGGGTACTTAGCAAGAAAATAACTCAGAATTAATTCCTAATGCCAGTGCAGTGTGTGCAGAACTGTATACAGGCTAAATATGCAGAATAACTAAATAAACAAAGATGATGTAACGATATATAAGGTTGTTGCCGAGACAGCACAGTTTAACACAATATTTTAATCATGGCAATGAGGGCTTCAGCTTATCGCAACTACTCTTCTAGGTCTAAAATTAAGATAGGAGCAAACTACAAAACCCCGAACCCATAGAGTAGAGTAATCCCGTGAAGACTTTCATTCACTCATGCTAATTTGTCCGTTACTTCAAAACTTTCAGATTCATGGACTTTGATAGCAGCAGAGTGTCCTCGCACATGATTCTTCCTAGAGCCTATTGCGGGCACCTCTAGGGTAAACAACAATGTTCTTTGTTTTTACTTTTGCTGCCGTGGTAGTGCTATATTTTTTTGTTTCTTTTTTATGACTCGGCGGCTACCTGCAACCATTGTTAAAACTTTGCAAAGAATTCTAAAAAAAAAGCAGGCAGTGTTCATTAGATATTCTAGCAAATTCAGCAAGTAACAGAAGTGATTGATAGTTTTGGCAATTAAACAAAAAAAATCTAAGTCATTTTGCATGCTTTTCCCTTATTAAGTTCAATTTATTATTTGGTGCGAACATAAGTAATCGGCTAACTATCATAGGCACAAGTTATATAACAAATTTTTTTGTTCCGATTAATACTAAGGCAAGTACAATGCAACCTATATGCTACTAAGTATGCCTAGACAAAAGATGCAAGAGCTATCCCGCCCCCCAAACTCGAGATGGGCATTACCCTCAATGCACAAAATAAAACTAAAACTGAAAAATAAATATGAGAAAGGGAAATAAAACTCGGGCTTAGTTGATGTCAGATGGTGGAGAAGATGTGGAGGAGTTATCTGCTCTTCCACCAGTTGCGAGTTGCGGCAGTGCTGTCCTTGTTGTGCTCGGCGGCTCGATTCCTTAGGGTCTGAATCTGGGTAAGTAGTTGTGAGATGGGAATAAAACGCAAAAAAAAATCTGGTCCTAAGTAGGTAAAATCTACTCCTAAATAAAACAATAAAGATGTGGAAAAATAAAAACTTATACAAAAATTTTGTTACTCTTGGAGTGCATTGATATGCATCTCCTAAAGAACTACTCCCTTATCGGTTTAGCTCAAGAGAGTCGTTTTTGATACTTCTTGTAATCCATTCGCACCCTCCATCTAGTGATTATCCTCATGGTGGAGGAGTCCTTCTTCCTCGTTCCCTTGTAATCCATGTAAACCTTCCTTCTTGTTCCTATTCTTGAAGGCATGAACATGTGATTAGGAAAAATTATATAACTACCTAACCATGTACTTACCTCCTTTTTGTCGAAGTTCGTCATAGGGGAAAGTTTATTTTGTTGCCGAGGCAGCTGCTGTGGCAACCAACTGTTATGGTAGTCTTATGTCATAGTGTTGTGCCGGTTAAGGGAAAACTCTTTAGGCTCCTCGAAAATCTCCATCAGTAGAGATTTTGACGGTTGTAAATCTTCTTGCATCGGCTCTTCTAGATATATATAATCCATAGCTGCCGAGGTGGTCGTCATTATGGAGGCTTCTGTCGTGGCGGGCCTCTCTGCTGAGGCATAGCTTTGCTCAGGTGCTGTCAGTTCGTCCTCACGGCAGGGTTCTAGGTAGCTGCCGGAACAGCTGTCAATCTTGCTACCCAGGCAGTGTTCTGCATCCTCATGGCTTGGAGCTTCTAATTGCTCTTCACACATCGGAGATCTTTCCTCGCATTTCTCTTCGTCCTCTTGTCCTGGGACATCAGTATCCCTCAGACTTAATTGTTCCGGTTCATCTATGGCATTGATGGGATTGAATTGTTCAGCCGTGCATCCATCTTAGCGATGCTGGCGTCTATAGCAGCTGTCACTTAATACGTGAGCGCAAGAAAGGTTCGGAGTGTGTCCTCAAAAGATTTTGGTTGTTGTTGTGGATAGCTATATTCCCAGGGCATGTCGCTTTCTGCAGCAAAACTGTTATGGTAAAAAAATTGAGATTTTTTATCATACCATGAAAAATCTTGTTGCTGCGGCAGCGGCATCAGCTGTCCCTATTGCTGCTGCAGTGGCATCTGCTGTTCATATTCAGATATCCACTCCCAAGTGGTTTTTCTCGACTCCTCTACTGCAAAAAGATGAGGGCAACTGTCGAAGGCATGATTGCCATCACAAAATTCGCAAAAACTTTCTCAAATAAAGTAAATGCACAAGTGAGATAGTTGTTTGAGAAGTAAAGTAAAATAAAACACAAGTAACAGAGGAAGTGTTCAGGGTGATAGAGAGGGCAGGGTTATGTTGCTTCTTAGTGTGAAACTGCATTGAAAAGGCTAAGTTGTTTTGCGATGCCACGAAATGTTGCCTCGGCGGGTAAAGGCGGATTGAGGCGGCGGCAACTTTCGCTGCCACGGCAGAACTCTGTTCTTGCAACTTTCGTTGTCTCGGCAGGTGGAATAGAGATAAGTCCTGGCGACAAGTCTGGCAGATACTCCAAGTTCGGCAGAGCAATTCTGAAGTGATCCTTCCTATGTCTAGGCAAGGATTCTGTCACCACGTGATGTAGGCAATACCTAGCAATCTCAACGTAAACCTAACACAGGCAGTCGACGTTTGGTTGCTCCTTTTAGCCGTTGAAATCCTAACTTATGTCTAAGCCGAATTAGTCAACACCTCGACATGATGAGACCGTACTTAATTCTTTCGTGAGTTTGACACTCTCGTGCCCGACAAATGGATTTCTTCAACTGGACTTCTGTAACTAATTGAAGAAGTGAAGAACATGAATTAAGTAAACTTGGAATATTTTATTGAAAACAAACTTGAAACCTAAACAACCATTCTCACAACTAATTTACAACATAACCCCAAACCCAAGGGAGATTTAGAACATGACGGTGGCAGAAAACCCTAGCTATGCCCTAAGAAAACCCAAGATCTCTCCCCCGAAACACAAAAATATGTGAAGTATATATAGGCCATAGTCTAGGTTAAGTCCTCCTTGGAGTAGAAGTCCTCAAAGAGCTTTTGCATTACATGCAACTTTAAATTATGACTTTTTGAGTTGAATTTGGACTTCTTTTCCCGTTGCCTTGCTCCGCAAGTAAGCTCATTCTTTCTCTTTGGGCGGCACTGCATTCTGCTACAAGCGTCAGAAAATTGCGTGATCGGCACTGTTAGAATCAGGATTTTCTGCTCTGTCGATCGCACTCCAATTCTCCAACTCCTCAGTTTTGGGCGGCACAGGGCAGCACTGGGCAGCATTGGGCGGCACTAGGCAACACTTTGTTGCCCTCGTCTGCTGCGTCAGCATCCTCTCTTCTGGTCTGTCCTCCTCATGTCAACTTCTAGCCCTGGAAAACTAAATATACACTAAAACAGCATCTTTATTATACCAAATAACAGATATTCAATAAAATCATGGCAGAATAAAGAATGTTGTAAAATGCAATGCATGGACCTAATTATGCCTATAATGTACCTGAAAACAGCAATAAAATGAGATGGAATGTGCATGAAATATAGAACTTGTGGACACTTTACACTTGTCCTCAAGCAATGCAACCTAAACATAGTTACCCTTTAAACTAATCAAAAAGAAATTTTTTTGTTTTAAACTTGATTTAACACCTCAAGGCCGTGGCACCTGTCATTAAGTTAGTGAGAGGGGAATAACATGAATTACCTCAGAATTAAACTATAATATGCCAGTGAAGTGGGTGCAGAAACTGTGAACAAGCTAAATATGAAGAACATTCTAAGTAAACAGAGATGATATCATGATATACAATGTTGCTACCGAGACAGCATATTTAAGAACAATTTAAATAATCATGGAAATGAGGGCTTCAGCTAATCACAACTGATCTTCTAGGTCTGAAATTTAGATAGAGCAAACTACAAATCCCCAAACTCATGGAGTAAAGTCATCCCTTGAAGACTTTCATTCACTCATGCTAATTTGTCCGTCACTTCAAAATTTTCAGATTCATGGACTTTGATAGCAGCAGAGTGTCCTCGCACATGATTCTTCCTAAAGCCAGTTTTGGGCACCTCTTGGGATAGACAGCATAAAATTTTTCTTTTGCCTTTCTTGGCAGTGCTTTTGTTTTATTTTCTGTTTGTTGCCTGTCGCGACAGCTTCTTGCAACCATTGTTAGAATTTTACAAATAATTCAAGCAGGCAATGTTTACTAGAAATTCTAACAAATTCAGCAAGTAACATAAGTGTTTTTAATTTTTGGCAACTATAGAAAAATCCTAAGTTTACTTCATGCTTTTCCCAAAAATTAAGTTCTTTTTAACTTGGTGCGAAAATTTAAAGTCGGCTATCCTATCATAGGCACAGGTTCTAACAAAAAAAATTCTTTTCATTTAATTTTTCTAAGGCTAATACATTATGCAATCTAATATGCAGTAAAGTATGCCTAAACATGATGATAAGTGCTAACCCCCCCCCCAACTCGAGATAGGCAATGCACAAAATAAAAATAAAAAATAAAACAGAGAAAAATAAAACAGAGAAAAAAAAATAAAGGAAAGAGAAGAAAAGAAAAAAAATAGAAGTTGGCAGAGGGCTTAGAGGAGGCTTGGATCTTTGCTACTGAGGAGGATTGGATGATAAGGCAGCCGTCGACAGATGCTCGGGCGACAAACTTGGCTAGTGAGACCTTTGATGTCCATGGCGGCTGGACTCTAGTGGGAGTAGGGCGAAGCTCTTCTTGTTGTTCTGCAAAAGGAGCGGTAGGAGGGGCTTCGCTCTCTTTTGATCCTGTCTCCTCGTCCTCTAGCTCGGCGGCTATGATGTGCCGCTTCCGCTTCCTTGTTCCTTCCTCCGTTGGTGCTACCAGATGATCAATCACCATTAGGGCTGCTACTTCTGCTGTTGTTGTTGGCGGTTGCTGCTCAACCTCTTCAGATGAGGAGGTGTTTACCACCGTTGCCACTGTGCAGATGGGGGAATGATGTTGTTGATGCCGCTCAGGTGAGTCTTCCATTGTGTTGGAAGCGGAGGTGGCGGAGTATGATGGGTAGTGCGTCGGAGACGGCATCTGGCGGCGGAAGGCGACATGGCGGGCAGCTGCGTCTGAGGGTGTTCCTTGTGTGGGGGCAGCTGAGGCGGTGAGATCTACGAGGTACGATGGTAAGGTAGGGCCGTCATCTGGGTATTTCTGCTGGAGATAGGCCACAAAGGCCTCTTGGACCTCCCCCATATACTTCCTGAAGGTCAGCTACTGTTGTTCGATCCTTTTGTTGCTGTCGATGTGGGTATGTAGTAAAGTGAGGACTTCATTTGTTGGGGCAGCTTCAGTACTTCCAGGGGCTGCTAGAGTGGCTCGTTGGGTAGCAGAGGGCTGGCTGGGGGTGATGGGCTCTGTCTCCGGGGCCTACATCATCTGCAGACGGACATTCTTGGTCCACCCCTCCTTAGCAATTGTCATCTCATCATCTAGGTTGATTGGGACGTTGAAGTTGGCACAAAGGTCGGTGATGAGTGACGAGAAGTATAGCTTGCCCTTTGTCTTGCGGAAGCAGTTGTGGATCTGCTTACATATAATCTCCCCAACGTTGATGGGTCGGTTCATCATAATACTATGAATGAGTGCGAGGCGCGGCCGATCGACATTTGAGTTGTGGGAGGTGGGCAGTAGATGCCTTTTGATGAAGGTTATCCATAGCATAGGCTCGGGCAGTAGGTGGCGGAGTTGGACAGAGCCGTCGTGCTTTCCTGCCAACCACGGCGTGTTGGGCTTGCACAGCTTGGCCTTGAGTCTGTTGTAGTCGGTAGCCGTCAATAACTGCCTCCACTCCTCATGAGGGTTGTCGTCCATCTCTAGGTCGTAGAAGTTGTTGATGACGGTAGCATTTAACTTGACAGGCTCCCCTCGGACATATACGAATGGCAGCTCTGGGCGGGGGTGATGGGCATAAAATTCTATGACCATGGGGATGTGGGCCATGTCTGGCTGTCATGCGAATATTTCCCATCCTTTTCTGTGGATGGTCTCGAACAAGGTAGGCTCTAAGCCAAAATCTCATGTCTGCTTGGAGTAATGGAAACCTTGCTCCTCCTAAATTGCTTGCTTGGCAAACTGAGTTCTGTATCGCTTTTCATCATCACGGGAGAAGAAGCATTGGAAGGTGGGTTTGGATGCTTATGTAGAAGCCATGTGTGAGACGGTTGGAATATAAACTGAAACTTAAAAGAAGGTAATTAGAACGAGAGCAATGGAATCAAGAATAAGATAGCAAGGAGGTGATAGTAAAGTGAATGAATGAGGTGAGAAAGGTTTAAATAGAGGCTGCTAAGAGATGCCAGTGCGACATTAAATGTCTAACGGTCAAGTCGTCTCGCGCACATTACATGATTTTTGCCAGTTATTTTTGTAGCCGTTAGCGGGCAACTAGTCGTTATGCGCTGTCTGCGCTGGGCCACCCTTTGCTGTCTTGGCGGGATGGTGGTCGGGCTCCTTGTTGGGCTTTTATTCATAAAGCCTGAAATAAAAATCAATATAATTAAATACTAAAAATAAATTCTGAAAAATAAAAATGTGAAAAATGAATTTAACTAGTTTAAAATCTGATCCTAATAAAAATGAATTCCAATAAATTAAATTCTATTCCTAAAACATAAAAATAAAAATAAAGAAAATAAAGATAAAAAATAATTAAGTTATGTTGGGAGTGCATTTGGGTGCATCTCCCAGACATAACCACTTCCTGAGGTGGTGTTTCTTGTCCTTCTTTCCTGAGGAGTCCTCTTGTTCTTTAAGGTGGTGTGCTACTGTGTCCTTCAGCCTGCCCTTTGGTCTGCCGTGACAACTGCTGCCTTGGCATGTCTGTGCTGATTTTGGCGGCCTGAGCATCAAGGCATCCTTCCTTTTTCCTTTTCTGGGGGGTTGTAGCACATTTAATTTGATGCTCTGATTGTCTACCCTCATGGTTAGCTCCCCATGTTTCACATCTATTAGAGTTCTGCCCATGGCCAAGAATGGTCGCCTTAGGATGATATGGGCGTTTTCATCGGCCTCACAGTCTAAGATGAGGAAATCAGCTGGAAGAATAAGGTTGCCCACTCGAACTAGGATGTCTTCGATCGTACCCTCCGATTGTACAAAAGAATGATCAGCAAATTTCAACATAATGGAGGTAGGTTTTGCTTGCCCAATTCCTAGTTTGTCGAAGACTGGCTTGGGCATCAAGTTTATGATGGCTCCTAAGTCGCACAAGGCTTTTGTTTCATGCTTGATGCTTATTCTACATGGTATACCAAAGCTGCCTAGATCTGTTTGCTTGGGCGGCAACTTGTTATGTAGCATGGCTATGCACTCTTCTGTTACAGCAACTGTTTCAAACTCCCCAATTCTCTTCCTCTTAGAAACCATGTCACTGAGGTATTTGGCATAGTTGGGTATGTTCTGAATGGCTTCTATGAGAGGTATGTTTATGTGCACATGCTTCAGAAAATCCAAGAATTTCCTGAACTGGTGCTCCTGTTTCTGTTGCTTTAACCTTTGGGGGAAAGGTGCTAGCAGACAGATGTCCTCTATTCGTTCTTTGCATGGAAACTTTATCTGTGGAGGATCATCTGCTTCAGGACTGCTGTCAGGCTCAGCTACCGGGGCGGTTGGTGTGGATCCTACCGTGGCAAGTAGTTATTTCTGTGCTGGTTGTTTCTCTTCTTGCTTTTCCACTTTAGGCTCATTCAACTATTTCCTACTCATGGTTGATATGGCTTTGCACTGCTCATATGTGGGCTTAGCTGCTGCCTCTGAACTGCTGGGTGTTGCACTCATTGTCCTACTGCTATAGATCACAGTGAACTGCCAAACTAGGTTTCCAGGTTCTTTATCGCAGCCTCCTGGTTGTTCATCCTCATCTTTGTCCTGCCCATAAACGACTCAGTTTTATCAATGAACTTATTAGTACGAGCAATAAATTTACTAGTGATAAACATAAAAGTTTGAAGGGTTGCTTCTAGGGAATTATTGTTTTGTGGTTGTTGAGCTTTCTGTCTGGACTAGTTTTGCTGGTAGCCTCCTTGTTGCTGTTGTGGATTGGCAGCAATTTTAGGATTGCTCCTGGAGAAGTTTGGATGATTATTCCAACCTTGGTTGTATGTATTCGTGTTGGGCCTGTTGTTCCTCTCGTATCCTCCCATGAAATTGGCAGATGCAGTACATTCAGAGGAATCGTGGTTGCCCCCACACTCATCACAGAATGGCTCTACAGGCTTGGCCTCATAGACTTTCCCAGTGGGTTTCACCATGTTCATGACCAGCTCTATCAGCTTGTCGAGGCGGGCATTGACAGATCATGAGGCTTCCATTTCGTTCACAACTGCTGGACGCCTAACGCCGCCTCGGCGGGTTGTTGGGTACTTATAGTCGTTCTTGGTGGCTTGGTTTAGGATTCGCAGTACCTCCACTAGTGGTCAGTCGAGGATGATTCCGTTGGCTGAGGCATCAATCATCATCCGAGTTGGGTGGTTCACCCCGTTGTAGAACATTGACACCTGTGTCCAAGCCGGAAAACCATGGAGCAGGCAGTTGTTAAGCATCTGTTGGTACCGCTCCCATGCTTCATACATTGGGCTCATCATCCCCTTGTCGGAAGGCTGTGATCTCATTTCTCAATCTGTCTGTGACATTGGATCGGCTGAAACGATCCAGAAAATCCTTACACAGCTTTGTCCATGTGTTGAATGACCCTGCTTGCTGGTTGTTCAACCATTGCTTTGCCATATCCCTCAGTAAATGGGGGAATAATCTCAGCCTTAGCACATCTTGGTGGACTCCGTGTATTTTGAATGCTCTGCATATGTCCAGGAATCCTCTGAAGTGCTGTCAAGCATCTTCTGCGCCAGTCCCTCCAAATTGCCCTAATGTGTTGATCATGTTGAACATTACGGGCTTCAGCTCAAAGTGCTCCACCTCAATCTCAGGTTCTGTCACTGTAGGATCGAACCCTCTGAAGTCATGTTCCAAGTAGTCCCTGGTGGTTCGAACGTACTATGGCTGCCTGGGCGAAATAGGGGGCGGCTGCCTAGGTGGAACTTGTTGCTGTTCTCTGGGCGGCGGGTCTTGCTGCTCATCCCTGTCGTTCTGAGCATTGTTGGCAGGGTTGTCGTTTTCCATGTTTACCTCTGCTTTTCTTTCTTCTTTAGCCGGAACTAGGGCTGTTTTGATTTCCTTTTTGAGTTCTCTTGCTCTTCGTACGATATCTTCAACGTAAACGATTTCGCCTTTTGGGTTTGCCCTGGTCATGCACTGGCAAAGGAAACTGTAAAAAAAAATTCGATTAAAAATAAAATTAATAAAAACTGAAAATTAAATGCAAATAAAGGTGCAAAAATTTAAAAACGAATTTCGTTGTTACCAATCTCTGGCAAAGGCGCCAAAAACTTGTAGAGCGTTTTAGTGTTCTCTAAATATGAGCGCAAGTGCACACTCGTGTCAAGTAATAGTATAAAAGATATTGTCTACCACAGGGATTGGACGGCTTAACTCGATTCGTTATTCCTGCACATGAAAAGTAAATTGAACAAATAAGTTGGTTTGTTTAAGAGGAAAAATAAAATAAAAACACAATTAAATAAAAGGGAAAAATCAAATTTATAGAATGGGCAGGGTTATGTTGCTGCTTAGTGTGAAACTACCTTGAATAGGACAAGTTGTTTTGCGCTTCAAGACTCTGCTGCCTCGGCGGGGGATGGTAGTTAGGCTGCTGAGACGCTCTCGCTACCTCGATAGGGGAATGGAATTGTGTCTCGGCGGCAAACTCGGCAAAACTACAAGGCTCTACAGAACGCTTCAAAAGTGATCTCGCTTATGTCTAAGTCAGAACGTTGTTGATGCCCACTGCAGATAATACCAGTCGCGGCGTGAATCGTGCAAAGACAGCAATGTTTATTCATCCTCTTTTAGCCGCCTTAAACCCTAACCTATGTCTAGGTTGGATTGATCAACATCGTCTATAGATAAGATCGTACTTACTCATTTCGTGAGTGCGACTCTCTCGATACCGAACAAATGCATAGTAATCAACAAATCTTTTGCCTTGATTGAAAACTATAAAGAACATGGAATAAGCAAACCTTGAAGCTTTATTGCAAAAACAAACTTAAAATCCTAAACAACTATTCTCACACTAATTACAACATAACCCAAACCCAAAGAGAATTTTAGAACATAATGGCGGCAAGAAAACCTAAACTATGCCTAAGTAAAAACCTAAGTTGTTTTGAAGTAAAAATACATTGAGTATATATAGGCATTAGCTAGGTCTAGTCCTTCTTGGAGTAGAAATCTTCAAAGTAGCTTTTGCATTAAATGCAACCTTAAATTCTGACTTCCTTGAGTTGAATATGGACTTCTTCACGTTGCCTTGCTCCGCAAGTAACCTTGAGTTCCTCCTTCGGCGGCTCTGCCTGCTGCTACAGTCATCGAAAAATTGAGTGGAAAGCATTGTTAAGATCAGGATTTTCTGCTCTGCAGATCGCACTCTAGTTCTCCAATTTCTCATCTTACTGTCTTGGGCAGAAGGTAGGGCGGCGACAGCTACTTGGCAGCTGCTGTCTTTGTCTGGAACTGCATCAGTATAGCTCCTCAGTTTGCTACCTCAGCATCATGTCCTCAGCTCCTCTCTTCTTCTGTTAGCCTCTAGTACCTGAAACTAAAACTAAACTAAAACATTACATTTTCTTTACCAAATAATAGAAAATCAATACAAAGCATGGCAGAGTAAAGAATACTGTAAAATGCAATGCATGAACCTAATTATGCCTAAGATGTACTCAAAAACAACAATAATATGAGATGTAATGTGCATGAAATATAGAACTTATGGATACTTTACAGGACTCTTTTATTTTATTTACATGGATTGAATTGTTCTAGTTTTATATCATGCATGTCATAATAATAATAGTAATATATGCATAAAATAAATAAAAGGGGACCAGATAAAATAGGTGACTACAAATAGGAATACACATCATGTGACACGTGTTTAGTGCTTCAAACATTAGAATAAAGTAGTTCAAGAGGGCGAGGACTTGAAATGGTATTTTTTACCAAATGGTAATTAATGGCTCTTATTGATAAGATATAAAGAATGGTGAAATTATTTCAAGCTCGTTGAGTCATTAGGTATATGACAACAGCGTAATATAGAAGCTAAGACCTTATTTGAGGGATGAGAAAACTTGTGATGTAACTAATGCACGAACAAGTAATTGATTGAATTGACTTGAGGAAGAAAAGATCATGGAACATAGTAGACAACACCAATTTTATTACCTCGAAGAATAGGAATTCATGTGGGTTGATATTTAACAAGGAAAAAAGAGTCAAAAAATTCAACAAATACATGACTAGTCTGCCATAATTTAGAAATTGACACCAAGTTTGTATGTATCTGACGAACACATAAGACATTTATGAGGGAAAGAGGCTTAGAAGTTGTGGGAACTGTGCACAAGACAATGTGAGATATAGGTAGAGATTTAACACTACCCATTTGAACTGTATCAGGACCATCATAGGAGGCGGGATTCTGAAGTGACGTACTGGTCATCGTAGTATAATATGAGGCACCACTATCAAACATCCAAGGATCATTATCAAATGATGCATGAGTAACAGCAATGTTGACAATTGTTGAGTCAGTTGCGTGCTACTGGTAAAAGTTGTTGTAAGAAAACGAACAAGCTTACGACAATCCTGAACAATATGCCTTGAGAAATTACAGAACTTGCACACTATATCTTGTCGTCTGGAATGACTAGATTGAGTAACAAGACTATGACCGCCACCAAAATTTGAATGAACAAAGTCAACACCATCCCTCGAAAGCGGTTGATTAAATAACCATGATTAGAATTATCTCGCTGCGTAGGATTTACCATGGCAAGATGTGTGGATTGTTCAGATTCCTAAAGAAGACGCTAATGATCAGTTAAGATCTCTTACAACTCAAGCATTGTTTTTAGTGTGATACATACATGAAGGGCAACAACTATTGGACAATAGTCATCACCTAATTGATTGACAACAGAAATCAGTAGATTTGTATCAAAAATAGGACAATTTTCCAAGGCAAGATCAGAGACAATATCATGCATGTCTTTCATGTAACCGTAGATAGATCTAGAACCACACAAATTGGGAGCCAGTTTGGATTTGAGAGCAAGAATGTGACCATGTAACACCCTCTACCCGGTTCGGTAGAAAATCG
Organism: Hibiscus trionum; assembly: GCA_030270665.1. Taxonomy (NCBI): domain Eukaryota; kingdom Viridiplantae; phylum Streptophyta; class Magnoliopsida; order Malvales; family Malvaceae; genus Hibiscus; species Hibiscus trionum. The sequence continues at coordinate 17,597,587 of BSYR01000004.1, forward strand.
AGTCAGAGATGTCACTAGAATTCAAAACAAAGAATTAGAGAGTCAAATCAAGTCAAACAAATACAAAACACATACAAATATACTCAACATCAAAAAAATCATCAATAATCAGATTTCATAATTTAATTTATTCTAATTTTAAATATTAAGGACCATTTTGTAAAACTTCAAAGCTTAGGGACTAAAGTGTAAATTTTTTAAAGTTTGAGACTTATCTGAAAAGCTTTTATTAAACTATTTTCTTCTTATTCTGAGCTCTATTATAACTTATTTAAGAAGATAAGCAACCCTTATGTCATATTTTAGCAGATTAATGACTAAAATACAAAATCTTCAAAATCTAAACCAAGAAATCAAGACCAATTTGTAAATATAGTGCTAGTGCGGAGGCGTGGAAATGCCTTATCTTTCAAGTTCTACTAATTTTGAGATATGGGCACACTTTTATCTTTCAAGTGCTACTATTTTTCTTTTTATGCAAGAATTGTTATTTAGCTATCCAATTTCACATCTTAACATATAAGTTACACAAATCACACTCAATCATCCGTTTATTGATCTATACATGTCCATCATCAGGCCCGGCCAAGAGCAGGAGCACACTGAGCGCCTGCTCAGGGCCCCCACTCTCTTGGGGCCTCAAATGCTGCTTTTAGTTCACAAATGAAGCATGCCTGACAAATTCAAAGCCGTTGACTTAACTTTTTAAATATTTTTTATAATACAGATGGCCCTATAAATTTTATTATAACATGGGCCCCACTAATTAATTAAGACAACAATCAATTCTTTCATTGATTCTGCCATTAGTGGTGGTATTCAATTAAAAACAATAAACGTTATTAAATTGAAATTTGAAAATAGAAAAAATATTTAAATTGCATTAAATAAAAAATAAAAAGTAACTTTTAAAATTGATCTTTAAAAAAATAAATTTTAAATACTATATTTCTATTTATTATCTATCAATTGAACATTCGATTTTTTTAAAGTAATTGTCTTAAAAATAATATATCCATACTATAATTATTAAAGAAACAGGAGGAAAAGCTTTCTTCTTAAACTTAGGTTGTCGTTGTCTCTGATATATTCATGGTAAACCAGCATCTCACTCTCTCAATCCTTCGAAGAATCATATCAATTTCCTTTAATTTTTGAAATTTTTTGGATTGAAAATCAGGTTGTGTTGCTCTTACTTTTACCTTTTTACTTATATTTTTTTAGTTTTTCTTACATTTTAAATTTTTACATACAATTTTTAATGATCTAACTATGTTCCATAAAAAATACGACTCGAGATGTGAAAAGTGTAAAAAATATTCGATGAATTAAGAATCTATTTTAAAATTTTGCTCAGGACCCCTGAAATATCCGAGACGACCCTATCCATCATTAAACACTCAAAACATTAAGTAATTCAACTCAGTACACTTCAATTATAATTACTCCAAACCAACCTCCTTAGTCATCAAATTATATCATGTTCACGAATTACCATTTACCAAATATATATATATATATATATATATATATATATATATATATATATATATATATATATATATATATATATATATATATATATATAAAGTTGAAGTATGCAATGCATGCATGTTAAACACAAATATGGCATAAGAAATTTAGGGCGTATAGGATGATACAAAATACAGAACGTCGCATATTGGTCTTATTCTTTGTTTTGTATAGTCAATGTCCATTTTATGGAACATGTTCGTGATTCGTAGCTCTTCTTTTTAACAATGTCATCTCTAAGATTTAAATTTAGATTTTCTTCTTGGGAGTACAATATATCTTGTCATTGCATCTAAAACTTGTTGGTATATTAGTGTTATTATTATACTAGATGTTTCCTTATGGTAAACATGTATACGTAAAGGAGCAATTAATAACATAACATTAGTCAGATACTTACATATGATTAGACAGACTAGAGGTGATACCATAGATAGAGTCAGATAATTTACGGATTATATCAAATGTTAATTTATTAATGATTAAACATTACTCAATATATAGAACATATTGGGTAACACCCTTTCTAATCCAGTAACCATATGCAAGTCGAAATGTCACATTCGAAATATCGAAACAAAAAAGAGATGACGTGCCATTCAGGGACCAAATAATTTTTTTTGCTAAATTTAGGGATTAAGTTATAAATTTAAAAAATTAAGACATTTATAGACACCAGAGTACACAAAGGGTTTTCAAAAGGCAATTAGTGCTCAAGTGATTAAAACGATTTTTGAAGGTCAACTAAGCGTTTGAAATCAATTAGAAGTAACTACGGACCAATTTGTCAAATTTTTGAAGCGGGGGATCAAAATAAAAACTGAAAACATGGTAAAAACATGAAGTATCGAAACTCTTTAGTGAGTATCGAAACTCTAGATTAGGGTTTCAAAACAACCATACTGATTCCGATACCTTAAATGTTTTTGCCTCAAAAGTATCGAAATTGCCATCAAGAGTTTAGAAACTCACATGCAAGTTTCGATACTCTCAAGCAAATTTCAAAACTATGGGCCAAGTTTATGGAAAATAGTTAACAGAGATGTTACCTACAACCAATAAAACACTACATATGGAATCAAAACAAATCAAAGTCATGCATTGATACTGTGAAACCGATATTTTAATTTTGATATAACTAAAGGACTTAAGGACTAAATTGAAAATGTCAAAACGAATTTTTAAGTCCTCAAACATCCCCATATGATTTAAAGAATATGCATAAGTTAAAAACTAAGCTTTCCAAATATTTTCTAAGTGTTCTCAAAGCCGAAACAGTGTTTTTCGAGTCCCTGTTTCGAAACGGCCTAAGGCGTTTCGAAACGGTTTTGAAACTGTCAACCCATGTTTCGAAACGTGTATCGAAACGTTTTCAACACTGCCAACCCACGTTTTGAAACAAGTATCGAAACGGCTTTAGAACATAGAGAACCCGTATCGAAACGAAATCAAATGTTTCGAAACGGTTCTTCATTTGATTTGAAAAATATGACCGTTGCAAGTTTTTAACTAATTTTTCAAAAACCGTTAAGGTGTTTTGGAACGAGTTCAAGCCGTTTTGAAACGACCCTTGACAGTGGCAAAAGTGTTTCGAAACGGGTAAAATCGTTTCGATACGGGCTCTTAAATGCACCCCAGCGGCTCTTTCTATTTTGGTTCGTTTCGAAACAGGGTCGGGCGTTTCGAAACAGGTGGTTGCAGACTGCATTTATGGAGGTGAGATAACACTCCCAACGGCTCTATTGATGAATGCAACAACCACAACGGCTAGAAATCAATGAGAAGGTATAAAAGGGGCCTCTAAAAGCTCCAGCAACAACTATTGATCCAAAAGCAAACATCCAAACATCAAATCCAAGCATTTGTGCCTAAATCCCAATATTGTCTAGAAACCTCAATTGTAATTTTCATTCTTATCTTTTTCAATTGGGTTGAGTGCTTGTAATTGGGCTACAATTTGTATTGAGAGATACTTTCTTAGCCAACAAAATCTTTGTTCTATTTGTGTGAGGATTGGGTTAAATTTTGGGTAGAAAATTTAACCGAAAATTGTAAGGGTTACCTCCTTAGCCTAGAAAGGGGGAAGAGCAATTAGTGGAATTGCTGCAAATCCTTAGTGAAGCTAAGGTAGTGGATGTAGAGTTCATTTGGAACTTGAACCACTCTAAAATTCCTTGTCTATCTTTTAAATTTGCAATTTCCACCACCTAAACCTTTAAAAATCCAATTCACCTCCCTCTTGGTTCATTTCGATCCACTCAACAATTGGTATCAGAGCCTACCTCTTTGAGGATTAACAATCACAAGAGGAGTTCCTAGGAAGAGTGTGATCATCAAAAAATCAAGAGATGGCTTCAACCTCCGGTTCGGGCATGTATGAGTCTCAATCCACTACAAAACCTCCATTCTTCAATGGTGACAACTATCCGTTTTGGAAGAATAGAATGAGGCTCTCCATCAAGTCCAATGACTACTTGGTTTGGGATGTGATTGAAGATGGCCCCTACATTCCATTGAAGCAAGATAGTGAAGCCAAGATGGTTTTGAAGAAAAAGGTGGAGATGAGTGAAGAAGAAAGGAGAAAGATTCAAATAAATGACAAAGCTCTCCACATGCTCTTTTGTTCATTCGGTCCGGACATCTATTCCAAAGTGTCATCCATTGAGAGTGCCAAAGAAGTGTGGGACACTCTTGAGACTACCTATGAGGGAACCAATGACGTCAAGGAAACTAAGATTGGAATTCTCAATCTTAGTTATGAAAATTTCAAGATGGAACCCGATGAGACGGTGTCCAAGATGTTTGATCGGTTCTCCACCATAGTCAATGGGCTCAAAGGATTTGGAGAGACAATACCGGAAGAAAAGCTTGTCCAGAAGCTACTCTATTCACTTCCCGAATCTTGGGATGGGAAGAGAACCACCATCATTGAAGCTAAAAATTTGAAGACTTTAAAGCTTGATGAGCTAGTGGGTTCTCTCCTTACACATGAGATTATGAAGCAAGGAAGGGAAGAAGAGAAGAAGAAAGAAGAGAAAAGAGTAGAAAAGCTAGAGGTTGAAAAGAAGAAGAAGATGGGAATAGCTCTCAAAGCTTCACTACTTGAGGAGAGCTCTTCTAGTGAGAAGGATGAGCTAGAAGAATTGGCTATGATAGCCAAACGATTCTCACGCTTTATGAGGTCTAACCGGGGAAGGAAAATTCAAAGGAAGATGGACTTCAAAGGCAAGAACAAAGAAGAAGCAAGGGATCAAATCATTTGCTTCGAGTGCAATAAACCCGGCCACATACGTTCGAAGTGCCCTCAACTCAAAAAGAAGGGCTTTGAGAAGAAGAAGAAGCTCAAAGCCAAGCTTGCTACTTGGAGTGATGAGGAGTCATCGGAGGATGACGAACAAGAAGTGGCCAACCTTTGCCTCATGGCACTTGAGGAAGATTCCTCCATGTTAACCTCTAACTCATCATCTTTTGATTTTACATATGATGAATTAAATGATGCATATGATGAGTTACAAGAGGTCTATGATGAATTAGTTGAGAAATACAAAGAGTCGGTCATTAGGAATAAGAAAATCATTTTGGAACTAAATGAGAAAAATGACTCACTCTCTCAAGCTAATTCAAAATTTGAGAAAAAGATATTAGGGTTGAAAGATGAACTAAAATTTTTTCAAGATGAAAATGTTGACCTTAATAACCTTTTATCTCAATGTAATAGTGAACACCAAAAGGTGTTAGATGAGCTAAATAAGCTCAAAGGGTCTTTTAAAAATGTTGGTAGTGTCAAGCATGAAATAGGTGAATCTTCAAGAACAAACCAACCTAAGAAAAAGACTAACTACTACAAACAAGGTAGCTTTCATAGACATAGTAAAACTAAAAGAATTAGAAGTGTATGGGTTCCTAAGGAACTTGTAAAATCTAATAACATTATTGCTATGTCATCTTGGATTCCTAAGGGAACCAAGGTTTTGGGAGCTAACACTCATGGACCCAAAATGATTTGGGTACCAAAAACAAAAGCTTAATATCTTTGTTTGTAGGGGGAGCATTGCTACAAGGCCAAAGCAAAAAGTCAAAACTCATGGTACCTTGATAGTGGAAGCTCAAGGCATATGACCGGAGACAAGAGTAGATTCATGGATCTAAAGCCAAAAAGTGGAGCAGTGGTGACATTTGGTGACAACTCCAAAGGCCACATTAAAGGTATTGGCTCCATAGGTAATCACTCTACTATTCTCATTGAAAATGTCTTGTATGTCGATGGTCTTAAACATAACTTGTTGAGCATAAGTCAATTGTGTGATAAAGGATTTAATGTTTTATTTGATAAAAATGGATGCAAAATTGTTGACATTAAATCTAATAATATTATGCTCATAGGTCATCGCATAGGGAACATATACATGGTGCATCTAGATGACATTCATACATCTCATGCATGCTTAGTAGCACAAAATGAAAATGATGCATTGTTGTGGCATAGGAAACTAGGACATGCTAGCATTAGTGTTTTAGAAAAACTAGTTTCCCTTGATCTAGTTAGAGGTTTACCCAAGATAAAATTTTCAAACGATAAAATTTGTGATGCATGCTCTAAGGGTAAACAACATAAGTCTTCCTTTAAATCCATTAATGATGTTTCTACAAGTAGATGTTTACAACTAATCCATATGGATTTATTTGGGACAATTAGGACTATGAGCTTGGGTGGTAATTCTTATGCATTTTTACTTGTTGATGATTTTTCTAGATTTACTTGGGTTCTATTTTTAAGTGCTAAAGATGAGGCTTTGGAAAAATTCATCACATTTTCAAAACTAACCCAAAATGATCTTGAACTTAGAATTTCACATATTAGAAGTGATCATGGAACCGAGTTTCAAAATTTAGGGTTTGAAGATTTTTTAATGAAAATGGTATTAGCCACAATTTTTCGGCTCCTCGAACTCCTCAACAAAATGGGGTAGTTGAGAGGAAAATAGAACTTTGCAAGAAATGGCTAGAACCATACTTTGTGAAAATAATTTACCTAAATACTTTTGGGCGGAAGCCACAAACACCGCTTGCTATATTGTTAATCGAGTAATGATTAGGTCAATTTTAAAGAAAACACCTTATGAGATTTTAAAATCTAAAAAGCCTAACATTAGCTATTTTCACCCTTTTGGTTGCAAGTGTTTTGTTTTAAATAATGGAAAAGACAACTTAGGTAAATTTGATGCAAAAAGTGATGAAGCTATTTTCATAAGATATTCTTTAACCTCTAAAGCCTATCGAGTATTTAACAAGAGAACTTTAGTAGTAGAAGAATCTATACATGTTGTATTCGATGGTAACCTCCTTCCAAGGAAGGATTCTTGTGATGATGATGATGTAGGAATCATAAATGCCTTTGATGGAGGACAAACTTCAAAGGAGGATGAGATTCCAACAACAAAAGAAGAGGACACACAAGATCCACCTCTTGAAGCCTTGAAGGACTTGGCTCTTGAGGAAAAGGAAGTGAGCTACCCAAGGGAGTTCAACTATGTCAAAGATGGTGAAATCTTGGGTGATCCATCCAAGGGGGTAACCACTCGATCTTCTCTTAGATTAATGAATCATGTTGCATTTATCTCATGCATAGAGCCTAAGAATATAAAAGAAGCATTGAAAGATGATTTTTGGATTATGGCTATGCAAGAAGAGTTAAATCAATTTGAGAGAAGTAACGTTTTGACATTAGTTAATAGGCCTAGTAATCAATCTACCATAGGAACTAAATGGGTCTTTAGGAACAAGCTAGATGAGAGTGGTAACTTTGTGAGAAATAAAGCTAGACTAGTAGCACAAGGTTACACTCAAGAAGAGGGAATAGATTTTGATGAAACCTATGCACGCGTAGCTAGAATGGAAGCCATTAGGATGTTTCTTGCATATGCATGTTATCATAATTTCAAGCTTTTTCAAATGGATGTTAAAAGCGCGTTTTTAAATGGTTTTATAAATGAGGAAGTGTATGTGGAACAACCACCGGGTTTTGAAGACTCAAAATTTCCAAATCATGTTTTCAAACTCACTAAAGCTCTTTATGGTTTAAAACAAGTTCCTAGAGCTTGGTATGAAAGACTTTCAAACTTTTTAATTGAAAAGGGTTTTGAAAAAGGTAAGGTGGACACTACACTTTTTATAAAAATGTATAAAAATGACATCTTAGTAGTTCAAATTTATGTTGATGATATTATTTTTGGTTCTACTAACGAATGTCATTGCCAAGAGTTTGCTAAGCTAATGCAAGGTGAATTCGAGATGAGCATGATGGGGGAGCTCTTATTCTTTTTGGGACTCCAAATCAAGCAAAAGAAGGATGGCACCTTCATCAATCAAGCAAAGTACATAAAGGATATGCTCAAGAAGTTTGGCTTGGAAAATGCAAAGCCACAAGCCACACCTATGAGCTCATCTACAAAGCTTGACAAAGATGAAGGAGGTAAGTGTGTTGACTCTAAGCTTTACCATTCTATGATTGGATCATTGTTTTACCTTACCGCAAGTAGACTGGATATCTTGTTTAGTGTTTGCTTGTGTGCTAGGTTTCAAGCTAGTCCTAGAGAGTCTCACCTTATAGCCGTTAAGAGATTCTTTAGGTACCTTAGGGATACTCCTTGTTTAGGTCTTTGGTACCCTAGAGACTCCACCTTCAACCTTCATGCTTATTCGGATGCGGATTATGGGGGATGCAAAATCGATAGGAAGAGTACTTCGGGAACTTGTCAATTCCTAGGTAGTATGCTCATATCTTGGTTCTCTAAGAAACAAAATAGTGTAGCCTTATCTACCACCGAAGCCGAGTACATATCCTTAGGGAGTTGTTGTGCTCAAGTCCTTTGGATGAAGCAACAACTCTTAGATTATGGAATTAAAGTTGAAACCATACCCCTAAAATGTGACAACACTAGTGCTATATGTTTAACTAAAAATCTCATCCAACACTCTAGAACCAAACACATAGAAATAAGGCATCATTTCATTAGAGATCGTGTCCTTGAAGAAGATGTGGTTATAGAGTATGTAGACACCTTAAATCAATTAGCGGACATATTTACAAAACCTTTAGACAAAGAGCGTTTTTGGTCCCTTAGGAGAGAGTTGGGTCTAGCTAGCCTATCTTGACCTTTTAGGACCTCTTTTGTGCTTAAAATTGCTTGATCTTGTGAAATGCCATGTTTATGTGTTTTTACTCCTAATTTCATCCATGCCTATAGCTAGGGGGAGTATGCTTTTGTTTGCATATGTTTTTTCCTGCTCATTCATGTCATTCATGCAAGTTAGGCCTTAGAAAAACTCATTTTTCTGCACTTTTAGAGCCTCATCTGCACTTCCAGGCCCATGTGTATCGAAACGGGTGAACCTATTTCGATACGGATGCTTTAAAATTCATATATCAGAGAAGGGCGTTTCGAAACACCTTAATAGTATTTCGAAACGTTTTGGCTACTGCCAAGGGGTGTATCGAAACAAGTTTCGATACGAGTCAACGGGGCTTCGATACGATCAACCCCGTATCGAAACGATCAGCTGAAGACCAAAAGACAGTCAAATCTCCGTGCCCGCGTTTCGAAACGGTCAAGCCCGTTCCGAAACGGTTACGCGGACTGCTTTAATAAGGGCTTTTAATGTTAAAGTTACACTTTAATTAAAACTCTCCCAAACCCTAAAAACCCTAGTTCCAATTTTTTCCCTATAAAAACCCTCTAAACCTCTTTGTTTTCACCAAATCTTTAGGGGTTTTTCTCTAAAACACAAGTCTAAGCAAGATTCAACAATATTGTGCAAGGATTTTCTTCCATTCATCCAAAATCCTAAACTAAGGTATTTTTCCTCTTTTTCTTTTTCCTTCAATTTCTATTCGAACCTTAGGTCAGAAAAATTTATTTTTGTATAGTTTATATGTTTTTGTGCTTGGGTTTTTCATATTTTGTAAAAAAAATTCAAAATCTTCAATTTTCTGATTCGAATATAAAAAATTTTACTCGTATTTTTTTTACTGTTTTTCTCTTAAAATTTTTGTGTTTTTATTTTGTTTTGTTTATTTGTTTTTAAACCTAAGTGGGATTTATTATTGGATTGAATTGCGAAATCTATGCATACACCTAAATTTTTCCTTTTCTCGCTTGCTTGCTTGTATTTTTAGGATGACGGAGAATGTTAACAAAAAGCGTAAGTCCGTTCAAACCGGTGAATCGAGTATACGTCCAAATCTCGCCTTGCTCTTTCAAAAATCTCTTCGAACCACTGAGTTGAGAGAACGTTTCAAATATGTCAAGGAGTACGAAGTTCTTCGTGAGCGTGTGATTGATCTCAACTTCCTTAACTCCGAGCGATTTCTTTTCCGTTACCTCGAGCGTTTGAAAGAATGGGATTTTCTTGGCTTGTTGAGCATCCCGGACATTTGCTAAAAACACATGGTACTTCTCTTTTACTCCAATGCTCACCTTATCAATGATGAAACCAATTCCGAAGTTGTTGGGATTGAATCTTATATTTTGGGGAAAAAGTTTGTTGTTAATGTCCCTCTCCTCGAGTCTACATTTTCTCTTAAGGATGTAGGAATTGAGAATGAAACTCACTTTGGTTCTCACACCGGTCAAGTGCTTACTTTGGATGCGCACGATCGTTTCCTCCATTTGATGGTCTCATGGTTCCTTCGTCCCTCCGGAGGTAAATACTCTCACATCCGTCGTGGTGAGTGCCCTAATCTTGCTAAGATCATATTTGCCGAGATTGTTAACAATATTAAGCTTCGTGAAACTGATGCCTTGAAGTCTTTCACTTATGGAACGGTCTTAAGTCACATCTTTAGCAAGCTTGGTCTCGATTGCACCTACGACTCTCCGGAACTCCTCAAGTCAAAAATTGGTGAGTCCTCTCTCCGTAAGTCCAGTTTTCACTATGTGAACAATGCTTGGGCACGTGTTGATAGGGAAGCACCTCCTCCTCCTCCCATTGAACCTCAACCTCAAGCTCAAGTTGGAAACAATAAAGCTCTCATGGCTCTCATTACCGAGCGGTTCAATGCCATGGACACTAACATGGCTTCGAGTTTTGGTGCCATCAACACTCGCTTGCAAAATGTAGAGGATCGACTCCAATCTCTTGAGACTTTGCACTCGAACATGGATATGTCCTTCTCTACCTTCTATGGCCAATGGATGAAGTTTCGTCGTTCTCAAGTCAAGAGCGATGATGAGACTTCGGATGATGATGGTGACGACGAGGCCTAGGATATTCATGCCATATCATATTATCTATGCATTTTAGGATTAAGTTTGCATCTTTATTTCCATTATGTTTTATGAACCTATGCTTTTGATCTTATTTGGGATTATGCTTTGAATTTTATGTTGAAGATTTATGTTTTGGATATTTTAATTTTATGAATTAATATTATTGTTGCTTATTGCTTAAATGCTTATTGCTACTAATCCCTATCTCTTCTCTATGAGCCTTGTTTATTATTTTTGATCTAACAAAAAGGGGGAGAAGAAATTTAAGAGCCAAAAATTCGTTTTTTAATGTTTAAAGTGTTTTTAAGTTTTAAACCTTGAATTTCAAAGTTAAATCTTTTTAAAACTTTAAAAACCAACCTTAAATTGAGGGGGAGTTAGAATGTGTTCAAAATTTTCAAAACTCTTAAAAATTCTAACTTTGGTTTTTTTATATCAAAAAGGGGGAGATTGTGAAACCGATATTTTAATTTTGATATAACTAAAGGACCTAAGGACTAAATTGAAAATGTCAAAACGATTTTTTAAGTCCTCAAACATCCCCGTATGATTTAAAGAATATGCCTAAGTTAAAAACTAAGCTTTCCAAATATTTTCTAAGTGTTCTCAAAGCCGAAACAGTGTTTTTCGAGTCCCTGTTTCGAAACGGCCTAAGGCATTTCGAAACGGTTTTGAAACTGTCAACTCATGTTTCGAAACGTGTATCGAAACATTTTCAACACTGCCAACCCACGTTTCGAAACAAGTATCGAAACGACTTTAGAACATAGAGAACCCGTATCGAAACGACATCAAGTGTTTCGAAACGGTTCTTCATTTGATTTGAAAAATATGACCGTTGCAAGTTTTTAACTAATTTTTCAGAAACCGTTAAGGCATTTCGGAACGAGTTCAAGCCGTTTTGAAACGACCCTTGACAGTGGCAAAAGTGTTTCGAAACGGGTAAACCGTTTCGATACGGGCTCTTAAATGCACCCCAACGGCTCTTTCTATTTTGGTCCGTTTCGAAACAGGGTCGAGCGTTTCGAAACGGGTGGTTGCAGACTACATTTATGGAGGTGAGATAACACTCCCAACGGCTCTATTGATGAATGCAACAACCACAACGGCTAGAAATCAATAAGAAGGTATAAAATGGGCCTCTAAAAGCTCCAGCAACAACTATTGATCCAAAAGCAAACATCCAAACATCAAATCCAAGCATTTGTGCCTAAATCCCAATATTGTCTAGAAACCACAATTGTAATTTTCATTCTTATCTTTTTCAATTGGGTTGAGTGCTTGTAATTGGGCTACAATTTGTATTGAGAGATACTTTCTTAGCCAACAAAATCTTTGTTCTATTTGTGTGAGGATTGGGTTAAATTTTGGGTAGAAAATTTAACCGAAAATTGTAAGTGTAACCCCCTTAGCCCGGCCTAGACGGTTGACCCGGACTACGAAGATTACACGGGAAAAACCAAAGTCAACCCGAAAGTCAACCTTGATTAACGACCCTTTTTTTTCTTTTTAAACTTGTCTAGATGCACATTAAACCTATGCATTCTCTTGAGATAAGCATACTCAAAAATCACAACAATCGGAAAACAATAAGGGACCCAATTGCACAAAATACGAATTTAGGGACCAATTTGTAAATTCTGAGAATTAAGAGGACTTTACCAATTTTTAAGTTACCATTATGAAATTAGTCATGTTTCATGCCTCTTTGCCAAATTTCATCTCAAACGGACATCTCAAACTCAAGCAATTGCACATACAAGAATCGGGACTAAAACGTAAAGCTTGCAAACCTCAAAACCATTCAAATCTTATGCCCAACAGTCAGGTGTTCCGAAACGGGTCTAGGCCGTTCAGGAACACCCCTTGGCAGTAGCCAAAGTGTTCAGAAACGAGTCTAGGCCGTTCAGGAACACCCTGGCCAAAACAAGGGCCTGTTTCGAAACAAGCAAGGGTGTTTCGAAACACCCTGCCCAGAAACAGCAGATAGGCCTGTTTTAACACCTTTAAACCCCATCAAACATGCTCCAAACCATTCCACAATAAATCAACAACATGCCAAGCATCATACCTACCAATTTGCATCAAAATCTAGATACAAAACCACCCCTAGGTGCACCAACTCATTCAACACATCCAACACTCAATCATGCTTTTAAAACAAGAAGCATAGCATAACGACTTAAGAATAAGAAGACTCAACGTTGCAAGCGTTAAACCACATAGTTCAAAATCATAAACCAAACTTGTCCAACATACACAATCTCATTAAACATCAACATAAGAGATTCTCCCCCCATTGCCTTTATTATCTATAGCTATTAACCGAGACATACATCTCAAATGGAGCTCTCCTTGAATCTCTTGCTTCTCGCTGTCCCAACTTCAAATATCTGCATTGATGGACAAAAAGGAGCGTAAGCACATAATGCTTAGTGAGGAATGCTCAAAACCAAAACACCATCAATGCAGCGAGTCATAAAACCTCTTTTAAAAGCATTACAATTCGATAAACCAAAGCAATGTTTGAAAACCCTTTTTAACAACATGCTTTAAATCATGCATTGCTCAAACATGAAAAACCAACCCTTAGCTTAGAAAAGCTAAGTAATTCACTTCAAAGCACAACCTTGCAAAACCATCAATTTAACCACTCCATGCATGAACATCATATGCAAAGTTAAATACAAAATCCTTGGAAAACACTTCCACTTCACATCAAACTTTTCTCATACATTGAAAATCATTTCAAAGCAAGAAACCTTTAAAAACCACTTACTCATTCAATCTATCTCATGCATTAAACAAATGCAACATATGAACCACAAAATCAATATTTGCATTTCATGCCTTTAAAACAAGTCTACGCAAGACTACAATGCACTAAAGAGATTTCATGCACACATGCACCATTCTCATTAGAAAATAAACTCTTGTTCAAGCTAACAAGTAAACATGCATTCATAGAACATTACACACTTCTCATGCATCCATGCATCATTTCAAGCATCTCAAGCTTCATCACATTCAAGAACATTATATTGGCTTCCAAGTGACAATTCACAACCCATCATAACGCAAGACCCAATCGGATACGCGGATTACAAGCGTTGTCCCCACGCTTCATACACACTACCAATCTCAAGGTCCCCAAATGGAATTTAAACCACCATTATGACCTTACCATACACAAGGTCCTCATATGGACTTTTAACCACCATATGACCTTAACATTCACAAGGTCCTCAAATGGAATTTTAACCACCATTATAACCTTACCATCACTCATTGGTAGTTGTATAACATCACTAACGAGATCACGGGACATACACACAAGATCCACACATGGACTTTACACCACCATTGTGATCTTACCATACACAAGGTCTTCAAATGGAATTTTAACCACCATTATGACCTTAACATACACAAGGTCCTCAAATGGAATTTTAACCACCATATGACCTTAACACAAGACCCACCCATGGACATTTAACCACCATGGTGTTCTTAACCATCTCGTTAGTGTACTTGGATGGAGTCACCGGTACAATCACAACCACTCCACATCCAAGGCGACTTTATTCACGGTGCACCCAATCCTATAGCCGGCTAACTATATCCGATTCAAGTAACCAAGAACCACTTACATCACTTGCCAATATAACCAATTTACCACATTAATCCATTGTTTTACAAGCATAACCAAAATGCCAATACCACCAATTACCATCATCAATCCACTGTTTTTGAAGCATTACACAAAGCCATTAAACAACATGCAACACTATGCAACAATTCCACAATTCCAATGTACAAAACCAAGGATCTCTTACCTTGAGCATCCTTCACACATGGCTTTCAAAACCAGCATTAAACCATGCTAAAATATGCTTTCAAAACAGAATTTAAAACATGCAAATCACATGCATTGCATCCAACAATCACAAGTGCTTTAAAAACCAATTCATAACACAACCAAGAGAGAAATTTCATTTACTTACTCTTGAGCTTAGCTAAGTTGTTTAGACTTAAACTAAGCTCCCAAAACCTTCAAACCTTGGTTTTAAAGCTGAAAACCCAACTTCACTCACCGATACACAAAACAAGGCTAGACAACAAGCCTTCAAAGCATCTGAAACCTTCAACGCCACCTCTATTGCTCACAGATCATTCTCCCCTGTTTCAAGCACATAATAACAGAGGATTAATGCATCATAATGCATTAAAAACACCAGCAACACACCTAAACTCGCTGCTTTTTGCAAAACCAACATTTCGGCTACCAAACACAACTGAAATCACCTCCAAACACTTCCAAGACTTAACCCAGCCAAGATCCATCACTTCTAACCATTTTTAAACATCAATTAACATCCAAAATGATCCCAAACACGTCCTTATACCTCCAGCATTAACAAAACACCAAGATCACCCCAAAAACCACCATTTTCACAAGTAGAAACTTAGGAAAATCAACCTATTCGGGATTACATTGATTAAACCTCAATTTCTCATCAAATATACATCCATTTTACATTAAAAACACATCTCAAAACAGTACCCAACCATTTCATACGAATTTCATCACAAATTAACCAAATCTTGCATTTTAAAGCCAAGATCAAGAACACAATTGTAAAACCTTTAATAAAACACAAATCAAGGATTGAGAACTTGGGAATTTCAGTAAAGAACTGAGAATTTAGAGGAGAAGGACGTTCATACCTCTAAACTTGAGTTTCTCCCTTTTTGGAACCACAATTCTTGAAAATCCAATAAGCAAATGCTAAGGTTTTGTTGTAGAATTGATTAGAGATCAAATGAGGATTGAAATCTAATCTTTAGTTGTCAAAATCAGAGAGAATTTTGCTGGAGAAATGTGTTTGGTTTGAGAGAAAAGTTGAGAGAAAAGAAAATGGAAATTTAGAGAAAAGTTAGTTAAAATGCCAAAATATCTTTTCCCTCCTTTTGCACTTAATTAAAAACCATTAATTAAATTGATTAATATTCAGAAAAATCTGGAGAAACTCTTTTGGGTAAATAGCTCCTTAAAGATTCAAAGTTTCAATCCTTTTTAAAACAGTCACCCAGTTTTCAAAAATTACATTTTGGTCACTAACCCAAAATGTCACTCTTCCAAACCTCATTTTGTAAAATTGATTTCACCTTTCTCTTATATACAATAAAAGAGGATTTTAAGACATTTTTCCATATTTTTAATGCAACCCGAACTAGGCTTTCCTAAATTCACCCTTTTATATTCGAACCGCAACCCGACCGGTCCGGTCCAAACCCAAAACTTCTAAGCCCAAAATTGGGGTGTTAAAACTCTCCCCCCCCCCCTTAAGAAATTTCGTCCTCGAAATTTCAACTGGCGAAAAGAGAACAACCAAACTTCTCAAAGCAACACACAAGGCAACACAGGAGACTTAACCACCACTAAACACTCTCCTCACAAAACTCCACTCAAACTCAACACCAACACATAATGTTCACGAATTCCAGAACACTCAAATGTTAACCACATCTTAACCTTTCACACTTCCGGACTACACATAGCCCCAACAACAACCTGAAGAACCTCCAACTTTTACAGCATACACCACCCTAACTCACAACTCTCAAAACTTGTTCACACAGTGACACCAACCAATCCAGTTCAGCCACCAGGTGACCCACAACCTCCACTGCTTCTAAAACTCCTTGCAAAACTACTCAACCTCTTTCAAAGACTATCACAACAAGCAAAAATTCTTAAGCATCAACTGCTTACCCAAATTTCTCAACGTATTGCTGACATTCCTTCACATTCGCCGCTATCATTACCATAACGATTCACCAGGACTACTCACCTAACATCCGAAAATCACATCACAAAATCCCAACCTTGACTCCGCCAGCCGTTCCATACACCACCAGCTGTCTTCAGACGGAATTTACTCATACACAACTAGCCAACCACTTCTCACAAGAACCCGTCCAACCAACAATGGCCTTTGATCTTACATTGCCTTTCCACTTCAAGTTTTGACTACAACATTTGCCTTACTGGAACATCGCCCAACTTATACATACATATTTAGGTTACGAAACTTCTATTCTCCCAAGCTAACCCCTTTCTACAACCCACAACACAACCTCTTCTCAACTCTTCGAAGGTTGCTACGAACCATCACCTACAAAACAACCCTTCTACTACTACAATGCCAAGTTACCTCAGCACTCTGGAACACATCCACTAACTTACAACATCACTTAACACCAAGAAACTACCACTTCTACCAGCTATTCACGACCACTCTAACCGATTCTAACTTCAACCGGTAATCTCCTCACCACCATCCCGCTAAACTCATTAAGCGCCAAACACTTTCCTTCTACCAACACGCTATATCGCACTCACTATTACTGACAACTCGCTTAATACCCTCCATTACTTCTAGCATTCTCCTAGCACCAACACAACTTTTAAAACCCATCATCCAACCTAACCCTATCACAACTCTAACGGACCCGATTAACTATCAGCGAGTGTGAACGTTCGTATGCATGGTCACCAATATGCCCTATCAATGCCTGATGTACATGCATGCAAAACCTCTAATGTCATGTCACATGTATGCATGGACCAGTACATATATAATATAGCATATAACAAATGATTTTAACTGTGCATGTATGTCGGTTCACACCCACCAATAACATCCTCAGAATCCACCTAAAACAACCTCCTATCTCACTTCCAACTTGACCAACTCCATCATTCTTTCAACCCACTATCCACAAGATACTCACTAATGCCCTCTTCACACTAAAGTTGTTTTCAAAACAACACCAACTACTACCCCAAGCATGCTAGCTACGAGACCATACCCACTACACAAGGGAAATATCAACTGAAACCAAACTAAGATACTAGAGCAAAAGATTACTTAACAAGGTTACCTGTAAACACCTCACTACCCCGGAGCTTCAACAGACGAGCTCTCTTCCTCGCAGAACCATCATTCTCCAGCCGCACTGCTGCAACATCAGCTAACACATTAAGGTCATCACCATCTCCCTGCGGTAAAGAACCCTGACTACCCCGAGCCAACTTCAAACAATTACGTCTCAAATGTCCAACAGACCCACAATTCCAACAAGATTCATTCTGCAAGCTCCTCACACCTTTCTGCCCTTCCTGCCAACTTCGAACCTTGTCTCGGTCATGCCCACGACCCTTCAGAGACCCTTTTGCTACCACTGAAACTGATCTCACCACATGAGGAAAATTCCGCTTCACATGCTCCTTAGAACCACAGTTCCAAAAAACACCTGCGCCCCAACAACCTCCAACATGGCGCCTTCCACAACGGTCACACACTGGTAACTGAGCTTCCACTCCTTGATCATGCAGCACTTGCCCCAGATTTGCACTACCACTCAAACTTCGATTCAAGCAAAACCTTCTATCACGTAGCCTATTACGCTGACCGCTCTCGAGGTCAGTACCCACAACTCTCTCGCTTAAACTTTTCTCACCTTCATAAACTGATACCACACCCTCACGTTGCTTAACCCTTGGGAATTTCTCTCCAAGGTACCTTTCATAAAAGGCAGACACAAAGAAGTCCCAATCTATATCGTGGATGTGCGATGCCACCGCCACAGATGTCCACCAGGCACAAGCGTCCTCCAACATCAATGAGACCACACTTCCCAGCTTACAGGCATAGTCACAACCCTCCTGATCCAAAATCAGAATTACACTGGCCAACCAGGCCTCGAACGTTTCAGGCGTCGAACCATGATACTCCACAGCTCCCAAATCATGTAAACGCTGTTTCGACAAACCCGCACATCCCACAGCCGGCACGTCTACAGGCCTTACTTTTGCCACAGCCTGAGATGTTCCCAACACCTCTTGAACTAAAGGTGATGAACTCTTCATCACAGAACCAGCTTCTTCCTCCTGCCTCACTACCTCAACTCCAGGCACTGTAGGCTGAAACGAAACACCTCCACCAAAAGGTGAATTCCACGCCTTAACAACCTGCTCTAAAGCAGCAACCATCTCACCCAACTGCCATTCTCTCATCGATTTCACCATGCTATTAACAACAAACAATCATAACAAAACAAACAAATCGATCAGAACAGCTTTAAGCAAGGATTCAAAGCTCCAACTCCAAAATAACACAATAGCTATAATAATAAGGCAATGGGTACCCCGAATTCTCCCCTTTTACATGACATAATAGTCAATAAAAAACATGGATATCACAACATTGAGCATATCAATCAACATATTTCGATCATGCTCTCATTAAACAACATTCACTCGCAACAGCATAACATCAACATATCATACCCATCACACTTTCATCATTCATAAAATCAGCTCACATCACCAGCATATCATCAGCACAAATCAACATCAGCTCAATGAAGATTCTCAATCAAAAAGCATGACAAAAACATCAACAATTCGCTCCCAGACACACATTTCAACCGACTTTCAACCACACATCAGAAAAAAAATTAAACACTTATTACAACAATTTACCATTTTCCCCAAGCATTCGCAACTCAGCTCTGATACCACCAAATGTAACCCCCTTAGCCCGGCCTAGACGGTTGACCCGGACTACGAAGATTACACGGGAAAGACCAAAGTCAACCCAAAAGTCAACCTTGATTAACGACCCTTTTTTTTCTTTTTAAACTTGTCTAGATGCACATTAAACCTAGGCATTCTCTTGAGATAACCATACTCAAAAATCACAGCAATCGGAAAACAATAAGGGACCCAATTGCACAAAATACGAATTTAGGGACCAATTTGTAAATTCTGAAAATTAAGAGAACTTTACCAATTTTTAAGTTACCATTATGAAATTAGTCATGTTTCATGCCTCTCTGCCAAATTTCATCTCAAACGGACATCTCAAACTCAAGCAATTGCACATACAAGAATCGGGACTAAAACGTAAAGCTTGCAAACCTCAAAACCATTCAAATCTTATGCCCAACGGTCAGGTGTTCCGAAACGGGTCTAGGCCGTTCAGGGACACCCCTTGGCAGTAGCCAAAGTGTTCAGAAACGGGTCTAGGTCGTTCAGGAACACCTTGGCCAAAACAAGGGCCTGTTTCGAAACAAGCAAGGGTGTTTCGAAACACCCTGCCCAGAAACAGCAGATAGGCCTGTTTTAACACCTTTAAACCCCATCAAACATGCTCCAAACCATTCCACAATAAATCAACAACATGCCAAGCATCATACCTACCAATTTGCATCAAAATCTAGATACAAAACCACCCCTAGGTGCACCAACTCATTCAACACATCCAACACTCAATCATGCTTTTAAAACAAGAAGCATAGCATAACGACTTAAGAATAAGAAGACTCAACGTTGCAAGCGTTAAACCACATAGTTCAAAATCATAAACCAAACTTGTCCAACATACACAATCTCATTAAACATCAACATAAGAGATTCTCCCCCTATTGCCTTTATTATCTATAGCTATTAACCGAGACATACATCTCAAATGGAGCTCTCCTTGAATCCCTTGCTTCTCGCTGTCCCAACTTCAAATATCTGCATTGATGGACAAAAAGGAGCGTAAGCACATAATGCTTAGTGAGGAATGCTCAAAACCAAAACACCATCAATGCAGCGAGTCATAAAACCTCTTTTAAAAGCATTACAATTCGATAAACCAAAGCAATGTTTGAAAACCCTTTTTAACAACATGCTTTAAATCATGCATTGCTCAAACATGAAAAACCAACCCTTAGCTTAGAAAAGCTAAGTAATTCACTTCAAAGCACAACCTTGCAAAACCATCAATTTAACCACTCCATGCATGAACATCATATGCAAAGTTAAATACAAAATCCTTGGAAAACACTTCCACTTCACATCAAACTTTTCTCATACATTCAAAATCATTTCAAAGCAAGAAACCTTTAAAAACTACTTACTCATTCAATCTATCTCATGCATTAAACAAATGCAACATATGAACCACAAAATCAATATTTGCATTTCATGCCTTTAAAACAAGTCTACGCAAGACTACAATGCACTAAAGAGATTTCATGCACACATGCACCATTCTCATTAGAAAATAAACTCTTGTTCAAGCTAACAAGTAAACATGCATTCATAGAACATTACACACTTCTCATGCATCCATGCATCATTTCAAGCATCTCAAGCTTCATCACATTCAAGAACATTATATTGGCTTCCAAGTGACAATTCACAACCCATCATAACGCAAGACCCAATCGGATACGCGGATTACAAGCGTTGTCCCCACGCTTCATACACACTACCAATCTCAAGGTCCCCAAATGGAATTTAAACCACCATTATGACCTTACCATACACAAGGTCCTCATATGGACTTTTAACCACCATATGACCTTAACATTCACAAGGTCCTCAAATGGAATTTTAACCACCATTATAACCTTACCATCACTCATTGGTAGTTGTATAACATCACTAACGAGATCACGGGACATACACACAAGATCCACACATGGACTTTACACCACCATTGTGATCTTACCATACACAAGGTCTTCAAATGGAATTTTAACCACAATTATGACCTTAACATACACAAGGTCCTCAAATGGAATTTTAACCACCATATGACCTTAACACAAGACCCACCCATGGACTTTTAACCACCATGGTGTTCTTAACCATCTCATTAGTGTACTTGGATGGAGTCACCGGTACAATCACAACCACTCCACATCCAAGGCGACTTTATTCACGGTGCACCCAATCCTATAGCCGGCTAACTATATCCGATTCAAGTAACCAAGAACCACTTACATCACTTGCCAATATAACCAATTTACCACATTAATCCATTGTTTTACAAGCATAACCAAAATGCCAATACCACCAATTACCATCATCAATCCACTGTTTTTGAAGCATTACACAAAGCCATTAAACAACATGCAACACTATGCAACAATTCCACAATTCCAATGTACAAAACCAAGGATCTCTTACCTTGAGCATCCTTCACACATGGCTTTCAAAACCAGCATTAAACCATGCTAAAATATGCTTTCAAAACAGAATTTAAAACATGCAAATCACATGCATTGCATCCAACAATCACAAGTGCTTTAAAAACCAATTCATAACACAACCAAGAGAGAAATTTCATTTACTTACTCTTGAGCTTAGCTAAGTTGTTTAGACTTAAACTAAGCTCCCAAAACCTTCAAACCTTGGTTTTAAAGCTGAAAACCCAACTTCACTCACCGATACACAAAACAAGGCTAGACAACAAGCCTTCAAAGCATCCGAAACCTTCAACGCCACCTCTATTGCTCACGGATCATTCTCCCCTGTTTCAAGCACATAATAACAGAGGATTAATGCATCATAATGCATTAAAAACACCAGCAACACACCTAAACTCGCTGCTCTTTGCAAAACCAACATTTCGGCTACCAAACACAACCGAAATCACCTCCAAACACTTCCAAGACTTAACCCAGCCAAGATCCATCACTTCTAACCATTTTTAAACATCAAATAACATCCAAAATGATCCCAAACACGTCCTTATACCTCCAGCATTAACAAAACACCAAGATCACCCCAAAAACCACCATTTTCACAAGTAGAAACTTAGGAAAATCAACCTATTCGGGATTACATTGATTAAACCTCAATTTCTCATCAAATATACATCCATTTTACATTAAAAACACATCTCAAAACAGTACCCAACCATTTCATACGAATTTCATCACAAATTAACCAAATCTTGCATTTTAAAGCCAAGATCAAGAACACAATTGTAAAACCTTTAATAAAACACAAATCAAGGATTGAGAACTTGGGAATTTCAGTAAAGAACTGAGAATTTAGAGGAGAAGGACGTTCATACCTCTAAACTTGAGTTTCTCCCTTTTTGGAACCACAATTCTTGAAAATCCAATAAGCAAATGCTAAGGTTTTGTTGTAGAATTGATTAGAGATCAAATGAGGATTGAAATCTAATCTTTAGTTGTCAAAATCAGAGAGAATTTTGCTGGAGAAATGTGTTTGGGTTGAGAGAAAAGTTGAGAGAAAAGAAAATGGAAATTTAGAGAAAAGTTAGTTAAAATGCCAAAATATATTTTCCCTCCTTTTGCATTTAATTAAAAACCATTAATTAAATTGATTAATATTCAGAAAAATTTGGAGAAACTCTTTTGGGTAAATAGCTCCTTAAAGATTCAAAGTTTCAATCCTTTTTAAAACAGTCACCCAGTTTTCAAAAATTACATTTTGGTCACTAACCCAAAATGTCACTCTTCCAAACCTCATTTTGTAAAATTGATTTCACCTTTCTCTTATATATAATAAAAGAGGATTTTAAGACATTTTTCCATATTTTTAATGCAACCCGAACTAGGCTTTCCTAAATTCACCCTTTTATATTCGAACCGCAACCCGACCGGTCCGGTCCAAACCCAAAACTTCTAAGCCCAAAATTGGGGTGTTACAGTAAGGGTTACCTCCTTAGCCTAGAAAAGGGGAAGAGCAATTAGTGGAATTGTTGCAAATCCTTAGTGAAGCTAAGGTAGTGGATGTAGAGTTCATTTGGAACTTGAACCACTCTAAAATTCCTTGTCTATCTTTTAAATTTGCAATTTCCACCACCTAAACCTTTAAAAATTCAATTCACCCCCTCTTGGTTCATTTCGATCATTCGATCCACTCAACAGATACATTTATTCAAACCCCTATTAAAGTTACATTTATCTTAATTAAAGCTTTAAAAGGATTATTTAAAAATTTATGAAACAATATGAGAAATAGGGCTCACTTAAGGATCAATTTGTATTTTTTTATAAGTTTAAGGATTAATTTACAAATTTAGAAAATTCATTATACCAGACAATTAGACCTAGGGGTGTGTATTCTATCAAGTCGAGTCAAAAAAAAATTTAGGTTAGTCGAGTTAATGAGTCACATTTATAACTCAAATTTTATTTGAATTTTTTCGTGTCGAGTTTATGAAATTCGAGTCAAGTTGTTCGAGTTTGTATTCAAATTTAATTGTATGCATTTATAATATTATGGTACTAATTAATTCTAATTTAAACAGTTTTCAATAATCATATACGATATCGTATATATTTCTTCATATTTTTTCATATGCGATATATATATAGTTAGGATCCACTTACATGATGTAAAACTCATTTAGTTTTACATTAATCCATAGTTATTGGATGAGTGAAAGTTTTATACCTTTTTGGGACCACTGGATGAAGGTAAATGGATGGATGAGATTAACAGTAGAAAATGTGAAGATTATCACTTGAAAAAATATATATAAGAAAATAATCTTAGCCATTAATTACCATCATCTAACGGTCAAAAAATGTGTAAAAGTAATTGAGTTTTACACAATGTAAGTTGATATATTAAACAAAGTGGAGGGACTCAAGTCAGGCTTAAAAATTGACCCAATAATTATTAAAAATTTTGAGGTATTCAAACTTTTATTTTATAACCTAAATTTTATTTTTGAAATTTTCGAGTTGAAAATAGTTGGAAGTTTTTATGTGAGTCGAATTAAAAAAAATCAATTTTTTTAGTTGAGTCGAGTTTTTTTCGCTGCTAATTAAACCTTAAAAAATCATCCAAAATTCTTTGAAAGAATCCAAAAACTCGATCACCGCGGTCATCGTTCCTCACTCGCCGCATTCTGATGAGCTTTGCCACGAACGAAAGCCACCAAACTAGAGTTTTCTTTCTCCTTTCCTATTTTCTCGGACTAACTTATCCAAAACAATATCAAGGTAAAAATGTTGTAAAGATATAACTTTACTTAGTATATTTCAATAAATTCTACATCTCTCTTTTATATTATGTGTTTAAGATTAAATAGAAAGATTTGATATTGCGCTTGTAAGAGAAAAATAGGATGGTAATTGCACGCACGCGAGGTTTGGCCAAGAAGTCTAATTCAGTTGAAATCGACTGATTTCCTCATGTGTATGAACTAGAGGCTCGATCTATTATTATTATTATTATTATTATTATTATTATTGGTTTCTAACTATTCATTTTAAATAAAAGTATCTTTATTCTTAACCACTTATTTTATTTTTGATTAATTTGCCCTTGATTAATACTATTTTTAGATACTTTTTTTGCATGTATGGTGAGTATTCGTTGGTTCTTTGCTCTTTCTATTGTATGTTTCGGCAGAAATGCTTGTTGAATCTTGAAGGGTACGCTTCACCGCAAAATATCTTTAAAGACAATATCTAGTGTAGGCATAAGCAAAATTTATTTCAACACTTTTTCGGTTTACCAAACATTTTTTTCCTAAAAAACGGTAGTTTCATTACTCTATTTTTTTTATCTTTTGTATTCTAATTGTTTTTCCCCTGGTTGATGTTCTGACTTGTTTGGTTTGGCAACGCCTCTTTCTTGCAGTAGTACTTGCAGCTGCCTGCTCGAAAATTTAACATGTTTAACCAAATGGTTGGACGACCCAAGCAATGTTAAGAAAATGCACCATTGTTTTAAGAAGGCAACATGTGTTGTTCCTAAAGAGACAAGGACTTCTGTCTGTTGTTTGGAGCGCAAATGAAGTTTGCTTTAAAGGATAAGGTCGTGTTAATTGTTAAGTAAGATTTGTAACATTTAATTTTGGTTAAGCAAACCATGGACTCAACTTAAGAAATATAAGGAATGCTATAATATAATCAACTGTAACTGTTTCACAAAATCAAAACATATATACATCCCTGTGTGTATGAAGGGTAAAGACAAGCACAGGTAAGAATGCTGCCCTTTGCTGTGTATGCCTAAAACAGTACGTATGGTACAAGGTCTGAAGTAAATAATATGACTAAATCAAAGCAAAAATTGGAATGAGAGCAAATGTGAAAATGTAAAACAAGGTTTTGAGGTGGGTTGAAGGATTTGTAATGGATGGTGCTGCCCCTGAATTGTTAGTACCATTACCATTCCCTGCTGTGGCTTCAGGATTGACGGCCACCGCAGGAGGGAAGGCAGACTGCGGCTTCACTGGTAATGTGTTTGATGTCTCTATATCATAACCTGTTGAAATCCGATCTCATTGTTAGAAATTTAAGAGAATATCGACCAGACCAGCACAAAACGCAGAGAAAACAGACATAAGTTACTCACAGTCGGATGGTTTCCAGCCCAGTACCATCTTCTCACGATCAAAAACTATACGATAACCGGTCATGAAATTTTCTGATTTCAATGTAACCAAAAAAAAAGTGTAAGAAGCTATATTCTCTGATTCTCAACTGTTCACTGTTATCAGAAGTTGTATTCAGAGAGGTATGGAATCCATTATAACAAATTGTGAGTGCAGTGCTGTCTGTTGATATAATATTATACTCTTAGTACCAATGACCCGAATCCATTATCGAGTAAGCATAGAAGCACCGAAAATAAGCAATGTTAATTGTGTGGGAAGATACTTACGTCCAATGATATCCACATTGTCACTCTTCACAACACCTAAACAGTATACATCTCCACTCTGGAAATCCAAAAAGAAAAGATTAATTTTCAAGGCAAGTCAAGTCAAGTGCATGTAATAGAATCAAAATCCACTTTTTTTTTTACCTGCAATGAAATCACTACTATTGGATCATTAACAAAAAAGTAATCTCCACCTTTCATAGTCAGATTCACAACAGGGTACTGAAAGCTGGTTTGATTTGCACTGCAAGGTGGAAGCTGAAGTCAGTGCCTTGGGCCTCAGGCATAAAATGAAAGTCCTTTCCGGTAGGTCTAAACAAATAGATTATACCTTAGGTCATAACAATATTCAAAGGGAAGTTCAGAAGAATTAGACGATGTATGCCGCTTCTCTATGGCCAAATTGTTGAACTGTCGAACAACACAATGAAAAATACTTACATGGGAAGAAAAGGGAACTGAGGAAACAACATGGAATATGTGATTTAAACTACTTACACTCTCGGAAATAAGTGTATAGGCTGGGTCATTCAAATATGTAAACGAGGTACCCGAGTCAAAAATTGCATTGAATTCAAGATCCGCAGTATTCCCTCCAACGTTTATTTGAGTGATATTGACATTGTAAGTGGGGCTGAAAATGAATATCAAGAAGAGGAGAGATCAGTAAAACCAACAAAAATCGAAAACCAGAATCAGAATCATTTCTAAGGCTGCATGTTAGGCTAACAAATTCGTTATCGTCATTGATGAAATAAGAAAAAAGTAGCCACTTACAGTTGTTGCCTGAGATTAAATGGTGTTTCTCCTTGACCTGAGCTTCCCCTATCCCCAAAGGTGATTCTTCCAACCCCATCACTTCCAAAACACATAGAAAAAGAATTCGGAGTAATGTTTTCTTTTGCTAATATGCTAGGAACTGATATGTTGTCCATACCAAGCCCGAAAAGACCATTAGGAGCAGCACCAGTTAAGAATGATCCAGTCTGAACCTGGCCACAACTGCAATAGAGTACAACATCCAAACCATACATAAGCGAAACAAGAAGTTATTTTCCAAGACAGCCTAGTAGAATTCCGGCATTTACGATAATGTCTGTTAATGAAGAAGGAACTAAAAGTTGCAAACCCGAAAGTAATATTAGCTTGAAGGGCTTTGGTTTTATCTTCATCAGTAGTTAAGTGCAAGACATCCTCCACCAAGACCCCAGTAGAAGAAGTGCCATTCGAGAGATACAGAACTTGATAAGGGCAATCACTTTGAGGTGCAGAACATTGTCTTTGTTGTTCACACAGGGCGCTGTTACAGGGAACATTGGAGCTTGTGGACGACGTATTAGGGCTATAGATGTTAAATTCTATCATCTGAAACACAAAAGTTACCAACAGATACCATAAAAAATGATTGTTCATGCATCAATACTGCATTAAATTACAAGTTGTTGAAGGATATGTAAGAAGTTCAAGTATAACATTTGAAAGAAGAAAAAGGTTACCTGATCATTGGACGTCCTGAGGCCTCGCACACAAGCAGAGCAATCGCATGGCAACCAGAAGAGATCGCTGCCGGTGTCTAGTGCCACCAAAAATGACAAAGCAGGCGTCCCTATTGATACATTGGCGTAATGCAAACTGTAAAATTCCCAGAAATTGGAAAACTATAAGTTAACAACAAGTCAATCCTATTGCAAGAAGAAACTTCAAGAGATTTCAAAAATAATATGTGTTTGTGTGTGTGTATGGAAATTATGGACAGAATGGTTAATCCATAAAGGAAGCTAAGATATGTAAAACTGACAATTTCTTCCCAATATAAATTCATAAACACAAATTTTTTTACTCATTTCCTAGCCAAATTTTTTTCTTCTTAATTTCCACCTGCAAAACGAAATGATTATCCAAGAAATTCGCCTCTATAATCTAAAAACTCAACTTCCAAGCTCCAACAAGTTTTGAACTATTACCAGAGCCCAAAAAAAAAAAAACCAATAATTATCCAATAACAAAAAATACATTAGAAAAAAGAGTTGAAATTCATATAAAAAACAAAAGGAGGGAGAGTGAGGTGGGAAGAAATCATACAATCCCAAGTCATCCAATCGATAAGTCTCATTTCCGTCGAGAAACGTAACAGGCGTCTGATCATTAGCCGTCGCCAGTCGACGGCCCTTAATTACGTTATCACGGTGAACCATAGCAGTGTAATACTCCGGACTTCCCTTCACCGGTAACTCATTGACGGCGAGGATTTGCTTAACCGGATCGGAATAGCGATGGAGGATATCAAAGCCGAAAGTTCCGAAGGCCGAACAAGTTCCTGCGCTCCATCCCAACATCACTAACAACAACACACAACGGTAACTACTTAACTCCCTCATGTTTGCCAAAAAAAAAATCTGGTGCTTTTTTTTGGGAGCTGAACTTAAGAAAGCCGAAACTTTAAATAACGTTTTCAGGTTTGGTTGGTGGCAGAACAAAAGTCAAATTACGATTTGTAGTTTTGAGTTTGATGTGCAGACGAAACCGCTCTTGTTCAGTTTGGTGCCCCAACCCCATCTGGGGTCGGGCACCGTGGATTTAATTAATTAATTTTTCTTTCTTTTTTGTCCACCACCCCCCCTGTGTTTTGGAGACTTTTCATTTATATACGAATTTCATATCTTTACAAGATTTTGTCTCTTTATTTTAATCTGTTAGAATTCAGTCCTCGTATTTTACAATTTGTTGCATATAACTGTTTTTTTTTTTTTTTTTACATAAGAGATCAGCCGACTTAACATTAAGAAACAAAAATACAAAGGAAAACTTACAACAAAGAGTCAGAAGAAAACAAAGCAAACCAAGAATAACAAAAACAAAAGAAACAACATGCAAAAAACAAACACATCAACAACATGAAACGACAAACTGGGGAGGGAGGTCGGGGCACCAAGATCGAAGAAAAAAGGAGCTGAGACGGATACAAGGTCAGCAAACTCAAAGTTCATTGCTGCATGACGCTTCTAACAATGCAGAAGGATGAAAATCGTTTGAGGGGATACAAAGGGAAAATCATCTCAAGTCGGCGCGTCTGAATCTTAACTCGTCAAAGATTGATGGTTTACTTATATAAATTATTGAACTTTTGATTTTTCAAACCATCGATCTAATAATAAAATTTAGAGCTTTACTCGATTTGTGTAAAATGAAATAACCAAATTATGGTAAATTAAAACATAAAGATGTATAGCACATAATTAGAAGGTTGAGCAGAGCACCTCACTGTTTTTCTCTTTCTAATAATGAAGCCGTTGAAATTTATGCAGATTGAGATTTCTTTGTTAATTGGTTGAATAACTCAAGTGAGTTTGTTTCTTATTTAAAGAAATTTGTGAAGCAAAAAAGAAAACATCCAAAGAGGTGATTTGTTCCTTTCAAATAATGCAAGCTTTACATCGTATTACTCAATTCCCTTTTATTGAATGACATCCATCATGTTTAAGGGGGTTACATAATTACTATGGTAAACACTTGGCCAATTCTAATTAACAAAATTAGAAATTTAATCAACTTATCTTGTATATTAGTGTGCCTATTTCTATCCATACCAACTTAAAAATTCATAATTTATTTTTCGCACCTTAAATCTCTTTTATTGGTCAAAACTAATAACTTTAGTCAATTGTTTCTTCGATAAGTCAAGTGTCAAAAAACAAGCATATATAGATCTATATTTTCCCATGTAATCACTAGGATTACAAGTTTTATTATGAAAGTTATGGAATCAGGTACTCGAAATGCAATTTTTAATCCTATGTGAATTTTGTGTTTTAAATGGAGATGGCGATTTTAGTGCAGATTACGAGAGGCCATGGCGTTTTCTTTTTGCTTTTGATTTCCGGAGTGGGTAGGAATTTATTTGTTTAAATACCCAATTTCTTTCGTAATAATCTATCTACCCCTAGGCTGCATTCAAAGTAGTAATATTAAATTTAGTGGTTGCCCCTTGACAATATTTTTTCTTCTTGCCCCATTCGGATTCCAATGCGATGTGATACAATTCATTTGTAGGTCAAGGTCAACTCTTTATCTGACTCAGCTGGCCCCATGCCATTGCCAGGTCCAAGTTGAACGCTGTTTCATTGTTTTATTCCCAACAATCTCTACGGCACTGGTTACCAGGGGAATGCCATATGCCCTATAACAATACCACTCCAAACAAGGCCAGAAGAGAAAATTGCAAGCCTACACAACTGCCAGAATTGCTATTCTTGATACCTTTATTACTTGATTCTGGGGTTGAATAATTATGGATTCCGGCAGAGGCAGCATACGCTTCTACTTCCGATGTATTAGTTTCCCCAACATCGTAACCTGCTTGAAAGCAATCGAGTTCCATAAGTAAACAAGCTCGAATACGGAAGCGTAGAAGAAAAGCATCACTTACAATCAAACTGCTTCCATCCCAAGACATATCTTTCTCTGTCAAACACCACACGGTAACCGGTCATAAAGTTCTCTGTTTACAGGAAACAAGCAAAAACATAAAATATTGGAAATCAAGTGACATCATCTACCGTGTACATACAACACCAATGAAATCAAGCAATGTGAAGTTTCATCGCATAATTCCCCCATCTTCATACACTCAGGCAACAACTGAAA
The DNA here is from genome assembly GCA_030270665.1 of Hibiscus trionum. Lineage (NCBI taxonomy): Eukaryota > Viridiplantae > Streptophyta > Magnoliopsida > Malvales > Malvaceae > Hibiscus > Hibiscus trionum. Next base: position 17,628,535 of record BSYR01000004.1, read on the forward strand.
TTTATCTTTTAATCACTCAATTAACCACATTCTATATGCAAGACTTACGTCCAATTATATTCAGTTCCGTACTCTTGATGACAGCCAAGCAGTATACAAGTTTACTCTGCAAATCATTAGAGATCAAATTGTTTAATGCAATTTTCAGTCCAAAGTACGAAAGAATAAAGTCCAGGAGCAGGATACTACCTGAGTAGAAATGACAATTATCGGGTCATATACAGGAAAGTGACGTCCTCCTTTCATCGTCAAACTCATACTGGGTATTAAAGTAGCATTTGCGTCAGGGCTGCATGCCACAAAGAAAATAAGTTGCAAAATTCAACCCAAGTGCAGAAAAACAATATGTGAAACAAGATTAAATAATGGACCTCATGTCATAACAGTACTCAAAAGGGATCCTTGAATCAGGCGGACGGCGCCTATCTTGTGCCTGAGAATGGAACTATAGAAGAGCACAAAATTACAAAGTTGCAACACAGAGTTTTATTGGTTTTTAACATGCAAAATACTTACATTCTCTGCAAGGTTTGAATAGGTTGGGTCAACCAAATATGTAAATGAGGTCCCGGAATCAAAAAGAGCAGTAATATCACCAACAATTATAGTTGTCCCCACTCGAATTTGAGTTACAGTAATGTTATAGGTTGGACTGCAGCATAAACCATGACTAGATATTAAAGTGTAACAGAAAACATTTCAAAAGCAAATTAATACATCATTCTAAATTCACAGTTGATCAGCAAAATAAGAAAATTACCACTTACTGTGATGGGTTGAGATTAAACGGGGTCTCTTCCTGGTCAGGGCTACCTTTGTCTCCAAAACTGATCCTTCCAATTCCATCACTTCCAAAACACATGGAGAAAGAATTAGCTGTTAAACCCTCCTGTGATAAAATGCTAGGAACCGATATCTTCTCCATGCCAAGCCCAAACAAACCATTGGGAGCTGCAACATCGAGGAATGAACCGCTCTGTACCTGCCCACAGCTGCACAATTCATATTGCATTTTCATCTGAACCTAGACAAGAGTCGGGGAAACAAATATTGGCCTACACAAAAGAAGAATGCCTGAATAAGGTATACTTGGTAGTTAAGCTAAATACTAACAGAGCTTACCCAAATGTAACATATGCCTCAACCAACTGTGGACGACCATCTCCAGTCGTCAGGTGAAGAACATCCTCCAGTAGAATCCCAGAAGTAGAAGTTTGGGCTGACATGTAAGAGACTATGTATGGACAACTACTGAATGTTCCGAGACATTGGTTACGGTGTGCACACAAGCTACTGTTGCAGGTGACTCTTTTGCTAGTGGATGATCCTTTCGGGTCATATATGCTAAGCTCGAAATCCTGCAACACAATAAAAACAAATGCATAGTTTAATATAAATTCAAGGACAACCAGTCTAAGAACTGATCATCACACTAGCTGGTTCAACTATAAGCCCAGCTCATACGTTTCCAAATAAATGTTCTACTATGCTTCTTTGGACTGCATATGAATTCTAGAATGAACAAAAATGCATCCGGTTGCAAAATTTTGTCATAGAGCTGCATTTGTGGGGACAGTTGAAGTACATTCTCCGAGTTTCAATTAGGGGCATCAAGAAACACATACAAATTCAGAATATAAAGGAAAACATACAGAAGCATAAGTAGTTCCTTCAGTTGGAGCACATTGGGTACAATCGCATGGCACCCAGAAGAGATCACTCCCTGTATCGAGTGCCACCATGAACTTCACCCCAGGAGTCCCTAATTGCACTGTGGTATAATGTAAACTGTACCCAGAAAAAAAAGACCCAAACGAGATTATAAAAACAACAACTTTGTAACAATGCCCTAAATCTAAAACTTCCAAGAAAATACAAAGGGGGGGGGGGGGGCATAAAGATCCTTTACAATCCCAATGAGCTGATTCGGAAGGTGGAGTTGCCGCCAGAGAAAGAAAGGGTTGCATTGATATCAGAGAGTTTGCGGCCGCGGAGAAGGCGGTCCCGGTGAGCTAAAACCGCGTAGTACTCAAAAGAGCCTTTTGCAGGCCAATGGGAGAGTTTGCCAGTGGAGTTGGACCAGTTCTTGACGGGTTCAGAGAAAAGGTGGTGCATCTTGAAAGTGAAGATGCGGTCATAGCCATAGCTGAGGTTAAAGGTTAAGACCAAGAAGAAAAATATAGTCTTTAAGGAAGAGAACATTTTTCCTTTAACGATTGTTTCAGGAGAATTCAAGTGACAAAGATTTGCATTTGGAAGAAACAAAAATGGATAAGAACTGAATGGGGAAAAAGATTGGATTTGGATCTTGGGTTGCTTTAGTTTTAAAAGAGAATCATTACTATTATTATAATAGTAGTAATTGGAATCTGTTGAGAGGAGAGATTATGAAGAAAGGGTGCTACTGCTTGCTGTTCTTCAGTTGTTACAGTGGAAGAGAAATGTTTACGTGGACTGGGGTAGGGCCTACCGTTTTTATTGTATGACAGTTAAGGAAGTTGAACTGGCGGTTTTCCCTTGCTCTTGTGTTTCCTTTGAACGTCTCCATTAGTGGCCTAATCCCCCCATCTACCACCAATTGTTGAACTTAATTTCAAATATTGTAATTTGGTTATTTTACAATCTTACTCTTAAATAATATTTAAGAGTTTATAAAAAAACAAATAAATAGAACATTTGATATTATTTCAAGGTCGTTGGTAGGATTAACAAGGTGTATGCTCATTATTAAAGGGTTAAGAATATGTATGAACAGATACTACCTTATAATCACCTTTAGACCATTCAAAAAAAAATTAGGGGTGCTTATTGAGTTGAGCAGCTCACAAACAGCTTGAGATCGACTCGGTCAACACTCGACTCGAACTCGACTCGAGATCTTAACGAGTCAAGTCGAGCAAGATCCAACTCGACTCGATAAGTTCGCGTGCATATCATTATTTTTTATATAATTTTTTAATAATTTTTTGTGGCTACCTTAAAAAATTATGCTCCTAAAAGTTTAAATACTAGTTGAAAATTCTAGAAAAGTCCAGTGACTTACTAGGTAATTTAGCAATAAAATTTCTGAAACATTTTGTATTTTCCAAAAATTTCAAAACTTAATTTGTATTTATAAGAAACTAAATTATAATAATTAGTCTTTCTTTTATTATTACTTTATGTAGAAAAAGAAAAAAATATTTAGTTCTCACGCAAAAAAAATACGATTAAAAGTCAAAACAACGAAATTATTAAGATCTTCTTTCTTCTTTTTTTGTTCATCGTAGATTGTTGAGAAACTAAAAAGAGTCTCACACTCGAATATCGACTTCATCTCTAACTCGGTCATGCCAAGTTTTTTTATTTATCTCCTCAGTGTTCACGATTTTTTGTGTGTGAATTTGTATGTTTATATTAAGTTCTAGATTTTACCTATATTTTTAAAAAATAAGATAAAAATTTTGGCGAGCATAACAAACAACAAGATTATTTAACGAGCACAACTTAACTCACGACCGATTCGCTCTATAAGCACCCCATGATTAACACCATTTTCAATATAATATCTAAATTAGCATACTCTTAAATCTTTAAATCAGACAATATTATTATGTGTTTGTAAGATTTAACCACTTTTACAGGTTTGATCAATCAAATCTACTAATTTGTATGTTTGGTAAACAAAAGAATATAACAACGAATTAAGGTGAATCCTCTCAAGCTGAAAAAAATTGCTAAGAAGAGTTTTTGGTTTAGAGAAATTGACATCAGAGTTTAGACTAAGGGTGTAAACGAGCCGAGTCGAGCTCGAATAGTGCTAAGCTCGACTCAATTCGTTAGGATTTCGAGCTAGTTCGAGCTCGAGTAGTTTTTAACGAGCTTGAATAATCAGAGCTCAGCTCAGCTCATTAAGAACTCCAGTCGAGTTCAATCGAGTCGAGTGTTGCCCGAGCTTTAACCAAGTCCATTTAAAGCTCAATTAGGAAAAAAAACTTTGATACACGAGTTTAAAGTGTTAGTTTATGGTTTAGAGGTTTAAGTTATTGGATTTAGAATTTAGGATTTAGATTTTAGGGTTTATGTTTTAGGATTTTAGGTTTAGGAATTTAGATTTTAAATTTAAAAAACTAAAAAAATCTAGTATATTATATTTTTGAGTAGCTCGCGAGCTTTTCGAGTCGGGTGTCGAGTAGCTCGACTCGGCTCATTAAGAGCTCGAGCCGAGTTCAAGCTCGAGTCGAGTCCAATTAAATTGAGCGTTGACCGAGTCGAGCTTGAGTAGCTTGCGATTTGTCTCGTCTCATTTAGAGGCCTAGTTTAGACTTTTTATCCTTAACAGTTACAAAAAGTCTCTAAATAACATAAATTTAACCCTTATTTGCACATGTTCATTTTTAAATAATTATTTTTCTTCTAATATATGAGATTATTAATACATATGCTTCAAATATAATTTAAATTTAATAATTAATTAAAATTTAATAAAAGATAATTATATAGATAAAGGAATAATGTATAGATTCTTCAAATATGTTTGGTGTAGAAAACGTGTTCGGTTGTAAAATTAGAAAATAATTTTTAGAAAAATAAAAGCAAAAATAAGTGAAAATTTGAAAACATGATAGAGGTGTTTTCATTATTTTCATTAAAAATGTTTTAGGAATGTGGAATATATGAAAATAAGAGTTTTACAATTTTAGCTTCATTTCAACCCAAGTTCGAATCCTTCTAATGTCGTTTTCTAAATTTTAGTTTATTTACTCATATTTTATTTATTTATTTATTATTATTATTATTATTATTATTATTATTATTATTATTATTCTAGAACTAATGTTTTGATATAATAATTGAAAAATGTTTTGGACTAATTTGAAAGAATTTAAAACTTGGTTTTAAAGTCCAAACTACTTGAAATTATGTTTGAGGTATTTTAAGAGGTTTTTGACAAAGATTTTTCATGTTTTCAATAGCCAAACTTGACTTTTCACGTTACCAGTATCGATACGGTCATACCAGTATCGATACCATTTTGCCTCAGTTTGGCCATTGTCAAAACCCGTATCGATACAGCAAACCCTCGTATCGATACGGAGGGGGTCGTTTCGATACGCCACGTCAGCGTACCGATCCCAGTTTAACTACCCCAACGGCTATTTCCCAACGGCCATTTAAACGTCAAAGGGTACCGATACGCCCTCAAGCGTATCGATACGCCTATGCAGGCAAAAGCCCAACGGCTAGTTCCTATGAAGGCCGTATCGATACTGTTCCACGTGTATCGATACCGTTAGCTGCAGAACAGCATTTATGAAGGGAAATTAAGTCCTCAACGGCTCAAATTCATCCCCAACGGCTAGTAACGACTACAAACTCATTTGGGAGTATAAAAGAGACCTCCAAGCATCAAGAGAAGGCTAATGCTCATATTGTCAAACATCAAATGATCAAATATTGTCTTAGTGCCTAAATTGTCAATTCTTGTATAGACAAACACTAGTGAGCCAAAATCGTCAAATTTGCTCAAGTGTTTTAGGTTTTGGGTGAGTGCTTCATTGTGCAAACAAACACCTATTAGTGGGTTTAAGTTTGCTTTGTTTATCTCATTATAAAAGAGGGTTTTGATCAAGGCTTTGGGTAGAAGCTTGATCGTTTGTAAGGGTTACCTCCTAATCCTAAAAAAGGGGACGAATCAATAGTGGATTGATTGTGAAATCCTTAGTGGGGAGCTAAGGTAGTGGATGTAGACCTTGGTTAGAAGGTTGAACCACTATAAATCATTGTGTCTTTATTCTTTCTAGCTTCCTAAACCCTTCCACCCAAAAATCCACCTCTCCACCACTTGGTGAGCATAATCGGTTGAACGAATCGAGCACCACACATCCCAACAATTGGTATCAGAGCTTGGCTCAATCGAAGGGGATTCACATCCTATTGAGAAGATCCGGCAAGCTCGATCAATATTTCACCAACCGGCTCAATGGCACAATCAATAGACAAACCGCCTTTCTTCGACGGAAACCACTATGCCCATTGGAAGATAAAGATGAAATTCTTCTTGAAGTCAAGAGATTACAAGCTATGGGACATAGTTGAAGATGGTTCGTTCGTGCCTCAAGGAAGCAAAGCGGAATGGAGTGCCGACGATCGCAAGAAGATGGAGCTAAATTGCAAAGCCTTGCACATGCTCTTTTGTGCTTTTGGCCCAACCATCTATGAGAAGATGTCTTCTTGTGAGAGTGCCAAGGAGGTATGGGACAAGCTTGAAGTCACATACGAGGGGACCGATGAAGTCAAGGAGACCAAGATTGGGCTCCTAACCTTAGAGTATGAGAACTTCAAGATGGATCCGGAAGAAAACATCGAGAAGATGTTTGATAGGTTCTCCACCATCACCAACGGTCTTAAAGGTTATGGAGAAGCCATCCCGGAGGAAAAGCTTGTCCGAAAGCTCATCTACTCACTTCCCGAGTCTTGGGACTCAAAGAGGACCGCCATCATCGAAGCTAAAAATTTGAAGACTTTGAAGCTTGATGAACTTATGGGGTCTCTTCTCACTCACCAAATCATGAAGAAGAACAAGGAAGAGGAGAAGAAAAGGGAAGAAATTAGAGCTATGGGAGAGAAGAAGATCAAAGGGCTTGGCATCAATGCAAGTGCCATGGCTCTCAAATCCTCCACATGCCATCATGTAGATTCAAGTGAGGAGAATAGTGAAGACGAAGAGATGACCTATCTCTCCAACAAATTTGCCCGGTTCATGAAGAGCGAAATGAAAAAATCCAAACATGAATCGAGGAAGAAGATGAAGGAATCCCACAAGTCCAACAAGAGGGGATCATCTTCAAAGCAAGCATATGTGGCCACTTGGAGTGATGAAGACTCCACCGATGATGGAGTAGCCCACCTATGCTTGATGGCCCTCAATGAGGGGGAGGTAACTTCTAACTCATCTTGTTCAAATTCATATTCTTTTGATGAGTTACAAGAAGCCTACGATGAATTGGTTTTTGAGTTCAAGGCTTCATTTTCGAAAAATAAGAAATTGATTTCAAAGTTGAAAACCGAAAATGATTTGCTTTCTAAAACCAACTTAGAGTTTGAAGCAAAAATTAGAGATTTTGAGCTTAAAGTTTTAAACTTACAAAACTTGCTTCAAACGATGGAAAAAGATCATCAAAAGGAAGTTGATGATCTCAAAAAGGAAAAAGATTTGATTTCAAACGAACTTCAAAAGAAAAATGATTTTGGAAAATTAAATTTTTATGTAAGACAATCTAGTGCCCCTAGATTCAAAAATGGTAAATGTTTTAGAAGTGTTTGGGTCCCAAAAGGACTAACCACTTCAATTAAAAAGGATGACATTGAAAAATGGATTCCAAAGGGGTCAAAAATTTGTGCTACTAACGTTCATGGATCCAAAGCAATTTGGATACCAAAAGTTACTTAATTGTCTTTTGCTAGGTGTGATGGAGATGTTCAACAAGTCAAACATTGAGGGGGAGCTCCATGCACACAAGGATGGACACTTGAAGAAGGAAGGCTTCACATCCTCCCTTGAGTTTAAGTGTGGTAAAAATCTAGTTGCTTTAGTGTCTATTTGTTTTATTTTTATTTCATTCAACTAGATGATCATATATGATGGACTACCACTTTTGATGATGCTTTGAGTAAGGGGGAGCCATTTTTAAACCAAATTCTTATTTGTGTCAAGGTTTTTACCTCTATTGTTATTTTGAAACTTAATGTTTTAAATTCTTTTTGATATAACAAAAAGGGGGAGATATGGTTTTGAAAAATTGAATTTTCAAATGAATAAGGAGGAGCTTAATTTGATTTCACATCTTTAATCTCTTATTCACATTTTTAAAGTTAAAGGGGGAGAATCCCAAACAATTTTTCAAGTTAGTTTTATTATATCAAAAAGGGGGAGATTGTAGAACTAATGTTTTGATATAATAATTGAAAAATGTTTTGGACTAATTTGAAAGAATTTAAAACTTGGTTTTAAAGTCCAAACTACTTAAAATTATGTTTGAGGTATTTTAAGAGGTTTTTGACAAAGATTTTTCATGTTTTCAATAGCCAAACTTGACTTTTCACGTTACCAGTATCGATACGGTCATACCAGTATCGATACCATTTTGCCTCAGTTTGGCCATTGTCAAAACCCGTATCGATACAGCAAACCCTCGTATCGATACGGAAGGGGGTCGTTTCGATACGCCACGTCAGCGTACCGATCCCACTTTAACTACCCCAACGGCTATTTCCCAACGACCATTTAAACGTCAAAGGGTACCGATACGCCCTCAGGCGTATCGATACGCCTATGCAGGCAAAAGCCCAACGGCTAGTTCCTATGAAGGCCGTATCGATACCGTTCCACGTGTATCGATACCGTTAGCTGCAGAACATCATTTATGAAGGGAAATTAAGTCCTCAACGGCTCCAATTCATCCCCAACGGCTAGTAACGGCTACAAACTCATTTGGGAGTATAAAAGAGACCTCAAAGCATCAAGAGAAGGCTAATGCTCATATTGTCAAACATCAAATGATCAAATATTGTCTTAGTGCCTAAATTGTCAATTCTTGTATAGACAAACACTAGTGAGCCAAAATCGTCAAATTTGCTCAAGTGTTTTAGGTTTTGGGTGAGTGCTTCATTGTGCAAACAAACACCTATTAGTGGGTTTAAGTTTGCTTTGTTTATCTCATTGTAAAAGAGGGTTTTGATCAAGGCTTTGGGTAGAAGCTTGATCGTTTGTAAGGGTTACCTCCTAATCCTAAAAAAGGGGACGAATCAATAGTGGATTGATTGTGAAATCCTTAGTGGGGAGCTAAGGTAGTGGATGTAGACCTTGGTTAGAAGGTTGAACCACTATAAATCATTGTGTCTTTATTCTTTCTAGCTTCCTAAACCCTTCCACCCAAAAATCCACCTCTCCACCACTTGGTGAGCATAATCGGTTGAACGAATCGAGCACCACACATCCCAACAATTATTATAACTATATTTTATTTTAATTATTTAATAGTTATTTTTATTTATATTTTATTCATTATTATAATAATTACGTCTTTACATGTCATTTTACTTGTTCAAATAATCAAGCAGCTACCAGTTAATTTTACTAAATATTTTTATACCATAAGTTAATGCTATCAGCTAGTTAAATCAGTTAATGTAATCCGTTATCAACTATCAAATTATGTAATCAGCTATTCATTAATTGTAAAAACTCGAAACACAATCAATCAACTATTTTCGTTACTAAAAAGTAATTGGTCCTTGGAAAATTGTTGTTTCCTTTGGTTGTAAATTGAAAAATGGTATCTATTTTGGTTCTAAATTTTGGAACAAAGACACCAAGGGGGGAGCCAAAGGGACAAGAGCACATTTGTTGAAAAAGAGAAAAACTACCGTAGAAATAAAACATTTTATCCAACTTGAAACAAATAAGGAAGATGATAGAAAAAAAATTATGTACAAGAGATATGGAGTCCATTTCAACTCATAATATTTACAAAAAAATAGAAAAAAAAAGAAGACCCACAATTGTAAATTAGAAAGAAAAAGAGCTTAAAGCTACCGAAAAAACCCAGAAAAGGGTAGTTGGTGGTGCAATGCATGAATGGGTATCAAACAGGAGAGGCGGAGGGAATGCCAAATTTGTCTGAAAGGTTAGTTCTGGCGAGAAGCTCCATTTGATGAACGAAGTGGACGTCGTGAACCAAAGGGTTGCCTGTTCTTCCCGGCGGTGACCCTTCGTAACAGCTTGGTGAACACCCCGTGCATGCCGTTTCTCTCCCATCATTTGTCTATGTTCATATCTTGCTATTACAATAATGATGAAATCCAATCTAATATAATATATATACAGTTACACACACACATGTATGATGTATGGTTTGAAGAATGAAATCCTAACCTTGTCAGCGATCATGTTCAGAACTCCACTTCTCCCATCTGTATTGTGTTGGCTGCTGATCACACAGGACACCAAATTACTTCTTATTTTATTTCTGGGATTTCTTGAAAACATGAATGTCATTCCAAGCACTTTTATTTGCTCTAATTTGAAATTTACTTTTTTTATAACATCTTCGTATTTCTTAAAACAAAATTTGATTCTCTACCTTTTATAATATTATTAGTTAACTGTTACAATTAAAATACTGACGTGAATTCTTTTGTTCAGGGTGTTGACTGTTTGGATTAATTAACAATATGGTACAAGTAGACGGATGAAATTATGGCAAATATTTACCCCTATTTTAGGATGAACAAAGGAAAAGGAGAAAATAGGGGACCAACAGCTTCAAAATAGAAAAAGGAAAACAGTGAAGCCTACCTGTGTTTGGTACATTTGAGGGGCTTGAGAAAGTCGGGAATGGCAGGTCCAAGGCGGCGAGGTTTGGGGCAAAGGGGCTGCTCATGGTTTCCAAACCCGGACTTGGTGGTGTCTGAACCTGAGCCCAGAAGCTTGCTTTTAACTGGTAAACGCTGCATGATTCTGTCCCCAAACAAAGAAGTCACACAGTAAGTAGCAAGGTGCATTGGATTGCAGAGTGGAGGAGGGGTTCCATTTGCTTGGCCAAGAGTGGATATATATGATGGGACTAGTTGGCATTGGATCTCCTAGTTTTCCTCTGTTTCTAATTTTTGCCTACAAATAATTTCGTCCATGTTTCCTCACCTTGGAACTTTTCTTCCCTCCCATTTCAGGCTTGTTTCACATATTTTCTCACTGTCTCATACCCTCTTTGCTTTTAATAGAACAATCATTTGAAACAAACTCGCGTGGAAGCCATGAATACTCCTGCTCACGTTTTCTGCATGGGCTATTATTGGATTCAGCTACTTTCTGCCTTGCTTTTCGCTTCAAATCTTTCTTTGTTTTGTGCCAAATATCGTGTGTGCGCGCGCGCGTGAGCACAATCTTATAATGTAAATGGTGTCTGCTACAGCGTTTTACAGTAGTTTTCACTTTTCATGGCTTCTTAGTTCCTACTTCAGATCTTACAATTTCTTTCTTTTGTTCGGATGAGTATACTTCATTGATTTGTAAAATCTTACAAAAGAATGAGAATCAACATGATCCTTGTACATTAGAAAATAAATCGAAATCAAGAAAACGATATGAACACTTGACAAAACATTAAGTCCTAGGTATGGACACAGAATACTTCAAATGGACATTAAATGTTCGACTGACATGAACTACACCCTTGAAAACACAAGAGCCAGGTATGCATACAAAGCACAGATCATGACAGTAATTGTCAGAAATCAATCCACTATTTTATCCTGTTGAAGGGTGTTTTCTTTCTTCTTTTTTTTTTTTTGGGGGGGGGGGGGGGGGGGGAGGAGGGGAAGAAGGGGTGTGTGCAAGCAGGATGCAACAACAACAACAACAAGCAGCTTAAGCATACTTACACCTAAAAAATACTTCATTAAAAAAGCAATCGAGGTACACTACACAAATATTGAGTTAATTACTTGAATTTTCAATGTCTTAATCATAAGTTATATGTATCCCAATCGAATCTAGGTTGTGAGAAAACCTCATAATCAATTGGTCCATCTATAATGCTGTCTATATTTTGCATGCCTTCCAAAAGGGCTGGTTGAAAACTATCATTCTCAGAAGGCAACAGTTTGTAAATTACTAGCAGTCCAAGAGTAAATATGGCTTGCAGCTTTGTCGAGTCTCCTTTGACTGAAAAGAACAAAAGCATCGAGAGGAGGAACAAGTCGAGGCAAAACCGCATGATACACAATACCGTATCCATCAGCCTTCCATCATTGCCAGCAGGAAATCCCCGAACTCTATACACAAACAGAAAGTTGTACTTATCAACCACATACCTATATCCAAAATAGACTGCACCCACTGGCACCACAATTGGAGCAAACGACGAATATATCAAGGTCAGGGAAAATATTGTCAAATTAAAAGCATAATACTGCGCAAAGTCAAATGTCTGCTTGGGTATAGGTGACGTCCGGCTGCTGCTGATAGGATAGACTGAAAGATCCTGTCCCTGAACGTCAATTCCACCCATCCTAGGAGAGTCAAATAAACTCTCCGGCAACAGCGGTCTCCGCAAATTATTCAGGTTCTGATTTTCTAAGGGGTACTCCTCACTATTTTCTGGGACCAACTGGAGCATGTCATTCTTCCGAAACTTCTGAAGCTTCTTCTTTATCCAAGGAACTGGAGCCAACAGATCAAATGATATTCCCAAGAATGTACTTGTGATTAGAAATGCAAGAGAAGAAAGGCAAGATCTTGAAAGGAATGATGCACTCATGTATTGCTCAATTCTCTTGCAGTCTTCTCCATCCAAATAGCATCGACCCATCCTAAGGATTGCACTCTCTAACGATGACTCCACAAGAGCTTTCAGTAGGATTAAATTGACAAGGAAGAAGCAAACCATCTTTAGCAATGCTGCTCTCTGCTCGCTGGATACCGTGAGATGCCGTTCAAACTTGGAAAGATGAGAAAGAACTGAAGGAACGATTATATACATGCTAACAAATATAATAACATTGGGCAAAAATTGAAAGATTAGAGATGCCAGCCAGCTTGAACTTTGCACCCAAACCAACCACGACTGTGCATGATCAATTGCTTCTGCATTAATAATTCGAGCAGCACTCTGCACAGCAGTGATTACTGCAAGTGGAGAACTAAAGAACAAAAGCATTAACAATAAGCATGTGTTCACAAACACTCTTCGCAGTTTCAGTGACAATTTTGTTGATCCCAAATGGTTCCAGTAAATATCAGTGGCCAACGGGGCTCGTTCAACTTTCCATTGGTTCCTCTGCAACTTTAGTTCCATGACAGAAAAAAACTTCCCAAACCGCCTCTTTTTCTCATTCCGGAAATCTTGAACTGCCTTATTTGCAGTATATACATCCTTAAACATCACAAAAGCAACCCCAGCACCCTGTGCATGTCCTTCCTTATAAGCCGCTAATTCAGTCTCCAACTTGGCTCTCAATTCTTGCAGCTTTCTTAATTTTTCGTCATCTGTAAACCCAAATTTATCCATTATCTGATCAAAAACACGTTGGATTTTCCTCCCCAACCAACGGATCCAACCCAGAAACCCTTCAACTCCATTCACATCATCTTCACTTTCATCAGGCAGAAGACGTGAATCAATTTTCGCTATCAACCAGGTAATTTCATCCCGAACCTTAACTACTTCAGTGGCTAAATCATCCAATGCACATAAATCCATAGGCATGATAACCCTGTATACCTTCCCTGGATATTTATACTGAAAATACTCAAGCAAAATACCCTTGTCAACCCCTAGATTCTTAGGTAAACCCTGGACAATAATCGTAAAAATTGCAGTTGAATTCAAATTGGGATCACTTAAATTTCCATTCCCATCCCTAAACCTAGTAATTCTTAATCTTTCTTCCATAGCAGAGATTCCATAATGGAAAATAATAACAACAAAAACTACGAAAATGAAATGTACCCAGAGCAACCCTGAACCTTTACTAATATGACTTACAGTGGTTTTCGAGAACTCATCCCCTAATAAAGCAGTGCCGCCGTAGAGATTTACGGGAAGTAAGACGAAAACAGCCAAAAAGGCGACAGATAAGAGAACGGAGAAGCTGCCGCCTTCGATTAAGAGGAATTGGGCGGCATCAGCTCCGCAGTGGCGGGCAATCTCGCGGCCGGTGGCGTGCCAGACGGCAAGGAGCTTAGCGAACAGAGCGGACGGTCCGGGGATGCGGCGATGATCGCTCCGGAGCTTGAGGAAGAGAAAGATGAGGACGCAACAGAGGAGGCCGATGGTTGAAATGTTGAGGAGATACTGGATGTTGCCATACCACGCGCCGTCGGGCAAGAAATCTTCGTCAGATGAAGGGGACGGCGGAGGAGGAAGCGTCTCGATCATCGGAGATTCCTCGAATAGAAGAAGAAATAGGGATTTCGTTATTGGATTTGGGGGCTTCGATTCTTCCTTTGAAAGACGGGGCTTCGATTCAGGGACGGGGGATTGGGAAGGAGATTTTTGTCGTTTCCGTGTTTTTTTTCTTCCTATCTAAATAACAAATGTGTGTATTTATTTGTCGGGAAATATTTATACCAATTATGGGCTTTGCCTACCCGATGAGATGTAGAGCATTGTTGTTGTTTACGTTGTCTTTAAATTGGGCTGGAATTAGTTTTTTTAGTTGTTTAGAAACCTTTCAAATAAATCTCTTGGTTGAAGTAGAAGACTTTCATAATGTAACGAGTTCTTAGGTTCTACGAATTTTAAATATTTTCAATATACTTCAGGTTTCATCTTTAAATATTTTAAATATTTAGTCCGGTGGTAGGTTGTTTATTTTTATTCTCTTATATTCTCTTATGTCATGTATTTTAGACTCACTAGGACCACCTGCTTCCCTTTCCTAGAGTCCTTCCCCTCCCCTTAAATAAAATTAGTATTAGATTTAAAATTTGTTAAAAAAAATATTAATCTACAAAATCTTAATTTAATTTGAACAATAAATTCACCTAAAATATTGTGATTGAACTGCCCATATAAGTATTTTACTTTTATAAAATTAATACGATGCATATTATAAATTTTTATAAAGAATTAAAATATTTAATTACAACTAATAGTTTGATTGTCTTAATGATTAAGAGTTTGAAGTTTTATCTCCCCTCCAATTATAAAAGTAAATAATAAAACATATAAAATTAGTTATGAATTTGAAAAGAGGGGGTATTTTGATAATATTTTTTTGTAAGGACGACCCAAATTTAATTTAAACCTAACTTAATTCCAAAAATTTTAACCGAAAACTTATCTTCCACACCAAAAACTTTACATCCGATGTTGTATTTTACTAACTTTCTTGGTCAAAGTTTTGAAGTTTTTTTATAAATAGAAAAATACTAACCATAAACATCGTTAAAAACTCTAAATACTAATCGGAGTAAAAGAGTACTCGTAGTAATTACAAAAATATGCTACAAATAACACTCGACAAGACATTACAAAAGCATATTTTGTGATTCGGGTACCCAAGAGTAATCGGGTACCAAAAAATTTCATATTTTGTGATTCGGGCCTCGACCCAGGAAATGGCGGGTCGGGTACCCGACCCAGATAAAAAAATTCAGCTAAATATCCGGTTATTTATGTTTGAGTAGTCAGATAGTCGATCAAGTAGTTTGGGTCGGGTAATTTTGAACACCTCTAATATTAATGCCCATTAATAACATGCGGAACCACTTGTAAATTGTAATGGCGGCTCCACAAAAGAGATTTCACCAATCACATAAAGTTTAATGTGGTGCCTAAATTTTAGACGCGTTCAATGTGCCCTTAAACTTTCTTTACGTTATATAGAATGTTCCCCGCGCCTAACACTGTTATCCAGTGATGTAGTAGGACACGTGACAAGCTCCTATGTTGTCACATGGAATTTTTATTAAAAAAAGTCAAAAAGTTATTCAAAAGGGCTTTTAAGCAATTTGACCATTTTATTTTATAAAATAATAAAAAAAGTCGAAATCTTCTTATTCTTCCTTCATCTTTCTCCCCCTCTCTTCTTCCTTTTCTTCGGCTACTTATTCCATTATAAACCTTAATCGTTTTCATCTTTACATCATCATCTAATCCATGCAATATATACATCAATTTTATTACTTCTCAATTCACAACCTATAATCTCATAACACTCTCTCATATTTTATTTACGCCACCATCAGCTGGAGTTAACCAACATGGCGAATAACAATTCCATGAACAAAACCCAATGCTTTCCTTTTCTGTCTGAAGGAAATCAAGAACTGAGTCTTCATTCTTTCGATGAGAAAATGTTTCTCTTTCTAGATTTTTGCAGGGAGACAAGAAAAAAGATTCCTTTGAAGTTCAAGAATTTGATGCCATTGAAGCTGCCAAGAAAAGGGTTCTCAAAGGAAAACCCTTGGATCCTCAAACAACTATGAAATCTGAAAGAAAAAAACTTTTCGTACCAAAGATCTTGATTTTCATGTCAGATTACCACTAGGGTTCATAATGAAAAATTAACAGAAAAAGAAGAAGAAGAAGAAGAGTCGGGGAAGAAGATAAACGACACGATCTTTTTTACTTTATAAAATAAAATGGTCAAATTGTAACCCTCTCGTCCTGGTCCAGACGCTTGACCGGTCCGAGTGGGCTACACGGGGATAACCAAGGCGAAACCTGTTAAAGCTTCACTTCGGTTAACAACCCGAGAAAACTTTTTCATTATTATTATCTTGTCTAGATGTATTGTTATGTCCTATGTGAAAAAGGCAACATCAGAAGAAACAAGCGAGGCAAACAACCCAACAAAACAGCCCATTTTAAACTTAAACTGCAGGCCGTATCGGAACGCCCAGAGGGTGTTTCGATACGCCTTGACTAGGTCAACTGGTCAAAGTCAACCCGAGGAGATCATATCGAAACGGGGGTGGACCGTATCGAAACGCCCTCAACGGTCAACGTCTCGTGGTCAACGCTACGAAGCCCGTTCCGAAATGCCTAGGACCGTTTCAATACTCTGAATTTCTCGTCAAAATCTCAAATTTCCAGTAGCAAAAACGTATCGAAACGCCCCCTTTGCGTACCGAAACGCCTGGCCTGAAACAAGGGGCCGTATCGAAACGGAACCAACCGTTTCGATACACCTGTTGCGAACAGACAGATTTTAGCTGGTTTATGGCACAAGGCTGTCTCAAACACAACCTAAAACCTTCCACAACCAAACATACATCAACTCTAGATGCAAGGCACCCTATACAAACATGCTTAGCACTCAACAAACATGTAAAAGCCATACATTCAAAGGATCAACATTCCACATAAGAATCATTCATAACATTTAAGATTCATGCTTCAGACAACCATACATAAGAGCATTCAAAAAGGGCACAAGGCCAACATACAAGGTATAAGCAACCTTAAACATAACATCCACATAACAAGGAGTCTAAACATGCTCCTAAAACAAAATAACCACATAAGTCCCCATTGCCTGACTATTACATCATTAACTTAAAATAGTTCATACTTGAGGTTAGCAAAAGCTCAACTAGCGCACACTTGGAGGCCCTCTCATTGCACAAGCAACCCATGAACTAAGGATCTGCACTGTCGAACAAAAGAGAGCGTAAGCATAAAGCTTAGTGAGGGCAAGCTCATAAAACAAACCTCGACAATGCAGGGTCCAAGCACGAGCATACAACCAAGGTAGAATACATGATCTTACCTTCGAACCACATGAGTCAAAATATCAATGATGCATGAACACAATAATCAATATCATGCCATGCTCAACAATTCATAAGCTCAACATATGGAAATACATATATCAATGTATTATCAACACATATATCAATCCATATTGGCACCTAACTATGACTCGAATACGCGGATAACCGTTGGAACTCACATCCAACCACAACCATTACCTTACGGTGGGATTACACTCATCACCGTTTCACGCGGGGGGATTCCACTCATCCTCACGCCCCGTCGATGGGATTCCACTCATCACCGACTAACATATATATAAGAAGATTTCCAGGCGAACCCATACTCCATCTTGATGACTACCATCACCAAGACCACGCGCGCATTTGACTCTCGTGTGCACACTAAAACATCCTAGTGATCGATCATTGTACCCAAGCATACTAGTGCTAATACTAAACACAATTCATAACCTTTCACAACACCATTTCATATAAACTTCCATGCTTAGCATGTACTCACCATGACTTACCGTCATGCACAAACCACATGCATATAACAATGCATCAATACCATGCCTCAACATACATGTATAACACAAAATACATAGCCACCATAATCACAATTAAACATGAGGCATACACAACATATAAAGATCAGCCATAGTCTCTAACTAAAGCTTGGGATTAGACTACCAATCTAATCCCAACTCTAGGTGGGTTTACCAAGCCCAACCTAGTCCACATGCTTGAACCAACGCTTGAAAACCATTTAAAAACATTTAACCACTCACCGACTATTCCAAGCTCAACCACACTAGCCGATCAAGCTCCCAACGGTTCCAGATTCGATCTCGAGGCTTCACCATAACAATTCCTTGCTTCTAAACATCCCAACACAAACAAAACAACCATATTTCAGTCCACAAATCAATATAGCAAACTCGGAACACTAACCACAAAACACAAGATTTCAAGTTAAAGATAACCCCAAAACCTTCATTCCAGAGCAGCCATGAAGCATAGTCCAAAACCATTGATTCAAACACTTATAACACTCCCAAAAGCTTCCAAAACAACCCTTATACATAGACCAACCATCAGCCAACAAATTCTCACACCAAACACCCCCAAAACTCAACATTTAAACTCTCTAAAACCTCCATAAAACCCAATTTTGGGAAACAACATAAAACCATGTGTTGAGTTGAGAGGTGCTAGATTCGATCAACCGTTCTTGCTCGCCAAGTGTGGAGAAGTTGGATAATTGGGTGTTTTAGTGAGAGGTGAAAAATTGGCAAAGAGACACAAGGATTTATAGTGGTTCAACCTTCTAACCAAGGTCTACATCCACTACCTTAGCTCCCCACTAAGGATTTCCAACAAATTCACTAAGAATTTCGTCCCCTTTTCTCGGATTAGGAGGAAACCGTTACAACCCTCAAAGCTTTCTACCCAAAGCTTGAAGGAACACTCTTTTTACAAAGAAAGACTTAACAACTAGAAATCCCTCTAAAAGGTGTTTGTTTGCAATTCTAAGCACTCACCCAAAACCTAAACACTTAGCAAATTTAACAACGTAAGCTCACAAGTGTTGTCTAAGCAAGAAATGTACAATTAAAGCTCTAGACAAATTTTGACATCATAATGTTGTAACAATTGAAGCATTAACCATTACAAGATGCTTGGAGGTCTCTTTTATACTCCCAATTGAGTTTGTAGCCGTTACTAGCCGTTGGGATTGAATTGGAGCCGTTGGAGCCTTTATTTCCCACCATAAATGCAGTTCTGCAGCTTGGCGTATCGATACTCGTCCAACCGTATCGTTACGGTCTCAATGAGGAAAGAGCCGTTGGGCTTCTTCAGCTGATGCGTATCGATACGCTTGCCTAGCGTATCGGTACAGTCCTGCAAATTCAAATGACCGTTGGGAAATGACCGTTGGGGTAGTTAGGCGTATCGGTACGCGACTAGCCGTTGGGCTCTTTCAAAGTACACCGTATCGATACGGCTAAGCGTATCGGTACGGGTTTTGGCTACTGGAAAATCTGGTAGTTTGAAACCCTAAGGCGTATCGGTACGGTCCAATACCGTATCGGTACAGGTACATAAAAATGCAGGTTTTGACTACCTTAAATGTACTTTAAGTCCATTCCAAAGCCTTTAAAACCCTTAAACATATTTTCAAGTTGTTTTTGACTAAAAACACATTTTAAATTCTTTTCAATTTAGTCCAAAACATTTTTTCAAATATTATATCAAAACCTTAGTTCTACAATCTCCCCCTTTTTGATATAATAAAACCAACTTGAAAAATTGTTTGGGATTCTCCCCCTTTAACTTTAAAAATGTGAATAAGTCTAAAGATATGAAATCAAATAAAGCCCCCCCTTATTCATTTGAAAAAACAATTTTTCAAACCAACCATTTCTCCCCCTTTTTATTATATCAAAAAGAATTTAAAATGACATTTAAGTTCAAGATAACATAGGAGGAAAAAAAATTGACACACTTAAAATTTTGGTTTTTGAAAATTGGCTCCCCCTTACTCAAAGCATCATGAGAAAGTTAGTTCAACATATATGATTATCTAGTTGACATAAAAGAAAATAAATCAAATAAACACAAAAGCAACTAGATTTTACCACACTTGAACTCAAGGGAGGATGTGAAGCCTTCCTTCTTCAAGTGTTCTTCCTTTGTGTGCATGGAGCTCCCCCTCAATTTTTGACTTGTTGATCACTCTCCATCACACCTAACAAAAGACAATCAAGTAATTTTTGGTATCCAATTTGCTTTGGATCCATAGACATTAGTAGCACAAAATTTAGTCCCCTTAGGAATCCATTTTTCAATTTCATCCTTTTTAGTTGAAGTGGTTAGTCCTTTTGGGACCCAAACACTTCTAAAACATTTTCCATTCACAAATCTAGGGGCACTAGATTGTCTTACATAAAAGTTTGATTTTCCAAAACTATTTTTCTTTTCAAGTTCATTGGAAATCAAATCTTTTTCTTTTTGAACTTTAAGAAGCAAATTTTGTAAATCAAAACATTTTTGTTCAAAATCTTTCAATCTTGCTTCAAGTTCAAGATTTGTTTTGGAAAGCAAATCATTTTCAATTTTTATTTTTGAAATTAACTTTTTGTTCTTAGAAAATGATGCCTTGAATTCCAAAAGCAAATCATCATAGGCATCTTGTAACTCATCAAATGTATAAGAATTTAAAATGGATGAGTTAGAAGTTACCTCCCCCTCATTGAGGGCCATCAAGCATAGGTGGGCTACTTCATCATCGGTGAAGTCTTCATCACTCCATGTGGCCACATATGCTTGTTTTGAAGATGATCCCTTCTTTTTGGATTTGTGGGAGTCCTTCATCTTCTTCATCGATTTATGCTTGGATTTTTCCATTTTGCTCTTCATGAACCGGACAAATTTGTTGAAGAGATAAGCCATCTCTTCATCTTCACTTTCCTCCTCACTTGAATCTACATGATGGCATGTGGAGGATTTGAGAGCTACGACACTTGCATTGATGCCTAGCTCCATGATCTTCTTCTTCCCCATCGCTCTAATCTCTTCCTTCTTTTTCTCCTCTTCTTTGTTTTTCTTCATTATTTGGTGAGTGAGAAGTGACCCCATGAGTTCATCAAGCTTCAAGGTTTTGAGATTCTTGGCTTCGATGATGGTGGTCCTCTTTGAGTCTCATGACTCGGGAAGGGTGTAGATGAGCTTTCGGACAAGCTTCTCTTCCGGGATGGCTTCTCCATAACCTTTAAGTCCATTTGTGATAGTGGAGAACCTATCAAACATCTTCTCGATGTTTTCTTTCGGATCCATCTTGAAGTTCTCATACTCTAAGGTGAGGAGCCCAATCTTGGTCTCCTTGACTTCATCGGTTCCTTCGTATGTGACTTCAAGCTTGTCTCATACCTCCTTGGCACTCTCACAAGAAGACATCTTTTCATAGATGGTTGGGCCAAAAGCACAAAAGAGCATGTGCAAGGCTTTGCAATTAAGCTCCATCTTCTTGCGATCGTCGGCACTCCATTCCGCTTTGCTTCCTTGAGGCACGAACAGACCATCTTCAACTATGTTCCATAGCTTGTAATCTCTTGACTTCAAGAAGAATTTCATCTTTATCTTCCAATGGGCATAGTGATTTCCGTCGAAGAAAGGCGGTTTGTCGATTGATTGTGCCATTGAGCCGGTTGGTGAAATGTTGATCGAGCTTGCCGGATCTTCTCAATAGGATGTGAATCCCCTTCGATTGAGCCAAGCTCTGATACCAATTGTTGAGTTGAGAGGTGCTTGATTCGATCAACCGTTCTTGCTCGCCAAGTGTGGAGAAGTTGGATAATTGGGTGTTTTAGTGGGAGGTGAAAAATTGGCAAAGAGACACAAGGATTTATAGTGGTTCAACCTTCTAACCAAGGTCTACATCCACTACCTTAGCTCCCCACTAAGGATTTCCAACAAATTCACTAAGAATTTCGTCCCCTTTTCTCGGATTAGGAGGAAACCGTTACAACCCTCAAAGCTTTCTACCCAAAGCTTGAAGGAACACTCTCTTTACAAAGAAAGACTTAGCAAACTAGAAATCCCTCTAAAAGGTGTTTGTTTGCAATTCTAAGCACTCACCCAAAACCTAAACACTTGAGCAAATTTAACAGTGTAAGCTCACAAGTGTTGTCTAAGCAAGAAATGTACAATTAAAGCTCTAGACAAATTTTGACATCATAATGTTGTAACAATTGAAGCATTAACCATTACAAGATGCTTGGAGGTCCCTTTTATACTCCCAATTGAGTTTGTAGCCGTTACTAGCCGTTGGGATTGAATTGGAGCCGTTGGAGCCTTTATTTCCCACCATAAATGCAGTTCTACAGCTTGGCGTATCGATACTCGTCCAACCGTATCGATACGGTCTCAATGAAGAAAGAGCCGTAGGGCTTCTTCAGGTGATGCGTATCGATACGCTTGCCTAGCGTATCGGTACGATCCTGCAAATTCAAATGACCGTTGGGAAATGACCATTGGGGTAGTTAGGCGTATCGGTACGCGATACAACCGTATCGGTACGCGACTAGCCGTTGGGCTCTTTTAAAGCACACCGTATCGATACGGCTAAGCGTATCGGTACGGGTTTTGGCTACTGGAAAATCTGGTAGTTTGAAACCCTAAGGCGTATCGGTACGGTCCAATACCGTATCGGTACGGGTACATAAAAATGCAGGTTTTGACTACCTTAAATGTACTTTAAGTCCATTCCAAAGCCTTTAAAACCCTTAAACATATTTTCAAGTTGTTTTTGACTAAAACACATTTTAAATTCTTTTCAATTTAGTCCAAAACATTTTTCAAATATTATATCAAAACCTTAGTTCTACACCATGTACAAATCAAATATGTTGGACCTTATAGATAGTAAACAACCTATATAACATTAATAAATCAAAAGCTTAAGTCAAAGCTAATAAAGTTCACATTTTTAATCCAATCTTTCAAAATTCCAAAATGAGAAATCATGGGTTTAAATGAAAATAAAACCATAGACTTGTAGAGAACGATGAGGACAAGTCCAACATAAAATCATTTGTTTTGAAAACCCGAGGCAAAAAATATTATTTTATTATTTTTAATTCACCCGACCCCCAAACCCGGGTGTTACATCTCTCTCTCACTTAAGGAATTTCGTCCCCGAAATTACCTGACGGAAACAGATACGGAAACTGCTCAAGCATATCAGATTTCCTCTCCCACGTGGCCTCTTCCACACCTCTATGTCTCCACAACACCTTGACCAAATCTATGGTCTTTCCACGCAACACCTTGCTATCAGAATCAAGTATCTCAACAGGTTCTTCATTGTAAGACAAATCCGAATTCAACTCTATCTCCTCAACGGACATAACATGAGACGGATCTGATCTATATCTCCTAAGCATCGACACATGAAAGACATCATGGATCTTCTCTAACTCTGAAGGCAATCTCAAATGGTAAGCTACTGGCCCAATCCGCTCAACTATCTCATACGAACCAATAAATCTCAGACTCAACTTGCCTTTCCGGCCGAATCTCATTACCTTCTTCCACGGAGATACTTTCAGAAATACTTTCTCAGCCACCGAAAACTCAACCTCTTTTCTCTTCAAATCTGCGTAAGATTTCTGACTATCGAAAGCTGCTTTCAAACGGTCACAAATCAACTTCACTTTCTCAGTAGTCCCCTTAAGAAAATCTGGTATAGGTAACAATTTCTGACCTGTTTCAGCCCAACAGATCGGAGTCCTACATCGTCTACCATATAATGCCTCATAAGGAGCCATCTGTATACTAGCCTGGTAACTGTTGTTGTAAGCAAACTCAACTAAGGGCAAATGCTTCTCCCAAGAACCCTGGAAGTCAATCACACAACAACGAAGCATATCCTCTAAAATCTGTATCACTCACTCTGACTGTCCATGTGACTGCGGATGATACGAAGTACTGAAATGCAAACGACTACCTAGGGCACTATGCAAACAACTTCAAAACCTCGCTGTGAATCTCGGATCTCTGTCCGATACAATAGACTTCGGAACTCCATGAAGTCTCACAATCTCGCGAATGTACAAATTCGCCAACTCGTCTAAAGAATCTATAGTGTTCACTGCTAAGAAATGAGAACACTTAGTGAATCTATCCACTATCACCCAAACAAAATTCTTCTTCGAAGAAGACAACGGTAACCCCGACACAAAGTCCATAGTGATTCTCTCCCATTTCCATTCCGGAATCTTCAAAGGCTGTAACAAACTGAAGGAACTTGATGTTCTGCCTTTACTCTCTGACAAACCATGCAACGACTCACATACTCGGCTACATCCTTCTTCAAACCAACCCAAAAATAATCATTCTTCAGATCTCGGTACATCTTAGTATTACCCGGATGCATAGAAAAGGGACTCGAATGTGCTTCGCTCAGAATCAGACGTCTCAACTCAACATCTTCAGGTACTACAACTCTGTCTCTAAAACACAACACATTCTCACCACTGAAACTATACTCGGTCGGTCTACCTTCGGCTATGTCCTGAACATGAGAAACTAAAGACACATCTTGCAACTGTTTCTCTCTGATCATCTGAATCAAAGAAGGCTTTACTAGCAAATCTGTGATCAAACCACCATCCCCTGATACACTCAATCTAGCAAACATAGCTCGCAACTCAATTGCAACTTTTCTGCTCAACGCATCGGCTACTACATTTGCCTTACCCGAATGGTACTCGATAGTCAAATCATAGTCTATCAACAGCTCAAGCCATCTTTTCTGTCTCAAATTCAGCTCTCTCTGAGTCATCAAATACTTCAAGCTTTTATGATCAGTGTAAACCGTGCACTTCTCACCATACAAGTAGTGATGCCAAATCTTCAACGCAAACACAACTGCTGCTAACTCAATATCATGCGTAGGGTAGTTCTTCTCATGCACCTTCAACTATCTCGATGCATAGGCAACAACTCTTCTTTCTTGCATCAGAACACAACCTAAACCTACGTAGGAAGCATCACTATAGATTACAAATTCTTTCCCTGAAACTGGTTGTACTAACACTAGAGCATTCGTCAAAGCTTCTTTCAATTTCTCAAAAGCCTTCTGTCTCGCATTTGACCACTCAAACTTCACTCCTTTTTGCAACAATCTAGTCAACGGAGCAGCTACTCTAGAGAAACCATCAACAAATCTCCTATAGTAACCGGGTAATCCTAGGAAACTCCTAATCTCAGTCACTGACTTAGGTTGTTTCCACTCAACAATAGCTTCAATCTTCGTCGGATCAACATGGATACCTTCTGCTGACACAACATGGCCAAGAAACACAACCTCTCGAATCCAGAACTCACATTTATTAAGCTTCGCATACACTGATTACTCATCAACCTTTGTAAAACAAGTCTCAAGTGCTCATCATGCTCTTCTTCTGATCTTGAGTACACAAGGATGTCATCTATGAAAACAACTACAAAACGGTCTAGATAGTCTCCGAAAACTCTGTTCATCATATCCATGAAAGCTACTGGTGAATTCGTGAGCCCAAACGGCATCACAAGGAACTCATAATGACCATATCTAGTTCTAAAGGCTGTCTTCGGAACATCACACTCCTTTACCTTCAACTGATAGTACTCTGATCTCAAATCTATCTTCGAAAACACTGAGGCACCCCTCAGCTGATCAAACAAGTCGTCTATACGGGGCAACATATACTTGTTCTTTACTGTCAACTGGTTCAACTGCCTGTAGTCAATACACATTCTCATACTGCCATCCTTCTTCTTCACAAACAACACGGGAGCACCCCAAGGCGAACTACTAGGCCTAAAAAACCACGGTCTAACAACTCCTGAACCTGACTTCTCAACTCTTTCAACTCTTTCGGAGCCATACGGTACGGGGCAATAGAAACTGGAGTAGACCCTGAAACAGTCTCAATCACAAACTCTACATCTCTGTCAGGAGGCAAACCCGGTAACTCTTCTGGAAACACATCCGGAAAGTCACAAACTGTTCTGATATCTTTCAGTCTAACCTCATTCATAATCGGATTCATCACGTACGCTAAGTAAGCCCCACAACCGGAGTCCATCAACCTATGAGCCTATAAAGCTGACACAACATTTGACAAGAACTTAATGTTCTCGCCTACTACCACTACCTCGTAGTCATCGGAAAGCTTCAAGGAAATTCTCTTCGTCTCAAAATCTACACTAGTTCTGTGCTCAACCAACCAATCCATACCCAAAATAATGTCAAAACCATAGAACGGAAGCTCCATCATATCAACAGGAAACACATGACCCTGAATCTTCAACGGCCACCTCCTATATATCCGTCTAACTACAACTGTCTCACCGAAAGAACTAGTCACATGCATACCTACATCTAAGATCTCAAAAGGTATGCCTAACTTCTTTGCATGCTCACTCAAAATGTAAGAATGCGTGGAAACCGAATCAACTAAGGAAAGCAAAAACATGGACTGTAACTTAAAATTACCTGCTATCACATATGTGTCATTCTATGCTCTCTCTGTGCGTAGACTCTAGCTGGTCCACCGGCCTCTGGCTGAACTGCCACAACATGAGCAAGATTCCTCGGTGCCTCTATCCTAGGTGCATCAGCCCTCGCCTGGAAGTAACCACGACCGCGCCCACGGCCTCTCTGATAATCAATCACTTTTGCAGGAGCATGTGCCTGAACCGGTGCCTGTGCCGCCTAATGCGAACTCTCTCTCCTAAAGTGGTATCTCGATCCACAGTTCCAGCAAGCATGGAAATTACCCAAACACTCTTCTGAATATTGTCTCCTACAACGAGTGCACTCGGGCAAGCGCCCTCAAGCTCTATGGCCCTGATGCCTCATACCATGGTGGCCACCGCCACGCCTATGATCAAACTGATGTCCACCGCCCCGATGCCTCTTGGCATCACCACGATCAAAGTTGTTGTGCCTCTTCCCAGAACTGGATCCTCCTGCACGCTTGGTCAGCCCCAAGCTATGCTCGATGTCCTTGGCCCTAGCGACCAAGACATCAAAATCAGAATAATCTGAAGCTAAGGTATACCTCTTGACTTCCTCATGAACTCCATATCTGAATCGATTACAACAGTCCCTCTCAGTAGGAACCAACTCCGGAGCATACTGACTCAGTCGGACAAAGCGAATCTCATAATCTGTCACTGAAGTGTCTCCCTGAACAAGAGCCATGAACTCCCGCTTCTTCTCATCCAAATATCTCGACCCCAAATACCTCTTCCTGAAAGCAGTCTCAAAGAAATCCCAACCAATCTTGGCCTCAGGCACGCCAGAAGTAATGGTGACCCACCAGGTGTAGGCATCACCCTGAAGCAACGAAACTACACAGCCCAACTTACGAGCTCCCACACATTCCTTTTGAGCTAAGATACGGACTGTCTTCTCCAACCACAACTCTGATCTCTCAGGTGTAGATCCCCTGAACTCATCAGCTCCTAGGCTACGAAGCCTCTCTAAAGGTAAGCTAGCATCATCACCTCGCGGCTGAGCTGCAGCTTGAGCTCCGGCAACTGTAGCCTGAAACGCTCCCGCTATAGCTTGAACTAGCGGAGCCATATCTATTCCCGCAGGACCTTGGCCACCCTGACCAACCTCAGGTCCCGCTCCTTCTGCTCCAGCCTCGCCTCCTACTTCAGGCTGAGGAGGTGGTGGTGGTGGAGGAGCTCCGACTCCCACAGTAGGCTCTCCCACATGAGCCTCTACTCCAGTCACCGGCTCATTAACAAGAGCCGCAACACGTGGTTCTTGACGAACCAGCCTCGGTCTACCCATAGGCCTCGACATACGCGCTCACTGATAACAACTACAACAACAACAACAACACACAAAACTTGGGTTAGCAAGGGCAAGGGTCCAAGTGGCTCAAGTATGTTCCCTCACTTAAAAATCCTTTTTCGATGTAATAGAAGCAATGGGACTCTACTCAACATGCTTCATATAACATGCATACACGATCAAACAAGCATACATCAAAGCATACTTGATAAACAAGCAAACATACTTACGTGGCAAGCAAACACCGTGTAATTGCAATACAAGAAATTAACTTAACTCACTTACATGCCCGAGGTCTCGGAAACCTCAGGCTCTGATACCAACAAGTGTAACCCCCTCGTCCTGGTCCGGACGCTTGACCGGTCCGAGTGGGCTACACGTGGATAACCGAGGCGAAACCCGTTAAGGCTTCACTTCGGTTAACAACCCGAGAAAACTTTTTCATTATTATTATCTTGTCTAGATGTATTGTTATGTCCTATATGAAAAAGGCAACATCGGAAGAAACAAGCGAGGCAAACAACCAAACAGCCCAAAAAACATCCCATTTTAAACTTAAACTGCAGGCCGTATCGGAACGCCCAGAGGGTGTTTCTAAAATATACATTTAAAAATTAAAAGGTTCTAAAATATTTGTTTTACATTTTATTGACAATAAATTTTAAATAATAACACATTGAATTTTTTTGATAAAAAGGTCAATAAAGGTCTAATTATGGTTTTAGCCCCTCTATTATGCTGAAACTTTGAATTAAATACATTCATTTTAATTTAACATAACTTAATTCCTTTACTTTTATAAGTTAGTCCATTCACTTTAATTTTTAGCACAATTAAATTTGGAAGTGCATCAACCTTTAGCTGCTCCAATAGCCCTGTTTACTATTTGCCTCACGTCAAGTGCCTTCCCCACACTTAGGCTGGACGTTCGATCGAGTCGAGTTAAAAAATTTAAAGTTATTAGAATTTCCAAGTCCTATTTTACGATTCAAACTTTATTTAAATTTTTTTTCAAATCGGGACGAGTTTATAAAATACGAGTCAAGTCGCGTTTTTGAGTTTATGTACATTTAATTGTACATATATATTTCTTCATATATATTTTTATACGCATATACGTAGTGATGTACATAGATATTTCTATATGCATATACTTAGGGCTAGACGTTGCACATATTGATTCCAATTTTAACGGCTTTCTATATGCATATATAATATACATATACATATATTTCTTCATATTTTCACATTTGATATACATATTATATCATGCAGAATTGACAAACTCGAATCGAGTATGAAAATTGATCAACTAATTATTAAAAATTTTGGTCATTGAGACGTTTGTTGCCGTTAAAGGTTAACGGCTTGCTGATCTGGCAACGAAAAAAATAAGGGTAAACTACTGCAATGGTCACTTATGTTTAGTCAGTGTAAACTTTTGGTTACCGATTTCAAAAACTGAACGTTTTGGTCACTTACGTTTTCGTTGTGTAAACTTTTGGTCAGTCGAACATTTGTTTTCGTTCCCTGATGACGTACATGTTAATAAAAAAGGTTTATTTTTAATTTCACTCTGAATTTTTAAAAGTTTATTTTTCACTCAAAAAGAAAAAAAAATCTTAATCCCTTTCAAGCCACCAACTTCATGCCACAACTGTCCGTACAACCTAACCTCCGGCAATCCACATCTGATTTCTCAGCTGTTCTTTCTCTTTCTTTAATCCTCTAGATGCTCTTGCCAACACTCTTATTGACTCTTGCCAACACATAATTTCTTATTTGCTTTACGCTCTGATTACTTTGGTATTTGGGGTTGGCTGAAAATTTTTGAACCACTCTCTCATCAATATAACTTTTTTAAAAAAGAAGAAGAAAAGAGTAGCTTGCATTATTATCATCAAATTTGAGGTTGGGATAGGTTTCGCAAATTTTATTAACATAACCTATTAAAACAAGAGCTGACTTACCAAGCTTAAGTCATTTCGACTATAAAAATTATTTAAGCTATTGAGTTAATCACTCATTTCTCAGCTTCAAAAATTTCAAGAAAAAACAAGAAAAATGTGCATCTAGAATGGTCGCAATTCTATCATGCAAATGATGTTAAAAGGCACACACATTCCTAAAAGTTCTTGAAATGCCTTCCACTAAATGATCACCCTTAGGGGTAGTAACCACCATCACAAACCATGCAAAGCATTTCAGTTCGTCGGAGGCTAGCTCGGACGGGCGGTGGTAGCCTGAAGTTGGTGACTTAAAAGGGATTGAGTTTTTTTCTTTTTGAGTGAAAAAATGAACTTTTAAAAATTTAAGGGCAAAATTAAAAATAAACCTTTTTTATTAACGTGCACATCATCAGGGTAATAGAAAAAAACGTTCGAGTGACCAAAAGTTTACACAACAAAAGCGTAAGTGACAAAAACGTTCAATTTTTGAAATCGGTGACCAAAAGTTTACACTGACTAAACATAAGTGACCATTGTAGAAGTTTACTCTTATTTTATTTCCGCTGCTAGATCAGCAAGCCGTTAACATTTGACAACAAACGTCCCAGTGACCAAAAGTTTACAGACCGAAAATGTAAGTGACCTTATCGGTCAAATTTAAAAATTGGTGACCAAAACTATACTCAAAAAAATATAAATGGCCATTGCAATAATTTACCCAAAATTTTACCTTTGGTTACCCATCTTCAATTTCACCGTGACATACCCATTACTGACTAGCACTACTCGTCCAAATCTTTTTTTTTGGGACAAATTACTCGTCCAAATCTCATTTATGAAACTTTTGTGCTTTTGATCATCAAATTGAAAAAACCCAAAACAATCAACTAAGGACGTGAGTTCACATATTTTTTTTTTGGGTTAAATCTTAAACGGGGATGTGAATAAAGGAGTAGTCAATGGTTTAGTTTTTATTGTTTTTTCTGATAGGATCCATGTTTTGACAGTCAAGAGCCCTGATCAAACAGTGGTGGTGAAATTGTTGGGCGGAGAATTAGTTACAACACAACAGAATTTACAATCTCTGAAAGCTTTCCCGAGCCATCCGTCTTATCGATATTGAGAATGATTATTTCCTGATCATTTACTTATGTTCGTTATTGAATGAATTTTATAAAATATAATTTTTTACATGAAACATTTTCCTTCACCTATGTTGTGAGTGTAACAAAATCAAGTATAATTTAAATATTTTTTTGAGCCAATAATATATCTAGCTTAAAGAATAAAAAAAACCAAGGAATATAAAGAAGGAAGAAATGAAAAAGATTGGGAAGAAGTATAAAATATATATTATTAAAATAAAACTTACAATTTATTTCAATATTTTATGAATTGTTTTTTATTCAAATGTCAATATAAATTATTATTTTTTATATTAATTTATTTTGAAAAAGAATTAAAATTAAAATCAATATGATTAAATAATATCATAATTAATTATAAATCTAAAAATTGTTCTAATTATATCATAATCATTATTTATTTCCATTTATTAATTAAAAAGAAAATATATAACCAACAATTGTTGGGTGCATTGGTAAGGCACATTGCACTCTTAAGAGGAGGACACGAGTTCAAACCTTGAAAACGGCATTGTTGGGAGGGACAGACTTGCACCCCGAATATGAACCGCTTTGTTTACAAGGTGTATGTGCATTGGTAAAAACTTGTTGCGCGTATTAAGTGCTTCGCAATTAGTGCAAGTGTATACGTCGCAAGTTATAGTATAGAAATATATAATCTCCATAGGGATTGTTGCTACTTCAGGAATTTAACTTCTCACACTGTAAAATAAAAATAAAAATTGGTGATTGTAGGAGTTCTAACTAACAAGTAAAATAAAATAGCAATAAAATAAAAAGAAGATGTAATCAAGTAAGAGAGAATATGCCGAGTTATCGTGAGTCGCAATATGATAATTGAATGGATCGTTTTGGTAATTGAGTGCTAGAGAAACTCAATTGCCTCGACAACTGGTAACAATCGAATTGCCTGGGCAACTAGTATAGTGATTGCCCGGGTAATGTGTATAGCGATTGCCTGGGCAACCGATGAAGCGATTGCCTGGGCAACTAGGCGATAACCTTCAAGGTTCGGCGAAGCGTTCTTCAATGGTTTCTCCTTATCCCTAATTCGAAACACTAGTTACATGCCCGCGTGAACCAAGGGTGGACAACAACCGATCTTGCGCTTCTTTTAGCCGTTGAAATTCGCAACTTATCTCTAAGTCGAATTAGTCTTCACCATCGATTGTTTGAATAAAGACCATGTTCATTCGTTTCTTGAATCTAACTCTCCCGATATTAGATAAATTGATGAATTCACGAGATCCTCTCTCTATTCACCCGCAAACAAAATTAAGAACCAAGAATGAACAAACATTGAATTAAAATTGCAAACTCAATTACCTAAATAAAATCCAATCGTTCTCACAACCACAAAAACACAATAACTCGAGCCAAGACAAGTTTAGTTCATGGCCGGGAATAAAAGATAAACAAGATAAAATTTTCCTAACATGAATATAAGAAAAACAAAGGAAGAAGATGAAGATGTCGAGCTCTCTCTCTCTAGAATTCTCTCTCCTTATCGCCAACAACCAAAATTGCCTCGGCAATTCCCAATGCCTCGGCAAGTCCTGATGCCCAGGAAACTGACTCTACTTCGGTGAACATGGATCGAATTGAAGAGATGCTCTACCCCTTGACACATCAATTGGAGCAAATGGAGGCCCAACAAATGTTGTTCATGAAGTACCAGCTACAAGCATTCAACCACCGCGGACTAGAAAAAGAATCAAGCAAATGACATGAAAGAAACTCATCATTCGAGGTGACGACCTATCCAACTAACTCATTTTCATTCAATTTAGCTTCTTTTTGCATGCATTGGGGACAAAACTTCTCTCGAGTTTGGGGTGTGATTGTTTCTAGTTAGTTTCATGTTTAGTTGCATTCATCTTTAGTAATAGCATATAAGATGCATATATATTACTTGCCATGCCTTTGACTGGATTTAATT
This sequence comes from Hibiscus trionum, assembly GCA_030270665.1. Lineage (NCBI taxonomy): Eukaryota > Viridiplantae > Streptophyta > Magnoliopsida > Malvales > Malvaceae > Hibiscus > Hibiscus trionum. Next base: position 17,661,176 of record BSYR01000004.1, read on the forward strand.
TGCCTAAACTTAACAGATTTCTAATGATGACTTTGCCACTGCACTTAATTGATAGAACTTTAAATTTTAGGATGCGCATGGAAAACATTTAGAATCCTACAATGATGTTGAATATAATTGAACACTGTTGTGACTTGTAGATCAAAGGGGACTTAGTGAACTTAGGTTGCTTAAAAATTGGGTAAAATTAAAATTTGTGCTAGAGGTGCCTATCTGGCTCTGGCCTAAACTAAAAATTGTATTAAAAATAATTTCTTGCTAGAGGTGCCCAAAACCGGCTCTAGTTGTCACACATTAAAAATCACTTGAGGTGCCCGAAATTGGCTATGGTTGATTAATATTAAAATAAGAAATTGCTTGCTTCACTAGAGGTGCTCGAAATTGGCTGTAGTAAAATTAAATACCCCGATAATTAATTTGATAAAACCTATTGTTCATATGGACTCCTGAAAATCAACTTGTACACAACTTCACACACATGGTCACGAGCATTATAGTTCGATTCCGGGTAACTTCTATGCCATCCGAAGAATTGAAGGACAATCATACTTTATGCTATGGTTCTAAGGATTAAAGTCAAGTACGAAGCATAATTTTTGATGATTAAAGTCTTGGCAGGTAAATTTTAGTTTTGCATTGCTTGAGGACTAGCAATAGTTCGAGTTTGCGGGTGTGATGAGTGTGTAAAAAATACTATTTTTATTACCCTTTTTACTCATATTATTGTTAGACTTAGGCTTATATTAGCTGCATAATTATTCATTCATGTATTAATTCATGTTTCTTTTCACAGTTAAGCTTGATTACATAGTTTGATGGTTTTTGTAGAAAAAGATACTGGTTTGGTACTTTATTTGCGCATGTTTGGATTTTTGTGGTAAATTGCAAATTGCCGAGACAATTCAGAAAGGACCTGCCGAACCAGTTGCCGAGGCAATCGCCGACAATTGAGGATAAGATGAAGTGGTAGCCGAAATTGATGACTGTATAAACCCAACATGGCGTGAAACAAAGATAAATCCTAAAAGAGTTGGAGTTCCATGAAAAGATCAAAAGGAGATTAAATTCCATGAAAATATGAGGAGTTTTTGGAGGATAAATAAATCAAAGAGATTTATCTCTTTAATGCTATTTAATTCCAACTTAACTTCTTCCTCAAGAAAGACTTTGACCTAGCCATCTCCTATAAATAGAAAACCTAGCCGCCTACTTCAAAGGGAGGTTCGATTGAGAGAGAAAAACCAAGGGGATGTTCGAATTCTTCTTCTTCTTCATCTTGGTTCGATTAGATTCATTCTAGGGAGATTATTCTTTGTAAATCTTTTGAACCCAACCATGAACTAATTTAATTTGGCTTGGGTTATTGTGTTTTTGTGGTTGTGAAAACGATTGGGTTTGAACCCAACCATGTTTAGTTGCATTCATCTTTAGTAATAGCATATAGGATGCATATATATTACTTGCCATGCCTTTGACTGGATTTAATTTGCCTAAACTTAACAGATTTCTAATGATGACTTTGCCACTGCACTTAATTGATAGAACTTTAAATTTTAGGATGCGCATGGAAAACATTTAGAATCCTACAATGATGTTGAATATAATTGAACACTGTTGTGACTTGTAGATCAAAGGGGACTTAGTGAACTTAGGTTGCTTAAAAATTGGGTAAAATTAAAATTTGTGCTAGAGGTGCCTATCTGGCTCTGGCCTAAACTAAAAATTGTATTAAAAATAATTTCTTGCTAGAGGTGCCCAAAACCGGCTCTAGTTGTCACACATTAAAAATCACTTGATGTGCCCGAAATTGGCTATGGTTGATTAATATTAAAATAAGAAATTGCTTGCTTCACTAGAGGTGCTCGAAATTGGCTGTAGTAAAATTAAATACCCCGATAATTAATTTGATAAAACCTATTGTTCACATGGACTCCTGAAAATCAACTTGTACACAACTTCACACACATGGTCACGAGCATTATAGTTCGATTCCGGGTAACTTCTATGCCATCCGAAGAATTGAAGGACAATCATACTTTATGCTATGGTTCTAAGGATTAAAGTCAAGTACGAAGCATAATTTTTGATGATTAAAGTCTTGGCAGGTAAATTTTAGTTTTGCATTGCTTGAGGACTAGCAATAGTTCGAGTTTGCGGGTGTGATGAGTGTGTAAAAAATACTATTTTTATTACCCTTTTTACTCATATTATTGTTAGACTTAGGCTTATATTAGCTGCATAATTATTAATTCATGTATTAATTCATGTTTCTTTTCACAGTTAAGCTTGATTACATAGTTTGATGGTTTTTGTAGAAAAAGATACTGGTTTGGTACTTTATTTGCGCATGTTTGGATTTTTGTGGTAAATTGCAAATTGCCGAGACAATTCAGAAAGGACCTGCCGAACCAGTTGCCGAGGCAATCGCCGACAATTGAGGATAAGATGAAGTGGTAGCCGAAATTGATGACTGTATAAACCCAACATGGCGTGAAACAAAGATAAATCCTAAAAGAGTTGGAGTTCCATGAAAAGATCAAAAGGAGATTAAATTCCATGAAAATATGAGGAGTTTTTGGAGGATAAATAATTCAAAGAGATTTATCTCTTTAATGCTATTTAATTCCAACTTAACTTCCTCCTCAAGAAAGACTTTGACCTAGCCATCTCCTATAAATAGAAAACCTAGCCGCCTACTTCAAAGGGAGGTTCGATTGAGAGAGAAAAACCAAGGGGATGTTCGAATTCTTCTTCTTCTTCCTCTTGGTTCGATTAGATTCATTCTAGGGAGATTATTCTTTGTAAATCTTTTGAACCCAACCATGAACTAATTTAATTTGGCTTGGGTTATTGTGTTTTTGTGGTTGTGAAAACGATTGGGTTTGAACCCAACCATGTTTAGTTGCATTCATCTTTAGTAATAGCATATAGGATGCATATATATTACTTGCCATGCCTTTGACTGGATTTAATTTGCCTAAACTTAACAGATTTCTAATGATGACTTTGCCACTGCACTTAATTGATAGAACTTTAAATTTTAGGATGCGCATGGAAAACATTTAGAATCCTACAATGATGTTGAATATAATTGAACACTGTTGTGACTTGTAGATCAAAGGGGACTTAGTGAACTTAGGTTGCTTAAAAATTGGGTAAAATTAAAATTTGTGCTAGAGGTGCCTATCTGGCTCTGGTCTAAACTAAAAATTGTATTAAAAATAATTTCTTGCTAGAGGTGCCCAAAACCGGCTCTAGTTGTCACACATTAAAAATCACTTGAGGTGCCCGAAATTGGCTATGGTTGATTAATATTAAAATAAGAAATTGCTTGCTTCACTAGAGGTGCTCGAAATTGGCTGTAGTAAAATTAAATACCCCGATAATTAATTTGATAAAACCTATTGTTCACATGGACTCCTGAAAATCAACTTGTACACAACTTCACACACATGGTCACGAGCATTATAGTTCGATTCCGGGTAACTTCTATGCCATCCGAAGAATTGAAGGACAATCATACTTTATGCTATGGTTCTAAGGATTAAAGTCAAGTACGAAGCATAATTTTTGATGATTAAAGTCTTGGCAGGTAAATTTTAGTTTTGCATTGCTTGAGGACTAGCAATAGTTCGAGTTTGCGGGTGTGATGAGTGTGTAAAAAATACTATTTTTATTACCCTTTTTACTCATATTATTGTTAGACTTAGGCTTATATTAGCTGCATAATTATTCATTCATGTATTAATTCATGTTTCTTTTCACAGTTAAGCTTGATTACATAGTTTGATGGTTTTTGTAGAAAAAGATACTGGTTTGGTACTTTATTTGCGCATGTTTGGATTTTTGTGGTAAATTGCAAATTGCCGAGACAATTCAGAAAGGACCTGCCGAACCAGTTGCCGAGGCAATCGCCGACAATTGAGGATAAGATGAAGTGGTAGCCGAAATTGATGACTGTATAAACCCAACATGGCGTGAAACAAAGATAAATCCTAAAAGAGTTGGAGTTCCATGAAAAGATCAAAAGGAGATTAAATTCCATGAAAATATGAGGAGTTTTTGGAGGATAAATAATTCAAAGAGATTTATCTCTTTAATGCTATTTAATTCCAACTTAACTTCCTCCTCAAGAAAGACTTTGACCTAGCCATCTCCTATAAATAGAAAACCTAGCCGCCTACTTCAAAGGGAGGTTCGATTGAGAGAGAAAAACCAAGGGGATGTTCGAATTCTTCTTCTTCTTCCTCTTGGTTCGATTAGATTCATTCTAGGGAGATTATTCTTTGTAAATCTTTTGAACCCAACCATGAACTAATTTAATTTGGCTTGGGTTATTGTGTTTTTGTGGTTGTGAAAACGATTGGGTTTGAACCCAACCATGTTTAGTTGCATTCATCTTTAGTAATAGCATATAGGATGCATATATATTACTTGCCATGCCTTTGACTGGATTTAATTTGCCTAAACTTAACAGATTTCTAATGATGACTTTGCCACTGCACTTAATTGATAGAACTTTAAATTTTAGGATGCGCATGGAAAACATTTAGAATCCTACAATGATGTTGAATATAATTGAACACTGTTGTGACTTGTAGATCAAAGGGGACTTAGTGAACTTAGGTTGCTTAAAAATTGGGTAAAATTAAAATTTGTGCTAGAGGTGCCTATCTGGCTCTGGCCTAAACTAAAAATTGTATTAAAAATAATTTCTTGCTAGAGGTGCCCAAAACCGGCTCTAGTTGTCACACATTAAAAATCACTTGAGGTGCCCGAAATTGGCTATGGTTGATTAATATTAAAATAAGAAATTGCTTGCTTCACTAGAGGTGCTTGAAATTGGCTGTAGTAAAATTAAATACCCCGATAATTAATTTGATAAAACCTATTGTTCACATGGACTCCTGAAAATCAACTTGTACACAACTTCACACACATGGTCACGAGCATTATAGTTCGATTCCGGGTAACTTCTATGCCATCCGAAGAATTGAAGGACAATCATACTTTATGCTATGGTTCTAAGGATTAAAGTCAAGTACGAAGCATAATTTTTGATGATTAAAGTCTTGGAAGGTAAATTTTAGTTTTGCATTGCTTGAGGACTAGCAATAGTTCGAGTTTGCGGGTGTGATGAGTGTGTAAAAAATACTATTTTTATTACCCTTTTTACTCATATTATTGTTAGACTTAGGCTTATATTAGCTGCATAATTATTCATTCATGTATTAATTCATGTTTCTTTTCACAGTTAAGCTTGATTACATAGTTTGATGGTTTTTGTAGAAAAAGATACTGGTTTGGTACTTTATTTGCGCATGTTTGGATTTTTGTGGTAAATTGCAAATTGCCGAGACAATTCAGAAAGGACCTGCCGAACCAGTTGCCGAGGCAATCGCCGACAATTGAGGATAAGATGAAGTGGTAGCCGAAATTGATGACTGTATAAACCCAACATGGCGTGAAACAAAGATAAATCCTAAAAGAGTTGGAGTTCCATGAAAAGATCAAAAGGAGATTAAATTCCATGAAAATATGAGGAGTTTTTGGAGGATAAATAATTCAAAGAGATTTATCTCTTTAATGCTATTTAATTCCAACTTAACTTCCTCCTCAAGAAAGACTTTGACCTAGCCATCTCCTATAAATAGAAAACCTAGCCGCCTACTTCAAAGGGAGGTTCGATTGAGAGAGAAAAACCAAGGGGATGTTCGAATTCTTCTTCTTCTTCCTCTTGGTTCGATTAGATTCATTCTAGGGAGATTATTCTTTGTAAATCTTTTGAACCCAACCATGAACTAATTTAATTTGGCTTGGGTTATTGTGTTTTTGTGGTTGTGAAAACGATTGGGTTTGAACCCAACCATGTTTAGTTGCATTCATCTTTAGTAATAGCATATAGGATGCATATATATTACTTGCCATGCCTTTGACTGGATTTAATTTGCCTAAACTTAACAGATTTCTAATGATGACTTTGCCACTGCACTTAATTGATAGAACTTTAAATTTTAGGATGCGCATGGAAAACATTTAGAATCCTACAATGATGTTGAATATAATTGAACACTGTTGTGACTTGTAGATCAAAGGGGACTTAGTGAACTTAGGTTGCTTAAAAATTGGGTAAAATTAAAATTTGTGCTAGAGGTGCCTATCTGGCTCTGGCCTAAACTAAAAATTGTATTAAAAATAATTTCTTGCTAGAGGTGCCCAAAACCGGCTCTAGTTGTCACACATTAAAAATCACTTGAGGTGCCCGAAATTGGCTATGGTTGATTAATATTAAAATAAGAAATTGCTTGCTTCACTAGAGGTGCTCGAAATTGGCTGTAGTAAAATTAAATACCCCGATAATTAATTTGATAAAACCTATTGTTCACATGGACTCCTGAAAATCAACTTGTACACAACTTCACACACATGGTCACGAGCATTATAGTTCGATTCCGGGTAACTTCTATGCCATCCGAAGAATTGAAGGACAATCATACTTTATGCTATGGTTCTAAGGATTAAAGTCAAGTACGAAGCATAATTTTTGATGATTAAAGTCTTGGCAGGTAAATTTTAGTTTTGCATTGCTTGAGGACTAGCAATAGTTCGAGTTTGCGGGTGTGATGAGTGTGTAAAAAATACTATTTTTATTACCCTTTTTACTCATATTATTGTTAGACTTAGGCTTATATTAGCTGCATAATTATTCATTCATGTATTAATTCATGTTTCTTTTCACAGTTAAGCTTGATTACATAGTTTGATGGTTTTTGTAGAAAAAGATACTGGTTTGGTACTTTATTTGCGCATGTTTGGATTTTTGTGGTAAATTGCAAATTGCCGAGACAATTCAGAAAGGACCTGCCGAACCAGTTGCCGAGGCAATCGCCGACAATTGAGGATAAGATGAAGTGGTAGCCGAAATTGATGACTGTATAAACCCAACATGGCGTGAAACAAAGATAAATCCTAAAAGAGTTGGAGTTCCATGAAAAGATCAAAAGGAGATTAAATTCCATGAAAATATGAGGAGTTTTTGGAGGATAAATAATTCAAAGAGATTTATCTCTTTAATGCTATTTAATTCCAACTTAACTTCCTCCTCAAGAAAGACTTTGACCTAGCCATCTCCTATAAATAGAAAACCTAGCCGCCTACTTCAAAGGGAGGTTCGATTGAGAGAGAAAAACCAAGGGGATGTTCGAATTCTTCTTCTTCTTCCTCTTGGTTCGATTAGATTCATTCTAGGGAGATTATTCTTTGTAAATCTTTTGAACCCAACCATGAACTAATTTAATTTGGCTTGGGTTATTGTGTTTTTGTGGTTGTGAAAACGATTGGGTTTGAACCCAACCATGTTTAGTTGCATTCATCTTTAGTAATAGCATATAGGATGCATATATATTACTTGCCATGCCTTTGACTGGATTTAATTTGCCTAAACTTAACAGATTTCTAATGATGACTTTGACACTGCACTTAATTGATAGAACTTTAAATTTTAGGATGCGCATGGAAAACATTTAGAATCCTACAATGATGTTGAATATAATTGAACACTGTTGTGACTTGTAGATCAAAGGGGACTTAGTGAACTTAGGTTGCTTAAAAATTGGGTAAAATTAAAATTTGTGCTAGAGGTGCCTATCTGGCTCTGGCCTAAACTAAAAATTGTATTAAAAATAATTTCTTGCTAGAGGTGCCCAAAACCGGCTCTAGTTGTCACACATTAAAAATCACTTGAGGTGCCCGAAATTGGCTATGGTTGATTAATATTAAAATAAGAAATTGCTTGCTTCACTAGAGGTGCTTGAAATTGGCTGTAGTAAAATTAAATACCCCGATAATTAATTTGATAAAACCTATTGTTCACATGGACTCCTGAAAATCAACTTGTACACAACTTCACACACATGGTCACGAGCATTATAGTTCGATTCCGGGTAACTTCTATGCCATCCGAAGAATTGAAGGACAATCATACTTTATGCTATGGTTCTAAGGATTAAAGTCAAGTACGAAGCATAATTTTTGATGATTAAAGTCTTGGCAGGTAAATTTTAGTTTTGCATTGCTTGAGGACTAGCAATAGTTCGAGTTTGCGGGTGTGATGAGTGTGTAAAAAATACTATTTTTATTACCCTTTTTACTCATATTATTGTTAGACTTAGGCTTATATTAGCTGCATAATTATTCATTCATGTATTAATTCATGTTTCTTTTCACAGTTAAGCTTGATTACATAGTTTGATGGTTTTTGTAGAAAAAGATACTGGTTTGGTACTTTATTTGCGCATGTTTGGATTTTTGTGGTAAATTGCAAATTGCCGAGACAATTCAGAAAGGACCTGCCGAACCAGTTGCCGAGGCAATCGCCGACAATTGAGGATAAGATGAAGTGGTAGCCGAAATTGATGACTGTATAAACCCAACATGGCGTGAAACAAAGATAAATCCTAAAAGAGTTGGAGTTCCATGAAAAGATCAAAAGGAGATTAAATTCCATGAAAATATGAGGAGTTTTTGGAGGATAAATAAATCAAAGAGATTTATCTCTTTAATGCTATTTAATTCCAACTTAACTTCTTCCTCAAGAAAGACTTTGACCTAGCCATCTCCTATAAATAGAAAACCTAGCCGCCTACTTCAAAGGGAGGTTCGATTGAGAGAGAAAAACCAAGGGGATGTTCGAATTCTTCTTCTTCTTCATCTTGGTTCGATTAGATTCATTCTAGGGAGATTATTCTTTGTAAATCTTTTGAACCCAACCATGAACTAATTTAATTTGGCTTGGGTTATTGTGTTTTTGTGGTTGTGAAAACGATTGGGTTTGAACCCAACCATGTTTAGTTGCATTCATCTTTAGTAATAGCATATAGGATGCATATATATTACTTGCCATGCCTTTGACTGGATTTAATTTGCCTAAACTTAACAGATTTCTAATGATGACTTTGCCACTGCACTTAATTGATAGAACTTTAAATTTTAGGATGCGCATGGAAAACATTTAGAATCCTACAATGATGTTGAATATAATTGAACACTGTTGTGACTTGTAGATCAAAGGGGACTTAGTGAACTTAGGTTGCTTAAAAATTGGGTAAAATTAAAATTTGTGCTAGAGGTGCCTATCTGGCTCTGGCCTAAACTAAAAATTGTATTAAAAATAATTTCTTGCTAGAGGTGCCCAAAACCGGCTCTAGTTGTCACACATTAAAAATCACTTGATGTGCCCGAAATTGGCTATGGTTGATTAATATTAAAATAAGAAATTGCTTGCTTCACTAGAGGTGCTCGAAATTGGCTGTAGTAAAATTAAATACCCCGATAATTAATTTGATAAAACCTATTGTTCACATGGACTCCTGAAAATCAACTTGTACACAACTTCACACACATGGTCACGAGCATTATAGTTCGATTCCGGGTAACTTCTATGCCATCCGAAGAATTGAAGGACAATCATACTTTATGCTATGGTTCTAAGGATTAAAGTCAAGTACGAAGCATAATTTTTGATGATTAAAGTCTTGGCAGGTAAATTTTAGTTTTGCATTGCTTGAGGACTAGCAATAGTTCGAGTTTGCGGGTGTGATGAGTGTGTAAAAAATACTATTTTTATTACCCTTTTTACTCATATTATTGTTAGACTTAGGCTTATATTAGCTGCATAATTATTAATTCATGTATTAATTCATGTTTCTTTTCACAGTTAAGCTTGATTACATAGTTTGATGGTTTTTGTAGAAAAAGATACTGGTTTGGTACTTTATTTGCGCATGTTTGGATTTTTGTGGTAAATTGCAAATTGCCGAGACAATTCAGAAAGGACCTGCCGAACCAGTTGCCGAGGCAATCGCCGACAATTGAGGATAAGATGAAGTGGTAGCCGAAATTGATGACTGTATAAACCCAACATGGCGTGAAACAAAGATAAATCCTAAAAGAGTTGGAGTTCCATGAAAAGATCAAAAGGAGATTAAATTCCATGAAAATATGAGGAGTTTTTGGAGGATAAATAATTCAAAGAGATTTATCTCTTTAATGCTATTTAATTCCAACTTAACTTCCTCCTCAAGAAAGACTTTGACCTAGCCATCTCCTATAAATAGAAAACCTAGCCGCCTACTTCAAAGGGAGGTTCGATTGAGAGAGAAAAACCAAGGGGATGTTCGAATTCTTCTTCTTCTTCCTCTTGGTTCGATTAGATTCATTCTAGGGAGATTATTCTTTGTAAATCTTTTGAACCCAACCATGAACTAATTTAATTTGGCTTGGGTTATTGTGTTTTTGTGGTTGTGAAAACGATTGGGTTTGAACCCAACCATGTTTAGTTGCATTCATCTTTAGTAATAGCATATAGGATGCATATATATTACTTGCCATGCCTTTGACTGGATTTAATTTGCCTAAACTTAACAGATTTCTAATGATGACTTTGCCACTGCACTTAATTGATAGAACTTTAAATTTTAGGATGCGCATGGAAAACATTTAGAATCCTACAATGATGTTGAATATAATTGAACACTGTTGTGACTTGTAGATCAAAGGGGACTTAGTGAACTTAGGTTGCTTAAAAATTGGGTAAAATTAAAATTTGTGCTAGAGGTGCCTATCTGGCTCTGGTCTAAACTAAAAATTGTATTAAAAATAATTTCTTGCTAGAGGTGCCCAAAACCGGCTCTAGTTGTCACACATTAAAAATCACTTGAGGTGCCCGAAATTGGCTATGGTTGATTAATATTAAAATAAGAAATTGCTTGCTTCACTAGAGGTGCTCGAAATTGGCTGTAGTAAAATTAAATACCCCGATAATTAATTTGATAAAACCTATTGTTCACATGGACTCCTGAAAATCAACTTGTACATAACTTCACACACATGGTCACGAGCATTATAGTTCGATTCCGGGTAACTTCTATGCCATCCGAAGAATTGAAGGACAATCATACTTTATGCTATGGTTCTAAGGATTAAAGTCAAGTACGAAGCATAATTTTTGATGATTAAAGTCTTGGCAGGTAAATTTTAGTTTTGCATTGCTTGAGGACTAGCAATAGTTCGAGTTTGCGGGTGTGATGAGTGTGTAAAAAATACTATTTTTATTACCCTTTTTACTCATATTATTGTTAGACTTAGGCTTATATTAGCTGCATAATTATTCATTCATGTATTAATTCATGTTTCTTTTCACAGTTAAGCTTGATTACATAGTTTGATGGTTTTTGTAGAAAAAGATACTGGTTTGGTACTTTATTTGCGCATGTTTGGATTTTTGTGGTAAATTGCAAATTGCCGAGACAATTCAGAAAGGACCTGCCGAACCAGTTGCCGAGGCAATCGCCGACAATTGAGGATAAGATGAAGTGGTAGCCGAAATTGATGACTGTATAAACCCAACATGGCGTGAAACAAAGATAAATCCTAAAAGAGTTGGAGTTCCATGAAAAGATCAAAAGGAGATTAAATTCCATGAAAATATGAGGAGTTTTTGGAGGATAAATAATTCAAAGAGATTTATCTCTTTAATGCTATTTAATTCCAACTTAACTTCCTCCTCAAGAAAGACTTTGACCTAGCCATCTCCTATAAATAGAAAACCTAGCCGCCTACTTCAAAGGGAGGTTCGATTGAGAGAGAAAAACCAAGGGGATGTTCGAATTCTTCTTCTTCTTCCTCTTGGTTCGATTAGATTCATTCTAGGGAGATTATTCTTTGTAAATCTTTTGAACCCAACCATGAACTAATTTAATTTGGCTTGGGTTATTGTGTTTTTGTGGTTGTGAAAACGATTGGGTTTGAACCCAACCATGTTTAGTTGCATTCATCTTTAGTAATAGCATATAGGATGCATATATATTACTTGCCATGCCTTTGACTGGATTTAATTTGCCTAAACTTAACAGATTTCTAATGATGACTTTGCCACTGCACTTAATTGATAGAACTTTAAATTTTAGGATGCGCATGGAAAACATTTAGAATCCTACAATGATGTTGAATATAATTGAACACTGTTGTGACTTGTAGATCAAAGGGGACTTAGTGAACTTAGGTTGCTTAAAAATTGGGTAAAATTAAAATTTGTGCTAGAGGTGCCTATCTGGCTCTGGCCTAAACTAAAAATTGTATTAAAAATAATTTCTTGCTAGAGGTGCCCAAAACCGGCTCTAGTTGTCACACATTAAAAATCACTTGAGGTGCCCGAAATTGGCTATGGTTGATTAATATTAAAATAAGAAATTGCTTGCTTCACTAGAGGTGCTTGAAATTGGCTGTAGTAAAATTAAATACCCCGATAATTAATTTGATAAAACCTATTGTTCACATGGACTCCTGAAAATCAACTTGTACACAACTTCACACACATGGTCACGAGCATTATAGTTCGATTCCGGGTAACTTCTATGCCATCCGAAGAATTGAAGGACAATCATACTTTATGCTATGGTTCTAAGGATTAAAGTCAAGTACGAAGCATAATTTTTGATGATTAAAGTCTTGGCAGGTAAATTTTAGTTTTGCATTGCTTGAGGACTAGCAATAGTTCGAGTTTGCGGGTGTGATGAGTGTGTAAAAAATACTATTTTTATTACCCTTTTTACTCATATTATTGTTAGACTTAGGCTTATATTAGCTGCATAATTATTCATTCATGTATTAATTCATGTTTCTTTTCACAGTTAAGCTTGATTACATAGTTTGATGGTTTTTGTAGAAAAAGATACTGGTTTGGTACTTTATTTGCGCATGTTTGGATTTTTGTGGTAAATTGCAAATTGCCGAGACAATTCAGAAAGGACCTGCCGAACCAGTTGCCGAGGCAATCGCCGACAATTGAGGATAAGATGAAGTGGTAGCCGAAATTGATGACTGTATAAACCCAACATGGCGTGAAACAAAGATAAATCCTAAAAGAGTTGGAGTTCCATGAAAAGATCAAAAGGAGATTAAATTCCATGAAAATATGAGGAGTTTTTGGAGGATAAATAATTCAAAGAGATTTATCTCTTTAATGCTATTTAATTCCAACTTAACTTCCTCCTCAAGAAAGACTTTGACCTAGCCATCTCCTATAAATAGAAAACCTAGCCGCCTACTTCAAAGGGAGGTTCGATTGAGAGAGAAAAACCAAGGGGATGTTCGAATTCTTCTTCTTCTTCCTCTTGGTTCGATTAGATTCATTCTAGGGAGATTATTCTTTGTAAATCTTTTGAACCCAACCATGAACTAATTTAATTTGGCTTGGGTTATTGTGTTTTTGTGGTTGTGAAAACGATTGGGTTTGAACCCAACCATGTTTAGTTGCATTCATCTTTAGTAATAGCATATAGGATGCATATATATTACTTGCCATGCCTTTGACTGGATTTAATTTGCCTAAACTTAACAGATTTCTAATGATGACTTTGCCACTGCACTTAATTGATAGAACTTTAAATTTTAGGATGCGCATGGAAAACATTTAGAATCCTACAATGATGTTGAATATAATTGAACACTGTTGTGACTTGTAGATCAAAGGGGACTTAGTGAACTTAGGTTGCTTAAAAATTGGGTAAAATTAAAATTTGTGCTAGAGGTGCCTATCTGGCTCTGGCCTAAACTAAAAATTGTATTAAAAATAATTTCTTGCTAGAGGTGCCCAAAACCGGCTCTAGTTGTCACACATTAAAAATCACTTGAGGTGCCCGAAATTGGCTATGGTTGATTAATATTAAAATAAGAAATTGCTTGCTTCACTAGAGGTGCTCGAAATTGGCTGTAGTAAAATTAAATACCCCGATAATTAATTTGATAAAACCTATTGTTCACATGGACTCCTGAAAATCAACTTGTACACAACTTCACACACATGGTCACGAGCATTATAGTTCGATTCCGGGTAACTTCTATGCCATCCGAAGAATTGAAGGACAATCATACTTTATGCTATGGTTCTAAGGATTAAAGTCAAGTACGAAGCATAATTTTTGATGATTAAAGTCTTGGCAGGTAAATTTTAGTTTTGCATTGCTTGAGGACTAGCAATAGTTCGAGTTTGCGGGTGTGATGAGTGTGTAAAAAATACTATTTTTATTACCCTTTTTACTCATATTATTGTTAGACTTAGGCTTATATTAATTGCATAATTATTCATTCATGTATTAATTCATGTTTCTTTTCACAGTTAAGCTTGATTACATAGTTTGATGGTTTTTGTAGAAAAAGATACTAGTTTGGTACTTTATTTGCGCATGTTTGGATTTTTGTGGTAAATTGCAAATTGCCGAGACAATTCAGAAAGGACCTGCCGAACCAGTTGCCGAGGCAATCGCCGACAATTGAGGATAAGATGAAGTGGTAGCCGAAATTGATGACTGTATAAACCCAACATGGCGTGAAACAAAGATAAATCCTAAAAGAGTTGGAGTTCCATGAAAAGATCAAAAGGAGATTAAATTCCATGAAAATATGAGGAGTTTTTGGAGGATAAATAATTCAAAGAGATTTATCTCTTTAATGCTATTTAATTCCAACTTAACTTCCTCCTCAAGAAAGACTTTGACCTAGCCATCTCCTATAAATAGAAAACCTAGCCGCCTACTTCAAAGGGAGGTTTGATTGAGAGAGAAAAACCAAGGGGATGTTCGAATTCTTCTTCTTCTTCCTCTTGGTTCGATTAGATTCATTCTAGGGAGATTATTCTTTGTAAATCTTTTGAACCCAACCATGAACTAATTTAATTTGGCTTGGGTTATTGTGTTTTTGTGGTTGTGAAAACGATTGGGTTTGTTTAGGTATTTGAGTTTGCAATTTTAATTCAAGGTTTGTTCATTATTGGTTCTTAATTTTGTTTGCGAGTGAATTGGGAGAGGATCTCATGAATTTATCCATTTATCTAATATCAGGAGAGTTAGATTCAAGAAACTAATGAGCCTGGTTCTACCCTATCTTATAATAACTTGCGACGTGTACACTTGGCAATTAAATATTTGATCGCTAAAAAAGATACCAAACCTCGTTTAATTCGTTGGATTTTACTTTTACAAGAGTTTGACATTGAAATTAAGGACATGAATGGGACAGAGAATCAAGTTGCCGATCACTTGTCACGCTTAGAACACAACAAAGAGGAGGACGCAAATAAGGAGATATGCGGTGCATTCCCGGATGAGCAAATGTTAGTTGCCTCGACAACTCCAAGTGTGCATGTCTCGGCAAGTCTTGATACCTCGACAACTCCAATTGCGCATGCCTCGACAATATCGTGGTATGCAAATTTAGTTATTTTCCTCGTTAGTGGTATTTTACCTTATGGCCTTACTCACCAAGGAAAGAAGCGGTTCTGGCATGATGCTAAGCATTATTATTGGGACAAGCCTCTTTTGTTTAAACAATGTGCACTTCAGGTTATACAACGATGCGTTCTCGAGCAAGAACAACAAAACATGCTCATGCAATGCCATGATTCACAATATTGAAGCCATTTTGGAGGCACTCGCATCGCGACCAAAATTTTACAATCCGGTTTGTATTAGCCCACACTCTACAAAGATGCCCAAGAATTTTACAAACAATGTGATCATTGTCAACGAACGAGGAATATCTCTAGGCGACACGAGATGCCACTGCAGAACATCCTTGAAGTGGAGTTGTTCGATGTGTGGGGGATTGATTTCATGGGACCTTTACCTTCTTCATGTGGAAACCTCTACATTTTACTTGCCGTCGACTATGTGTCTAAATGGGTCAAAACAATTGCAACTCCCAAGAACGACTCAAAAATCGTGTAGAGATTTCTACAAAAAAATATATTCACACGGTTCGGAACGCCGAGGGAAATCATCAGTGATGAAGGAAAACACTTTGACAAAAAAAACTCATTGCCATGATGTTGCAACGCTTTGGCGTGACACACAAAGTTTCTACGGCATATCACCCACAAAAAAATGGGCAAGCTAAAATTTCCAACCGGGAGCTAATGGGTATTCTCAAAAAAGTGGTAAATCCCTCTAGGAAGGATTGGTCATTGAGACTCGATGATGCACTTTGGGTATACCGCACTGCATTCAAAACACCTCTAGGTATGTCTCCCTTCCAACTTGTCTATGGAAAGACTTGCCATTTATCGATGGAGATCGAGCACAAGGCTTTTTGGGCAATAAAAGCTGTGAACATGGATTGAGAGAGTGCTGGACAAAAGCGTTTGCTTGACCTTAATGAGATAAAAGAATTTTGTGCCTTAGCTTACGACAATGCAAGAATTTACAATGAGAAAACGAAGCATTGGCATGACAAGAAGCTATTGCCGCAACAATTCTTGCTCGGGCAATTAGTACTCCTCTTCAATTCTCGGCTGAAACTCTTCCCAGGAAAATTGAGATCAATATGGTCTGGACCATTCGAGGTGGTAAAGCCATTCTCCCATGGTGCTGTGATAATCAAGTCCACCACTGATGGACATGAATTAAAGTTAGCGAACAAAGATTAAAGCCCTATATACTGGCATCCATGTGGAGCGCAACAAAGAAGTGGTCACTTTAGGAGATGCATGATCATGCTCTCATTCCGTATTTTTATTTTTTTGTTTTAATTTTGAACTTAATTTTGGTTTTATTTCTAGTTATTTTAGGATAGTTTTAATTATTGTTGGTTGTTTTCTTTTTAGGCTCTAGTAGTTTTCTTTGTTTTTCCACATCAAGACTTACAACTACCATGCTAAGAAAATCCATTGCACCGACCAATGCCTAGGCAAGTGAACCTGCCTCTGCAAACATAGATCAAATAGAGGAAATGTTCTGCCCTTAACACACCAATGCTATTCACGCGGTACCAGTCACTCGCATCCAACCACCGTGAACCGAACAAAGAATCAAGTAAACGACCCGAAAGAAACTCATCTTACATGGTGACAAACCTTTCCAACTAACTCATTTGCATTTTATTTCATTTTTAATTTTAGTACTTGCATGCATTGAGGACAATTCTTCTCTCGAGTTTGGGGGGTGCTTGTTTCTAGTTAGCTTAATGTTTAGTTTCATTAATCTTTAGTAATCGCATATAGGATACATATGTTACTTGCCATGCCTTTGATTGGATTTAATTACTTAAAACTTGTTGAATATTCAATGATGAATTTATGGCACTGCACTTAATTGAAAGAACCTTTAAATTTTAGGATTGCATGAAAAGAACTTAGAATTTTACTATGATGCTGAAATTTTTTACACGGTTGTGACTTGTTGATTGATAGAAACTTAGTGAACTTAGGTTGCTTAAATTTGGGTAAATAAAAATTGAAAATTGAAAATTAAAAGTTAATTTCTTGCTAGAGGTGCCCGAAACCGGCTCTAGTAGTTAATGCACATTAAAGAATCGCTAGAGGTGCCCAAAACTGGCTCTAGTGAAAACAAAATAAATACCCCAGTAATTAAATTGTTAAAAACCTATTGTTCACATAGAGTCTTTAAAATCAACTTGCACACAACTACACATACACATTGTCACGAGCCTTATAGTTTGATTCCGAGAATTTTTTGTGCTATCCGAAAAATTAAAAGGTTATCATACTTTGTGGCACGGTTCTGAGGTTTGAATTCACGTTTGAAGCATGTCTTTGATGATTAAAGTCTTGACAGATAATTGTTAGTTTGCATTGCTTGAGGATAAGCATTAGTTCAAGTTTGGGGGTGTGTTAAGTGTACAAAAGTTCTATTTTTATGACCCTTTTTACTCATATTATTGTTAGACTTAGGCTCATGTTAGTTGCATTTTTAGTCATTCATGCATATTTGCATTGTTTCCTTCATGGTTATGCTTGAGTTCATGTTTTGATTAGTTTTGGTGGAAAAGAGGTACTGTTGGGCTGTTTTGTGTGTGTGCAGGTATTTCCCGGGCAAGCTAGATGATGCCGAGGCAACTAAGAATGAGGTGAAGTGGTAGCCAAATTGATGACTGGATAAATCTGACTTGATCGAGATAGTTGACGTGGTGAAAAGGAGTCGGAATTCCATGAAGAGGTCGAAAGAAGATTAAATTCCAAGAAGATTTTGAGGAATAAAAATATAATAAAAGAGATTGATCTCTTTTAATATATTTAATTCCAACTTAACTTCCCCATCGAGAAAGACTTTGACCTAGTCGTCTCCTATATAAAGAACCCCTAGCCGCCAACTCTAATAGGGATGATAGGGAGAGAGAATTCTAGAGAGAGAGAGAGCTCGACATCTTCATATTCTTCCTTTGTTTTTATTAGATTCATGTTAGGGAAATTTTATCTTGTTTATCTTTTATTCCCGACCATGAACTAAACTTTTCTTGGCTCGAGTTATTGTGTTTTTGTGGTTGTGAGAACGATTGAATTTTGTTTAGGTAATTGAGTTTGCAATTTTAATTCAAGGTTTGCTCATTCTTGGTTCTTAATTTTGTTTATGAGTGAATTGGGAGAGGATATTGTGAATTCATTTATTTATCTAATATCGGGAGAGTTAGATTCAAGAAACGAATAAACATGGTCATTATTCAAATAATCGACGGTGAAGACTAATTCGACTTAGGGATAAGTTGCGAATTTCAACGGCTAAAAGGAACGCAAGATCGATTGTTGTCCACCCTTGGTTCACGTATGGGATGTATTATCAAGGCTTGCACAATTAACTAGTGTTTCAAATTAGGGATAAGGATAAACCATTGAAGAACGCTTTGCCGAACCTTGAAGGCTATTGCCCAGTTGCCGGGGCAATCACTTCATAAGTTTCCCAGGCATTCGCTATGCCAGTTGCCCAGGCAATTGCTATACTAGTTGCCCAAGCAATCCGATAGTTACCAGTTGCCGAGGCAATTGAGTTGCTCTTGCACTCAATTACCAAGACGATCCATTCAATTATCATACCACGACTCACGATAATCCGACCTATTCTCTCTTACTTGATTACATCTTTTTTTTTATTTTATTGCTATTTTATTTTACTTGTTAGTTAGAACTCCTACAATTACCAATTTGTGTTTTTATTTTACAATGTGAGAAGTTAAATTCCTGAAGTAGCACCAATACATTTGGAGACGATATCTTTCTATACTATAACTTGCGACGTGTACACTTGCACCAATTGCGAAACACTTAATACGCGCAACAAGTTAATAAAATTACCTAGGCAACGATATTTCGCGAACAACTTAATACTATAACTTGATTCTCTGTTCCTTTCCTGTCCTTTTTTGGAGTTGCGACGTGTAATCTATCAAATGTCAATTTTTCCAAGTCATTGGCAATGGTATTTCCTGACCGCATAAATGAATTTCCCAATTATGCTGTTAAAGTTCCTATATCATATGAGACTCAATAAAGGCACGCCTCCCTGTTGATTAGATCTATGATTTAGTAACCAAACTGCATTCAAACTATCTAGCACAACAATGATGCGTCGACAACCAATATCCCAAGCCCCAATCAAACCAGTATACACTTCCCATAATTTTGTATCTAAAACCGAGCATACTTCTATAACTTTTGAGAACCCTTCCTCCAGTGGCCATTATGATCATAGATTGCATGTCCACCTGATGCGTGCTCATATGAATCTTGTCTGGCTCTATCTGTATACAGTATGAACCAGCCCGCAGCAGGGGTACACCACATAGTACGACATGCCTCTGATGTAGCATGTGGGCTGCGGCGACGTATTAGAATCGTAAAAGTTTCTAATTGGTTGGATTCAACTTAATCTAATTACAACAATACCCTTTATATATGTATTGGAATGTTGTTATGACGTTGGGCATTGTATTGGTTGAAGTAGAAGACTTTCATAATGTAACGAGTTCTTAGGATTGCATTCTGGTTGAATCCTGGCATGCCATTGTTGTTATGCCGTTGGGCATTGTATTGGTCACCGCTTTTATTCTCCCAAGAAAAGTTGGGATGATGCTTCCAACATGTATTATAAGTATCGGAATGTGGGTTAAAGTTTTGATTAAAATTACCAACAAAATTTACCGATTCAGGGTTGGCATGACAATCATCCACATGATGATCCTCTCCACATATCGTGCAAAATGGTTCCAATGCCTTTACCTCTTTGGATTCATTACTCTTTTGTAAAGTTTTCGCAATGCTCGTGAGATTGGAAATCTGGGCACTGATGGATGTTAATTCATCAAGATCCAATTTTCTGACTGTTTTTGTGCATGTCCCTAGTCTGGCAGTGGGATATTCAAAACCGTTGGCAGCAACCCTCTCAATGATTTCATATGCCTCCGTGTATTTCTTGTCTAGCAATGAACTGTTTTCCGAAGCATCTACAATGGTCCTGGCATGAGTATTGAGTCTGATGTAAAATATCTCCATTTGGGTCCAAGTAGATAATCCATGCACGAGAAATCTTCTTAAAAGGTCTTTGAATCGCTCCCAAGTATCATAGAAAGTCTCATCATCAGCTTGCCTAAAGGTAACGATTTCACTTCGCAGCTTGGCATTAAGTCTAGGTGACTAGAATCTCAGGAGAAACTTCTGGCATAACTCTGCCCATGAAGTGATTGAACCTGGTGGCAAGGAATTTAGCCACAATTTGCCTTACCTCGCAAGGATAATGAAAAGAGCTTTAGATTTATTGTCTCTTCAGTCACACCAGGCTCGTAGACTAGTTGGCAAACCTCCAAAATTTGCTTCAAATGTGTTGCGCGTATTCAGTGTCGCAATTTTAGTGCAAGTATACACGTTGCCAAGTTACAGTATAAAATATATCGTCTCCACAAGGATTGGGCTACTTCCAGAGATTATCGTCTCGCACTGTAGAAAAATAAAAACACAAGTAATGGTTTCATAGAGAAAACAACTAAAATAAAGAAAACATGTAAATTAAGAGATTGAGTAAATATGATTGTAGAGTAGGCCGGATTATGTTGCATCGTAGTGTGGAATTTGATTGAAATTGTCTCGGTTTTTAATGTAAACGTCAACTTGATTGCCTCGGCAATGTGCAAAAGAATTGCATGGACAATGGGCAAAACTATCGTCGCGACAAATAACACGGCTATTGCCCGAGAAATTGAGTGACAACTTCCAAGGTTCGGCAAAGCGTTCTTCAATGGTTCCTTCTTATCCTTAAGTCGAAACTCTATTGATGTAAAGGCCTTGAAAATACCTCCCAATGTGAACTAAGGGTGAACACCAACCAATCTTACGCTTCACTTAGCCGTTAAAACTCGTACTTATCCCTAAGTCGAATTAGTCTTCACCGATTGGGATAAAGACCATGCTTACTCGTTATGTGAGTCTAACTCTCCCGATATTAGACAAATAGATGCAATCACAATATCCTCTCTCAATTCAATTGCAAGAAAAAGTAAACACCAAGAATAAGCAAACCTTGAACTTAATTTTATTAACAAAAACCTAAACAAATTACAATCGTCTTCTCACAACTATTGAACAAAATAACCCTACCCTAAAAGAAGATTTAGTTCATAATGGCGATAAGAAGCACTCTAAATTCTCTACTGAATCTCTCAATCTCCCCTCTTTGTGGCGGCTAGGCCTTGACTTTTATAGAGCATGGCCTTGTCGAATTCTTCTTGGAATATGAGGATAAGTTGGAGTTGAACATAACTTAATAAAAGAAATAAATCTCTTTTAATTTATTATTTTATTCCTCCTTATCGATTTCTTGTCCTTGACCTTCTGTTAACTTTTTCATGATCTTCCTAAGCTCCAATCTTCATGAAAAGTATCTCTAAAAATTCAATGTTTTATGCTCTTCAAGTTGTCTACCACTTTGCATATTTTCTCCCTTGTCGACAAAGGTGTTCCCTTATTTATTCCTTTGTTCTATGCCGTTCCGGCAATGCACAACTCCTTAAGCATTTCTTTATAGTCGTCCGTCGTGATTTTGTCGATATACTCCTTGTATTCATCTTTGGTCACATGAATGAAGTAGTAACGATTGATGGAATCGACATCCACTGGTATGGCTTGGCCTCGAACATGCACGTATAGGTTTTTGGGATTTGGAGAGTGGCAAAGGATTTGCCATTTTTGATGCTCGAACATTCCCTTACCCAAGTTACATTGGCCGACTTCGGTTGGTGGCAAAGGATTTGCCATTTTTGATGCTCGATTTTGTTGAAGATGAAAGGCTCCAATCTGAAAGTAGTGTGTGATGATAAGTATTGTAAACCTTGCTTTTCCCATACTTGCCAGCCGACAAATTTGGCGAGGTATCTCCGTTCTACCTCCTGCAGGGCGAACCGTTTGAAGGCCGGTTCCTAGGTTTCTTGAGAGTGCTCTCCACTTCCTAGCTTCAAGGCCATGGTTGAGTGGTTTGTTGGTTGTGAGAAGTCGGGAACTAGAGAGAAAGTAAAAAGAGAAAAACTTTTGAGTTCAAGGATGAAGAAGAGAATGGGTGTGATGGTTGAGTGTTTAGAGGGGGGTTTAAATAAATGGAGGGGTAATAATTATTTGGCATCAAATTTTGAATGCCAAAGGTTTTGTAACCCCCTTAGCTCGACCTAGACGGTTGACCCGAACTACGAAGATTACACGGGGAAAACCAAAGTCAACCCGAAAGTCAAGCTTGATTAACGACCCTCTTTTTTCTTTTTAATCTTGTCTAGATGCATATTAACCCTAGGCGTAGCCTTGAGAAAAAACATACTTGAAAAGCACAGCAATCGGAAAACGTTAAGGGACTCAATTGCACAAATTACAACATTTAGGGACCAAAATGTAAATTCTGGAAATTAAGAGGACTTAAATGATTTTTAAGTTACCAATATGAAATTAATCATGTTATATGCTTCCCTGTCAAATTTCACTTTAAACGGACCTCTCAAACTCAAGCAATTGTATATACAAAAATCAGGACTAAAACGTAAAGCTTGCAAACCTTAAACCATTCAAATCAGTGCCCAACGGTCACCTGTTTCCGAACGGGGGTTGACCGTTCTGAAATGCGGGTTCGTTTCGAGACCTGTTTCGAAACAGGGCTTGACAGTGGCAAATCCGTTTTGAAACGCCCTCTACCCGTTTCGATACACGAAGGCCATTACAGGCCTCCGTTTCAAAACGGTAGTGCCCGTTCCGATACGGACTGCCCAGAAAGTGCAGATTTTGCTAGTTTAACATACAAATAACCACTCAAACACATCCCCATGACCTCCTAATCATGCCAACAAGTCATCATGCATGCAAGGAACATATTTGCATCATCAAAACACATTCATGGCATCAATTAGGAAAAACCACAAATCTATAGGCATGCATCCTACTATTGAAAACCATCCAAGCATCAAATCACCAAAGAAAACACCAAAATGGCCATTTACAATCCCAAAACATCATAGGCATCATGCCAAACTCAGGGAGTCCAAAACATCTCCCAAAAACACAACCTAGGTTCCCATTGCCAAATACCAAAAGCTAATAATGTTGTAAAAATAGTCACCATACATGAGCTTAGCCTTCCCTTGGATTCTTAGCCTCCTTGCTGCCCTTAAAGCACTTCAATTCTCTGTATTATTGGTTCAAGAAAGAGAGCGTAAGCACAAATGCTTAGTGAGGCATGCTCTAAAGAAACAACACAACAATGCACTTCATAAAACACCTTTCAAAGGCCTTTAAAATCATAAACATCATTTCTCATGCAACAATGCATACACAACAAGCATCTCATGCTTCATTTACATTAACATGTCATATTGGCTTCCAAGTGATACCATAACCATTTCCAACATAAAACACAATCGGATACACGGATTACAAGCGTTGTCCCATACGCTTCATACACACTACCGAACACAAGGTGGAGTTTACCGGTACAATCACAACCCCTCAACACCCGTGATAGAGTTTAACGGTACAATTACAACCCCTCCACATCACTCATCGGTAGTTGTATAACATTATTAACGAGAACACGTGACACACAACACAAGATCCTCACATGGCATTTTAACCACCATTATGATCTTAGACATTTCGTTAGTGTTCTTGGATGGAGTTTTCGGTACCATTACAACCCCTCAACATCCAAGGCGACTTTATTCACGGTGCACCCAATCCTATAGCCGGCTAACTATATCCGATTCAAGTACTTTAAAACCAAACATCACTTGCCAATATACATCATTTATCATCAACATTCCACTGTTTTAAAGCATTAATCAAAGTCATTAAACCATCATGCATCACTATACATTAAACCACATTTATCAATATCAAACCAAGGATCTCTTACCTTGAGCATCCTTCAACACATGGCTTTCAAAACCAGCATTAATCATGCTAAAACATGCTTTCAAAACAGAGTTTAAACATGCAAAATAAACACATTGCATCCAACCATCTCATGGTTCATCAAAGAGAGAGTTTCTCCGAAAACATCCAAAATACTTTAAAAAGACATCTCAAAACAGAGCCCAAACATTCATTACAAATTTCTTCAAGATTTAATCCAAATCTTGAGTTTTAAGCCAAAATCAAGATCACATCATCAAAACCTTTTATAAAACTTAATTTAAGGATTGAGAACTTGGGAATTTCAATAAAGAACTGAATATTTAGAGGAGAAGAACATCCTTACCTCTAAATGTAGATTTCTCCTTGTTTAGAGCCAAAATCCTTGAAAATCCAATAAGCAAATGAAGAGAATTTGATGTAGAAAAGCTTAGGAATCAATTGATGATTGAATCCTCATCATTTAGAGTGAAAATCAAAAGTAAAGCTGATGTGGAAATGTGTTTGGCTGAGGGAATTTTGAGAGAAAATGAAATGGGAAAATTTTAGCAAAAGTTAGTTATGAAACTAAAATATGGTTTTCCCTCTTTTCTTTTAATTAATTAAACATTAAATGAGTCATTAAAATTAAGAAAAATCTGGAGAAATCCTTCCTCGGGTAAATTAGCTCCTTAAAGATTCAAAGTTTCAATCCTTACAAAACAGTCACCACTGAACTTTTCAAAAATTACATTTTAGTCAATATTTTGAAATGTCACACTTCCAAACCTTATTTTGTAAAATTGATTTCACCACTCTCTTATATATATATTAAAAGAGAATTTTTTTATATATTTTTTCCATATTTTATATGCATCCCGAACTAGGCTTTCCCTAAAACCACCTTTTATATTCGAACCAAAAATTAGACCGGTCCGGTTCAGACCCTAAAATTCCAAGCCCAAAATTAGGGTGTTACAGGTTTCGTGTACGATAAGAGTTGCCTTGGGAAGCGGATGAGTGTTGGGCAGCAATGAAGGGGGGAATTGGAAAGTTGCCGTGTTTTGGGCTTGGAATTTCTTAACACCAATCGACCAATCTTCTTCATATCCTTGAACTCCTTCCTAAAACAAAATAATATAAAGTACATTATTTAAAAATAACACTGTTATCCTAAAAAAAGAATAATTTAAAGATGTGGAAAAAATAAAAATAAAAATAAAAAGAAAAGTTAAGATACTAAAGAAGTGCATGAGGATGCATCTCCTAAAGTAATCACTTCCTTTTCCCTCACGACATGGGTGCCAGTGTAGTGCTTCAATATTTTCCCATTAACTTTAAATTCGTGACCGCCTTTTGTGGACTTGATTGTTACAACACCATGGGGGAATACTTTGACAACTTCGAAAGGTCCATACCATCTCGATCGTAGTTTCCCTAGGAATATCTTTAATCGAGAATTAAAGAGGAGGACTAATTACCCGGGCAAGAATTGCTACGACAATAATCTCTTGTCATGCCACCGTTTGGTTTTTTCTTTGTAGATCTTTGCGTTATCGTAGGCTAAGGCATGAAAATCCTCTATCTCATTGAGATCCAATAATCGTTTTTCTCCAGCATTCTCCCAATCCATGTTCGCGGTCTTGATTGCCCAATACGCCTTGTGCTCAATTTCCACTGGTAGATGGCGTGCTTTACCATACACAAGTCGAAAGGGTGACATACCCAATGGTGTTTTGAATGTTGTCCTATAGGACCAAAGTGCATCATCGAGTCAAAGAGACCAGTCTTTGCAGGAGGGATTGACTACCTTTTCAAGGATATTCTTCAACTCTCTATTCGAGATCTCGACTTGTCCATTGGTTTGTGGATGGTAGGCTGTGGCAATTTTGTGTGCCCCTCCAAATCTCTACAGTGCCTTGCAATGAGTTTGTTGTCGAAGTGCTTGCCTTCGTCACTTATGATTTCCCTTGGCACTCCAAATCGTGTAAATATATTTTTCTGTAGGAATCTTTGCACGGTTTTAGAGTCATTATTTGATGTTGCAATTGCCTCTACCCATTTGGACACATAGTCAACGGAATGTAGGATTAGGAGGTTCCCACATGAAGATGGGAAGGGCCCCATGAAATCGATTCCCCAAACATCAAACAACTTGACTTCAAGGATGTTCTGTAAGGGAATCTCGTTTCGTTTTGAAATATTTCCGGCCCATTGACAATGGTCACATTGCTTGTAGAAAGCTTGGGCGTCCTTGTAAAGAGTCATCTAGTATAGTCCGGATTGTAAAACTTTGGCCACCGTACGTGTCCCTCCAAAGTGTCCTTCATAGGGTAAAAAATGACATTGTTGGAGCACATCTTCTTTTTCTTCATCTGGAACACGCATTCTTATAACCTGATCTACATATTGTTTAAAAAAAAGAGGCTCGTCCCAAAAATAATGCTTAACATCATGTTAGAACCGCTTCTTTCCTTGGTGAGTAAGGTTATAAGGTAAAATACCACTAACTAAGAAATCCAGAAGATCGACATACCATGGTGTCGATGAAAGTGCTGCAGTAGTTGCCAAAGTTATTGTCGAGGCAATGCTATCGATAATTGTCGAGGCAGTGCCCATCTGTGTTGCCGAGGCAGTGCGTATCTAGGTTGCCGAGGCAATGAGCAACTGCTCGTTTGGGAATGGTTCTTGGATTTTTGTGGGAGTGGTCTATTTCTCTCTTTGATCTAGTCATGATAAGTGATCAGCAACTTGGTTCTTAGTACCTTTTTTGTCCTTAATTTCAATGTCGAACTCTTGTACCAGTAGAATCTAACGAATCAAGCGAGGCTTGGGATCTTTCTTGGAAAACAAGTACTTGAATGCGGACATGTCAGTGTGAACAATCACCTTTGTTCCGATTAGGTATGATCGAAACTTGTCAAAAGCAAATACTACTGCTAGTAATTTCTTCTCTGTGGTTGTGTAGTTGACTTGGGCCTCGTTGAGAGTTTTACTAGAATAGTATATCACATGGAGGATTTTGCCTTTTCTTTGACCAAGGACTGCTCCTATTGCAAAATTACTTGCGTCGCATATGAGTTCGAAAGGCATCCTCTAGTCTGGTGGAATCACTATGGGTGCGGTCACAAGCTTCTATTTCAGTATCTCGAATGCTTCAGTGCATGAGTCATTAAAGTTAAAGGCTCTATCCTGTTCAAGCAGGTTACATAAAGGTTTAGTGATTTTAGAAAATTTTTCAATGAATCTCATATAAAAACCTGCGTGTCCCAAAAAGCTTCAGATTCCTTTGACTGAAGTTGGTGGGGGTAGTTTCTCGATCACTTCAATATTTTCTCTGTCAACTTCAATTCCCTTGGAGGAGATCTTGTGGCCGAGAACTATGCCTTCATCCACCATAAAGTGGCACTTCTCCCAATTTAAGACCAAGTCGGATTCCTTGCACCATTTAAGTATTTTCTCCAAATTGCCTAGGCAATTGTCAAAATCATCTCCAAATATCGAGAAATCGTCCATGAATATTTCTAGGAAATCATCTACCATGTCGGAGAAAATTGCCATCATGCATCGTTGGAAGGTTGTCGGGGCATTGCATAGTCTGAAAGGCATCCTTCGAAATGCATAAGTGTCATGTGGGCATGTGAAGGTGGTCTTTTCTTGATCTTCTGGTGCTATGGCATTTTGGTTATACCTTGAATAACCATCAAGAAAACAATAAAAGGGTTTACCTACAAGATGGTCAAGCATTTGATCAATAAAGTGTAAAGGAAAGTGATCTTTCCTAGTAGCTTTATTCAACTTACGGTAATCCATGCAAAGCTTCCAACCGGTCACAATCCTGGTTGGGATTAGTTCATTGTTTTCATTACTTACCATAGTTATACCTTCTTTTTTCGGTACACATTGCACCAGACTTACCCATGTACTGTCAGAGATAGGATAGATGATACTGACGTCAAGCCATTTGATGTTTTCTTTCATTACTACCTCTTTCATGACTCGGTTAAGTCTCCTTTGTGCCTCAATGGTTAGTTTATGATTATCCTCCAAAAGGATTTTGTTCATAAAGACCACTGGGCTAATTCCTTTCAAATCGGCAATTGTCCATCCTGTTGCTTTTTTGTGCAGCTTTAGCATGTCGATCAATCTTTTTTCCTGTTTGAGCTGCAACTTAGTAGACATGATCACGAGAAATGTGTTGTTGGTTCCCAAATAATCATATTTCAGTTGTTCTGGCAATGGTTTCAATTCAAGAACCGGTGGTTGCTCGATAAAAGGTTTTTCAATTTTTCTTTCTTCCCCTGAGTAATCTAGTGGTTCGAAATACTTACCTGAACGACTTGAAATCCAATTGACTTCATCTTGATCATTGTCGTCCGATCCTTCTTGCTTTTCAGGGTCAGGGCAATTGTCAAAGTAATTCATGAGGCAATCGTCACATGCATTGCCGAGGTAATTTTCACGGTCATTGCTGAGGCAATTTTCACAACCATTGTCGAGGTAATTGTTGAGGCAATCTGTATCTAGGTCAAACTCGGTTATGGCATGGATGACTTGACATTCTTCTAGGTCATTGGCTTGCTTAAGGGTGTGAAAAACATTCAACTTGATTTGCTGATCATTCACCCTCATAGTGAGTTCTCCTCTCTCAACATCGATCAAGGTCCTTCTCGTGGCTAGGAATGGCCTCCCAAGGAGAATAAGTGCGAACTCATCTGCTTCACAGTCCAAAACAATAAAGTTAGTAGGGAAAATAATTTTATCAACTCTTACCAGGATATCCTCAATTTTCCCTCTGGATGAACATAAGATCTATCGGCAAGCTGTAGCATCACTGTAGTAGGTCTTGCCTTCCCTATTCCAG
Organism: Hibiscus trionum; assembly: GCA_030270665.1. NCBI lineage: Eukaryota > Viridiplantae > Streptophyta > Magnoliopsida > Malvales > Malvaceae > Hibiscus > Hibiscus trionum. Next base: position 17,690,239 of record BSYR01000004.1, read on the forward strand.
TCGTTGGAAGACTGATTTCGGCATAAGGTTTATGCTTTCTCCAAGATCGCATAATGCCTTCCCGACATAGTAATTCCCAATCGCACATGGTATGGTGAAACTGCTGGGATCTTTAAGCTTTGGTGGCATTCGATTGTGCAGCATGGCCATACATCCTTACGTTACAACAACATATTCAAATTCTCCTATTCTTGTTCTCTTAGAGACAATGTCTTTAAGGAACTTGTCGTAGTTCGGCATTTTCTCAATTGCTTCTACCAAAGGTAAGTTGATGTGGACTTGCTTCAGGATGTCTAGAAACTTCTTGAATTGGTATTCTTGTTTCTGCCATTTCAACCTTTGTGGGAACGGTGGTGGAAGTCGAATGCCTTCAATCCGTTCCTTGCATGGGAATTTTATTTGAAGTATTGAATTATGACCTTTAGAAGCCTTCTTGTTTTCCTTAATGTCGTTGTCAGGCATTGCCGAGGCAGTGTTATCAGGCATTGACGATGCAATGTTACTGGAATTGTCGAGGCAATTGGCTCCTTTGATTCTGTCACCTCTGTTTCGTGAACTCGGGGTTCCTTGAGTTGTTTACCACTTCGTGCGGTGATTGCCTTGCATTGCTCATGAGTTGTTCCTCCTGCGGCCTCAGTATTGCTAGGCAAATCGTCCATTGGTCTCGAGTTCAGGATCTGAACGAATTGCGTAGCTTGAGTTTCTAATGATTTTAATGTTGCTTCATGGTTCTGCATTCTCATCTCAGTCCTGTCAATAAAAGCATCAGTTTTTTTTATCAATATTAGCCATATATGCACTAATTTGAGACATGAAAGCATTTAGAGAGTTTTCCAAAGAACTGGATGGCATTGATGGTTGTTGCGGCATCGATTGCTGCTGCATTTGTTGTTGCGGCATCGATTGCCGAGGCATGTTCTGTTGGAATCCCAATGCTGGAGCATTTTGATTGTTCTAATTAAGGGTATGGTTAGGATTGCTACATGAGAAATTTAGATGTTTATTCCAGGCCAGATTGTAAGTGTTGGACATTACGTTGTTGTTCCGGTTGTAGTTTCCAACATAAAAACTGGACTCTGGATTCTGTGAACACTCATAAGAATCATGATTACCATTACACAAATCGAAAAAGGAACCAACTACCTTGATCTACTCTGTGTTTCCTGGTCGTTGCATGTTCTTAACAAAATTGGTTAAGGTAGCCAATTGCGAGAGAATTGAATCCGATGACTTAAGCTCGTTTATTGCCGCATGGCATCCGACTCCTCCTCTTCGGGTAGTTGGGAAATAGTAATCATTTTTAGCAAGTCTGTTCAAAATCTCCATTTCCTCTTCTGGTGGCTTGTCTAGAAGTATGCCATTTGTCGAGGCATCTAGCATCATCCTTGTCGGCGTGTTCACTATATTGTAGAACATTGCCACTTGTGTCCATATAAGAAATCAGTGTAAGGGACATTTGCGTAACAATTCTCTGTATCGCTCCCAAGCCTCGTACATGGATTCATCATCTGCATGCCGAAAAGAAGTGATTTAATTATGTAATTTATCAGTTAGATTTGTAGGATTAAAATGAGCAAGGAAATCACGACATAAGTTATTCCAATATCCTATTGATCCGGATGGAATACTATTCAACCAGGTTTTCGCCCTATCCCTCAGTGAATAGGGGAATAGTTTTAGTCTTAAAACATCCTCGTGAACTCCTTGTAGCTTGAATGAATTGCAAATTTCCATGAAAGACTTGAGATGTTGTATGGCATCTTCAGTTGCCGATCCGCCAAATTGACCAATTGTATCGATCATATTAAAAATTACAAGCTTTAATTCAAAGTGGACAGCTTCGATTACATTTGCGTCAACTCCTGGGTTCAATCCGTTGAGATCTTCCTCTAAATAATCTCGGACGGTTAGGTTTCTTGCTTGAGCAAATTTAGGTGGCAGTTTCGCTCTGTCTCCTGCTTCGGCAATCTGATTGCCATTGGCATTGTTATTGCGGACTGGATCTACCACTGATGCTTTCTGTGTTTGTTTGAGTCTATGGTAGGTACGTTCAATCTCCGGGTCAATAGGATATTCTGGAGCTGTTGGATTTTCCCAGGTCATACACCAATGAAAAATCAAATTTTGGTAACCATTTAGAAACTGAACAATAAAAAGTAAAATAAAAGTGCAAGAAAATAAAAAACAAAGCCGCTATTGTCAATCCCCAGCAACGACACCAAAAACTTGTTGCACGTATTCAATGTCGTAATTTTAGTGCAAGTATACACGTTGCCAAGTTATAGTATAAAATATATCGTCTCCACGAGGATTGGGGATACTTCCAGTGATTATCATCTCGCACTGTAGAAAAATAAAAACACAAGTAATGGTTTGGTAGAGAAAACAACAAAAATAAAGAAAACAAGTATTTCAAGAGATTGAGTAAATATGATTATAGAGTAGGTTGTATTATGTTGCGTCGTAGTGTGGAATTTGAATGAAATTTTCTCGGTTTTGAATGCAAACGTCAACTTAATTGCCCCAGAAATGGGTAAAAGAATTGCCTCAACAATGGGCAAAACTATTGCTGCGGCAAAGAAAACTGCTACTGCCTGGGCAATTGAGCGACAACCTCCAAGGTTCGGAAAAGCTTTCTTCAATGGTTCCTTCTTATCCCTAAGTCGAAACTCTATTGATGTACAGTTATTGACAATACCTCCCAGCGTGAACCAAGGGTGAACACCAACCAATCTTACGCTTGTCTTAGCCGTTGAAACTCGTACTTATCCCTAAGTCGAATTAGTCTTCATTGATTGGGATAAAGACCATCCTTACACGTTTTGTAAGTCTAACTCTCCTGACATTAGACAAATAGATGCAATTGCAATATCCTCTCTCGATTCAATTGCAAGAAAAAGTAAACACCAAGAATAAGCAAACCTTGAACTTAATTACATTAACAAAAACCTAAACAAATTACAATCGTCTTCTCACAACTACTAAACAAAATAACCCTACCCTAAAAGAAGATTTAGTTTATAATGGCGATAAGAAGCACTCTAAATTCTCTATCGAATCTCACGATCTCCCCCTCTTTGTGGCGGCTAGGCCTTGACTTTTATAGAGAATGGTCTTGTTGAATTCTTCTTGGAATAGGAGGATAAGTTGGAGTTGAACATAACTTCATAAAAGAAATAAATCTCTTTTAATTCATTATTTTATTCCTCCTTATCGATTTCTTGTCCTTGACCTTCCTTTGACTTTTTCATTATCATTCTAAGCTCTGATCTTCAAGCAAAGTATCTCTAAAAATTCAGCATTTTATTCTCTTCAAGCCGTCTATCACTTTGCATATTTTCTCCCTTGTCGACAAATGTATGGCATTGCCTCGGCAATGACTTAGTCATTGCCTCGGCATTGGTCTGTCAGTCTTTTCCGCTCGGTAGGGCTCGTTCTCTTGGTTTAGCTTTCCTCAGTAAGGCTTGACACCAAAGAACGGCTTGGTCTGGATTGTCAAGTGATGGTTTCGCACCGTTATTTCTCCTTCCTTCACTGCCGCGACAATACTTGCCCGGGCAGTGGGTAATGAAATCTGCACATGCACAAAATACATACCAAAGTAGTACCTTTTCTACCAAATATATTCAAATAAAGACGATTAAGCATGACAATGATAAGAACAATGAAATTGTGTATGTATGGCTAGTAATGCATCTAAAATGAACTTAAGTTTGACAATAATTGAGTCATAAAGGGTCCTAAAATGAATACTTTTACACACCTAACAAAATGCTGCCTTGGGTCTCCATTAGGTGATCCATCAAATTGACCTACATCCATTAGCGATTGAATCATCATCGGTTTAAGCTCAAAGTTAGCCATATTTACCTTTGGACTGATCAGTCCTAGCATCAAATCATCTATGGTGGGTTCTAGATATTCTCTGATAGATCGTTTGATATGAACCCGGTAATGTGACCCGAGTCATATAGATGTGCCCGATCGTGATTCTAGTAATAAATATTCTTTGCTACGCTTTGAACTCTGAGATATCATAAAACATACATGTGAGATGAATAGCAATATAATAAAAAAATTAATGAAGAAAGGAATTGGATAGGTAATTTGGATAGTATGGTGGCTAAGGATGGAGGATAATAATCATGGAAAGGTGTAAATCAAAGGAGTGATGGGAGATGTTAAAGGCGGCGTGGATTTGTATGGTTGCAAGGATAGCGAATTGTGACCCGCTAGCTATAACGAGCTAGGAACCAACAATATACTTTGATGGAGTCGAGGTGGAGGAGTGTGGAACGTGACCCACAAGCTATAAGAGAGCCTGGAACCAACGCTATAGCAAAATGAAATGGATAGAAGACTACAAGCACAACTTGAAGCCGATATAGTTCTCGCAAGAACAAGATGAAAGCAATCTTTCAAAGGTTTATATTCTCCAAAAAAAGTCCTTACAAATGAACCTAAGGTGCCTATTTATAGTGTGGATAGGTATCATATGAAAAGTCACACAAAAGAGAGATGAATGCTCATCTAAATGCTATTGAATACAAATAAATGAAATGTTTCTTTCTTATCCTTTTGATGGATGAATTTTGCTTTAAATTGAGATGAATTTAGCCTTAAATTCGTCCAAAAGGAGTGGTAACTCTTGGGCTGCTTCATTTTGCTTGCAAATGGATAAAAGGGAATGGATGTGGACATATGATGAATGTAGACATCCCACAAGTCCAAATCAGCTTGTCTCTTTGAATTCCTTGATGATTTTATCACTTAATTTGATGATTAAATGACATTAAACCAGCCTTCATTGCTTGCCCATTTGTGGAATATGATCAACCTTCAAAAAATGATAAATAAAGGCCTTGAATGCATAATTTGAATGCTGATTATTGCATGTCCCTTCTCTTGAACGTGAATGGCCTTCATTGGTTCATAATTTCAACCTTGAATAGGTGAATTATGAAGCTTAAATGCTTTGTTACTCTAAGAAGATGAACAGCCTTGAAAAGATGAAAATAATTTAGCCTTCAATTGCCTTGTTTGCATGAGTAAAGATGGTCATCAATGACTTGTTTCCATGTTGAAGTTGAAAAGTCTCTTCTTTAATCCACACGTCACATGAACCTAGACACACACAAAGGATTTATTCAAACTTAAAATAATAGATGCATGAAACAATTAAAGAGTTAGTTAATTGAGTGAACTAGTTAAATGAATGAACTAGTTTAATTAAAGAACTAACTTTATTGAATTTAACTAAATGCATGAATGAAGTAGTTTAACGAATGATTTAAGATACATAATTAAACTACTTCCCTAAATGAACTAAAACTATAAATGAAATGCATGCTTTAATGATCAACACACTTTATCAATGTAGTGGAAGTTTGAAATACTTAAATTCTCATGCAAATGCATGCATGAGCAAGGTAAGGCATTCCTCCCTTATTATTTCTTCTTTCTCACGTTCATGGCTTGTTGTAAACAAGCTTTCCATGGCTGATTGAAACTCCTTGGCCCGTGCACGTGTAATGGGGCCACTTGGGTACTTCTCCGGGTCTTTGTTCTTGATGGTCATATCAGTCCCTCCCTCTTTAAAGCGATTTGTCCCCAAATCGTCACCTACATCAAAAGAAGATAAATCAGTAACATTAAAGGTTGCACTAACATTAAACTCACCTGGGAGGTCTAGTTGATAAGCATTATCATTGAGCCTCTTAACTACTTGAAATGGCCCATCTCCTCGAGGCATCAATTTAGATTTCCGTTGGGCTGGAAACTTTTCTTTTCTCATGTGTAACCACACCCAATCTCCCAGCTCAAAGACAACTCTCCTTCGACCCTTGTTTGCTTGTTGCTCATATTGCTTGGTTTTCTTTTCAATATTATCCCGCACTTGTTGGTGAAGTTTCTTAACAAATTCAGCTTTGTTAAGTCCATCTTTATTCACAATTTGATTAGCGGGTAATGGCAATAAGTCCATCGGAGTTAATGGATTGAACCCATACACAACTTCAAAAGGAGTGTGTCCCGAGGTGGTATGGACTGATCGGTTATATGCAAACTCCACATGTGGTAAGCACTCTTCCCATGTCTTTAGATTCTTCTTAATAATGCTCCTAAGCAACATGGAGAGTACTCGATTCACCACTTCGGTTTGGCCATCCGTTTGAGGGTGACAAGTGGTGGAAAATAGCAGCTTAGTTCCAATCTTACTCCATAGGGCTCTCCAGAAGTGGCTTAAGAACTTCACGTCTCGATCAGAAACGATAGTTCTTGGCACACCATGTAATCTCAAGACTTCCCTGAAAAACAAGTTAGCAATATGTAAGGCATCATTAGTCTTGTTGCAAGGAATAAAATGAGCCATTTTAGAAAATCTATCCACTACTACAAAGATGGAGTCTTTGTTATTCTTTGTGCGTGGAAGTCCTAGCACAAAATCCATTGAAATGTCCATCCATGGTGCTTCTGGAATAGGTAGTGGCGTGTAGAGTCCATGTGGCATGGCTTTAGACTCAGCCTTCTTGCAAGTGATGCAACGTTCACATAACCTCTCTACATCTGGTCTCATCTTTGGCCAATATAAATGCTCTTGAAGTATGGCCAAAGTCTTTGCTATTCCAAAATGTCCCATTAAGCCTCCTCCATGGGCTTCTTTGATAAGTAATTCACGTGTGGAACCTTGTGGAATACAAAGTCTTCCTTCCTTGAATAGGAACCCATTGTCCCTTTAATAGTTTTCAAACGTTCCTTTCTCACAAGCTTTGTAAATTTTTTCAAAGTCAGAATCAGATTTGTATAAATCCTTAATGAAAACAAAACCCAACAACTTAGATTCTAAGGTGTTTAGAAGAGCGTACCTCCGAGATAATGCATCGACAACTATATTCTCTTTACCTTTCTTATATTTGATCACATAGGGAAAAGATTCAAGAAACTCCACCCATTTGGCATGTCGTTTGTTGAGTTTATGTTGCCCTCGAATGTGCTTCAATGCCTCATGATCGATGTGAATAATGAACTCCTTAGGCCATAGATAGTGTTGCCATATTTCCATTGCGCGAACAAGGGCATACATCTCCTTATCATATGTTGGATAATTCAACGCAGCTCCACTTAATTTCTCACTGAAATATGCTATAGGACGTCCACCTTGAGATAATACCGCTCCAATTCCCACACCTGATGCATCACATTCAATTTCAAACGTTTTGTTAAAATCAGGTAAGGTAAGCAAAGGGGCATGAATTAAACATTCTTTAATGTCATTAAAAGATTTCTCTTGGTCTCCCCCCAGAAAAGTTAGCATTCTTCTTGATGACACTAGTTAAAGGGGCGGCAATGGTGCTGAAGTTTGGCACAAATATCCGGTAAAAGCTTGCAAGTCCATGGAAACTCCTAACTTGGGAAATGCTTGCTGGTCGTGGCCATTCTTCAATGGCTTTAACCTTCTCTTTGTCAACCTCTAAGCCTTTAGAACTCATGAAAGTACTTGGTGCATTAGTTAAGCCAAAAGGCATAACCAACCATTCATAGAGTCCTTGCTTTGTTTTAAATGCTGTTTTCCATTCATCACCTTCCCGCATCCTTATTTGGTGATAACCACTCTTAAGATCAATCTTAGAGAAAATGTTAGAACCACTAAGCTCATCTAACATATCATCTAAACGAGGAATAGGGTGACGATATTTTACCGTAATTTTGTTTACCGCTCAACAATCTACACACATGCACCAAGTTCCATCCTTCTTTGGCACAAGTAATACCGGAACGACACATGGGCTAAGGCTCTCCCTCACGTAGCCTTTGGCCATCAGTTCAGCCACTTGCCTTTGCAACTCCTTGGTTTCCTCGGGATTGCTTCGGTAAGCTGGACGGTTAGGAATGACGGCACTGGGAATGAAATCTATTTGATGTTCAATGCCACGGATTGGTGGCAGCCCACTTGGTATCTCCTCCAGAAATAATTCGTCAAATTCCTGCAACAAAGACACAATAGAAGAAGGCAAAGTGTGATCAAGTTGGTTAGTGTTCAATAAACTTTCCTTGTACACAAGTACAAGTAATTCCTTTCCCGACAACAAACACTTTCTCAACTCTCTTTCTTTGGTAAAAACACTCATTTTCGCACCCTCACTTTGCTTACTCTCACTTTCTTTTACCTCCATTTTTGATTCTCTCTCTTTGGCTCTTTCAATACTTTCTCTCAAATGTATTTGGTCTTTGTGAATTTGTTTTGGTGAAAGAGGGGCTAAGGTAATCTTTCTTACTCCATCGGTGAGTGTATACCGATTGGTATATCCATCATGCATGACTCGTTTATCGAATTGCCATGGCCTCCCAAGTAGTAAATGGCCAGCGTGCATCGGAACAACATCGCAAAGAACTTCATCCTTATACTTTCCAATGAAGAAAGCAACAAGAACTTACTTGGTAACCTTGAGTTCTCCTCCGTCATTAAGCCACTGCAGCTTGTAGGGATGTGGATGCTTTGTGGTTGCTAATCCAAGTTTTTCTACCATAAGAGTACTAGCAACATTAGTACAACTACCTCCATCAATAATGACAAAGCATACCTTTCCATTAAGATGACAACGAGTATGAAAGATATTCTCGCGTTGCTCATTCCCTTCATTTGCTTGCACACTTAGGCTCCTTTTCACAATAAGGGCCTCTCCTTCTGCTGCATACTCTATATCATCATCTTCATCTTCTTGTATGGCAGCAACTTCATCTTCCTCCTCTTGTTCCGATTCAACCTCTCCATCATCACGAAGAAACATGGTGTTGCGATTTGGGCATTGGCTTGCAATATGCCCTCTTCCCAAGCACTTGAAGCATTGTATATCTCGAGAACGGTTTGGAACATTCGGAGCCTTACCTTTGCTAGTTTCGGCAATGGGTTTGGCACTCTTTGTTGGAACGCTTCGTTCTTTAGGCGTAAAGGATGCCTTCTGTTTGTAGGTACCCTGCCCCTATTTAGGAGAAGAGCCTCCATAGGCACGAGTTGTGCCCTTCCTTTTGAGTTGCCTCTCGACCTTCATGGCCATATGAACCATGTCTTCGATCTCCACATAATGTTACAACTCAACAGTGGCCGCAATAATAGGATCAAGGCCGGATAGAAACTTGGCCATGGTGGCTTCTCGATCCTCATCAATGTTGGCTCGGATCATGGCTACTTCCATCTCTTTAAAGTAATCCTCAACACTACGGTTGCCTTGGGTGAGATTTTGAAGCTTGTTGAACAACTCCATATGATAGTGAGTTGGAACGAACCTCCTACGCATAACAGCCTTCATCTCATTCCAAGTAGAAATTGGATGTTCTCCATTGCGTCTCCTGCTAGATGTCAACTGATCCCACCATATTAGTGCATAATCTGTAAATTCAATGGCTGCAAGTTTTACCTTCTTAAGCTCAGAGTAGTTGTGGCACTCAAAGATGTGCTCAACTTTTTTTTCCCATGCAAGATAAGCTTCAGGATCTGTTCTTCCTTGGAAAGAAGGAATGGTTATTTTGATGTTGCTAAGATTATCATCGACCCTTGGCCGAGCTCTTTGGTACCTAGGTTCTCGACGCCTCAAACTTTGTTGGGAGACTCGCTCGTCTATGAGTTCTTCGTCCACCTCTCCCTTATACTCTTCCTCGTGATCTGAATTATGCCTTCGTTGAGATCTTTCCTCCAAATAATCTAATCGTTCTTGCATCGGTCCCAACCTTTGTTGCAACAACCTGTCCATCTCTCGGATAATATCTTGAAGATTGGAGTTAGTTGCATCTACGTTAACATTATTACTTCCTCCAACAGAGTTTCTCACGGAATTTTGAGACATTACTAGTAACAAAAATAAAAAAATTAAAACCTCACAAACACAAAACCTCACCTATTCCACTCCAAGAAAATGCACTCACACTCGTGTTTCACTCGGGATGGCTTTTACCCTTGATGTGCACTCTTGCCTTTTTCCACTCTTTCTCTCAATCAAGTCCTTTTAAGAACTTCCTCAAGGCTTGCAAATGGCTTGTAGAATTCGGCTGAAAAAAACAAAACTTGGCGAAAAGAATTTGGAAGGTGGGATAAGAAAAAGTGGCAACACCAAAAAAAAAGGTAAATTGTGAGAGTTGGTAAAGATGACAAAATAGTAGCAAAAGAAAAAATGATGTAAGATTTTTTTAAAGAAGAATAGAGAATACGATGCCCCTCCCTCTTTAATTTTCTCTAATTTTTTTCGATTTTTTTCTTTTCTTTTTTTTTTCAGAAGAGAGACAACGACTATCTTACTGAATCAACCTTGCTCTGATGCCAATTGATATGAACCCGATAATGTGACCCGAGTCATATAGATGTGCCCGATCGTGATTCTAGTAAGAAATATTCTTTGCTACGCTTTGAACTCTGAAATATCATAAAACATACATCTGAGATGAATAGCAATATAATAAAAAATTAATGAAGAAAGGAATTGGATAGGTAATTTGGATAGTATGGTGGCTAAGGATGGAGGATGATAATCATGGAAAGGTGTAAATCAAAGGAGTGATGGGAGATGCTAAAGGCGGCGTGGATTTGTATGGTTGCAAGGATAGTGAATTGTGACCCGCTAGCTATAACGAGCTAGGAACCAACAATATACTTTGATGGAGTCGAGGTGGAGGAGTGTAGAACGTGACCCACAAGCTATAAGAGAGCTTGGAACCAACGCTATAGCAAAATGAAATGGATAGAAGACTACAAGCACAACTTGAAGCCGATAGAGTTCTCGCAAGAAAAAGATGAAAACAATCTTTCAAAGGTTTATATTCTCCAAAAAAAGTCCTTACAAATGAACCTAAGGTGCCTATTTATAGTGTGGATAGGTATCATATGAAAAGTCACACAAAAGAGAGATGAATGCTCATCTAAATGCTATTGAATACAAATAAATGAAATTTTTTCTTTCTTATCCTTTTGATGGATGAATTTTGCTTTAAATTGAGATGAATTTAGCCTTAAATTCGTCCAAAAGGAGTGGTGACTCTTGGGCTGCTTCATTTTGCTTGCAAATGGATAAAAGGGAATGGATGTGGACATAGGATGAATGTAGACATCCCACAAGTCCAAATCAGCTTGTCTCTTTGAATTCCTTGATGATTTTATCACTTAATTTGATGATTAAATGACATTAAACCAGCCTTCATTGCTTGCCCATTTGTGGAATATGATCAACCTTTAAAAAATGATAAATAAAGGCATTGAATGCATAATTTGAATGCTGATTATTGCATGTCCCTTCTCTTGAACGTGAATGGCCTTCATTGGTTCATAATTTCAACCTTGAATAGGTGAATTATGAAGCTTAAAGGCTTTGTTACTCTAAGAAGATGAACAGCCTTGAAAAGATGAAAATAATTCAGCCTTCAATTGCCTTCAATTGCCTTGTTTGCATGAGTAAAGATGGTCATCAATGACTTGTTTCCAAGTTGAAGTTGAAAAGTCTCTTCTTTAATCCACACGTCACATGAACCTAGACACACACAAAGGATTTATTCAAAATTAAAATAATAGATGCATGAAACAATTAAAGAGTTAGTTAATTGAGTGAACTAGTTAAATGAATGAACTAGTTTAATTAAAGAACTAACTTTATTGAATTTAACTCAATGCATGAATGAAGTAGTTTAACGAATGATTTAAGATACATAATTAAACTACTTCCCTAAATGAACTAAAACTATAAATGAAATGTATGCTTTAATGACCAACACACTTTATCAATGTAGTGGAAGTTTGAAATACTTAAATTCTCATGCAAATGCATGCATGAGCAAGGTAAGGCATTCCTCCCTTATTATTTCTTCTTCCTCACGTTCATGGCTTGTTGTAAACAAGCTTTCCATGGCTGATTGAAACTCCTTGGCCCGTGCACGTGTAATGGGGCCACTTGGGTACTTCTCCAGGTCCTTGTTCTTGATGGTCATATCATCGTTCTTCAGGAATCTGAGAAGCAACAATAGGAGCTAGTAGTATAACTGCGGGTATTGACAGCATTAAGTTCTTCGAGGCAAGACCATTAAGTTGGTAAAGGTGTTGTGGAAGCATCGTGGTGTTGAGGAAGCCACGTGGGAACAGAAGGATGACATGAAGAAGCAGTTTCCGTATCTCTTTCCTCCAGGTAAATTTTCAGGACAAAATTTCTTAAGGGGGAGAGTTGTAACACCCCAATTTTGGGCTTGGAAGTTTAGGGTCTGAACCGGACCGGTCTGATTTTCGGTTCGAATATAAAAGGTGGTTTTAGGGAAAGCCTAGTTCGGGATGCTTTAAAAATATGGAAAAATATCTAAAAATACTCTTTTAATATATATAAGAGAGTGGTGAAATCAATTTTACAAAATAAGGTTTGGAAGTGCAACATTTTGAAATAGTGACTAAAATGTAATTTTTGAAAAGTTCAGTGGTGACTGTTTTGTAAGGATTGAAACTTTGAATCTTTAAGGAGCTAATATACCCAAGCAAGGATTTCTCCAGATTTTTCTTAGATTTAATGATTTTATTAATGTTTAATTAATTAAAGGAAATGAGGGAAACCATATTTTAGCTTTTCATAACTAACTTTCTTAAAGACTTTCTCATCTCATTTTCTCTCAAAATTCCCTCAGCCAAACACATTTCTACAGCAACATTTCTACTGATTTTCACACTAAATGATGAGGTTTCAGTCATCAATTGATTCCTAATCCTTTCTACATCAAAACCTCTTGATTTGCTTATTGAATTTTCAAGGATTTTGGCTCTAATTAAGGAGAAATCTACATTTAGAGGTAAGGATGTTCTTCTCCTCTAAATACTCAGTTCATTACTGAAATTCCCAAGTTCTCAATCCTTAATTAAGTTTTATAAAAGGTTTTAATGTTGTGATCTTGATTTTGGCTTAAAACTCAAGATTTGGATTAAATCTTGAAGAAATTCGTGGTGATTGTTTGGGCTCTGTTTTGAGGTGGCTTTTTAATGTATTTTGGATGTTTAATGATGTGTAATTGAGGTTTAATCAATGCAATCCCGAATAGGTTGAATTTCCTAAGTTTTTGTTTATGAAAATAGTGGTTTTTGGGGTGATCTTGGTGTTCTGTTATAGCTGGAGGTATAAGGACGAGTTTAGGTTCCTTTTGGATGTTAATTGATGTTTAGGAATGTTTAGAAGTGATGGATCTTGGCTAGGTAATGTTGTGGAAGAATTTGGAAGTGATTTCGGTTGTGTTTGGTAGCCGAAATGTTAGATTTGGTGAGAGCAGCGAGTTTAGGTGTAATGTCTGAAGATTTTAATGCATGATGATGCATTAATCCTCTGCTTTGATGTGTTTAAAACAGGAGGACATCTCGGATCCTTGTGGTGTTGATCTGGAGGCTTGAACGGCGTTTCGGCAAGCTTGCGAAACGAAATTTGTGAGTGGAGTTGGATTTCCAGCTTTGTATCGAATGTTTGAAGGTTTGAGAGCTTAGTTTAAGTCTAATCAACTTAACTAAGATCAAGAGTAAGTTTTCGGGAGGACTCTCTCTTTGATGAACCATGAGATGGTTGGATGCAATGTATTTTATTTGCATGCTTAAATTCTGTTTTGAAAGCATGTTTTAGCATGATTAATGCTGGTTTTGAAAGCCATGTGTTGAGGGATGCTCAAGGTAAGAGATCCTTGGTTTGTTATGGATAAATGTGGTTTTGATGCATTGGTTTTGATGCATAGTGATGCATGATGGTTTAATGGCTTTGATTAATTCTTTAAAACAGTGGATTGTTGATGATAAATGATGTATATTGGCAAGTGATGTGTTGGTTTTAAAGTACTTGAATCGGATATAGTTAGCCTGCTATAGGATTGGGTGCACCGTGAATAAAGTCGCCTTGGATGTTGAGGGGTTGTAATGGTACCGTAAACTCCATCCAAGTACAATAACGAGATGTCTAAGATACAATGGTGGTTAAAAGTCCATGTGTGGATCTTGTGTTGAGTGTCCCGTGTTCTCGTTAGTGATGTTATACAACTATCGATGAGTGATGTGGAGGGGTTGTGATTGTACCGTTAAACTCTATCATTGGTGTTGAGGGGTTGTGATTGTACCGGTAAACTCCACCTTGTGTGTTCGGTAGTGTGCATGAAGCGTATGGGACAACGCTTGTAATCCGCGTATCCGATTGTGTTTTATGTTGTAAATGGTTATGGATTATCACTTGGAAGCCAATATGACATGTTGATGCTAATGAAGCATGAGATGCTTGTTGTGTATGCATTGTTGTATGAGAAATGATGTTTATGAGTTTAAAGGCCTTATGAAAGGTGTTTTATAAAATGCATTATTGTGTTGTTTCTTTGGAGCATTCCTCACTAGGCAAATGTGCTTACGCTCTCATTCTTGAACCAATAATGCAGAGAATTGAAGTGTTTTGAGGGCAGCAAGGAGGCTAAGAATCCAAGGGAAAGCTAAGCTCATGTATGGTGACTTTTTCACAACATTATTAGTTTTTGATATTTTGGCAATGGGAACCTAGGTTGTGTTTTGGGAGATGTTTTGGACTCCCTAAGTGTGGCATGATGCCTTTGATGTGTTGGACTTGTAAATGGCCATTTTGGTGTTTGCTTTAATGCTTTGATGATTTTTTGGTTTTGGATAATAGGATGCATGCCTATAGACTTGTGAATTTTCCTAATTGATGCCATGAATGTGTTTTGATGATACAAACATGTACCTAATATGTATGATGACTTGTTGGCATGATTAGGAGGTCATTAGGATGTGTTTGGGTGGATAAATGTGTGTTAAACCAGCAAATTCTACACTTTCTGGGCAATCCGTATGGGAATGGGCACTAGCGTTTCGAAACGGGGGCCTGTAATGGCCTTCGTGTACCGAAACGGGTAGGGGCCATTTCGAAACGTTTTGGCCACTGCCAGGCCATGTTTCGATACAGGTCTCGAAACGAACCCGCGTTTTGGTACGGTCAACCCCGTATCGAAACAGGTGACCGTTGGGCACTGATTTGAATGGTTTTGAAGTTGTGAGCTTTACATTTTAGTCCTGGAATTTGTATTTGCAATTGAATGAGTTTGGAATGTCCGTTTGAAGTGAAATTTGACAGGGAAGCATGTAATATGACTAATTTGGTATTGGTAACATAAAAATCGGTTAAGTCCTCTAAATTTCTAGAATTTACATTTTGATCCCTAATAGTTGTAATTTGTGCAATTGAGCCCCTTAATGTAATCTGATCGCTGTGCTTTTCAAGTATGTGTTTCTCAAGAGTACTCTTAGGATTAATATGCATCTAGACAAGATTAAAAAGAAAAAAAAGGACCGTTAATCAAGGTTGACTTTCGGGTTGACTTTTGTTTTCCCCGTGTAATCTTCATAGTTCGGGTCAACCGCCTAGGCCAGGCTAAGGGGGTTACATTTGGTGGTATAAGAGTTGAGTTCTCGAGTAAACGGGAATGGTTGTGTGGGTGATATATGCATGATTGCGTGATATGCTTTTTAAGTGAAAGTTTGATGTGTGAATTGTAAGTATGTTGCAGTTGTGATGTTATGCTGTGTTGAAGCATGTTAGAGGGACCCATTGCCATATCAAAACTAATGAAATGAATTGTTTTTGAAAAATGAGCTTGAGTGCTTGGATTTCTTACCTTGTTGAGCCTAATTATGTTTATTGCATTTGTGTGTTAGTGCATTGTTTTAGTGAATGAGACCTCGTAGAGAGACGAGAGTTAATACGCGAGCTATGGCTCAGAACGAGAATGAGGAGAATGTTGACAATGTTGTGGATTTACCTCCTCCTCCTGGTGGTGGACCGCCTGGTGGTGGTGGTGCTGGAGGTGATGGAGCTGGTGCTGGGGTCGCTGGACCTGAAGCTGGGCAGGGGCAAGCTGCTCTTGACATGACAGTTTTGATACAGGCTATTGCTGGAGCCTTTCAGGCAGCAGTAGCTGGAGCTCATGGAGCTGGGCATCAGGGTGATGCTAATGCTAGACTACCTTTGGAACGTCTGCGCAGTCTGGGAGGGACTGAGTTCAGAGGTTTGTCTGCTGAGGGTTCCGAATCTTGGTTGGAAAGTACCAAGAGGATATTGGGACAAATGAACTGCAATGATGTGCAGAAGTTAGGATGTGTGGTATTGCTTTTACATGATGATGCGTATACCTGGTGGACGACCATTGTCTCCGGAATGGAGGAAGCTGATGTGACTTGGACATTCTTCCTGAACGCGTTCAAGCGAAAGTATCTAGGTGTGCGATACCTGGATGAAAAGAAAAGAGAGTTCATGTCTCTTACGCAAGGGAGTATGACGGTGGCTGAGTTTGAGATCCAGTTTGTCCGTCTCAGTCAGTATGCACCTGAGCTTATCCCGAATTAGCGGGAGAGGTGTGAGCGTTTCCGATATGGTTTGGTGTCGGATGTAAAGACCTTTATGCTTGCTGCTGAGCACACTGATTTTGATGTGCTGGTTAGTAGGGCGGAGGATATTGAGCAGAACCTGGGTTTGTCTTCCAGGAGTGCTGGTTCTGGCTCGGGCAAGAGAGCTGCTGAGTATAGTTCCGGTGGTGGACGGAACAAGAGAGGACGAGATAGGAGATATCAGTCTTCTGCTAGGCGTGGTAGTGGAGGGCATGGTGCGCCTGTTCAGGGAGACAGGGCGAGAGCTGATCAGAACACGTGCTGGACGTGTGGATCGCGTGGTCATTTGAGGCGTGATTGTCCTCGGGCAGCGAGAGAGGTGCAGGCTCCTGTGGCAGTGACGGGTAATTCGTCCTGGAATTGTGGTTCGGCAGACCACATGAAGAGGGAGTGTCCTCTGTTGGCCGGTGGTGGTCAGGGACGTGCCCTTGGATTTGTTGCACCACAGAGAGGTCATGGGAACGGCCGTGGTAACTTCAAGCGCAGAGATGATGGCGGAAGGAATGTGGCGCATGTTGTGGCTGTCCAACCTGAGGGTGGTGGCCAGGCTCGAGTGTATGCGCAACGAGAGGGGAGAAATGACACGAATGTGATCGCAGGTACCTTCACTTTGCAATCCTTGTCATTACTTTCCTTGATTGATTCTGGATCTACACACTCATACATATTGCGTGAACATGCTTAATTGCTTGGTTTGCCTATTGAGTCTTTGGTTGTTGGTATGCGTGTAACTAGTTCCTTTGGTGAAACCGTTGTGACACGAAAGTTGTATAGAAGATGTCCTTTGGTAGTGAAAAACCATGTTTTTCATGTTAATCTCATGGAATTGCCATTCTATGGTTTTGATGTAATCCTTGGTATGGATTGGCTTGTTGAACATCGAGCTGTGGTAGATTTTGAGAACAAGCGAGTTTTGTTGAAGCTTGCGGATGATTATGAGATAGTGGTGGTTGGTGAGAATGTGAAGTTTCTTGCCAATGTGGTGTCTACATTGGAGGCGAGCCGAATGCTGAGACAAGGTTGTGAGGCCTATCTAGCCTTTGTGATGAATCCTAGCTCCAAGGAGTTGCGAGTGTAAGATATCAGGACTGTGCGGGAGTTTCCTGGTGTGTTTCCGGAGGAGTTGCCTGGATTGCCTCCTAATCGAGAGGTGGAGTTTGGTATTGAGCTGTATGAAAACACAACTCCAGTGTCCATTACACCTTATCGAATGGCACCTAAGGAGTTGAAGGAGCTGAAGATGCAACTTCAGGAGTTGCTTGATCGTGGTTTCATTCCGCTGAGTGTGCACCTTGGGGTGCACCGGTCTTGTTTGTGAAGAAAAAGGATGGCTCTATGAGAATGTGCATCGATTACCGTCAGCTGAACAAGTTGACTATCATGAATCGGTATCCATTACCGAGGATTGATGATCTTTTTGATCAATTTCGGGGAGTGGCTGTGTTCTCTAAGATTGAATTAAGGTCAGGTTATTACCAGTTGAAGGTGAAGGATGTGGATGTGCCAAAGACAGCCTTCAAAACGAGGTATGGGCATTATGAGTTCCTTGTGATGCCGTTTGGTTTGACGAATGCTCCTGCAGCTTTTATGGACATGATGAATAGAGTGTTTCATGAGTATTTGGACAAGTTTGTTGTGGTGTTCATTGATGATATCCTCGTGTACTCTCGTACTGAGGAGGAGCAAGAGGGACATTTGAGGATTGTGTTGCAGGCTTTGTTGGAAAATCAGCTTTATGCCAAGCTAAGCAAGTGTGAATTCTGGATTAGAGAAGTTGTGTTTCTTGGACATGTGGTTTCTGCTGAGGGGATTCGTGTTGATCCTCAGAAGATTGAGGCGGTGATGAATTGGAAGCCTCATAAGTCTGTTCATGAAGTCCGTAGTTTCCTTGGTTTGGCAGGATACTACCAGAGGTTCGTGGATGGATTTTCAAAGATTGATGCACCTTTGACGAAGTTGTTGCAGAAGGATGTCAAGTATGAGTGGACAGAAGCGAGACAACAGGCTTTTGAGAAGCTTAAGGCAGCTTTGACGCAAGCTCCTATCTTGGTTCAGCCTGAATTAGGGAAAGAGTTTGTGGTGTATAGTGACGTATCCTATGTTGGTTTGGGTTGTGTGTTGATGCAAGAGGGTAAGGTGGTGGCTTATGCATCACGCCAGTTGAAGGTGCATGAGCGCAATTATCCTACGCATGACATTGAGTTAGCTGCGGTGGTTTTTGCTTTGAAAATTTGGAGACATTACCTGTCTGGTGAGAAGTGTAATGTGTACACGGATCACAAGAGTTTGAAGTATCTGATGTCTCAGAAAGAGTTGAATCTTAGGCAACAATGTTGGGTGGAGTTGCTTAAAGATTACGATCGGACGATCGAGTACCATCCGAGCAAAGCTAATGTTGTAGCGGATGCCTTGAGTAGGAAGGTGGCAGTGGAGTTGAGGGCTATGTTTGCCTGCTTGAGCATTTCGCGAGATGGCGGTCTTGTGGCTGAGTTGCAAGTGAAACCATCCTTGGTTCAGTTGATTAAGGATAAACAGCTGTTGGATGATTCTTTGGTGCCACATGTTCAGGATATTGCTGAGGATAGGCCATCGAATTTCTGTTTTAATGATGATGGAGTTCTATGTTTTGGGAGTCGGATAGTAGTGCCCAATGATGCTGAGTTGAGGCGTGCTATTTTGACTGAAGCTCATAGCAGTCCTTTTGCTATGCACCCTGGTAGTACTAAGATGTATCGTGATCTTAAGGATGAGTACTATTGGGTGGGTTTGAAAAGAGATGTTACTGAGTATGTGAGTAAGTGCATGGTTTGTCAGCGAGTTAAAGCTGAGCATCAGTTTCCTTCTGGGTTGTTGCAACCGCTGAGGATTCCTCAGTGGAAGTGGGAAAGGATTACCATGGACTTTGTGTCTGGTTTACCTTTGTCGCCATCGAAGAAGAATTCAGTGTGGGTGATTGTGGATCGCCTGACGAAGTGTGCTCATTTCTTACCTGTGCATACCATGTATACTTTGGATAAGCTTGCAGAGTTGTACATTGCTGAGATTGTGCGGCTGCATGGTGTACCAAAGTCGATCGTGTCAGATAGGGATCCGAGGTTTACATCACGTTTCTGGTAATGTTTACATCAGGCTTTGGGTACACGGCTGAATTTCAGTACTTCTTATCATCCACAGTTGGATGGACAGTCTGAGCGTGTTATCCAAGTGCTGGAGGATATGTTGAGGTGCTGCGTAATTGAGTTTCAAGGCTCTTGGGAGAAACATTTGCCTTTGGTGGAGTTTGCTTATAATAATAGCTATTAGGCAAGTATTAAAATGGCACCTTATGAAGCCTTGTACGGGATGAAGTGCAGAAATCCTCTTTGTTGGGCTGAAACAGGACATAAGTTGGTTTCAATGCCAGCTTTGTTAAAAGGGACCACCGAGAAGGTGAAGCTCATTTGTGAGCGTTTGAAGGCAGCTTCTGATCGGCAGAAGTCTTACGCGGATTTGAAGCGTAAGGAGATTGAGTATGCGGTGGGTGGGCGTGTGTTTTTGAAAGTTTTGCCTTGGAAAAAGGTGATGAGGTTTGGCCGAAAGGGTAAGTTGAGCCCTAGGTACATTGGACCATACGAGGTGATTTAACGTGTGGGTCCTGTTGCATATAAGCTAAGATTGCCGCAAGAGTTGTAAAAGATTCATGATGTGTTTCATGTCTCTATGCTTCAGAGGTATAGATCTGACCCTTCCCATGTTATACCTGTGGAGGAAGTGGAGTTGAATCCAGACTTGACCTATGATGAGGAGCCGGTGGAAATTCTGGATTTAGATAGTAAAGTTCTTCGAGGCAAGACCATTAAGTTGGTAAAGGTGTTGTGGAAGCATCGTGGTGTTGAGGAAGCCACGTGGGAACAGAAGGATGACATGAAGAAGCAGTTTCCGTATCTCTTTCCTCCAGGTAAATTTTGAGGACGAAATTTCTTAAGGGGGGAGATTTGTAACACCCCAATTTTGGGCTTGGAAGTTTAGGGTCTGAACCGGACCGGTCTGATTTTCGATTCGAATATAAAAGGTGGTTTTAGGGAAAGCCTAGTTCGGGATGCTTTAAAAATATGGAGAAATATCTAAAAATCCTCTTTTAATATATATAAGAGAGTGGTGAAATCAATTTTACAAAATAAGGTTTGGAAGTGCAACATTTCGAAACTTTGAAACTTTGAATCTTTAAGGAGCTAATTTACCCAAGAAAGGATTTCTCCAGATTTTTCTTAGATTTAATGATTTTATTAATGTTTAATTAATTAAAGGAAAAGAGGGAAACCATATTTTAGCTTTTCATAACTAACTTTCTTAAAGACTTTCTCATATCATTTTCTCTCAAAATTCCCTCAGCCAAACACATTTATACATCAACATTTCTACTGATTTTCACACTAAATGATGAGGTTTCAATCATCAATTGATTCCTAATCCTTTCTACATCAAAACCTCTTGATTTGCTTATTGAATTTTCAAGGATTTTGACTCTAATCAAGGAGAAATCTACATTTAGAGGTAAGGATGTTCTTCTCCTCTAAATACTCAGTTCTTTACTGAAATTCCCAAGTTCTCAATCCTTAAATTAAGTTTTATAAAAGGTTTTAAAGTTGTGATCTTGATTTTGGCTTAAAACCCAAGATTTGGATTAAATCATGAAGAAATTCGTGGTGATTGTTTGGGCTCTGTTTTGAAGTGGCTTTTTAATGTATTTTGGATGTTTAATGATGTGTAATTGAGGTTTAATCAATGCAATCCCGAATAGGTTGAATTTCCTAAGTTTTTGTTTATGAAAATGGTGGTTTTTGGGGTGATCTTGGTGTTCTGTTATAGCTGGAGGTATAAGGACGAGTTTAGGTTCTTTTTGGATGTTAATTGATGTTTAGGAATGTTTAGAAGTGATGGATCTTGGCTGGGTAATGTTGTGGAAGAGTTTGGAAGTGATTTCGGTTGTGTTTGGTAGCCGAAATGTTAGATTTGGTGAGAGCAGCGAGTTTAGGTGTAATGGATGAAGATTTTAATGCATGATGATGCATTAATCCTCTGCTTTGATGTGTTTAAAACAGGGGGGACATCTTCGGATCCTTGTGGTGTTGATCCAGAGGCTTGAACGACGTTTCGGCAAGCTTGCGAAACGGAATTTGTGAGTGGAGTTGGATTTCCAGCTTTGTATCGAATGTTTGAAGGTTTGGGAGCTTAGTTTAAGTCTAATCAACTTAACTAAGCTCAAGAGTAAGTTTTCGGGAGGACTCTCTCTTTGATGAACTATGAGATGGTTGGATGCAATTTATTTTATTTGCATGTTTAAATTCTGTTTTGAAAGCATGTTTTAGCATGATTAATGCTGGTTTTGAAAGCCATGTGTTGAGGGATGCTCAAGGTAAGAGATCCTTGGTTTGTTATGGATAAATGTTGTATTGATGCATAGTGATGCATGATGGTTTAATGGCTTTGATTAATGCTTTAAAATAGTGGATTGTTGATGATAAATGATGTATATTGGCAAATGATGTGTTGGTTTTAAAGTACTTGAATCGGATATAGTTAGCCGCCTATAGGATTGAGGGGTTGTAATGGTACCGTAAACTCCATCCAAGTACACTAACGAGATGTCTAAGATCACAATGGTGATTAAAAGTCCATGTGTGGATCTTGTGTTGAGTATCTCGTGTTCTCGTTAGTGATGTTATACAACTACCGATGAGTGATGTGGAGGGGTTGTGATTGTACCGGTAAACTCCACCTTGTGTGTTCGGTAGTGTGTATGAAGCGTATGGGACAACGCTTGTAATCCGCGTATCCGATTGTGTTTTATGTTGTAAATGGTTTGGATTATCACTTGGAAGCCAATATGACATGTTGATGCTAATGAAGCATGAGATGCTTGTTGTGTATGCATTGTTGCATGAGAAATGATGTTTATGAGTTTAAAGGCCTTATGAAAGGTGTTTTATAAAATGCATTATTGTGTTGTTTCTTTGGAGCATTCCTCACTAGGCAAATGTGCTTACGCTCTCTTTCTTGAACCAATAATGCAGATAATTGAAGTGTTTTGAGGGCAGCAAGGAGGCTAAGAATCCAAGGGAAAGCTAAGCTCATGTATGGTGACTTTTTCACAACATTATTAGTTTTTGATATTTTGGCAATGGGAACCTAGGTTGTGTTTTGGGAGATGTTTTGGACTCCCTAAGTGTGGCATGATGCCTTTGATGTGTTGGACTTGTAAATGGCCATTTTGGTGTTTGATTTGATGCTTTGAGGATTGTTTGGTTTTGGATAATAGGATGCATGCCTATAGACTTGTGAATTTTCCTAATTGATGTCATGAATGTGTTTTGATGATACAAACATGTACCTAATATGTATGATGACTTGTTGGCATGATTAGGAGGTCATTAGGATGTGTTTGGGTGGATAAATGTGTGTTAAACCAGCAAATTCTGCACTTTCTGGGCAATCCGTATCGGAACGGGCACTAGCGTTTCGAAATGGGAGCCTGTAATGGCCTTCGTGTACCGAAACGGGTAGGGACCGTTTCGAAACGTTTTGGCCACTGCCAGGCCCTGTTTTGATACAGGTCTCGAAACGAACTTGCGTTTCGGTACGGTCAACCTCGTATCGAAACAGGTGACCGTTGGGCATTGATTTGAATGGTTTTGGCACTGATTTGAATGGTTTTGAAGTTGCGAGCTTTACATTTTAGTCCTGGAATTTGTATTTGCAATTGAATGAGTTTGGAATGTCCGTTTGAAGTAAAATTTGACAGGGAAGCATGTAATATGACTAATTTGGTATTGGTAACATAAAAATCGGTTAAGTCCTCTAAATTTCCAGAATTTACATTTTGGTCCCTAATAGTTGTAATTTGTGCAATTGAGCCCCTTAATGTAATCCGATCGCTGTGCTTTTCAAGTATGTGTTTCTCAAGAGTACGCTTAGGATTAATATGCATCTAGACAAGATTAAAAAGAAAAAAGGGTCGTTAAATAAGGTTGACTTTCGGGTTGACTTTGGTTTTCCCCGTGTAATCTTCATAGTTCGGGTCAACCGTCTAGGCCGGGCTAAGGGGGTTACATTCTTGTTATTGGCATTGGTTATGGCACTGTCTAGCTCACCATTCCCGTCCAGCATCTCCTGGTTATTGGCATTGATTATTGCACTATCTAGCTCACCATTGCTGTCACAAGCCATTTCTCGATGTTCTCTTCTTAACCTGCGTAGGGTTGGGTCATGTTGTAAATCTTCCTTCGCAATGCTACTCCTGTACATATACCAAACACAATAAATTAAACAGAAAAAATAAAAACAAGTAAAAATCAATACAATCAATTCCGTTGCAATCCTCGGCAACATCGCTAAAAAGATAAAGTATTCAAAGTAAATATGCAAGTAAAAACAATGCCAAGAATACGTCTTTTATGTGCAAGTATACACGGTCAGCAAGTAATATAGAAGTAAGTTGAGTATCATCTCCACAGGGATTGCCTAGGGGAATTAATTGTTACGATTAGTACTTGTGAACTAGAAAATAAAAGTGATGACAATTGATTGAAGGAACGAGTAGAATAAAAAAAGTAAAAAAATAAAGATGATAAAGAGAACATAAGTAAAGTGAAGATTACGGTAATGAAGATGATAGCAATCTGGCAAACAACGAGTGCAAGAATGATAACAAAGATTTGGCATAGAATGTCTGAATTTTATGCTAGTATGCCGACTAGTAATAATTTCATGCCTTGGCATTGATTGCCGAGCATATTCAAGATTTGCATTGCCTCTGTCGATGGGAATTCCCTAAATTATTCATGTAAAAACCCCTATATATTTGTTGTACATTCTTTTCATCAAATAACTCGATTAAGAACCAATCTTTACTCCTAAGGGGTATATTTCTCTCCCGCGGTAAGATCATTTACTTGAACATCTTCTCTCGAAGCCTCTCACCTTAGTATCCAGCAACTTGATCGTTGCCACCCAAGTCTGTTAAGATATTGAGGAGCGATAGGCCAACAATGCTAGCTCTCGCTTGGCAAAGTATTTAAAAAAAATATTAATGCCAACTCTCACTTGGCAAGGCAATTAGAAAACAATAAAGCATGCCAGAAAAATGAACAATGCCAAGGCATTTGAATTATTAACAAATAAACATAAAATACAGCAAGGATAGTTTTGAAATTATTCTTAAACACAAGAAAGAAATACAAAAGATCAACAAGAATTATAGCAAGGAAGGAGGTCTCTCGATGCAGCCCTTCAAACGATTCCTGACGTCTCATAGAATCTTCAAGCCTTTGATCTTATTGTCTCTGATTACTCCTTCTCCATTATTGCAGACCGCTTTTCAAATTCAAGCCTTCATCTTCTTCATCGCCCTTTTCTCCTTCTCTAAAATCATTTTTCAATGGTGATTGATCTCCTCTTTAAATAGGCTTGCGTAGAAGTATTAAGACAAGCCTTTGCATTTAAAATTTGAATGCGCAAGGGATAAGGCTTGCGATCACCTTATCCTTTGTTTGGAGTGCAAGGCTGATTAGGTGATAAGCTGATAAGGTTAAGGCTGACGTCATCATGCCGGCACTGCTCTGGCATCCCAACATCGCATGATTCTGCCCACCGAGCTCTACACTATTTTCCGCTATTTTTTCGGATATTGATTCAATTCCTATTTTCTCGCGGCCTAATATGGTCATATTTTTTCGGGTTCAACAGCTCCTTGGCATGTCATCAAGTTCCTCTACTATGCCAACTGATGCTTGGCATTGCTGTGCCAACGGCGTCTTGGCATCTTCTTTGACATCTCTTCCTTCTGCGCTGCTTCACTCTACTGTGCCAACTGCTATGCCAAATCCTGCAAAAAGGTCCAAAAAACAACCCTTCAGACGGGTATAGACAAAATTCCCAACTCTTTATGCAAATGCATGATTTTTTGACCTAAATGCAACTAAATGTACTTAAAAGATAGGAAAAAGCATGTGAAATAGGCATATAAATCAGTACTTTTGGAGTGTCAACAGTGAGCGACTCTCTCAGAATGCTAAAAGGCGAGATAAAGAAATGGGTTAGAGATGCAAGAGATAAGAAGGAAGAGACTACATAATCATTAGAAATAAAGATAGTGAAAAGATTATGTCCAGGAGTTACAAGGTTGAAATTGTGTCGTACCTAAAAATTCTAAGGGCGTCTCTCTAGGCTAAATATAGGAGGGAGGAAAAAGAATGGAAGCAAAAGTCTAGGATTAGATGGTTTAATAAGGGATTTAAGCACACAATTTTTTTTCACTTATCGACATCCTTGAGGTAGAGTAGAAACAAGATTCAATCAATCAGAGTGGGGAATACAACGCTTGAAGATCTGAAAGCCATTATGAGTGCATTTGAAGATCACTTTCGAGCATGGTTCAACGGAAGTTTGACATTACCAGTAAAGTGTTTCTCGAGAAGAATTGCTCAATAAACTAGGGAATCAGTAGAATTCCTTGAAGCTTCGTTTACAGTTGAGGAGGTTTGGTCAACAATCAATTCAGTAGATGGAAATAGGGCACCAGGTCCTGACGGGTGTAATTCAGATTTTTACAAAAAGTTCTGGCCATGTTTAGAAGATAAAATCATGAAGTTTTTTTTGATGATTTCCACAATGGCAGGCTTAATGATAGGTCAATTAATCACTCCTTCTAAGTTTTATACCAAAAAAGAGTCCCCAAAGTTTATAGAAGATTATCGACCTATATCATTGGTGAGCAATATTTATAAAATATTGGCCATATTGCTCTCTCACATGCTTTCGTGGTGCATTAAGGAAATGGTGGGAGAAAATTAGTTTACTTTTACTCTAAGAAAGAAAATTGCGTACTGCTCCTTGATTGTGAACGAGGTTTTAGACGAATTGAAAAGAAGCAAGCATGAGGCTATAATTTTTAATGCTTATTTCAAGAAGGCATATGATTCCATTGATTGGGGATTTCTGGATTTTACTCTACATCGCATGAGATTCGGATGTAAATGGAAAAAAGTGGATCAAAATGTGTCTCTCACCAGCTTCTATCTCAATTCTGATTAATGGAGTGCCTTATAATATGTTCACAATAGAGTGGGTGAAGCCTTGAGTTCAATGATTCATGAGGCTGTTGAATGAGAAATTATCTACGGGGTGGAGGTGGGATCAAACGGCTTCAAGTTGTCACATTTAAAATTCGCAGACGACTTAATTATCTTCACCAAAGTCGACAATAAGATCATTAGAAACATTAAAAGAATCTTAAGGTTGTTCGAGATGTGCTCCGGATTAAAATTAAACATGAAGAAAACATGTCTCTATGGAGTAAATATCGACGAGAATCTCTTGTGTACGTGGGTCGACGATATCAAGTGCTGTAAAGGGATCCTTCCTACTTATTTAGAACTGCCATTGAGCCATTGCCGTAATGCCACAACAATTTGGGAACCTATTCAAGACAAATTCAAGGCGAGATTGGAGGGTTAGATGGGTATATCCCTATCATTCGGAGGGAGAATCACTCTTGTCAAATCGGTTTTGTGCAGTCTACCTATATATTTTCTTGCGATATTCCAAATGCCATTTTCCATTGCAAACAAGATTAATAAGTATGTCGCAAACTTCATTTGGGGTAATAACAGAGGAAAGCCCATTCATTGGTTAAAGTGGGAAATCATTTGCAGTCCTAAGGAGTGCGGCGGTCTGGGAATTAAGGAAATGAAGGTGAAGAATCATGCTCTTCTTAATAAATGGTTTTGGCAATATGGGTGGGAGCCTGATAGTCTCTGGCGTAGAATCATTGATGAAAATTATGGTTTTCCGCCAAATAATTTTTTTCCTGGGCAGATCGGAAGGAATAAAACATCTTGGTTGTGGAATAATATCACCTCACCGTTAAAGGCTCATGAGGGTGTTTTCACTAGTAACATACGGTTCAAGTTGGGTGATGGAAAAAGAATCGATTTCTGGAATGATTTTTAGACTGAATTGCCCTCTTTACACTTTATTTTCCCGAGAATTTTTTAACATGGCCACTAAAAAAAGAAGGAAAGGTAGCGAAATTCGGGTCAACATTGAGGGAGTATGGGAATGGAATATTAATCTTAGAAGGCAGGCTTTCGTGTGGGAAACAGAAATGTGGAAGGATATTTTGAGGGTGTTGAATAATGTTTCAAGAAATACGGGAGAGCTAGATCAAATCATATGGGTGGGTGACCTAAGTGGATTTTATAAACCTAAATATCACCGTAACATGGTTGCTTCTGCAGGTACTATTGTGGACAATTTGTGGAACCACGTGTGGATGAAGATATCGCCACCAAAGGTCGAAGCTTTTTTATGAAGAGCATTACATGGGAGAATCCTGACTCGGTCCAAACTTTCTAAAAGAGGTATTTCTTGTGCCAATAATCTGTCATGCCCGTTTTGCACTAAGAACATTGAAATAGTAAATCATTTGTTATGCAATTGCGAGATTGTGTGGCAAGTCTAGCAGAAATGGTTCCTCACATAAGGTTTCCATATGGTAATTCTAAAAAATTTATCCATGATGATAATGTGAATAAACTACCCGATTAAACTAACACTGAAACCAATATAGAATCTTTCGTTTTTTGGATTTGTATGGACTATATGGTTGGAGAAATGAGATGATTTTTAATAGCAAAAAACTTAACGTATATCAAATTTATGACATAGATTTAACCCGTGTTGGCTTTTGGGTGAAATGTAATTGGCCTGTGGCTTGTTTTCGGTTTCTGAATTCATTAGACAACCAAATTTGTGTGAAATAAGGGGTGATACTTGGATAAGACCTTTTTTGGGTGAGTGGATAGCTCCTCCTAGGCGCTCAAGCAAATTTAACGTTGATGCGTCAATCCGGGAATCATATGGTCTTGTAGGAATTGGGGGCATTCTAAGAAATCATGATGGTATTACAGTATCAAAATTATCAAGATCCATTGGAGCACAAGATATCACAAGCGCATAACTACTATCTATGGTAGAAGCTTGTCAAATCTTCTTTTCGTCGAAATGGTGTGATTCTTGTATCCTCATTGTGGAATCTGATAGTATGTTTTCAGTTCAATGGATAAATTGTTTATGCTTGATTCCAGACAAGTTCAAAGATCTGGTGTCAAATTGCAGATCCTTCGTTAGACATTACAAGTGTAGGTTCGAGTTTTTTTTACATGGAAAGCAACGCTGATGCTCATAGGTTAGCTAAAAGTGGGGTGGATAGATCGGACAATTTCTTATGGATGGCTGGCGATCGGAGCAATTGAGAGGTTGGGGTTACATCATTTTTATTTGTGTGGTTTGGGTTCATGGTGTGTAACTAGGGGAAATTATGTATTGAGAAGTATTTGGTATGTTTCAGGTTTTCTGGGTTGGTTTGAGCGCTTGGTACCATATATTATTAAGGATGTATGAAATTTAAAAATGAAATAAAATAGGGCACTCTTTCCCCCTAGCTAGGTTTTGAGGTGGCTTTCAATGAGGCCTACTTTCCTTTCAAAACAACATTTAAAAACTTATAATTAATTTAAAATTTGTGTTATAATTTGAGGACATGGTCTTACAATAAACTAATAAATCCAATTCATGGCCCCTTTTGTGATCACCTTCATCTGTCGACTTCAATAATGTTAAAATTTTGAGGCTATTGTTGATCACAATTTCTTGATTTTGTCCTCTGCGACAGATGATGTTGTTTTGTTGATAAAGTTTTAGGACAAATTTCTTAGACCCACATCTTAAAACGTTGGATCTTTTGTTGATAAGTTCACGAGTTGTCCGATGTGGACGAGATTCTAACATTGAAGTCAACCCATTAAGGTTAAGTTGGATTTTTTGCTAAGTTAAAACAAGAAGAAGAAGAAAAAGAGGAAAAAGAAGGGTTGACATGTTCATATTACAAATAAATTTCGATTAATATTGTTATTGTAGTAGAAATTTTAAAAAACTAGAAGTTTAAATATCTTTTGATTCATGGACGAAGTTTAAATTAGGGGTTAGTGATTAAGACATAAATATTTAAAAGTGTAGAGCAAATTCATAATTAATCTATTTTAAAAAATCATATATATAAATAAAAATGTAAAAAAATTGTGTCTTAGGGGACATGAGCCCCTCCCACCATACAAAGGGCTTCGTCCAAGCTTTGATTTATTAATAATTTAGAAAAAAAATATTTAAATGAATCTAGAGAAAGTAAATTTCTTTCGAAACATTCGAAAGGTATTCGTATCTTTTTCTCATTTTCTACATATCAAACTACTCGACACTGGGTCACTAAGAGAAATAAATCACCTTATGCCTCTACTAGGGGTTTGAATCTTGACGTTGTGATTGAAAAAAAAAACTAGGTTGAGAGAGTTTCCCTCATAATAGGCCTCTACAATACCCGATCTAAATTAGTTGGTAAATGAATCAGATATTGGTGGTTATAAAAACAAGAAATATAAATATTTTTATGGAAAAAAGTGAATTGTCCTTTATTTAGAACTTTTAATATCAAATATAAAATTGAGTTAATTTAACAATTGGAGCGTAGAGCGTTACGACGCGCAGCGGACACTTTGGAACAAATGCATGAAGAATTTTAACATATAACTATTGGATCTTTTAAACTTTACATATCGGAATAGGGGCTAACAAAAACTTTTTACTATCATATCATTCATGTAGCTATTAACCAAACTTATATACATTCAAACTACCATTCATATGAACGTACTTACTTAACAAGAAACCGATTATACATGCTTTCACCACAAGAAAATCATTCTTGCTTATCACTTAAACATCAACGAACAACTAGATAAATTTTAGAAGCTTATGTTCATGTTTTATAGCCACTTTCGATTCTTTTAACTACTTACAATCATAAAACATAATTTCCAACTAGCATCTTATATTTACAAAAAAATGGCTATCAACCATATGTTTATACATCCATAGTTATACCTATTTACATACAAAAGCTCATTACATTTCAGTCCATACTTTAAGATTTTACATACATCTTATATACATATTTATGATAAGCCAAATGCATGCAATCTGAATGACTAGACAAGACACTAGGCCACTAATCAGGAGTGCTAACAAAATAAAACAAGACATACTTGAAATCTTCACTTGTCTAGACTCGGCTCAGGGAAAGTTACTTTGAACAATCTAACCTGTGATTTGAGAAGAAGGGAAAGCAAGAGTGATAAGTACTTTAAGTACTTAGTGAGGTAGCTTTTATATCTATCAAGATTCATTTAATTCTTTAGGTGTTTTATTTCATTTAGCAAAGGTTACTTAGCTAGGCTTCAATTCATTTGAGCAACACCTAGCTAGTCTCAAGCATGATCAAATAGCTCACATAATTAGTCTTAGATCATCACGTAGCATCATATAAACATATACACAAAGCATATCAAGATCAAATCAGAACATGCAAATCATAAAACATATCCAAATAGCCAATTGTTATTTATCAACACAATGAACAAGCACGATTCAAACATCCAAACATGGTTCATATTCATACCATCATATTCCAATAGGGTCCATTACCCTTATATATCTTTTACATTTAACATATATGATTGGCATATCAATCCTCCTTAACACATATAAACACAATTCAATGCCATTTCAATCAAGTAACATATCATACTTCCATTGAATATGTGATAAGTCTTATTTCAAGTACTTTTAGTAGTTTTGCCTTGGTAGATTAGTGGGACTCGGTAATCAAGTCTCAATGGGTACAAAGTACCAAATCAGAGGATGCCCAAAGCATCAAGATGTCTTCTACATCAACATTAGGATAACCAAAGTGCCAATTCAGAGGATGCACCAAGCATCAAACTAGTATGTTTTAACACCACCAAAATATAGAGTTCACATAGTATTGAATCAGAGGAGCTATAGACTCTAAGGCATGTCATTCTACCTAAGACTAACTCGTCAACCAAGGGCTTTCAAGTCTTTTAAATTGAACAAACACAATTTAAGTATTTAACAATCAAACATTGCAAGTTCATATAGTACATTTCATGTTACTAGTAGATAGAACTTATATCTTAGTCATATTTTCATAGTTACCAGCATATAACTATCATGTAAACATTTTCAAGCATCATTTAACATCCAAAGGCTGTATCATAACATTCATTTCATGCACATATCATCAACCATAAAACCATTATAATAAAGACAAATCACATCGAGTATCAAACAAAGGTAACTAGCTATCAACATGGATCATGTTATCATATTCCCTTTTATCCTTTTTTCCCTTAAGATACTTACCAAATCCAGATTATATTAATTTCATTCTTTCATCTAAAAACATAATTTAAACATATAATATTGGTTAGGACACTAGTCCAAACCCTAATTTCAACTACACTCACAAGACTCCAAGCACTTATACTAATCTTGTAACCCCCTTAGCCCGGCCTAGACATTTGACCCGAACTACGAAGATTACACGGGGAAAACCAAAGTCAACTCGAAAGTCAACCTTGATTAACAACCTTTTTTTTTCTTTTTAACTTTTCTAGATGCACATTAAGCCTATGTGATTACTTAAGAATCATATGAGAGAAAGGCACAGCGATCGAAAATCATTTAGGGACTCAATTGCATGAATTACACTTTTAGGGACCAAAATGTAATTTTTAGAAAATATAAGGACTTTGCAGATTTTAAGCTTACCAATATGTAATTAGTTATATCACATTCTTCTCTGTCAAATTTCAACTAAAAAAGAACAATCCAAGCTCAAGAAATTGCGTCCACAACATTCAGGAC
Organism: Hibiscus trionum; assembly: GCA_030270665.1. Lineage (NCBI taxonomy): Eukaryota > Viridiplantae > Streptophyta > Magnoliopsida > Malvales > Malvaceae > Hibiscus > Hibiscus trionum. The sequence goes on from BSYR01000004.1 coordinate 17,722,487, forward strand.
TAAAATGTAAAACATGGAAACTTAAAACAATTCAAATCATCATCCAACGGTCGTCCGTTTCGAAACACAAACCTTCATACCGAAACGCCCGTATCGAAACAGTGTTGACCGTTTTGGTACTCGGGTGCGTTCCGAGACCGGTATCGAAACAGGCTTCTCTAGTAGCCAAAATGTTTTTAACACCTTCAACCGTTCCGAAACGCTATGGCAATTACAGGCCCCTGTTTCGAAACAGTTAAGGGTGTTTCGATACACCCTGCTTTGTAGCAGCAGAAATTGCTGGTTTTTCACATCTTAACCTTATCAAACATGCTCTAATGCATGCCATAACATACCAGCAACTTGATTAAACATCAAGGAACATATATAAGAAGCATAAGCTCAAGCATGACATCGACCACAAGAACACTCAAACTATATGCATGCTTCCTATCCACAAAATCAAATATAGAACTCAAACCTCCAACCAAACCATTAGGACCATTTACAACCCATAAAAGCCATCACAAACATTCCACAAACTTAGGGAGTTCAAAACACATCTCCCAAATACAACCTTGGAGTCCCATTGCCAAATATCAAAACTAAAGTGTATAAAAACATCACCATACATGAGCTTTGCACTTCCTTGGATGTTCTTATCCTTCTTGCTGCCCAAAAACACTTCAATTATCTGCATTGTTGGTAAAAGAGAGCGTAAGCACATTTGCTTAGTGAGGCAAGCTCTAAGGAAAACCAACACAACAATGCATTATTCAAAACACTTTCTCAAAAGCCTTTTCTACAACATGTTCATTCTATCTCATGCTTGAAAACTATTTCAAAGCAAAACTCCATTGAAAACACATGTACCTCAATTCTATCTCATGCATTTAAACCAATGCAAATCTCATGGCAAGGCCATACACATGCTTGTGAAAACCAAAGCATTTCATATACAAATCTCATATGCATTTCTCATAGCATAAATCATCTCATCAATAGGTACATGTGAATCAAAAGCATTTTCATATATTATATTGGCATTTCACATCTCATTATTACTCGGATATGCGAACAACTTTCTCAAACCCACTAGACATTTCCGGTGGAATCTCACATCATCGTACTCACTCGTCTAGTAAAAATAATTTCCGGTGGAATCTCACATCACCGTACTCACATGGCAGAATCTCTCATCGCCATAAAGCTTGGGTATTTCACCAAGTCCTACCCGATGGAATGCCCATCATCGATCTCTCCCTTTGGAATGAATCCAAAGAGCACGTACAAATTTTTAGTTTATAGTACACTCTCATCCTATTGATCGATCAATTATATCCGATAAGTATCTCATATTCTATGCCAATATATTATGTCAAAACATCATCTCACCTACTGTTTTTAATACAACATTTCTCAAAGTTTTCTCATCTCATTCAAAATCATAACATTTGCCATGCTTTAAAACAAAAGCTCAAAACTCATCAATGCAACATGTTATTTAATGAAATATTTTCAAGCATCATCTCATGCTACAAATCATGCATAAAAACAATAGGAATTTATCTATCTCAAAACATGAGCATGTAAAAGCATTTTAGGGGCAACCACCACATATTTGAGAGCAATCTAGCCAATACTTACTTCCAGACTTAGGTAGGTGTTTCAAACCTTTCCTAAATCCCAAAACCTTGATTCTTTTTCCCTCAAGGACTTCTAAAACCATCCGCGCTCACCGATTACGTTTCGCTTGCTCGCCGAAACGCTATCTAAGCTCCCAGATCAACACCAAAGGCGTCCGAAGATGTCTCCCATGTTTATAGCACATAAGCAAAGAGGATTAATGGATCATTGTTGCGTGTAAAAGTGTCTATTGCAATGTAGTGCAAGTGTACACGACGCAAGTAGTAAAGTGATACGTATGTATCAGATATCGTCTCCACAAGGACTAGGCTAATAACTTCAACCTTAGTTTTCTGCACGAAGGGGAAAAGAAAGAGTTTAATAGTTTGTCACAAAATAATAAAGAAGATTGAAAATAAAAGAGTAAAATTGTAACACCCCAATTTTGGGCTTGGAAGTTTAGGGTCTGAACCGGACCGGTCTGTTTTCGGTTCGAATATAAAAGGTGGTTTTAGGGAAAGCCTAGTTCGGGATTCATTAAAAATATGGAAAAATATCTAAAAAAACTCTTTTAATATATATAAGAGAGTGGTGAAATCAATTTTACAAAATAAGGCTTGGAAGTGTGACATTTCGAAATAGTGACTAAAATGTAATTTTTGAAAAGTTCAGTGGTGACTGTTTTGTAAGGATTGAAACTTTGAATCTTTAACGAGCTAATTTACCCAAGGAAGGATTTCTCCAGATTTTTCTTAATTTTAATGACTTAATTAATGTTTAATTAATATAATGAAAAGTGGGAAACCATATTTTAGATTTTTATAACTAACTTTTGTTAAAACTTTCTCATCTCATTTTCTCTCAAAATTCCCTCAGCCAAACACATTTCTATAGCAACATTTCTTTTGATTTTCACATTAAATGATGAGGTTTCAATCATCAATTGATTCCTAATCCTTTCTACATCAAATCCTCTTCATTTGCTTATTGAATTTTCAAGGATTTTGGCTCTAAACAAGGAGAAATATACATTTAGAGGTAAGAATGTTCTTCTCCTCTAAATACTGAGTTCTTTACTAAAATTCCCAAGTTCTCAATCCTTAAATTAAGTTTTATGGAAGGTTTTAATGTTGTGATCTTATTTTGGCTTAAAACTCAAGATTTGGATCAAATCTTGAAGAAATTCGTGGTGATTGTTTGGGCTTTGTTTTGAGGTGGATTTTAAATGTATTTTGGATGTTTAATGATGTGTAATTGAGGTTTAATCAATGCAATCCCGAATAGGTTATGTTTCATAAGTTTTTACTTGTGAAAATGGTGGTTTTTGGGGTGATCTTGGTGTTCTGTTAATGCTGGAGGTATAAGGACGAGTTTGGGTTCATTTTGGATGTTAAATGATGTTCAGAAATGGTTAGAAGTGTTGGATCTTGGCTGCGTTATTTATTGGAAGAGTTTGTAGGTGATTTCGGTTGTGTTTGGTAGCCGAAATGTTAGATTTATGTAGAGCAGCGAGTTGGATTGTGTTGCTGGTGTTTTAATGCATGATGATGCATTAATCCTCTGTTGTTATGTGTTTAAAACATGGGAGAATGATCCGGAAGCAATAGAGGTGGCGTTGGAGGTTCTGAATGCTTGGAAGGCTTGTCGGCTAGCATAGTTTTGTGTATTGGTGAGTGAAGTTGGGTTTTCAGCTTTGAAACCAATGTTTGAAGGTTTTGGGAGCTTAGTTTAAGTCTAAGCAACTTAACTAAGCTCAAGAGTAAGTTTTTGGAGAAACTCTTTTTGATGAACCATGAGATGGTAGGATGCAATGTGTTTAGTTTGCATGTTTAAATTCTGTTTTGAAAGCATGTTTTAGCATGATTAATGCTGGTTTTGAAAGCCATATGTTGAAGGATGCTCAAGGTAAGAGATCCTTGGTTTGATATTGATAAATGTGGTTTTGATGCATAGTGTTGCATGGTGTTTAATGGCTTTGTTTAATGCTTTAAAACAGTGGATTGTTGATGATAATTGATGTGTATTGGCAAGTGATGTAAGTGGTTTTTGGTTACTTTAATCGGATATAGTTAGCCGGCTATAGGATTGGGTGCACCGTGAATTAAGTCGCCTTGGATGTTGAGGGGTTGCAATTGTACCGTAAAATTCATCCAAGTACCCTAGCGATTGAGGAAATTGGTGTCACCACGAAGGAGGATGGCTCTCGTGGGTGGACTTTGTTAAGTGTCACCACGACGGAGGATGGCTCTCGTGGGTGGACTTTGTTAAGTGTCACAACGACGTAGGATGGCTCTTGTGGGTGGACTTTGTTAAGTGTCACCACGATGGAGGATGGCTCTCGTGGGTGGACTTTGTTAAGCGTCACAACGGTGGAGGGTTGCTCCCGTGTGTGAGCTTGGTTAAGGTGATTACAATGGTTGAGGTAGCTCCCATGTGTAAGCCTTGTGGTGTGTCCCGGCTCTCGCTAGTGAGTTATACAACTTCCGATGAGTGATGTTGAGGGGTTGTGATTGTACCGTTAAACTCCATCACGGGTGTTGAGGGGTTGTGATTGTACCGGTAAACTCCACGTTGTGTTGTTCGGTTGTGTGTATGAAGCGTGTGGGACAACGCTTGTAATCCGTGTATCCGATTGTATCTTGAGTTGAAATGGTTTGTGAAATATCACTTGAAAGCCAATGTAATGTTCTTGAATGTATTGAAGTGAGAGATGCTTGAAATGATGCATGGTTGCATGGGAGGTGTGTAATGGTTTAAGTGTGCATGTATTAGTTGTTAGGCTAGAACAAGTGCTTATCTTCTTTGGTGAATGGTGCATATGTGCATGGAATCTTTGGTGCATTGAAGTCTTATGAAGGCTTGTTTTAAAAGGCATGTAATGCGAATGTTGCTTTTGTAGTTCATGTGTTTTGCATTTGTTGAATGCATGTGATAGTTAGAAAGAACAAATGGTTTTTGAAAGGTATTTTGCTTTGAAATGATCATCAAGCATGAGGAAAGTATGTTGTGAAGTGGAAATGGTTTCCAAGGAATTTGAGTGTAACTTTGCATGTGTGTTCATGCATAAAAGGGTTTAAATAATGGTAATTGCAAGAATGTGTTTGAGGTAAGTTGTTTAGCTTTTCTAAGCTAAGGGTTGGATTTCATGTTGAGCAATGCATGGTTTAAAGCATGTTGTTTCAAAAGGGGTTTTTCAAACAATGCTTTGGTTTATTGAGGTGCATCTACTTTTAAAAAGGGTGTTATGATTCGCTGCATTGATGGTGTTTTGGTTTTGAGCATTCCTCACTAAGCATTATGTGCTTCCGCTCCTTTTTTTCCATCAATGCAGATATTTGAAGTTGGGACAACAAGAAGCAAGGGATTCAAGAGGAGCTCCACTTGAGAAGTATGTCTTGGTTTATAGCTATAGATAATAAAGGCAATGAGGGGAAAGTCTTTTACATTGATTTGTAATGAGATTGTTTATGTTGAACAAGTTCGGTTTATGGTTTGAACTTGGTTGTTGATCGCTTTGCCATATTTGAACCTTCTACATAAGTTGTTATGCTATGCTTCTTGTTTTAAAAGCATGATCAAGTGTTGATGTGTTGAATGAGTTGGTGCACCTAAGGTTTGATTGTGTCTAGTTGTTAATGCAATTTGGTGGTTATGATGCTTGGCATGTTGTTGATATGTTGAGGAATGGTTTAAAGTATGTTGATGTTGGTTGGTTTTGGATGTTAGGGTGCATGCCTATAGACTTGTGGATTTTCCTAATTGATGCCATGAATGTGTTTTGATGATGCAAATATGTACCTCATATGTATGATGACTTGTTGGCATGATTAGGAGGTCATTAGAATGTGTTTGAGTGGTTAATTGTGTGTTAAACCAGCAAATTCTGCACTTTCTGGGCAATCCGTATCGGAATGGGGGATAGCGTTTCGAAACGGGGGCTTGAAATGGCCTTCGTGTATCGAAACGGGTACAGGACATTCCGAAACGTTTTGGCCACTGCCAAGCCCTGTTTCGATACAGGTCTCGAAACGAACCCACGTTTCGGAACGGTCAACCCTCATTCCGAAACAGACGACCGTTGGGCACTGATTTGAATGGGTTAAAGGTTTGCAAGCTTTACGTTTTAGTCCTGGAAATCGTTTTAGCAATTGCTTGAGTTTGGGATGTTCGTTTAATGTGAAATTTGACAAGGAAGCATGTAATGTGATTAATTTCATTTTGGTAACTTAAAAATCATTTATCTCCTCTTAATTTCCAGAATTTATATTTTGGTCCCTAATGGTTGTAATTTGTGCAATTGGGTCCGGTTATGTAATCCGATCGCTGTGCTTTTCAAGTATATGTTTCTCAAGGGTATGATTAAGATTAATATGTATCTAGACAAGATTAAAATGAAAAAAGGGTCGTTAATCAAGGTTGACTTTCGGGTTGACTTTGGTTTTCTCCGTGTAATCGTCTTAGTTCGGGTCAACCGTCTAGGCCGGGCTAAGGGGGTTACATTTGGTGGTATCAGAGCTAAGTTGCGAATATTTGGGGCAAGGGTGAGTTGATATTATAAGTGTTTGATGTTTGTTCTGATGTGTGGTTGAAAGTTGGTGGAAAATGTGTTTTGAGCGAGGGGTTGATGTTTTATCATGCTTTTGGTAATGAATCTTCCTTGAGCTAATGTGAACTTGTGTTGATGATATGCTGGTGTTGTGAGTTGATTTTCTGAATGATGAAAATGTGATGGGTATGATATGTTGATATTATATTGTTGAGGGTGAATGATGTTTGATGAGAGCATGATTGAAGTTTGCTGATGGATATGCTCGATGTTTGTGATATCAATGTTTTTATTGATTGTTATGTCGTATAAAAGGGGAGAATTTGGGATACCCATTGCCTTATTATTATAGCTATTGTGTTATGTTGGAGTTGGAGTCTTGAACCCTTGCTTGAAGCTGGCCTGATCGTTTTGTTTGTTTTGTTATCATTGCTTTGTTGTTAATAGCACGATGAAATCGATGAGAGAATGGCAGTTGGGTGAGATGGTTGCTGCCTTAGAGCAGGTTGTTAAGGCGTGGAATTCACCTTTTGGAGGAGGTGTTTCGTTTCAGTCTCCAGTGCCTGGAGTTGAGGTAATAAGGCTGGAGGAGGAAGCTGGTTCTGTGATGAAGGGTTCATCACCTGTAGTTCAAGGGGTGTCGGGAACGTCTCAGGCCGTGGTGAAAGTGAGGCCTGAGGAAGTGCCGACTGAAGGACACGCGAGTTTGTCAAAACAACGTTTGTATGATTTGGGAGTTGTGGAGTATCATGGTTCAACACCTGAGGCATTAGAGGCTTGGTTAGCCAGTGTAATTCTGATTTTGGAACAGGAAGGGTGTGACTATGCCTGTAAGCTGGGAAGTGTTGTCACGTTGATGTTGGAGGACGCTTGTGCCTGGTGGACATCTGTGGTGGTGGCAATGCATATCCACGATACTGGGAGTTCTTTGTGTCTGCCTTTAATGGAAGATACCTTGGAGAGAAGTTCTTAAGGGTTAAGCAACGTGGGGGTGTGGCTTCAGATTATGAAAGAGGGAAAAGTTTAAGCAAAAGAGCTGTGGATACCGACCTCGGGTGCGGTCAGCGTAAGAGGCTACGTGATAGAAGAATTCGCTCGAATCGAAGTCTGGGTGGTAGTGCAGATGTGGGTCAAGTGCTACATGATCAAAGAATGGTAGCTCGGTTGCCGATGTGTGACCGTTGTGGAAGGTTTCATGTTGGAGGTTGTTGGGGTGTGGGAGTTTTTTGGAACTGTGGTTCTAAGGAGCATGTGAAGTGAAATTGTCCTCAAGTGATGAGCTCAGTTTCGGTGGGTGCAAAAGGGTCTCTGAAGGGTCATGGGCGCGACCGAGACAAAGTTCGGAGGTGGCAGGAAAGGCAGAAAGGTGTGAGGAGATTAGGGGTTGAATCTTGTTGGAATTGTGGGTCTGTCAGGCATTTGAGACAAAATTGTTTGGAGTTGGCTCGGGGTAGACAGGGTTCTTTGTCGCAGGGAGACGTAGACGGCCTTAAAGTGTTGGCTGATGCTGCGGCGGTACGGCTGGAGAATGATGGTTCTGCGAGGAAGAGAGTTTGTCTGTTGAAGCTCCGGGGCAGTGAGGTGATTACAGGTAACCTTGTTAAGTAATCTTTGCCCTAGTTATCTTTGTTCGGTTTCGGTTGGGTTTCTCTTGCGTAGTTGGTATGGTCTTGTAGCTAGCAAGTTTGGGGTAGTAGTTGGAGTTGTTTTGAAAACAACTTTAATGTGAAGAGGGCATTAGTGGGTATTTTGTGGTTAGCGGACTGTTAGAATGGTAGAGCTGGTCAAGTTAGAAGTGAGGTAAGAGGTTGTTTTTAGGCGGATTCTGAGGATGTTATTGGTGGGTGTGAACCGACATACATGCACAGTTAAAACCATTTGTTATATATATTATATTATATATGTTGGTTCATGCATGCATGCGACATGACATTAGAGGTTTTGCATACATGTACACAGGCATTGATAGGGCATATTGGTGACCATTCATACGAACGTTCACACTTGCTAATAGCTAATTGGGTCCGTTAGTTTTGTGGTAGGATTAGGTTGGATGGTGGGTTTTGAGGGTTGTTTGGTGCTAAGAGAATGTTAGAAGTAGTGGAGGGTAGCAAGCGAGCTGTCAGTAATAGTGAGTGCGATATGGCATGTTGACAGAAGGAAAGTGTTTTGGTGCTTAAAGAGTTTAGTGGTGTGGTGGTGAGGAGACTACCGGTTGGAGTTAGAATCGGTCAGGTGGTTGTGAATAGCTGATAGATATGGTAATTTATTGTGTTAAGTGTTGTTATAGGTTAGTGGATGTGTCTCCAGAGTGCTGAGGTGTCTTGGCATTGATGTTTTCAATAGAAAGGTTGTTTATGTAGGTGATGGTTTGTAGCAACCTTCGAGGAGATGAGTAGAGGTTTCGTAATCTTAACCTGTTTGTATAGATTGGGCAGTATTCAGGTAAGGCTAGTGTTATGGTCGGAGCTTGAGGTGGAAAGGCAACGTAAGTTCTAGGGCCATTGTTAGTTGGCCGAGTTCTTGTGAGAAGTGGTTTGCTAATCAGGTATAAGTAAATCTTTTCTAAGTCGGCTAGAGGTACGTGGAACACCTGGCAGAGTTAAGGTTGGGGTCTTGTGATGTGGATTTCGAATGTTGTGTGAGTCGTGTGGGTGAGTCGTTAAGGTGGTGATAGTGGCGGATGTGAAGGAATGTCATCAGTATATTGAGCAGTTTGAGTAAGCAGTTGATGCTTAAGAATTTTGGCTTGTTGTGGTAATCTTTGAAAGAAGCTGAGCAGTTTTGCAAGGGGTTTTTGGAAGCAGTGAAGGTTGTGGGTCACATGGTGGCTGAAACTAGATGGGTTGGTGTCACCGTGTGTGCGAGTTTTGAGAGTTATGAGATAAGGTGGAGTATGTTGTAAAAATTTGAAAGTTCTTCGGGTTGCTGCGGCTAAGCGCAGTTCGGAATTGTGAAAGGGTAAGCTGAGGATTAACATCTGGGTGTTCTGGAAGTTTTGAACAGGATGTAGTGATGTTGGGTTTGGTTATAATGTAAGTTTGATTTGTGGAGGAGTTGATTTTTGCGGTGTTTTGTGTGGAGAATGCTCAGTGGTGCTTAGTTCACCTGTGTTGCTTTGTGTGTTGCTTTGAGAAGTTTGGCATTGTGTTCTTTTCGCCGGTTGAAATTTCGAGGACGAAATTTCCTAAGAGGGGGAGAGTTGTAACACCCCAATTTTGGGCTTGGAAGTTTAGGGTCTGAACCGGACCGGTCTGTTCTCGGTTCGAATATAAAAGGTGGTTTTAGGGAAAGCCTAGTTCGGAATGCATTAAAAATATGGAAAATATCTAAAAATCCTCTTTTAATATATATAAGAAAGTGGTTAAATCAATTTTACAAAATAAGGCTTGGAAGTGTGACATTTCGAAATAGTGACTACAATGTAATTTTTGAAAAGTTCAGTGGTGACTGTTTTGTAAGGATTGAAACTTTGAATCTTTAAGGAGGTAATTTACCCAAGGAAGGATTTCTCTAGATTTTTCTTAATTTTAATGACTTAATTAATGTTTAATTAATCTAATGAAAAGTGGGAAACCATATTTTAGATTTTCATAACTAACTTTTGTTAAAACATTCTCATCTCATTTTCTCTCAAAATTCCCTCAGCCAAACACATTTTTACAACAACATTTCTTTTGATTTTCACATTAAATGATGAGGTTTCAATCATCAATTGATTCCTAATCCTTTCTACATCAAATCCTCTTCATTTGCTTATTGAATTTTCAAGGATTTTGGCTCTAAACAAGGAGAAATCTACATTTAGAGGTAAGGATGTTCTTCTCCTATAAATACTCAGTTCTTTACTGAAATTCCCAAGTTCTCAATTCTTAAATTAAGTTTTATGGAAGGTTTTAATGTTGTGATCTTGATTTTGGCTTAAAACTCAAGATTTGGATCAAATCTTGAAGAAATTCGTGGTGATTGTTTAGGCTCTGTTTTGAGGTGGATCTTAAATGTATTTTGGATGTTTAATGATGTGTAATTGAGGTTTAATCAATGCAATCCCGAATAGGTTATGTTTCCTAAGTTTTTATTTGTGAAAATGGTGGTTTTTGGGGTGATCTTGGTGTTCTGTTAATGCTGGAGGTATAAGGACGAGTTTGGGTTCATTTTGGATGTTAAATGATGTTTAGAAATGGTTAGAAGTGTTGGATCTTGGCTGGGTTATGTTTTGGAAGAGTTTGGAGGTGATTTCGGTTGTGTTTGGTAGCCGAAATGTTAGATTTATGTAGAGCAGCGAGTTGGATTGTGTTGCTGGTGTTTTAATGCATGATGATGCATTAATCCTATGTTGTTATGTGTTTAAAACATGGGAGAATGATCCGGAAGCAATAGAGGTGGCGTTAGAGGTTCCGAATGCTTGGAAGGCTTGTCGGCTAGCATAGTTTTGTGTACCGGTGAGTGAAGTTGGGATTTCAGCTTTGAAACCAATGTTTGAAGGTTTTGGGAGCTTAGTTTAAGTCTAAGAAACTTAACTAAGCTAAAGAGAAAGTTTTCAAGAGAAACTCTCTTTTTGATGAACCATGAGATGGTAGGATGCAATGTGTTCAGTTTGCATGTTTAAATTCTGTTTTGAAAGCATGTTTTAGCATGATTAATGCTGGTTTTGAAAGCCATGTGTTGAAGGATGCTCAAGGTAAGAGATCCTTGGTTTGATATTGATAATTGTGGTTTTGATGCATAGTGTTGCATGGTGTTTAATGGCTTTGTTTAATGCTTTAAAATAGTGGATTGTTGATGATAATTGATGTGTATTGGCAAGTGATGTAAGTGGTTTTTGGTTACTTTAATCGGATATAGTTAGCCGGCTATAGGATTGGGTGCACCGTGAATTAAGTCGCCTTAGATGTTGAGGGGTTGCAATTGTACCGTAAACTCCATCCAAGAACCCTAGCGATTGAAGAAATTGGTGTCACCATGATGGAGGATGGCTCTCGTGGGTGGACTTTGTTAAGTGTCACCACGACGGAGGATGGCTCTCGTGGGTGGACTTTGTTAAGTGTCACCACGACGGAGGATGGCTCTCGTGGGTGGACTTTGTTAAGTGTCACCACGATGGAGGATGGCTCTCGTGGGTGGACTTTGTTAAGCGTCACGACGGTGGAGGGTTGCTCCCGTGTGTGAGCTTGGTTAAGGTGATTACAATGGTTGAGGTAGCTCCCATGTGTAATCCTTGTGGTGTGTCCCGGCTCTCGCTAGTGAGTTATACAACTTCCGATGAGTGATGTTGAGGGGTTGTGATTGTACTGTTAAACTCCATCACGTGTGTTAAGGGGTTGTGATTGTACTGTTAAACTCCATCACGTGTGTTGAGGGGTTGTGATTGTACCGGTAAACTCCACCTTGTGTTGTTCGGTTGAGTGTATGAAGCGTGTGGGACAAAGCTTGTAATCCGTGTATCCGAATTTGTCTTGAGTTGAAATGGTTTGTGAAGTATCACTTGAAAGCCAATGTAATGTTCTTGAATGTAATGAAGCGAGAGATGCTTGAAATGATGCATGGTTGCATGGGAGGTGTGTAATGGTTTAAGTGTGCATGTATTACTTGTTAGGCTTGAACAAATGTTTATCTTCTTTGGTGAATGGTGCATATGTGCATGGAATCTTTGGTGCATTGAAGTCTTATGAAGGCTTGTTTTAAAAGGCATGTAATGCGAATGTTGCTTTTGTAGTTCATGTGTTTTGCATTTGTTGAATGCATGTGATAGTTAGAAAGAACAAATGGTTTTTGAAAGGTATTTTGCTTTGAAAGATCATCAAGCATGAGGAAAGTATGTTGTGAAGTGGAAATGGTTTCCAAGGAATTTGAGTGTAACTTTGCATGTGTGTTCATGCATAAAAGGGTTTAAATAATGGTAATTGCAAGAATGTGTTTGAGGTAAGTTGTTTAGCTTTTCTAAGCTAAGGGTTGGATTTCATGTTGAGCAATGCATGGTTTAAAGCATGTTGTTTCAAAAGGGGTTTTTCAAACAATGATTTGGTTTATTGAGGTGCATCTACTTTTAAAGAGGGTGTTATGATTCGCTGCATTGATGGTGTTTTGGTTTTGAGCATTCCTCACTAAGCATTATGTGCTTACGCTCTTTTTTTGTCTATCAATGTAGATATTTGAAGTTGGGACAGCAAGAAGAAAGGGATTCAAGAGGAGCTCCACTTGAGAAGTATGTCTTGGTTTATAGCTATAGATAATAAAGGCAATGGGGGGAAAGTCTTTTACATTGATGTGTAATGAGATTGTTTATGTTGAAAAAGTTCGGTTTATGGTTTGAACTTGGTTGTTGATCGCTTTGCCATATTTGAACCTTCTACATAAGTTGTTATGTTATGCTTCTTGTTTTAAAAGCATGATCAAGTGTTGATGTGTTGAATGAGTTGGTGCACCTAAGGTTTGATTGTATCTAGTTGTTAATGCAATTTGGTGGTTATGATGCTTGGCATGTTGTTGATATGTTGAGGAATGGTTTAAAGTATGTTGATGGTGTTTTGATGTTGGTTGGTTTTGGATGTTAGGGTGCATGCCTATAGACTTGTGGATTTTCCTAATTGATGCCATGAATGTGTTTTGATGATGCAAATATGTACCTCATATGTATGATGACTTGTTGGCATGATTAGGAGGTCATTAGAATGTGTTTGAGTGGTTAATTGTGTGTTAAACCAGCAAATTCTGCACTTTCTGGGCAATCCGTATCGGAACGGGGGATAGCGTTTTGAAACGGGGGCCTGAAATGGCCTTCGTGTATCGAAACGGGTACATGACGTTCCGAAACGTTTTGGCCACAGCCAAGCCCTATTTCGATACAGGTCTCGAAACGAACCCGCGTTTCGGAACGGTCAACCCTCGTTCCGAAACAGACGACCGCTGGGCACTGATTTGAATGGGTTAAAGGTTTGCAAGCTTTACGTTTTAGTCCTGGAAATCGTTTTAGCAATTTCTTGAGTTTGGGATGTTCGTTTAATGTGAAATTTGACAGGGAAGCATGTAATGTGATTAATTTCATATTGGTAACTTAAAAATCAGTTAAGTCCTCTTAATTTCTAGAATTTACATTTTGGTCCCTAATAGTTGTAAGTTGTGCAATTGGGTCTGGTAATGTAATCCGAATGCTGTGCTTTTCAAGTATGTGTTTCTCAAGGGTAAGCTTAAGATTAATATGTATCTAGACAAGATTAAAATGAAAAAAAAGGGTCGTTAACCAAGGTTGACTTTCGGGTTGATTTTGGTTTTCCCCGTGTAATCGTCTTAGTTCGGGTCAACCGTCTAGGCCGGGCTAAGGGGGTTACAAAAATATTCAGGGTAAAGAATAAGCCGGTATTGATCTGCTCCGTAGTGTAGGTGTTGCAATATTTAAGACTTCTCTGTTCTGTTGTAGCGCTTGTCGCGGCAGCACCTGCTGCGGCAGCGGTCTATTGTTGTCGCGGCAGCGAACACACAACTCAGCACTTCAAGCTTGGCAAGAATCCCCTCTATGCTTTGGCCTATCTCTAGGTCCAAGTCTGTCGATGAACACGTCTTTGATGATACCTCCCGGCGTGAATCGAAGTATGAACACCGATGTTGTTGAATTCTTCCTTAGCCACTTAACCTCGTCCTATCCCTAGGTTCGAGATCGTTCAACCATAAACTGGAGAACCCGTACTTATTCCTTTCGTATACTTAACTCTCCCGATACTCTTGCAAGATGTTGAAAACCAGAATAAGCAAACTTGAAGTCTATTTTATTGAACAAAGAAAATCCTAAAACAATGCAATCCTTGCAACTACTTTCCAGAATCAACCCTTAGCCCTAGGGGAAGTTTAGAACATGATGAGAAGGGGAAACGACTAGGGTTTAGGGGAATACGGCTAGAGAGTAAGATATCCTTCCCTAGGTCGAATTTCATGCCTTTATATAGGCCTTGGGTTCAAGTTTTCTAATATGACAAGAATACAAGTTTAAACTAAAATACAACTTTATTAAAGACTAAATCTTCAGAGCATATATCTTTAATTCGTCCTTCCTTCTTGCTTGGAATTTCTTCCTTGAACTTTGGGCTTGAACTTCATTCTGATCTAGGGCTTGGAAAAATATACAAGTGCTCCACGACAGACCGACTTAATTTTCTCTTTCTGTCGAGTCCCACTTCACTTCTTCCCTTCACCATTGCTATCGTCCTTGGCTGCCACGGCAGCGGCCATGGAAGCATCGTCCTTCTCGTCTGCAGTCCAGTTCCAGCTCTGCTTCGTCACTGCCCAGCGTCTGCTTCTCCACTGCCCTCCATCTGTTACAGCAGCTACCTGCAAAAGCAACTAATTTCAGTAGAAAATGTGCCATTTGTTATAATTGTGATGTATAAATGAAATCTATCCTAAATGCAATGAATTATGCTTGAATGCAGCAGAAATATGGGTTAAATAGGGGGTAAAATATAGAACTTTTACACACTCAACACACCCCCAAACTCAAGTTTTTGCTTGCCCTCAAGCAATTCAGACCTAAAAAAGAAATAAAAAAAAATTTGTTTGGCTTAAAACAATGAACTTTTCCTTACCTACCATTCATTCCCTATTGTGAGCATTGCTCTGTTGGATAATTCAGGATTCATCCGGAACCTTGCTATAATTCTCATGTAGTGTGTGCATGCTTGTGAACAATTATATGCCAAGACTCCCTTAGTTTACTAGAATAGCTAAGCTTCTAACTTGAATTTTTATTCTAATTTTCATCTTTTTGGAGGCAATTCTTAGGCTCCTTTAGATTTTTTTAGACTCGATTCTATTTTCTCAAGCTTAAGTTTGAATAGAGCTGGTTTCGGGCACCTCTAGCTAACTTCCTAGAGCCGGTTTCGGGCACCTCTATGTGTATTGCGTCTATTTTTCTTAACTTCTTTTCCTAGAGCCAGTGTTAGGCAACTCAAGTGTTAAGCTTTCTATTCTAGTTTACTAGTAGAGTTCTAGACAATATAAAAGTAGGGTGTTTAAGATTCAGAACTATAGTAAGGCTCTAAACTGCTCCTAAAACTATCCTAAAGGCACTGCCACGACAGAGGCTGTCACGGTAGGTAAGTTCAGTTCAAAGACTTAAGCCAATTTTTTTTAAAAGACACAATTTTTTAAACTTAAAGACACTTCATTAATGGAGGAATGCCACCCCAAACTCAAGTGTTGCATTGCCCTCAATGCAAATGACAGAATAAAAAAATCACAAAATATAACAAAAGAGCAGACAACAATAATAAGTAAAGAAACTTAAATTTCAAGCGTTGTCGTCGCTACCGCCGCTGCTGCTGCTGATTTGAATCTGCCGACGGGCAGTGAAATTCCTTGTCGGTGCCGGAAGATGGATGGGAGAGGCAGAGGTGTTCTTGTTTTTGGCTTCCCTTGGAGGTTGAATGCGGGTAGGGGAGATATGGGGTTGTTTCTCCAATACCTGAACCTCCTCGGAGCTGCTGCTGCCTGAGCTGCTACTGCTGTTGCCGCTGTCAGATTTGCCTTGGTCCGATGGTTCGACTCCAGAGCCTGGTTTCTGTCGTTTCACCGGGGTGAACTTCTTCGACAGGTTCCTCTTGACAGAGGGCTCATCATCGGATGCCCCCCAAATTTTGGAGGAGGAGAAGCCTACTCTATACCTATCGAGGTCGGACATGAGTTCTTTCCTCTTGGCTCCCCTAGCATATGTTTCTGCCGTGCGGCTGTTGCCTGCAGCTGTTGTGGCCGGGGTCGGGGTGGACGCGGCAGATGGTGTTTTCGGTGTGGCAGCAGGGGTAGGGGTATGGGCAGGTGTGGGGGCAGCAAAATAATGGTCGGGGAAGGCAGGGAACAGTACATCAGGGAAATTAAGATTAGTTTTAATGAAGTGTACTGTTGCTTTGGTGAAGTCCCGAATGAAGCTCATCAGGCCCAGCTGCCGTTCTTCCATTTTCTGCAGGGCAGCAGGGATTTGTGTTGAAGAGTCTGTTGGGGGAGTTGCTGCGGTGGGCTGCCTGGGTTCTGTGGCGGCAGGCTCAGTTTGGGTGGGCTCTATCGGCTCACCTGCCGCGGTAGTTGGGTCGGAGGACGACAGGGGTGTGGCAGCTTTGAGTTCCATCAGGCTAAGGATGTTCATTTCTTTCCATGCTTTTCCTCAGACTCTCAAATCCTCGGCAGCTTCCGGTACGTTGTGGCCACGGCAGAGGGCAGTAATGAGGTATGGGTAGAAGAGTGGTCCTGACGGCCGGTACGCACAATCCAATATTCCCTCCCGAGCGTATCTACCAACGTTAATAGGCCTCTCATTTAGAATTGAATGGATGAGGGCTAACCTTGGTTGGTCTACCGTTATGTTGTGCGAGGAGGGTGTAATCCTCTTCTTGATGAATGCGTTCCAAAGCTTGGCTTCCGGAGTGAGTTGAACTCGTTTTACCGTCCTTGGATGTTTAGGATCGGTATTCCACTCGGTTCCTTCGTCTGTGAGTTCTGCCATAACAACGTCATAATCTGTCGGCTCCAAGCTTTCCACAAATCTTTGGTGGCCATCTTCCTTTCTCCCAACATAGAACCCATAGAGGGTGTTGATGTATTCGGGCTCAAAAGGTACCTCCTTTCCACGAACCGTTTCTGCTGTCGCTTCCCTGCTGTCGATGGCAGCATAAAATTCTCGGACTAGAGTTACGTTCATTTCCTCCGGCTGCTCGGCAAACATCTGCCACTGTAGGGCTCTGATCTTGCGGGCCATGAACGGTTGTAGCCCAAGGTTCTCCGTTCTGGTGCTGTAAATGAAGCCTTTCTCCTCCCACATATCTCTGACCTGGAAGGAGCTGGGAGTGGATGCTGCTGGGGCAGATCCTGAGGCAGCACTACGGCGGGTATTTCAGGTACTCATATTGCAAGGACTATAGAAAAGAAAATGAAAGCAAATAAAATTCTAGAGAGGAAACAAGTAGAGAGAGTGAAAGTGAGTGAAAATTGAATAGTAAAATAGGGTTTATAGAGAGGGGGAGTTTGCTGCCCGTTAGAGCTGTAACGGCAGGCGCGAATAACGGGGCCAGCTGTTACGCAGTTTCTGACGCGTCTGTCACGCGTTTCTGTGTCTGCTGCGCGCCTGTTACGCGTTTGCGGTTCTGTCGCGACAGCGTGTTGACAGGCTGGATTTTCCGCGTCTGTCGCGGCAGCTGTAACGGCAGGCTCCTAAGTTGGGCTTTTTGGGCTGATGGAAAGATGGTGGGCTGAATTCACTTCTCCTCTTCTCCTTGTCTCCTTTATTTCCTAAAAATAATAAAAATAAAAACTTTAGTTCTTAAAAATAAAATAATTCTAATTACCTAATATATATAAATAAATAATAAATAAAAATTAGGTTAAATTAGGGATGCCAGGATGGGCACCTCCTAAAGTAACCACTTCCTGCATTCTTGGGGCTTCAATCCCCTGATAATGCTTCAATCTTTGTCCGTTGACTTTAAATTGGTGCCCGTCTTTTAAAGATCTGATTGTGATGGCACCATGAGGAAAAACTTGCACCACTTGGAATGGGCCGGTCCACCTAGATTTCAGCTTCCCTGGGAAGAGTTTCAACCTAGAGTTGAACAACAACACAAGCTGCCCTGGGCAGAACTGTCGTGGCAGCAACTTCTTGTCATGCCACTTCTTTGTCTTATCTTTGTAAATCCTTGCGTTATCATAGGCCATTGCTCGAATTTCTTCTATCTCATTCAAATCAAGTAGCCTTTTCTGTCCTGCTTTTTCCAAGTCCATATTCACTGCCTTGATGGCCTAGTATGCTCTGTGCTCAATCGCAACAGGTAGATGGCACGTTTTTCCATAAATTAGCCGGTAGGGTGACATTCCCAATGGAGTTTTGAATGATGTTCTGTAGGCCCGTAATGCATTATTGAGGTGTAGAGACCAGTCCTTCCGAGTTGGCTTAACCATCTTTTCAAGAATGTTCTTAACCTCTCTGTTAGATATTTCAGCCTGTCCATTGGTCTGAGGGTGGTATGCTGTTGCGATCCGATGTTTGACACCATATTTTTTAAGGCAGCAGCTATAACCCTATTATCAAAATGCCTCCCTTCATCACTGATGATCGCCTTGGGGATGTCAAATCTGGAAAATATGTTTTTATGCAAAAACCTCTGAACCGTCTTGGCATCGTTTTTCTGAGTAGCGATCGCTTCAACCCATTTGGACACATAGTCCACTATCAGGAGGATATATAAGTTCCCACATGAAGCTGGGGATGGTCCCATAAAATCTATCCCCCAAACGTCGAAGATCTCAACTTCAAGAATGTTTTGCAGCGGCATCTCATGTCTCCTTGAGATGTTTCTAGTCCGTTGACATTTGTCACAGTTTTTGTAAAATGTATGGGCATCCTTGAACAGTGAGGGCCAATAAAATCCAGACTGCAAAACTTTGGCAGCAGTTTTGTTACAACCTAAGTGTTCTCCATATTGTGAAGCATGGCAGTGATGGAGTACAAATTCTTGTTCATCCTGTGGTACGCATCTCCTGATAACCTGATCTGCACAATATTTAAAAAGAAGAGGTTCGTCCCAATAATAATGCTTAACATCATTTTGGAACCTCTTCTTAGCTTGATAGTTAAAGTCAGGAGGAGTTATTCCGCTAACTAAATAATTAACGAAATCAGCATACCAGGGGAGTTCAGAAAACTTACCTGCCGCCATGGCTGTCGCGGCAGTGCTTGTGGCAGCGAACAATTTCTCGTCAGGGAAGGTCTCCAGTATGTGTGTCTCGTCTGTTGGGAGATTCTTTCCCTTCTCTAATCTTGACAAGTGATCTGCAACTTGGTTCTCTGTCCCCTTTCTGTCCTTGATCTCAAGGTCGAACTCTTGCAGTAGCAGAATCCAACGTATCAGTCTAGGCTTTGCATCCTTTTTGGCAAACAGATACTTTAATGCAGAGTGGTCTGTGTGGACTATGACCTTCGTTCCAAGTATATATGAACGAAACTTGTCAATCGAGAACACCACAGCTAACAGTTCCTTCTCCGTTGGGGTGTAGTTTACTTGGGCGTCGTTTAGTGTTTTGCTGGCATAATATATAACATGAAAGAGCTTGTCTTTCCTCTGCCCAAGTGCTGCCCCGACAGCATAGTCACTAGCATCACACATGATCTCAAATGGTAGTTTCCAATCTGGTGGCTGTATTATTGGGGCTGTTACCAGCTTTTCTTTCAGAACCTTGAATGCCTCAGTACATTCAGTGTTGAAGTCGAAGGGACGGTTTTTCTCTAGAAGATGACACAAGGGTTTGGTGATCTTTGAAAAGTTTGCGATAAACCTCCGATAAAAACCAGCATGCCCTAAGAAACTCCTGATTCCCTTGACTGTGGTGGGTGGTGGCAGCTTTTCGATTACCTCGATTTTAGCTCTGTCGACTTCTATGCCGCAGCAGCTTACTTTATGGCCTAGGACTATCCCTTCATCCACCATGAAGTGGCATTTCTCCCAATTCAATACCAAGTTTGCTTTCTCCCATCTCTCGAGCACTTTCTCCAAGTTGCTTAGGAAGCTCTCAAAGTTATCTCCAAAGACAGAGAAATCATCCATGAATATCTCCAGGAAATCCTCCACCATGTCAGAGAATATCGCCATCATACACCTCTGAAAGGTTGCTGGTGCATTACAAAGTCCAAATGGCATTCTCCGAAAAGCCTAAGTACCGTACCAACAAGTGAATGTCGTCTTCTCTTGATCCTCCGGTGCGATGGCTATTTGGTTATAACCTGAGTATCCATCAAGAAAACAATAGTAAGGCTTTCCCGCTAATCTATCAAGCATTTGATCAATAAAAGGCAGGGGAAAGTGGTCCTTCCGGGTAGCTTTGTTAAGCTTCCGGTAGTTCATACAAACCCTCCAACCGGTCACAGTCCTGGTTGGGATTAACTCGTTTTCTTCGTTGGTTACCACGGTTATTCCTCCTTTCATAGGAACACACTGCACCGGGCTCACCCACTTGCTATCCGAGATGGCATAAATTATTTCAGCATCTAGCCATTTGATGATTTCTTTACGAACCACCTCTCGCATAGCATCATTTAGACGTCTCTGGGCATCAATGGTCGGCTTGTGATCATCCTCTAAGAGGATTTTATGCATGCATAGCCGGGTTGATGCCTTGGATATCAGCTATCGTCCATCCAATAGCCCTTTTGTGCTGCTGCAGCATCCCTATCAGCTGATGTTCCTGTTCCTGCATCAACTTGGAAGAGATGATTACGGGCAACATATCATTTAATCCAAGGAAAACATATTTAAGCTGCCCTGGCAGGGGCTTAAGATCTAGAACAGGTGGCTCTACAGTTGATGGCTTTTGGACTATATGTTCATTCGAGGTATAGTTTAAGGGCTCGAATAACTTACTTGGACGATTACCTATCCAATTTACCTCCTCATGATCTTCAATATAAGATATATCAGAGTCTGAGGAGCTGTTGTCGTCGTTGCTGCCGTGACAGTCTTCTAAGTGGCTGCTGGGGCAGTGGCTAATTTTTATGTCATGGCAGCCCGACCTGATGCAGGGTTGGGCAAGGATAACTTCAGTGATAGCCTTGCATTCTTCTTCTGCATCATCATGTTTTATTGCTCGGAGAACATTCAGCTTGATCTCTTGATCGTTCACTCTCATAGTGAATTCTCCTTTTTTTCCACATCAATAAGTGATCTTCATGTGGCTAAGATAAGAAAGTCAGCAGGAAAAATAAATTTATCCACTCTTACCATAATATCTTCAATTTTTCCTTCAGGATGAACGTAAGAGCGGTCTTCCAGCTGCAGTACGACTGTTGTGGGTCGAGCTTTTCCAATACCTAACTTCTGAAAAACAGATTTGGGCATTAAATTTATACTAGCACCAAGATCACAAAGTGCCTTACCCACAAATTTATCTCCAATTATGCACGGTATGATGAAGCTCCCAGGATCCTTCTTTTTCTGGGGTGGATGCTTGTGTAGAATAGTCATGCATCCCTCTGTCATTTTAACCGTCTCAAATTTCCCAAGTCTGGATTTCTTCGACATGGCATCCTTGAGAAATTTGGCATAACCAGGCATCTCCTTGATAGCATCTAACAACGGAATATTGATTTGGACCTGCTTAAAAATATTGTAGATCTTCTTAAGCTGGGATTCCTGTTTCAACTTCTGTAGCCGCTGTGGAAAAGGAGGTGGAGGACGATAATCTGCAATGCGTCCTTCCCACTGCATTCGGATCTGAGGAGGCTTAGGTTTGTCATCCTTCTCCTCTGTCCCTTCTGCTGTCGTGACAGGTTCATCGGCAGCAGGCTGTTTGTCGTCTGCTGGGGCAGCGTTCTCGGCAGTCGATTTTAGGGCTGGTTCCTTAACTGGTTCGTTTTCCTTCTCTGGCCCTGGTAATTTCTTCCCACTCCTGGTTGTGATGGATTTGCACTGCTCATGTGTGGGTTGTCTAGCGTTTTTAGTATCGCTAGGGAATCCTCCATTCTGCCTCGGTTTAATATGCTGGGAAACCTGACCCATCTGTGTCTCTAGTGATTTCAGAGTAGTTTCATGGTTAGTCATCCGCATCTCTGTTTTATCCATGAATGATTCGGTCTTCTTGACGAAGTGATTCATGTTCTCAATGTAAGTTCCTGTTTGAGACATAAACGTAGCCAAGGTCTGTAATCTAGGTGGTTGTTGGTGGTTGTTGCGGCTGCTGATGTGGTTGCTGCCGAGTCAGTAATCTAGGTCCCCCTTGGTTATGAGTATTCTGTGCTTGAGGATTCAGGGCATTGTTAGGTTTGCTCCAAGAGAACTTAGGATCCTTTCTCTAGTTGGGATTGTAGTTGTTGGAATTGTAGTTCTGTTTGTTGTAGTTTCCAACGTACATACCTTCCTCTAACTGTAGTGGACAATCTTCCGAACTGTGATTCCCATCACAAGTTTCACATACCTCTTCAGCGAAGTAGACAGGTTGTGAATCTTTCTTCAAGAGCTTTTCCACTGCCTTTGTGAGATATGCCACCTGTGTTTTTAGGGATCTGTCGGCCTCATAATCTTTCACAGCTAGTACTCGTTTACCTTCTCTTCTTGCTGTATGAACTGTTCCTCGTTCTTTGCCAGGTTTTTCAATACTACCATTGCTTCATCTGGATCTTTGTCCAACAGCAATTCATTCGCTGCTGAATCAATTCTCATACGAGTCTGTAAGTTGGCAGCATTATAAAACTTAATTACTTGATTCCAAACGGGGAATCCATGCATTGGGCAGTTCCTCAGTAGAGTGGTAAATCTGTCCCATGCCTCGTGCATTGGCTCGTCATCTTCCTGTTGAAAAGTAGCAATTTCGTTACGTAATCGCTCAGATAAATGTGAAGGATTAAAACGAGACAAGAATTCACGAGTTAAATCTGCCCAAGTTTGTATTGAGCCCGGCGTTAGTTTATTCCACCAAGTTTTCGCCCTGTCCCTCAATGAATGAGGGAATAACCGAAGCCTCAGTATCTCTGGATTTACTCTTGCCAGTCTAAACGAACCACAGATTTCCTGGAACGTTTTCAGATGCTCCCTAGCATCCTCTGTAGCAGCACCACTAAATTGGCCAGCGTTATTAATCATGCTGAACATGACATGTTTCAGCTTGAAATTTTCAGCTTCTACGTCTGGAAGTGTGGTTTCTAGTTCCACATGATCATTGATCATGTAGTCTCGGCATGACCGGCATGCAGCAGGAGGATCGGCAGGTTGTCCGTTCCTTCCATCTCCGACAGGATCTTCATGACCCTGGGGATTCCCTTGGTTGTTCATGGCCTCTAACTGTTCTTCAAGGTATTCGTTTCTGGCTAATACGAGTCAGAGTCGGTTCCTAAGATTGCACGAGCGTTCGATTTCAGGATCTATCTGATACTCAGGTTCCTTTCCTCGTCTCGATCTGCGCATAAACAGAAAACCTTGTGAAAAGCACAAGTTGAACAATCCAAGAAAAAGTAGAAAAATAAAAGAAGTGCAGTAAAAAGTAGGGTAAAGATATGTTGCCAGTCCCCGGTAACGGCGCCAAAAACTTGTTGCGTGTAAAAGTGTCTATCGCAATGTAGTGCAAGTGTACACGACGCAAGTAGTAAAGTGATACGTAAGTATCAGATATCGTCTCCACAGGGACTGGGCTAATAGCTTCAACCTTAGTTTTCTGCACGAAGGGGAAAAGAAAGAGTTTAATAGTTTGTCACAAAATAATAAAGAATATTGAAATAAAAGAGTAAAATATTCAGGGTAAAGAATAGGCCGGTATTGATCTGCTCCGTAATGCAGGTGTTGCAATATTTTTATACTTCTCTGTTCTGTTGTAGCGCCTGTCGCGGCAGCACCTGCTGCGGCATCGGTTTGTTGTTGTCGCGGTAGCGAACACACAACTCAGCACTTCAAGCTTGGCAAGAATCCCTGCTATGCCTTAGCCTATCCCTAGGTCCAAGTCTGTCGATGAACACGTCTTTGATGATACCTCCCGACGTGAATCGAAGTATGAACATCGATGTTGTTGAATTCTTCCTTAGCCACTTAACCTCGTCCTATCCCTAGGTCCGAGATAGTTCAACCATAAACTGGAGAACCTGTACTTATTCCTTTCGTATACTTAACTATCCAGATATTAAGTAAATGAGTAATCTCATAATGCTCTCCCGATACTCTTGCAAGATGTTGAAAACCAGAATAAGCAAACTTGAAGTCTATTTTATTGAACAAAGAAAATCCTAAAACAATGCAATCCTTGCAACTACTTTACAGAATCAACCCTTAGCCCTAGGGGAAGTTTAGAACATGATGAGAAGGGGAAAACGACTAGGGTTTAGGGGAAGATGGCTAGAGAGTAAGATATCATTCCCTAGGTCGAATTAAATGCCTTTATATAGGCATTGGGTTCAAGTTTTCTAATATGACAAGAATGCAAGTTTAAACTAAAATACAACTTTATTAAAGACTAAATCTTCAGAGCATATATCTTTAATTCGTCCTTCCTTCTTGCTTGGAATTTCTTCCTTGAACTTTGGGCTTGGCCTTCATTCTGATCTAGGGCTTGGAAAAATATACAAGTGCTCCACGACAGACCGACTTAATTTTCTCTTTCTGTCAAGGCCCACTTCACTTCTTCCCTTCACCATTGCTGTCGTCCTTGGCTGCCACGGCAGCGGCCATGGCAGCATCGTCCTTCTCGTTTGCAGTCCAGTTCCAGCTCTGCTTCTTCACTGCCCAGCGTCTTCTTCTCCACTGCCCTCCATCTGTTACAACAGCTACCTGCAAAAGCAACTAATTTCAGTAAAAACTGTGCCATTTGTTATAATTGTGATGTATAAATGAAATCTATCCTAAATGCAATGTATTATGCTTGAATGCAGCAAAAATATGGGTTAAATAGGGGGTAAAATATAGAACTTTTGCACACTCAACAATCATCATGCATTGAAATCATCAGCCACACACCTAAACTCGCTGCTCTACTCAAGAACCTCATTTCGGCCACCAAAAACAATCGAAATCATCTCCAAACTCTTCCAAAACAAAGCCCAGCCAAGATCTATCACTTACAAAACAATATTAAACATCAATCAACATCAAAAACCACCAAAAACTCGTCCTTATAACTCCAGCTATAACAGAACACCAAAACCACCCCAAAAACCACCATTCTAGCATACAAAACTTAGGGATCCAAACCTATTCGGGATTTGTTTGATAAAACCGCATTTATAACATCAATTACCATCCAAAATACATTAGAAAACATTTTGATAAAATTAGGTCCTTAAAGATTCAAAGTTTCAATCCTTTACAAAACAGTCACTATTCAACTTTTGCAAAAACTACGATTTGGTCACTACACCGAAATGTAGTATTTCCAAACCTTATTTTGTAAAATTGTTTTCACCATAATCATTCATATAATAAATGAGAATTTTTAGGTATTTTTCCATATTTTTAAAGCATCCCAAACTAGGTGTTCCCTAAATCACCCTTTAAGATTCAAACCATTCTCAACCGGTCCGATTCAAACTCTAAAACATCTAAGCCCAAAGTCGGGGCGTTACAACTCTCCCCCTCTTAATAAATTTCGTCCTCGAAATTTACCTGGAGGAAAAAGGTAAGGAAATTACTTTTTCATGTCTTCCTTCCTTTCCCACGTGGCTTCCTCAACACCACGATGTCTCCACAACACTTTGACCAGCTCAATGGTCTTACCACGGAGAACCTTACTCTCCGAATCCAGAATCTCAACAGGTTCCTCATCATATGTCAAATCTGGATTCAACTCAACTTGCTCCACATGCATAACATGCGAAGGGTCTGATCTATGCCTCCGAAGCATGGATACATGAAACACATTATGTATCTTTTCTAACTCTTGAGGTAGTCTCAGCTTATAAGCAACAGGACGCACACGTTCTACCACCTCGTATGGTCCAATGAACCTTGGGCTCAACTTGCCCTTCCGGCCAAACCTCATCACCCTCTTCTAAGGTGAAACTTTCAGAAACACACGATCACCCACAACAAATTCTATCTCCTTACGCTTCAAATTCGCATAAGACTTTTGCCGGTCCGACGCCGCCTCCAACCGCTCACAAATGAGCTTCACCTTCTCGGTGGTTCCTTTTAACAAAGCTGGCATCGAAACCAACTTTTGTCCCGTTTCAGCCCAACAAAGAGGAGTTCTGCACTTCCTCCGGTACAAAGCTTCATCAGGTGCCATTTGAATACTCGCTTGGTAACTGTTATTATAATCAAACTCCACCAAAGGCAAGTGCTTCTCCCAAGAGCCTTGAAATTCAATAACACAGCACCTCAACATACCTCAAGCACTTGGATAACACGCTCCGACTGTCCATCCGTTTGCGGATGATAAGAAGTACTGAAATTCAGTCGCGTACCCAAAGCTTGATGCAAACACTCTCAAAACCTTGCGGTGAACCTCGGATCTCTATCCGACACTATAGATTTTGGTACACCATGCAAACGTACAATCTCAACAATGTACAACTCCGCAAGCTTATCCAAGGTGTACATAGTATTCACAGGCAAGAAATGCGCACACTTCGTAAGGCGATCCACAATCACCCAAACAGAATTCTTCTTTGATGGAGATAAAGGCAAACCAGACACAAAGTCCATGGTGATCCTCTCCCATTTCAATTCAGGGATCCTTAACGGCTGCAACAATCCTAAAGGAAACTGATGTTCAGCCTTAACCCGCTGACAAACCATACACTTGCTAACATACTCAGCGACATCTTTCTTGTAACCCCCTTAGCCCGGCCTAGACGGTTGACCCGAACTACGAAGATTACACGCGGAAAACCAAAGTCAACCCGAAAGTCAACCTTGATTAACGACCCATTTTTTCTTTTTAATCTTGTCTAGATGCATATTAATCCTAAGCGTAGCCTTGAGAAGATCATACTTGAAAAGCACAGCGATCGGAAAATGTTAAGGGACTCAATTGCACAAATTACTACTATTAGGGACCAAAATGTAAATTCTGAAAATATGGAAGACTTAACTGATTTTTAAATGACCAATATGAAATTAATCGTATTACATGCTTCCCTGTCAAATTTCACTTCAAACGGACATCTCAAACTCAAGCAATTGCATATACAAAATTCAGGACTAAAACGTAAAGCTTGCAAACCTTAAACCATTCAAATCAGTGCCCAACGGTCATCTGTTTCGGAACGGGGGTTGACCGTTCCGAAACGCGGGTTCGTCTTGAGACCTGTATCGAAACAGGGCTTGGTAGTGGCCAATTCGTTTCGGAACGACCTCTACCCGTTTCGATACACGAAGGCCATTACAGGCCCCCGTTTTGAAACGTTAGTGCCCGTTACGATACGGACTGCCTAGAAAGTGCAGAATTTGCTGGTTTAACATTCAATTAACCACTCAAACACATTCTAATGACCTCCTAATCATGCCAACAAGCCATCATACATACAAGGTACATATTTGCATCATCAAAACACATTCATGGCATCAATTAGGAAAATCCACAAATCTATAGGCATGCATCCTAGTATTCAAAACCAACCAATCATCAAATCATCAAATCAAACACCAAAATGGCAATTTACAAGTCCAAAACATCAAAGGCATCATGCCACACTTAGGGAGTCTAAAACATCTCCCAAAAACACAACCTAGGTTCCCATTGCCAAAATATCAAAAACTAACAATGTTATGAAAAAGGTCACCATACATGAGCTTAGCTTTCCCTTGGATTCTTAGCCTCCTTGCTGCCCTTTAAGCACTTCAATTCTCTGCATTATTGGTTCAAGAAAGAGAGCGTAAGCACATTTGCTTAGTGAGGCATGCTCTAAAGAAACAACACAATAATGCATTTTATAAAACACCTTTCAAAGGCCTTTAAACTCATAAACATCATTTCTCATGCAACAATGCATACACAACAAGCATCTCATCCTTCATTAACATCAACATGTCATATTGGCTTCCAAGTGATAATCCATAACCATTTTCAACATAAAACACAATCGGATACGTGGATTACAAGCGTTGTCCCATACGCTTCATACACACTACCGAACACACAAGGTGGACTTTACCGGTACAATCACAACCCCTCAACACCCGTGATGGAGTTTAACGGTACAATTACAACCCCTCCACATCACTCATCGGTAGTTGTATAACATCACTAACGAGAACACGTGACACACAACACAAGATCCTCACATGGCCTTTTAACCACCATTATGATCTTAGACATCTTGTTAGTGTACTTGGATGGAGTTTACGGTACCATTACAACCCCTCAACATCCAAGGCGACTTTATTCTCGGTGCACCCAATCCTATAGCCGGCTAACTATATCCGATTCAAGTACTTTGAAACCAAAACATCACTTGCCAATATACATCATTTATCATCAACAATCCACTGTTTTAAAGCATTAATCAAAGTCATTAAACCATAATGCATCACTATGCATCAAAACCACATTTATCAATATCAAACCAAGGATCTCTTACCTTGAGCATCCTTCAACACATGGCTTTCAAAACCAGCATTAATCATGCTAAAACATGCTTTCAAAACAGAATTTAAACATGCAAAATTAAATACATTGCATCCAACCATCTCATGGTTCATCAAAGAGAGAGTTTCTCCGAAAGCTTACTCTTGAGCTTAGTTAAGTTGCTTAGACTTAAACTAAGCTCCCAAAACCTTCAAACATTGGTTTCAAAGCTGTAAACCCAACTTCACTCACCAATTCCGTTTCGCAAGATTGCTGAAACGCCGTTCAAGCCTCCGGATCAACACCACAAGGATCCGAAGATGTCTCACCTGTTTTAAACACATCAAAGCAGAGGATTAATGCATCATCATGCATTAAAATCTTCAGCCATTACACCTAAACTCGCTGCTCACATCAAATCTAACATTTCGAGTACCAAACACAACCGAAATCACATCCAAACTCCTCCACAACATTACCCAGCCAAGATCCATCACTTCTAAACATTCTTAAACATCCATTAACATCCAAAAAGAACCTAAACTCGTCCTTATACGTCCAGCTATAACAGAACACCAAGATCACCTCAAAAACCACCATTTTCACAAGTAAAAACTTAGGAAAATCAACCTATTCGGGGTTGCATTGATTAAACCTCAATTACACATCATTAAACATCCAAAATACATTAAAGAGACATCTCAAAACAGAGCCCAAACATTCATCACGAATTTCTTCAAGATTTAATCCAAATCTTGAGTTTTAAGCCAAAATCAAGATCACAACATTAAAACCTTTTATAAAACTTAATTTAAGGATTGAGAACTTGGGAATTTCAGTAAAGAACTGAGTATTTAGAGGAGAAGAACATCCTTACCTATAAATGTAGATTTCTCCTTGTTTAGAGCCAAAATCCTTGAAAATTCAATAAGCAAATGAAGAGGATTTGATGTAGAAAGGATTAGGAATCAATTGATGATTGAAACCACATCATTTAGTGTGAAAATAAAAAGAAATGCTGCTGTGGAAATGTGTTTGGCTGAGGGAATTTTGAGAGAAAATTAGATGAGAAAGTTTTAGCAAAAGTTAGTTATGAAATCTCAAAGTTGGTTTTCCTCCTTTTCATTAAATTAATTAAACATTAATTAAGTCATTAAATTTAAGAAAAATCTGGAGAAATCCTTTCTTGGGTAAATTAGCTCCTTAAAGATTCAAAGTTTCAATACTTACACAAATCCATTCAAACACATCTTAATGACCCTCTAACCATACCAACAAGTCATCATACATGTAAGGTACAAGTTTGGAACTTGAAAACACATTCATAGCATCAAACATGGAATTACACAAGTCTATAGGCATGCATCCTATTTTTCCAAAACCAAGCAATCAACCAATCACCAAAACAATCATTAAATGGCCATATATAATCCAAAACACCAAAAGCAACATGCCACAAACTAGGGAGTCCAAAACATCTCCCAAAACCACACTTTAGGTTCCCATTGCCAAATTACCAAAACTAATAGTGTATGAAAACATCACCATACATGAGCTTAGTTTCCCTTGGACTCTTAGCTTCCTTGTTGCCCTCAAACACTTCAATTGTCTGCATTATTGGTACAAAAGAGAGAGTGTAAGCACAGTAGCTTAGTGAGGCATGCTCTAAAGAAAACAACACAATAATGCCTTTTTGAAAACACTTTCAACAAGCTTTAAAACACAAGGTTAACTCTTTTCATGCAACCATGCATACTTTACAAGCATCTCATGCTTCATTACATCAATTCAACATATTGGCTTTCAAGTGATAATTCATAAACTTTTACAACACAAAACACAATCGGATACGCGGATTACAAGCGTTGTCCCACACGCTTCATACACACTACCGAACAACATAAGGTGGAGTTTACGGTACAATCACAACCCCTCAACACCTCTCATCGGTAGTTGTATAACTTCCTAACGAGAGTACGAGACACATAACTCAAGGTCTACACACACGGACTTTTAACCACCGTTGTGACCTTAACAAGATCCACACACGGAGTTTTAACCACCGTTGTGATCTTAACTCTCTCGTTAGGATACTTGGATGGAGTTTTCGGTATAATCACAACCCCTCAATATCCAAGGCGACTTTATTCACGGTGCACCCAATCCTAGAGCCGGCTAACTATATCTGATTCAAGTACTTTAAAACCAATTCATCACTTGCCAATATACATTATACAACATCAACAATCCACTGTTTTAAAGCATTAAACAAAGCCATTTAACATCATGCATCACTATGTATCAAATCCACATTTTCAATATGTAAAACCAAGGATCTCTTACCTTGAGCATCCTTCGACATATGGCTTTCAAAACCAGCATCAACAATGCATAAACATGCTTTCAAAACAAAATTTAAACATGCAAATTATATTCAATGCATCGAACCACTTCATGGCTCATCCAAGAGAGTTTCTCCGAAATCTTACTCTTGAGCTTAGTTAAGTTGCTTTGACTTAAACTAAGCTCCCAAAACCTTCAAACATTTGTTCCAAAGCTGGAAACCAAACTCCACTCACCAATTTCGTTTCGCAAGCTTGCCGAAACGCCGATCAAGCCTCCGGATCAACTCCAAAGGTATCCGAAGATGCCTCCCCTGTTTTAAACACATCAAAGCAGAGGATTAATGCATCATCATGCATTGAAATCTTCAGCCAACACACTTAAACTCGCTGCTCTACCTAAAGCTAACATTTCGGCTAACAAACACAACCGAAATCACCTCCAAACTCTTCCAAAACTTAACCCAGCCAAGATCCATCCCTTCTAACCATTTCTAAACATCAATTAACATCCAAAATAAACCTAAACTCTTCCTTATACCTCCAGCTATAATAGAACACCAAGATCACCTCAAAAACCACCATTTCATAAGCAAAAACTTAGGAAATTCAACCTATTCGGGATTGCATTGATAAAACCTCATTTACACATCATTAGACATCCAAAATACATTTAAGAATCATCTCAAAACAGAGGCCAAACAATCACAACGAAATTCTTCAAGATTTCTTCCAAATCTTGAGTTTTAAGCCAAAATCAAGCTTCTATCATTAAAACTTTTTATAAAACTTCAATTAAGGATTGACAACTTGGGAATTTCAGTAAAGAACTGAGTATTTAGAGGAGAAGATCATTCTTACCTCTAAATGGTGATTTCTCCTTGATTCGAGCCAATTTTCTTGAAAATCCAATGAGGAAATCAAAAGGATTTGATGTAAGATGGATTAGAAACTAATTGATGATTGAAATCTCATCAATTGAAGTGGAAATCAATGAAAAAGTTGCTGGAGAAAAGTGTTTGGATGATGAAATTTTGAGAGAAAAAGAAAAGAGAAAATTTAAGGAAAAGTTAGTTATGAAATTCTACAAAGTGGTTTTCCTTTTTCATTTAATTAATTAAACATTAATTAAATCTCTTAAATTAAGGGAAAATCTGGAGAAATCATTTTTGGGTAAATTAGCTCCTTAAAGATTCAAAGTTTTAATCCTTACAAAACAGTCACCACTGAACTTTTCAAAAATTACATTTTAGTCACTATTTCGAAATGTCACACCTCCAAACCTTATTTTGTAAAATTGATTTCACCACTCTCTTATATATACTAAAATAGGATTTTTAGATATTTTTCCATATTTTTAATGCATCCCGAACTAGGCTTTCCCTAAAACCACCTTTTATATTCGAACCGAAAATCAGACCGGTCCGGTTCAAAATTGGGGTGTTACATTTCTTCAATCCCACCCAATAGTACTCATCTTTCAGATCACGATACATCTTTGTATTAACAGGGTGCATAACAAACAGACTACTATGAGCTTTGGTCAAAATAATGTGCCTCAACTCAACATCATTCGACACTACTATCCGACTCCCAAAACATAACACACCATCATCATTAAAACAGAAATTCGATGGCCTGTCTTCAGCAATATCCTGAACATGTGGAACCATGGAATCATCCAACAGTTGTTTATCCTTTATCAACTGGATTAGAGATGGTTTCACTTGCAATTCAGCAACAAGACCATCACCTCGGGATATGATCAAGCTAGCAAACATCGCCCTTAACTCCACCGCCACCTTCCTGCTCAAAGCATCGGCCACAACATTGGCCTTCCCCGGATGATACTCAATCGTTAGATCGTAATCCTTAAGCAACTCCACCCAATGTCGTTGCCTAAGATTCAACTCTTTCTGAGACATCAAATACTTCAAACTTTTGTGATCCGTATACACAGTGCACTTCTCACCATAGAGATAATGTCTCCAGATCTTTAGAGCAAAAACCACTGCAGCCAACTCAATATCATGCGTAGGATAATTGCACTCATGCACTTTCAACTGTCTTGATGCATAAGCCACCACCTTACCCTCTTGCATTAACACACACCCCAAACCAACATAGGATGCGTCACTATACACCACAAACTCTTTCCCAGATTCAGGTTGAACCAAGATAGGAGCTTGTGTCAAAGTTGCCTTCAGCTTCTCAAAAGCTTGTTGTCTCGCTTCCGTCCATTCATACTTAACATCCTCTTCCAACAATTTCGTCAAAGGGGCAGCAATCTTAGAAAATCCATCCACAAACCCCCAGTAGTATCCTGCCAACCCAAGGAAACTATGGACTTCATGAACGGACTTAGGAGGCTTCCAATTCATCACCGCCTCAACCTTCTGGGGATCAACTCGAATCCCTTCCGCCGAAACCACATGACCAAGGAAAACAACTTCCTTTAGCCAAAACTCACATTTGCTCAGCTTAGCATAAAGCTGATTTTCCAACAACTCTTGCAAAATGATCCTCAAATGACCTTCATGCTCCTCCTCAGTACGAGAGTACACAAGGATATCGTCGATGAACACCACAACGAACTTGTCCAAGAATTCATGGAACACCCTATTCATCATATCTATGAAAGCAGCAGGAGCATTCGTCAAACCAAACGATATCACTAGGAACTCATAATGCCCATACCTCGTTCGAAAGGCTGTTTTCGGCACATCCGCATCCTTCACCTTTAACTGATAGTACCCTGACCTCAGATCAATCTTTGAAAACACAGTCGCTCCCCAAAACTGATCAAAAATATCATCAATCCTCGACAAAGGATACTTGTTTTTGATGGTCAACTTATTCAGCTGATGATAATCAATGCACATCCTCATCGTGCCATCTTTCTTTTTCACAAACAAGACCGGTGCACCCCAAAGAGACACACTAGGCCGAATAAAGCCACGGTCAAGCAACTCCTGAAGTTGCGTCTTCAACTCTTTCAACTCCTTGGGTGCCATGCGATAGGGATCAATGGACACTAGAGTTGTGTTCTCATACAACTCAATTCCAAATTCAACCTCTCGACTAGGCGGCAAACTATGTAATTCCTCCGGAAACACTCCAAGAAACTCACACACGGTTTTTATATCCTGTACGTGCACCTCCTTTGAACTGGGATTCATATCAAAGGCTAGGTAAGCCTCACATCCTTGACGCAACATCCGGCTTGCTTCAAGCGTCGACACCATATTAGCTAGAAATTTCACATTTTCTCCCACCACCACAACCTTATAATCATCCGCAAGTTTCAACGAAACTCACTTGCTTTCGAAATCCACAACGGCTCTATGCTCAACAAGCCAATCCATGCCAAGAATTACATCAAAACCATAGAATGGCAACTCCATAAGATCAACCGGAAACACATGATCTTACACCTTTAAGGGGCATCTCCTATACAACTTCCTTGTTACAACCGTCTCACCAAAGGAACTAGTCACACGCATACCAACATTCAAAGACTCAACAGGCAAACCAAGCATTTGAGCATGCTCACGCAATATGTACGAGTGTGTAGATCCAGAATCAATCAAAGAAAGCTGCAAAACGTGAATTTGGTAGAGATAAGTATAATTGGCTGCGAGCATATAGGTTTTCACATCCGCCACCAACCCATAACGGAACCGTTCACATCTTTCTCTCTCGTTAGGAATCAGCTCAGACGCATATTGGCTAAGGAGAACAAATTGCACCTCATATTCTGCCACCGTCATGCTCCCTTGCACAAGGGACATAAACTCCCTCTTTTTCTCGTCGAGGTAGCGAACTCCCAAATATTTCCGCTTGAACGTATTCAAAAAGAATGTCCAAGTCACTTCATCATCCTCCATTCCCGCAATAGTGGTTGTCCACCACGTATATGCATCACCATGCAATAGTGACACAATGCATCCCAGCTTTTGAACATTGTTGCAATTCAACTATCCAAGTATCCTCTTGGTACTCTCTAACCAAGACTCGGAACCTTCCGGGGTCAACCCCCTAAACTCAGTCCCTCCCAGACTGCGAAGACGCTCTAACGACAATCTCACATTAGCACTATCTTCAGGTGCAGCTCCATGAGCTCCAGCTAATGCTGCCTGGAAAGCTCCGACAATAGCTTGAATCAGAACAGACATATCAGGAGCAGCTTGCCCCTGAACTCCCTCAAGTCTAGCAACCCCATCACCAACTCCAGTAGCACCAACCCCAGCTCCACAACAACCAGGTGGTTCACTAGCAGGAGGAGGAGGTAGATCCTCAGCATTTTCTACATTTTCATTCCCAGCCATAGCTTGAGTATTGATTCTAAGCTCTCTACGTGGCCCCATAATAAAACAATGCACTGACAAAAATACAACAAACTCAATTAGGCATAATAAGGTAAGTAATCCAAGTACTCAAGATCATTTTTGAAAACAATTCCTCTCATTAGTAATGATATGACAATGGGATCCCCAACTATACCCCAAACACAACATAGCATCACAAATTCATCTCAATTGAATCTTACATCAATATTCACACATCATACTTCCACCGGAAAAAGTCACAAACATACATATCAACATACAATAACCAACTAACAAGCCCCAATTATTCGTTAACTTGGCTCTGATACCAACAAATGTAACCCCCTTAGCCCGACCTAGACGTTTGACCCGAACTACGAAGATTACACGGGGAAAACCAAAGTCAACTTGAAAGTCAACCTTGATTAACGACCCTTTTTTTCTTTTTATCTTTTCTAGATGCACATTAAGCCTATGTGATTACTCAAGAATCATATAATAGAAAGGCACAGCGATCGGAAATCATTTAGGGACTCAATTGCATGAATTACACTTTTAGGGACCAAAATGTAATTTTTAGAAAATATAAGGACTTTGCAGATTTTAAGCTTGCCAATATGTAATTAGTTATATCACATGCTTCTCTGTCGAATTTCAACTAAAAAGAACATTCCAAGCTCAAGCAATTGCGTCCACAACATTCAGGACTAAAATGTAAAACATGGAAACTTAAAACAATTCAAATCATCATCTATCGGTCGTCCGTTTCGAAACATAAACCTTCGTACCGAAACGCCCGTATTGAAATCGGTACTCGGGTGTGTTCCGAGACCGGTATCGAAACAGGCCTCTCCAGTAGCCAAAATGTTCCGAAACACCTTCAATCGTTCTGAAATGCTATGGCCATTACAGGCCCCTGTTTCGAAACAGTTAAGGATGTTTCGATACACCCTGCTCTGTAGAAGCAGAAATTGCTGGTTTTTCACATCTTAACCTTATCAAACATTCTCTAATGCATACCATAACATACCAGCAACTTGATTAAACATCAAGGAACATATATAAGAAGCATAAGCTCAAGCATGGCATCAACCACAAGAACACTCAAACTATATGCATGCTTCCTATCCACAAAATCAAATATAGAACTCAAACCTCCAACCAAACCATTAGGACCATTTGCAACCCATAAAAGCCATCACAAACATGCCACAAACTTAGGGAGTTCAAAACTCATCTCCCAAATACAACCTTGTAGTCCCATTGCCAAATATCAAAACTAAAGTGTATAAAAACATCACCATACATGAGCTTTGCACTTCCTTGGATGTTCTTATCCTTCTTGCTGCCCAAAAACACTTCAATTATCTGCATTGTTGGTAAAAGAGAGCATAAGCACATTTGCTTAGTGAGGCAAGCTCTAAGGAAAACCAACACAACAATGCATTATTCAAAACACTTTCTCAAAAGCCTTTTCTACAACATGCTCAATCTATCTCATGCTTGAAAACCATTTCAAAGTAAAACTCCATTGAAAACACATGTACCTCAATTCTTTCTCATGCATTTAAACCAATGCAAATCTCATGGCAAGGCCATACACATGCTTGTGAAAACCAAAGCATTTCATATACAAATTTCATATGCATTTCTCATAGCATAAATCATCTCATCAATAGGTACATGTGAATCAAAAGCATTTTCATATATTATATTGGCATTTCACATCTCATTATTACTCGGATATGCGGATAACTTTCTCAAACCCACTAGACACTTTCGGTGGAATCTCACATCACCATACTCACTCGTCTAGTAAAAATAATTTCCGGTGGAATCTCACATCACCGTACTCACATGGCGGAATCTCTCATCACCACAAAGCTTGGGTATTTCACCAAGTCCTACCCGATGGAATGCCCATCATCGGTCTCTCCCTTTGGAATGAATCCAAAGAGCACATACGAATTTTTAGTTTATAGTGCACTCTCATCCTATTGATCGATCAATTATTTTCGGTAAGTATCTCATCTTATATGCCAATATATTATGTCAAAACATCATCTCACCTACTGTTTTTAATGCAATATTTCTCAAAGCTTTCTCATCTCATTCAAAATCATAACATTTGCCATGCTTTAAAACAAAAGCTCAAAACTCATCAATGCAACATGTTATTTCATGAAATCTTTTCAAGCATCATCTCATGCTACAAATCATGCATAAAAACAGTAGGAATTTATCTATCTCAAAACATGAGCATGTAAAAGCATTTTAGGGGCAACCACCACATATTTGAGAGCAATCTAGCCAATACTTACTTCCGGACTTAGGTAGGTGTTTCAAACCTTTCCTAAATCCCCAAACCTTGATTCTTTGTCCCTCAAGGACTTCTAAAACCATTCGCACTCACCGATTACGTTTCGCTTGCTCGCCGAAACGCTAACTAAGCTCCGGGATCAACACCAAAGGCGTCCGAAGATGTCTCCCCTGTTTATAACACAAAAGAGCAGAGGATTAATGCATCATCATGCATTGAAATCATCAGCCACACACCTAAACTCGCAGCTCTACTCAAGAACCTCATTTCGGCCACCAAAAACAACCGAAATCATCTCCAAACTCTTCCAAAACAAAGTCCAGCCAAGATCTATCACCTCTAATCATTTCTAAACATCAATCAACATCAAAAACCACCACAAACTCGTCCTTATACCTCCAGCTATAACAGAACACCAAAACCACCCCAAAAACCACCATTCTAGCATACAAAACTTAGGAATCCAAACCTATTCAGGATTTGTTTGATAAAACCTCATTTATAACATCAATTACCATCCAAAATGCATTAGAAAACAACCTCAAAACAGAGTGTAACCCCCTTAGCCCGGCCTAGACGGTTGACCCGAACTACGAAGATTACACGGGGAAAACCAAAGTCAACTCGAAATTCAACCTTGATTAACAACCCTTTTTTCTTTTTAATCTTGTCTAGATGCACGTTAACCCTAAATGAGCACTCATGAAACATATATGTGTAAAGCACAGCGATCGAATTTCATAAAGGGACTCGATTGCACAACATACAAATATTAGGCACCAAAACGTAAATTCTGTAAATTAGAAGGTCATAACTGATTTAAAAGTTACCAATATTAAATTAGTCTTATTACATGCTTCCCTGTCAAATTTAACCTTATTTGGACATCTCGAACTCATACAATTGCAATTCAACTTTCGGGACTAAAACGTAAAGCTTACAAACTTCAACACCATTCAAATCAGTGCCCAACGGTCACCTGTTTCGAAAGGGCATTGACTGTTTCGAAACATGGGTTGGTTCCGAGACTAGTACCAAAACAGGGCCTTCCAGTAGCCAAACCGTTTCGAAACAGCCTCCAGCCGTTTCGAAACACGAAGGCCATTTCAGGCCCCCGTTTCGAAACGCCAGTGGGTGTTCCGATACGGTTTGCCTAGAAGCTACAGATTTTGCTGGTTTTTCATACATAAATCCACTCAAACACATCCTAATGACTTCCTAAACATGCAAACAAGTCATCATACATATATGGAGCAGGTTTGCAACTCCTAACCACATTCATGGCATCAAACATGAAACTTCACATGACTATAGGCAAGCATCCTAATAACCAAAACCAAGCAATCAACCAAACTCCAAAACAAGCATTAAAAGGCCATTTACAAATTCAAAACATCAAAAGCACCATGCCACAACCTAGGGAGCTCAACACATCCCCCAAAACACATCTTAGGTTCCCATTGCCAAATTACCAAAACTAATAGTGTATGAAAACATCATCATACATGAGCTTGGGATCCCTTGGACACTCTAGCCTCCTTGTTGCCCTTAAACACTTCAATTATCTGCATTATTGGTACAAGAGAGAGAGCGTAAGCACAATTGCTTAGTGAGGCATGCTCTAAAGAAAACAACACAATAATGCATTTTAGAAAACACTTTCAATAAAGCTTTTAAACACAAGCTCATCTCTTTTCATGCAACCTTGCATACTTTACAAGCATCTCATGCTTCATTACTTTCAACTCATCATATTGGCTTTCAAGTGATAATTCATAACCATTTACAACACAAAACACAATCGGATACGCGGATTACAAGCATTGTCCCATACGCTTCATACACACTACCGAACAACATAAGGTGGAGTTTATCGGTACAATCACAACCCCTCAACACCCGTGATGGAGTTTAACGGTACAATCACAACCCCTCCACATCACTCATCGGTAGTTGTATAATTCCACTAACGAGTGCAAGGGACACATAACACAAGATCCACACACGGACTTTTAACCAACGTTGTGATCTTACCTCACTCGTTAGGGTACTTGGATGGAGTTTACGGTACAATCACAACCCCTCAACATCCAAGGCGACTTTATTCACGGTGCACCCAATCCTATAGCCGGCTAACTATATCTGATTCAATTACTTTAAAACCATTACATCACTTGACAATATACATCATTTACCATCAACAATTCACTGTTTTAAAGCATTAATCAAAGCCATTAACCATCATGCATCACCATGCATCAAAACCATATTCTTAATGTACCAAACCAAGGATCTCTTACCTTGAGCATCCTTCAATACATGGCTTTCAAAACCAGCATAAACCATGCTAAAACATGCTTTCAAAACAGAATATAAACATGCAAATTATAACCAATGCATCAAACCACTTCATAGCACATCCGAGGGAGTTTTTCCGAAAACTTACTCTTGAGCTTAGCTAAGTTGTTTAGACTTAAACTAAGCTCCCAAAACCTTCAAATAATCGTTTCAAAGCTGAAAACCCAACTCCACTCACCAATTACGTTTTGCTTGCTTGCCGAAACGCCAATCAAGCCTCCGGATCAACTCCAAAAGTGTCTGAAGATGCCTCCAATGTTTTAAACACATCAAAGCATAGGATTAATGCATCATTATGCATTGAAATCTTCAGCCAACACAACAAAACTCGCTGCTCTACCCAAAACCAACATTTCGGCTACCAAACACAACCGAAAACACCTCCAAACTCTTCCAAAACTTAACCCAGCCAAGATCCATCACTTCTAACCATTTCTAAACATCAATTAACATCCAAAATAAACCTAAACTCGTCCTTATACCTCCAGCCATAACATAACACCATAAACACCTCAAAAACCACCATTTTCATAAGCAAAAACTTAGGAAATACAACCTATTCAGGATTGCATTGATAAAATCAAATCCACATCATTAGACATCCAAAATACATTTAAGAATCATCTCAAAACAGAGCCCAAGCAATCACAACGAAATTCTTCAAGATTTCTTCCAAATCTTGAGTTTTAGGTAAAAATCAAGTTTCTAACATTAAAACCATTTATAAAACTTAAATTAAGGATTGACAACTTGGGAATTTCAGTAAAGAACTGAGTATTTAGAGGATAAGAACAATCTTACCTCTAAATGGTGATTTCTCCTTGATTTGAGCCAATTTCGTTGAAAATACAATGAGGAAATCAAAAGGATTTGATGCAAGATTGATTAGGAATTAATTGATGATAAAAATCTCATCAATTGAAGTGAAGATCAATGCAAAAGTTGCTGGAGAACTAGTGTTTGGATGATGGAATTTTGAGAGAAAAAGTAATGATAAAAATCCGGTTCAGACCCTAAACTTCTAAGCCCAAAATTGGGGTGTTACAACTCTCCCCCTCTTAAGAAATTTCATCCTCGAAATTTACCTGGAGGAAAAAGGTAAGGAAACTGCTTCTTCATGTCATCCTTCCTTTCCCACGTGGCTTCCTCAACACCACGATGCTTCCACAACACCTTAACCAATTCAATGGTTTTGCCTCGATGAACTTTACTGTCCGAATCCAGAATTTCAACCGGCTCCTCATCATAGGTCAAGTCTGGATTCAACTCAACTTCCTCCACAGGCATAACATGCGAAGGATCCGATCTATACTTCCGAAGCATAGAGACATGAAACACATCATGAATCTTTTCCAACTCCTGCGGCAACCTCAACTTATACGCAACAGGACCCACACGTTCAATCACCTCGTATGGTCCAATATACCTAGGGCTCAACTTACCCTTCCGGCCAAACCTCATCACTTTCTTCCAAGGCGAAACCTTCAAGAACACACGGTCACCTACCGCAAACTCAATCTCATTACGCTTCAAATCCGCGTAAGACTTCTGTCGATCAGAAGTTGCCTTTAATCACTCACAAATGAGCTTCACCTTCTCGGTGGTTCCTTTTAACAAAGCTGGCATTGTAACCAACTTCTGACCTGTTTCAGCCCAGCAAAGAGGAGTTCTGCACTTCCTCCCGTACAAAGCTTCATAAGGTGCCATTTGAATACTTGCCTGGTAGCTATTGTTATAAGCAAATTCCACCAAAGGCAAATGCTTCTCCCAAGAGCCCTGAAACTCATTCACACAGCACCTCAACATATCTTCCAGCACTTGGATAACACGCTCAGACTATCCATCCGACTGTGGATGATAAGAAGTACTGAAATTCAGCCGCGTACCCAAATCTTGATACAAACACTCCCAAAAACGCGATGTAAACCTCGGATCCCTATTCGATACTATAGACTTTGGCACACCATGCAGTCGCACAATCTCAGCAATGTACAACTCTGCAAGCTTGTCCAAGGTATACGTAGTATGCACAGGTAAGAAATGCGCAAACTTTGTAAGGCGATCCACAATCACCCACACCGAATTCTTCTTCGATGGCGACAAAGGCAAACCAAACACAAAGTCCATGGTAATCATTTCCCACTTCCACTCAGGAATCCTCAACGGTTGCAACAACCCTGAAGGAAACTGATGCTCAGCCTTAACCCGCTGACAAACCATGCACTTACTCACGTACTCCGAAACATCTTTTTTCAAACCCACCCAATAGTACTCATCCTTCAGATCACGATACATCTTTGTACTACCAGGGTGCATAGCAAAAGGACTACTATGAGCTTCAGTCAGAATAGTACGCCTCAACTCTGCATCATTCGGCACTACTATCCGACTCCCAAAACATAGAACCCCGTAATCATTAAAACAAAAATCCGATGGTCTATCCTCAGCAATATCCTGAACATGTGGCACCAAAGAATCATCCAACAACTGATTATCCTTTCTCAACTGAACCAAAGATGGTTTCACTTGCAACTCAGCCACAAGACCCCCATCTCGCGAAATACTCAAGCTGGCAAACATAGCCCTTAACTCCACTGCCACCTTCCTACTCAAAGCATCCGCTACAAAATTAGCTTTTCCCGGATGGTACTCGATCGTCAGATCGTAATCTTTAAGCAACTCCACCCAACGTCGTTGCCTAAGATTCAACTCTTTCTGAGACATCAAATACTTCAAACTTTTGTGTTCCGTGTACACAGTACACTTCTCACCATACAAGTAATGTCTCCAAATCTTCAAAGTAAAAACCACCGCAGCTAACTCAATATCATGCGTAGGATAATTGCGCTCATGCACCTTCAACTGGCGTGATGCATAAGCCACCACCTTACCCTCTTGCATCAACACACACCCCAAACCAACATAGGATGCGTCGCTATACACTACAAACTCTTTCCCTGATTCAGGTTGAACTAAGATAGGAGCTTGCGTCAAAGCTGCCTTAAGCTTCTCAAATGCTTGTTGTCTTGCCTCGGTCCACTCATACTTGACATCCTTCTGCAACAACTTCGTCAAAGGAGCAGCAATCTTTGAAAATCCATCCACAAACCTCCGATAGTATCCTGCCAACCCAAGGAAACTACGGACTTCATGAACCGACTTAGGAGGTTTCCAATTCATCACCACCTCAATCTACTGAGGATCAACACGAATCCCCTCAGCAAAAACCACATGACCAAGGAAAACAACTTCCCTAAGCCAGAATTCGCACTTGCTCAGCTTAGCATAAAGCTGATTCTCCAACAGCGCCTGCAACACAATCCGCAAATGCCCCTCATGCTCCTTCTCAGTACGAGAGTACACAAGGATATCATCAATGAACACCACAACAAACTTCTCCAAGTATTCATGGAACACTCTATTCATCATGTCCATCAAAGCTGCAGGAGCATTCGTCAAGCCAAACGACATCACAAGGAACTCATAATGCCATACCTCGTTCTAAAGGCTATTTTTGGTACATCCACATCCTTCACCTTAAGTTGGTAATAACCTGACCTAAAATCAATCTTAGAGAACACAACCGCTCCCCGAAACTGATCAAAAAGATCATCAATCCTCGGTAAAGGATACCAATTCTTGATAGTCAACTTATTCAGCTGACGATAATCGATGCACATTCTCATAGTGCCATCTTTCTTCTTCACAAACAAGACCGGTGCACCTGTTGCGTGTAAAAGTGTCTATCGCAATATAGTGCAAGTGTACACGACGCAAGTAGTAAAGTGATACGAAAGTATCAGATATCGTCTCCACAGGGACTGGGCTAATAGCTTCACCTTGGATTACAGCACGAGAAGGAAAAGAATAGTTTAAGATGTTGTCACGAAAATAATAAAGAGAAATTAAATAAAAGAGTAATGGAATCAAGATAGAGAGAATGGGCCGGTATTGAATTAATCAGTAGTGTAGGTGTTGCTAAGTTAAGGAATATATGTTCTGCCATCGTCCCTGTCGCGGTAGCAGTCCGTTGGTTATCATGGTAGCGATTACTCAACTCTGTATTTCAAGCTTGGCAAGAATCCTTGCTGTAACCCCCTTAGCCCGGCCTAGACGGTTGTCCCGAACTACGAAGATTACACGGGGAAAACCAAAGTCAACCCGAAAGTCAACCTTGATTAACGACCATTTTTTTCTTTTTAATCTTGTCTAGATGCACATTAATCCTAAGCGAACACTTGAGAAACATATACGAGTAAAGCACAGCGATCGGATATCAAAAAGGTACTCAATTGCACAATATACAAAGACTAGGGACCAAAATGTAAATTCTGGAAATTTGAAGGTCTTAACTGATTTTTAAGTTACCAATATTAAATTAGTCACATTACATGCATCTCTTTCAAATTTCACCTTAATCGGACATAT
Source organism: Hibiscus trionum (assembly GCA_030270665.1). Lineage (NCBI taxonomy): Eukaryota > Viridiplantae > Streptophyta > Magnoliopsida > Malvales > Malvaceae > Hibiscus > Hibiscus trionum. The sequence continues at coordinate 17,766,425 of BSYR01000004.1, forward strand.
CAAACTTATACAATTGCAATTACCAATTTCGGGACTAAAACGTAAAGCTTGCAAACCTCAATACCATTCAAATCAATGTCCAACGGTCACCTGTTTTGAAACGGTGTTGACCGTTCTGAAACACGGGTTCGTTTCGAGACTTGTTCCGAAACAGGGCTTGACAGTGGCCAAATCGTTCCGGTACGGCCTCCACCCGTTTCGAAACACCAAGGCCAATAGAGGCCCCCGTTTCGAAAAGCTAGTGCCCGTTCCGATACGGTTTGCCCAGAAGCTGCAGATTTTGCTGGTTTTTCATACACAAATCCATTCAAACACATCTTAATGACCCTCTAATCATACCAACAAGTCATCATACATGTAAGGTACAAGTTTGGAACTTCAAAACACATTAATAGCATCAAACATGGAATTACACAAGTCTATAGGCATGCTTCCTATTTTTCCAAAACCAAGCAATCAACCAATCACCAAAACAATCGTTAAATGGCCATATACAATCCAAAACACCAAAAGCAACATGCCACAAACTAGGGAGTCCAAAACATCTCCCAAAACCACACTTTAGGTTCCCATTGCCAAATTACCAAAACTAATAGTGTATGAAAACATCACCATACATGAGCTTAGTTTCCCTTGGACTCTTAGCTTCCTTGTTGCCCTCAAACACTTCAATTGTCTGCATTATTGGTACAAAAGAGAGAGCGTAAGCACAATAGCTTAGTGAGGCATGCTCTAAAGAAAACAACACAATAATGGCTTTTTGAAAACACTTTCAACAATCTTTAAAACACAAGCTTAACTCTTTTCATGCAACCATGCATACTTTACAAGAATCTCATGCTTCATTACATCAATTCAACATATTGGCTTTCAAGTGATAATTAATAAACTTTTACAACACAAAACACAATCGGATACGCGGATTACAAGCGTTGTCCCACACGCTTCATACACACTACCGAACAACATAAGGTAGAGTTTACGGTACAATCACAACCCCTCAACACCTCTCATCGGTAGTTGTATAACTTCCTAACGAGAGTACGAGACACACAACTCAAGGTCTACACACACGGACTTTTAACCACCGTTGTGACCTTAACAAGATCCACACACGGACTTTTAACCACCGTTGTGATCTTAACTCTCTCGTTAGGATACTTGAATGGAGTTTTCGGTATAATCACAACCCCTCAACATCCAAGGCGACTTTATTCACGGTGCACCCAATCCTATAGTCGGCTAACTATATCTGATTCAAGTACTTTAAAACCAATTCATCACTTGCCAATATACATTATACAACATCAACAATCCACTGTTTTAAAGCATTAAACAAAGCCATTTAACATCATGCATCACTATGCATCAAATCCACATTTTCAATATGTAAAACCAAGGATCTCTTACCTTGAGCATCCTTCGACATATGGCTTTCAAAACCAGCATCAACAATGCATAAACATGCTTTCAAAACAGAATTTAAACATGCAAATTATATTCAATGCATCGAACCACTTTATGGCTCATCTAAGAGAGTTTCTCCGAAATCTTACTCTTGAGCTTAGTTAAGTTGCTTTGACTTAAACTAAGCTCCGAAAACCTTCAAACATTTGTTCCAAAGCTGGAAACCAAACTCCACTCACCAATTTCATTTCGCAAGCTTGCCGAAACGCCGATCAAGCCTCCGGATCAACTCCAAAGGTGTCCGAAGATGCCTCCCCTGTTTCAAACACATCAAAGCAGAGGATTAATGCATCATCATGCATTGAAATCTTCAGCCAACACACTTAAACTCGCTGCTCTACCTAAAGCCAACATTTTGGCTAACAAACACAACCGAAATCACCTCCAAACTCTTCCAAAACTTAACCCAGCCAAGATCCATCACTTCTAACCATTTCTAAACATTAATCAACATCCAAAATAAACCTAAACTCGTCCTTATACCTCCAGCTATAATAGAACACCAAGATCACCTCAAAAACCACCATTTTCATAAGCAAAAACTTAGGAAATTCAACCTATTCGGGATTGCATTGATAAAACCTCATTTACACATCATTAGACATCCAAAATACATTTAAGAATCATCTCAAAACAGAGCCCAAACAATCACAACGAAATTCTTCAAGATTTCTTCCAAATCTTGAGTTTTAAGCCAAAATCAAGCTTCTATCATTAAAACTTTTTATAAAACTTCAATTAAGGATTGACAACTTGGGAATTTCAGTAAAGAACTGAGTATTTAGAGGAGAAGATCATTCTTACCTCTAAATGGTGATTTCTCCTTGATTCGAGCCAATTTTCTTGAAAATCCAATGAGGAAATCAAAAGGATTTGATGTAAGATGGATTAGAAACTAATTGATGATTGAAATCTCATCAATTGAAGTGGAAATCAATGAAAAAGTTGCTGGAGAAAAGTGTTTGGATGATGGAATTTTGAGAGAAAAAGAAAAGAGAAAATTTAAGGAAAAGTTAGTTATGAAATTCTAAAAAGTGGTTTTCCTTTTTCATTTAATTAATTAAACATTAATTAAATCTCTTAAATTAAGGGAAAATATGGAGAAATCATTTTTGGGTAAATTAGCTCCTTAAAGATTCAAAGTTTCAATCCTTACAAAACAGTCACCACTGAACTTTTCAAAAATCACATTTTAGTCACTATTCCGAAATGTTGTATTTCAAAAACCTTATTTTGCAAAATTGATTTCATCACTCTCTTATATATATTAAAAGAGGATTTTTAGATATTTTTCCATATATTTAAAGCATCCCGAACTAGGTTTTCCCTAAAGCGTCCTTTTATATTCGAACTGAAAATCAGACCAGCCCGGTTCAGACCCTAAACTTCCAAGCCGAAAATTGGGGTGTTACAACTCTCCCCCCTTAAGAAATTTCATCCTCGAAATTTACCTGGAGGAAAAAGGTACGAAAACTGATTCAACATATCATCCCTTCTTTCCCACGTGGCTTCCTCAACACCACGATGCCTCCACAACACCTTAACCAATTCAATGGTCTTGCATCGAAGAACCTTACTGTCCGAATCCAGAATTTCAACAGGCACCTCATCATAGGTCAAGTGTGGATTCAATTCCACTTCCTCCACAGGCATAACATGCGAAGGATCAGATCTATACCTCCGAAGCATAGAGACATGAAACACATCATGTATCTTTTCCAACTCTCGCGGCAACCTCAGCTTGTACGCAACAGGACCCACACGTTCAATCACCTCGTATGGTCCAATGTACCTAGGGCTCAACTTACCCTTACGACCAAACCTCATCACCTTCTTCCAAGGCGAAACCTTCAAGAACACACGGTCACCAACCGCAAACTCAATCTCCTTACGCTTCAAATCCGCGTAAGACTTCTGTCTATCAGAAGCTGCCTTCAAACGCTCACAAATGAGCTTCACCTTCTCGGTGGTTCCTTTTAACAAAGCCGGCATCGAAACCAACTTCTGACATGTTTCAGCCCAGCAAAGAGGAGTTCTGCACTTCCTCCCGTACAAGGCTTCATAAGGTGCCATTTGAATACTTGCCTGATAGCTATTGTTATAAGCAAACTCTACCAAAGGCAAATGTTTCTCCCAAGAACCTTGAAGCTCAATCACACAGCACCTCAACATATCTTCCAGCACTTGGATAACATGCTCATACTGTCCATCCGACTGTGGATGATAAGAAGTACTGAAATTCAACCATGTACCCAAAGCTTGATGCAAACACTCCCAAAAACGCGACGTAAACCTCGGATCCCTATCTGACACTATAGACTTTGGCACACCATGCAGTCGCACAATCTCAGCAATGTACAACTCCGCAAGCTTGTCCAAAGTATACGTAGTATGCACAGGTAAGAAATGCGCACACTTCGTAAGGCGATCCAAAATCACCCACACTGAATTCTTCTTCGATGGCGACAAAGGCAAACCAGACACAAAGTCCATGGTAATCCTTTCCCACTTCCACTCAGGAATCCTCAACTGTTGCAACAACCCCGAAGGAAACTGATGTTCGGCCTTAACCCGCTGACAAACCATGTACTTACTCACATACTCCGCAACATCTTTCTTCAAACCCACCCAATAGTACTCATCCTTAAGATCACGATACATCTTAGTACTAACAGGGTGCATAGCAAAAGGACTGCTATGAGCCTCAGTCAGAACAGTATGCCTCAACTCAGCATCATTCAGCACTACCATCCGACTCCCAAAACATAGAACCCCATCATCGTTAAAACAGAAATCCGATGGTCTATCCTCAGCAATATCCTGAACATGTGACACCAAGGAATCATCCAACAACTGCTTATCCTTTAACAACTGAACCAAAGATGGTTTCACTTGCAATTCAGCCAAAAGACCCCCATCTCGCGAAATACTCAAGCTAGCAAACATAGCCCTCAACTCCACTGCCACTTTTCTACTTAAGGCATCCGCTACAACATTAGCTTTTCCCGGATGGTACTCGATCGTCAGATCGTAATCCTTAAGCAACTCCACCCAATGTCGTTGCCTAAGATTCAACTCTTTCTGAGACATCAAATACTTCAAACTTTTGTGATCCGTGTACACAGTACACTTCTCACCATACAGGTAATGTCTCCAAATTTTCAAAGCAAAGACCACCGTAGCTAACTCAATATCATGCGTAGGATAATTCCGCTCATGCACCTTCAACTGACTCGATGCATAAGCCACCACCTTACCCTCTTGCATCAACACACACCCCAAACCAACATAGGATGCGTCACTGTACACTACAAACTCTTTCCCTGATTCAGGTTGAACCAAGATAGGAGCTTGCGTCAAAGCTGCCTTAAGCTTCTCAAAAGCCTGCTGTCTTGCCTCTGTCCACTCATACTTGACATCCTTATGCAACAACTTCGTTAAAGGTGCATCAATCTTTGAAAATCCATCCACAAACCTCCGGTAGTATCCTGCCAACCCAAGGAAACTACGAACTTCATGAACAGACTTAGGAGGTTTCCAATTCATCACCGCCTCAATCTTCTGAGGATCAACTCGGATCCCCTCAACTGAAACCACATGACCAAGGAAAACAACTTCCCTAAGCCAGAATTCACACTTACTCGGCTTAGCATAGAGCTGATTCTCCAACAGCGCCTGCAACACAATCCGCAAATGCCCCTCATGCTCCTCCTCAGTACGAGAGTACACAAGGATATCATCAATGAACACCACAACAAACTTCTCCAGGTATTCATGAAACACTCTATTCATCATGTCCATAAAAGCCGCAGGAGCATTCGTCAAGACAAACGGCATCACAAGAAACTCATACTGCCCATACCTCGTTCTAAAAGCCGTTTTTGGCACATCCACATCCTTCACCTTAAGCTGATAATAACCTGACCTTAAGTCAATCTTAGAGAACACAGCCGCTCCCTGAAATTGATCAAAAAGATCATCAATCCTCGGCAAAGGATACCGATTCTTGATAGTCAACTTGTTCAGCTGACGATAATCGATGCACATTCTCATAGTGCCATCCTTCTTCTTGATAGTCAACTTGTTCAGCTGACGATAATCAATCCTCGGCAAAGGATACCAAGGTGACACACTCGGCCGAATGAAACCACGATCAAGCAACTCCTGAAGTTGCATCTTCAGCTCCTTCAACTCCTTAGGTGCCATTCGGTAAGGAGTAATGGACACTAGAGTTATGTTTTCATACAACTCAATCCCAAACTCCACCTCTTAACTAGGAGGCAATCAAGGTAACTCCTCCGGAAACACTCCAGGAAACTCTCGTACAGTCCTGATATCTTGAACCCGCAACTCCTTAGAGCTAGGATTCATCACAAAGGCCAGATAAGCCTCACAACCTTGCCTCAGCATTCGACTTGCTTCCAATGAAGACACCACATTGGTAAGAAACTTCATATTCTCACCAACCACCATTACCTCGTAGTCATCCGCAAGCTTCAACAAAACTCGCTTGTTCTCAAAATCCACTACAGCTGGATGCTCAACAAGCCAATCCATACCAAGGATTACATCAAAGCCATAGAAAGGAAATTCCATGAGATCAACAAGAAAAACATGGTTTTGCACTTCCAAGGGACATCTTCTATACAACTTCCGTGTCACAACGGTCTCACCAAAGGAACTAGTTACACGCATACCAACATCCAAAGACTCAACAGGTAAACCAAGCAATTGATCGTGTTCACGCAATATGTATGAGTGTGTAGATCCAGAATCAATCAAGGAAAGTAATGATAATGATTGCAAAGTAAAGGTACCTGCGATCACATCCGTATCATTTCTCCCCTCACGCCGAGCATACACTCGAGCCTGGCCACCACCCTCAGGTTAAACAGCCACCACATGAGCCACATTCCTCCCACCATCCTCTCTGCGCTGGAATTACCACGGCCGCGCCCACGACCTCTCTGTGGTGCAACTACCCCAAGAGCACGTCCCTGACCACCACCGGCCAACAAAGGACACTCTCTTCTCATGTGGTCTGCCGAATCACAATTCCAGCATGAATTACCGATCACTGCTACCGGAGCCTGAACCTCCCTCGCTGCTCGAGGACAATCTCGCCTCATATGGCCACGAGATCCACACGTCCAGCACGTGTTCTGATCAGCTTTCAACTTGTCTCCCTGAACAGGCGCACCATGTCCTCCACCACGCCTAGCAGAAGACTGATACCTCTTATCACGTCCTCTCTTGTTCTGTCCACCACCGAAACTATAATCAGCAGCTCTTTTGCCTGAGCTAGAACCAACGCCTCTGGTAGACAAACCCAAGTTCTGATCAATGTCCTTCGCTCAACTCACCAGCACATCAAAATCCGTATACTCAGCAGCAAGCATGTAAGTCTTCACATCCGTCACCAAACCGTAACGGAAACGTTCACACCTCTCCCGCTCATCAGGGATTAACTCAGGTGCGTACTGGCTAAGGCAGACAAACTGGACCTCATATTCCGCCACCGACATACTTCCTTGCACAAGAGACATGAATTTTCTTTTCTTTTCATCTAGGTATCGCACACCTAGATACTTTCGCTTGAACGCGTTCAAAAAGAACGTCCAAGTCACATCATTCTCCTCCATTCCCGAAACAGTGGTCGTCCACCACGTATACGCATCATCATGTAGCAGAGACACCACACAACCCAGTTTCTGCACATTGTTGCAATTCATTTGCCCCAAAATCCTCTTGGTGCTTTCCAACCAAGATTCAGAACCTTCAGGAGATAAACCTCTGAACTCAGTCCCTCCCAGACTGCGAAGACGTTCCAAAGGCAATCTCAAATTAGCATCACCCTGATGTGTAGCTCGTTGAGCTCCAGCTACTGCTGCCTGAAAGGCTCCAGCAATAGCCTGAATCAAAACAATCATGTCAGGAGCAGCTTGCCCCTGAACACCTTCAGGTCCAGCGACCCCAGCACCGACACCAACACCAGCATTTTTACCTCCAGCACCATCACTGCCAGGTTGTCCACCACCAGGGGGAGGAGGTAAATCCATAACATTATCAGTGTTTTCCTCGTTTTCATTCTGAGCCATAGTTATCGTATTCATCCTCATCTCTCTACAAGGCCCCATTTACAAAAACAATGCACTGACACAAATGCAATAAACATAATTAGGCACAACAAGGTAAGTAATCCAAGAACTCAAGCTCGTTTTCCAAAAACAATTCCTTTCATTAGTTTTGATATGGCAATGGGTACCCCTAACATGCTTCAACATAGCATAGCATCAATATTACAACCATACATCACAATTCAAACAACATTCCTTCATCCAAAAAGCATATCATGCAAATACGCATGCATCACCCACATAACCATTCCCATTACACGAGAACTTAGCTCTGATACCACCAAATGTAACCCCCTTAGCCCGGCCTAGACGGCTGTCCCGAACTACGAAGATTACACGGGGAAAACCAAAGTCAACCTGAAAGTCAACCTTGATTAACGACCTTTTTTTTTCTTTTTAATCTTGTCTAGATGCACATTAATCCTAAGCGAACACTTGAGAAACATATACGAGTAAAGCACAGCAATCGGATTTCAAAAAGGGACTCAATTGCACAATATACAAAAACTAGGGACCAAAATGTAAATTCTGGAAATTTGAAGGTCTTAACTGATTTTTAAGTTAACAATATTAAATTAGTCACATCACATGCATCTCTGTCAAATTTTACCTTAATCAGACATATCAAACTTATACAATTGCAATTACCAATTTCGAGACTAAAACGTAAAGCTTGCAAACCTCAATACTATTCAAATCAATGCCCAACGATCACCTGTTTCGAAACGGTGTTGACCGTTCCGAAACACGGGTTGGTTTCGAGACTTGTTCCGAAACAGGGCTTGAAAGTGGCCAAATCGTTCCGGTACGGCCTCCACCCGTTTTGAAACACCAAGGCCATTACAGGCCCCCGTTTCGAAACGCTAGTGCCCGTTCCGATACGGTTTGCCCAGAAGCTACAGATTTTGCTGGTTTTTCTTACACAAATCCATTCAAACACATCTTAATGACCCTCTAACCATACCAACAAGTCATCATACATGTAAGGTACAAGTTTGCAACTTCAAAACACATTCATAGCATCAAACATGGAATTACACAAGTCTATAGGCATGCTTCCTATTTTTCCAAAACCAAGCAATCAACCAATCACCAAAACAATCATTAAATGTCCATATACAATCCAAAACACCAAAAGCAACATGCCACAAACTAGGGAGTCCAAAACATCTCCCAAAACCACACTTTAGGCTCCCATTGCCAAATTACCAAAACTAATAGTGTATGAAAATATCACCATACATGAGCTTAGTTTCCCTTGGACTCTTAGCTTCCTTGCTGCCCTCAAACACTTCAATTGTCTGCATTATTGGTACAAAAGAGAGAGCGTAAGCACAATAGCTTAGTGAGGCATGCTCTAAAGAAAACAACACAATAATGCCTTTTTGAAAACACTTTCAACAAGCTTAACTCTTTTCATGCAACCAAGCATACTTTACAAGCATCTCATGCTTCATTACATCAATTCAACATATTGGCTTTCAAGTGATAATTCATAAACTTTTACAACACAAAACACAATCAGATACGCGGATTACAAGCGTTGTCTCACACGCTTCATACACACTACCGAACAACATAAGGTGGAGTTTACGGTAAAATCACAACCCCTCAACACCTCCCATCGGTAGTTGTATAACTTCCTAACGAGAGTACACAAGGTCTACACACACGGACTTTTAACCACCGTTGTGACCTTAACAAGATCCACACACGAACTTTTAACCACCGTTGTGATCGTAACTCTCTTGTTAGGATACTTGGATAGAGTTTTCGGTACAATCACAACCCATCAACATCCAAGGCAACTTTATTCACGGTGCACCCAATCCTATAACCGGCTAACTATATCCGATTCAAGTACTTTAAAACCAATTCATCACTTGCCAATATACATTATACAACATCAACAATCCACTGTTTTAAAGCATTAAACAAAGCCATTTAACATCATGCATCACTATGCATCAAATCCACATTTTCAATATGTAAAACCAAGGATCTCTTACCTTGAGCATCCTTCGACATATGGCTTTCAAAACCAGCATCAACAATGCATAAACATGCTTTCAAAACAGAATTTAAATATGCAAATTATATTCAATGCATCGAACCACTTCATGGCTCATCCAAGAGAGTTTCTCCGAAAACTTACTCTTGAGCTTAGTTAAGTTGCTTAGACTTAAACTAAGCTCTCAAAACCTTCAAACATTTGTTCCAAAGCTGGAAACCAAACTTCACTCACCAATTTCGTTTCGCAAGCTTGCCGAAACGCCGATCAAGCCTCCGGATCAACTCCAAAGGTGTCCGAAGATGCCTCCCCTGTTTTAAACACATCAAAGCAGAGGATTAATGCATCATCATCATTGAAATCTTCAGCCAACACACTTAAACTCGCTGCTCTACCTAAATCCAACATTTCGGCTAACAAACACAACCGAAATCACCTCCAAACTCTTCCAAAACTTAACCCAGCCAAGATCCATCACTTCTAACCATTTCTAAACATCAATCAACATCCAAAATAAACCTAAACTCGTTCTTATACCTCCAGATATAACAGAACACCAAGATCACCTCAAAAACCACCATTTTCATAAGCAAAAACTTAGGAAATTCAACCTATTCGGGATTGCATTGATAAAACCTCATTTACACATCATTAGACATCCAAAATACATTTCAGAATCATCTCAAAACAGAGCCCAAACAATCACAACGAAATTCTTCAAGATTTCTTCCAAATCTTGAGTTTTAAGCCAAAATCAAGCTTCTATCATTAAAACTTTTTATAAAACTTCAATTAAGGATTGACAACTTGGGAATTTCAGTAAAGAATTGAGTATTTAGAGGAGAAGATCATTCTTACCTCTAAATGGTGATTTCTCCTTGATTTGAGCCAATTTTCTTGAAAATCCAATGAGGAAATCAAAAGGATTTGATGTAAGATGGATTAGAAACTAATTGATGATTGAAATCTCATCAATTGTAGTGGAAATCAACGAAAAAGTTGCTGGAGAAAAGTGTTTGGATGATGGAATTTTGAGAGAAAAAGAAAAGAGAAAAATTAAGGAAAAGTTAGTTATCAAATTCTAAAAAGTGGTTTTCCTTTTTCATTTAATTAATTAAACATTAATTAAATCTCTTAAATTAAGGAAAAATCTGGAGAAATCATTTTTGGGTAAATTAGCTCCTTAAAAATTCAAATTTTCAATCCTTACAAAACAGTCACCACTGAACTTTTCAAAAATTGAATTTTAGTCATTATTCCGAAATGTTGTATTTCCAAACCTTATTTTGAATAATTGATTTCACCACTCTCTTATATATATTAAAGGAGGATTTTTAGATATTTTTCCATATTTTTAAAGCATCCCGAACTAGGTTTTCCCTAAAGCATCCTTTTATATTAGAACCGAAAATCATACCGGCCTGGTTCAGACCCTAAACTTCCAAGTCCAAAATTGGGGTGTTACACTTGCTGTGCCTTAGCCTATCCCTAGGTCCAAGTCTGTCGATGAACATGTAACACCCCAATTTTGGGCTTGGAAGTTTAGGGTCTGAACCGGACCGGTCTGATTTTCGGTTCGAATATAAAAGGTGGTTTTAGGGAAAGCCTAGTTCGAGATGCATTAAAAATATGGAAAAATATCTAAAAATCCTCTTTTAATATATATATATATATAAGAGAGTGGTGAAATCAATTTTACAAAATAAGGTTTGGAAGTGTGACATTTCGAAATAGTGACTAAAATGTAATTTTTGAAAAGTTCAGTGGTGACTGTTTTGTAAGTATTGAAACTTTGAATCTTTAAGGAGCTAATTTACCCAAGGAAGGATTTCTCCAGATTTTTCTTAATTTTAATGACTTAATTAATGTTTAATTAATTTAATGAAAATGAGAAAAACCAATTTTGAGATTTCATAACTAACTTTTGTTAACACTTTCTCATCTCATTTTCTCTCAAAATTCCCTCAACCAAACACATTTCCACAGCAGCTTTTCTTTTGATTTTCACACTAAATGATGAGGTTTCAATCATCAATTGATTCCTAATCCTTTCTACATCAAATCCTCTTCATTTCCTTATTGGATTTTCAAGGATTTTGCCTCTAAACAAGGAGAAATCTACATTTAGAGGTAAGAATGTTCTTCTCCTCTAAATAATCAGTTCTTTACTTAAATTCCCAAGTTCTCAATCCTTAAATAAAGTTTTATAAAAGGTTTTAATGTTGTGATCTTGATTTTGGCTTAAAACTCAAGATTTGGATTAAATCTTGAAGAAATTCGTGATGAATGTTTGGGCTCTGTTTTGAGATGTATTTTTAATGTATGTTGGATGTTTAATGATGTGTAATTGAGGTTTAATCAATGCAATCCCGAATAGGTTGATTTTCCCAAGTTTTTACTTGTGAAAATGGTGGTTTTTGAGGTGATCTTGGTGTTCTGTTATAGCTGGAGGTATAAGGACGAGTTTAGGATCTTTTTGGATGCTAATTGATGTTTAGGAATGTTTAGAAGTGATGGATCTTGGCTGGGTAATGTTGTGGAAGAGTTTGGAAGTGATTTCGGTTGTGTTTGGTAGCCGAAATGTTAGATTTGATGTGAGCAACGAGTTTAGGTGTGATGGGTGGAGATTTTAATGCATGATGATGCATTAATCCTCTACTTTGATATGTTTAAAACTGGCGAGACATCTTCGGATCCTTGTGGTGTTGATCCGGAGGCTTGAACGACGTTTTGGCAAGCTTGCGAAACAGAATTGGTGAGTGAAGTTGGGTTTTCAGCTTTGAAACCAATGTTTGAAGGTTTTGGGAGCTTAGTTTAAGTCTAAGCAACTTAACTAAGCTCAAGAGTAAGTTTTCGGAGAAACTCTTTCTTTGATGAACCATGAGATGGTTGGATGCAATGTATTTAGTTTGCATGTTTAAATTCTGTTTTGAAAGCATGTTTTAGCATGATTAATGATGGTTTTGAAAGCCATGTGTTGAAGGATGCTCAAGGTAAGAGATCTTTGGTTTGATATTGATAAATGTGGTTTTGATGCATAGTGATGCATGATGGTTTAATGGCTTGGATGTTGAGGGGTTGTAATGGTACCGTAAACTCCATCCAAGTACACTAACGAGATGTCTAAGATCATAATGGTGGTTAAAATGCCATGTGAGGATCTTGTGTTGTGTGTCCCGTGATCTCGTTAGTGATGTTATACGACTACCGGTGAGTGATGTGGAGGGGTTGTAATTGTACCGTTAAACTCCATCACGGGTGTTGAGGGGTTTTGATTGTACCGGTAAACTCCACCTTGTGTGTTCGGTAGTGTGTATGAAGTGTATGGGACAACGCTTGTAATCCGCGTATCCGATTGTGTTTTATGTTGAAAATGGTTATGGATTATCACTTGGAAGCCAATATGATATGTTGATGTTAAGGAAGCATGAGATGCTTGTTGTGTATGCATTGTTGCATGAGAAATGATGTTTATGAGTTTAAAGGCCTTTGAAAGGTGTTTTATAAAATGCATTATTGTGTTGTTTCCTTAGAGCATGCCTCACTAAGAAAATGTGCTTACGCTCTCTTTCTTGAACCAATAATGCAGAGAATTGAGGTGCTTAAAGGGCAGCAAGGAGGCTAAGAATCCAAGGGAAAGCTAAGCTCATGTATGGTGATGTTTTCACAACATTATTAGTTTTTGATATTTTGGCAATGGGAACCTAGGTTGTGTTTTGGGAGATGTTTTGGACTCCCTAAGTATGGCATGATGCCTTTGATGTTTTGGACTTGTAAATGGCCATTTTGGTGTTTGCTTTGATGATTTGATGATTGGTTGGTTTTGAATATTAGGATGCATGCCTATAGACTTGTGGATTTTCCTAATTGATGCCATGAATGTGTTTTGATGATGCAAACATGTACCTTGTATGTATGTTGACTTGTTGGCATGATTAGGAGGTCATTAGGATGTGTTTGAGTGATTAATTGAATGTTAAACCAGCAAATTTTGCACTTTCTGGGCAGTCCGTATCGGAACGGGCACTAACGTTTCAAAACGGGGGCCTGTAATGGCCTTCGTGTTTCGAAACGGGTAGAGGTCGTTCCGAAACGAATTGGCCACTTTCAAGCCCTGTTTCGATACAGGTCTTGAAACGAACCCGCGTTTCGGAACGGTCAACCCTTGTTCCGAAACAGATGACCGTTGGGCACTGATTTGAATGGTTTAAGGTTTGCAAGCTTTACGTTTTAGTCCTGAATTTCGTATATGCAATTGCTTGAGTTTGAGATGTCCGTTTGAAGTGAAATTTGACAGGGAATCATGTAATATTATTAATTTCATATTGGTAATTTAAAAATCAGTTAAGTCCTCCATCTTTCCAGAATTTACATTTTAGTCCCTAATAGTTGTAATTTGTACAATTGAGTCCCTTAACGTTTTCCGATCGCAGTGCTTTTCAAGTATGCACTTCTCAAGGCTACGCTTAGGATTAATATGCATCTAGACAAGATTAAAAAGAAAAAAAAAGGGTCGTTAATCAAGGTTGACTTTGGTTTTCCCCGTGTAATCTTCGTAGTTCGGGTCAACCGTCTAGGCCGGGCTAAGGGGGTTATAGAACACGTCTTTGATGATACCTCCCGCCGTGAATTGAAGGATGAACACCGATGTTGTTAAATTCTTCCTTAGCCACTTAACCTCGTCCTATCCCTAGGTCCGAGATAGTTCAACTATAAACTAGAGAACTTGCACTTATTCCTTTCGTATACTTAACTCTCCTGATATTAAGTAAATAGATAATCTCACAATGCTCTCCCGATACTCTTGAAAGATGTTAAAACCAGAATAAGAGAACTTGAAGTAATTTTATTGAACAAAGAAAATCCTAAAACAAAGCAATCCTTGCAACTACTTTACAAAGCAACTCGTGGCCCTAGGGGAAGTTTAGAACATGGTGAAGAAGGTAAAACGGCTAGGGTTTTGGGAAGAAGGCTAGAGAATGGTGATGTCCTCTCCTAGGTCGAATTACATGCCTTTATATAGGCCTTGGGTTCAAGATTTCTAATATGGCAAGAATACAACTTTAAAGTAAAGTACAACTCTAATAAAGACTAAATCTTCAGAACAGTAGTCTTTAATTCGTCTTTGCTTCTTTCTTGGGATTTCTTCCTTGAACCTTGGGCTTGGCCTTCATTTTGATCTAGGGCTCGGAAAAATATAGGGGGTACTCCACGACAGATGGGCTTAATTTTCTCTTTCTGTCGAGGCCCACTTTGCTTCTTCTCCTCAAAACTACTGTCGTCCTTGGCTGCCACGGCGGCAACCATGGCAGCATCGTCCTCCTCGACTTCTCATCCAGTTCCAGCTTTTCTGCATCACTGCCCAGCTCCTGCTTCTCCATCTGCTACAACAGCAACCTGCAAAAATAACCAATTTCAGTAGAAACTATACCATTTAATATATTTGTGATGTGAAACTGAAATCTAACCTAAATGCAATGGATTATGCTTGAATGCAGCAGAAATATGGGTTAAATAGGGGGTAAAATATAGAACTTTTACACACTCAACACACCCCCAAACTCAAGTTTTTGCTTGCACTCAAGCAATTCAGACCTAACAGAGAAAAATAAATTTTTTATTTTGCTTAAAACAATGAACTTTCCCTTACCTACCATTTCATTCCCTATTGCAAGCAACACCTTGCCGGATAATTCAGGATTTATTCGGAACCATGCTATAATTCTCGTGTAGTGTGTGCATGCTTTGTGAACAATTATATGCCTAGACTCACTTAGCTTACTAGAATAGTTGAAACTTCTAACTTGAATTTTTATGCCAAAGTTCATCTTTTTGGAGGAAATTTTTAGGTTCCTTTAGTTCAGACTCGATTCTATTTTTCAAGCTTAAGTTTGACTAGATCAAGTTCTGGGCACCTCTAGCTAACTTCCTAGAGCCGGTTTCGGGCACCTCTAGGTGTAAGAGTCTATTTTTCTTAACTTCTTTTCCTAGAGCCAGTGTTAGGCACCTCTAGGGGCTATTCAAGTACTAAGCTTTTCCCTATTCTAGTTTACCAGTAAAGTTCTAGACAATATAAGAGTCACAAATGGTGTTTAAGTTTCAGAACTATAGTAAGGCTCTAAACTGTTCATAAAACTATCCTAAAAGTGCTGCCATGACAGAGGCTGTCACGGTAGGTAACTTCAGTTCAAAAGACTTAAGCCAAAAAAAAATTCATCATCATTTTTTAAGACAAAAATAACTAAAAGACACAAATTTTAAACTAAAATAAGACTCCATTAATGGAGGGATGCCACCCCTAAACTCGAGGGTTGCATTGCCCTCAATGCAAATGACAAAATAAAAAGAAAAGAAAAGTACATCACAAAATATATAATGGCAGACAGCATAATAAGGTAAGAAACTCAAATTTTTTGCGCTGTCGTCGTCGCTGCTGAGACGGATCTGTCGGCGGACAGGAGCCTTCTTGACTGGCTGGCGGATGGGGGAGGCGGATGTGTTCTTCGTTTTGGCCTCCCTCGGAGGTTGAATTCTGGTAGGGGAGATGTGAGGGGGTTTCTCCACTACCTGTACATCTGAGCTGCTGCTGCTGCTACTGTCACTGCTGTTGCCGCTGATGTTGCCGCTATCCTTCTTGTTCTTATCTTTCATTCTCTTATGCCGCTTGACCGGTGTGAACTCTTTGGATAGATTCCTCTTAACAGAGGGTTCATTGTCGCTTTCCTCCCAAATTGTGGAGGAGGAGAAACCGGCTATGAATGCATCGAGTTCTTCCGAGGTCATTCTTCTCTTGGTTCCACGGGCAGAGGTATCAGCTGCGCGGTTGCTGCCTGCAGCTGTCATGGTAGGGGTCGGTGTGGATGCTGCAGACGGTGTCTTGGGTGTGGCAGTAGGTGTCGGGGTATGGGCAGGGGTGGTTGCAGCAAAATAATGGGAAGGGAAGGCAGGAAATACATCATCAGGGAAATTAAGAGAAGTTTGAATGAATTGTACCGTGGCTGTAGTGAAATCCCTGATGAAGCTCATAAGGCCGAGCTATCGTTCCACCATCTTCTGTATGGTAGCAAGAATCTGGGAGGAGGTATCGGCCGGAGCTGTTGCTGCTGTGGGCTGCCTGGTTTCCGTGGCAGCAGGTTCAGTGTCTCTCGGTTCTGTCGTCTCTGCTACCGTGACAGTGGGGTCGAAAGATGACAGCGGGGTGGCAGCAGTCAGTTCCATCAAGCTGAGTATATTTTTGTCGGTCCATCCATTCCCTTCGACTCTTAGATCGGTGGCAGCTTCAGTTACATGATGGCCGCGGCAAAGGGCTGTGATGAGGTAGGGTAGGTAGAGTGGTCATGTCGGTCGGTGTGCACACTCCAAAATACTTTCCCGGATGTAGCAACCCACATTAATAGGCCTCTCATGCAAAATAGAATGAATGAGGGCTAACCTGGGTTGGTCGACAGTGGTATTGTGCGAGGATGGCATGATTCGCTTTTTGATGAAAGCGTTCCACAGTTTAGCCTCCGGGAGAAGTTGAGTTCGCTTCACCGTCCTCGGGTTCTTAGGATTTGTGTTCCACTGAGTACCTTCATCTGTGAGCTCTGCCATGACAGCATCGTAGGCAGCAGGGTATAAGCTGTTCAGAAATTGCTGGTGACCATCCTCGTAGCTACCCACGTAAAACCCGTAGAGAGTGTTGATGTATTTTGGCTCGAAGGGCACCTCTCTCCCTCTCACGGTGACTGCTGTCGCGGTTCTGCTGTGGATGGCAGCATAGAAATCTCGAACCAGAGATATGTTCATCTCCTCTGGTTGTTCTGCAAAGATCTGCCACTGCAGGGCCTTAATTTTTCTAGCAATGAACGGCTGCAGTCCCAAATTTCCCTCCTTGGAAGTGTAGATAAATCCCCTCTCCTCCCACATGTCTCGTATCTGGAAAGATCGTGGGGTTGATGCTATCGGGGTGGATCCTGAAGCAGCACTTCTACGGGTATTTCTAGAAGACATGGTTGCAAGGATTTTAAGAATAAAAATGAAAGCAAGTAAAGATTACTAGAGCAAGCAAGTAAGAAGAGTAGAAGTGAGTGAAAAATGAATAGTAAAACGAGGTTAATATAGAGAAGAGTTTGTTGCCCGTTGGAGCTGTAACGGTAGGCGCGAATAACGGGGCAAGCTGTTACGCGGTTTCTGTCACGCGTTTCCGTGTCTGCTGCGCGTTTGCATGTCTGTCGCGACAGCGTGTCGACAGCCTGTATTTTCCGCGTCTGTCGCAGCAGCTGTAACCACAGGCTCCAAAATTTAGGCTTTTTGGGCTGATGGAAGGATGTTGGGCTGAATTCACTTCTCTTTTTCTTCTTGACTCCTTTATTTCCTAAAAAAACATTATTTCTTAAACTAAACCTAATTTCCTAATATATAAATAATAATAAAAATAATTAAAAATAAAATTTAGGTTAAATTAGGGATGCCAGGTGGGGCATCTCCCAAAGTAACCACTTCCTGCAGTCTTGGGGCTTCAGTCCCCTGATAATGCTTCAATCGTTGTCCATTCACTTTGAATTGGTGCCCGTCTTTTAAAGATCTGATCGTGATGGTACCATGGGGAAAAACATGTACCACTTGGAATGGGCTAGACCATCTAGATTTCAGCTTCCCTGGGAAGAGTTTTAACCTAGAGTTAAATAGCAACACAAGCTGCCCTGGGCAGAACTGTCGTGGCAGCAACTTCTTGTCATGCCACTTCTTGGTCTTGTCCTTGTATATTCTTGCGTTGTCATAGGCCATTGTTCGAATTTCTTCTATTTCGTTCAAATCTAGTAGCCTTTTCTGCCCTACTTTTTCCAAGTCCATATTCACTGCCTTGATGGCCCATTATGCTCTGTTCTCAATCTCGACAGGTAAATGGCATGTTTTCCCATAAATCAGCCGATAGGGAGACATTCCCAATGGAGTTTTGAATGTTGTCCTGTAGGCCCATAATGCATTATTGAGGTGTAAAGACCAGTCCTTCCTAGTTGGCTTAACCATCTTTTCTAGAATGTTCTTAACCTCTCTGTTGGATATTTCAGCCTGTCCATTGGTTTGAGGGTGGTATGCTGTTGCGATCCGATGTTTGACACCATACTTTTTTAAAGCAGCAGCTATA
The DNA here is from genome assembly GCA_030270665.1 of Hibiscus trionum. NCBI lineage: Eukaryota > Viridiplantae > Streptophyta > Magnoliopsida > Malvales > Malvaceae > Hibiscus > Hibiscus trionum. The sequence continues at coordinate 17,785,170 of BSYR01000004.1, forward strand.
ACCCTATTGTCGAAATGTCTCCCTTCATCACTGATGATCGCCTTAGGGATGCCGAATCTGGAAAAAATGTTTTTATGCAAAAACCTTTGAACCGTCTTGGCATCATTTTTCTGAGTGGCGATTGCTTCAACCCACTTGGACACATAATCTACTGCCAGGAGGATATATAAGTTCCCACATGAAGATGGGAATGGTCCCATAAAATCGATCCCCCAAACGTCGAAGATCTCGACTTCAAGAATATTTTGCAGCAGCATCTCGTGTCTCCTTGAGATGTTTCCCGTCCGTGACACTTGTCACAGCTCTTGTAGAAGATTTGAGCATCTTTATACAGTGACGGCAAATAGAATCCAGACTGCAAAACTTTGGCAGCAGTTTTGTTACCTCCTAAATGTCCTCTATACTATGAAGCATGACAGTGATGAAGTATATCTTCCTGTTCATCATGTGGTACACATCTCCTTATAACCTGATTTGCACAAATTTTGAAAAGAAGAGGTTCGTCCCAATAATAATGCTTAACATCATTTTGGAACCTCTTCCTAGCTTGATAATTAAGGTCAGGAGGGGTTATTCCACTAACTAAAAAATTAACGAAATCAGCATACCAGGGGAGTTCAGAAGACTTACCTGCCGCCATGTCTGTCGCGGTAGTGATTGTGGCAGCAAACAGCTGCTCATCAGGGAAGGTCTCCAGTATGTGTGTCTCGTCTGCTGGGAGACTTTTTCCCTTCTCTAACCTTGACAAGTGATCTGCAACCTGATTCTTTGTCCCCTTTTTGTCCTTGATTTCCAGGTCGAATTCTTGCAGTAGCAGAATCCAACGTATCAGTCTAGGCTTTGCATCCTTTTTGGTGAACAGATACTTCAATGCAGAGTGGTCTGTGTGCACTATGACCTTCGTTCCAAGTATATAAGAACGGAACTTGTCAATAGAGAATACCACAGCTAATAGTTCCTTCTCTGTGGTGGTGTAGTTCACTTGGGCGTCATTCAGTGTTTTGCTGGCATAGTATATGACATGAAAAAGCTTGTCTTTTCTCTGCCCAAGTGCTGCCCCGACAGCATAGTCACTAGCATCACACATGATCTCAAACGGTAGTTTCTAGTCTGGTGGTTGTACTATTGGGGCTGTTACCAGCTTTTCTTTCAGAACCTTGAATGCCTCAGTACATTCAACGTTAAAGTCGAAGGGTCGGTTCTGCTCCAGAAGATGGCATAGGGGCTTGGTGATTTTTGAAAAATTCGCAATGAACCTCCGATAAAAAACAAGCATGTCCTAAGAAACTTCTAATTCCCTTGACTGTGGTGGGTGGCGGCAGCTTTTCGATCACTTCTATCTTAGCTCTGTCGACTTCTATGCCACGACAGTTAATTTTATGGCCAAGGACTATCCCTTTATCCACCATGAAGTGACACTTTTCCCAGTTCAATACCAAGTTTGCTTTTTCACATCTCTCGAGCACCTTCTTTAGGTTGCCTAGGCAGTTTTCAAAGTTGTCTCCAAAGACTGAAAAGTCATCCATGAATATTTCTAGGAAATCCTCCACCATATCGGAGAATATTGCCATCATGCACCTTTGAAAGGTGGCTGGTGCATTACAAAGTCCAAATGGCATTCTCCGAAAAGTATATGTGTCGTATGGGCATGTGAATGTCGTCTTTTCTTGATCTTCCGATGCGATGGCTATTTGATTATAACCTGAGTAACCATCAAGAAAACAAATAGTAAGGTTTACCCGCTAATCTATCAAGCATTTGATCTATAAAGGGTAAGGGGAAGTGATCCTTTCGGGTAGTTTTGTTAAGCTTCCGATAGTCCATACAAACCCTCCAACCGGTCACAGTCCTGGTTGGGATTAGCTCATTGTCTTCGTTGGTTACCACGGTTATTCCTCCTTTCTTGGGAACGCACTGCACCGGGCTCACCCACTTGCTATCCGAGATGGCATAAATTATTCTAGCATCTAGCCATTTTATGATTTCCTTACGCACCACTTCTCGCATATCATCATTCAGTCGTCTCTGTGCATCAATGGTCGGCTTATGATCATCCTCTAGGAGGATTTTATGCATGCATAGTGTCAGACTGATGCCTTGGATATCAGCTATTGTCCATCCAATCGCCTTTTTGTGCTGCTGCAGCATCCCTATTAGCTGCTGTTCCTGTTCCTGCATCAACTTGGAAGAGATGATTACGGGCAACGTATCATTTAAACCAAGGAAAACATATTTTAACTGCCCTGGCATGGGCTTAAGATCTAGAAAGGGGACTCAACAGTTGATGGCTTTTGAATTATATAGTTATCTGAGGTATAATTTAAAGGCTCGAACAACTTACCTGGATGATTGCCTATCCAGTTTACCTCCTCTTGATCTTCAGTATCAGATGTATCAGATTCTGAGGAGCTGCTGTCGTCGGTGCTGTCGTGACAGTCTTCTAAATGGCTGCCGAGGCAGTGGCCAATTTTGATGTCGTGGCAGCCCGACCTGATGCAGGGTTGGTCAAAGGTAATTGATGTGATGGCCTTGCACTCTTCTTCTGCATCAACATGTTTTATTGCTTGGAGAACGTTCAGCTTGATCTCTTGATCGTTCACTCTCATAGTGAGTTCTCCCTTTTCCACATCAATCAGTAATCTTCCTGTGGCTAAGAAGGGTCGCCCCATGATGATTGGTGCGTTCTCATCTGCTTCACAATCTAAGACAAGAAAGTCAGCAGGAAAAATAAACTTATCCACTCTTACCAGAATGTCTTCAATTTTTCCTTCAGGATGAACGTAAGAGCGGTTTGCCAGCTACAGTACTACTGTTGTGGGTCGAGCTTTTCCAATACCTAATTTCTGAAAAACAGATTTGGGCATTAAATTTATACTAGCACCAAGATCACAAAGTGCCTTACCCACAAATTTGTCTCCGATTATGCATGGTATGATGAAGCTCACAGGATCCTTATTCTTTTGGGGTGGATACTTGTGCAGAATACTCATGCATCCATGTGTCATCTTAACCGTTTCAAATTCCCCAAGTCTGTATTTCCTCGACATGACATCTTTGAGGAATTTGGCATAACCAGGTATTTCCCTAATGGCATCTAGCAGCGGAATGTTAATTTGAATTTGCCTAAAAATATCATTAATTTTCTTAAGCTGTGATTCCTGTTTGAATTTCTGTAACCGCTGAGGGAAAGGAGGTGGTGGACGATAATCAGCAATGTGTCCTTCCCACTTCATACGGATTTGAGGAGGTTTAGTTTCATCATCTTTCTCCTCTGTCCCTTCTGTTGTCGTGACAGGTTCATCGGCAGCAAGCTGCTTGTCGTCTGCCGGGGCAGCGTCCTCGGTAGGTGACTCCAAGGCTGGTTTCTTAACTGTTTCAGCTTCCTTCTCTGGCCCTGGTAATTTCTTCCCACTCCTAGTAGTGATGGCTTTACACTGCTCATGTGTGGACTGTCTAGCATTTTTAGTATTGCTAGGAAATCCGCCATTCTGCCTTGGTTTAACATGCTGGGAAATCTGACCCATCTGTGTCTCCAATGATTTCAGAGTAGCTTCATGATTGGTCATCCGCATCTCTGTTTTATCCATGAATGTTTCTGTCTTCTTGACAAAGTGATTCATGTTCTCAATGTAGGTTCCTGTTTGAGACATAAATGTAGCCAGAGTCTGTTCCAGTATACTATTTGAGGCAGCTGGTGGCTGTTGCTGCTGCTGCTGCGGTTGCTTCCGAGTCAGCAATCTAGGTCCTCTCTGATTCTGAGTGTTCTGTGCTTGAGGATTTAGGGCATTATTAGGATTGCTCCAAGAGAACTTGGGATCCTTTCTCCAGTTGGGATTGTAATTGTTGGAGTTATAATTCTGCTTGTAGTTTCCAACATACATCCCTTCTTCTAACTGTAATGGGCACTCCTCCGAACTGTGATTTCCATCGCAAGTTTCGCATACCTCTTCAGTAGAATAGACATGCTGTGAATCTTCTTTTAAGAGCTTTTTCATCGCCTTAGTGAGGTATGCCACCTGTGATTTTAATGTACTGTCGGCCTCATAACCCTTTACAGCTAGAACTCTTTTACCCTCTCTTCTTGCCGTAGGAAACTGTTCCTCATTCTTTGCCAGATTTTTTAACACTGCCATTGCTTCATCTGGGTCTTTGTCCAGCAGTAATCCATTTGCTACTAAATCAATTCTAATACGAGTTTGTAAATTGGCAGCATTATAGAATTTTGTTACCTGGTTCCAAACGGGGAATCCATGCATTGGGCAGTTCCTCAAGAGAGTGGTAAATCTGTCACATGCCTCGTGCATCGGCTCGTATTCTTCCTGTTGAAAAGTAGCAATTTTGTTACGTAATCGCTCAGATAAGTGTGAAGGATTAAAACGAGATAAAAATTCACGGGTTAAATCTGCCCAAGTTCGTATTGAACCCGTCGTTAGTTTATTCCACCAAGTCTTTGCTCTGTCCCTCAATGAATGAGGAAATAAACGAAGCCTCAGTATCTCCAGATTAACTCTTGGTAGTCTAAACGAACCACAGATTTCCTGGAACGTTTTCAGATGCTCCCTAGCATCCTCAGTAGCAGCACCACTAAATTGGCCAGCGTTGTTGATCATGCTGAACATAACAGGTTTCAGCTCAAAGTTGTCAACATCTACGTCCGGCAGGGTTGTTTCCAGTTCTACATGATCATTGAGCATGTAGTCTCGGCATGACCGGCGTGAGGCAGCGGCAGGAGGATCGACGACAGGTGGATCGATCCTTCCATCTTCAACAGGATTGTTATTATCCTGGAGATTCCCTTGGTTGTCCCTTCTTTCTTCACGTCTTTCGTTCACCATTTCTACGAGTTGTTCCTCTAGGTATTCGTACCTTTCAACGAGGTAACAGACTCTTTTCTTGAGATTGAACGTTCGTTCGGGTTCAGGATCTAACTGGTACTCCGGTTCCTTCCCCCGTTGAGATCTGCGCATACGAAAACAAAAAGACCTTGTGAAAGGTATAGGTTGAACAATCCAAGTAAAACAGAAAAATAAAACGAATGCAGTAAAAGGTAGGGTAAAGATATGTTGCCAGTCCCCGGCAACTGCGCAAAAAACTTGTTGCGTGTAAAAGTGTCTATCGCAATGTAGTGCAAGTGTACACGACGCAAGTAGTAAAGTAATACGAAAGTATCAGATATCGTCTCCACAGGGACTGGGCTAATAGCTTCACCTTGGATTACTGCACGAGAAGGAAAAGAATAGTTTAAGATGTTGTCACGAAAATAATAAAGAGAACTTAAATAAAAGAGTAATGGAATCAAGAAAGATAGAATGGGCCGGTATTGAATTGCTCAGTAGTGTAGGTGTTACTAAGTTAAGGAATATCTGTTCTGCCGTCGTCCCTGTCGTGGCAGCACCTGTCGCGGCAGCAGTCTGTTGGTTATCGCGGCAGCGATTACTCAACTCTGTATTTCAAGCTTGGCAAGAATCCTTGTTGTGCCTTGGCCTATCCCTAGGTCCAAGTCTGTCGGTGAACACGTCTTTGATGATAACTCCCGGCGTGAATCGAAGGATGAACACCGATGTTGTTGAATTCTTCCTTAGCCACTTAACCTCGTCCTATCCCTAGGTCCGAGATAGTTCAACTATAAACTAGAGAACTTGCACTTATTCCTTTCGTATACTTAACTCTCCCGATATTAAGTAAATAGATAATCTCACAATGCTCTCCTGATACTCTTGCAAGATGTTAAAACCATAATAAGAGAACTTGAAGTAATTTTATTGAAAAAAGAAAATCCTAAAACAAAGCAATCCTTGCAACTACTTTACAAAGCAACTCGTGGCCCTAGGGGAAGTTTAGAACATGGTGAAGAAGGTAAAACGGCTAGGGTTTTGGGAAGAAGGCTAGAGAATGGTGATGTCCTCTCCTAGGTCGAATTACATGTCTTTATATAGGCCTTGGGTTCAAGTTTTCTAATATGGCAAGAATTCAACTTTAAATTAAAGTACAACTCTAATAAAGACTAAATCTTCAGAACAAAAGTCTTTAATTCGTCCTTGCTTCTTGCTTGGATTTCTTCCTTGAACCTTGGGCTTGGCCTTCATTCTGATCTAGGGCTCGGAAAAATATAGGGGTACTCCACGACAGATGGGCTTAATTTTCTCTTTCTGTCAAGGCCCACTTTGCTTCTTCTCCTCAAAACTACTGTCGTCCTTGGCTGCCACGGCGGCAACCGTGGCAGCATCGTCCTCCTCGACTGCTCATCCAGTTCCAGCTTTTCTACATCACTGCCCAGCTCCTACTTCTCCATCTGCTACAACAACAACCTGCAAAAATAACCAATTTCAGTAGAAACTGTGCCATTTAATATATTTGTGATGTGAAACTGAAATCTAACCTAAATGCAATGAATTATGCTTGAATGCAGCATAAATATGGGTTAAATAGGGGGTAAAATATAGAAATTTTACACACTCAACAGCACCCCAAGGGGACACACTCGGCCGAATGAAACCACGATCAAGCAACTCCTGAAGTTGCGTCTTCAGCTCTTTCAACTCCTTAGGTGCCATTCGGTAAGGAGTAATGGATACTGGAGTTGTGTTCTCATACAACTCAATTCCAAACTCCACCTCTTGACTAGGAGGTAATCCAGGTAACCCCTCTGGAAACACTCCAGGAAACTCTCGCACAGTCCTGATATCTTGAACTCGCAACTCTTTAGAACTAGGATTCATCACAAAGGCCAAGTAAGCCTCACAACCTTGCCACAACATTCGGCTTGCTTCCAACGAAGACACCACATTGGCAAGAAACTTCACATTCTCACCAACCACCACTGCCTCGTAATCATCCGCAAGTTTCAACGAAACTCGCTTGTTCTCAAAATCTACTATAGCTCAATGTTCAACAAGCCAATCCATTCCAAGGATTACATCGAAACCATAGAATGGCAATTCCATGAGATCAACAAGAAAAACATGGTTTTGCACTTTCAAGGGACATCTTCTATACAACCTTCATGTCACAACTGTCTCACCAAAGGAACTAGTTACACGCATACCAACATCCAAAGACTCAACAGGTAAACCAAGAAATTGAGCATGTTCACGCAATATGTATGAGTGTGTAGATCCAGAGTCAATCAAGGAAAGTAATGATAAGGATTGCAAAGTAAAGGTACCTGCGATCACATCCGTATCATTTCTCCCCTCACGCTGAGCATACACTCGAGCCTGGCCACCACCCTCAGGTTGAACAGCCACCACATGCGCCACATTCCTCCCACCATCATCTCTGCGCTGGAAGTTACCACGGCCGCGCCCACGGCCTCTCTATGCTGCAACTACCCTAGGAGCACGTCCCTGACCACCAACGGCCAATAAAAGACACTCCCTTCTCATGTGGTCTGCCGAACCACAATTCCAACATGAATTACCGGTCACTGCTACAGGAGCCTGAACCTCCCTCGCTGCTCGAGGACAATCTCGCCTCAAATGACCACGGGATCCACATGTCCAGCACGTGTTCTGATCAGCTCTCATCCCATCTCCCTGAACAGGCGCACCATGTCCTCCATTACCACGCCTAGCAGAAGACTGATACCTCTTATCTCGTCCTCTCTTGTTCCGTCCACGACCAGAACTATAATCAGCAGCTCTTTTGCCCGAGCTAGAACCAACGCCTCTGGAAGACAAACCCAAGTTCTGCTCAATGTCCTTCGCTCTACTCACCAGCACATCAAAATTCATATACTCAGCTGCAAGCATGAAAGTCTTTACGTCCGTCACCAAACCATATCAGAAACGCTCACATCTCTCCCGCTCATCAGGGATTAGCTCAGGTGCGTACTAGCTAAGGCGGACAAACTGGATCTCATACTCAGCCACCGTCATGCTTCCTTGCACAAGAGACATGAATTCTCTTTTCTTCTCATCTAGGTATCGCACACCTAGATACTTTCGCTTGAACACGTTCAAGAAGAACGTCCAAGTCACATCATTGTCCTCCATTCCAGAAACAGTGGTCGTCCACCACGTATAAGCATCATCATGCAACAGTGATACCACACAACCCAACTTCTGCACATTGTTGCAGTTCATTTGCCCCAAAATCCTCTTGGTGCTTTCCAACCAAGATTCAGATCCTTCAGGAGATAAACCTCTTAACTCAGTCCCTCCCAGACTGCGAAGGCGTTCCAAAGGTAATCTCCCGTTAGCATCATCCTGATGCGCAGCTCTGTGAGCTCCAGCTACTGCTGCCTAAAAGGCTCCCGCAATAGCCTGAATCAACATAGTCATGTCAAGAGCAGCTTTCCTCTGCACACCTTCAGGTCCAGCGACCCCAACATCAGCACCAACACCAGCATTTTCACCTCCAGCACCACCACCACCGGGTGGTCTACCACAATGGGGAGGAGGTAAATCCACAACATTCTCAGCATTTTCCTCATTTTCATTCTGAGCCATAGCTCTCGTATTCATTCCCATCTCTCTACGAGGCCTCATTTAAAAAAACAATGCACTGACACAAATGCAATAAACATAATTAGGCTCAACAAGGTAAGTAATCAAAGTACTCAAGATTATTTTCCAAAAACAATTCCTTTCATTAGTTTTGATATGGCAATGGGTTCCCCTAACATGCTTCAACATAGCATAGCATCACAATTGCAACCATACATCACAATTCATAAAACATTCCTTCACTTAAAAGGTCCATCATGCAAAAACACATACATCACCCACATAACAATCTCCAATTGAGAACCAAGCTCTGATACCACCAAATGTAACCCCTTTAGCCCGGCCTAGACGGTTTACCCGAACTACGAAGATTAGACGGGGAAAACCAATGTCAACTCAAAAGTCAACCTTGATTAACGATCTTTTTTTCTTTTTAATCTTTTCTAGATTGACGTTAACCCTAAATGAGCACTCATGAAACATATATGTGTAAAGCACAGCGATCGGATTTCAGAGAGGGACTCGATTGCACAATATACAAATATTAGGGACCAAAACATAAATTCTTTAAATTATAAGGTCATAACTGATTTTAAAGTTACCAATATTAAACTAGTCTTATTACATGCTTCCCTGTCAAATTTCACTTTATTTGGACATCTCGAACTCATACAATTGCAATTCAACTTTCGGGACTAAAACGTAAAGCTTGCAAACTTCAACAACATTCAAATCAGTGTCCAATGGTCACCTGTTTCGAAACGGAATTGACTGTTCCGAAACACGGGTTGGTTCCGAGACTAGTACCGAAATAGGTCCTTCCAGTAGCCAAACCGTTTCGAAACAGCCTCCAGCCGTTTCGAAACACGAAGGTCAATTCAGGCCCCCGTTTCGAAATGCCAGTGGGTGTTCCGATACGGTTTTCCCAGAAGCTGCAGATTTTGCTGGTTTTTCATACATAAATCCACTCAAACACATCCTAATGACTTCCTAAACATGCCAACAAGTCATCATACATATATGGAGCAGGTTTGCAACTCCTAACCACATTCATGGCATGAAACTTCACACGACTATAGGCAAGCATCCTAATAACCAAAACCAAGCAATCAACCAAACTCCAAAACAAGCATTAAAAGGCCATTTACAAATTCAAAACATCAAAAGCACCCTGCCACAACATAGGGAGCTCAACACATCCCCCAAAACACATCTTAGGTTCTCATTGCCAAATTACCAAAACTAATAGTGTATGAAAACATCACCATACATGAGCTTGGTTTCCCTTGGATACTCTAGCCTCCTTGTTGCCTTTAAACACTTCAATTATCTGCATTATTGGTACAAGAGAGAGAGCGTAAGCACAAGTGCTTAGTGAGGCATGCTCTAAAGAAAACAACACAATAATGCATTTTAGAAAACACTTTCAACAAAGCTTTTAAACACAAGCTCATCTCTTTTCATGCAACCTTGCATACTTTACAAGCATCTCATGCTTCATTACTTTCAACTCGTCATATTGGCTTTTAAGTGATAATTCATAACCATTTACAACACAAAACACAATCGGATACGCGGATTACAAGCGTTGTCCCATACGCTTCATACACACTACCGAACAACATAAGGTGGAGTTTATCGGTATAGTCACAACCCCTCAACACTCGTGATGTAGTTTAACGGTACAATCACAACCCCTCCACATCACTCATCAGTAGTTGTATAATTCCACTAACGAGTGCAAGGGACACATAACACAAGATCCACACACAGACTTTTAACCACCGTTGTGATCTTACCTCACTCGTTAGGGTACTTGGATGGAGTTTACGGTACAATCACAACCGCTCAACATCCAAGGCGACTTTATTCCCGGTGCACCCAATCCTATAGCCGGCTAACTATATATGATTAAAGTACTTTAAAACCATTACATCACTTGCCAATATGCATCATTTACCATCAACAATTCACTGTTTTAAAGCATTAATCAAAGCCATTAAACATCATGCATCACTATGCATCAAAACCATATTCTTAATGTACCAAATCAAGGATCTCTTACCTTGAGCATCCTTCAATACATGGCTTTCAAAACCAGCCTTAACCATGCTAAAACATGCTTTCAAAACAGAATTTAAACATGCAAATTATAATTAATGCATCAAACCACTTCATAGCACATCCGAGGGAGTTTTTCCAAAAACTTACTCTTGAGCTTAGCTAAGTTGTTTAGACTTAAACTAAGCTCCCAAAACCTCCACATAATCGTTTCAAAGCTGAAAACCCAACTCCACTCACCAATTACGTTTCGCTTGCTTGCCGAAACGGCAATCAAGCCTCTGGATCAACTCCAAAAGTATCCGAAGATGCCTCCCCTGTTTTAAACACATCAAAGCAGAGGATTAATGCATCATTATGCATTGAAATCTTCAGCCAACACAACAAAACTCGTTGTTCTACCCAAAACCAACATTTCGGCTACCGAACACAACCGAAAACACCTCTAAACTCTTCTAAAACTTAACCCAGCCAAGATCCATCACTTCTAACCATTTCTAAACATCAATTAACATCCACAATAAACCTAAACTCGTCCTTATACCTCCATCCATAACAGAACACCATAAACACCTCAAAAACCACCATTTTCATAAGCAAAAACTTAGGAAATACAACATATTCGGGATTGCATTGATAAAGCCTCATTTCCACATCATTAGACATCCAAAATACATTTATGAATCATCTCAAAACAAAGCCCAAGCAATCACAACGAAATTCTTCATGATTTCTTCCAAATCTTGAGTTTTAAGCAAAAATCAAGTTTCTAACATTAAAACCATTTATTAAACTTAAATTAAGGATTGACAACTTGAGAATTTCAGTAAAGAATTGAGTATTTATAGGAGAAGAACAATCTTACCTCTAAATGGTGATTTCTTCTTGATTTGAGCCAATTTCCTTGAAAATTCAATGAGGAAATCAAAAGGATTTGATGCAAGATTGATTAGGAATTAATTGATGATAAAAATCTCATCAATTGAAGTGATGATCAATGCAAAAGTTGCTGGAGAAATAGTGTTTGGATGATGGAATTTTGAGAGAAAAAGGAATGAGAAATATTTAGGAAAAAGTAGTTATGAAATTCCAAAAAGTAGTTTCCCTTTTCATTTAATTAATTAAAACATTAATTAATTCACCCAAATTAAGGAAAAATCTAGAGAAATCATTTTTGGGTAAATTAGCTCCTTAAAGATTCAAAGTTTCAATCCTTACAAAATAGTCACCACTAAACTTTTCAAAAATCGCATTTTAGTCATTACACCAAAATGTAGTATTTCCAAACCTTATTTTGCAAAATTGATTTCACCACTCTCTTATATATATTAAAAGAGGATTTTTAGATATTTTTCCATATTTTTAAAGCATCTCGAACTAGGCTTTCCCTAAAACCTCCTTTTATATTCGAACCGAAAATCAGACCGGTCCGGTTCAGACCCTAAACTTCTAAGCCCAAAATTGGGGTGTTACATAGAGCCTAACCAACAACCACAAAAATCATCAAGATCTCTCCAAAAACCTTGAGTTTTAATACAATTTCTTGTTTCTAACATTAAAGCAACTCAAAAATCATTAACAATGGATTGATAACTTGAGAATTTCAGTAAAGAACTGATCATTAGAGGAGAAGGATGAAGCTTACCTCTAATGGCTGATTTCTCCTTGATTTGGGCAAGTTTTCTTGAAAATCCAATGTGAAAACAAGAGGATTTGTAGAGGAAAAGATTAGGAATCAAAAGGAGATTGAAATCTCATCAAAATGAATGAAAGTCAAAGGTTAATTGATGGAGGAAATGTGTTTGGCTGAAAAGAAATTGAGAGAAAATGAAATGAGAGAAAATTGACGTAAGGTAGTTATGAAAAGTCAAATCTGGTTTTTCCTTTTAATTATCTTTATTTCCCTTAATTAAAACATTATTAAAATCACCCAAAATAAGGAGAAATATGATTAAAAACATTTTGGTAAAATTAGCTCCTTAAAGATTTAAAGTTTCAATCCTTTACAAAACAGTCACTATTCAACTTTTACAAAAACTACGATTTGGTCACTACACCGAAATGTAGTATTTCCAAACCTTATTTTGTAAAATTGTTTTCACCATAATCATTCATATAATAAATGAGTATTTTTAGGTATTTTTCCATATTTTTAAAGCATCCCGAACTAGGTGTTCCCTAAATCTCACTTTAAGATTCAAACCGTTCTCGACCGGTCCGATTCAAACCGCTCTCGACTGGTCCGATTCAAACTCTAAACCATCTAAGCCCAAAGTCGGGGCGTTACAAATCTTTCTCTTTGATGAATATGCCATTGTTCTTTCTATTTGAGTGGCCAGGCCTTGCCTCCTTCAGGTTTTCCTGAAGTTCTTGGTCTAACCATTCACATATAAACAAAAACAAAGCATATTAGCATTTTTTGCGCGTGTGATGTACTATAAATGATACAAAAATATGGTGCAAGTGTACACGTCGAACAAGTAATATAATGATAAGTGAGTATCATCTCCATAGGGATTGGAGGTGTTTCGAGGTAAGCTTAAGCACATAAGTGTCACGAAATGTAAATAGAGAATACTGTGGAAAATTAAGACATAGCGATAAATGATGTAGCAATTAAAGATAAAAGATAGCATGCTGAAATCAGTAGACTTAACAGGTCCTCTTACGTATGCAAAACTCACTTGGGAATGACTGGCTGGGTTGCATGATTAACCTATGTCTTAGCTCTTAACTAGGGTTTACCTCTCTAACTTACTCTATGCTCGGCAGGATTTACTCAAGATGCTCCTTAACTATCTCTAGCAAGGAAACTGGGAGTAGGAAAAGCTATAGCAATACCTCTAAGCGTAAACTCTATCACTCCCCTACCCATAAATTTCTATCCTTCTTAGCCGTTGAAACCCATCACTTATCTCTAAAGTGGATTAGAGTTGTGCCTCTCAGCATCTAACTCCATTGTCTATGCAGGTTAAAGAAAGCTCTTTCGACCACTAACATCAACTCACACCTAAGGAAAGGCCAACTCTCGAAGTCTCTTACAACCCTAAGCATTTAACAACATAGACAAAGCATAGATAGAAGCAATAGATAAATAAACATTCATAAAAGAAACTAAAACATAGTTCATCCAAATAGCCCAAGCCACCTAAAATCAGTTCATGGCTGGGCAAATAACATCTGAAGTATCTTCGTTCATGCAACCCATTTTCCATATATAAAAGAAATGCTAAAGCAAGAGAAAGGGAAGAAGAAACTCCCAATCCGCGATGAACTACAACGCCACGAACCGCTCTAGGCTTGCCACCTCTCTCAAGGTCAGCAAGGTCAAACCCTTGGAGCTTTAACGATGGAGGACACCAAGTGGGGGGAGAAGAAAAGAAAAGAGACGCCTTTGCTTTCTCTCCCTAGCCTTTTGTCACCTATTTTTCGTGCTCCCCCTTTAATGAGGGTCTCATGTCCTTTATATAGTGTGGGCTTCTAGGGTTTTGTGCCATAATATTCTTTGTTGTCCTAGGAATATCCCTTATGCATGTCGGGCCGAATCAGAAAAAAGGGGGCTCGCACATGTGGGCTATCAGCGTGTGCGCCTTACTTTGTCTTTTTCTACGCCTAGAATTGATGTCCAATTTGCTATAACATTTTCCTTCCTTGACATGCTTCACACCAGCTTCACCTGCACAACACAACACCAGCACATACCCTTCAAGCAGCATCTAGTCTCATGAAATTAAGCCAAACCACCAACAAGTAAAGATACATGCAACTATATGCTCTAAATGCACGTACATGCTATGAAATGACCTTGAGAACAAATAAATACCTAAGTGAAAAGGTGTAAAATATAAGCATTTTAGCAAGTCATCACACCCCCAAACTTAAGCTATTGCTTGTCCTTAAGCAATGAATAGAGAGAAACAAAGAAAATGTTGTGGCAAAAATTTAGCTCAAGGTAGATGCTATGGCAAAATTTCAACCCTAAAAAAAGGAAGGCTTTAATACTTTAGACATAATTGAGATTTTAAGAATGATTCCCTAGGGTAAGATCCTTTGTTAGTGTGTGCGTAATTGCATGCAACTTAAGCTTAACAAAGCTAGAAAATTTTCTTAATAGAACTCAACTTCATCCTAGTGTTTGAACTATTTAGCACAAAATTTTACTCCCATAAGTGAACTATTTTTTAGAGGGGTGTCAGCTCATCACATCTACCATCCCTCACTCTAGATGAGTAGGGAGCATACCTCTCATCCCCGAGCTAGTAGGTAGAGTCATTATGTGACAACTTTCATTCACTCATTTGATGTTGCTGCCATTTATTTAAGCTTGATTTCCAAGCAATGCAACACAAAGCGGAGTGTCCCTCTAAAATATTCCATAGAAATTATTCACAGTTTACTATATTCTATTACACACAAGGGAGATTAACTAAGCCTTTACTGCTTCATTTTTCTTTATATGAGCTCATTACAGTTCAATTTCACAAGGATAAGCATAAGTTCTAAAAAATATTTTCTCTAACAATCTTAAACCTAAGGAGCACACAATCGTGTAACAAAACAAAGATCAAGCATCAAACCCTAGAGTTAATTATACCAATATCAATAGTCATACATGTCAATTCATAGCCATAAAAAAATTGTTCATCATCGGGCATCATTAATTTATTCATACAACTATCATAGAGCTAAACAAAATGTCATAGCATAATTTTTGTTTCTACCTATTAATGAAATGCAAATGACTAACTAAAGGGCGCCAACACCCCCAAACTTAAAGAGTGTAGTGTCCTCAATGCAACAAAAATAAAATGAAATGAAACTAATCTAAATACAATGCAAGATGAAGAAGTACCCTATTTCTTGGTGGTGGCAGTCTTTGTGGCTTTGTGCTTGACGCTGGAGGACTTGAATGAGGTGATAGGAGGGTCAGCCTCATCCTGCTCTGGGGGAAGGGTCTTTTCTGGCTCGGCTAGGGTTCCTTGATTGGTGGAACTTGTGTCGGATTCGTTTCCCTCAGCTGGTGTGCTCCAAACTCTACCGGCAGTGCGTTTGCTACTCGTTCTCGTAGAGGGGGCAGTGCTTGGAGTTTGTACATGTGATTGTACTGGCATAGAATGTGTGGGTTCGTCATCCTCTGATCCAACAGATGACTCCTTTGCTGGGGTAGCTTTGGTAGGTTTTGATGTTCTCTTTCTCTTTTTGGGTAGTTGGCTTGCTGTAGCATCTGTGTCCTGGTTCTGTGAGGGAGGCTGGTTATGATTAGGGTTCTTGTTTAGGATTGGTGTCTTCTGGGTAGTGGGCAGAGGTTCCTTCTAATGTGCCTTTGGAGATTCAGGAAAGGCTGGGAAGTCGATGTTGATGTGGGGTAGGATTTCCTTGAAATAGTTGTTCATGATAGCATCTCTCTCCTTAACATACCCATGGAAATCAGTCTGGTCTTCACGCATCTTGTCCATATCCTCTCGGAGACGATTGGTGGAGGCAACCAATGCAGAAATTCTTGTTGCAGCAAATGTTTTCGCTCCTCTAGCTAGTGTCTCTGCTAGAGCATCTTCATCGAATACTTTGATAGATGGGACCATTTCAGGTGTGGTAGGACCTTTCCCTGAGTTCTTCGCATCAATAATGGGGTCTTCGAATACTTTTTTCTCTCGATAGAGGGCCGTGATGAGGTTGGGAGAGATGAGTGGACTGGATTTCCTCTTCAAGCATGCATATACCTCATCCACAATAATTTTTCCCATGTCAATGGACCGGCCATTGAGAATAGAATGAAGGAGGAGGAACCTTGGAATGTTCACCGTTGTCGTGTGAGAAGTTGGCATGAGCCTATTCTTGACAAAGTGGATCCAAAGCTTTGCCTCTGACTTGAGTCGCACACGCTCCACTGCTTTGTTTGATGCATCCAAGTTGGTACCTTTGAAGCATAGGTCTTCTAACACTTCTTTCACAATTTGTGGGTCGACATTCTCGGCGAAAGGTGTGTGGTGGTCCTCTGAATTTTTCAATTTAAAGAACTTGTTGATCTTGGCTGCAGTGAACTTGATTTGATCTCCACGCACGTACACGCCAGATTGTGTAGGATTGGTAAGATGGGCATAGAACTCTTGAACAATGGGTATGCAAAAGTTGCTAGGGTGAGGAATGAAGGTAGCCCATTTGTGGTTTGCGATGACATTGTAGAGTGTTTGGGTGTTCTCTATTTATGAGTGCAAGTGCACACTCTTGTGAAGTTATAATATAAAAGATATCGTCTCCCACAGGGATTGGAAAGCTTGATTCGAGTTGTAAGTCATGCACAATTAAGTTGAATGTTTGAAAAGAAAAGTAAAATAAAAACACAAGTAATCAAAAGGGAAGTGGCCAGATTGATAGAAAGGGCAAGGTTATGCTGCTTCTTAGTGTGAAACTGCGTTGAATAGGACAAGTCATTTTGCGGTGCAAGACTCTGTTGCCTCGGCGATGGATGGCAGGTAGACTTCTGAGACCCTCTCATTGCCTCGAAAGGAGAATGGAACTGTGTCTCGGCCGCAAACTCGGCAGAACTACAAGGCTCGACAGAACGCTTCGAAAGTGACCCCACTTATGTCTAAGTCAGTGTTCTATTGATGCCCACTGCAGATATTACCATTCGCGGTGTGAATCATGCAAAGACAACAATGTTGATTCTTCCACTTTTAGCCGCCTTAAACCCTTAACATATGTCTAGGCTGGATTGATCACACCGTCTATAGATGAAATCGTACTTACTCCTTTTGTGAGTTCGAGTCTCTCGATACCGAACAAATGGATATAGTTCAACTAATCTTTCGCCTTAATTGAAAACTATGAAGAACATGGAATAAGTAAACCTTGTAATTTTATTTGCAAAAACAAACTTGAAATCCTAAGCAACCGTTCTCACAACAAATTACAACATAACCCAAACCAAAGGAGAAATTTAGAACATGTCGGCGGCAAGAAAACCTAAACTATGCTTAAAGAAAACCAATGTTGTCTTTAACTAGAATTACAATGAGTATATATACGCATTAGCTAGGTATAGTCCTTCTTAAAGTAGAAGTCTTCAAAGTAGCTTTTCACATTAAATGTGACTTTAAACTCTGACTTCTTTGAGTTGAATGTGGACTTTATCACGTTGCCTTGCTCCGCAAGTAATCTCGAGATCCTTCTTTGGCGGGTCGGCCCGCTGCTAAAGACGTCAAAAAATTGAGTGGACAACATCGATAGAATCATGATCGATTCTCCAACTCCATAGTTTGTTGTCTTGGGCGGCAAGGTGGGTGGCGGCAGCTACTCGGAAACTGCTGTCTCTGTCTAGAACTACATCAGTACAGCTTCTTGGTTTGCTGCCTCATCATCGCATCCTCAACTACTCTTTCCCTCTGTCAGCCTCTAGTGCCTAAAACCAAAAGTACACTAAAACAATACATTTTCTTTACCAAACAAAGGATAATCTAGAGAAACATGGTAAAGTAAAGAAATATTGTAAAGTGCAATGCATGGTCCTAACTATGCCTAAAATGCACTAAAAATAGCAATAATATAAGATGAAATGTGCATGAAATAAAGAACTTGTGGACACTTTACACACCCCAAACTCAATCTATTTCTTGTTCTCAAGCAATGCAACCTATACATACTTGCCCTTATATTAACCAAAAAGAAAAACCTATTTTCAACTTGATTTCATACCTCAAGCCCGTGACACCTTTATTACATTAGTGAAGGGAACTTAGCAAGAAAATAACTCAAAATTGCTTTCTAATGCCAGTGCAGTGTGTACAGAACTGTATACATGCTGAATATGCAGAATAACTAGATAAAAAAGATGTTATTATGATATATAAGGTTGCTGCGGAGACAACACAATTAAGCACAATATTTAATCATGGAAATGAGGGCTTCAACTTATCACAACTACTTTTCTAGGTTTGAAATTAAGATAGGAGCAAGCTACAAAACCCCGAACCCATGGAGTAGAGTCATCCCATGAAGACTTTCATTCACTCATACTAATTTGTCCGTCACTTCAAAACTTTTAGATTCATGGACTTTGATAGCAGCGGAGTGTCCTCGCACCTGATTCTTCCTAGAGCCTGTTGTGGGCACCTCTAGGGTAAAACAACAATATTTCTTTGTTTTTCTATCGGCTACCGTGGCAGTTCTGTGTTTTTCTATTTCTGTTTTCTTCCTCGGCGGCTACCTGCAACCATTGTTAGAACTTTGCAAAGAATTCTAAAAACAAAGCAGACAATGTTCATTAGATATTCTAGCAAATTCAGCAAGTAACAGTAGTGTTTGACAGTTTTGGCAATAAAAACAAAAATTCTAAGTCATTTTGCTTTCTTTTCCCATATTAAGTAATCGGCTAACTATCATAGGCACAAGTTATATAAAAAATTTTTCTGTTCCAATTAGCATTAAGGCAAGTACAATGCAACCTATATGCTACTAAGTATGCCTGGACAAAAAGATGCGAGAGCTATCCCCCCAAACTCGATATGGGCACTACCCTCAATGCACAAAATAATAACAGAAAATGATAAAAGCAAAAAAGTACAAGTGATACATAAAATAAAAAAATAAAGAAAAGAGAAAGAAAAAAAACTTGAAATTGGCTGGGGGTTGAGAGGAGGCTTGAGTCTTTGCTGCTGAGGAGGAAAAAGATGTTTGGATGATTAGGCGGCGGCCTACAAATGTCCTGGAAGCAGACTTGGTAGGAGAGACATTTGTTGTCCGAGGCGGTTGGACTCTTTTGGGTGTGGGATGAGGTTCTTGTTGGGGTTCGGCAGGGGGTGCGGCAGGAGGTGCTTCGCTCTCTTCTGACTCTGCCTCGTCGTCTATAGGCTCATCAGCTATAATGTGCCGCTTTCTCTTCCTGGTTCCTTCCTCTGTTGGTGCTACCGAAGGGTCTACTACCATTGGGATAGTCGTTGCTGTTGGTGGTGCTGGTGCCGATGGTTGTTCCTCAATCTCATCTGATTAGGAAGTGTTAGCCACTGTTGCCACCGTGCAGGGAGATAAATGGTGTTGCTGATGCCTCTTGTGGGAGTTTTCGACTGTGATGGAAGCCGAGGTGGCTGAGTATGATGGGTAGTGCATCAGAGACGACATCTGTCTGCGGAAGGTGGCGTGGCAGGCAGCGGCGGCTGATGGCGTTCCTTATTCTGGGGGAAGCCGTGATAGCTAGATCTGTTTAGTAAGGTGGCAAGTTAGGGCCGTCATCGGGATACTTCTCTATGAAATAGGCCGCAAAGGCTTCTTGGACCTCCCCCACATATTTCATGAAAGTCAACTATTGCTGCTCGATGCGCTTGGTGCTATTGATAAGGGTGTTCAACAGCGTGAGGACTTCACTGGCTAGGGCAACTTCAGTACTTCCAGGGGCGGCTGGAGTGTCAGGCTGGGCAGTAGAGGGCTAGCTGAGCGTTATGGGCTCTGTCTCTAGAGCCTGCATCGTCTGCATGCAGACTCTCCTGGTCCACCCCTCCTTTGCTGTCGTCATCTCATCTTTGGGGTCTGTCGGAACATTGAAATTGGCACAAAGGTCGGTAATGAGTGACGGAAAGTATAGCCTACCCTTCGTCTTCCTGAAACATGCATGGATCTTCTTGCAGTTAATTTCCCCAACATTGATGGGCTGGTTCATTATGATGTTGTGGATTAGGGCAAGGCGCGGCCGATCGACGGTAGATTTGTGGGAGGTGGGCAGCAGGCGCCTCTTGACGAATGTGTACCACAGCATTGCCTCGGGTAGCAGGTGGCAGCGTTGGACAAATCCTCTATGCTTTCCTACCAACCACGGTGTGTTAGGCTTGCATAGTTTGGCCTTGAGTTTCTCATAATCGGTAGCCGTCAGTGACTGCCTCCATTCCTCGTGAGGTTTGTCATTCATATCCAGGCCATAGAAACTGTTTATGACGGTAGCGTTAAGCTTGGAAGGTTTCCTTTGGACGAACACGAACGACATCTCTGGGCGGGGATGGTGGACATAGAACTCCCTGACCATGGTGATGTTGGCTATCTCTGACTGTCGTGCAAATATTTCTCATCCCTTGTTGTGGATGGTTTCGAACAGATTTGGTTCTAGGCCGAGATCTCATGCCTGCCTTGTATAATGAAAGCCTTGCTCCTCCCATATTACCTGTTTTGCAAACTGGGTTCGGTATCTCTTTTCATCTTTGCGGGAGAAGAAGCGTTGGAAGGTGGGTTTGGGTGCCGATGATGAAGCCATGTGAGATGGTTGGAGTTTACTGAAACTTTAAAGGAAATAAAATGAGAGCAGTGGATGCAAGAATAAGAAAGCAAGAAGGTGAAAGTAAAGTAAATGAATGAAGTGA
Source organism: Hibiscus trionum (assembly GCA_030270665.1). NCBI lineage: Eukaryota > Viridiplantae > Streptophyta > Magnoliopsida > Malvales > Malvaceae > Hibiscus > Hibiscus trionum. The sequence goes on from BSYR01000004.1 coordinate 17,806,021, forward strand.
TAATGGTTTAAATAGAGGTTGCCGAGAGGTGTCAGGGTAACATTAAATGTCCAACGGTCCCATTGTCTCGCGCACGTTATGGGATATCTGCCCGTTTTTTGTAGCCGTTACGCATTTTCTACGCTGGGCTGCACTGGGCTGTCTCGGTGGTGTAATCACTAATTTTGTCCGCAGTGTTAAACCCGTTTTCTTTTCCTTTTAGTAATGGGCTTTAATAATAAGAATTAATAAAAAAAAGAAAAAAACAAAAAAGTATATATATACTAATATTATATACCTATTATACACCATATATTATTATTATTAGTGTCATTTATTCTATCACCTTTACCCATCCATTGTTATTATTTAGTATTATTATTATTACCATTATTATTAGTATTATCTTAATATTATTATCTATGATCTGTTATATTATAATTTTACTATTATTATTATTATCGTTATTATTATTATTGTTATTATTAAGTCTGGAAAAAACAAAAAAAAAACACTGATATATATATAAGCCCAATATATATAAATAAAAGCCCATAGTTTATATTAAAGTCCATTACACATAATTAAAAACCCAAAAAAAATTACAAAGCCAAGAAACATTATACATATATTACATAGCCCAATTCGGGCCCAAATAATAATAAAAAAACCTAATCTAATCTAATGAAACCCTAACTCCCTCTTGTGTCTTTGATGCAACCGCCCCCATCTCCACCGTTGGATCTGGAGAGGAGACCAACGGCCCAGACCACTAGGACCCAAAAACCTTAGAGGAGCCTCTCCCGAGCTCCAGCGCCGCACAGTCTCAACCCTCGGATCCAGACCAGCATCAACGGACCAGATCTGAGCTTGGAAGTCTCCAGATGTAACGCCCCGGTTTTGGGCTTAGAAGTTTTGGGCTTGGACCGGTTCGGTCAAAGTGCTGTTCGAATATAAAGGAGTGAATTTAGGAAAGCCTAGTTCGGGTTGCATTAAAAATATGGAAAAATATCCTAAAATCCTCTTTTAATATATATAAGTGAACTGTGAAATCAATTTTGCAAAATGAGGTTTGGAAGGGTGACATTTTGGCTAGTGACCAAAATGTAATTTTTGAAAACTGCGTGACTGTTTTAAAAAGGATTGAAACTTTGAATCTTTAAGGAGCTATTTACCCAATGGGAGTTTTCTCCAGATTTTTTAAAGATATTATATGATTAATTAAAGGTTCTTAAATAAAACAAAAGTGGAGGGAAGATATTTTGGCCATAACTAACTTTTCTCTCAAATCTTCCATTTCTATTTTCTCTCATTTTCTCTCAAACCAAACACCTTTTCTCCAGAGCTTTTCTCTCTGATTTTATCACCTAAATCTATCATTTCAACTCTCTTTTGATTTCTAATCATCTCTTCATCAAAACCTCACCATTTGCTAAGTGGATTTTCAAGATTTTGGTTCCAAAAAGGGAGAAAACTCAAGTTTGGAGGTAAGAACGTCCTTCTCCTCTGAACTTTAAGTTCTTTACTGAAATTCCCAAGTTCTCAATCCTTAAATTGTGTTTTATAAAAGGTTTTATTGATTTGTTCTTGATCTTGGCTTTTAAATGCAAGATTTGATTGATTTTGATGAAATTTTCGTATGATCTGATTGGGCTGTGTTTTGAGGTGTCAAATTGATGTTAATTGAATGCTAATTTGATGTGAAATTGAGTTTTAATCAATGCAACCCCGAATAGGTTGAATTTCCTAAGTTTAGCTTGTGTTCTTGGTTGTTTTGGAGTGATCTTGTTGATCTGTTATAGCTGGAGGTATAAGGACGTGGTTAGATCCTTTTTGGATGTTATTTGATGTTTAAGGATGCTTAGATTTGATGGATCTTGGCTGGGTAATGTTGAGGTGTTGTTTGGATGCATTTTCGGTTGTGTTTGGTAGCCGAAAATGGGGTGTGGATGAGAGCAGCGAGTTTAGATGCTTTCATTGAGGATATTAATGCATGATGATGCATTAATCTACTGTTTTGATGTGTTAAAAACAGGAGAGTCTTCTTTGGATCCAAGTGGTGTTGATCCGGAAGCTTGATTGGAGTTTCGGCAAGTGGCGAAACGGAATCGGTGAGTGGATTTTGGTTTTCGGCTTTGAAACCAATGTTTTGAAGGTTTGGGAGCTTAGTTTAAGTCTAAACAACTTTGCTAAGCTCAAGAGTAAGTTTTCGGAAAAACTCTCTTGTTGAGGAACCATGTGATGGTTGGGTGCAATGTGATTGTTTGCATGTTTTAAATCCTGTTTTGAAAGCATATCTAGCATGTTTATTTGCTGAGATTATAAGCCATGTGTAGAAGGAAGCTCAAGGTAAGAGTCCCTTGTTTTTGAACATTGTTTAAATGTGGTTTGATGCTTTAAAATGCATGATGTTTATGGCTTGGTTAAATGCTTTAAAACAGTGAAATATTGATGATAAATGATGTATATTGGCAAGTGATGTTTTGAGAAAGGTTAAGGTCACTAAGGTGGTTAAAAGTCCTTAGGTGAGCCTTGAAGGTCACAAAGGTGGTTAAAAGTCCTTGTGTGAGCCTTGTTACTTAAGAACATCAATGTGTTTAAAAGTCCTTGGATGATTCTTGTTGAGGACACAAAGGTGTTTAAAAGTCCTTGTGTGGTCCTTGTCATGGTGTTTAAAAGTCCATGGGTTGAGGACACAATGGTGTTTAAAAGTCCATGTGTGGTCCTTGCCAAGGTGTTTAAAAGTCCTTGGGGCCAAGGTGTTTAAAAGTCCTTGGGGTGATACTTGCTAAGGTCACAAAGGTGTTTAAAAGTCCTTGTGTGGTCCTTGTGAATTATAAGACCACAATGGTGTTTAAAAGTCCATGTGTGAGTCTTATGTTAATCATGTTTTGAAAAGATGTTAATTATCACTTGTGGCCAATATGACATGATATTGATATGAAGCATGTATTGCTTGTTTTAAAATGCTTAGGTGCATGTTCAAATGTTTCTTGAAGAAAGATTATAAAGATGTTTTATAATTGCATTATTGTGTGGTTTTAATGAGCATTCCTCACTAAGCTTATGCTTACGCTCTCTCTTTTCTTAAACCAATAATGCAGAGCATTAAAGTGCATTTGAGGGCAGCAAGTTGGTGAAGAATCCAAGTGGTGAACAAAGCTCATGTATGGTGAACATTTTCTCAAACTATTAGCTTTTGGGTATTTGGCAATGGGGAACCTATGTTGTTGTTTTGGGAGATGTTTTGGACTCCCTAAGTTGTATAAATGTTGTTAACATTGTTGGTTCTTGTAATGGGCCATTATGGGTTTGAATTGATGGTTTGTTGCTTGAATGGGTTGCTAAGTAGGATGCATGCCTATAGATTTGGGGTTTTTCATGTTTGATGCAATGTTGATGTTTGGATGATACAATTAGGTTCATGGTATGTTGTATGACTTGCTGGTAAAGTTTGGTGGCTTTTGGATGATGTGTGATAGGCTAATTGTGCAATTAACCAGCTGTTTTTCTGCAATCTGGGCAACCTGTTTCGGAACAGGTGCTACCGTATCGGAACGGGGGCCTGAAATAGCATGGGCGTTCCGAAACGGTAGGGACTGTTTCGGAACAGAGGTGCCACTGCCAGACCTCGTTTCGGAACACGTTGCGAAACGGTCCCGTGTTTCGAAACAAGTTCTCCCTGTTTCGGAACACCTGACCGTTGGGGGCTGACATTGGCGGTTATATGTTTTGAAATGCTTACATTTTGGTCCTGGAATATGTTTATGCAATTGTAAGAGTTTGGAATGTTCTTTTGAGCTGAAGTTTGGCAGTGAAGCATGAAATCTGATTAATTACAAGTTGGTAACTTTAATTTGGGCTAAGTCCTTATAAGTTGCCGAAATTACAAATTGGTCCCTAAAGTTGTAATTAGTTCAATTGGGTCCCTGAATGTTCCCTGATGGTTTTGATCTTTGAGTATGCTGTTTGTATGATCATGTTTAGGGATAATATGCATCTAGATAAGTTTTAAAAGAAAAAAAAGGGTCGTTAATCAAGGTTGACTTTCGGGTTGACTTTGGTTTTCCCCGTGTGATCTTCTTAATTCGGGTCGACCGTCTAGGCTGGGTTAAGGGGGTTACATTTGGTGGTATCAGAGCTGAGTTCTCGAGTGATTGGGAATGTTTATGTGAATGTTTAAAGTATGTATACTTTGTATGCTTGTTGGGTGAAAGCATGTTGAGTGAATTGCATATATGTTGCAATTGATGTGTATGTTGTGATGAAGCATGTTGTGGGTACCCATTGCCAAATCAAAGCTAATGAAATGAAGTTGTTTTAATTGGAAATGAGCTTGAGTACTTGGATTGCTTACCTTGCTGGGCCTGATTTTGTTTATTTGCATTGTGATTGCATAGTTAGAGTATGGCACCTCGTAGAGAGTTGAGGAGTAATGTGCGAGCTACAGCTCAAAATGAGAATGAGAATGTCGAGAGTGCGGTCTTACCTCCTCCACCGGGCGGTGGTGGTGCTGGGGCTGAAGAAGCTGGAGCTGCAGCTGGTGCTGGGGCTGCTGGACCCGAGGCTGGTCAGGGGCAAGCTGCTGTTCCTGACATGACGGTGCTGATTCAAGCGATAGCTGGTGCTTTTCAAGTAGCAGTAGCTGGAGCTCGTGGAGCTGGGCATCAGGAAGATGCTGGAGTTAGACTACCCTTGGAGCGTTTGCGCAGTCTGGGAGGGACTGAGTTCAGGGGTATGTCTGCTGAAGGTTCTGAGGCTTGGTTAGAGAGTACCAAGAGAATCTTGGGTCAGATGAGTTGCACTGATGTGCAGAAGCTTGGCTGTGTAGTATCTTTGCTACAGAAGGATGCTTATACGTGGTGGACAACCACTATCGCTGGGATGGCGGAAGCTGATGTAACTTGGACATTCTTTCAGAATGTGTTCAAGAGAAGGTATCTAGGTGTGAGGTACCTAGATGAAAAGAAGAGGGAATTCATGTCTCTTACCCAAGGGAGCATGACGGTGGCTGAGTATGAAGTGCAGTTTGTTCGACTCAGTCAGTATGCACCTGAGCTGGTCCCTGATGAGCGGGCTAGGTGTGAAAGGTTCCGTTATGGTTTAGTGACGGATGTGAAGATGTATGTGCTGGCTACCGAGTATGATGATTTTGATGTGCTGGTGGGCCGAGCAAAGGACATTGAGATGAACTTGGGTTTATCTGCTAGAGGTGCTGGAGTAAGTGCTGGAAAGCGAGCTGCTGAATTTAGTTCCGGTGGTGGACGGAACAAGAGGGGACGTGATCAGAAGTATCAGTCCTCAGCTAAGCGAGGTAGTGGTGCGCCTGTTCGGGGAGGCAACGCTAGAGTTGATCCGAGTGCTTGTTGGACATGTGGTTCGCATGGCCATATGAAGCGTGATTGTCCTCGAGCTGTGAGGGAGGTGCAGGCTCCTGTTGCGGCAGCTGGTAATGGGTGTTGGAATTGTGGATCTGCGGATCATTTGAGGCGGGAGTGTCCTATGTTGGCTGGTGGCCAAGTGCGTGCTCCTGTTGTTGTTGCACCACAGAGAGGTCGTGGGCGCGGCCGTGGTAACTTCCAGCGGAGGGAGGAAGGTGGTCGAGGAGTGGCTCATGTCGTGGCTATTCAGCCTGAGGGTGGTGGCCAAGCTAGGGTGTATGCTCAACGGGAGGGAAGGAATGACGCGGATGTAATTGCAGGTACTTTTACTTTGCAATCCTTGTCATTACTCTCCTTGATTGATTCTGGATCTACGCACTCATATATTTTGCGTGAGCATCCTGAATTGCTTGGGTTGCCTGTTGAGTCTTTGGATGTTGGTATGCGTGTCACTAGTTCTTTTGGTGAGACAGTTGTGACTCGAAAGCTTTATAGAAGGTGTTCTTTGGTTGTTCAAGATCATGTTTTTCATGTTGACCTTATGGAGTTACCTTTATATGGTTTTGATGTAATCCTTGGTATGGATTGGCTTTCAGAGCATCGTGCTGTTGTGGATTGTGAGAATAAGCGAGTTTCGTTGAAGCTTGCGGATGATTACGTGGTGGTTGTGGTTGGTGAGAATGTGAAGTTTCTTACCAATGTGGTGTCTTCGTTGGAGGCGAGCCGGATGCTGAGGCAAGGCTGTGAAGCTTATCTAGCTTTTGTGATGAATCCTGGTTCTAAGGAGTTGCGTGTGCAGGATATCAGGACGGTGCGGGAGTTTCCTGGTGTGTTCCCTGAGGAGTTGCCTGGTTTACCTCCTAATCGTGAGGTGGAGTTTGGAATTGAGCTGTATGAAAATACAACTCCTGTGTCCATTACCCCTTATAGAATGGCACCTAAGGAGCTGAAAGAGCTGAAGACGCAGTTGCAAGAATTGCTTGATCGTGGTTTCATTCGGCCGAGTGTGTCGCCTTGGGGTGCACCGGTTTTGTTTGTGAAGAAGAAGGATGGCACTATGAGAATGTGCATTGATTACCGTCAGCTGAACAAGTTGACTATCAAGAATCGGTATCCTTTGCCGAGAATTGATGATCTCTTTGATCAATTTCGGGGAGCAGCTGTGTTCTCTAAGATTGACTTGAGGTCAGGGTATTATCAGTTGAAGGTGAAGGATGGGGATGTGCCTAAGACAGCTTTCAGGACAATGTATGGGCATTATGAGTTCCTTGTGATGCCGTTTGGTTTAACAAATGCTCCTGCTGCTTTCATGGACATGATGAACTGTGTGTTTCATGAATACCTGGATAAGTTTGTTGTGGTGTTCATTGATGATATCCTTGTGTATCCGCGTACTGAGGGGGAACATGAAGAGCATTTGAGGATTGTGTTGCAAGCTTTGTTGGAGAATCAGCTTTATGCTAAGCTGAGCAAGTGTGAGTTCTAGTTAAGTGAAGTGGTGTTTCTTGGGCATGTGGTTTCTGCCGAGGGGATTCGTGTTGATCCTCAGAAGATTGAGGCGGTGATGAATTGGAAGGTTCCTAAGTCTGTTCATGAAGTCCGTAGTTTCCTTGGTTTGGCGGGATACTACCGGAGGTTTGTGGATGGGTTTTCTAAGATTGCCGCACCTTTGACAAAGTTGTTGCAAAAGGATGTTAAGTATGAATGGACGGAAGCGAGACAGCAGGCTTTTGAGAAGCTTAAGGCAGCTTTGACGCAAGCTCCTATCTTGGTTCAACCTGAATCAGGGAAAGAGTTTGTGGTGTATAACGATGCGTCCTATGTTGGTTTAGGATGTGTGTTGATGCAAGAGGGTAAGGTGGTGGCTTATGCATCGCGGCAGTTGAAGGTGCATGAGCGCAATTATCCTACGCACGACATTGAGTTAGCTGAAGTGGTTTTTGCTTTGAAGATCTGGAGACATTATCTGTATGGTGAGAAGTGTACTGTGTACACGGATCACAAGAGTTTGAAGTATCTGATGACTCAGAAGGAGTTGAATCTTAGACAGCGACGTTGGGTGGAGTTGCTCAAGGATTATGATCTGACGATTGAGTATCACCCTGGGAAGGCTAATGTGGTAGCGGATGCCTTGAGTAGGAAGGTAGCTGTTGAGCTGAGGGCTATGTTTGCCAGTTTGAGCATTTCGCGTGAAGGTGGCCTTGTGGCTGAGTTGCAAGTGAAACCATCTTTGGTTCAGTTGATCAAGGAAAAGCAGTTGCTTGATGATTCCTTGGTATCTCATGTTCAGGATATCGCGGAGGGTAGGCCTTCGAATTTCAGCTTTAATGATGATGGAGTGTTGTGTTTTGGGAGTCGGATAGTAGTGCCCAATGATGCTGAGTTGAGGTTTGCTATTCTGACTGAAGGTCATAGTAGTCCTTTTGCTATGCACCCAGGTAGTACTAAGATGTACCGTGATCTTCGTGATGAGTACTATTGGGTGGGTTTGAAGAAGGATGTTGCTGAGTTTGTGACCAAGTGTATGGTGTGTCAGCGAGTTAAGGCTGAGCATCAGGTTCCTTCTGGGTTGTTGCAACCGTTGAGAATTCCTGAATGGAAGTGGGAGAGGGTTACCATGGATTTTGTATCTGGTTTACCTTTGTCACCGTCGAAGAAGAATTCGGTGTGGGTGATTGTGGATCGCCTGACGAAGTGTGCGCACTTCTTGCCTGTGCATACTACGTTTTCTTTGGATAAGCTTGCGGAGCTGTACATTGCTGAGATTGTGCGGCTGCATGGTGTGCCAAAGTCGATTGTGTCGGACAGGGATCCGAGGTTTAGATCGCGGTTCTGGCAATGTTTGCATCAAGCTTTGGGAACAAGGTTGAATTTCAGTACGTCTTATCATCCTCAGTCGGATGGTCAGACCGAGCGTGTTATCCAGGTTTTGGAGGATATGTTGAGGTGCTGCGTGATTGAGTTTCAGGGCTCTTGGGAGAAACATTTGCCTTTGGTGGAGTTTGCTTATAACAATAGTTATCAGGTGAACATTCAAATGGCACCTTATGAGGCTTTGTACGGGAGGAAGTGTAGGACTCCTCTTTGTTGGGCTGAAACGGGTCAGAAGTTGGTGTCGATGCCGGTTTTGTTGAAAGGAACCACCGAGAAGGTGAAGCTCATTTGTGAGCGTCTGAAGGCAGCTTCTGATCGGCAAAAGTCTTACGCGGATTTGAAGCGTAAGGAGATTGAGTATGCGGTGGGTGACCGTGTGTTTTTGAAGGTTTCGCCTTGGAAAAAGGTGATGAGGTTTGGCCGTAAGGGTAAGTTGAGCCCTAGGTACATTGGACCATACGAGGTGGTTGAGCGTGTGGGTCCTGTTGCGTACAAGTTGAGGTTACCTCAAGAGTTGGAGAAGATTCATGATGTGTTTCATGTCTCTATGCTTCGGAAGTATAGATCGGATCCTTCGCATGTGATGCCTGTGGAGGAAATGGAGTTGAATCCGGATTTGTCTTATGATGAGGAACCGGTGAAGATTCTGGATTCGGATAGCAAGGTTCTTCGTGGCAAGACCATTGAGTTGGTGAAGGTGTTGTGGAAGCACCGTGGTGTTGAGGAAGCCACGTGGGAACGGAAGGATGACATGCTGAAGCAGTTTCCTTATCTCTTTCCTTCAGGTAAATTTCGAGGACGAAATTTCTTAAGGGGGGGGGGAGAGTTGTAACGCCCCGGTTTTGGGCTTAGAAGTTTTGGGCTTGGACCGGTTCGGTCAAAGTGCTGTTCGAATATAAAGGAGTGAATTTAGGAAAGCCTAGTTCGGGTTGCATTAAAAATATGGAAAAATGTCCTAAAATCCTCTTTTAATATATATAAGTGAACTGTGAAATCAATTTTGCAAAATGAGGTTTGGAAGGGTGACATTTTGGCTAGTGACCAAAATGTAATTTTTGAAAACTGTGTGACTGTTTTAAAAAGGATTGAAACTTTGAATCGTTAAGGAGCTATTTACCCAATGGGAGTTTTCTCCAGATTTTTTAAAGATATTATATGATTAATTAAAGGTTTTTAAATAAAACAAAAGTGGAGGGAAGATATTTTGGCCATAACTAACTTTTCTCTCAAATCTTCCATTTCTATTTTCTCTCATTTTCTCTCAAACCAAACACCTTTTCTCCAGAGCTTTTCTCTCTGATTTTATCACCTAAATCTATCATTTCAACTCTCTTTTGATTTCTAATCATCTCTTCATCAAAACCTCACCATTTGCTAAGTGGATTTTCAAGATTTTGGTTCCAAAAAGGGAGAAAACTCAAGTTTGGAGGTAAGAACGTCCTTCTCCTCTGAACTTTAAGTTCTTTACTGAAATTCCCAAGTTCTCAATCCTTAAATTGTGTTTTATAAAAGGTTTTATTGATTTGTTCTTGATCTTGGCTTTTAAATGCAAGATTTGATTGATTTTGATGAAATTTTCGTATGATCTGATTGGGCTGTGTTTTGAGGTGTCAAATTGATGTTAATTGAATGCTAATTTGATGTGAAATTGAGTTTTAATCAATGCAACCCCGAATAGGTTGAATTTCCTAAGTTTAGCTTGTGTTCTTGGTTGTTTTGGAGTGATCTTGTGGTTAGATCCTTTTTGGATGTTATTTGATGTTTAAGGATGCTTAGATTTGATGGATCTTGGCTGGGTAATGTTGAGGGGTTGTTTGGATGCATTTTCGGTTGTGTTTGGTAGCCGAAAATGGGGTGTGGATGAGAGCAGCGAGTTTAGATGCTTTCATTGAGGATATTAATGCATGATGATGCATTAATCTACTGTTTTGATGTGTTAAAAACAGGAGAATCTTCTTTGGATCCAAGTGGTGTTGATCCGGAAGCTTGATTGGAGTTTCGGCAAGTGGCGAAACGGAATCGGTGAGTGGATTTTGGTTTTCGGCTTTGAAACCAATATTTTGAAGGTTTGGGAGCTTAGTTTAAGTCTAAACAACTTTGCTAAGCTCAAGAGTAAGTTTTCGGAAAAACTCTCTTGTTGAGGAACCATGTGATGGTTGGGTGCAATGTGATTGTTTGCATGTTTTACATCTTGTTTTGAAAGCATATCTAGCATGTTTATTTGCTGAGATTATAAGCCATGTGTAGAAGGAAGCTCAAGGTAAGAGTTCCTTGTTTTTGAACATTGTTTAAATGTGGTTTGATGCTTTAAAATGCATGATGTTTATGGCTTGGTTAAATGCTTTAAAACAGTGAAATATTGATGATAAATGATGTATATTGGCAAGTGATGTTTTGAGAAAGGTTAAGGTCACTAAGGTGGTTAAAAGTCCTTAGGTGAGCCTTGAAGGTCACAAAGGTGGTTAAAAGTCCTTGTGTGAGCCTTGTTACTTAAGAACATCAAGGTGTTTAAAAGTCCTTGGATGATTCTTGTTGAGGACACAAAGGTGTTTAAAAGTCCTTGTGTGGTCCTTGTCATGGTGTTTAAAAGTCCATGGGTTGAGGACACAATGGTGTTTAAAAGTCCATGTGTGGTCCTTGCCAAGGTGTTTAAAAGTCCTTGGGGCCAAGGTGTTTAAAAGTCCTTGGGGTGATACTTGCTAAGGTCACAAAGGTGTTTAAAAGTCCTTGTGTGGTCCTTGTGAATTATAAGACCACAATGGTGTTTAAAAGTCCATGTGTGAGTCTTATGTTAATCATGTTTTGAAAAGATGTTAATTATCACTTGTGGCCAATATGACATGATATTGATATGAAGCATGTATTGCTTGTTTTAAAATGCTTAGGTGCATGTTCAAATGTTTCTTGAAGAAAGATTATAAAGATGTTTTATAATTGCATTATTGTGTGGTTTTAATGAGCATTCCTCACTAAGCTTATGCTTACGCTCTCTCTTTTCTTAAACCAATAATGCAGAGCATTAAAGTGCATTTGAGGGCAGCAAGTTGGTGAAGAATCCAAGTGGTGAACAAAGCTCATGTATGGTGAACATTTTCTCAAACTATTAGCTTTTGGGTATTTGGCAATGGGGAACCTATGTTGTTGTTTTGGGAGATGTTTTGGACTCCCTAAGTTGTATAAATGTTGTTAACATTGTTGGTTCTTGTAATTGGCCATTATGGGTTTGAATTGATGGTTTGTTGCTTGAATGGGTTGCTAAGTAGGATGCATGCCTATAGATTTGGGGTTTTTCATGTTTGATGCAATGTTGATGTTTGGATGATACAATTAGGTTCATGGTATGTTGTATGACTTGCTGGTAAAGTTTGGTGGCTTTTGGATGATGTGTGATAGGCTAATTGTGCAATTAACCAGCTGTTTTTCTGCAATCTGGGCAACCTGTTTCGGAACCGGTGCTACCGTATCGGAACGGGGGCCTGAAATAGCCTGGGCGTTCCGAAACGGTAGGGACTGTTTCGGAACAGAGGTGCCACTGCCAGACCTCGTTCGGAACACGTTGCGGAACGGTCCCGCGTTTCGAAACAAGTTCTCCCTGTTTCGGAACACCTGACCGTTGGGGGCTGACATTGGCGGTTATATGTTTTGAAATGCTTACATTTTGGTCCTGGAATATGTTTATGCAATTGTAAGAGTTTGGAATGTCCTTTTGAGCTGAAGTTTGGCAGTGAAGCATGAAATCTGACTAATTACAAGTTGGTAACTTTAATTTGGGCTAAGTCCTTATAAGTTGCCGAAATTACAAATTGGTCCCTAAAGTTGTAATTAGTTCAATTGGGTCCCTGAATGTTCCCTGATGGTTTTGATCTTTGAGTATGTTGTTTGTATGATCATGTTTAGGGATAATATGCATCTAGATAAGTTTTAAAAGAAAAAAAAAGGGTCGTTAATCAAGGTTGACTTTCGGGTTGACTTTGGTTTTCCCCGTGTGATCTTCTTAATTCGGGTCGACCGTCTAGGCCGGGTTAAGGGGGTTACACCAGAACCTCCACGCGCCACACGCGCGACTCCCCAGCAGCCCACGCGTGGCGATACGACTCCCGACGCGCGCGTGCATCACACGCCCAAGCCTCTTCGAGTTCCCCGAATCCCATCAACGGCACGTCGTCCGGCCACGTGCCTCCTCTGGTCCCCTCTCCTCTCAGCAGTCACATGCAACGCAAACAAACCAAAATATCAGACGCGCAAAATGATCAGAAAATAGAGACGTACATCACAGACATGAATACAGCCAAAATCATCAACAACCCAACAACATTTTCCAGCATTTTTACGCATTTTAGAAAAGGAAAAATATGTAAAAATGTGGCTATAAAAGCCGAAGCGAAACACAATGTAAAGGGGAGTTTTTTTAGCATTCGAAATGTTGTAATCAAAAATTTCAGAGAGAATACAAGCAAGAAAGAAGTTTTTTTAAGGTATTAGCATCTCCATTCATTTCATTTCGAACCAAAAAAGAAAACAGAGAGGTAGGGCTTTTTTTACCTTGTCGTTCTTTCGTCTTCCCTTCGTTCTTCATCTCCCCTTGCCGGTGACAAACCCCTCTAATCTGTTCGGAGATTACGCTGGTGAATCGGTGAGAGGGTTGGTTTCGAAAGGGGGTTGGTCTCCTTTTTTACAACTATTTTGGGTTTCGATTTCAAAAAAAAAAGGATTTATGTTTGTGGGGTTTCGAAAGTAGACGAAAAAAGGTTTTTCGGGGTCTCCGGCGCCGGCAACGGCGACCGGAATGGTTGCGGCGCCAGAGAGAAACCAGAAAAGGGGGGAGGGCCTCTGGTTTTTAAGTCTAGGGTTTTGAAAATGATAAAAGGGGCCAATTTGTTTTTTAGTTCGTATTTATAACGTTTTTTATTTTTAATTTTGGTTTAAACACGCATAAGTCCCTCCGCGTCGGCATATTCGCGCGAGAGGGGCTTCTGCTTTTCAAAACCACTTCCGCAATCCCTATTTTGTTTTTACCGTTTTCAATTTGGTCCCAAATTCGTTTTCAATCGGTTTTCGAGTGGGATATTCACCAATTTAGTCCCTGTGGTTTTTCAAGTCTTTTTAATTTAGTCATATTTCACTTTTTAATTAGTTTATTTAAATGGGTTTATTACAATCTTGATCCCTGCCAGTTTTCCTCTTTTATTTATTTAGTATTTTTGTCATATGCTGTTGTTCATGCATTTTGCATTTTTTATCGAATGTATATATTTTGCCATATTGCTCATGTTTATTTAATAAATGTATGATATGTGGTATATTACATGCCCTTTTTATGTGTGTTATTTAGCCCTTTTTTATGCCATTCGAATATGTGTTCCGTGGCACGCATATTAATTGTCATTGCATGTGATTTTTTAGTATAAGCATGTTAATTAATTTTAATCAAAAAAAAGAGATACCTATTAATTTGCGTATTCAGGTTGACTAGCCTAGCTTATTGGATGTCCCGCGAATATTCGGAATAATTTGAATCGTCTAAAGGTAAATTCGTAATTAAAATAGACAAGACCATAGCACCATATTTTATTTTCTTGCATCATGCATAAAGGTGACGTACGGGATCCGAACCCTATACTAACACGGCAGTCAGTCTTATATGATGTCGGTTTAGTTTTTGGTCCGGTGTACCATCATCCCTTTTAATTAAATGTTTAATTAATTCGAAACCAATAATTTGAAAAAGCTCGTACGATTAAAGTCTAATTTTCGATTAAGAACCCCTAATTAAATTCATTTTAAATTTCAGATAATTTCCATCATTTAAAAGCAACAATTAATTGTTTTGGTACCGATTTTCGGGCGTGATTGGGGTGCTAACCCTTCCCCACATGTCACCAACTCCCGAACCCTTTCAAATGAATCTCTGGTTTTGCTTTTTACGGTGTTCGGCCTACCATAGTGGCCGATGGCGACTCCAAACCAAACCGAGAAAAAGATTTTTTTTTAAAGGTTTTTTTCCAAAACCCGAATTAATTTTTAAAATTCCCCTTTTTTCAAATTTAATATTTTCAAAGTAGTGGGGACTTGCGAAAAAAAACCTTGTTACAGTCTAGCGACTCCGCTGGGGAGAAATTTTGTTTTGAAAACAAAAAGAGAGTTAGGCCAAAGAAATAATTGTTGCTTTTAATGATGGAAATTTTTGAAATTTAATTTGACTTTAGCGAGTGGTTCTTCCTTGAAAATAGAACTTTATTTACACGAGCTTCGATAATTGGTGGTCTTGAATTAATTTTTCATTTAATTTCAATGGAAACACCGACATGTGTTGCATCACGCATTAAGCTCTATACCCGAGCTTCGTCCCTTAAGTGGGAGTGAAATGCCCATACCCACGCGAGTCTCCCTCCACGGGTCGGTAATTCACTTCCGGAATCCACGCCTTTGACATGTGAGCAGCCCTCCACGTTACTAGGTCGTGCTTTCCCTCGAACCGAAACCAATTCGCAAGCTTGTAATGGGCCAAAATTGGGGTTCTTGTCGCCTTAGTAGGTGATAAGATAGGTTCGGGTACCCGTGTTAGAACCAAACCACATGCGTGAGAATTTAAGAAGCCCACCCCGATTAGAGCCATGCGGATAACCGTAGAATTAGAATTCATGCTATTAGGTCTTGCATCGTTAATTTGCTTTGATGTGTTTCCTTATGATTTGTTTCATTCAAGTATTCATTATTGTTGATACTAACCCAATTGCCTTCTTGTCTTGTTTTTCTTATTTTTGCATATTTATCGCATTCTCATACGAGGTGTTGATTCGAAAACAGTCTAAAGTTGAAAACCTTCACAATGGGAGAAAGAGTCCATAGCAACGGAGTTTTTGGGACCCTAATTCAAAGGAAAGGATTGAAAAAAAGAAAAATCGTACCCTGTGTATCTATTTTCTTACCTCGTTGTAACAAGATTTGATCTCCGTTGTGGAAAGTTGTTTAATAAGGATGTTCGTCGAATCAACATTTCCTTGCATTCGATTTTGTGTTTTTTAATTTGTTACCTTCAATCATTTGTTTCAGTTACGCATACACATTTCATGCATTACATCATTAAATCATGGAATTAATTTTTCGAGGTCATGGCAGCATTCGTGACTACCGAAGATTCCACACACACACTTTGCTCGCCACCAAAGGAGGCAAATGGAGGAAAGTTTTGCTAAGTTAGAAGCCGATTTGAGAATGGTCTGAAGGGGGCATATGACGGCCATGAGTTATTTTTTGAGTACCATCAGACTGCGGGGCACGAGATTCAGATTTGCCTAGAGTTTAAGCAGTTGGTTCAGGATTTGATGGACAATAAGGAAGTTGAGTTCCTCGAAGAAGTTTGAAGGGTGGAATAGATGGTCAGCTCAGCAGTATTTAAGAGTTTTAGTGTATCCAAGACCGCTTGTCTTCATTTCATTGCATTTTAATCTTTTCTTTGAAGTGATGTGTGAAATCAACCTTTGCTACATTTTGCCCGAAGGTAGCGAAGATTTTTTGTAAGGGCCTCAAACTGTATGTTTCTAAATTTCAATGAAAGGATGCATTATGTTTCAATTGCCTTTTCATTTTGTGTGTATATATTTGCTTATTGAGTCCCCGTATATCGATTGCACAAGGGACATTGGCCTTGACCCCAAAGGTTGACTTCGAGCCGCCTTTGTCTAGTGGAAATCGAAAGCTTTGAAGATGATGAATATGTGGCTTACACTCCAAGTTAATTTGGTCACCTAATCAAACACACATGGAATTATGACCTTCGGAAGAATAACCGGAAGTCTTTCGTGCTAAAAAATCGAGAATAATAAGCTTAACAAAAGCCTAACAATGTTCGAAGCCTGGTAATAGGCATTTTCGGATACAAATTTTTGGGGCACTCCGCTGTAGCAAAGACCAATAAGGTTGCTATGCACTATCCACTTTAGCTACATGAGTGATGGTAATATTCTCAAATCGTGACAATGCCGAGTAACTCAGGGTATCGTTGTATGCTCCATCTTTATTCTCGAGCCAAAGGAATGTGACGAGTTGACTTCCCCACAATTATAAAGAATTGATAAAGGCAAAGCCTATTGAAGATAAATATAATTGATTAAAAAGCCGAAATAACTTGGAGAGTATGTCATATTTTCAGACATCAGCTCAGCCTTCGAGGTCTCCTAGACACATGATGCTTGAGGCAATCATTGGTAAGCCATAACAGTGTCATTCATGCGCTTAATATTCAGGGTATTTAATCTAGCGTGATATACCCATGATTTGAAAGAGGAAATTTTGTTTTTTAAAAAATGCATCTCATGTTGAAATTAGAAGATGTAATCTAAATCTTTTTTTAACACAAATTAATTTCCCTTTGCTTCAAAGATAAAGTTTAGAATGCAATGTCATGAATACAAACGACACTTTGTCAGTGCCTATGGTGAAGATTTTAATAAGTTTCTACATGCTACAGTTCAGGGACTTGGGGGCATGTGTTTCCCCCCATTATTGAGAAGAGATGAAGTCGTCATGTTGAATTAAGACGAAGAGAATAATTTAGCACCCAGTTCGAGAAAGGGGCAATGTTTTGAGAGCGAGCACTACGAGAAGTGTTATTTTTAGTTTGACCAGCGAAATTCAGCGGTCATCTTTCAAGAAGAGATTAAAAGATTGATATTTGGCAAGGAGAAAGCCAAGTTAGATTAAGAAGAAGAAGGAGAAGGTCAAGATGGACCAATCCAAAGAGTAAAAGTGTCCGAGTGCTTCAGAAAATGAACTTAAGAGAAAAAGTTCAGGGACTAGGGGGCATGTGCTTCCCCTAATGTTGAGAAAAAGAGAAAAGTCATCGCATTGAGTAAAGATGAAGAGAACGGTTGAGCACCCAGTTTAAATAGGGCGCAATGCTTTGAGTATGTGCGCTATGAGAAGTGTTGCGTCCAGTCTGACCAGTGAAAGTCAGTAGTCATCTTTCGAGGAGAGACCGAAAGATTAAGATTTGGCAGAGATAAAAAAAGATTGAGAAGAAGAAAAGAAGAAGAAGGTCAAGATTGACCAATCCAAAGAGTGGAAGCATCCGAGCATTTTGATTCCATAATTCATACATCATTTGTAGTTAGACATCCCTAGGATTAGGGGCATGCTAACTCACATCATCATATCATTTTTACCTACTTTCGACAGGTATTTTAAAGCTTTCCCCGTAAAAGGAAACCGACATATCTATTCAGGCTCTTGGAGAATGGAACCCGCCTATCCGTTCAGGCTCTTGGAGAATGGAACTCGCCTATCCGATCAGGCTCTTGGAGAATGGAACCCGCCTATCCGATCAGGCTCTTAGAGAATGGAACCCGCCTATCCGTTCAGGCTCTTGGAGAATGGAACTCGCCTATCCGATCAGGATCTTGGAGAATGGAACCTGCCTATTCGATCAGGCTCTTAGAGAATGAAACCAGCCTATCTATTCAGGCTCTTGGAGAATAGAACCCGCCTATCCGTTCAGGCTCTTGGAGAATGGAACTCGCCCATCTATTCATGCTCTTGGAGAATGGAACCAGCCTATCTATTCAGGCTCTTGGAGAATAGAACCCGCCTATCCGATCAGGCTCTTGGAGAATGGAACCCACCTATCCGATCAGGCTCTTGAAGAATGGAACCCGCCTATCTGTTCAGGCTCTTGGAGAATGGAACCAGCCTATCTATTCAGGCTCTTGGAGAATAGAACTCGCCTATCCGATCAGTCTCTTGGAGAATGGAACCCGCCTATCCGATCAGGCTCTTAGAGAATGGAACCAGCCTATCTATTCAGGCTATTGGAGAATGAAACCCGCCTATCCGATCAGGCTCTTGGAGAATGGAACCCGCCTATCCGAGCAGGCTCTTAGAGAATGGAACCAGCCTATCTATTCAGGCTCTTGGAGAATGGAACCCGCCTATCCGATCAGGCTCTTGGAGAATGGAACCCGCCTATCCGATCAGGCTCTTGGAGAATGGAACCAGCCTATCTATTCAGGCTCTTGGAGAATGGAACCCGCCTATCCGATCAGGCTCTTGGAGAATGGAACTCGCCTATCCGATCAGGCTCTTGGAGAATGGAACCCGCCTATCCGTTCAGGCTCTTGGAGAATGAAACCCGCCTATCCGTTCAGGCTCTTGGAGAATGGAACCCGCCTATACGTTCAGGCTCTTGGAGAATGGAACCCGCCTATACGTTCAGGCTCTCAGAGAATGGAACTCGCCTATCTGTTCGGGCTTTCGGAGAATAGAACCCGCCTATTCGTTCGGGCACTTGGAGAATGGAGCTTCTGCTAATTATCCGTTTGATCGGGCCTCGAAGGGTTGAAGAGTGTTTAAATGAGAAAAAAGCTTCAGGCCTCCGCGACCGTTGCATTTTCCCGTACCGACTTCCGAACCGCCAGTAGTTCAAGTGCATGGTGACTCGGAATCCAAACAGTGAAGTCGGACAAAATTTATGCTTATGGTCTTTGCTTTATCCTTGTGCTACAAGTATAAGCAAAGGGGGGCAACTGTAATCACTAATTTTGTCCGGGGTGTTAAACTCGTTTTCTTTTCCTTTTAGTAATGGGCTTTAATAATAAGAATTAATAAAAAAAGAAAAAAACAAAAAAGTATATATATACTAATATTATATACCTATTATACACCATATATTATTATTATTATTATTATTATTATTATTAGTGTCATTTATTCTATCACTTTTACCCATCCATTGTTATTATTTAGTATTATTATTATTACCATTATTATTAGTATTATCTTAATATTATTATCTATGATCTGTTATATTATAATTTTACTATTATTATTATTATCATTATTATTATTATTGTTATTATTAAGTCTGGAAAAAACAAAAAAAAAACACTGATATATATATAAGCCCAATATATATAAATAAAAGCCCATAGTTTATATTAAAATCCATTACACATAATTAAAAACCCAAAAAAATTTACAAAGCCCAGAAACATTATACATATATTACATAGCCCAATTCGGGCCCAAATAATAAAAAAAAACCTAATCTAATCTAATGAAACCCTAACTCCCTCTTGTGTCTTTGATGCAGCCGCCCCCCATCTCCACCGTTGGATCTGGAGAGGAGACCAACGGCCCAGATCACTAGGACCCAAAAATCCTAGAGGAGCCTCTTTCGAGCTCCAGCGCCGCACAGTCTCAACCCTCGGATCCAAACCAGCATCAACGGACCAGATCGGAGCTTGGAAGTCTCCAGAACCTCCACGCGCCACACACGCGACTCCCCAGCAGCCCACGCGCGAGTGCATCACACGCCCAAGCCTCTTCGAGTTCCCCGAATCCCATCAACGGCACGTCGTCCGGCCACGTGCCTCCTCTGGTCCCCTCTCCTCTCAGCAGTCACATGCAACGCGAACAAACCAAAATATCAGACGCGCAAAATGACCAGAAAACATAGACGTAAATCACAGACATGAATACATCCAAAATCATCAACAACCCAACAGCATTTTCCAGCATTTTTACGCATTTTAGAAAAAGGAAAATATGTAAAAATGTGGCTATAAAAGCCGAAGCGAAACGCAATGTAAAGGGGAGTTTTTTTAGCATTCAAAATGTTGTAATCAAAATTTTCAGAGAGAATACAAGCAAGAAAGAAGTTTTTTATGGTATTATCATCTCCCTTCATTTCATTTCGAACCAAAAAAGAAAACAGAGATGTAGGGCTTTTTTTAACTTGCCGTTCTTTCGTCTTCCCTTCGTTCTTCATCTCCCCTCGCCGGTGACAAACCCCTCTAATCTCTTCGGAGATTACGCTGGTGAATCGGTGAGAGGGATGGTTTCGAAAGGGGTTGGTCTCCTTTTTTACAACTATTTCGGGTTTCGATTTAAAAAAAAAGGATTTATGTTTTTGTGGTTTCGAAAGTAGACGAAAAAAGGTTTTTCGGGGTCTCCGGCGCCGGCAACGGCGACCAAAATGGTTGCGGCGCTGGAGAGAAATCAGAAAAGGGGGGAGGGCCTCTGGTTTTTAAGTCTAGGGTTTTGAAAATGATAAAAGGGGCCAATTTGTTTTTTAGTTCGTATTTATAACGTTTTTTATTTTTAATTTTTGTTTAAACATGCATAAGTCCCTCCGCGTCGGCATATTCGCGCGAGAGGGGCTTTCGCTTTTCAAAACCACTTCCGCAATCCCTATTTTGTTTTTACCGTTTTCAATTTGGTCCCAAATTCGTTTTCAATCGGTTTTCGAGTGGGATATTCACCAATTTAGTCCCTGTGGTTTTTCAAGTCTTTTTAATTTAGTCCTATTTCACTTTTTAATTAGTTTATTTAAATGGGTTTATTACAGTCTTGATCCCTGCCAGTTTTCCTCTTTTATTTATTTAGCATTTTTGTCATATGCTGTTGTTCATGCATTTTGCATTTTTTATCGAATGTATATATTTTGCCATATTGCTCATTTTTATTTAATAAATGTATGATATGTGGTATATTGCATGCCCTTTTTATGTGTGTTATTTAGCCCTTTTTATGCCATTCGAATATGTGTTTCGTGGCACGCATATTAATTGTCATTGCATGTGATTTTTTAGTATAAGCATGTTAATTAATTTTAATCATAAAAAAGAGATACCTATTAATTCGCGTATTCGGGTTGACTAGCCTAGCTTATTGGATGTCCCGCGAATATTCGGAATAATTTGAATCGTCTAAAGGTAAATTCGTAATTAAAATAGACAAGACCATAGCACAATATTTTATTTTCTTGCATCATGCATAAAGGTGACGTACGGGATCCGAACCCTAAACTAACACGGCAGTCAGTCTTATATGATGTCGGTTTAGTCTTTGGTCCGGTGTACCATCATCCCTTTTAATTAATTCGAAACCACTAATTTGAAAAACCTCATACGATTAAAGTCTAATTTTCGATTAAGAACCCCTAATTAAATTCATTTTAAATTTCAGATAATTTCCATCATTTAAAAGCAACAATTAATTGTTTTGGTACCGATTTCCGGGCGTGATGGGGGTGCTAACCCTTCCCCACATGTCACCAACTCCCGAACCCTTTCAAACGAATCTCTAGTTTTGCTTTTTACGGTGTTCGGCCTACCATAGTGGCCGGTGGCGACTCCAAACCAAACCGAGAAAAAGATTTTTTTAAAAGGTTTTTTCCAAAACCCGAATTAATTTTTAAAATTCCCTTTTTTCAAATTTAATATTTTCAAAGTAGTGGGGACTTGCGAAAAAAAACCTTGTTACAGGTGGGATGGTGGGCGGGCTCCTTGTTGGGTCTCCTTCTTGATCCGTCTCTTTTATTCCTAATCCTAAAAATACTAAATACGGATAATTAAATATTAAAAATAAATTTTAAAAATTAAAAATTGTGGAAATTAATCTAATCCTCAAAATAAGTTGCAATAAATTAAATTCTAATCCTAATGCATAAAAATAAAAATAAAGAAAAAGAATTAAAAATTAAGTTATGTTGGGAGTGCATTTCGGTGTATCTCCAAGACAACCACTTCCTGAGGTAATTTGGCTTGTCTTTCCCTCCTGGGGGGTCCTCTTGTTCCTTCAGGTTATGTGTTGCTGGGTCCTTCATCCTGCCCTTTGGTCTGTCGCGACAGCTGCTGCCTTGGCCTGTCTCTATGCTGATTTTGGCAGCCTTAGTGTCTGGTCATCCTTCCTTTTCTTTTCCTAAGAGTTGTAGCACATTTAACTTTATGCTTTGGTTGTCTACCCTCATGGTCAGTTCCCCATGTTCCACATCTATTAACGTTATGCCCGTGGCCAAGAAGGGTCGCCCAAGGATGATAGGGCTTTTTCATCAGCCTCACAGTCTAGGATGAGGAAATCAACTGGAAGAATAAGGTTGCCCTCCTTCACTAGGATATCTTCGATTTTGCCCTCTGGTTGTTCAAAAGAATGATCGTCAAGTTTTAACATGAATGAGGTAGGTTTGGCTGGCCCAATTCCTAATTTATCGAAGACTGCCTTAGGCATTAGGTTGATTCTAGCTCCCAAGTTGCACAAGGGTTTTGTTTCATGTTTGCTGCCTATCCTACATGGGATAACAAAGCTGCCTGGGTCTGTTTGCTTGGGCGACAGTTTGTTGTGCAGCATTGCCATGCACTCATTTGTTATAGCAACTATTTCAAAATCCTCAATCCTCTTCCTTTTAGAAACCATGTCCCTGAGATATTTGGCATAGTTGGGTATATTCTGAATAGCTTCTATTAGATGGATTTTTATGTGCACCTGTTTTAGAATATCCAGGAATCTTCTGAACTGGTGCTCTTGCTTCTGTTGCTTAAGCCTATGGGGAAAGGTGTTGGCAGGCGGATGCCCTCTATATGCTCCTTGCATGGGAACTTTATCTGTGGAGGATCATCTGCTTCAGGTATGCTGTCAGGTTCAGCTGCCGAGGCAGTTGGTGTTGATGCTGCCACGACAGGCTGTTCTTTATGCGCTCGATGTGTTTCTAGTTGCTTTTCCACCCTGGGTTCATCCAACTGCTTCTCACTTCTGGTAGATATGGCTTTGCACTGCTCGTAAGTGGGTTTGGCTGCTGCCTCTGTTCTGCGGGATGCTTCTCCAATTATTCTACTGCTGAAGATCTCTGTGAACTGCCCAAATTGGGTCTCCAAGTTCTTTATAGCAGGCTCCTAGTTGTTCATCTTCATCTCCGTCTTGTCCATGAAAGACTCAGTTTTATTAATAAATTTATTAGTGTGGACAATAAAATCACTAGTTCTAGACATAAAAGTATGAAGAGTTGCTTCTAGTGAATTATTGTTTTGCGGCTGCTGAGCCTGCTGTCTGGATAGGTTTTGTTGGTAGCCTCCCTGTTGCTGTTGTGGGTTTGCAGCAATCTATAGGTTGCTCTAGGAGAAGTTGGGATGGTTCTTCCATCCAGGGTCGTAGGTGTTTTGGGTAGGTCTGCTGTTCCTCTCGTATGCTCCCATAAAGTTGGCAGATGCGATGCAGTCAGAGGAATCATGGTTGCCCCAACACTCATCACAGAACGGCTTCAAAACCTTAAACTCGTGGACTTTTCCAGCAGGTTTCACGATGCTGATGACTAGCTTTGTCAGCTTGTCAAGGCGAGCATTGACAGATTCTGAGGCTTCTACCTCGTTCACAGTGGCTGGCCACCTAACGCCGCCTCGATAGGCTGTTGTATACTTGTAGTCATTCTTGGCGGCTTGGTTCAGAATTCATAGTGCCTCCTCTGGTGGTCTGTCAGGGATGATTCCATTGGCTGATGCATCAATCATCATCCGTGTTGGGTAGTTCACCCCGTTGTAGAACATTGATACTTGTGTCCAAGCCGAAAAACCATGTAGTGGGCAGTTGTTCAGCATCTGTTGGTACCGCTCCCATGCTTCATACATCGGCTCATCACCTCCTTTTCGGAAGGTTGTTATTTCGTTTCGCAGTCTGTCTGTGACATTGGATGGGCTGAAATGGTCTAGAAAATCCTTGCACAGCTCTATCCAAGTGTTGAACGATCATGCTGGCTGGTTGTTTAACCATTGTTTTGCCCTATCCCTTAGTGAATAGGGAAATAATCTCAGACACAGTACGTCTTGATGGACTCCGTGTATTTTGAATGCTCTACAAATGTCCAGGAATCCTCTTAAGTGCTGCCGAGCATCTTCTGTGGCAGTCTGTAACCCCCTTAGCCCGGCCTAGACGGTTGACCCGAACTACGAAGATTACACAGGGAAAACCAAAGTCAACCTTGATTAACGACCCTTTTTTCTTTTTAATCTTGTCTAGATGCATATTAATCCTAAGCGTACCCTTGAGAAGAGCATACTTGAAAAGCACAGCGATCGGAAAACGTTAAGGGACTCAACTGCACAAATTACAACTATTAGGGACCAAAATGTAAATTCTGAAAATTAAGAGGACTTAACTGATTTTTAAGTTACCATTATGAAATTAGTCATATTACATGCTTCTCCGTCAAATTTCACCTCAAACGGACATCTCAAACTCAAGCAATTGCATATACAAAATTCATGACTAAAATGTAAAGCTTGCAAACCTTAAACCATTCAAATCAGTACCCAACGGTCATCTGTTTCGGAACGGGGGTTGACCGTTCCGAAACGCGGGTTCGTTTTGAGACTTGTATCGAAATAGGGCTTGGCAGTGGCCAATTCGTTTCGGAACGACCTCTACCCGTTACGATACACGAAGGCCATTACAGGCCCCCGTTTCGAAACGTTAGTGCCCGTTCCGATACGGACTGCCCAGAAAGTGCAGAATTTGCTGGTTTAACATTCAATTAACCACTCAAACACATCCTAATGACCTTCTAATCATGCTCACAAGTCATCATACATACATGGTACATGTTTGCATCATCAAAACACAATCATGGCATCAATTAGGAAAAACCACAAGTCTATAGGCATGCATCCTAATATTCAAAACCAACCAATCATCAAATCATCAAAGCAAACACCAAAATGGCCATTTGCAAGTCCAAAACATCAAAGGCATCATGCCACACTTAGGGAGTCCAAAACATCTCCCAAAACACAACCTAGGTTCCCATTGCCAAATATCAAAAACTAACAATGTTGTGAAAAAGGTCACCATACATGAGCTTAGCTTTCCCTTGGATTCTTAGCCTCCTTGCTACCCTCAAATCACTTCAATTCTCTACATTTTTGGTTCAAGAAAGAGAGCGTAAGCACATTTGCTTAGTGAGGCATGCTCTAAAGAAACAACACAATAATGCATTTTAAAAACACCTTTCCAAAGGCCTTTAAACTCATAAACATCATTTCTCATGCAACAATGCATACACAACAAGCATCTCATGCTTCATTAACATCAACATGTCATATTGGCTTCCAAGTGATACCATAACCATTTTTCAACACAAAAACACAATCGGATACACAGATTACAAGCGTTGTCCCACACGCTTCATACACACTACCAAACACACAAGGTGGAGTTTACCGGTACAATCACAACCCCTCAACACCCGTGATGGAGTTTAACGGTACAATTACAACCCCTCCACATCACTCATCGGTAGTTGTATAACATCACTAACGAGAACACGGGACACACAACACAAGATCCTCACATGGCCTTTTAACCACCATTATGATCTTAGACATCTCGTTAGTGTACTTGGATGGAGTTTACGGTACCATTACAACCCCTCAACATCCAAGGCGACTTTATTCACGATGCACCCAATCCTATAGCCGGCTAACTATATTCGATTCAAGTACTTTAAAACCAACACATCACTTGCCAATATACATCAATTATCATCAACAATCCACTGTTTTAAAGCATTAATCAAAGCCATTAAACCATCATGCATCACTATGCATCAAAGCCACATTTATCAATATCAAACCAAGGATCTCTTACCTTGAGCATCCTTCAACACATGACTTTCAAAACCAGCATTAATCATGCTAAAACATGCTTTCAAAACATAATTTAAACATGCAAATTAAATACATTGCATCCAACCATCTCATGGTTCATCAAAGAGAGATTTTCTCTGAAAACTTACTCTTGAGCTTAGTTAAGTTGCTTAGACTTAAACTAAGCTCCCAAAACCTTCAAACATTGGTTTCAAAGCTGAAAACCCAACTTCACTCACCAATTCCGTTTCGCAAGCTTGCCGAAATGTCGTTCAAGCCTCCGGATCAACACCACAAGGATCCGAAGATGTCTCCCCTGTTTTAAACACATCAAAGCAGAGGATTAATGCATCATCATGCATTAAAATCTTCAGCCATTACATCTAAACTCGCTGCTCTCACCAAATCTACCATTTCGGCTACCAAACACAATCGAAATCACTTCCAAACTCTTCCACAACATTACCCAGCCAAGATCCATCACTTCTAAACATTCTTAAACATCAATTAACATCCAAAAATATCCTAAACCCGTCCTTATACCTCCAGCTATAACAGCACACCAAGATTACCCCAAAACCACAATTTTCACAAGTAAAAACTTAGGAAAATCAACCTATTCAGGATTGCATTGATTAAACCTCAATTACACATCATTAAACATCCAAAATACATTAAAAAGACATCTCAAAATAGAGCCCAAACATTCATCACGAATTCCTTCAAGATTTAATCCAAATCTTGAGTTTTAAGCCAAAATCAAGATCACAACATTAAAACCTTTTATAAAACTTAATTTAAGGATTGAGAACTTGGGAATTTCAGTAAAGAACTGAGTATTTAGAGTAGAAGGACATCTTTACCTCTAAATGTAGATTTCTCCTTGTTTAGAGCCAAAATCCTTGTAAAATTCAATAAGCAAATGAAGAGGATTTGATGTAGAAAGGATTAGGAATCAATTGATGATTGAAACCTCATCATTTAGTGTGAAAATCAAAAGAAATGCTGCTGTGGAAATGTGTTTGGCTGAGAGAATTTTGAGAGAAAATGAGATGAGAAAGTTTTAGCAAAAGTTAGTTATGAAATCTCAAAATTGGTTTTTCTCCTTCTCATTAAATTAATTAAACATTAATTAAGTCATTAAAATTAAGAAAAATCTGGAGAAATCCTTCCTTGGGTAAATTAGCTCCTTAAAGATTAAAAGTTTCAATCCTTACAAAACCGTCACCACTGAACTTTTCAAAAATTACATTTTAGTCACTATTTCGAAATGTCACACTTCCAAACCTTATTTTGTATAATTGATTTCACTTGTATAATTGATTTCACCACTCTCTTATATATATTAAAAGAGGATTTTTAGATATTTTCCATATTTTTAATGCATCCCGAACTAGGCTTTTCCTAAAACCACCTTTTATATTCGAACCGAAAATCAGACCGGTCCGGTTCAGACCCTAAACTTCCAAGCCCAAAATTGGGGTGTTACACAGTCCCTCCAAATTACCCTAACGTGTTGATCATATTTAACATAACAGGGCTTCAACTTGAAGTGATTCGCCTCAATTTTAGGTTCTGTCACTATTGGATCGAATCTTCTGAAGTCATGTTCCAGATAATCCCTGGTGGATCGAACATACTGTGGCTGCCTGGGCGGCACTTGCTGTTCTCTGAGCGGCGGGTCTTGCTGCCCATCCCTGCCATTCACAACATTGTTGGCAGGGTTGTCGTTCTCCATGTTTACCTTTGCTTTTTCTTTTTCTTCTTTAGTTTTCCCATGGGCTTCTCTGATTTCCTTCTTGAGCTCTCTTGCTCTTCGTTCGATATCGTCATAATAAAGGATTTCTCCTTTTGGGTTTGCCCTGGTCATACACTAGCAAAGAAAACCATAATAATATTTTTTTTCGATTAAAAATAAAAATAAAATAAAATATAAAGAAATTAAAGTGTAGAAATTAAAGTCGAATTTCGCTGTTACCAATCCCCGACAACGGCGCCAAAAACTTGTAGAGCGTTTAGGTGTTCACTATTTATGAGCGCAAGTGCACACTCCTGTCAAGTTATAGTATAAAAGATATCGTCTCCCACTGGATTGGACAACTTGATTTGAGTTGTAAGTATTGCACAAGAAAAGTAAATGCACAATTAAGTTGAATGTTTGAAAAGAAAAGTAAAATAAAAACACAAGTAATCAAAAGGGAAGTGATCAGATTGATAGAAAGGGCAGGGTTATGATGCTGTTTAGTGTGAAACTGCGTTGAATAGGACAAGTCATTTTGCGCTGCCAGACTCTGCTACCTCGGCGGTGCATGGCAGGTAGACTGCTGAGACCCTTTCGCTGCCTCGACAGAGGAATGGAACTGTGTCTCGGCGACAAACTTGGCAGAACTACAAGGCTCGACAGAACGCTTCGAAAGTTACTCCGCTTATGTCTAAGTCAGAGTGCAATTGATGCCCACTGCAGATAATACCAGTCGCGGCGCAAATCATGCAAAGACAGCAATGTTGATTTGTCCTCTTTTAGCCCCCTTAAACCTTTAACCTATGTCTAGTCCGAATTGATCGCACCGTCTATAGATGAAATCGTACTTACTCCTTTCGTGAGTTTGACTCTCTCGATACCGGACAAATTAATAGAATTCAACTAATCTTTCACCTTAATTGAAAACTATGAAGAACATGGAATAAGTAAACCTTGTGATTTTATTTGCAAAAACAAAGTTGAAATCCTAATCAACCGTTCTCACAACTAATTACAGCATAACCCAAACCCAAGGAGAAATTTAGAACATGTCTGCGGCAAGGAAACCTAAACTATGCCTAAGGAAAACCTATGTTCTCTTTAACTAGAATTACAATGAGTATATATAGGCATTAGCTAGGTCTAGTCCTTCTTGAAGTATAAGTCTTCAAAGTAGCTTTTCACATTAAATGTGACTTTAAACTCTGACTTCTTTGAGTTGAATGTGGACTTTATCACGTTGCCCTGCTCCACAAGTAATCTCGAGATCCTTCTTTGGCGGCTCTGCCTGCTGCTATAGACGTCAGAAAATAATTTGGACAACATCGATAGAATTAGGATTTTCTGCTCTATAGGTCGCACTTCGGTTCTCCAACTCCATAGTCTGTTGTCTTGGGCGGCAAGGTGGGCGGCGGCAGCTACTCGGCAACTACTGTCTCTGTCTGGAACTGCATCAGTACAACTTCTTGGTTTGCTGCCTCAGCATCGCATCCTCGGCTCCTCTTTCCCTCTGTCAGCCTCTAGTGCCTAAAACCAAAAGTACACTAAAACAACATATTTTCTTTACCAAACACATGATAATCTAGAGAAACATGGCAAAGTAAAGAAATACTGTAAAATGCAATGCATGGTCCTAATTGTACCTAAAATGCACTAAAAACAACAATAATATGAGATAGAATGTGCATGAAATATAGAACTTGTGAACACTTTACAGACATCCAAGACATCCTTATCGAACCCGGATTTCCCTTCTGTTGGGAACTTGAAGCCTTGTTCTGGTAACAGTTTCCGGTTTTGCATACTTTGGAATCATTCCTTTGCCTTGTCGCCTATGAACTTCTTTATGAGCACAGGCTTAGGTTGGCTACTGCTAGACGCACCTTTTGCTCGCTTGCAACGTACCATTGTTTGGCAAAAAGAGGGTGAAGATGTGTGATACGGGGGAAAAAGTTTGACTAGGGTTTTTGAGTAGGTTGGAGAAGAGGAAGTGGGGGGATCTTTTGATTTTCTTTGTGTCGATGTGATGAGAGAGGGAGTTAGTGGGAGTTGATGATGAGAGTGATGGGATTTAAGGGGAGGTAACTGACGTGATTTGAAAGAGAGAGAGTTTTGAGGGTTTTTGGGCGGCGTGTGTGTAAGGTGAGGACAAAGGGGTATTAAATGAAAATGTGAGAAGTAAGAAAGAGAAAATACCTAGGCAATAATTGCTAGGGTTTTCTTTAAATGAAAAGGTGAAAGGGTTATTTAATTCCCCCTCTTTTTTCTCTTTTGAGCCGGCTTCCTCTCATGTTGGAAAAGCTTAATTGCTCATTCCATATATCCTTATAAAACAAAGGCTTGATACGCCGTTGCACCCTGACCTGCCACCTGCGTCCCTGGGGTGCTCAGATGCAAACAAACAAACCTGACAGTAAAGCATAATGGAGCAAAAGGGAAAATGGGGTTATAAACCTAGAGTATGAAATAAAAATAAAGATTAAACTACGTTCTTTATGAACATAAAAACATAAAAATGCTGTAGCAAAATAGAAAAGAGAAGGAGGTGGTTCAAACGCTTA
Source organism: Hibiscus trionum (assembly GCA_030270665.1). Taxonomy (NCBI): domain Eukaryota; kingdom Viridiplantae; phylum Streptophyta; class Magnoliopsida; order Malvales; family Malvaceae; genus Hibiscus; species Hibiscus trionum. Next base: position 17,835,965 of record BSYR01000004.1, read on the forward strand.
AGCATCATGGAGGATGAGGGATGACTTATCGCACAGGACTGGGGCTCCATTGTACAACTTCAAACGTTGTCCATTGACCTTGAGTACTGTGTCATCATCAAACTTTCTAATGTCCACCGCACCATGGGCATAAACCTTGTGAACTAGGAAATAACCTGACCATCGTGACTTCAGTTTGCCTAGAAAAAGCTTAAGTCTGGAGTTATAAAGGAGCACTTGTTACCCTTCTGAGAAATGCCGCGGCAAAAGATGTTTGTCCTGCCACTTCTTTGTTTTCTCCTTGCATAAGTGCGCATTCTCATAGGCTTGCGATCTGAACTCTTCAATTTCATTCAGCTCCAAAAGCCTTCTTTCTCCAGCCAGTTGTGCATCCATGTTAAGCTTCTTAATTGCCCAATAGGCCTTGTGCTCGAGTTCCATGGGTAGATGACAAACTTTCCCATAGACTAGCTTGAATGGTGACTGTAGAGCGTCTAGGTGTTCTCTATTTATGAGCGCAAGTGCACACTCTTGTCAAGTTATAGTATAAAAGATATCGTCTCCCACAGGGATTGGAGCAGCTTCTATGAATGGTTTCCTGCACAAAGATTTAGTAAATGCGCAATTAAATCTCATGATGTGGAAATATAAAAACACAAATAAAATAAAGATAGTGATGAGAGGGATGATAGAGAGAGATTCGGTCGATAGATTGTAAGGAAATTGCAGCTCAGTAGTGTGTGAACTGCATTGCAAAGTCTAAGTATGTTTTGCACTGCCATGAAATGCTGCCTCGACGGGTATGGTGGGCGGCAAGCTACTACCCTGTCACGCGGCCGCAGTAGGTCACTACCACTGCAACTGTCGTTGTCTTGGTAGGTAGAACGGAAATAGGTCCTAGCGGCAAATCTGACAGACATTCCAAGTTCGGTAGGATAGTCGACAATGATCTTCCCTATTTTTAGGCAAGGATGCTCGAACACTCACATGATGTAGGCAATACCTAGCAATCCCAGCGTAAACCTAACACAGGCAAGTCCATTCGATTGGTGATCCCTCTTAGCCGCTGAAACTTGTGGACTGGTGTAGAACCAAGTTAGTCACGCCCCAATATGTTGTGACCGTGCTTAACCCTTTCGTGAGCCTTGCGCTTTCATGCCCGACAAATGGATTCTCTCAACTGACTGATGTAGACTTATTGAAAGAATGAAGTGCAAAGATTAAGCAAACTTTGGAATTTTATTGAAAACAACTCAAAACCAATACAATCGTTTCTCACAAATTACTTTACATAGACGCGCCTAAACCCTAAGAGAGTTGGGCCGCGACCCTCAACAACTCCAAACTACCTAGCTACATCTCCGATGTGCGGCTGTTCAAGAACGCATCCCCTCACACCTCGTCATGACCCTATACCCTTACAAGCATTGGGTATATATAGGGCTCATGACCTCAGTTTGAGTCCTCCTTGAAGTAGAAGTTCTTAAAGTATATTTACATTAAATACAGACTCTTTTTTGACTTAAATATGGACTCCTTGGACGTTGCCTTCTTCTGCAAGCAAGGATAAGTGCTCTTACTTATCGATCTTGGATCAGCTCTACCGGCCGCTAAAGGCTTCAAAAAATTTCAAGATTGGGCTCATTAGGCTTAGGGAATTTCCCTCTTTCAATCGTGGCCCATATTGGCTAAGTCGGTGTATCTCCTGCTTGGGCGGCACTTGGCGGCAATGCTGCTTCGGCAGCGTCTTTGGCGGCATCTGGAACTGCTTCAATACAACTCCTTTTGTTCCAGCTTTCCTATCCTGTCCTCTCCTCTCCTTGCTACATCACCTAAAAATATAAACTAAACTAAAACATTAACTTTTCTCAACAAAACATAAAATATTCAAAAAAAAGCATGGTAAAAGAGAAGATATTGTTATAATAATGCAATGCACCTAAATATTTCTAAATGAGCTTAAGAACAGCAACAATAAGGGCAAGCATGTGTATAAAATATAGAACTTGTGGACACTCTACACACCCCCAAACTCGAACTATTGCTTGTCCTCAAGCAACGCAACCCAAATAGTAAATTTGCCCTTTGCACAAAATTAATAGAAAGCACTAGCCTTTAACTTGATTCTTACCGCAAGGTCGTGGCACCTGTTTTTATATTAGTGATAGGGAATGGCATGAAATAACTTAGGTTTACATTTTCTTAATGCCAGTGCAGTTTGTGCATGTCTGTGTTCATGCTAAATATGCTAAAATTACTAAGTTAACAATGAATGCCTAAAGTAATTAAATTACTAAAGAGGATACAAGTTGCTGCCTTGGAAGCACAGTTGGGCATTTTTGTAATCTTTTTCTGATCATGGTTTTAAGGGCTTCAGCTCATCACAACTATTCTTTGGGGCTAAAGCTAAGATAGGTGCACTCTACGAAACTCTGAACCCTTTGAATAGAGTCATCCCGTGAAAGCTTTCATTCACTCTTGCTAATTTGTCCGTCACTTTGTTTAGACACGTGGACTTTGATAGTAGCGGAGTGTCCTTGCTCATGATCCTTCCTAGAGCCTGTTTCAAGCACCTCTAGGGTATTTAAAATTTCTGCCTAGAGCTTGTTTCAGGCACCTCTAGGGTTTTCATCATCTTTGTTGTATTGCCCTGTGCTACCGTGGCGGCAAACCTGGATCCAATCAAGGTATTTTTATTAAGTAAGGCAGGCAATGTTAAACTCAGAACTTAAGCAAAAATACAACATTTATCAGACAAGTGTAAAGATAATTGGCAGAAAGAAAATTTTCTAAGTATTTTTCATGCTTCTTCCCATAGTTAGGATAATTTTTTTAGTATGGTGCGAATATAAGTAGTCGGCTTTTCTATCATAAGCACAAGTTTTTAAACTAAAAATTTCTACTTCATTAAGTGCTAGAGGGCAGAATTTACATATGATCCTAAATGCTACTAAATGAACCTAAAAACAAAGAGGATAATTCCCCCCAAACTCAAGGTTGGCATTGTCCTCAATGTCTCTATACAAAATAAAAATTAAAGATAGAAAATTAAGCATAAAAGAAAAAAATAAATAAAAACAGATAAGGAAAATAGAAAAAAGAAAAATAGAAAAATAACATAAAACATAAAAATTAAAAAGAAAAGAAAAGAAAAGAAAATGGTGTTATAGACTGGCGGAGTTCCCCTCTGTTGCTGCTGCATCAGAGTAGGATGCTGAGGAGGTGGGCAATACTAGGCGGCGCGTAGCATATGGTTTGTCGGTTGGGCTCTTCTTCTTGCTACGCGGCGACTAGATGCGGCTGGGGGTGGTTTTCTTGGATGGTCCTTCAGGTCCTCCACCCTTAGGCTCTGCTGATGGCCGCTTTCTCTTTCTTGCTGCCTCTACCAGTTCGTCATCAAGAGAGTCTGAGATCTCCATGTCTGAGTAGTCGGTATATTTGGCAGCGGTGGTATGGCTGGATGGGAGTTGGAGAGGTCCTTCTTTGGGGGAGGATGTGCGGCCCCTCGCTGTCAGCGGCGGCAGGAGTAGCAGCTGGTCTGGGTGTAATATGAACTGGCTTGGAGGCTGCTAACTCCGTTGGAAAAGCAGGCAACTGTGGGCCACCGTCTTGGTACTTGTCAAGCAAGTAGGCCACAAAGACCTTTTGCACGTTCGCCACATATTTAATGAAGATCACCCTTTTGTGCTCGATCCTTTGGCAGCTTTCAATGAGTCTGCGCAGCAAGGGGATAATGGCGGATGGGAGGGCAACTTCAGTACTGCCTGCTGCGGCTGGGGTGGCGGCAACTTGGGATGGCGGCTGGGTGGTGGAAGGTGTGTCTGGCTCCGAGTTTAGCATCATCTACTAGCGTACCCTTATTGTCCATCCTTCCTTGGCAGGAAGAATTTTGTCCTCTGGGTGCGGCGGCACGCGAAAATTGGCGCAAAGGCCCATGATGAGTGCAGGGAAGAAAAGGGGTCCCTTGGCGTTTGGCTTCTCTTTGTGGGCATAGATCTCTTTTATGATTACCTCACCAAATTGATATTCTGCCCCATCATAATACTGTGGATGAGGGCAAGCCACGGCCTGTTGACTGTCGATCCGTGCGTGGTGGGCATCAGGCGGCGTTGGATGAAGTAACTCCAAAGGGCTGCCGGGTCGCGGCGGTTGACTGACCCGTTGTTTTTGCCTGTTAGCCATTTGGTGTTTGGCTTATAGATCTCCTTCTTGATCTTGTTGTAGTCAGCCGCCGTTAGGTAGGACTCCCATTCCTCATGTAGATTACCGCTGACTTCTATGCTATAAAAGCTATTGATCATATCCGCTGTGAACTTGACACCTTCTCTGCGGACATAAACGAAAGGGCTTACCGGTGTCGGTCTGTGGGCGTAGAACTCTCGCACATGGTTGTTGTTGATTCCTTCTGGCTTCCGAGCGAACTAGTCCCAACCCAGGTTTTGGATCTTTTCGAATAGGGAGGGCTCCCAGCCAAAATCCCTATCAGATTGGGTATATTAGAAACCCATTTCCTCCCATAGTTGCTGTTCTCTGTAGTATTTCTTGTAGGTTTCCTCGACAGTTGGGTTCAAGAACCTTTTGAAAATAGGTTTGGTGATGGCGACGATTTGCTGTGATTTTGCCATAGTCGTGAGGCGATTGTTTTTCCTAAAGAAAGAAACAAGAACATGAAAGAAAATAAAGCAAGGGAAATCTTGGAAGCAAAGATAGCAGAAAGAATTGAGAGTAAATGAGAAAGTAAAGTGAAGAATGGTGGGTGGTATAGTTGGCCTTATATAGCCGCTTCTCTCTACTGCCTTGGCGGGCAAGCTGTCAACGGGTGACAATTATTACAGCGCGAATAACGAGATTCTAGCCATTACGCAGATATCCGTTCCGCTCGTTGTGGCAAAGATAGCCGTTGCGTCTAGTCATTATGAAGCTACTAGTCGTTATGCTTGTCTGCCTTGAGTTGCCTTGGCTGCTAGTTGGGCTTCTATTTTATTCTCTCATCTTTCTTGATCTTTCCTACATTCCTAACCTGAAATAAATTAAATACAAAAATTAAATAAAAATTAAATCTAATCCTAATGAATAAAAAATAAAAAAAATAAAAAATAAAAATCAGGTTATGTCGGGCTGCGCTTTTCCCAAGCATAACCACTTCTTGAGGGATTTATCTTTGATTTTTCATCTGGGCATTTCCTTCCCCTCCTCAGGTGGATGTTTCTACCATCCTTGCCGCCCTGGCGGGACATACACCAAAGAAAATAAAGAGGCATTTTTTAAGCAATAAAAATAAAGAGATTTAATGTGCTAAAACTAAAATAGAAGTGCAGAAATTCAAACGTAGTTGTTGTTGTCAATCCCCGGCAACAGCGCCAAAAACTTGCAGAGCATCTAGGTGTTCGCTATTTATGAGCGCAAGTGCACAATCTTGTCAAGTTATAGTATAAAAGATATCGTCTCCCACAGGGATTGAAGCAGCTCCTATTAATGGTTTCCTGCACAAAGATTTAGTAAATGCGCAATTAAATCTCATGATGTGGAAATATAAAAACACAAATAAAATAAATATAGTGATGAGAATGATGATAGGGAGAGATTTGGTCGATAGATTGGGTAAGGCAATTGCAGCTCAGTAGTGTGTGAACTGCATTATAAAGTCTAAGTATGTTTTGCGCTGCCATGAATTGCTACCTCGGCAGGTATGGTGGGCGGCAGGCTACGACCCTGTCACGCGACCACAGCGGGTTGTTGCGTGTAAAAGTGTCTATCTCAATGTAGTGCAAGTGTACACGACACAAGTAGTAAAGTGATACGTAAGTATCAGATATCGTCTCCACAGGGACTGGGCTAATAGCTTTAACCTTGGTTTTCTGCACGAAGGGGAAAAGAAAGAGTTTTAGTAGTTTGTCACGAAATAATAAAGAAGACTAAAAATAAAAGAGGAAAATATTCAGAGTAAAGAATAGGCCGGTATTGATCTGCTCCGTAGTGCAGGTGTTGCAATGTCTAAGACTTCTCTGTTGTGTTGTAGCGCCTGTCGCGGCAGCACCTGCTGCGGCAGCGGTCTGTTGTTGTCGTGGCAGCGAACACACAACTCAGCACTTCATGCTTGGCAAGAATCCCTGCTATGCCTTGGCCTATCCCTAGGTCCAAGTCTGTCGATGAACACGTCTTTGATGATACCTCCCGGCGTGAATCGAAGGATGAACACCGAAGTTGTTGAATTCTTCCTTAGCCACTTAACCTCGTCATATCCCTAGGTCTGAGATAGTAAGTAAATGTGTAATCTCACAATGCTCTCCCGATACTCTTGCAAGATGTTGAAAACCAGAATAAGGAAACTTAAATTCTATTTTATTGAATAGAAGAAAATCCTAAAACAATGCAATCCTTGCAACTACTTTACAGAATCAACCCCTAGCCCTAGGGGAAGTTTAGAACATGATGAGAAGGGGAAAACGACTAGGATTGTAACACCCCAATTTTGGGCTTGGATGTTTAGGGTTTGAACCGGACCGGTCTGATTTTTGGTTCGAATATAAAAGGAGGTTTTAGGGAAAGCCTAGTTCGGGATACTTTAAAAATATAGAAAAATATCTAAAAATCCTCTTTTAATATATATAAGAGAGTGGTGAAAACAATTTTACAAAATAAGGTTTGGAAATACTACATTTCGGTGTAGTGACCAAAATGCGATTTTTGAAAAGTTTAGTGGTGACTGTTTTGTAAGGATTGAAACTTTGAATCTTTAAGGAGATAATTTACCCGAAAATGTTTTCTCTAGATTTTTCCTTAATTTGGGTGATTTAATTAATGTTTAATTAAATAAAATAAAGATGGGAAACTACTTTTTGGATTTTCATAACTACCTTTTCCTAATTTTCTCTCAAAATCCCATCATCCAAACACTTTTCTCCAGCAACTTTTGCATTGATCTTCTCTTCAATTGATGAGATTTCTATCATCCATTAGTTCCTAATCAATCTTGCATCAAATCCTTTTGATTTCCTCATTGAATTTTCAAGGAATTTGGCCCAAATCAAAGAGAAATCACCATTTAGAGGTAAGATTGTTCTTCTCCTCTAAATACTCAGTTCTTTACTGAAATTCCCAAGTTGTCAATCCTTAATTTAAGATTTATAAATGGTTTTAATGTTGGAGACATGATTTTGGCTTAAAACTCAAGATTTTGGAAGAAATCTTGAAGAATTTCGTTGTGATTTCTTGGGCTCTGTTTTGAGATGATTCTTTAATGTATTTTGGATGTCTAATGATGTTTGAAATGAGGTTTTATTTCCTAAGTTTTTGCTTATGAAAATGATGGTTTTTGAGGTGTTTTTGGTGTTCGGTTATAGTTGGAGGTATAAGGACGAGTTTAGGTTTATTTTGGATGTTAATTGATGTTTAGAAATGGTTAGAAGTGATGGATCTTGGCTGGGTAAAGTTTTGGAAGAGTTTGGAGGTGATTTCGGTTGTGTTTGGTAGCCGAAATGTTGATTTTAGGTAGAGCAGCGATTTTAGGTGTGTTGGATGAAGATTTCAATGCATGGTGATGCATTAATCCTCTGCTTCGATGTGTTTAAAACAGGGGAGACATCTTCGGACACCTTTGGAGTTGATTTGGAAGCTTAATTGGCGTTTTGGCAAGCAAGCGAAACGTAATTGGTGAATGGAGTTTGGTTACCAGCTTTGTAATGATTATTTGAAGGTTTTGGGAGCTTAGTTTAAGTCTAAACAACTTAGCTAAGCTCAAGAGTAATTTTTCGAAAAAACTCCCTCGGGTGTGCTTTGTTGTGGTGTGATGCATTGGTTATGAAATGCATGTTTAATTACTGTTTTGCAAGCATGTTTTAGCATGATTAATGTTGGTTTTGAAAGCCATGTGTTGAAGGATGCTCAAGGTAAGAGATCCTTGGTTTGACATGTTATTAGTTTGGTAATGTTGCATAGAGATGCACGATGTTTAATGGCTTTGATTAATGCTTTAAAACAGTGAATTGATGATGGTATTTGATGTATATTGGCAAGTGATGAATTGGTTTTAAAGTACTTGAATCGGATATAGTTAGCCGGCTATAGGATTGGGTGCACCGTAAGTAAAGTCGTCTTGGATGTTGAGGGGTTGTGATTGTACCGTAAACTTCATCCAAGTATCCTAACGAGAGAGGTAAGATCACAATGGTGGTTAAAAGTCCGTGTGTGGATCTTGGTAAGATCACAACGGTGGTTAAAAGTCCGTGTGTGGATCTTGTGTTATGTGTCCCGTACTCTCGTTGGTGGGTTATACAACTACCGATGAGTGATGTTGAGGGGTTGTGATTGTACCGTTAAACTCCATCACGGGTGTTGAGGGGTTGTGATTGTACCGATAAACTCCACCCTGTAAGTCGGTAGTGTGTATGAAGCGTGTGGGACAACGCTTGTAATCCGCGTATCCGATTGTGTTTTTGTGTTGAATTGGTTATGATCTATCACTTGGAAGCCAATATAATGTATTGAATGTAATGAAGCATGAGATGCTTGTAAAGTATGCAAGGTTGCATGAAAAGAGATGAGCATGTGTTTTTAAAAGCTTTGTGAAAGTGTTTTCTAAAATGCATTGTTGTATTGGTTTTATTTAGAGCATGCCTCACTAAGCATTTGTGCTTACGCTCTCTTTTACCAATAATGCGGATAATTGAGGTGTTAAAGGGAAACAAGGGAGCTAAGTGTGTCCAAGGGAATCAAAGCTCATGTATGGTGATGTTTTCATACACTATTAGTTTTGGTAATTTGGCAATGGGAATCTAAACTTTGTTTTGGGAGATGTGATGAACTCCCTAAGTTGAGGCATGTTGCCTTTGTTGGTTTGAACTTGTAAATGGCCTTTAAATGCTTGTTTTGAAGTTTGGTTGCTTATTTGGTTTTGAATAATAGGAAGCATGCCTCTAGACATGTGAAATTTATGTTTGATGCTATGAATGTGTTTAGTAGTTCTAAACATGCACCTTATAGATTTGATGACTTGTTGGTATGTTCGGGAAGTCATTTGGACGAGTTTGAATGGATTTATGTATGAAAAACCAGCAAAATATGCAGCTTTTGGGCAAACCGTATCAGAACACTCTCTGGCATTTCGAAACGGGGGCCTGTAATGGCCTTCGTGTTTCGCAACGGCTGGAGGCTGTTCCGAAACGATTTGGCTACTGGAAGGCCTTGTTTCGGAACCAGTCTCAGAACCAACCCGCGTTTCGGAACGGTCAACGCCGTTTCGGTCCTCGTTTCGATACGGCAGGTGGACGTTTCGAAACAGGTGACCGTTGGGCACTGATTTAAATGGTGCTGAAGTTTGCAGGCTTTACTTTTTAGTCCCGAATGTTGATGTCGCAATTGCGGGTGTTTGAGATATCCATTTAAGTTGATTTTTGGCAGAGTAGCATGTAATGTGACTAATTTCATATTGGTAACTTAAAAATCAGTTTTGACCTTTTAATTTATAGAAATTACAATTTGGTCCCTAAACTTGTAATAAGTGCAATTGAGTCCCTCTTTGTTGCTCGATCGCTGTGTCTTTCTCATATATGTTTCATGAGTGCTCACTTAGGGTTAATGTGCATCAAGACAAGATTAAAAAAGGAAAAAAAGGGTCGTTAATCAAGGTTGACGTTCGGGTTGACTTTGGTTTTCCCCGTGTAATCTTCGTAGTTCGGGTCAACCGTCTAGGTCGGGCTAAGGGGGTTACAAGGGTTTAGGGGAAGAAGGCTAGAGAGTAAGATATCATTCCCTAGGTCGAAGTAAATGCCTTTATATAGGCCTTGGGTTCAAGTTTTCTAATATGGCAAGAATACAAATTTAAACTAAAATACAACTCTATTAAAGACTAAATCTTCAGAGCATATATCTTTCTAATATGGCAACAATGCAATCCTTGCAACTACTTTACAGAATCAACCCTTAGCCCTAGGGGAAGTTTAGAACATGATGAGAAGGGGAAAACGACTAGGGTTTAGGGGAAGAAGGCTAGAGAGTAAGATATCCTTCCCTAGGTCGAATTACATGCCTTTATATAGGCCTTGGGTTCAAGTTTTCTAATATGACAAGAATACAAGTTTAAACTAAAATGCAACTTTATTAAAGACTAAATCTTCAGAGCATATATCTTTAATTCGTCCTTCCTTCTTGCTTGGAGTTTCTTCCTTGAACTTTGGGCTTGGCCTTCATTCTGATCTAGGGCTTGGAAAAATATAAGAGTGCTCCACGATAGACCGACTTAATTTCCTCTTTCTGCCGAGGTCCACTTCACTTCTTCCCTTCACCATTGATGTCGTCCTTGGCTGCCATGGCAGCGGCCATGGCAGCATCCTTCTTCTCAGCTGTAGTCCAATGTTCCAGCTCTGCTTCTCCACTGCCCTTCATCTGCTACAGCAACTACCTGCAAAAACGACCAATTTCAGTAGAAACTGTGCCATTTGATATAATTGTGATGTATAAATGAAATCTATCCTAACTGCAATGAATTATGCTTGAATGCAGCAGAAATATGGGTTAAATATGGGGTAAAATATAGAACTTTTGCACACTCAACACACCCCCAAACTCAAGTTTTTGCTTGCCCTCAAGCAATTCAGACCTAAAAATGAAGGACATAATTTTTTTTTGGCTTAAAACAGTGAACTTTTCCTTACCTACCATTCATTCCCTATTGTGTGCAACGCCCTGTTGGATAATTCAGGATTCATCCGGAACCTTGCTATAATTCTCGTGTAGTGTGTGCATGCTTTGTGAACAATTATATGCCAAGACACCTTTAGTTTACTAGAATAGCTAAGCTTCTAACTTGAATTTTTATGCCAATTTTCATCTTTTTGGAGGCAATTCTTAGGCTCCTTTAGTTTTTATTTAGACTCGATTCTATTTTCTCAAGCTTAAGTTTGACTAGAGCCGGTTTCGGGCACCTCTAGCTAACTTCCTAGAGCCGGTTTCGGGGCACCTCTAGGTGTATTGAGTCTATTTTTTTCTTAACTTCTTTTCCTAGAGCCAGTGTTAGGCACCTCTAGGGGCAACTCAAGTGTTAAGCTTTTCTATTCTAGTTTACTAGCAGAGTTCTAGACAGTATAAAAGTCACAAAGGGTGTTTAAGATTCAGAACTATAGTAAGGCTCTAAACTGTTCCTAAAACTATCCTAAAGGCACTGCCACGACAGAAGTTGTCACGGCAGGTAAGTTCAGTTCAAAGACTTAAGCCAAATTTTCATTTTTTATGTTGGGTTTTTTTAAGCAAAAATAAAATAAATAAAAGACACAATTTTTAAACTTAAAGACACTTCATTAATGGAGGGATACCACCCCCAAACTCAAGGGTTGCATTGCCCTCAATGCAAATGACAGAATGAAAAAGAAAAAATAAAGACAACATCACAGATATAACAAAATAGGAGACATCAATATAAGAAAATAAACTTAAATTTCAAGCGTTGTCGTCGCTGCTGCTGCTGCTGATCTGAATCTGCCGGCTCCAAGCTCTCCACAAATCTCTGGTGGTCGTCTTCCTTTCTCCCAACATAGAACCCATAGAGGGTGTTGATGTATTTGGGCTCAAAAGGTACCTCCTTCCCACGAGCCATCACTGTTGTCGCTTCCCTGCTGTCGATGGCAGCATAGAATTCTCGGACTAAGGTGACGTTCATTTCCTCCGGCTGCTCGGCAAACATCTGCCACTGCAGGGCTCTAATCTTGCGGGCTATAAATGGTTTTAGCTCAAGGTTCTCCTTTCGTATGGTATAGATGAAGCCTTTCTCCTCCCACATGTCTCTGGCCTGGAAAGAGTTGGGAGTGGTTGCTGCTGGGGCAGATCCAGAGGCAGCACTACGACAGGTGTTTCTGGTACTCATATTGCAAGGAACTATGGAAAAAGATGAAAGCTAATGAAATTCTAGAGAGGAAACAACTAGAGAGAGTAAGAGTGAGTGAAAAATGAATAGTAAATTGGGGTTTATATAGAGGAGGAGTTTGCTGCCCGTTGGAGCTGTAACGACAGGTGCGAATAACGGGGCCAGCTGTAACGCGGTTTCTGACACGACTGTCACGCGTTTCCATGTCTGCTACGCGTCTGTTACACGTTTGCGTGTCTGCCGCGACAGGGTGTTGACAGGCTGGATTTTCCGCGTCTGTCGCGGTAGCTGTAACAGCAGGCTCCAAAGTTGGGCTTTTTGGGCTGATGGAAAGATGGTGGGCTGAATTCACTTCTCCTCTTCTCATTGTCTCCTTTATTTCCTAAAAATAATAAAAATAAAAACTTAGTTCCTAAAAATAAAATAATTCTAATTTCCTAATATATATAAATAAATAATAAATATTAATAAAAATAAAATTAGGTTAAATTAGGGATGCCAAGAGGGGCACCTCCTAAAGTAACCACTTCCTGCATTCTTGGGGCTTCAGTCCCCTGATAATGGTTCAATCTTTGTCCATTGACTTTAAATTGGCGCCCGTCTTTTAAAGATCTGATTATGATGGCACCATGAGGGAAAACTTGCACCACTTTGAATGGGCCGGACCACCTAGATTTCAACTTCCCTGGGAAGAGCTTCAACCTAGAGTTGAACAACAGCACAAGCTGCCCTGGGCAGAACTGTCGTGGCAGCAGCTTCTTGTCATGCCACTTCTTTGTCTTGTCTTTGTAAATCCTTGCGTTGTCATAGGCCATTGCTCGAATTTCTTCTATCTCATTCAAATTAAGTAGCCTTTTATGTCCTGCCCTGTCCAAGTCCATATTCACTACCTTGATGGCCCAATATGCTCTCTGCTCAATCTCAACAGGTAGATGGCATGTTTTTCCATAAATCATCCGGTAGGGTGACATTCCCAATGGAGTTTTGAATGCTGTTCTGTAGGCCCATAGTGCATCATTGAGGTGTAGAGACGAGTCCTTCCGAGTTGGCTTAACCATCTTTTCAAGAATGTTCTTAACCTCTCTGTTGGATAGTTCAGCCTGTCCATTGGTATGGGGGTGGTATGCTGTTGCGATCCGATGTTCCTAGCTTGATAGTTAAGGTCATGATGAGTTATTGAACAGTGGCCGCCAATAAAATCCAGACTGCAGAACTTTGGCAGCAGTTTTGTTACCACCTAAGTGTCCTCCATATTGTGAAGCGTGGTAGTGATGAAGCACAGCTTCCTGTTCATCCTGTGGTACGCTTCTCCTGATAACCTGATCTGCACAATATTTGAAAAGAAGAGGTTCGTCCCAATAATAATGCTTAACATCATTTTGGAACCTCTTCCTAGCTTGATAGTTAAGGCCATGAGAAGTTAATTCGCTAACCAAATAATTAACGAAATCAGCATACCAGGGGAGTTCAGAAAACTTACCTTCCGTCGTGGCTGTCGCGGCAGTGATTATGGCAGCGAATAACTGCTTGTCAGGAAAGGTCTCTAATATGTGTGTCTCGTCTGTTGGAAGACTCTTTCCCTTCTCTAATATGGACAAGTGATCTGCAACTTGGTTCTATGTCCCATTTTTGTCCTTGATCTCAAGGTCGAAATCTTGCAGTAGTAGAATCCAACGTATCAATCTAGGCTTTGCATCCTTTTTGGCGAACATATACTTTAATGCAGAGTGGTCTGTGTGGACTATGACCTTCGTTCCAAATATGTATGAACGAAACTTGTCAATCGAGAACACCACAGCTAATATTTCCTTCACCGTTGTGCTGTAGTTTACTTGGGCGTCGTTCAGTGTTTTGCTGGCATAGTATATAATATGAAAGAGCTTGTCTTTCCTCTGCCCAAGTGCTGCCCCAACAACATAGTCACTTGCATCACACATGATCTCAAATGGTAGTTTCAAATCTGGTGGCTGTACTATCGGGGCTGTTACCAGCTTTTCTTTCAGAACCTTGAATGCCTCAGTACATTCAGTGTTGAAGTCGAAGGGACGGTTCTGCTCCAGAATATGGCACAAAGGTTTCGTGATCTTCGAAAAGTTTGCGATAAACCTCCGATAAAACCCAGCATGCCCTAAGAACTCCTGATTCCCTTGACTGTGGTGGGTGGCGGCAGCTTTTCAATTACCTCGATCTTAGCTCTATCGACTTCTATGTCGCGACAGCTTACTTTATGGCCTAGGACTATCCCTTCATCCACCATGAAGTGACATTTCTCCCAATTCAATACCAAGTTTGCTTTCTCGTATCTCTCAAGCACTTTATGTAGGTTTCCTAGGTAGCTTTCAAAGTTATCTCCAAAGACAGAGAAATCATCCATGAATATCTCCAGGAAATCTTCCACCATGTTAGAGAATATTGCAACCATACACCTCTAAAAGGTTGCTGGTGCATTACAAAGTCCAAATGGCATCCTCCGAAAAGCGTAAGTACCGAATGGGCAAGTGAACACCGTCTTCTCTTGATCCTCTGGTGCAATGGCTATTTGGTTATAACCTGAATATCCATCAAGAAAACAGTAGTAAGGCTTTCCCGCTAATCTATCAAACATTTTATCAATAAAGGGCAGGGGGAAATGGTCCTTCCGGGTTGCTTTGTTAAGCTTCCGGTAGTCCATACAAACCCTCCAACCGGTCACAGTCCTAGATGGGATTAACTCGTTTTCTTCGTTGGTTACCATGATTATTCCTCCTTTCTTGGGAACGCACTGCACCAGGCTCACCCACTTGCTATCCGTGAATGGCATAGATTATTCCAGCATCTAGCCATTTGATGATCTCCTTACGAACCACCTCTCACATAACATCGTTTAGACTTCTCTGAGCATCGATGGTCAGCTTATGATCATCCTCTAAGAGGATTTTATGCATGCATAGTGCCGGACTGATGCCTTGGATATCAGCTATCGTCCATCCAATAGCCTTTTTGTGATGTTGCAGCATCCCTATCAGCTGCTGTTCCTGTTCCAGCATCAACTTGGAAGAGATGATTACGGGCAACGTATCATTTAAACCAAGGAAAACATATTTAAGCTGCCCTAGCAGGGGCTTAATATCTAGAACAGGTGGCCCTACAGTTGATGGCTTTTGGACTATATGTTCATTCGAGGTATAATTTAAAGGATCGAATAACTTACCTGGACGATTGCCTATCCAGTTTACCTCCTCTTGATCTTCAGTATCAGATGTATCAGATTCTGAGGAGCTGCTGTCATCGTTGCTGCCGTGATAGTCTTCTAAATGGTTGCTGGGGCAGTGGCCAATTTTGATGTCATGGCAGCCCGACCTGATGCAGGGTTGGTCAAGGATAACTTCAGTGATAGCCTTGCATTCTTCTTCTGCATCAGCATGTTTTATTGCCTGGAGAACATTCAGCTTTATCTCTTGATCGTTCACTCTCATAGTGAGTTCTCCTTTTTCCACATCAATCAGTGATCTTCCTGTGGCTAAGAAGGGTCGCCCCAGGATGATTGGTGCATTCTCATCTGCTTCACAATCTAAGACAAGAAAGTCAGCAGGAAAAATAAATTTATCCACTCTTACTAGAATATCTTCAATTTTTCCCTCTGGATGAACGTAAGAGCGATCTGGCAGCTGCAGTACAACTGTTGTGGGTCGTGCTTTTCCAATACCTAACTTCTGAAAAACAGATTTGGGCATTAAATTTATACTAGCACCAAGATCACAAAGTGTCTTACCCACAAATTTGTCTCCGATTATGCACGGTATTATGAAACTCCCAAGATCCTTCTTTTTCTGGGGTGGATTCTTGTGCAGAATAGTCATGCATCCTTCTGTCAGCTTAACCGTTTCAAATTCCCCAAGTCTGGATTTCTTCGACATAGCGTCTTTAAGAAATTTGGCATAACCAGGCATCTCCTTTATAGCATCTAACAGCGGAATATTGATGTGGACCTGCTTACAAATATCATAGATCTTCTTAAGCTGGGATTCCTGTTTCAATTTCTGTAACCGCTGAGGAAAAGGAGGTGGAGGACGATAGTCTGCAATGCGTCCTTCCCACTATATTCGGATCTGAGGAGGCTTAGGTTCTTCATCCTTCTCATCTGTCCCTTCTGCTGTCGTGACAGGTTCATCGGCAACAGGCTGTTTGTTGTCTTGCGGGGCATCGTTCTCGGCAGTCGATTCCAGGGCAGGTTGCTTGACTGATTCAGCTTCCTTCTCTGGCCCTGGTAATTTCTTCCCACTCCTTGTTGTGATGGCTTTGCACTGCTCATGTGTGGGTTGTCTAGCGTTTTCAGTATCGCTAGGAAATCCTCCATTCTGCCTCGGTTTAATATGCTGGGAAACCTGACCCATTTGTGTCTCTAGTGATTTTAGAGTAGCTTCATGGTTAGTCACCCGCATCTCTGTTTTATCCATGAATGACTCAGTTTTCTTGACAAAGTGATTCATGTTTTCAATGTAAGTTCCTGTTTGAGACATAAACGTAGCCAATGTCTGCTCCAGTATACTAGTTGTGGCAGCTGGTGGCTGTTGCGGCTGCTGTCGAGTCAGTAATCTAGGTCCCCCTGGTTGTGAGTATTCTGTGCTTGAGGATTCAGGGCATTGTTAGGGTTGCTCCAAGAGAACTTGGGATCCTTTCTCCAGTTGGGATTGTAGTTTTTGGAATTGTAGTTCTGTTTGTTGTAGTTACCAACGTACATCCCTTCCTCTAACTGTAGTGGACAATCTTCTGAACTGTGGTTCCCATCACAAGTTTCACATACCTCTTCAGCGGAGTAGACATGTTGTGAATCTTTCTTCAAGAGCTTTTCCAATGCCTTTGTGAGATATGTCACCTGTGTTTTTAGGGAACTATCGGCCTCATAATCTTTCACAGCTAGTACTCGTTTACCCCATCTTCTTGCTGTAGGAAACTGTTCCTCGTTATTTTCCAGGTTTTTCAATACTACAATTGCTTCATTTGGATCTTTGTCCAACAACAATCCATTCGCTGCTGAATCAATTCTCATACGAGTCCGTAAGTTAGCAGCATTATAAAACTTAATTACCTGGTTCCAAACGGGGAATCCATGCATCTGGCAGTTCCTCAGTAGAGTGGTAAATTTGTCCCTTGCCTCGTGCATTGGCTCGTCATCTTCCTGTTGAAAAGTAGCAATTTCGTTACGTAATCGCTCAGATAAATGTGAAGGATTAAAATGAGACAAAAATTCACGACTTAAATCTGCCCAAGTTTGTATTGAACCCGGCGTTAGTTTATTCAACCAAGTTTTCGCCCTGTCCCTCAATAAATGAGGAAATAACCGAAGCCTCAGTATCTCCAGATTTACTCCTGGTAGTCTAAACGAACCACAGATTTCCTGGAACATTTTCAGATGCTCCCTAGAATCCTCTGTAGCAGCACCACTAAATTGGCCAGCGTTATTAATCATGCTGAACATGACAGGTTTCAGCTCGAAATTTTCAGCTTCCACGTCTGGCAGGGTGGTTTCTAGTTCCACATGATCATTGATCATGTAGTCTCGGCATGACCGGCGTGCGGCAGCAGCAGGAGGATCGGCAGGTTGTCCATTCCTTCCATCTCCTATAGGATCCTCAGGACCCTGGGGATTCCCTTGGTTGTTCCTTCTTTCTTCGTGCCTTTCGTTCACCATTGCTTCTAATTGTTCCTCCAGGTATTCGTTTCCTTCTACAAGGAGGCAGACTCTTTTCTTGAGATTGCACGTTCGTTCGATTTCAGGGTCTAACTGGTGCTCAGGTTCTTTTCCTCGTTGAGATCTGCGCATAAGCAAACAAAAGAGCTTGTGAAAGGTTCCAAGGTGAACAATCCAAGTAAAATCAGAAAAATAAAAGAAGTGCAGTAAAAGGTAGGGTAAAGATATGTTGCCAGTCCCCGACAACGACGCCAAAAACTTGTTGCGTGTAAAAGTGTCTATCGCAATGTAGTGCAAGTGTACACGACGCAAGTAGTAAAGTGATACGTAAGTATCAGATATCGTCTCCATAAGGACTGGGCTAATAGCTTTAACCTTGGTTTTCTGCACAAAGGGGAAAAGAAAGAGTTTTAATAGTTTGTCACGAAATAATAAAGAAGACTGAAAATAAAAGAGGAAAATATTCAGAGTAAAGAATAGGCCGGTATTGATCTGCTACGTAGTGCAGGTGTTGCAATGTCTAAGACTTCTCTGTTCTGTTGTAGCGCCTGTCGTGGCAGCACCTGCTGCGGCAGCGGTCTGTTGTTGTCGCGGCAGCGAACACACAACTCAGCACTTCAAGCTTGGCAATAATCCCTGCTATGCCTTGGCCTATCCCTAGGTCCAAGTCTATCGATGAACACGTCTTTGATGATACCTCCCGACGTGAATCGAAGGATGAACACCGAAGTTGTTGAATTCTTCCTTAGCCACTTAACCTCGTCCTATCCCTAGGTCCGAGATAGTTCAACCATAAACTGGAGAACCCGTACTTATTCCTTTCGTATACTTAACTCTCCCGATATTAAGTAAATGTGTAATCTCACAATGCTCTCTCGATACTCTTGCAAGATGTTGAAAACCAGAATAAGGAAACTTGAAGTCTATTTTATTAAACAGAAGAAAATCCTAAAACAATGCAATCCTTGCAACTACTTTACAGAATCAACCCTTAGCCCTAGGGGAAGTTTAGAACATGATGAGAAGGGGAAAGCGACTAGGGTTTAGGGGAAGAAGGCTAGAGAGTAAGATATCCTTCCCTAGGTCGAATTACATGCCTTTATATAGGCCTTGGGTTCAAGTTTTCTAATATGGCAAGAATACAAGTTTAAACTAAAATACAACTCTATTCAAGACTAAATCTGCAGAGCATATATCTTTAATTCGTCTTTCGTTCTTGCTTGGAGTTTCTTCCTTGAACTTTGGGCTTGGCCTTCATTCTGATCTAGGGCTTGGAAAAATATAAGAGTGCTCCAAGGCAGACCGGCTTAATTTCCTCTTTCTGTCGAGGTCCACTTCACTTCTTCCCTTCACCATTGCTGTCGTCCTTGGCTGCCACGGCAGTGGCCATGGCAGCATCCTTCTTCTCAGTTGCAGTCCAGTGTTCCAGCTCTACTTCTCCACTGCCCTTCATCTGCTACAGCAGCTACCTGCAAAAACAACCAATTTCAGTAGAAACTGTGCCATTTAATATAATTGTGATGTATGAATGAAATCTATCCTAAATGCAATGAATTATGCTTGAATGCAGCAGAAATATGGGTCAAATAAGGGGTAAAATATAGAACTTTTGCACACTCAACACACCCCCAAACTCAAGTTTTTGCTTGCCCTCAAGCAATTCAGACCTAAAAAAGAAAGACAAAATTTTTGTTTGGCTTAAAACAGTGAACTTTTCCTTACCTACCATTCATTCCCTATTGTGTGCAACGCCCTGTTGGATAATTTGGGATTCATCTGGAACCTTGTTATAATTCTCGTGTAGTGTGTGCATGCTTTGTGAACAATTATATGCCAAGACTCCCCTAGTTTACTAGAATAGCTAAGCTTTTAACTTGAATTTTTATGCCAATTTTCATCTTTTTAGAGGCAATTCTTAGGCTCCTTTAGTTTATATTTAGACTCGATTCTATTTTCTCAAGCTTAAGTTTGACTAGAGCCGGTTTCGGGCACCTCTAGGTGTATTAAGTCTATTTTTTCTTAACTTCTTTTCCTAGAGCCAGTGTTAGGCACCTCTAGGGGCAACTCAAGTGTTAAGCTTTTCTATTCTAGTTTACTAGCAGAGTTCTAGACAGTATAAAAGTCACAAAGGGTGTTTAAGATTCAGAACTATAGTAAGTCTCTAAACTGTTCCTAAAACTATCCTAAAGGCACTGCCACGACAGAAGTTGTCACGACAGGTAAGTTCAGTTCAAAGACTTAAGCCAAATTTTCATTTTTTATGCTGAGTTTTTTTAAGCAAAATTAAACTAAATAAAAGACACAATTTTTAAACTTAAAGACACTTCATTAATGGAGGGATACCACCCCCAAACTCAAGGGTTGCATTGCCCTCAATTCAAATGACAGAATGAAAAAGAAAAAATAAAGACAACATCACAAATATAACAAAATAGCAGACAACAATATAAGAAAGGGTAAACTATACCGTTGACCACCATACTTTGGTTAACATATTAAAATGACCACCTTAAAAAATCGACTCAATTGACCACCCAAACTATTAAAATTGGATCAATGTGACCACCAGCTGTTAATGGGCTAACGGAATGTGACGTGGCAGTTAAAAAATTAAAGGTATAATCACACATTTGGTCCTTATTATTTACACATTCTTTCAATTTAGTCCTAATTTTAAACTAATAAAATAAATTAATTAGGCGGTGACACGTGTCAATACCTTATTGGAGGAATTTAATTATTTACATTTGATTAATAAATTATTTTCCTCCTCCAATCAGCTGGTGACATGTGTCACCTAGCCACAAGGAGTGCTGGCTTACCAGCACGCACAATGCCATATTGTGATATAATTCTTACAATATAGTATATGTAAATGAATATCAAAAACTGAAAATCTCCATCATCATTATCAGCAACATTTTCCATTTCCTTCAACTTAATCAAATCCCCAGAAACTTTAAGGATTTCAACTTTAAGGAAGATATTATTGTCTGCTTAATGGTTCTCCAGAAAATATTACCGTCAAAATGCTCAGCATACAATCCAAAAATGCTAAATGTCGACCAGGATATCAAAGAAAAGAAATGAGAAAAGGATTTCAACTTTAAGGAATATCCTATTCTTGCATTCCTAAGAACTAAACATGCACAAAATATCAAGAACTCTAATACCTTGAGACTATCATAAAATAACAAGCTTTGCTGCATAGAAACCTCTTCACAATTGGATTCTATTCGAGACATCGGCATTACGTCAAGGAGACCAGACCGAGTATGCCTTAACATGTATCAATCAGAATAACAAAATTTACTTCAAGCAAATGGGGGAAAAGGAATAACAAGAAGAATGGTTCATCTAACATCAAACAAAAAGATAGAAATCATATAGTAATATTATGTCCCTAATCCTAATTATCTTATACTGAAGACCTTGGAAAGAAACTGAAAAACTCATTAAATCTTGAGAATTTTAAAAACAAGAACCACAACCAGATTACCAGAATGATTAACAATATGACAACATCAAGCTTGAAACTTGTAGACAGAGTAAGACACTTCAAAACTAAGTTACAACTAATAAGATACAAAAAAGTAAATATTTCAACCAAAGGCAATAGAAAAAAAATAATAAAGGACAGACAACACTTTACCAGTTGCTGCATTTCTGCCACTACCCAGAAATAAAAGGAAAAAACACACAAAATCGACAAATAATAAACTAAAATACTTGATCTTAATACATAGGAAAAAGCCCATTTTGTCTGAATCTTCATCAATACTCAAGTGCATTAAGCAATTTAAAAAGAAAAAGAAAGGAAGCACCAAAAGCTGGGAATTTTCACGCCCTTTCATTATTTGCAGAGACAGCCAAAGAAAAGGAACTATTATGTAAAACAGTGTATGTTGAGATACTTCTCAGGCTCAGCAGAGTAAAACAAATTGTAGGCCTTGTTGGATCATATACTATATTGTAAGAATTATATCACAATATGGCATTAGGCGTGCTGGTAAGCCAGCACTCCTTGTGGCTGGGACTCACAGGTTCGATCCCCCCAAATATAAATAATTAAATTCCTCCAATAAGGTGTTGACATGTGTCACCAATTAATTAATTTATTTTATTAGTTTAAAATTAGGACTAAATTGAAAGAATGTGTAAATAATAAGGACCAAATGTGTGATTATACCTTTAATTTTTAACTGCCACGTCACCTTTCGTTAGCCCATTAACGGCTGGTGGTCACATTGATCCAATTTTAATAGTTTGGGTGGTCAATTGATTCGATTTTTTTAAGGTGGTCATTTTAATACGTTAACCAAAGTATGGTGGTTAACGGTATAGTTTACCCTATAAGAAAAGAAACTTAAATTTTAAATAATAAGGACCAAATGTGTGATTATACCTTTAATTTTTAACTGCCACGTCACCTTTCGTTAGCCCATTAACGGCTGGTGGTCACATTGATCCAATTTTAATAGTTTGGGTGGTCAATTGATTCGATTTTTTTAAGGTGGTCATTTTAATACGTTAACCAAAGTATGGTGGTTAACGGTATAGTTTACCCTATAAGAAAAGAAACTTAAATTTTAAGCGCTGTCGTCGCTGCTGCTGATGATGATCTGAATCTGTCGGCTCCAAGCTCTCCACAAATCTCTGGAGGCCGTCTTCCTTTCTCCCAACATAGAACCCATAGAGGGTGTTGTTACATGTAAAAGTGTCTATCGCATTGTAGTGCAAGTGTACACGACGCAAGTAGTAAAGTGATACGTAAGTATCCGATATCGTCTCCACAGGGACTATGCTAATAGCTTCAACCTAGAATTACTGCACGAGAGGAAGAGAAATAGTTTAAACGTTGTCACGAGATAATAAAGAATATTGAAAATAACGGAGTAAAGAAATCAAGATAGAGAGAATGGGCCGGTATTTAATTGCTCAGTTGTGTAGGTGTTGCAAAGTCTAGAAATCTCTGTTCTATCGTTGCGCCTGTCGCGGCAGCACCTACCGTGGCAGCAGTCTGTTATTTGTCGCGGCAGCGATCACACAACTCTGTACTTCAAGCTTGGCAAGAATCCCTGTTGTGCCTTGGCCTATCCCTAGGTCCAAGTCTGTCGATGAACACGTCTTTGATGATACCTCCCGGCGTGAATCGAAGGATGAACACCGATGTTGTTGAATTCTTCCTTAGCCACTTAACCTCGTCCTATCCCTAGGTCCGAGATAGTTCAACCATAAATTGGAGAACTCGTACTTACTCCTTTCGTATACTTAACTCTCCCGATGTTAAGTAAATATGTAATCTAACAATGCTCTCCCGATACTCTTGCAAGATGTTGAAAACCAGAATAAGCAAACTTAAAGTCTATTTTATTGAACAGAAAAATTCCTAAAACAAATGCAATCCTTGCAACTACTTTACAAATCAACCCTTAGCCCTAGGGGAAGTTTAAAACATGATGAGAAGGGGAAAACGACAAGGGTTTAGAAGAGAAGGCTAGAGAGTAAGATGTCATTCCCTAGGTCGAATTACATGCCTTTATATAGGCTTTGGGTTCAAGTTTTCTAATATGGCAATAATACAAGTTTAAACTAAAGTACAACTCTATTAAAGACTAAATCTTCAGAGCAAATATCTTTAATTCGTCATTCCTTCTTGCATGGAATTTCTTCCTTGAACTTTGGGCTTGGCCTTCATTCTGATCTAGGGCTTGGAAAAATATGAGTGTGCTCTACGACAGACTTGCTTAATTTTCTCTTTCTGTCGAGGCCCACTTTACTTTTTCTCTTCACCATTGCTGTCGTCCTTGGCTCTCACGGCAGCGACCATGGCAGCATCATCCTCCTTGTCTGCAATTCCAGTTCCAGCTCTGCTTCTTTACTGCCCAGCATCTGCTTCTCCACTGCCCTCTATCTGCTACAGCAGCTACCTGCAAAAGCAACCAATTTTAGTAGAAATTGTGTCATTTGATATAATTGTGATGTATAAATGAAATCTAACCTAAATGCAATGAATTATGCTTGAATGCAGCAGAAATATGGGTTAAATAGAGGTAAAATATAGAACTTTTACACACTCAACACACCCACAAACTCAAGTTTTTGCTTGCCTTCAAGCAATTCAGACCTAAAAAAGAAAAAAAATTTGTTTGGCTTAAAACAATGAACTTTTCCTTACCTACCATTTATTCCCTATTGTGAGCAACACCTTGTTGGATAATTTAGGATTCATCCGGAACCTTGCTATAATTCTCGTGCAGTGTGTGCATGCTTGTGAACAATTATATGCCAAGACTCTCTTAGTTTAGTAGAATAGTTAAGCTTCTAACTTGAATTTTTATGCCAATTTTCATCTTTTTGGAGGCAATTCTTAGGCTCCTTTAGTTTTTTTATTCAGACTCGATTCTATTTTCTCAAGCTTAAGTTTGACTAGAGCCGGTTTCGGGCACCTCTTTCTGCCGAGGTCCACTTCACTTCTTCCCTTCACCATTGATGTCGTCCTTGGCTACCATGGCAGCGGCCATGGCAGCATCCTTCTTCTCAGCTGTAGTCCAATGTTCCAGCTCTGCTTCTCCACTGCCCTTCATCTGCTACAGCAGCTACCTGCAAAAACGACCAATTTCAGTAGAAACTGTGCCATTTGATATAATTGTGATGTATGAATGAAATCTATCCTAACTGCAATGAATTATGCTTGAATGCAGCAGAAATATGGGTTAAATAGGGGGTAAAATATAGAACTTTTGCACACTCAACACACCCCCAAACTCAAGTTTTTGCTTGCCCTCAACCAATTCAGACCTAAAAATGAAGGACATAATTTTTGTTTGGCTTAAAACAGTGAACTTTTCCTTACCTACCATTCATTCCCTATTGTGTGCAACGCCCTGTTGGATAATTCAGGATTCATCCGGAACCTTGCTATAATTCTCGTGTAGTGTGTGCATGCTTTGTGAACAATTATATGCCAAGACACCTTTAGTTTACTAGAATAGTTAAGCTTCTAACTTGAATTTTTATTCCAATTTTCATCTTTTTGGAGGCAATTCTTAGGCTCCTTTAGTTTTTTTATTCAGACTCGATTCTATTTTCTCAAGCTTAAGTTTGACTAGAGCCGGTTTCGGGCACCTCTAGCTAACTTCCTAGAGCAAGTTTTGGGCACCTCTAGGTGTATTGAGTCTATTTTTCTTAACTTCTTTCCTAGAGCCAGTGTTAGGCACCTCTAGGGGCAACTCAATTGTTAAGCTTTCTATTCTAGTTTACTAGTAGAGTTCTAGACAGTATAAAAGTCACAAATGGTGTTTAAGATTTAGAACTATAGTAAGGCTCTAAACTGCTCCTAAAACTATCCTAAAGGCACTGCCATGACAGAGGCTGTCACGGCAAGTAAGTTCAGTTCAAAGACTTAAGCCAAAGTTTCATCATTTTTTTATTTTTTTTTTCATTTTTTAAGCAAAAATAAACTAAGTAAAAGACTCAATTTTTAAACTTAAAGACACTTCATTAATGGAGGGATGTCACCCCGAAACTCGATGGTTGCATTGCCCTCAATGCAAATGACAGAAATGAAAAAAAGGAAAATAAAAACAACATCACAAAATATAACAAAAAGGCAGACATCAATATAAAATAAGAAACTTAAATTTTCAAGCGATGTAGTCGCCACTGTTGCTGCTGCTGCTGCTACTGAGTTGAATCTGCCGACGGGCAGTGACTTTCCTTGTCGGTGCCGGCAGACGGATGGGAGAGGCAAAAGCGTTCTTGGTTTTGGCTTCCCTTGGAGGTTGGATGCGGGTAGGGGAGATATGAGGTGGTTTCTCCAATACCTGAACCTCCTAAGAGCTGCTACTGCTGCCGCTGCCAGATTTCTCATGGTCGGATGGGTCAACTCCGGGGCCTGTTTTTTGTCGTTTCTCCGGGGTAAACTCCTTGGACAAGTTCCTCTTGACAGAGGGCTCGTCATTGGATGCTGCCCAAATTTCATAGGCGGGGAAACCAGCAATATACCTGTCGAGGTCGGACATAGGCTCCTTTTTCTTGGCTCCTTGGGCAGATGTTTCGGCTGTGCGGCTGCCGCCTGCAGCTGTTGTGGCAGAGGTTGAAGTGGACGCGGCAGATGGCGTTTTTGGTGTGGCAGCGGGGGTATGGGCAGGGGTGGGGGCAGCAAAGTAATGGTTGGGGAAAGTAGGGAACAGTACATCAAGGAAATTAAGAGAGGTGTGGATGAAATGTACCGTGGCAGTGGTGAAGTCTCGGATGAAACTCCTCAGGCCTAGATGTTGTTCCTCCATTTTCTGAATGGCAGCGAGTATTTGTGTGGAGGTGTCTGCTAGAGGAGCTGCTGCGGTGGGCTGCCTGGGCTCTGTGGTGGCAGGTTCGGTTTTAGTGGGCTCTGTCAGCTCACCTGCCGTGGTAGTGGGGTCAAAGGACGACAGGGGTGTGGCAGCTTTGAGTTCCATCAGGCTGAGGATGTTCCTGTCTGTCCAGCCTTTCCCTCGAACTCTTAAATCCTCGACAGCTTCCGGTACATTGTGGCCGCGGTAGAGGGCAGAAATGAGGTAAGGGTAGAAGAGTGGTCCTGACGGCCGGTATGCACAGTCCAATATTCCCTCCCGAACGTATTTGCCAACGTTAATTGGCCTCTCATTTAAAATAGAATGGATGAGGGCTAACCTTGGTTGGTCGACTGTTGTGTTGTGCGAGGAGGGCATAATCCGTTTCTTGATAAATGCATTCCAAAGCTTTGCCTCCAGAGTTAGTTGAACTCGTTTTACCGTCCTTGGATGTTTATGATCGATATTCCACTCGGTACCTTCGTCTGTAATTTCTGCCATCACAGCATCGTAATCTGCCGGCTCTAAATTTTCGATGAATCTTTGGTGGCCATCTTCCTTTCTCCCAACATAGAGCACATATAATGTGTTGATGTATTCGGGCTCAAACGGTACCTCTTTTCCTTGGACTGTAACGGCTGTCACTTCCCTGCTGTCGATGGCAGCATAAAATTCCCGTATGAGGGTCACGTTCATTTCCTCTGGCTGATCGGCGAATATCTGCCACTGCAGGGCTCTGATTTTGCGGGCTATGAACGGTTGCAGCCCAAGGTTCTCCGTTCTGGTGGTGTAAATAAAACCTTTCTCCTCCCACATATCTCGGATCTGGAAGGAGCTTGTAGTGGATGCTGCTGGGGCAGATCCTGAGGCAGCGCTTCGGTGGGTATTTCTGGTACTCATGTTGCAAGGACTGTGGAAAGAAAATGAAAGCAAGTAAAATTCTAGAGAAAACAAGTAGAGAGAGTAAAAGTGAGTGAAAAATGAATAGTAAAACGGGGTTTATATAGAGGGGGAGTTTGCTGCCCGTTGGAGCTGTAACGGTAGGCGCGAATAACGGGGCCAGCTGTTACGCGGTTTCTGACGCGTCTGTCATGCGTTTCCCTGTCTGCTGCGCATCTGTTACGTGTTTGCGTGTCTGTCACGACAGCGTGTTGACAGGCTGGATTTTCCGCGTCTGTCGCGGCAGCTGTAACGACATGCTCCAAAGTTGGGCTTTTTTGGTCTGATGGAAAGATGGTGGGCTGAATTCACTTCTCCTCTTTTCCTTGTCTCCTTTATTTCCTGAAAATAATAAAAATAAAAACTTTAGTTCCTAAAGATAAAATAATTCTAATTACCTAATATATATATATATATATATATAATAATAATAATAATAATAATAATAAAATTAGGTTAAATTAGGGATGCCATGAGGGGAATTTCCTAAAGTAACCACTTCCTGCATTCTTGGGGCTTCAGTCCCCTGATAATGCTTCAATCTTTGTCCATTGACTTTAAATTGGTGCCCGTCTTTTAAAGATCTGATTGTGATGGCACCATGGGGAAAAACCTACACCACTTGGAATGGGCCAGACCATCTAGATTTCAGCTTCCCTGGAAAGAGTTTCAACCTAGAATTGAACAACAACACAAGCTGCCCTGGGCAGAACTGTCGTGGCAGCAACTTCTTGTCATGCCACATTTTTGTCTTGTCTTTATAGATTCTTGCGTTGTCATAGGCCATTGCTCGAATTTCTTCAATCTCATTCAGATCAAGTAGCCGTTTCTGTCCTGCCATCTCCAAGTCCATATTCACTGCCTTGATGGCTCAGTATGCTCTGTGCTCAATCTCAACAGGTAAATGGCATGTTTTCCCATAAATTAGCCAGTAGGGTGACATTCCCAATGGAGTTTTGAGTGTTGTTCTGTAAGCCCATAATGCACCATTGAGGTGTAGAGAACAGTCTTTCCGAGTTGGCTTACCCATCTTTTCAAGAATGTTCTTAACCTCTCTATTGGATATTTTAGCCTGTCCATTGGTCTGAGGGTGGTATGTTGTTGCGATCCGATGTTTGACACCATACTTTTTTAAGGCAACAGTTATAACCCTATTATCGAAATGCTTCTTTTCATGACTGATGATTGCCTTGGGGATGCCAAATCTGGAAAATATGTTTTTATGCAAAAACCTCTGAACCGTCTTGGCATCGTTCTTCTGAGTGGCGATCGCTTCAACCCATTTGGACACATAGTCCACTGCCAGGATGATATATAAGTTCCCACATGAAGCTGGGAATGGTCCCATAAAATCAATCCCCCAAACGTCGAAGATCTCGACTTCAAGAATGTTCTACAACGGCATCTCATGTCTCCTTGAGATGTTTCCAGTCCGTTGACATTTGTCACAGTTTTTGTAGAATGCATGGGCATCCTTGAATAGTGACGGTGAATAAAATCCAGACTACAGAACTTTGGCAGCAGTTTTGTTACCACCTAAGTGTCCTACATATTGTGAAGCGTGGTAGTGATAAAGCACAGCTTCATGTTCATCATGTGGTACACATCTCCTGATAACCTGATCTGCACAATATTTGAAAAGAAGAGGTTCGTCCCAATAATAATATTTAACATCATTTTGGAACCTCTTCCTAGCTTGATAGTTAAGGTCAGGAGGAGTTATTCCGCTAACTAAATAATTAACGAAATCAGCATACCAGGGGAGTTCAGAAAACTTACCTGCCGCCATGGCTGTCGAGGCAGTGCTTGTGGCAGCGAACAACTGCTCGTCAGGGAAGGTCTCCAGTATGTGTGTCTCGTCTGCTGGGAGACTCTTACCCTTCTCTAACCTTGGCAAGTGATCTGCAACTTGATTTTCTGTCCCCTTTTTGTCCTTGATCTCAAGGTCGAACTCTTGCAATAGCAGAATCCAATGTATCAGTCTAGGCTTTGCATCCTTTTTGGCGAATAGATACTTTAATGCAAAGTGGTCTGTGTGGACTATGACCTTCCTTCCAAGTATGTATGAACGAAACTTGTCAATTGAGAACACCACAGCTAATAGTTCCTTCTCTGTTGTGGTGTAATTTACTTGGGCGTCGTTCAATGTTTTGTTGGCATAGTATATAACATGAAAGATCTTGTCTTTCCTCTACCCAAGTGCTGCCCCGACAGCATAGTCACTAGCATCACACATGATCTCAAATGGCAGTTTCCAATCTGGTGGCTGTACTATTGGGGCGGTTATCTGCTTTTCTTTCAGAACCTTGAATGCCTCAGTACATTCAGTGTTGAAGTTGAAGGGACGGTTCTGCTCCAGAAGATGGCATAAGGGTTTGGTGTTCTTCGAAAAGTTCGCGATAAACCTCCGATAAAAACTAGCATGTCCTAAGAAACTCCTGATTCCCTTGGCTGTGGTGGGTGGCGGCAGCTTTTCAATTACCTCAATCTTAGCTCTGTCGACTTCTATGCCGCACCAGCTTACTTTATGGCCTAGGACTATCCCATCATCCACCATGAAGTGACATTTCTCCCAGTTTAATACCAAGTTTGCTTTCTCACATCTCTCGAGCACTTTCTGTAGGTTTCCTAGGCAGCTTTCAAAATTGTCTCCAAAGACAGAGAAATCATCCATGAATATCTCCAAGAAATCCTCCACCATATCGGAGAATATTGCCATCATGCACCTTTGAAAGGTTGCTGGTGCATTACAAAGTCCAAATGGCATCCTCCGAAAAGCGTAAGTACCGTATGGGCAAGTGAATGTCATCTTCTCTTGGTTCTCCGGTGCGATGGCTATTTAATTATAACCTAAGTATCCATCAAGAAAACAATAGTAAGGCTTTCCCGCTAATCTATCAAGCATTTGATCAATAAAGGGCAGGGTAAAATTGTCCTTCCGGGTAGCTTTGTTAAGCTTCTTGTAGTCCATACAAACCCTCCAACCGGTCACAGTCCTGGTTGGGATTAACTCGTTTTCTTCGTTGGTTACCACGATTATTCATCCTTTCTTCGGAACGCACTGCACCGGGCTCACCCACTTGCTATCCGTGAATGGCATAGATTATTCCAGCATCTAGCCATTTGATGATCTCCTTACGAACCACCTCTCACATAGCATCGTTTAGACTTCTCTGAGCATCGATGGTCGGCTTATGATCATCCTCTAAAAGGATTTTATGTATGCATAGTGCCGGACTGATGCCTTGGATATCAGCTATCGTCCATCCAATAGCCTTTTTGTGCTGCTGTAGCATCCCTATCAGCTGTTGTTCCTGTTCCAGTGTCAACTTGGAAGAGATGATTACGGGCAACGTATCATTTAAACCAAGGAAAACATATTTAAGCTGCCCTGGCAGGGGCTTAAGATCTAGAACAGGTGGATCTACAGTTGATGGCTTTTGGACTATATGTTCATTCGAAGTATAATTTAAAGGATCGAATAACTTACCTGGACGATTGCCTATCCATTTTACCTCCACTTGATCTTTAGTATCAGATGTATCAGATTCTGAGTAGTTGCTATCGACGTCGCTCCCGTGACAGTCTTCTAAATGGCTGCTGGGGCAGTGGCCAATTTTGATGTCATGGCAGCCCGACCTGATGCAGGGTTGGTCAAGGATAACTTCAGTGATAGCCTTGCATTCTTCTTCTGCATCAGCATGTTTTATTGCCTGGAGAACATTCAGCTTTATCTCTTGATCGTTCACTCTCATAGTGAGTTCTCCTTTTTCCACATCAATCAGTGATCTTCCTGTGGCTAAGAAGGGTCGCCCCAGGATGATTGGTGCATTCTCATCTGCTTCACAATCTAAGACAAGAAAGTCAGCAGGAAAAATAAATTTATCCACTCTTACCAGAATATCTTCAAATTTTCCCTCTGGATGAACGTAAGAGCGGTCTTCCAGCTGCAGTACTACTGTTGTGGGCCGAGCTTTTCCAATACCTAATTTCTGAAAAACATATTTGGGCATTAAATTTATACTAGCACCAAGATCACAAAGTGCCTTACCCACAAATTTATCTCTGATTATGCACGGTATGATGAATCTCCCAGGATCCTTCTTCTTCTAGGGTGGATGCTTGTGCAGAATACTCATGCATCCTTCTGTCATTTTGACCGTTTCAGATTCCCCAAGTCGGGATTTCTTCGACGTGGCATCCGTGAGAAATTTGGCATAACCAGGCATCTCCTTGATAGCATCTAACAGCGGAATATTGATATGAACCTGCTTAAAAATATCGTAGATCTTCTTAAGCTGGGATTCCTGTTTCAACTTTTGTAACCGCTGAGGAAAAGGAGGTGGGGGACGATAATCAGCAATACGTCCTTCCCACTGCATTCGGATCTGAGGAGGTTTAGGTTCTTCATCTTTCTCCTCTGTCCCTTCTGCTGTCGTGACAGGTTCATCGCAACAGACTGTTTGTCGTCTGTCGGGGCAGCGTTCTCGGCAGTCGACTCCAAGGCTGGTTCCTTCACTGATTCAGATTCCTTCTCTGGCCCTGGTAATTTCTTCCCACTCCTTGTCGTGATGGCTTTACACTGCTCATGTGTGGGTTGCCTAGCGTTTTCAGTATCACTAGGAAATCCTCCATTCTGCCTCGGTTTAATATGCTGGGAAACCTGACCCATGTGTGTCTCCAATGATTTCAGAGTAGCTTCATGATTAGTCATCCGCATCTCTGTTTTATCCATTAATGACTCAGTCTTCTTGACGAAGTGATTCATATTCTCAATGTAAGTTCCTTTTTGAGACATAAACGTAGCCAAAGTCTGCTCCAGTATACTAGTTGTGGCAGCTGGTGGCTGTTGCTGCTACTGCTGCGGAGTAAGCAATCTAGGTTCCCCCTGATTCTGTGTGTTCTGTGCTTGAGGATTTAGGGCATTGTTAGGGTTGCTCCAAGAGAACCCGGGATCCTTTCTCCAACTGGGATTGTAGTTGTTGGAATTGTAGTTCTGTTTATTGTAGTTCCCAACATACATCCATTCTTCTAACTGTAGTGGACAATCTTTTGAATTGTGGTTCCCATCGCAAGTTTCACATACCTCTTCAGCTTAGTAGACAAGTTGTGAATCTTCTTTCAGAAGCTTTTTCATTGCCTTAGTGAGATATGACACCTGTGATTTTAGAGAACTATCGGCCTCATAATCTTTTACAGCTAGTACTCGTTTACCCCCTCTTCTTGCTGTAGGAAACTGTTCCTCATTCTTCGCCAGATTTTTCAATACTGCCATTGCGTCTTCTGGATCTTTTTCCAACAACAATCTATTTGCTGCTGAATCAATTCTCATACGAGTCTGTAAGTTGGCAGCATTATAAAATTTAGTTACATGGTTCCAAACGGGGAATCCATGCATAATGAAGTTTCTCAGAGGAGTGGTAAATCTGTCCCATGCCTCGTGCATCGGCTCGTCATCTTCCTGTTGAAAAGTAGCAATTTCATTACGTAATCGCTCAGATAGATGTGAAGGATTAAAACGAGACAAGAATTCACGAGTTAAATCTACCCAAGTTCGTATTGAACTCGGCGTTAGTTTATTCCACCAAGTTTTCGCCCTGTCCCTCAACGAATGAGGAAATAACCGAAGCCTCAGTATCTCCGGATTTACTCCTGGTAGTCTAAATGAACCACAAATTTCCTGGAACGTTTTCAGATGCTCCCTAGAATCCTCTGTAGCAGCACCACTAAATTGGCCAACGTTGTTAATCATGCTGAACATAACAGGTTTCAGCTCAAAATTGTCAACTTCTACGTCTGGCAGGGTTGTTTCTAGTTCCACATGATCATTGAGCATGTAGTCTCGGCATGACCGGCGTGCGGCAGCGACAGTAGGATCGGCAGGTTTTTCATTCCTCCCATCTCCGGTAGGATTCTCATGATCCTGGGGATTCCCTTGGTTGTTCATGGCTTCTAACTGTTGTTCAAGGTATTCGTTTATGGCTAACACGAAGCGAAGTCGGTTCCTAAGATTGTACGAGCGTTCGATTTCAGGGTCTAGTGGATACTCAGTTTCCTCTCCTCGTTTCGATCTGCGCATAAACAGAAAACCTTTGTGAAAAGCACAAGTTGAACAATCCAAGTAAAACAAAACAGAAAAATAAAAGAAGTGCAGTAAAAGGTAGGGTAAAGATATGTTGCCAGTCCCCGGCAACGGCGCCAAAAACTTGTTGCGTGTAAAAGTGTCTATTGTAGTGTAGTGCATGTGTACACGACGCAAGTAGTAAAGTGATACGTAAGTATCGGATATCGTCTCCACAGGGACTGGGCTAATAGCTTCAACCTGGAATTACTGCAGGAGAGGGAGAGAAATAGTTTAAATGTTGTCACGAGATAATAAAGAATATTGAAAATAACGGAGTAAAGAAATCATGATAGAGAGAATGGGCCTGTATTGAATTGCTCAGTAGTGTAGGTGTTGCAAAGTCTAGAAATCTCTGTTCTGTCGTTGCGCCTGTCGCGGCAGCAGTCTGTTGTTTGTCGCGGCAGTGATCACACAACTATGTACTTCAAGCTTGGCAAGAATCTCTGCTGTGCCTTGGCCTATCTCTAGGTCCAAGTCTGTCGATGAACACGTCTTTGATGATACCTCCCGACGTGAATCGAAGGATGAACACCGATGTTGTTGAATTCTTCCTTAGCCACTTAACCTCGTCCTATCCCTAGGTCCGAGATAGTTCAACAATAAACTGGAGAACTCGTACTTATTCCTTTCGTATACTTAACTCTCCCGATATTAAGTAAATATGTAATCTCACAATGCTCTCCCGATACTCTTGCAAGATGTTGAAAACCAGAATAAGCAAACTTGAAGTCTATTTTATTGAACAGAAAAATTCCTAAAAAAATGCAATCCTTGCAACTACTTTACAAATCAACCCTTAGCCCTAGGGGAAGTTTAGAACATGATGAGAAGGAAAAAAACGACTAGGGTTTCGAAGAGAAGGCTAGAGAGTAAGATGTCTTCCCCTAGGTCGAATTACATGCCTTTATATAGGCCTTGGGTTCAAGTTTTCTAATATGGCAAGAATACAAGTTTAAACTAAAATAAAACTCTATTAAAGACTAAATCTTCAGAGCATATATCTTTAATTTGTCCTTCCTTCTTGCTTGGAGTTTCTTCCTTGAACTTTGGGCTTGGCCTTCATTCTGATCTAGGGCTTGGAAAAATATAAGAGTGCTCCACGATAGACCGGCTTAATTTTATCTTTCTGTCGAGGCCCACTTTACTTTTTCTCTTCACCATTGTTGTCATCCTTGGCTGCCACGGCAGCGACCATGGCAGCATCGTCCTCCTTGTCTGCAATTCCAATTCCAACTTTGCTTCTTCACTGCCCATCGTCTGCTTCTCCCCTGCCCTCCATCTGCTACAGCAGCTACCTGCAAAAACAACCAATTTCAGTAGAAACTGTGCCATTTGATATAATTGTGATGTATAAATGAAATCTAACCTAAATGCAATGAATTATGCTTGGATGCAACAGAAATATAGGTTAAATATGGGGTAAAATATAAAACTTTTACACACTCAACAGGTGTTGATGTATTCGGGCTCAAAAGATACCTCCTTCCCACGAACCATCACGCTTTCGCCTCCCTGCTGTCGATGGTAGCATAGAATTCTCGAACTAAGGTGACGTTCATTTCCTTTGGCTGCTCGGCAAACATCTGCCACTGCAGGGCTCTGATCTTGCGGGCTATAAATGGTTTTAGCCCAAGGTTCTCCGTTCGTGTGGTATAGATGAAGCCTTTCTCCTCCCACGGGTGTTTCTGGTACTCATATTGCAAGGAACTGTGGAAAAAGATGAAAGCTAATGAAATTCTAGAGATGAAACAAGTAGAGAGAGTAAGAGTGAGTGAAAATGAATAGTAAATTGGGGTTTATATAGAGGAGGAGTTTGCTACCCGTTAGAGCTATAACGACAGGCGCGAATAATGGGGCCAGCTATAACGCGGTTTCTGATGCGTCTATCACGCGTTTCCGTGTCTGCTGCGCGTCTGTTACGCGTTTGCGTGTCTGCCGCGACAGGGTGTTGACAGGCTGGATTTTCCGCGTCTGTCGCGGCAACTGTAACGCCATGCTCCTAGGTTGGGCTTTTTGGGCTGATGGAAAGATGGTGGGCTGAATTCACTTCTCCTCTTCTCCTTGTCTCCTTCATTTCCTAAAAATAATAAAAATAAAAACTTAGTTCCTAAAAATAAAATAATTCTAATTTCCTAATATATATAAATAAATAATAAATATTAATAAAAATAAAATTAGGTTAAATTAGGGATGCCAGGAGGGGCATCTCCTAAAGTAACCACTTCCTGCATTCTTGGGGCTTCAGTCCCCTGATAATGGTTCAATCTTTGTCCATTGACTTTAAATTGGTGCCCGTCTTTTAAAGATCTGATTGTGATGGCACCATGAGGGAAAACTTGCACCACTTGGAATGGGCCGAACCACCTAGATTTCAACTTTCCTGGGAAGAGCTTCAACCTAGAGTTGAACAACAGCACAAGCTGCCCTGGGCAGAACTATCGTGGCAGCAACTTCTTGTCATGCCACTTCTTCGTCTTGTCTTTTGTAAATCCTTGCGTTGTCATAGGTCATTGCTCGAATTTCTTCTATCTCATTCAAATCAAGTAGCCATTTCTGTCCTGCCCTGTCTAAGTCCATATTCACTGCCTTGATGGCCCAGTATGCTCTGTGCTTAATCTCAACAGGTAGATGGCATGTTTTTCCATAAATCAGCCGGTTGGGTGACATTCCCAATGGAGTTTTGAATGTTGTTCTATAGGCCCATAGTGCATCATTAAGGTGTAGAGACGAGTCCTTCCGAGTTGGCTTAACCATCTTTTCAAGAATGTTCTTAACCTCTCTATTGGATATTTTAGCCTGTCCATTGGTCTGAGGGTGGTATGCTGTTGCGATCTGATGTTTAACACCATACTTTTTAAGGCAGCAACTATAACCCTATTATCAAAATGCCTCCCTTCATCATTGATGATCGCCTTGGGGATGCCAAATCTGGAAAATATGTTTTTATGCAAAAACCTCTGAACCGTCTTGGCATCGTTTTTCTGAGTAGCGATCGCTTCAACCCATTTGGACACATAGTCCACTGCCTGGAGGATGTATAAGTTCCCAAATGATGTTGTGAATGTACCCATAAAATCTATCCCCCAAACGTCGAAGATTTCAACTTCAAGAATGTTTTGCAGCGACATCTCATATCTCATTGAGATGTTTCCATTCCGTTGACATTTGTCACAGTTTTTGTAGAATGTCTGGGCATCCTTGAACAGTGAAGGCCAATAAAATCCAGACTGCAGAACTTTGGCAACAGTTTTGTTACCACCTAAGTGTCCTCCATATTGTGAAGTGTGGCAGTGATGGAGCACAGCTTCCTGTTCATCATGTGCTACGCATCTCCTCATAACCTGATTTGCACAATATTTGAAAAGAAGAGGTTCGTCCCAATAATAATGCTTAACATCATTTTGGAACCTCTTCCTAGCTTGATAGTTAAGGTCATGATGAGTTATTCCGCTAACCAAATAATTAACGAAATCAGCATACCAGGGGAGTTCAGAAAACTTACCTGCCGTCGTGGTTGTCGCGGCAGTGCTTATGGCAGCGAACAACTGCTCATCAGGGAAGGTCTCTAATATGTGTGTCTCGTCTGTTGGGAGACTCTTTCCCTTCTCTAATCTGGACAAGTGATCTGCAACTTGGTTCTCTGTCCCCTTTTTGTCCTTGATCTCAAGGTCGAACTCTTGCAGTAGTAGAATCCAACGTATCAATCTAGGCTTTGCATCCTTTTTGGAGAACAGATACTTTAATGCAGAGTGGTCTGTGTGAACTATGACCTTCGTTCCAAGTATATATGAACGAAACTTGAAAATCGAGAACACCACAGCTAATAGTTCCTTCTCCGTTGTGGTGTAGTTTACTTGGGCGTCGTTCAATGTTTTGCTGGCATAGTATATAACATGAAATAGCTTGTCTTTCCTCTACCCAAGTGTTGCCCCAACAGCATAGTCACTTGCATCACACATGATCTCAGATGGTAGTTTCAAATCTGGTGGTTGTACTATCGGGGCTGTTACCAACTTTTCTTTCAGAACCTTGAATGCCTCGGTACATTCAGTGTTGAAGTCGAAGGGACGGTTCTGCTCCAGAAGATTGCACAAGGGTTTCGAGATCTTCGAAAAGTTTGCGATAAACCTCCGATAAAACCCAACATGCCCTAAGAAACTCCTGATTCCCTTGACTGTGGTGGGTGGCGGCAGCTTTTCAATTACCTCGATCTTAGCTCTGTCGACTTCTATGCCACGACAACTTACTTTACGGCCTAGGACTATCCCTTCATCCACCATGAAGTGACATTTCTCCCAGTTCAATACCAATTTTGTTTTCTCGCATCTCTCGAGCACTTTATGTAGGTTGCCTAGGCAGCTTTCAAAGTTATCTCCAAAGACAGAGAAATCATCCATGAATATCTCCAGGAAATCCTCCACCATGTCAGAGAATATTGCCATCATACACCTCTGAAAGGTTGTTGGTGCATTACAAAGTCCAATTGGCATCCTCCGAAAAGCGTAAGTACCGTATGGGCAAGTGAACATCGTCTTCTCTTGATCCTCTGGTACAATGGCTATTTGGTTATAACCTGAATATCCATTAAGAAAACAGTATTAAGGCTTTCCTGCTAATCTATCAAGCATTTGATCAATAAAAGGCAGGGGAAAGTGGTCCTTCCGAGTAGCTTTGTTAAGCTTCAGGTAGTCCATACAAACCCTCCAATCGGTCACAGTCCTGGTTGGGATTAAATCGTTTTCTTCGTTGGTTACCACGATTATTTCTCCTTTCTTAGGAACGCACTGCACCGGGCTCACCCACTTGCGATTCGAGATGGCATAAATTATTCCAGCATCTAGCCATTTAATGATCTCCTTACGAACCACCTCTCGCATAGCATCGTTTAGACGTCTCTGGGCATCAATGGTCGGCTTGTGATCATCCTCTAAGAGGATTTTATGCATGCATAGTGCTGGACTGATGCCTTGGATATCAGCTATTGTCCATCCAATAGCCCTTTTGTGCTGCTGCAACATCCCTATCAGCTGCTGCTCCTGCATCAACTTGGAAGAGATGATTACGGGCAACATATCATTTAATCCAAGAAAAACATATTTAAGCTGCCCTGGCAGGGGCTTAATATCTAGAACAGGTGGCTCTCCAATTGATGGCTTTTGGACTATATGTTCATTCGAGGTATAGTTTAAGGGCTCGAATAACTTACCTGGACGATTGCCTATCCAGTTTACCTCCTCATGATCTTCAGTATCCGATTTGTCAGAGTCTGCGGAGCTGATGTCGTTGTCGCTGTCGTGACAGTCTTCTAAATGGCTGCTGGGGCAGTGGCCAGATTTGATGTTATGGCAGTCTGACCTGATGCAGGGTTGGTCAAGGATAACTTCAGTGATAGCCTTGCATTCTTCTTCTGCATCAGCGTGCTTTATTGCTTGGAGAACGCTCAGCTTGATTTCTTGATCGTTCACTCTCATAGTGAGTCTCCCTTTTCTACATCAATCAGTGATCTTCTTGTGGCTAAGAAGGGTCGCCCCAGGATGATTGGTGCATTCTCATCTGCTTCACAATCTAAGACAAGAAAGTCAGCAGGAAAAATAAATTTATCCACTCTTACCAGAATATCTTCTATCTTCCCTTCTGGATGTACGTAAGAGCGATATGCCAGTTGCAGTACAACTGTTGTGGGCCGTGCTTTTCCAATACCTAACTTCTGAAAAACAGATTTGGACATTAAATTTATACTAGCACCAAGATCACAAAGTGTCTTACCCACAAAATTGTCTCCGATTATGCACGGTATTATGAAACTCCCGGGATCCTTCTTTTTCTAGGGTGGATGCTTGTGCAGAATAGTCATGCATCCTTCTACAAGCTTATCCGTTTTAAATTCCCCAAGTCCGGATTTCATCGACATAGCGTCCTTTAGAAATTTGGCATCTAACAGCGGAATATTGATGTGGACCTGCTTAAAAATATCATAGATCTTCTTAAGCTGGGATTCCTGTTTCAATTTCTGTAACCGCTGAGGAAAAGGAGGTGGAGGACGATAATCTGCAATGTGTCCTTCCCACTGCATTCGGATCTGAGGAGGTTTAGGTTCTTCATCCTTCTCTTTTGTCCCTTCTACTAGGGGTGGGCAAGACCGGGTACCCGGCTAATTTGTATAGAATTGGTCCTAGTCCCGGTAACCACTGGTTCCTGAAAATTAGAACCAGTCCCGGTACCAGTGGGAACCGATACCAATACTAGGTACCTGATCAATTAGTCTATTATTAATAAAATTTGAGCAGCATGGGAAAAAAATTCCAGCCATCAATAATAATATTAAATAACAAAGTCAGAATTTTGTAGGCTTGAAGGTTGAAGTCTTAAAACGAGTCATACTCATAATATTCATACACAAAGAGAAATAAAGGAGCACCTTCAGTTGCTTTCAATCTCTTCAACGCCATTCGGTACCAGACCAGTACCAGGTACCTGGTACAAGTCCCGGTCCCATTGGGTACCCACTGGGTACCGGGTCCAAAAAAGCAAGATCCAGTCCCGGTCCCGGTTGCAATCGGGACCTAAATTTTGGATCCAGTCCCGGTCCCACCGGAACCAATACCAGGTAAAAATCCATCGGGTCCGACCGGGACCGGGTAATCGAGTTTTTTGCCCACCCCTACCTTCTACTGTCGTGACAGGTTCATCGGCAGCAAGCTGTTTGTTGTCTGCCAGGGCAGCGTTCTCGGCAGTCGATTTCAGGGCTGGTTCCTTAACTGATTCAGCTTCCTTCTCTATCCCTGTTAATTTCTTCCCACTCCTTGTTGTGATGGCTATGCACTGCTCATGTGTGGGTTGTCTAGCATTTTCAGTATCGCTAGGAAATCCTCCATTTTGCCTCAGTTTAATATGCTGGGAAACCTGACCCATTTGTGTCTCCAGTGATTTCAGAGTAGCTTCATGGTTAGTCATCCGCATCTATGTTTTATCCATGAATGACTCAGTTTTCTTGACGAAGTGATTCATGTTTTCAATGTAAGTTCCTGTTTGAGATATAAACGTAGCCAATGTCTGCTCCAGTATACTAGTTGTGGCAGCTGGTGGCTGTTGCGGCTGCTGTTGCGGTTGCTGCCGAGTCAGTAATCTAGGTCCCCCTGGTTGTGAGTATTCTGTCCTTGAGGATTCAGGGCATTGTTAGGGTTGCTCCAAGAGAACTTGGGATCCTTTCTCCAGTTGGGATTGTAGTTGTTGGAATTGTAGTTCTGTTTGTTGTAGTTCCCAACGTACATCCCTTCCTCTAACTGTAGTGGACAATCTTCTGAACTGTGGTTCCCATCGCAAGTTTCACATACCTCTTTAGCGGAGTAGACAGGTTGTGAATCTTTCTTCAAGAGCTTTTCCACTGCCTTTGTGAGATATGCCACTTGTGTTTTTAGGGAACTATCGGCCTCATAATCTTTCACAGCTAGTACTCGTTTACCCCATCTTCTTGTTGTAGGAAACTGTTCCTCGTTCTTTGCCAGGTTTTTCAATACTACCATTGCTTCATCTTGATCTTTGTCCAACATCAATCCATTCGCTGCTAAATCAATTCTCATACGAGTCTGTAAGTTAGCAGCATTATAAAACTTAATTACCTGGTTCCAAACGGGGAATCCATGCATCGGGCAGTTCCTCAGTAGAGTGGTAAATCTATCCCATGCCTCGTTCATTGGCTCGTCATCTTCCTGTTGAAAAGTAGCAATTTCGTTATGTAATCGCTCAGATAAATGTGATGGATTAAAACGAGACAAAAATTCACGAGTTAAATCTGCCCAAGTTCGTATTGAACCTGGCGTTAGTTTATTCCACCAAGTTTTCACCCTGTCCCTCAACGAATGAGGAAATAACTGAAGCCTCAGTATCTCCCGATTTACTCCTGGTAGTCTAAACGAACCACAGATTTCCTGGAATGTTTTCAAATGCTCCCTAGCATCCTCTGTAGCAGCACCACTAAATTGGCCAGCGTTATTAATCATGCTGAACATGACAGGTTTCAGCTCGAAATTTTCAGCTTCCACGTCTGGCAGGGTGGTTTCTAGTTCCACATGATCATTGATCATGTAGTCTCGGTATGACCGGCATGCAGCAGCAGCAGGAGGATCGGTAGGTTGTCCGTTCCTTCAATCTCCGACAGGATCTTCAGGACCCTGGGGATTCCCTTGGTTGTTCCTTCTTTCTTCGTGCCTTTCGTTCACCATTGCTTCTAATTGTTCCTCCAGGTATTCGTTTCTTTCTACATGGAGGCGGACACTTTTCCTGAGATTGCAGGTTCGTTCGATTTCAGAATCTAACTGGTGCTCAAGTTCTTTTCCTCGTTGAGATCTGCACATAAGCAAACAAAAGACCTTGTGAAAGGTACAAGGTGAACAATCCAAGTAAAATCAGAAAAATAAAAGAAGTGCAGTAAAAGGTAGGGTAAAGATATGTTGCCAATCCCCGGCAACGACGCCAAAAACTTGTTGCGTGTAAAAGTGTCTATCGCAATG
Organism: Hibiscus trionum; assembly: GCA_030270665.1. Classification (NCBI taxonomy): domain Eukaryota; kingdom Viridiplantae; phylum Streptophyta; class Magnoliopsida; order Malvales; family Malvaceae; genus Hibiscus; species Hibiscus trionum. The sequence continues at coordinate 17,877,378 of BSYR01000004.1, forward strand.
TAGTGCAAGTGTACACGACGCAAGTAGTAAAGTGATACGTAAGTATCGGATATCGTCTCCACAAGGACTGAGCTAATAGCTTTAACCTTGGTTTTCTGCATGAAGGGGAAAAGAAAGAGTTTTAATAGTTTGTCACGAAATAATAAAGAAGACTGAAAATAAAAGAGGAAAATATTCAGAGTAAAGAATAGGCCGGTATTGATCTGCTCCGTAGTGCAGGTGTTGCAATGTCTAAGACTTCTCTGTTCTATTGTAGCGCCTGTCGCGGCAGCACCTGCTGCGGCAGCGGTCTGTTGTTGAAGCGGCAGCGAACACACAACTCAACACTTCAAGCTTGGCAAAAATCCCTGCTATGCCTTGACCTATCCCTAGGTCCAAATCTGTCGATGAACACGTCTTTGATGATACCTCCCGGCGTGAATAGAAGGATGAACACCGAAGTTGTTGAATTCTTCCTTAGCCACTTAACCTCGTCCTATCCCTAGGTCCGAGATAGTTCAACCATAAACTGGAGAAGCCGTACTTATTCCTTTCGTATACTTAACTCTCCCGATATTAAGTAAATGTGTAATCTCATAATGCTCTCCCGATACTCTTGCAAGATGTTGAAAACCAGAATAAGCAAACTTGAAGTCTATTTATTGAACAGAAGAAAATCCTAAAACAATGCAATCCTTGCAACTACTTTACAGAATCAACCCTTAGCCCTAGGGGAAGTTTAGAACATGATGAGAATGGGAAAACGACTAGGGTTTAGGGGAAGAAGGCTAGAGAGTAAGATATCCTTCCCTAGGTCGAATTACATGCCTTTATATAGGCCTTGGGTTCAAGTTTTTTAATATGGTAAGAATACAAGTTTAAACTAAAATAAAACTCTATTAAAGACTAAATCTTCAGAGCATATATCTTTAATTTGTCCTTCCTTCTTGCTTGGAGTTTCTTCCTTGAACTTTGGGCTTGGCCTTCATTCTGATCTAGGGCTTGGAAAAATATAAGAGTGCTCCACGATAGACCGACTTAATTTCCTCTTTTTGTCGAGGTCCACTTCACTTCTTCCCTTCACCATTGTTGTCGTCCTTGGCTGCCACGGCAGCGACCGTGGCAGCATCCTTCTTCTCAGCTACAGTCCAGTGTTCCAGCTCTGCTTCTCCACTGCTTTTCATCTGCTACAGCAGCTACCTACAAAAACAACCAATTTTAGTAGAAACTGTGCCATTTGATATAATTGTGATGTATGAATGAAATCTATCCTAAATGCAATGGATTATGCTTGAATGCAGTAGAAATATGGGTTAAATAGGGGGTAAAATATAGAACTTTTGCATACTCAACATGGGTCACTACCACTGCAACTTTTGCTATCTCAGTAGGTGGAACAGAAATAGGTCCTAGCGGCAAATTTGGCAGACATTCCAAGTTCGGCGGGATAGTCGACAATGATCCTCCCTATTTCTAGGAAAGGATGCTCAAACACTTACGTGATGTAGGCAATACCTAGCAATCTCATCGTAAACCTAACACAAGCAAGTCCATTCGATTGGTGATCCCTCTTAGTCGCTGAAACTTGTGGACTGGTGTAGAACCAAGTTAGTCACGCCCCAACATGTTGTGACCGCGCTTAACCCTTTCGTGAGCCTTGCGCTTTCATGCCCAACAAATGGATTCTCTCAACTGACTGGTGTAGACTTATCGAACGATTGAAGTGCATAGATTAAGCAAACTTTGGAATTTTATTGAAAACAACTCAAAACCAATACAACCGTTTCTCAAAAACTACTTTACATACACGCGCCTAAACCCTAAGAGAGTTGAGCTGCGACCCCCAACAACTCCAAACTATCTAGCTACATATGCGTTGTGCGGTTGTTCAAGCACGCATCCCCTCACACCTCGTCATGCCCCTATACCCTTACAAGCATTGGGTATATATAGGGCTCATGGCCTCAGTTTGAGTCCTCCTTGAAGTAGAAGTTCTTAAAGTATATTTACATTAAATAAATACTTTTTTTTACTTAAATATGGACTACTTGGACGTTTCCTTCTTCTGCAAGCAAGGGTAAGTTCTCATAGTTATCGATCTTGGATCAGCTCTACCGACCGCTACAGGCTTCAGAAAATTGCAAGACTGGGCTCATTGGGCTTAGGGAATTGCCCTCTTTCAATCGCGGCCCATCTTGGCTAAGTCAGTGTATCTCCTGCCTGGGCGGCACTTGGCGGCAATGCTGCTTCTCCAACGTCCTTGGCAGCATCCGGAACTGCTTCAGTACAACTCCTTTTGTTCCAGCTTTCCTGTCCTCTCCTTGCTACAGCACCTAAAAATATAAACTAAACTAAAACATTAACTTTTCTTAACCAAACATAAAATATTCAATAAAAGCATGGTAAAAGAGAAGATATTGTTATAATGCATGCAATGCACCTAAATATATCTAAATGAGCTTAAGAACAACAAAAATAAGGGCATGAATGTGTACAAAATATAGAACTTGTGGACACTCTACAGTGACATTCTCAAAGGTGTCTTGTAAGCTTTACGGTAAGCCCAAAGAGCTTCATCAAGCTTAGGAGACCAATCCTTCCTTTTTGGGTTGACCACTTTCTCAAGAATCTGCTTGATTTCTCTATTCGAGACTTCAACTTGACCATTAGTATGAGGATGATATGTTGTAGCAATCTTATGCCTCACACCATACCTTTGTAATGCTTTAGCAATCATCTTGTTGTCAAAGTGGGTTCCTTCATCACTGGCAATTGTTCTTGGTGCCCCAAATCTTGTGAAGATGTTCTTGTGAAGGAACTTCATGACGGTCTTGGAGTCATTCTTTGGAGTAGCAACTGCTTCAACCCATTTAGATACGCAGTCCACAGCCAAAAGAATGTATAAATCTTCATAAGATGAGGGAAATGGTCCCATGAAATCTATTCCCCATACATCAAAAAGTTCGACTTCCAAGATTCCTTGCAAAGGCATTTCATGCCTCCTAGAAATATTACCCATCCTTTGGCAACGATCACATGATTGACAAAATGCTTGCGCATCCTTGAAGAGAGTGGGCCAATAGAATCCCGAATGTAGGACCTTTGCAGCAGTCCTAGCTCCTTCAAAATGTCTGCCACAAGGAGAGGCATGACAATGAAAAAGTATCTCCTTGTGCTCTTCTTCTCGGACACACCCTCTAATGATCTGGTCAGCCCCTTGCTTGAACAAATATGGTTCATCCCAAAAGTAGGATCTTGCGCCATGCCTAAATTTTCTTTTCCCCTGTCTATTAAAATCATGAGGCAAAATACCACTAACGAGAAAGTTAACAATATCAACATACCATGGAATTTCTGCAGCATATAGTATTTTCTCATTAGGGAATTCCTCCTTAATTTCCATTTCATCTAGTTTTTCTCTATTATTTTTCCAGCCTAGAAAGATGGTCGTCTACTTGGTTTTCACACCCTTTTCTATCCCGAACTTACAAATCAAATTCTTGCTAGAGTAATATCCACCTAATAAGTCTAGGTTTAGCATTCTTTTTGGTCACTAAGTATTTAATAGCCGAGTGATCGGTGTGAATAATAACTTTAGTGCCTATTAGATATGACCTAAACTTATCAAAGGCAAATACAACATCCAACAATTCTTTTTCAATTGTGGTGTAGTTAATTTGTGCATCATTCAATGTGTGACTAGCATAATAAATAACATAAAAAAGTTTACCTCGGTGTTGTCCAAGAGCTGCTCCTATTGCGTAGTCACTTGCGTCACACATCAACTCAAAAGTTGAGCTCCAATCAGGTGAAACAACAATATGTGCTGAGGTAACTTTCTCCTTCAGTTCTTTGAAAGCGCTGAGGCATTTGTCACCGAATGTGAAGGGCTGATTTTGCTGTAGCAAATTAAACAATGGCTTGAAGATCTTGGAGAAGTCCTTGATGAACCTTCTATAGAAGCCAACATGGCCCAAGAAATTCCTGATGCTCTTCACATTGGTGGGAGGAGGCAGCTTCTCAATTACCTCAATATTTGCTCTATCCATCTCAATGCCATTCTTCGATATTTTGTGACCTAAAATCGTTCCATCGGTCACCATAAAATGTCATTTTCCCAATTGAGCGCCAAATTAGCTTCTTCACATCGCTTTAGCACTTTGGCCAAATTTCCCAGGCATGAAACAAAATCTTCCCCGGAGACTGAAAAATCGTCCATGAAGACTTCAAAAAATTTCTCAACCATATTTGAGAAAATAGCCAGCATACACCTCTGAAAAGTTGTTGGGGCATTGCAGAGTCCAAAGGGCATTCTTCTGAAAGCATATGTACCATACGGACATGTGAATGTCTTCTTTTCTTGGTCCCCAAGTGTTATAGAAATCTGATTGTACCCTGAGTATCCGTCAAGGAAACAATAGATTGTTTTGCCCACTAATCTATCTAGCATTTGATCGATGAATGGGAGAGGGAATTGGTTCTTTTTGGCCGCTTTGTTGAGCTTCCTTTAGTCCATGCAAATCCTTCATCCCGTTACAGTCCTTGTTGGCGATAATTCATTCTCATCGTTACTCACCACGGTGATATCTCCCTTCTTAGGCACACATTGGACTGGATTAACCCATGAGTTGTTTGATATGGGGTAGACTACACCAATGTCAAGCCACTTGATTATCTCCCTCATCACCACCTTCTTCATGATGGGGTTGAGCCTTCTTTGGGGTTCAATAGAATTGCTGTGACAATCATTAATCAAAATTTTGTACATGCAAATAGTAGGGCTAATCCCCTTTAAGTCGGCCATAGTCCAACCTAAAGCTCTTTTGTGTTGCGATATCATATTTATTAAACTAGATTCTTGCTTAGGTGTAAGACTAGATGAGATTATCATAGGCAAAGTCTCATTGCTACCCAAATAATCATATTTAAGATGAGATGGCGAGGGTTTTAACTCTAATGTTGGAGCACGCTCAAGTGAAGGTTTAGGAGGAATAAATTCTGAAAAATCAAGTGGTTCAAAGTGCGTACCTGGTTTAGCTTCGAGCAGGCTCGATTGCTCCATCTCTTATGATAATTCCTCGAATTCCTCAGACTCGATCTCGTAGTCCTCCATATTGTATTCCTCTTGAATCTACTAATATTCATCAATATCTAAGAAATTGCTGCAGCAAAAGTCTGCAGGCTCCCTTTTTGTTGTAGCATCCATGTACTGACACTCTTCATATTCATCCACCTATTTAAGAGTGTTGAAGATAGTGATTGTCACCTCTTGATCAGCCACCCTCATAGTAAACTCACCCTTTTCACAATCTATTAGAATTCTATCGGTTGCTAGAAATAGCCGCCCCAAAATAATGGGTGCGTTATCATCCGCCTCGCAATCAAGAATGAGGAAGTCGACTGGGAAGATGAACATGTCCACCTTCACCACTACATCTTCTACTCTTCCTTCTGGGCGTACATGAGATCGGTCGGCCAATTGCAAGATAACCGTGGTTGGCCTTACATCTCCTATGCCAAGCTTCATGAAGACTGACTTTGGCATGAGATTTACATTGGATCCAAGGTCTCACAAGGATTTTCCCACATAGTTATCACCTATTGAACATGGTATAATAAAACTGTCTGGATCATGTCTCTTAGGAGGGAATTTGCTCCACACAAAATAACATTCACTTGTTGTAGTAACTGTCGCATACTGCTCAACCTTTCTTTTCTTGGTGACGATGTCCTTGAGAAACTTAGCATAATTGGGCATCAGATCAATGGCTTCTAAGAACGGGACCTTAATATGCAGCTGGTCCAGAACATCCACGAATTTCCTGAATTAGAGATTCTCATTTTGTTTCTTCAATCGTTGAGGGAAGGGAGGTCTAACTTCTTCCTCTATCGATGCAGGTTTCTCTTTTACTATAGCATCTTCCCTATCGTCGATAGTTTCATTCACTAAATCCCCGTCCTTCTCCTTCTCACAGGATGTTTCAGCTTGCAATTTTGGTTCCTCTTGCACCTACTTAGGTACAAAGTCTTCTTTCTTGTTCCCCCAAACGTATCTTCAGTGTTAAGTTGGGTACCACTCCTCAATGTGAGAGCACTGCATTGCTCTTTGCCATGCTTCTAAGTGACTTAAGTATCACTAGGCAGATTTCCTTGGGGTCGCACATGTAATACTTGAGCAATTTAACCTATTTGGGTTTCCAAAGATCGCAAGGATGAACTATGACTTTGCAGCAAAGCTCATTGATTCTTAATGGTCATGGAGTGATCTTGGAGCAATGTTTTAGTAGATGCCATAAATTCCTTAGTGGATGTCATGAAATCCTTGAGTGTAGCTTCCAATGAGTTGCTATTAGATGAAGATGCAAAACCCTTGTTGTTTTGCCACTGCATATTCTGCTGTGATCCGTGTGATTCTCCCAGATTCTACTAATTTGCATTCCCATAGCAGCTATTCCTTTGATTCCCCCAAGAGAGATTAGGATGTTGGCGCCATCCGGCATTATAGGTGTTCGAGTAGGAATTGTTATTCCGATTGGAATTCTCTACATAGTTAGCAGATTCTTGATTGTCCGAGCACTCGCTCAAGTGGTGGTTTCCATTGCAATGAAGGAAAGTTGATGCCATTCTTACTTTCTTCACCTCATTAGGCTTTTGAAGATTCTTTAGCATGGTCGTGATGGCGATAAATTGGGCTGCTACTAAGGAATCCATATCTGTATCACGTGATATTTGAGTTTTCCTCCCCATTCCATGTCTTGACGAGGGAAATTGATAATCATTGTTAGCTATTCTATCAAGGATGTCAAAAGCTTCATCGGGTGACTTGTCTAGCAATGTTCCATTTGTTGAGGCATCTAGCATCATTCTAGTGGGAGCATTAACACCATTGTAAAACATAACCACTTGTGTCCAATCATGAAAACCATGATTAGTGCACTTATGCAATAATACCTTAAATCTGTCCCAACACTAATACATTGATTTGTCATCAGACTGGCAAAAGGACGCAATATCATTCCTCAACTAAGTGTTCCTATTTGGTGGATTATACCACAGCGAAAAGCTCTCTCACAAATATGTCCATGTTTCCAATGATCCGGCTGGCACACCACTTGTAGAGCGTTTGGGTGTTCTCTATTTATGAGCGCAAGTGCACACTCTTGTCAAGTTATAGTATAAAAGATATCGTCTCCCACAAGGATTGGACAACTTGATTCGAATTATTATTCCTGCACAAGAAAAGTAAATGATCAAGCAAGGTGGATGTTGAGAAGGAAAGTAAACTAAAAACACAAGTAATTAAAAAGGAAGTGATCAGATTGATAGAGATGGCATGGTTATACTGCTGCTTCGTGTGAAACTGCGTTAAATAGGTCAAGTTGTTTTGCGCTGCCAGACTCTGCTGCCTCGGCGGTGGATGGCAGGTAGACTGCTAAGACCCTCTCACTGCCTCAGTAGGGGAATGGAACTGTGTCTCGGCGGCAAACTCGGCAGAACTACAAGGCTTGACAGAACGCTTCGAAAGTGACTCCATTTATGTCTAAGTCAGAGTTCTGTTGATGCCCACTGCAGATAATACAAGGCTGGATTGATCGCACCGTCTATAGATGAAATCGTACTTACTCCTTTCGTGAGTTCGACTCTCCCGATACCGAACAAATGGATAGAATTCAACTAATCTTTCGCCTTAATTGAAAACTATGAAGAACATGGAATAAGTAAACCTTGTAATTTTATTTGCAAAAACAAACTTGAAATCCTAAACAACCATTCTCACAACTAATTACAACATAACCCAAACCCAAGGAGAGAATTAGAACATGTCGGCGGTAAGAAAACCTAAATTATGCCTAAGGAAAACCTTTTTGTTTTTTTGAATTAGAATTACAATGGGTATTTATAAGCATTAGCTAGGTCTAGTCCTTCTTGAAGTAGAAGTCTTCAAAGTAGCTTTTCACATTAAATGTGACTTTAAACTCTGACTTCTTTGAGTTGAATGTGGACTTTATCACGTTGCCTTGCTCCGCAAGTAATCTCGAGATCCTTCTTTGGCGGCTCTGCCCGCTGCTATAGACATCAAAAAATTGAGTGGACAACATCGATAGAATCAGGATTTTCTACTCTACAAATCGCACTCCGTTTTCCAACTCCATAGTCTACTATCTTGGGCAGCACGGTGGGTGGCGACAACTACTCGGCAGTTGATGTCTATGTCTGGAACTGCATCAGTACAATTCCTTGGTTCGCTACCTCAGCATCACATCCTCAGTTCCTCTTTCCCTCTATATGCCTCTAGTACCTAAAACCAAAAGTACACTAAAACAGTACCTTTCTTTACCAAATAAAGGATAATCTAAAAAACATAGAAAAGTAAAGAAATACTGTAAAATGCAATGCATGGTCCTAATTATGCCTAAAATGTACTAAAAACAACAATAATATAAGATGGAATGTGCATGAAATATAGGACTTGTGGACAATTTACACACCCCCAAACTCGAACTATTTCTTGTCCTCAAGCAATGCAACCTAAACATACTTGCCCTTATATTAACCAGAAAGAAAAAACTTGTTTTCAACTTGATTTCATACCTCAAGGCTGTGGCACCTATATTAGATTAGTGAAGGGAACTTAGCAAGAAAATAACTCAGAATTAATTTCTATAATGCCAGTGCAATGTGTGCAGGACTGTATACAGGCTGAATTATACAGAATAACTAGATAAACAAAGATGTTGTTATGATATATAAGGTTGCTATCGAGATAGCACAGTTAAGCACAATATTTAATCATTGCAATGAGGGTTTTAGCTTATCGCAACTACTCTTCTAGGTCTGAAATTAAGATAGGAGGAAACTACAAAACCCCAAACTCATGGAGTAGAGTAATCCCGTGAAGACTTTCATTTACTCATACTACTTTGTCCGTCACTTCAAAACTTTCAGATTCATGGACTTTGATACCAGCAGAGTGTCATCGCACATGATTCTTCCTAGAGCCTGTTGCGGGCACCTCTAGGGTAAAACATCAATGTTCTTTGTTTTTACTTCGACTATCGTGGCAGTGCTGTATTTTTCTCTCTCTCTTTTTCTGCCTCGGCGGTTACCTACAATCATTGTTAGAACTTTGCAAAGAATTCTAAAAACAAAGTAGGCAGTGTTCATTAGATATTCTAACAAATTCAACAAGTAACAGTAATGTTTGACAGTTTTGGCAGTTAAAAAAATTCTAAGTCATTTTGCATGCTTTTCCCATATTAAGTTCAATTTATTATTGGTGCAAAAATAAATAATCGGCTAACTGTCATACGCACAAGTTATATAACAAAATTTTCTGTTCCAATTAACACTAAGGCAAGTACAGTGCAATATATATGCTACTAAGTATGCCTAGACAAAAGATGCGAGAGCTATCCCCCCAAACTCGAGATGGGCATTCCCATCAATGCACAAAATAAAAAAGAAAAATAAATACAAGAAATAAAGAAGAAAACTTAGGCTTAGTCAAATGCTGTAGAGGATTTCGAGGAGTTTTCTACCGTCATCAGCAGGATACGGTAGCGGGCTTAGCAATGCTACCTTTTTTCTGTGCTTAGTGGTCTTGATTTTTTAGGATTTGGACCTGCATATTTAATTGTAAGACGGGAATAAATAATAAAGAAAATGAAAAGGTTGAAATCTAGACCTAAAAAAATTCTACTCCTACTAAAGCGGTAAAGATTTGAAAAGATAAAATTATGTCACATTGGGGTAGGCACTCCCCAATGTGAATACTTCATGTTCTTTCGGGACAACATCTCATGTATAGTTCTTTAATCGCTGCCCGTTAACTTTGAATTTTGTCCCCCCCATTTACTGGTTTTACTGTCACGGCACCATGTGTGAAGGCTTGGACTACTTTAAATGGTCCTGACCATCTGGATTTTAACTTTCTAGGAAATAGCTTGAGGCGGGAATTGAACAGCAGCACCCGCTGCCCGGGTAGGAACTGCTACTGTTGAATCTTGCTGTCGTGCCATTTTTTTTTTTACTTTTTCCTTGTACAACTTTGCATTTTTGTATGCCTCCCGCCAAAATTCCTCCATTGCTGTCAAAATCAATAGTCTCTTTTCGCCAGCCTATTTCCAGTCTATGTTTTCTGCCTTGACTTCCTAATACGCTTTGTGTTCTATTTCGACAGGGAGGTTGCAGGCCTTTCCGTATACTAGACGATATGGGGACATCTCGAGTGGTGTTTTGTATGTTGTCCGGTATGCCCAAAGAGCATCGTCTAATTTTAATGACCAATCTTTCTTACTTGGGTTTACAACTTTCTCCAAGATGATCTTGACTTCCTTTTTCGAAATCTCTGCCTGCCCATTTGTTTGTGGATGATATGTCACGACAATCTTATGCTTGACACCAACTTTTTGGAGTGCCTTGGAAATCAGTTTGTTATCGAAATGGGTGCCCTCGTCACTAATGATTGCTCATAGAACTCTGAGCCTTATGAATATGTTCTGTAGAGCGTGTAGGTGTTCCCTTCTTGTGAGAGCGCAAGTCCACACTCCTGCCAAGTTATAGTATAAAAGGTGTCGAATCCCACGAGGATTGGACATCTTGGTTCGTTTTGTAGTCCCATGCACAAGGTAAAATAAAACACAAGTGAAATGATTGTTGAGATGAAAAATAAATGAAAACACAAGTAATAAAGGAGGTGATTCAAGTTGATAGAGCAGGCAGGGTTATGCTGCCACTTAGTGTGAAAATTGCGTTGTAAAAGGACTGAGTTGTTTCGTGCTGCCACGATATGCTGCCTTGGTGGGTATAGCGGGCGGCAGGCTACGACCCTGTCACGCGGCCACAGCGGGTCACTGCTTTTGCAACTTTCGCGGTCTCGACAGGTGGAATGGAAATACATCTTGGCGGCAGATCTGGCAGATACTCCATGTTCGACGGGATAGACGATAGTGATCCTCCCTATTTCTAGGTAAGGATGCTTGAAAAGCTAGCCTGACGTAGGCAATACCTAGCAATCTCAGCGTAAACCTAACACAGGCTAGAAAACTTGGTTGGTGATCCCTTTTAGCCGCTGAAACTTGTGAACTTGCTAGGAACCAAGTTAGTCACGCCCCAACATGTTGTGACCATGCTTAACCCTTTCGTGAGCCTTACACTTTTGTGCCCGACAAATGGATTCTCTCAAGTGACTGGTGTGCACTAATTGAAAGAATGAAGTGCACAGATTAAAGAAAACTTGGAATATTTTTATTGGAAAACAACTCAAAACCTAATACAATCATTTCACAACTAATTTACAACATAACCCTAACCCAAATGGAGTTTAGAACATGGCGGCGGAAGAGAACTCTAGCTATGTCTATAGAAAACCTAAGATAATTTGAACTAGGAGTACAATGAGTATTTATAGACAAATAACTAGGTTAAGTCCTCCTTAAAGTAGAAGTCCTCAAAAGTAGCTTTCCATCTTTAATATGACTTTAAACTCTGACTTCTTTGCGTGGAATATGGACTTTATCTCGTTTGCCTTAGCCCGCAAGTAACTTAGAATATTTTTCTTCGGCGGCTCATGGCTGCTGCTACAGATGTCGGAAAATTAAGTGGATGGCAGTGATAGATTCAAGATTTTAAGCTCTACAAATCGCACTCCGGTTCTCCAACTCCATAGTCAGTTGTCGTGGCCTGTAAGGTCGGCAACAACTTTACTCGGCAGCAACTGTCTTTTGATGGAACTGCATCAGTACAGCTCTTAGGTTTGCTACCTCAACATTGCATCCTCAGCTCCTCGGTTTCCTCTTTCAGCCTTTTAGTACCTAAATACAAAAATACACTAAAAAGTATCTCTTGTTTACCAAATAAACGACAATCTATAAAAGGAAGGTAAAACGGGGAAATACTATGAAATGCAATGCATGAACCTACTTATGCCTAAAATGAGCTTGAAAACAGTAATAATAAGAGGTGGAATGTTCATGAAATATAGGACTTATGGACACTTTACACACCCCAAACTCGAACTATTGCTTGTCCTTAAGCAATGTAACCTAAAATACTTGCTCTAATAATAATCAGAAAGAAGAACTTGTTTCCAACTTGATTTTATGCCTCAAGGCCATGACACCTATATTAAATTAGTGAAGGGAAATAAGGAAGAAAATAACTCAAAATTAAATTTCTAATGCCAGTGTGGTGTGTGCATGTCTGTAAACAGGCTGAACATGCATAATAAATAATCAAACAAAGATGTTGTTGTGATGTAAAGGTTGCTGCTAAGGCAGCGCAATTAAGCACATTAATTTAATCATGGCAGTGAGGGCTTCAGCTTATCACAACTACTCTTCTAGGTCTGAAGTTAAGATAGGAGCGAACTAAAGAACCCCGAACCCTTGGAGTACAGTCTTCCTGTGAAGGCTTTCATTCACTCATGCTAATTTGTTCGTCACTTCAAGGATTTCAGATTCATGGACTTTGATAGCAGCGGAGTTTCCTCACACATGATTCTTCCTAGAGCCTGTTGCGAGCACCTCTAGGGTAAAACAACATTGTTCTTTTTTTTTGGTTCTGCTACCGTGGCAGTGCTATAATTTCCTGTTTCTTTTGCCTGCCTCGACGGCTACCTGTAATCATCGTTAGAATTTTGCAAAGAATTCTAAAAACAAACAGGCAATATTCATCAAATATTCTAACACATTCAACAAGTAACAGAGGTGTTTGACAATTTTATGCAAAAAGAAAAATTTCTAAGTCGTATTTCATACTTTCCCAAGTTTAAGTTCAATTTTTAGTTAGGTGCGAAAATAAATTGATCGATTGTCCTATCAGAGGCACAAGTCATAACAAATTTTTCTTTTCCGATTATTACTAAGGCAAGTATAATGCAACCCATATACAACTAAAGATGCTTAGAAAAATGATGCGAGAGCTATCCCTCAAACTCGAGATGGGTATTGCCCTCAATGCACAAAATAGAAAAATAAGTAAAAGAAAAATAAATAGAAGTTAAAAATAAAAATAAAAAGAAAAGAAAACAGAAAAGAGAAAGTAAAGAAAATAAACTAAAAGTTTGCTGAGGGTTAAGAGGAGGCTAGAGTCTTTTCAGTTGAGGAGGAGGAAGATGTTTGGATGACAAAGTGGCGTCCGACAGATGTCCTGGCGACGGTCTTATTAGGTGAGGTTTTTGCTTTCCGCGGCGACTGCACTCTTTTCAGCGTATGGTGTGGCTCTTCTGGCTCTTCTTGAGTTTCGGCAAAGGGAGTGGCAGGAGATGCGTCGCTCTCTTCTGACTCCGTCTCGAAGTCCACAGGCTCGGCGGCGATGATGTGTCGCTTCCTCTTCCTAGTTTCTTCCTCCGTGGGTGCTTCCGGAGGGATAAATACCATTGGGATGGCTACTATTGCTGCTACCACTGCTGCTTCTGGCTTTGACAGTGGTTGCTCAATCTCCTATGATGAGGAGGTGTCTGTCACTATCTTTGCTGTGCAAGCAGAGGAGAGATGTTGTTGATGCCTCTCATGCGAGTCTGCCACTATGTTGGATGGGGTGGTGGCTGAGTAAGTTGGATAGTGCGTCGGAGAGGGCACCTGGTGGTCTGTCTGGCGGGTAGCGGCGACTGGTGGTGTTCTTTGTGCTTGGGTTGTTGTTGCAAGCTCTGCAGGGTATGGCGGCAGGATGGGCTCATCACTAGGAAATTTCTGCAAAAAATAAGCCACAAGAGCTTCTTAGGCCTCCCCCACCTATTTCTTGAAGGCCAACTGTTGCTGCTCGATGCGTTTTGTGCTGTCTAGTAGGGTGTGCAGCAGTGGGAGGACTTCCTTGTCTGGGGAGCTTCAATACTACCTGGGGCGGCTGGAGTTTAAGGTTATGTGGTTGAAGGCTGGCTAGGCGTTGCTGGCTCTTTCTCCGCATCCTGCATCATCTAAATGAGGACCTTTTTGGTCTATCCTTCTTTGGCAGTCGTTAGCTCATCTGTAGGCTCTATCGGAACACCGAAGTTGGTGCAGAGACCTGTGATGAGGGACGAGAAGTATAATCTGCCTTTCTTCTTTTTGAAGCAATTGTGGATTTTTGTGCAGACAATTTCCCGTACGTTTATCGGCCAATTCATCAGGATACTGTGAATTAGAGCAAGGCACAGCCGATCGACGGTTGAGTTGTTGGGCGGCAGACTCATTTTTACAAATGTGTTCCATAGCATGGCCTCGGGCAGCAGGTGGCGGCGCTAGACAGATCCCACATGTTTTCCTCCCAGCCATGGTGTGTTGGGCTTGCAGAGTTTGGCCTTGATTTTCTCATAGTCGGCGGCTGTCAGTGATTGCCTCCACTCCTCGTGAGGGTTGTCTTCCATATCAAGGTCATAGTACATGTTGATGTCAGCAGCATTTAGTTTGACCGGCTCCCCGCGAACATAGGAAATTAGTTTCTCCCGGCAGGGCTGATGGGAGTAGGATTCTCTGACTATGGTGATGTTGGCTATTTTTGGTTGTTGAGCAAACATCTCCCATCCCTTGTTGTGGATGGTTTCGAATAGGGCAGGCTCTAGGCCGCGATATCCTGTTTGCCGTGTGTAATGGAAGCCTTCCTTCTCCCATACTGCATGCTTAGAAAATTTGCTTTTGTATCTATCCTCGTCCTCCTTGTAGCAAAATCTCTCGTAGGTGGATTTTTGTTTTGATGTTGATGCCATGTGAACAATTATATGTAGCTAAAACTAGAAAGAAAAATAATGAGAGAGCAGGGAAACAAAAAGAAGATAGCAAAAGGTGAAAGTAAAGTAAAATGAAGTGAGTGAGTGGGGTATAAATAGGAGTTGTCAAGAGATGTCGTAGCAGCATTAAATGCCCAACGATCTGATTTTCTTGCGCACGTTATGAGATTTTCTGCCCGTTATTCTCGGAGGCGTTGGCAGCTAACTGTTGACGGCAAACTAGCAGTTATGCATTGCCGCACTGGTTGCTATCTCGACGGGAAAGTGGGTGGGCTCCTTGATGGGTCTTCTTTTTGTTCTTGCTCTTTTATTCCCTAACCTGAAGTAAAAATAATTAAAAATAATAAAAATGGAAATAAAAATAATTAAATAATTTCTGAAAAATAAAAATTATAAAAACTAATCTAATCCTAAAATAAAATAAATTCTAATTCCTAATGCATAAAAAATAAGAATGATAAAATAAAAATTAAGTTATGTTGGGAGTGCATTTGGGTGCATCTCCCATACATAACCACTTCCTGAGGTGGTTTGACTTTTTCTTCCCTCCTGGGGGGGTCCTCTTGTTCCTTCAAGTGCTACGCGACTGGGTCTTTAAGTCTACCCTTTGGTCTGTCGCGGCAGTTGTTGCCCTGGCCTGTTTCCACGCTGATTTTGGAAGCTCTTTCATCTGGGCTTCATTTTCCTTCTTATGAGGGTTGTAGCACATTCATCTTGATGCTCTGGTCCTCCACCCTCATTGTCAGCTCCCCAAGTTCCATATCTATAAGCGTTATGCTCGTGGCCAAGAATGGCCGCCAAAGGATGATAGGGGATTTTTCATCGGCCTCGCAATCTAAGATGAGGAAGTCGGCGGGGAGAATCAGGTTACCCACCTTTACCAGGATGTCTTCAATCTTTTCCTCCGGCTGTACAAATGAATGGTCAACTAGTTTAAGCATGACGGAGGTAGGTTTGGCAGGCCCAATACCTAGGATATCGAAGATGGCTTTGGGCATCATGTTGATGTTGGCTCCCAAGTCGCATAGGGCTATGGTTTCATGTTTGCTCCCTATCCTGCTTGGGGTAACAAAACTGCCCGGATCTGTCTGTTTGGGGGGCAGCTTGTTGTGCAGCATTGCCATGCACTCTTCAGTGACAACCACTATTTCGAAATCCCCAATCCTCTTTTTCTTAGAAACCATGTCTCTAAGGTGTTTGGCATAGTTTGGCATACTTTGAATGGCTTCAATTAGAGGTATGTTGATGTGCACCTATTTCAGAATATCCAGGAGTTTTCTAAACTGGTGCTCTTGTTGTTGTTTCTTGAGCCTTTAGGGAAATGGTGCTGGCAGACAGATGTCCTCTATATGCTTCTTGCTTGGGGGCTTAGTTTGGGGAGGATCATTTGTTTCAGAACCACTGTTTTGCTCTGCCGCTAGGGCGGCTGGTGTTGGTGCTGCTACGGTAGGCTTATTTTTCTGGACCGGTTGGGTTTCTGGTTGTGTCTCCACCCTGGGTTCATCCAGCTGCTTCCCACTTCTTGTAGATATGGCTTTTCACTGCTCATAAGTGGGTTTGGCTACTGCTCCCATTGTCTAGTTGCTGTATATCTCAGTAAATTGCCCAAATTGGGTCTCTAGGTTCTTTATAGCAGCCTCCTGGATGTTCATCTGCATCTCCGTCTTGTCCATAAAAGACTCAGTTTTATCAATAAATTTGTTTTTACGAACAATAAAGTCACTAGTTCTGGACATGAAAGTGTGTAAGGTTGCTTCTAGTGAGTTATTGTTTTATGGCTGCTGAGTCTGCTGCCTGGACTGGTTCTGTTGGTAGCCTCCCTGCAGTTGTTGTGGGTTTGCAGTTGTCTTCGGATTGCTCTAGGAGAAGTTGGGATGGTTCTTCCATCCAGGATTGTAGGTGTTCTCGGCAGGCTGACTATTCCTCTCATATCCTCCCATGTAGTTAGCAGTTGTTATGCAATCAGAGGAATCATGGTTGCCCCCACATTCACCACAGAGTGGCTCCACAGCCTTTGCCTCATAGACCTTCCCAGGGGGTTGCACAATCTTCATTATCGGCTCCGTCAGTGTATCGAGGCGGGCGCTAACAGATTTTGAGGCTTCTAACTCATTTGCAGTGGCTGGCCGCCTTGGGCCGCCTCGACGGGCTGTCGGGTATTTGTAATCATTTTTAGCGGCTTGGTTCAGCAGCCGCAGTGCTTCCTCTGGGGGTCTGTCGAGAATGATTCCATTGGTCGAGGCATCTATCATCATCCGAGTTGGGAAGTTAACCTCGTTATAGAATATGGTTACATGTGTCCAAGCCGGAAGACCATGTAGCGGGTAGTTATTCAGTATTTGTTGGTACCGCTCCCACGCTTCGTACATCGGCTCATCGTTCTCTTGTCTAAAGGCTGTGATCTCATTCTGCAGCCTATTAGTGACGTTGGACGGGCTGAAACGGTCTAAGAAATCTTTGTAGAGCTCTGTCCATGTGTTGAAAGATCTTGTTGGCTGGTTATTTAACCACTATTTTGCCCTATCCCTCAGTGAATAGGAAAGTAACATCAGCCTCAGTACATCCTGGTGAACCCCGTGTATCTTGAATGCTTGGAAAATGTCTAGGAATCATCGTAAATGATGTCGAGCATCTTCTGTGGCAGTCCCTCAATAGTGCCCTAGTGTGTTTATCATGTTGAACATGACGGGTTTTAATTCAAAATGGTCCGCCCCTATATCAGGTTCTGTCACTATTGGGTCGAACCATCGAAAGTCGTTCTCGAGAT
This sequence comes from Hibiscus trionum, assembly GCA_030270665.1. NCBI lineage: Eukaryota > Viridiplantae > Streptophyta > Magnoliopsida > Malvales > Malvaceae > Hibiscus > Hibiscus trionum. The sequence continues at coordinate 17,894,828 of BSYR01000004.1, forward strand.
ATTCTTTGGTAGTTCGAGCGAGCTTGGGTTGCTTGGACGGCAAGTCTTGCTGCCTGTCCCTGCCATGTGCGACATCGTTTGGTGGGTCCTCGTTTACCATTTTTACCCTTGCTTTTCCTTTATCTTCTCTGTTTTTCTTTAAGACTTCCCTGAGCTTTTTCTTATTCCTTCTTGTTTCACGTTCGAGATCGTCGTAAATGAGGAGATTTCCTTTAGGGTTTGCCCTGGTCATACACTCGCAAAGGACACGGTAATTTTTTTTGATTAAAAATAAAGATAAAAGTAAATTAAAGGTGAATAAATTGAAAAACGAAATTTTTTGTTACCATTCCCCGGCAACAGCGCCAAAAACTTGTAGGGTGTGTAGGTGTTCCCTTTTTGTGAGAGTGCAAGTGTACACTCCTGACAAGTTATACTATAAAAGATGTCGAATCCTACGAGAATTGGATAGCTTGGTTCGTTTTGTAGTCCATGCAGAAGGTAAAATAAAACACAAGTGAATTGATTGTTGAGATGAAAAATAAATGAAAACACAAGTAATAAAAGAGGTGATTCATGTTGATTGAGCAGGCAGGGTTATGATGCCTCTTAGTGTGAAAATGCGTTGTAAAAGGACTGAGTTGTTTCATGTTGCCACGATATGCTGCCTTGGCGAGTATGGCGGGCGGCAGGCTACGACCCTATCACGCGGCTGTAGCAGGTCACTACTTTTCAACTTTGGATGTCTCGGCAAGTGGAATGGAAATAAGTCTCGGCGGCAGATCTGGAAGATACTCCAAGTTTGGCGGGATAGGCGGCAGTGATCCTCCCCATTTCTAGGCAAGGATGCTCAAAAGGCTAGCGTGACGTAGGAAATACCTAGCAATCTCAGCGTGAACCTAACACAAGCTAGAAAACTTGGTTGGTGATTCCTTTTAGCCGCTTCAACTTGTGAACTTGTTAGGAACCAAGTTAGTCATGCCTCAACATGTTGTGACCGTGCTTAACCCTTTCGTGAGCCCTACACTTTCGTGCCCGACAAATAGATTCTCTCAACTGACTGGTGTGGACTAACTGAAAGAATGAAGTGCACAGATTAAGCAAACTTGGAATATTTTTATTGGAAAACAACTCAAAACCTAATACAATTGTTTCACAACTAATTTACAACATAACCCTAACCTAAATGGAGTTTAGAACATGGCGGCGGTAGAGAACTCTAGCTATGTCTATAGAAAACCTAAGATAATTTGTACTAGGAGTACAATGAGTATTTATAGACAAATAACTAGGCTAAGTCCTCCTTAAAGTAGAAGTCCTCGAAAGTATATTTCCATCTTTATTATGACTTTAAACTCTGACTTCTTTGCGTGGAATATGGACTTTATCTCGTTTGCCTTAGCCCATAAGTAACTTGGAATATTTTATTTCGGCAGCTCATGGCTGCTGCTACAAACGTCGGGAAATTAAGTGGATGGTAGCGATAGATTCAGGATTTTAAGCTCTACAAATCGCACTCCAGTTCTCCAACTCCATAGTCAGCTGCCGTGGGCAGCAAGGTCGGTAGCAACTTTACTCGATAGCTACTCGACAGCAACTGCCTTTTGCTGAAACTGCATCAGTACAGCTCCTAGGTTTGCTGCCTCAGCTCCTCGGTTCCCTCTTTCAGCCTTTTAGTACCTAAATACAAAAATACACTAAAATAGTATCTCTTGTTTATCAAATAAACGATAATCTATAAAAGCAAGGTAAAACGAGGAAATACTGTAAAATGCAATGCATGAACCTACTTATGCCTAAAATGAGCTTGAAATGAGTAATAATAAGAGGTTGAATGTGCATGAAATATAGGACTTATGGACACTTTACATGTTCTTTCGTAAGAACCTATGAACGGTCTTTGCATCATTGTGAGGGTTGGCAATGACTTCTATCCACTTGGAAACATAGTCTATTGTGAGAAAAATGTACATATTACCACACAAGGATGGGAATGGTCCCATAAAATCTATTCCCCGAACATTGAATAGCTCAACCTCCAAGATGGTTTGTAGGGGCATTTCGTTCCTTCTCGATATGTTTCATATTCTCTGGCAGCTGTTACACTGTTTGTAGAATGCTTGGGCGTCTTTATACAATGTTGGCCAAAAGAAACCTAATTGGAGCACTTTTCTTGTCATGCGCTTCCTTCCAAAATGGCCTCCATATAGTGTTACGTGGCACTACGATAGTATGTCTTACTGTTCATCCCCTGGGACACACTATCTGATAACCTGGTCTGCATAATTTTTAAACAAAAAAGCTTCGTCCAAAAAATAATGATTAGCATCATGTTGGAATCGTTTCTTTCCTTGAAAGTTAAGTTCATAGGTTAAAACACCAGATACTAAATAATTAAGAATATCTGCGTACCAGGGTGTGGTTGTCGATGCTACTGCCGCAGCCTCTTCTTGAGCGGCAAGTGAGATGCATTCGGCTTCTAGGGCAGCTACCAGCGTAGAGGCTAGAAGCAACTGTTCATCAGGGAATACATCCTGAATTTCACTGTTGGAGGTCTTTTCTTGTCCATTCTCAAGCCGAGAGAGATGGTCCGCCACTTGATTCTCTGTGCCCTTCATGTCTCAAATTTCCAGGTCAAACTCTTGCAGCAGGAGGATCCAACGGATCAGGCGAGGCTTTGCATCCTTCTTTGCAAACAGGTACCTCAAGGCAGAATGATCTGTGTGGACTATCACGTTTGTACCAATAAGGTAGGGCCAGAACTTATCGAAGGCGAACACTACTACCAGTAAATCTTTCTCTATAGTGGTGTAGTTGGTTTGGGCAAGATTCAGTGTTTTGCTGGCGTAGTAGATTACATGAAAGATTTTGTCTCTGTACTGTCCTAGGGCGGCGCCGACGACAGTATCACTGGCATCACACATGAGCTCAAAGGGTTGGCACCAATCAGGAGGAACTGCCACAGGTGCTGTCACCAGCTTTTCCTTTAATGTTCTAAATGCCTACTGGCATTCCTCATCGATGTTGAATGGTTTGTCCTGTTCTAGCAAAGTACACAACAGTTTAGAAATTTTGGAAAAGTTCTCTATGAATCTGCGATAAAAACCTGCGTGTCCCAGGAAACTCCGAATGCCCTTGACAGCGGTCGATGGCGGCAAGTTAGCAATTACTTCAATCTTGGCCTTGTCTACCTCTATTCTCTGTGTGGAAATTTTATGCCCCATGATTGTGCCTTCATCGACCATAAAGTGGCATTTTCCCAATTAAGTACCAGGTACGTTTCCTCGCATCTGGTGAGTACTTTTTCAAGGTTGTTGAGGCAGCTGCCGAAGACAGAGAAGTCATCCATAAATATTTCCATGAAGTCTTCTATCATGTCGGAGAAAATAGCCATCATGCATCGCTAGAATGTGGCCAGGGCGTTGCATAATCCGAATGCATTCTTCGAAAAGCATAAATGACATATGGTAGATGAATGTTGTTTTAGCCTGGTCCTTCGGTGCGATGGCGATCTAGTTATAACCTGAATATCCATCCAAAAAACAGTAGAAAGGTTTGCCAGCAAGGCGGTCAAGAATTTGATCAATAAAAGGTAACGAAAAATGATCCTTTTTTGTTGCTTTATTTAGCTTGCGGTAGTCCATGCATATTCTCCAACCAGTTATTGTTCTATTTGGTATTAACTCATTATTGTCATTGCTTACCACAGTTATGCCACCTTTCTTTGGTACACATTGTACTAGGCTTACCCATTCACTGTCCGAGATAGGATATATGATACCAGTGTCTAACCATTTGATAATCTCCTTTTTGACAACTTCTCTCATGGCATCGTTTAATCTCCTCTAGGCATTCACAGTTGGCTTTTGATCTTGCTCGAGCTATATTTTGTGCATGCATATGGCTGGGCTTGTTTCCTTTATGTCTGCAATGGTCCAGCCTATTACCTTCTTGTGCTATCGCAGCAGTGTTGTTAGATGATGTTTCTGTCTAGGCTACAACTTGGAAGAAATTATTACTGGCAGTGTATCATCAGGTCCCAAGAAAACATACTTAATTTGTGTGGGTAAGGCTTTTAACTCAAGAATGGGAGGTTGTTCGATAGATGGTTTGAACATTTTGCCCCCTTTTCTGTGTAATTTAGTGGTTCGAAGTACTTACATGGCATGTTTGCTATCCAATATGCTTCTTCATGTTCCTCCAATTCATGTTTTGTCCACTCACTATGTTGCTCCTCTTCTTGGTAGGTTTCTAAATGGCTGCCGAAACAGCTGTCGAGGTCTCTGCCCAGGCAGTCTTACTGTAGACAGGGTCTGTTGGCTACAAATTTAAACTTTGAGATGGCTTTCATTAGCTGGCATTCTTTCGGATCATCAACTTGCCTCATGGTTTGGAAGACATCCAATTTTACTTGTTGGTCATTTACCCTCAACGTAAGTTCACCTTTTTCCACATCAATCAGTGTTCTACCCGTAGCAAGGAATGGTCGCCCCTGGATTATTGGTGCCTTTTCATCTGCTTCACAGTCTAGTACCAGAAAATTGACAGGGAAAATAAATTTATCCATCTTCACGAGGATTTCCTCAATTTTTCCTTCTGGTTGTACGTATGTTCTGTCGGCTAGCTAGAGCATTATTGTTGTTGGGCGGGCGTCTCCTATTCCTAATTTCTAGACGACAAATTTGGGCATTAGGTTGATGCTTGCCCCTATGTCACATATGGCTCGTACGGAGTGGTTGTTGCCTATCTTGCACAGAATTATGAAACTGGCCGGATCTTTCTGTTTGGGTGGTGCCTTATTGTGCAACATGGCCATGCATCCTTCTGTTACTGCCACTTTTTCAAATTCCCCAATTCTTGTTCTCTTGGATATCATATATTTTAAGAACTTGGCATAGCTGAGCATCTGTTCGATCACCTCTACTAGTGGAAGATTAATTTTTACTTGTTTGAGCACGTCCATAAATTTTTCGTACTGCATATCATGTTTCTGCTTTTTCAGTCTTTGTGGAAATGGTGGTGGAGATGCCAGGTTGACAGTCTTTTCTTTGAGGGGTATCTTATTTTAGGAGGAGGCAACTGGTTCAGTTCCTGTTCTGGTGTCATCGGCGGGTGATGTTTCTCTTGCGACAGGCATGGATGGGTCTTGTAATTTTATCCCACTTATGGTTGTTATAGCTTTGCACTGTTCATGGGATTTCCCTTTCGTGATTTCAGTGTCACTAGATAATCCACCCACTGGCCTAGTATTGATGAACTGAGAAAACTTTCCGAAATGGGTCTCCAGAATTTTTATTGTTGTCTCTTGGCTGTTCATCATGTTTTTCGTCCTGTCCATGAAAGATTCAGTTTCGTCAATAAATTTATTAGTGCAAACAAGAAAATCACTAGTTCTAGACATAAAAGTATGAAGAGCTGCTTCTAATGAATTATTGTTTTGCGCCTGTTGAGCCTGATGTCTGGACATGTTTTGTTGGTAACCTCCCTGTTGCTGTTGAAGATTTGCAGCAGTCTTTGGGTTGCTCCAGGAGAAGTTGGGATGGTTCTTTCATCCATGGTTGTAGGTGTTCTGGGCAGGTCTGCTGTTCCTCTCGTATCCTCCCATAAAGTTGGCAAATGTGGTGCAGTCAGAGGAATCATGGTTGCCCCCACACTCATCACAGAACAGCTCCACAGCCATGACCTCGTGGATTTTCCCAACAAGTTTCACGATGCCCATGACCAGCTCTGTCTGCTTGTCAAGGCGGGCATTGACAGATTCTGAGGCTTCTACCTCGTTCACAGTGGCTGGCAGCCTAACACCGCCTTGGTGAGCTGTTGGATACTTGTAGTCGTTCTTGGCGGCTTGGTTCAGAATCCGCAGTGCCTCCTCTGGTGGTCTGTCAAGGATGATTCCATTGGCTGAGGCATCAATCATCATCCGTGTTGGGTAGTTCACCCTGTTGTAGAACATTGATACTTGTGTCCAAACCGGAAAACCAAGTAGCGGGCAGTTATTCAGCATCTATTGGTACCGCTCCCATGCTTCATACATCGGCTCATAATCCCCTTATTGGAAGGCTGTTATTTTGTTTCACATTCTGTCTGTGACATTGGACGGGCTGAAACGGTCCAGAAAATCTTTACACATCTTTGCCCATGTGTTGAACGATCTTGCTGGTCGGTTGTTTAGCCACTGTTTTGCCCTATCCCTCAGTGAATAGGGAAATAGACTTAGGCTTAGTACGTCTTGATGGACCCCGTGTATTTTGAATGCTCTGCAGATGTCCAAGAATCCTCTCAAGTGTTGCCGAGCATCTTCTGTGGCAATCCCTCCAAATTTCCCTAACGTGTTGATCATGTTAAACATAACGGGCTTCAACTCGAAGTGATCCGCCTCAATATCTGGTTTTGTCACTGTCGGATCGAACCCTCTGAAGTCATGTTCCAGATGATCTCTAGTGGTTCGAACATATTGTGGTTGCTTGGGAAGCACTTGCTGTTCTCTGAGCGGCGGGTCTTGCTGCCCATCTTTGCCGTTCACAGCATTGTTGGTAGGGTTTTCATTCTCCATGTTTACCTTTGCCTTTTCTTTTTCTTCTATAGTTTTCCCAAAGGCTTCTCTGATTTCCTTCTTGAGCTCTCTTGCTTTTCGTTCGATATCGTCGTAATAAAGGATTTCTCCTTTTGGGTTTGCCCTGGTCATACACTAACAAAGGAAACTGTAAAATTCTTTTTTTCGATTAAAAATAAAACAAATTGTAAAGAAATAAAAGTGCAGAAATTAAATACGAATTTTGCTTATACCAATCCTCGACAACGGTACCAAAAACTTGTAGAGCGTTTGGGTGTTCTCTATTTATGAGTGCAAGTGCACACTCCTGTCAAGTTATAGTATAAAAGATATTGTCTCCCACATTGATTGGACAGCTTGATTCGAATTATTGTTCATGCACAAGAAAAGTAAATGCTAAAGTAAGGTGGATGTTGAGAAGGAAAGTAAACTAAAAACACAAGTAATTAAAAAGGAAGTGATCATATTCATAGAGATGACAGGGTTATGCTGCTGCTTAGTGTGAAACTGCGTTGAATATGTCAAGTTGTTTTGCGCTGCCAGACTTAGCTGCCTCGGCAGTGGATGGCAGGTAGACTGCTGAGACCCTCTCGCTGCCTCAGCAGGGGAATGGAACTGTGTCTCGGTGTCAAACTTGGTAGAACTACAAGGGTCGACAGAACGCTTCGAAAGTGACTCCGCTTATATCTAAGTCAGAGTTCTGTTGATGCCCACTGTAGCTAATACCAGTCGCGGCGTGAATCGTGCAAAGACAGCAATGTTGATTCGTCCTCTTTTAGCTGCTTTAAACCCTTAACCTATGTCTAGGCCAGATTGATTGCATCGTCTATAGATGAAATCGTACTTACTCCTTTCATGAGTTCAACTCTCCCGATACCGAACAAATTGATAGAATTCAACTAATCTCTCGCCTTAATTGAAAACTATGAAGAACATGGAATAAGTAAACCTTATAATTTTATTTGCAAAACAAACTTGAAATCCTAAACAACCGTTCTCACAACTAATTACAACATAACCCAACCCCAATGAGAGAACTAGAACATGTCGGCGACAAGAAAACCTAAACTATGCCTAAGGAAAACCTTTTTTGTTTTTTTGAATTAGAATTACAATGGGTATATATAGGCATTAGCTAGGTCTAGTTCTTCTTGAAGTAGAAGTCTTCAAAGTAGCTTTCCATATTAAATGTGACTTTAAACTCTAACTTCTTTGAGTTGAATGTGTACTTTATCACGTTGCCTTGTTCCACAAGCAATCTCGAGATTTACCATCGGCGGCTCTACCCGCTGCTACAGACATCGGAAAATTGAGTGGACAATATCGATAGAATCATGATTTTCTGCTCTACAAATCGCACTCCAATTTTCCAACTCCATAGTATGTTGTATTGGGCGACACGGTGGGCGGCGACAGCTACTCGGCAGCTGTTGTCTCTGTCTGGAACTGCATCAGTACAGCTCCTTGGTTCGCTGCCTCAGCATCACATCCTCAGCTCCTCTTTCCCTCTGTCAGCCACTAGTACCTAAAACCAAAAGTACACTAAAATAGTACCTTTCTTTACCAAAGAAAGGATAATCTAGAAAAACATGGCAAAGTAAAGAAATACTGTAAAATGCAATGCATGGTCCTAATATGCCTAAAATGTACTAAAAACAACAATAATATGAGATGGAATGTGCATGAAATATAGAACTTGTGGACACCTTAAACCAATCAACCATTCTTGTGCTCGATCACGCAAAGAATAAGGAAAAAGTTTGAGTTTCAACACATCCTCGTGCACCCCTTGTTGACGGAAAGAGTCATACACTTCTAAGAAAGCACGGATGTGTTATCTAGCATCTTCATGAGGCGAGCCTCCAAATTGACCAATTGAGTTCAACATGTTGAACATTACAGGTTTAAGCTCAAGGTGGGATGTCTGTATTTTGGGAGCCACAATCCCTGGATTAAGATCATCCAAGACAAGATTTAGGTGATCTCTAATAGATGTGGGTCTTGCTGGAGCATTTTGGCCTTGGTCTCCAATTACTGCAGCAGGTTCCCCTTGATGTTGGACTTCGTTCATGATTCTAATTGCTTTTTGTATTATTCTCTGCTGACGAAATAGATGCTCAATTTTTGGAATGTAAGGTAGTATAGGCTCTCGATGTCTCCTTCGGCACATGCAATAGCACAATACCTAAAAAGAAAAACAAAACAAGCTAAGAAAATATATACAAAAGCAAAATAAACTAGTGCAAAGACTAAACCTAAAACAACCAATTGCCAATCCCTGGCAACAGCGCCAAAAACTTGTTTGCGCGTGTGATGTACTATAAATGATACACAAATATGGTGAAAGTATAAACGTCGAACAAGTAATACAATGATAAGTGAGTATCGTCTCCACATGGATTGGAGGTGTTTCGAGGTAAGAATAAGCACACAAGTGTTACGAAATATAAATAGAGAATGATGTAGCAAATCAAGACAAAGTGATAAATGATGTAGCAATTAAAGATAAAAGATAGCGTGTTAAAATCAGTAGATTTAACAGGTCCTCTTACGTATGCAAAACTCACTTGGGAATGACTGACTGGGTTGCTTGGTTAACCTATGTCTTAGCTCTCAACTAGGGTTACCTCTCTAACTTACTCTATGCTCGGCAGGATTTACTCAAGGTGCTCCTTAACTATCTCTAGCAAGGAAACTGGGAGTAGGAAATGGTACATCAATACCTCTCAGCGTAAACCCTATCACTCCCCCTACCTATAAAGTTATATCCTTCTTAGCCATTGAAACCCATCACTTATCTCTAAAGTGCATTAGAGCTGTGCCTCTCAGCATCCAACTTCATTGTCTATGAAGGTTAAAGAAAGCTCTCTCAACCACTAACCTCAACTCACACCCAATGAAAGGCCAAATCTCGAAGGCTCTTACAACCCTAAGCATTTAACAACATAGACAAAGCATATATAGAAGCAAGATATAAATAAACATTCATAAAAGGAACTAAAACATACTTCATCCAAAAAGCCCAAGCCACCTAAAATCAGTTCATGGCTGGGAAAATAACATCCAAAGTATCTTCGTTCATACAACCCATTTTCTAGATATAAAAGAAATGCTAAAGCAACAAGAAAGGAAGAATAAACTTTCAATCTGCGATGGATAGCAACACCACGAACCGCCCTAGGCTTACCCCCTCTCTCAAGGTCAACAAGTTCAAACCCTTGGAGCTTCAATGATGGAGGACACCAAGTGGGGGGAGAAGAAAAGAAAAGAGTCGCCTTTGCTTTCTCTCCCTAGCCTTTTTGTCACCTTTTTTTGCGCTCCCCATTTAATGAGGGTCTCATCTCCTTTATATAGCGGGGGATCCTAGGGTTTTGTGCCCTAATATTCTTTGTCGTCCTGAGAATATTCTCTATGCATGTGGGGCACAAGCAGACAAAAGGGGGCTCGCACATGTGGGCTATCAGCGTGTGCACGTTACTTTGTCTTTTTCTGCACCAAAAATTGTTGTCCAATTTGCTATAGCATTTTCTTTCCTTGCCCTGCTTCACACCAGTTTCACCTGCACAACACAACACCAGCACATACCCTTCAAGCAGCATCTAGTCTCATTAAATTAAGCCAAACCACCAACAAGTAAAGATATATGTAACTATATGCTCTAAATGCACCTACATGCTATGAAATGACCTTGAGAACAAATAAATACCTTAGTGAAAAGGTGTAAAATATAAGCATTTTAGCAAGTCATCAAGCATCCACATCCATCATATATACTCATTCAAACAAGCACAAACACCATTCATTCAAAACTATTTTCCAGTTCTGGCAGCTTGTGTACCTATTACTAATATGATCATAAGTTTTAATTCATACGTCGGAATTTCGATTAATTTACTTTCATAGAAATCTTATTCAATTACCTTTTTAACTATATAAGGCTCATATTTTTCCCACTTCTAGATTAATACAGTTTTGTATTTATAGACAGAGCATTTTTCAAGGGACTAATATGTCATATTGCATTTTAGCTCTCTTTAGTGCACTTTTAAGCCTAGGTCCCTTACTAGTTCATATTAGCCCTTTTAACCAAAGTTTACCCTATTTTTCCCTATTCTTTCAAGTCCAGTATGGTCCCTAAACAGAGTGTATCAGTCCATTAATTTATCATCTTTCCAGCTTAGTCCAGATTCTTCAATTAAGCTATCTAACCACTTTAGACAATCAATTAAGCTACTTATCAGCCAATTCAAGTTATCATTCATTCAGTAAAACTATTCCCCTGTTTTTACTCATCATTCCTAGTGTCCAATTCAAAGCAATTTATTACCTAAAACTCTTAATATCACCAAAACAGTCCCTATAGTAGTTTCGCATATCCAGGTGACTAGTTTTTTATCCTAATTCATTATCAAGCCAATTTATCATCAAAATAATTTTACCAATAATTCAATCCATCATATTTTAACAATTTTCACTAGGTGAATTTTAGCTGATAACAATCTCTAGTCCCTGAAATTATCAAATTTATCAAAACAGTCACCTAGTGCAATCAATTAGCATATAACACTTCTTAGTGGTTTGTTTACACTTCCTATCTTATAACCAATGCTAAATCCACCTAATTTATCAACATATAACACAATTTCAACCATCAAATTAACATAATCAACATTTAAGCACATCAAAACATAACATATACACAATCCAAAACAGATTCATGGTCATGTTCATGAATTTCCAGAATCATTCATACTCAATCAAAATTTCCATTTCATTTCGAACAAAGCAAATATGATATTTACAAGAGAATCAGATTTTACCATACTCATTAAGCTAGTTAAACACCAAATTGAAGCTAAACCGAGTTGGAATGGCCATGGATGTAAGCTTTCTCTCTATAGCTCTTTTTCTCTCTTTTGTTTTCTTTGGTTTCGGTGAAATGGAGATGAAGGGGAGACAATGGCTGATCATACTTGATTTTCCCTAATGAATGGACAATTTTGTCTCTAAGTTATCCACTAATCATGGATTAATGAGGGGCGGTTTGGAGATATCAATTTTTTTGCATGCAAACTCATTATTTGTTAGAATTTTCAAGTTGGCCACTTTAATTTGGTCACTTGTTCCTTCAATTTTTTTAATTTCAGCACCTAAATTTTATTTTTGATCCTAGTTAATTGTAACTTGTTTTACTATTTAGGGACTCGAATGATAGATATAATCTTAGACCTGGTTTAGGGTGTTACAACTTTCCCCCTCCTTAAAAGAAATAATTTGCCCTCAAATTCTTACCTGAACTGAAGATATGAGGATATTGCTTCCGCATCGTATCCTCGAGTTCCCACGTAGCTTCTGCGATCTTATGATTTCTCCACATAACCTTTACGAGGGATATGTTCTTGTTTCGGAGTCATTTGACTTATTTATCGGGGATTTGTATTGGTTCTTCCTCATAGGACAGATCAAGATTCAATTCTACTTCTTCGAGCTCAAGGATGTGAGATGGATCCGATCGGTATCTTCAGAGCATTGAAAAGTGGAAGACGTTATGCATTTTATCGAATTCAGTAGGGAGCGTTAGTCGATAAGCTACCAGACCAATCTTCTCAACAATATCGAAAGGTCCAATGAATCGGGGGTTGAGCTTCCCTCTTTTATCGAATAAGAATACTTTCTTCCATAGAGAGACTTTAAAAAAGACCTTATCACCAATTGCATACTGGATGTCTCTATGTTTCAAATCAGCGTAGGACTTTTGCCTATCGAAGGCCTGCATCAATCAAGAATGGATAATCCAAACTTGTTATTCGATTTCCCAATGCAATTGGGGTCCCAATGATGACTTGCCAAAATGCTTATATTTTACACCTTTTACTTAAGTATTTGTTTGTTCTCAAGGTCATTTCATAGCATATAGGTTCATTTACAGCATATAGTTGCATACATCTTTTCTTGTTTGCGGTTTGCCTTAATTTCACAAGATGAGATGCTGCTTGAAGGGTATGTGCGGGTGTTGTGTTGTGCAGGTTGAAGCTGGTGTGAAGCGGAGCAAGGAAGAAAAATGCTACAGCAAGTTGGACAACAATTCTAGGCGCAAAAAAGGACAAAGTAACGCGCATACTTTGAAAGCCCATATGTGCGACCCCTTTTTTGTTTGATTGTGCCTCACATGAATAGGGAATATTCCTAGGATGTCAAAGAATATTAGGGCACAAAACCCTTGGAGCTCCCACTATATAAAGGACATGAGACCCTCATTAAAGAGAGAGCGTGAAAAAAATGATAAAAGGCTAGGGAGAGAAAGCAAAGGGTTTAACCTTGCTGACCTTTAGAGAGGCAGCAAGCTTAGGGAGGTTCATAGCGTTGCAGTCCATCGCGGATCGGGAGTTTCTTCTTCCCTTTCTGTTGCTTTAGCATTTCTTTTATATCTGGAAAATGGGTTGTACAAATGAAGATACTTTGGATGTTTATTGCCAAGCCATGAACTGATTTTAGGTGGCTTGGGTTGTTTGGATGATCTATGTTTTAGTTTCTTTAATGCATGTTTATTTATCTCTTGCTTCTATCTATGTTTTGTATATGTTTTTAAACGCTTAGGGTTGTAAGAGCCCTCGAGAGTTGGCCTTTCCTTAGGTGTGAGTTGAAGTTATTGGTCGAGAGAGCTATCTTTAACCTTCATAGAAAATGAATTTGGATGCTGAGAGGCACAACTCTAATCCATCTTAGAGATATTGATGGGTATCAACGGCTAAAAATGATAGAACTTTATGGGTAGGGGAGTGATAGAGTTTACGCTGAGAGGTATTGCTATAGCATTTCCTACTCCCAGTTTCCTTGCTAGAGATAGTTGAGGAGAAACTTGAGTAAATCCTGCCGAGCATAGAGTAAGTTAGAGAGGTAAACCCTGTAACGCCCCGGTTTTGGGCTTAGAAGTTTTGGGCGTTGACCGGTTTGGTCAAAGTCCTGTTCGAATCTTAAGAGGTTAAATTAGGAAAGCCTAGTTCGGGTTGCATTAAAAATATGGAAAAATGTTCTAAAATCATCTTTTAATATAATTACATGAACTGTGAAATCAATTTTGGAAAATGAGTTTTGGAAGGTTGATATTTTGGCTAGTGACCAAAATGTAATTTTCGCAAGTTTGGTGGCTGTTTTATAAAGAGTTGAAACTTTGAATCTTTAAGGAGCTATTAATCCAAAAGTGTTTTCTCCAGATTTTTTTCTAAGATATTTTGGGTTATAATCTGATTTTAAAACATATTAGAAGTGGAGGGAAAATTTATTTGGCATTTTCTCAACTAACTTCTCATTTTCTTTCTCTCTTTTTCTCTCAACCCAAACACTCCATTTCCAGAGTTTTGTTTCTGTTTTTCTCACCTAAATCCCTCCATTCAACTCTCATTTGATTGCAAATCATTGTATCTTCAAAACCTCTTCAATTGCTACAAGTTTCATCAAGGATTTTCATTCCAAAAAGTGGAGAAACACAAGTTTGGAGGTAAGAACGTCCTTCTCCTCTAAACTATCAGTTCTTTACTGAAATTCTCAAGTTCTCAACTCTTAATTGATGTTTAATTAAAGGCTTTTGGGTTTGGAATTGGATCTTGGCTTATTATGCAAGATTTTGATGATTTTTGATGATTTTCGTTAGACCTGAGTAATCTGGGTTTTGAGAGGTGTTTTTGATGTTAAATGATCTCTAAATTGATGAGGAAATGAGTTTTGATTAATGCAATCCCGGATAGGTTGAGTTTCCTAAGTTTAGCTTGTGTTTTAAGGTAGTTTTTGAGGAGATCTTGTGGATCTGTTGTTGCTGGAGGTATAAGGATGTTAATAGGTTGTTTTTAGATGTTGTTTGGTGGTTTTGGAAGTGAGGTTTTGCTAGATTATGGCTGGGCTTTGTTTAGAAGTGGTTTAGATGCATTTTCGGTTGTTTTTGGTGGCCGAAAATGGAGGTTGGATGAGAGCAGCGAGTTTAGGTGCTTTCATTGAAGTAATTGATGCATGATGATGCATTAATTTACTGCTTTGATGTGTTGAAACAGGGGAGGCATCTTTGGATTCAAGTTTGGTTGATTCGGAAGCTTGATTTCGTGCTTCGGCAAGTGGCGAAGTGGAAATCGGTGAGTGCATTTGTGGAAATTGGATTTCCAGCTTTTAAAACCAAGGTTTGAAGGTTTTGGGAGCTTAGTTTAAGTCTAAACAACTTTGCTAAGCTCAAGTGTAAGTTTTCGGATTTTCTCTCTAGTGGTGGCCATGATTTTGATGTGATGCAAAATGATGATTTGCATGTTTAAATTACTGTTTTGGAAGCATGTTTTAGCATGGTTTTTGCTGATGATGTAAGCCATATGTTGAAGGTAACTCTAGGTAGGAGTTCCTTGATCTTGTACATTGAATGATGTGGTTTGATGCTTTGAAATGCATGATGAAAATGGCTTGATTTAATGCTTTAAAACAGTGGATCAAATGATGAAAATGATGTATATTGGCAAGTGATGTTTTTAAAAGGTTAAGGTCACTAAGGTGGTTAAAAGTCCTTGAGTGAGCCTTGTACTTAAGAACATCAAGGTGGTTAAAAGTCCTTGGATGGTTCTTGTTGCGGACACTAAGGTGGTTAAAAGTCCTTAGGTGATCCTTTTCTATGGTGTTTAAAAGTCCATGGCCAAGGTGTTTAAAAGTCCTTGGGATCAAGGTGTTTAAAAGTCCTTGATGTGATACTTCATGGTGTTTAAAAGTCCATGGCCAAGGTGTTTAAAAGTCCTTGGGACCAAGGTGTTTAAAAGTCCTTGGGAAGTTGTTGAACTTGATTTAAGAAATGAAATGTATCACTTGAGCCAATATGACATGTTAAGTAAGTAAGAAGCATGAGATGCTTGTTTTTGATATATGACATGAAGCATGAGTTTGCTTGTTTTAAAGTATGCTTTGAGCATGTGCAAAGTTTGATTCTAAGCATGATTTATAAATGGTTTTAATTGCATTATTGAATTGTTGTTAATGAGCATGCCTCACTAAGCTTTTGCTTACGCTCTCTTCGTTTTCTTAATTCAATAATGCAGAGCATTAGAGTACCTTGAGGGCAGCAAGAAAGGGCAAGCAATCAAGTTCAAGTGAAGCTCAAAGTATGAAGGTTTTATAAGTGCAATTTAGCTTTTGTATGTTTTGGCAATGGGGGACCAATGTGTATGTTTTGGGAGGTGTTTGAGGCTCCCTAAGTATGTTGAATGTTGATGTGTTGCTGGTTTTTGCATTGGAACCATATATGCTTGTTTTGGAAGTTTGGTGTTGAATAGCTAGCTTGTTAGGAAGCATGTCATTAGAATTTGGGGCTTTTCATATGTGGTGGTTATATGTTGAATTGGTGCTGCACTTATGGTCCTTGCATGTTGGTAGACTATGTGGTATGATTTGGTGTTGTAAAATTGAAGTTTGAAGCATGTATGTTGCTGTTTTAAGTCGATTTCTGGCAGGGGTATCGATACTCGGGCTTACGTATCGATACGCATGAGTCAAATATGCACATTTCTGCCCAGGCGTATCGGTACGGATTGGGTATCGATAATCGTCTTGGTTACTGTCATTCCCGCGTATCGATACGACTCCAGGCGTATCGATACGTGACCGTTAATTTGGTTGAAAGTATCTTTAAATGTTTTGTTTTGTTTACGTTTTGGTCCTGAATCTTGTTTGTGCAATTGTATGAGTTTGGGAAGTCCTTTTGAGCTGAAATTTCACAGTGAAGTATGAAACATGATTAATTTCAAGATGGTAACTTCAATTTGGGTTAAGTCCTTATATTTATCAGAAATTACAATTTGGTCCCTAAAGTTGTAAATTGTTCAATTGAGTCCCTGTTTGATCTCTGATGTTTGTGAACTTTTGGTATGATGTTTGTGTGATCACAATTAGGCTTAATGTGCATCTAGACAAGTTTAAAAAGGAAAAAAAAAGGGTCGTTAATCAAGGTTGACTTTCGGGTTGACTTTGGTTTTCCCCGTGTGACTTTCTTAATTCGGGTCAACCGTCTAGGCCGGGTTAAGGGGGTTACAAACCCTAGTTGAGAGCTAAGATATAGGTTAACCAGACAACCCAGCCAGTCATTCCCAAGTGAGTTTCGCATACGTAAGAGGATCTGTTAAGTCTACTGATTTCAACACGCTATCTTTTATCTTTATTTGCTGCAATATTTATCGCTCTGTCTTGATTTGCCACAACATTCTCTATTTGCATTTCGTGACACTTGTGTGCTTAAACTCACCTTGAAACACCTCCAAATCCATGTGGAGACGATACTCACTTA
This sequence comes from Hibiscus trionum, assembly GCA_030270665.1. NCBI lineage: Eukaryota > Viridiplantae > Streptophyta > Magnoliopsida > Malvales > Malvaceae > Hibiscus > Hibiscus trionum. The sequence continues at coordinate 17,911,663 of BSYR01000004.1, forward strand.
TCACTATATTACTTGTTCAATGTGTATACTTGCACCATATTTACATATCATTTATAGTATACCACACGCGCAAACAAGTTTTTGGCGCCGTTGCCGGGGAATGGCAATTGGTTGTTTTAGGTTTAATATTTGCACTAGTTATTTTTCTTTTGTATATAAATTTTCTTAACTTGTTTTTGTTTGTCTTTGTAGGTATTGTGCTACTGCATGCCCCGAAGGAGACATCGAGAGCCTATACTACATTACATTCTTGAAATTGAACATCTATTTCGTCAGCAGAGACGTATACAAGAAGTAATTAGAATCATGAACGGAGATCAGAATCTAGGGGATCCTGCTGCATCAATTGGAAACCAAAGAAAAAATGCTCCAGCAAGACACAGAGCTATTAGAGATCACCTAAATCCTGTCTTAGATGATCTTAACCCAGGGATTGTAGCTCCCGAAATTCAGGCAGCCCACGTTGAGCTTAAACTTGTAATGTTCAACATGTTGAACTCAATTGGTCAATTTGGAGGCTCGCCTCATGAAGATGCTAAACAACACATCCGTGCTTTCTTAGAAGTGTGTGACTCTTTCCTTCAACAAGGGGTTCACGAAGATGTGTCAAAACTCAAACTCTTTCCTTATTCTTTGTGTGACCGAGCACGAGAATGGTTGAGTGGAGTGTCAGCCGGATCATTGGAAACATGGAAAGATTTGTGCAAAAGCTTTTTGCTGCGGTATAATCCACCAAATAGGAACACTCAATTGAGGAATGATATCACGTCCTTTCGCCAGTCTGATGACGAATCATTGTATGGGTGTTGGGATAGATTTAAGGGATTATTACGCAAGTTCACTAATCACGGTTTTCATGATCGGACACAAGTGGTTATGTTTTGCAATGGTGTTAATGCTCCCACCAGAATGATGCTAAATGCCTCGACAAATGGGACATTGCTAGACAAGTCACCCGAAAAAGCCTTTGACATCCTTAATAGAATAGCACACAATGATTATCAATTTCCCTCATCAAAACTTGGAATGTGGAGGAAAACTCAAGTATCACGTGACACGGATATGGATGCCTCAGTAGCAGCCCAACTAACCGCCATCACGACTGTAAAGTGTCCATAAGTTCTATATATTTTGCACATTCAATCTCATATTATTGTTATTTTTAAGTACATTTTAGGCATAATTAGGTTCATGCATTGCATTTTACATTATTCTTTACTTTGCCATGCTTTTATTAATTATCTCTTATTTGGTAAGGAAAATGTACTATTCTAGTTTAGTTTTAGTTTCAGGTACTAGAAGTTGGTAGAAGGAGAGAGGAGCTGAGGACATGATGCTGAGACAGTAGACCAAGGAGCTGTACTAACGCAGTTCCAGACAGAGACAACATCTGCCGAGTAGCCGCCGCCGCCATACCTGCCGCCCAGGGCAGCAAGTTGAGGAATTGGAGAACTGGAGTGCGATCTGTAGAGCAGAAAATCCAGATTCTAACGATGCCATCCACACTATTTTCTGATGCCTGTAGCAGCGGGCATAGCCGCTGAAGGAGGAGAACAAGCTAACTTGCGGAGCAAGGCAACTTGAAGAAGTCCACATTCAACTCAAAGAAGTCAGAATTAAAGGTTGCATTTGATACAAAAGCTACTTTAAAGACTTCTACTCCAAGGAGGATTTAACCTAGCTAATGCCTATATATACCCAATGCATTCATACTTCAAAACAACTTAGGTTTTCCCTTAGGCATAGTTTAGGTTTTCTTGCCGCCATTATGTTCTAAATTCTATTTTGGGTTTTGGTTATGTTGTAAACTAGTGTGAGAATGGTTGTTTAGGTATTAAGTTTGTTTTTGCAATAAAGCTTTCAAGGTTTGCTTATTCCATGTTCTTCATAGTTTTCAATTAAGGCGAAAGATTAATTGTTTACTATCTATTTGTTCGGTAACGAGAGAGTTGAACTCACGAAATGAGTAAGTACGGTATTCACCTTAATCAATTGTTGATCAATCTAGCCTAGACATAGGTTAGGGTTTGAGGCGGCTAAAAGAGAACGAACCAAACATTGCTTTCTTTGCACGATTCACGCCGCGACTAGTATTATCTCCAGTGGGCATCAACAACATTCTAACTTAAACATAAGCAAGATCAATATCGAAGCGTTCAGCAGAGCCTTGAAGCTCTACCGAGTTTTCGGCTGAGACACACGTCCGTTACACTACCGTGGTTACGAAAGCGTCAAATCAGCCAATCTTCCATCTCCCGCTGAGGCAGCAAAGTCTGGCAGCGCAAAACAACTTATCCTATTCAACGCACTTTCACACTAGGGAGCAGCATAATCCGGCCCATTCTATCAATCTGGTCTATTCTCTATCATTTACTTGTGTTTATTTACTTTTAATTCTTTTACAAACTAAACTTATTTGTGCATTTAATTTTCCTTTGTGCAGGAATCACAATTCGAGTTTAAGCTGTCCAATCCATGTGGGAGACGATATCTTTTATACTGTAACTTGACAGGAGTGTGCACTTGCGCTCATATTTAGAGAACACCTAAACGCTCTACAAGTTTTTAGCGCTGTTGCCGGGGATTGGTAACAGCAAAATTATTATTTATATTTCTGCACTTTTATTTTTATTTGCATTTAAATTTCTAGTTATTATTATTATTATTATTATTATTATTATTATTATTATTATTATTATTATTATTATTCGGAAAAAAAGAATTTTATAGTTTCTTTTGGTAGTGCATGACCAGAGAAAATCCAAAGGGCGAAATCATTTTCTTTGACGACATCGAACGAAGAGCAAGAGAACTTAAGAAAGAAGTCAGAGAAGCCCTAGGGAAAGCAAAAGTCAAGGGAAAAGCAAAAGCAACAATGGTGAACGGCCAGGAAGACAACCCTGCCATTTATGCTCGTATCGGCAGGGATGGGCAGGAAGACTCGCCGCCCAGAGAACAACAGGAAGTTCCACCTAGGCAGCACCCCCCAATTCTGCCCAGGCAGCCACAGTATGTTCGAACCACCATAGACTATTTGGAGCATGACTTCAGAAGGTTTGATCCTACCGTGACAGAACCTGAAATCGAAGCAGATCACTTTGAATTAAAGCTCGTGATGTTCAATATGATCAACACCTTGGGGCAATTTGGAGGGACTGCCATAGAAGATGCTCGGCAACACTTGAGAGGATTCCTAGATATATGTAGAGCCTTCAAGATACACGGAGTCCACCAAGACGTGCTAAGGCTGAGGTTATTCCCCTATTCACTAAGGGATAGGGCAAAGCAGTGGTTGAACAACCAGCCAGCAGGATCATTTAATACTTGGAAAGAGTTGTGTAAGGATTTTCTAGATCGTTTCAGCCCATCTAACGTCACAGACAGATTGAGAAACGAGATCACAGCTTTTCGACAAGAGGATGACGAGCCAATGTATGAAGCATGGGAGCGGTACCAACACATGCTAAATATCTGCCCACATCATGGTTTTCCGGCCTGGACACATGTGTCAATGTTCTACAACAGGGTGAACTACCTAACTCGAATGATGCTCGATGCCTCAGCAAACGGAATCATCCTCGACCGACCACCAGAGGAGGCACTACGGATCCTGAACAAAGCCACCAAAAATGACTATAAGTTCCCAACAAACCGTCGAAGCGGCATTAGGCGGCCAACTGCTGTGAACGAAGTGGAATCCTCAGAATCTGTTAATGCCTGCCTCGACAAACTTACAGAGCTGGTTATGAACATGGCAAAAACCACTGGAAAAGTCTATGAGGCCAAGACTGTAGAGCCATTCTACAATGAGTGTGGGGGCAACCACGATTCCTTCGAATATACTGCATCTGCAATTTCATGGGAGGATACGAGAGGAACAACAGGCCCGCCACGAACACATACAACCCTGGATGGAGAAATCACTCAAACTTCACCTGGAGCAATCCTGAAACTGCTACAAATCCACAACAGCAATAGGGAGGTTACCGGCAGAACCAGTCCAGACAACAAGCTCAGCAACCACAGAACAATTCACTAGAAGCAACTTTACATACTTTTATGTCTAATACTAGTGATTTTATTGTTCGTACTAATAAGTTTATTGATAAAACTGAGTCGTTTATGGACAGAACATAGATCAGGATGAATAACCATGAAGTTGTGATAAAGAACCTAGAAACCCAGTTTAGGCAATTCACGGAGATCTTTAACAGCATGACAATAGGTGCAGCATCCAGTAGTACCGAGGCAGCAGCTAAACCCACATATGAGCACTGCAAAGCCATATCAACCAGAAGTGGGAAACGGTTGGATGAGCCCATAATGGAAAAGCCAGTAGATGAACAACCATCACAGAAGGAATTGCTTGTCGCGGCAGCGTCAACACCAGCCTCCCCGACAGATGAGCCTGAAAGCAGTCTTGAGGCAGATGATCCTCCACATATCAAGTTCCCATGCAAGGAGTGTATAAAGGACATCCGCCTGCCGGCACCTTTTCCTAGAGACTTAAGCAACATAAGTAGGAGCACCAGTTCAAGAAATTCCTAGATATTCTGAAGTAGGTGCACATAAATATCCCTCTCATCGAAGCCATCCAAAACATGCCAAACTATGCAAAATACCTAATGGACATGGTTTCCAAGAGGAAGAGAATTGGGGAGTTCAAAACAATTGCTATGAAAGAGAAGTGCATGGCTATGCTGCACAACAAGCTGTCGACTAAGCAAACAGATCCAGGCAGTTTTGTTATACCATGCAAAATTGGCAGCAACCATGCAACTAAAGCCCTGCGCGACTTAGGAGCCAGCATCAACATGACACCTAAGGCGGTCTTCGACAAGCTAGAAATTGGGCAAGCCAAACCCACCTCTATCATGCTGAAACTTACTGATCACTCATTCATACAACCGGAGGGCAAGATCGAAGACATCTTAGTTCGAGTGGCCATCCTTATTTTTCCAGTAGACTTCCTCATCTTAGACTGTAAGGCCGATGAAAACGCCCTTACCATCCTTGGGCGACAATCAAAGCATCAATCTAAATGTGTTATAGCCCTCAGAAAAGGAAAAGGAAGGATGCCCAGACGCTCAGGTCTCCAAAATCAGCACTAAGACAGGTCAAGACAGCAGCTGTCATAGCAAACCTAAGGGCAGGCTGAAGGACCCAACAGCACACCACCTTACAGAACAGGAGGACCCCCTGGTGGGAAAGACAAGAAACACCACCTCAGGAAGTGGTTATGTCTGGGAGATGCACCCAAATGCACTCCCAACATAACTTAATTAATTATAGTTTATTTTCTTTATTTTTATGTTTTAGGAATAGAATTTCAATTTATTTTCTGTCTTTTAAGATTAGATATTAAATTAGTTGAATTTATTTTCCACATTATTATTTTTCAGAATTTATGTTTGGTAATCTAATATTTTTATTTTTATTTTAGGCTTTAGGAATAAAAGAGTCGGACCAAGAAGAGGCCCAACAAGGAGTCCGTCGACCATCCCGCCAAGACAGCCAAGGGCGGCCCAGCGCAGAAACTGTGTAACAGCTAGTTGCCCGCTAACGGCTAGCTGCCAACGGTTACAGAAGTAACAGGAAGAAATATCGTAACGTGCGTGAGACAACTTGTCCGTTGGACATTTAATGCCGCCATGACACCTCTCGACAACCTCTATTTAAACCTCACTAATCTCATTGATTCACTTTACTTTCACCTCCTTGTTATCTTATTCTTGAATCCACTACTCTCATTCTAATTATCTTCTTTTTAAGTTTCAGTTTACTTCTAAACCCTCTCACACATGGCATCAGCATCCCAAACCAAACCAACTTTCTAATGTTTCTGCTCCAAGGCAGATGAAAAGAGATATAAAACTCAGTTTGCCAAGAAGGCCACTTGGGAGGAACAAGGGTTCCATTACACGAAACAGACAAGGGACCTTGGCCTAGAGCCCGCCCTGTTCGAAACAATTCACAGCAAGGGATAGGAAATATTTGTACGGCAACTAGAGATGGCAAACATCACATTGGTCAGAGAGTTTTATGCCCATCACCCCCGCCTAGAGCTGTCGTTTGTTTATGTTCGAGGGGAACCTATCAAGCTCAACGCCGCCATGATCAACAACTTATATGGTGTTGTGTGTAAAATAGACTATCGCAATTGTAGTGCAAGTATACACGACGCAAGTAGTAAAGTGATACGAAGTATCAGATATCGTCTCCACAGGGATTGGGCTAATAGCTTCACCTTAATTCACTGCACGAAAGTAAAGAAAAATAATTGAGAAGTTGTCACGAAAATAATAAAGTAAACGTAAATAAAAGAGAAGGAAAATCAAGATAGAGAGAATGGGCTGGTATTGAATTGCTCAGTAGTGCAGGTATTGCTGAGTCTAGGAAATCCAGTGCTGTCGTTGTTCCCGTCGCGGCAGCACCTGTCGCGACAGCAATTACCCAACTCAGTATTTCAAGTTTGGCAAGAATCCCAGATGTGCCTTGGCCTATCCCTAGGTCCAAGTCTGTCGATGATCACGTCTTTGATGATACCTCCCGGCGTGAATCGAAGGATGAACACCGATGTGGATGAATTCTTCTTTAGCCACTTAACCTCGTCCTATCCCTAGGCTCGAGATAGTTCAACTATAAACTAGAGAACTTGATCTTATTTCTTTCGTATACTTAACTCTCTCGATGCTAAGTAAATTGATAACCTCACAATGTTCTCCCGATGCTCTTGCAAGATATTAATAACCAAAATAAGAGAACTTGAAGTTTATTTTATTGAACTGAAAATTCCTAAAACAAAACAACCCTTGCAACTACTTTACAAATCAACCCGTGGCCCTAGGGGGAATTTAGAACATGTTGTGGGAAGGAAAACGGCTAGGGTTTTGGGAAGAAGGCTAGAGAATCGGTTATGCCCTCTAGGTTAAGATATATGCCCTTATATAAGCTTTGGGTTCAAGTTATCTAATTTAACAAGGATTACAACTTTAAATTAAAGCACAACTCTAATAAAGACTAAATCTTTAGAGAATCTCTCTTTAAGTCGTCCTCCTTCTTTCTTGGGGTTATCTCTCCTTGAACTTTGGGCTTGGAATATCTTCTGATCTAGGGCTTGGAAAAATATGGTGATTTCACACGACAGACGGGCTGAATTTTCTCTATCTGTCGAGGTCCACTTTGCATCTTCTCCATAAAACTGCTGTCGTCCTCTGCTGTCATGGCGGCAACCATGGCAGCATCGTCCTCCTTGACTGGTCGTCCAATTCCAGCTCTTCTGCTTCACTGCCCAGCGCCTGCCCTTTCCGTCTGCTACAGCAGCAACCTGCAAAAACAGCCATTTTTAGTAGAAACTGTGCCTTTTAATATAATTGTGATGTTTTGCTGTAAACTGACCTAAATGCAATAAATAATGCTTGAATGCAGCAGAAATATGGGTTAAAAAAGGTGTAAATAATATAACATTTATACACTCAACACACCCCCAAACTCAAGTTTTTGCTTGCCCTCAAGCAACTAAGACCTAAAAGAAAAATGAAATATTTTTGTTTTGGCTTTCAAACAGTGAATTTTCCCTTACCCGTCGTTCGTTCCCTGTGACGGCAGCGCCCTGTCGGATAATCTAGGATCTGTCTGGAATCTCTCTATAGTCCTCGTGCAGTGTGTGCATGTTTGTGAACAGTTATATGCCAAGACTCTCTTAGTTTCACTAGAATATTATACCTTAGCTTTGTTTAGAGTTTTTCTTACGAGACTGATTTCTTTCTTTTTCTTACTAGAGCCAGAATCGGGCACCTCTAGTTATTTCCCTTTTTTTCTAATTTCTTCTCTTTTCTACTAGAGCCAGTATTTCAGGCACCTCTAGTTAACTGTCTAGAGCCGGTGATAGGCACCTCTAGAAGTTTTTCTCTGGTTATCTGCCTAGAGCCAGTGGTAGGCACCTCTAGGTTTCCTGAGATTCTAGTCTCTTTTCTACTCTAAGTGCTAAGTTTTCTATTCTAGTTTGGCTAAAAGAAGTCTAAGCAGTATAACAGTCACAATGGTGTTTAAGTTTTTAGAACTATAGAAAGGCTCTAAACTTCTCCTAAAAACTATCCTAAAGTTGCTGCCACAACAGGGCTGTCACAGCAGGTAAGTTCAAGTCACAGTTTTCAGCCAAAGTTTTCAATATTTTCATTTTTTAAGACAAAAATAAACTAAGTAAAGACACAAAGTTTTAAACTAAGATGCACTCCATTGATGGAGGGATGTCACCCCCAAACTCAAGGGTTGCATTGCCCTCAATGCAAAATGACAGAAAAAACATAATAAGGCAGTACATCACAAAAGATATAGCAGGCAATAATAATAAGATAAGAAACTTAAATTTTAATCGCTGCTGCTGAGTCTGATCTGGCGGCGGGCTCTGGCTTTTGGAGCTGGTTGGGGCACGGGGGAGGCAGATGTGTTCTTTTCTATGGCCTCCCGTGCTGGTTGGATCCTGCTCGGGGAGATGTGAGGCGGTTGCTCCACAATCTGGATTTCAGAGCTGCTGCTGCTCTCACCACTGCTGCTGCTTTCACCACCAGTGCTGCTGTCACCTCCGCTACTGCTGGCTTTTTGCATGTTACCTTTGTCTGCCATTCGCTTTTGCCTCTTCACTAGGGAGAACTCCTTTGACAAATTCCTCTTGATCGAGGGCTCATTGTCACTGGCGGCCCAAACGGAGGAGGAAGAGAGACCAGCAATAAAGGCATCAAGTTCTTTCGTTGCTGTCTTTCTCTTTGTCCCACGAGAAGAAGTCTCGGCATGGGTGCTGCCCGCTGCTGTTGGGGCATGTATTGGCGTTGAAGCGGCAGAAGGTGTCCGTGGGGTGGCAGCGGGTGTAGGTGTGTGGGTACAGTAAAATAATGGGTAGGAAAAGTGGGGAATACAACATCAGGGAAATTTAAGGATTTTTGAATGAAAGTTACCGTAGAGGCAGCAAAGTCCCTGATGAAAGTCATTAAGCCCAGCTGTCTCTCCTCCAGCTTCTGAATGGCAGCTAATATATGGGCGAAGGTGTCTGTCGGGGCAGCTGCTGCGGCAGCTGGTTCAGTGTGCTGCTGCTCTGTCGTGTCGGTTGTGGCGGCAGTAGGGTCGAATGACGATAGAGGGGTAGCAACAGTTAACTCCATCAGGCTGAGGATGTTCTTTTCATTCCAACCTCTTCCTTCTTCTATCAGATCGGTGCGCAGCTCTGGAACATTATGGCTGCGGCAGAGCGAGGTGATGAGGTATGGAAGGTAGAGGGGACCCTTCGGTCTATGCGCACACTCCAAAATACTTTCTCGCATAAGCTGCCCACATTTATAGGCCGTTCATGTAGAATAGAGTGTATCAACGCTAACCTTGGCTGGTCGACGGTGGTGTTGTGGGATGACGGCATGATCCTCTTCTTTATGAAGGCATTCCACAATTTTGCCTCCGGCAGCAGCTGGGTCCTTCGTACTGTCCTTGGATTTTTCTTACTGGTGTTTCATTCAGTTCCCTCTTCTGTCAATTCTGCCATGACAGCGTCGAAGGCAGCAGTGTCTAATGTATTCAGGAATTGCTGGTGGGCGTCATCATTGATACCGATGTAGAAGCCATAGAGGGTATTAATGTATTCTGCTTCAAATGGCACCTCTTTCCCTCGAACGAACACCGTTGTCGCTATCCTGCTGTTGATGGCAGCATAAAATTCTCGAACCAGCGTGACATTCATTTCTTCCGGCTGCTCTGCAAAGGTTTGCCAATGTAAAGCTCTGATCTTTCGGGCTATGAATGGTTTGAGGCCTAGATGTTCCTCCGTTGATGTGTAAATAAAACCTCTCTCTTCCCACATGTCTCTGTTAGCAAAGGACCGAGGGGGAGTTGCTGTAACCCCCTCGTCCCGGTCTGGTCGGATGACCGATCCGAGTGGGCCACACGGGGAAAACCAAAGTGAAACCCGTTAAGGCTTCCCCTCGGTTAACGACCCAGAAAATTTCTCTTTTTATTTTATCTTGTCTATAGGCATAAATAAAACCTATGTGAAGCACAGCAGCGGAAAATACAAACAATGTAACATACTCCAATCAGCCAATACATCAAACAGCTCATTTTAGTCCTTTACAGCAGGCCGTTCCGAAATGCCCTTAGGGTGTTCTGAAACGCCTTGACTTAGTCAACAGGCCAGGGTCAACCATAGGGTGGCCGCTTCGAAACAGGGGTGACCCGTATCGAAATGACCCTAACGGTCAACTTCTCGTGGTCAACGATATTTGATCGTTTCGAAACATCGAAGGCCCGTTTTGGAACGCCTTTATCTCGCCAATTTCTCAAAATTCCGGTAGCAAAAATGTTCCGAAACGACCCCCATCCGTTTCGAAATGGCAGGCCAAATGCAAAGGGACCGTATCGAAACTGGGTGACCCGTTTCGATACGCCCCTCTCTGCAGACTCCCTTTTTTGGCTGTTTTAAGGCACAAGGGTGCCCCAAAACACCACCAAAACACCCTACAACACCATGACAATTAAACTTAAAGCAACTCAACTATATTAGCATGCTTCAACAAGATTAAGACGAGTCTAAACACTAAGGCAAGACATCACAAGTCATGCATTCATGCAACAACATTCAAACATAAAGGCAACCTCTAAGGCACAAGGCTAACATTCATAATAAGCAATTTAGGCATGGGTTACAATTCAACATGGCCACACAAGCTATACAAAAGCAAGATATCAAGGAATCTAAGCAAGCTCCTAAACATCTAACAAGTATCCATCAAAACAACACATGTCCCATTGCTCAAACTATTACATGTTCAACATTAAAAACTCATACTTGAAGTACTCAAGGCTAACAACCACACTTGGAGGCCCTCCACTTGCTCGAGCAACCCGCGAACTAAGGATCTGCAATGTTGAACAAAGAGAGCGTAAGCAATGATGCTTAGTGAGGGTAAGCTCTAAGAACAAACCTCAACATTGCAGGGTCCGAGCACGATCTAGCCAAGGCATTACACAAATATACCAAGGATCCACAAGAGCCACAAGATAATGATGCATGAGCAATATACAATATAAATGCCATGATCATAAACTCAACTCCACAATACATGTAATCACTTTCAAGCATCACATCAAAGATCATAAACCTCAACACATTGATACACATATCAAACAACATTGGCACCTAGCTATGACCCGAATACGCGGATAGACATGTTGGAACTCACATCCAACAACCACATTACCTCACGGTGGGATTACACTCATCACCGGTCTCGCGGAGGGGATTCCACTCATCCTCACGCCCCGTCGATGGGATTCCACTCATCACCGACTATATTTAAATACAATTTCCGGGCGAACCTGTACTCCTCCTTGGTGACTCAACGCCACCAAGGCCACGCGTGACTTTTGACTCATGTGTACACACTAACATCCTAATGATCGATCATTTGTATTCAAGTATACTAGTGCCAACATTTACTCATTTCACATTACTCATTCCAATCATTTTCGTGCTTAGCACGTACTCACCAACAACCATCATCGTGCATGTCTCAAGCATCACAAGACATACCTCAACTCACATGTATAGTACAATATACATAAGCATTCATATCACATTTCATACGAGACATACACAACCACACACATGAGTTCATCCAAAGGCTCTAGATCAAGCTTAGGATTAGGCTACCACCCTAACCCTAACTCTAGGTGGGTCTACCAAGCCCGACCTAATCCATATACTCGAACCAACTATTTTAAAAGCATTTAAAACGATTAACCACTCACCTAAGCTTCCAAGCTCAAAGACCAAGCAAGCGACCGCCTTCAATTTCCCGGATTCACTTCCGATGCTTCACCAATGTCCAAACCCGATTCTAATCAATCCCAAACACAAACAAAACATTCACAATCAATATCTCATCATCGAAACTAACCTGGATCAACATTTTCAAGCATCCAACACTCAAAAACTAGCTCAAAACAGAATTCCCGAGCAACCCATAACACCCACTGAAATCTTCCATTTCAAGCATCCAAACAACCTTCTAATACACCCAAAGTAACCCTCATATATCATACTAACACCAGCCCTCAAAAACCAACATTAAACCGCCCCAAAAACCACTTTAAAACCCTCCTAAAACCCCCTTGAAACCCAATTCCGAAAATTGCCCAAAATCATTTGAAATTCACATATGATATACCATTTGACCTCTATATACCATAACTAAGCATATTAAATCAAAACATTTCACTTAACCACATAAAGATCTCATTTTTAATCAAAACCTTCAAAAATTCCATTTTCTAAAACCTTCATGAAAATGAAAATAAAAGGTACTTTCATGGAGAGGGGGATGAGGGGAAGTCAAAAATATCCTTACCTTTCAAAATGGAGTTTAAATGAGGGAGCTTTTGAATGAGATAGTAGCTTGGAGAGGGAAACCCTTTTTCACGTTAGAGAGGAAGAAGGTGAATAGTAGAAGATGGTGAGAAAATGGGTATTTTTAATTGTTTGTTTAAATCTAAAGGCTAAAAGACCACATTGCCCTTAATGAAATGGGATATTCACAAGGGCACACCATCTATGGCTATTTGGGATTAAATGTCAAAACATAGTCAACACCAATTAATTAATTTGAAAACAAAACCCGAAATATAATTTAAATTATAAAACTGAGCCCAAATAATATTAAAATATTATTTTCACCTAACCCCTAAACCCGGGTGTTACAACTCTCCCCCACTTAAGGAATTTCGTCCCCGAAATTACCTGGTGGAAACAAATACGGAAACTGCTCAACCATATCCACCTTCCTCTCCCACGTGGCCTCTTCCACACCTCTATGTCTCCACAACACTTTGACCAACTCTATGGTCTTGCCACGCAACACCTTGCTATCAGAAGCAAGTATCTCAACGGGCTCTTCATTATAGGACAAATCCGGATTTAACTCTATCTCCTCAACGGGCATCACATGCGAAGGATCCGATCTATATCTCCTAAGCATAGACACATGAAAGACATCATGGATCTTCTCTAACTCAGAAGGTAACCTCAAACGATAAGCTACAGGCCCAATCTGTTCAACTATCTCATACGGACCAATGAACCTCGGGCTCAACTTGCCCTTCCGGCCAAATCTCATTACCTTCTTCCACGGAGATACTTTCAGAAACACTTTCTCACCCACTGAGTACTCAATCTCTTTCCTTTTCAAATCTACATAAGACTTCTGACGATCGGAAGCTGCTTTCAAACGGTCACAAATCAACTTCACTTTATCGGTAGTCCCCTTAAGCAAGTCTGGCATAGGTAACAACCTCTGACCTGTCTCAGCCCAACAAATCGAAGTCCTACACCGTCTACCATACAAAGCCTCATAAGGTGCCATCTGAATACTAGACTGATAACTGTTGTTGTAATCAAACTCAACCAACGGTAAGTGCTTCTCCCAAGAACCCTGGAAGTCAATCACACAACAACGAAGCATATCCTCTAGAATCTGTATCACTCGCTCTGACTGCCCATCGGACTGCGGATGGTAAGATGTGCTGAAATGCAAACGGCTACCTAAAGCACTGTGCAAGCAACCCCAGAATCTTGAAGTAAATCTAGGATCCCTATCTGAAACAATAGACTTCGGAACCCCATGAAGTCTCACAATCTCACGGATGTACAAGTTTGCCAACTTGTCTAAGGAATTCGTAGTGTTCACTGCTAAGAAGTGAGCACACTTAGTGAACCTATCAACAATCACCCAAACGGAGTTCTTCTTCGAAGGAGACAAAGGCAACCCCGACACAAAATCCATGGTGATCCTCTCCCATTTCCATTCCGGAATCTTCAAAGGCTGTAGCAAACCTGAAGGAACCTGATGTTCTGCCTTCACTCTCTGACAAACCATACAACGGCTCACATACTCGGCTACATCTCTCTTCAAACCAACCCAGAAGTAATAATTCTTCAAATCTCGGTACATTTTGGTACTACTCGGATGCATAGAAAAGGGACTCGAATGTGCTTCACTCAGAATCTGACGTCTCAGCTCGACATCTTCTGGTACAACAATTCTATCTCTAAAGCACAACAGGTCCTCACCACTGAAACTATACTCAGTTGGTCTTCCTTCGGCTATGTCCTGAACATGAGGGACTAAACTCGCATCTTGCAACTGCTTCTCTCTAATCAACTGAATCAAAGAAGGCTTCACTTGCAACTCGGTGATCAACCCACCATCATCGGACACACTCAATCTAGCAAACATAGCTCTCAACTCAACGGCCACTTTTCTACTCAAAGCTTCGGCTACTACATTTGCTTTACCCGGATGGTACTCGATGGTCAAATCATAATCTTTTAACAACTCTAGCCATCTTCTCTGTCTCAAGTTCAACTCTTTCTGTGTCATCAAGTACTTCAAGCTCTTGTGATCGGTGTAAACAATACACTTCTCACCATACAAATAATGACGCCAAATCTTCAATGCAAATACAACTGCGGCTAACTCTATATCGTGAGTAGGATAGTTCTTCTCATGAATCTTCAACTGTCTAGAAGCATAAGCAACAACTCTCCCTTCTTGCATCAAAACACATCCTAAGCATACGTAGGAAGCATCACTGTAAATCACAAACTCCTTACCTGAAACAGGTTGCACTAACACTGGAGCATTCGTCAAAGCTTCTTTCAATTTCTCAAAGGCCTTCTGTCTTGCATCTGACCATTCAAATTTGACTCATTTTTGCAACAACTTAGTCAAAGGAGCAGCTACTCTAGAGAAACCATCAACAAATCTCCTATAGTAACCGGCTAATCCTAGGAAACTCCTAATCTCGGTCATGGACTTAGGTTGTTTCCACTCAACAATAGCCTCAATCTTCGATGGATCAACTCGGATGCCTTTGGCCGAAACAACATGGCCAAGAAATACAACCTCCCGAATCCAGAACTCACATTTACTAAGCTTCGCATACAACTGATTGCTCAACAATCTCTGTAACACAAATCTCAAGTGCTCATCATGCTCTTCCTCTGTCTTCGAGTACACAAGTATATCATCAATGAAAACAACTACAAAACGGTCTAGATAGTCTCTAAAAATTCTATTCATCATGTCCATGAATGCTGTCGGTGCATTCGTGAGCCCAAATGGCATCACAAGAAACTCATAGTGACCATATCTAGTCCTAAAAGCTGTCTTCGGAACATCACATTCTTTCACCTTCAACTGATAGTACCCGGATCTCAAATCTATCTTCGAGAACACTGAAGCACCCCTCAACTGATCAAACAAATCATCTATACGAGGCAACGGATACTTGTTCTTCACAGTCAACTGATTCAACTGTCTATAGTCAATACACATGCGCATGCTACCATCTTTCTTTTTCACAAACAACACGGGAGCACCCCACAGAGAACTACTTGGCCTAATGAAACCACAGTCTAATAATTCTTGCAACTGACTCTTCAACTCTTTCAACTCTTTCGGAGCCATGCGATACAGAGCTATCGAAACTGGATTAGACCCTGAAACTGTCTCAATCACAAACTCAACATCTCTGTCCGGAGGCAAACCCGGCAACTCTTCAGGAAACACATCTGGAAAGTCACACACTGTTCTGATATCTTTCGGTCTAGCTTCACTCATATCCGGATTCATAACATAAGCTAAATAAGCCCCACATCCAGAGTCCATCAACCTATGAGCCTCTAAAGCTGACACCACATTAGACAAGAACTTAATGTTCTCGCCTACTACTACTACCTCGTAGTCATCAGAAAGCTTCAAAGAAATTCTCTTTGTTTCAAAATCCACACTAGCCCGATGCTCAACCAACCAGTCCATACCCAGAATAATATCAAAACCATAGAAAGGAAGTTCCATCATATCAACTGAGAACACGTGACTCTGAATCTTCAGTGGACATCTCCTATATATACGTCTAACCACAACTGTCTCACCAAAAGAACTAGTAACATGCAAACCTACATCTAGAATCTCAACAGGTATGTCTAATTTCCGTGCATGCTCACTCAAAATGTAGGAATGCGTAGAACCCGAATCAACTAAAGAAAGCAAAGACATAGACTGTAACTCGAAATTACCTGCTATCACATCCGTGTCATTCTCGGCCTCTCTCTGAGCATAAACTCTCGCTGGTCCTCCCGCCTCTGGCTGTACAGCCACAACATGAGCAAGATTCCTCTGAGCATCCACCCTAGGTGCATCAGCCCTAGGCTGGAAGTAGCCACGACCGCGCCCACAGCCTCTCTGAAAATCATTCGCTCTCGCAGGAGCCTGAGCAATGTTCGGTGCCTGAGCCGCCTGATGCGGACAATCCCTCCTAAAGTGGTCCCTCGAACCACAGTTCCAACAAGCATGGAAATTACCCCAACACTCACCAGTGTGATGTCTCCCACATCGGGTACACTCGGGCAAACGCCCTCCTCCTCTATGGCCCTAATGGCCTCTACCATGGTTGCCACCGCCACGTCTCTGATCAAACTGATGTCCGCCACCTCTATGCCTCTTGGCGTCTCTACCATCAAAGTGGTTATACCTCTTACCAGAACTGGAACCACCAGATCGTTTGGCCGAACCCAAACTATGCTCTAAATCCTTGGCCCTCGCGACCAATACATCAAAGTCCGAGTAGTCCGAAGCCAACGTGTACCTCTTGACCTCTTCATTCAATCCGTAGCGGAATCGGTTACAACGTTCCACCTCTGTAGGAACCTACTCTGGAGCATACTGACTCAAGCGAACAAAGCGGATCTCATAATCGGTCACAGAAGCATCTCCCTGAGTAAGAGCCATAAACTCTCGCTTCTTCTCATCCAAGTACCTCGGTCCCAAGTACCTCTTCCGGAATGCAAACTCAAAGAAATCCCAGTCAATCTCTGCCTCTGGAACCCCAGTAGTAATGGTGACCCACCAGGTGTAGGCATCACCCTGAAGCAACGAGATCACACAACCCAATCTTCGTGCGCCCGCACATCCCATCTGAGCCAAGATACGAACTGTCTTCTCCAACCACAACTCCGACCTCTCCGGAGTAGATCCTCTAAACTCCTCGGCCCCCAAGCTACGGAGCCTCTCCAAAGGTAGACTAGCATCATCACACCTAGGCTGAGCTGCAGCCTGAGCTCCCGCAACTGCGGCCTGAAATGCTCCCGCTATCGCTTGCACTAGCGGAGTCATATCAATTCCAGCTGGACCTTGGCCACCTTGAGGTCCATCTCCTTCAGCTCCATCCCCGCCTCCAGCTCCAGGCGGAGGAGGTGGTGGTGGTGGAGGTGGTGGTGGAGCGCCAACTCCCGCGGCCACCGGCCTTTCTAGGTGAGCCTCCACACCAACAGCCGGCTCAATAGGAGCCGCAACTCGTGATTCCTGACGAACCACCCTCGGCCTACCCCTCGGTCTAGACATCGCTCTCGAAGATATCCACTACAACCACAACAACAAAACATACAAGCTGGGTTAGCAAGGCAAGGCTTCCAAGTGTTCAAGTACGTTCCCTCACTAAAAATCATTTTTCCAATGTAATAGTAGCAATGGGACTCACACACACATACTTTTGAATAAACAATCAATCATACTTGTCAAACAAGCAACCATTCTTTCAAGGCAAGCAAACACCGTGCATATCAATCAAAAACTTGAACTTACCTCACTTACCTGCCCAAGGACTCGGTAACCTTAAGCTCTGATACCAACAAGTGTAACCCCCTCGTCCCGGTCTGGTCGGATGACCGATCCGAGTGGGCCACACGGGGAAAACCGAAGTGAAACCCGTTAAGGCTTCCCCTCGGTTAACGACCCAAAAAATTTCTCTTTTTATTTTATCTTGTCTATAGGCATAAATAAAACCTATGTGAATCACAGCAGCGGAAAATACAAACAATGTAACATACTCCAATCAGCCAATACATCAAACAGCTCATTTTAGCCCTTTACAGCAGGCCGTTCCGAAACGCCCTTAGGGTGTTCCGAAACGCCTTGACTTAGTCAACATGCCAGGGTCAACCATAGGGTGACCGCTTCGAAACAGGGGTGACCCGTATCGAAACGACCCAAACGGTCAACTTCTCGTGGTCAATGATATTTGACCGTTTCGAAACATCGAAGGCCCGTTTCGGAACGCCTTTATCTCGCCAATTTCTCAAAATTCCAGTAGCAAAAATGTTCCGAAACGACCCCCATCCGTTTCGAAACGGTAAGCCAAATGCAAAGGGACCGTATCGGAACAGGGTGACCCGTTTCGATACGCCTCTGTCTGCAGACTCCTTTTTTGGCTGTTTTAAGGCACAAGGGTGCCCCAAAACACCACCAAAACACCCTACAACACCATGACAATTAAACTTAAAGCAACTCAACTATATTAGCATGCTTCAACAAGATTAAGACGAGTCTAAACACTAAGGCAAGACATCACAAGTCATGCATTCATGCAACAACATTCAAACATAAAGGCAACCTCTAAGGCACAAGGCTAACATTCATAATAAGCAATTTAGGCATGGGTTACAATTCAACATGGCCACACAAGCCATACAAAAGCAAGATATCAAGGAATATAAGCAAGCTCCTAAACATCTAACAAGTATCCATCAAAACAACACATGTCCCATTGCTCAAACTATTACATGTTCAACATTAAAAACTCATACTTGAAGTACTCAAGGCTAACAACCACACTTGGAGGCCCTCCACTTGCTCGAGCAACCCGCGAACTAAGGATCTGCAATGTTGAACAAAGAGAGCGTAAGCAATGATGCTTAGTGAGGGTAAGCTCTAAGAACAAACCTCAACATTGCAGGGTCCGAGCACGATCTAGCCAAGGCATTACACAAATATACCAAGGATCCACAAGAGCCACAAGATAAAGATGCATGAGCAATATACAATATAAATGCCATGATCATAAACTCAACTCCACAATACATGTAATCACATTCAAGCATCCCATCAAAGATCATAAACCTCAACACATTGATACACATATCAAACAACATTGGCACCTAGCTATGACCCGAATACGCGGATAGACATGTTGGAACTCACATCCAACAACCACATTACCTCACGGTGGGATTACACTCATCACCGGTCTCGCGGAGGGGATTCCACTCATCCTCACGCCCCGTCGATGGGATTCCACTCATCACCGACTATATTTAAATACAATTTCCGGGCGAACCCGTACTCCTCCTTGGTGACTCAACGCCACCAAGGCCACGCGCGACTTTTGACTCATGTGTACACACTAACATCCTAATGATCGATCATTTGTATTCAAGTATACTAGTGCCAACATTTACTCATTTCACATTACTCATTCCAATCATTTTCGTGCTTAGCACGTACTCACCAACAACCATCATCGTGCATGTCTCAAGCATCACAAGACATACCTCAACTCACATGTATAGTACAATATACATAAGCATTCATATCACATTTCATACGAGACATACACAACCACATACATGAGTTCATCCAAAGGCTCTAGATCAAGCTTAGGATTAGGCTACCACCCTAACCCTAACTCTAGGTGGGTCTACCAAGCCCGACCTAGTCCATATACTCGAACCAACTATTTTAAAAGCATTTAAAACGATTAACCACTCACCTAAGCTTCCAAGCTCAAAGACCAAGCAAGCGACCGCCTTCAATTTCCCGGATTCACTTCCGATGCTTCACCGATGTCCAAACCCGATTCTAATCAATCCCAAACACAAACAAAACATTCACAATCAATATCTCATCATCGAAACTAACCCGGATCAACATTTTCAAGCATCCAACACTCAAAAACTAGCTCAAAACAGAATTCCCGAGCAACCCATAACACCCACTGAAATCTTCCATTTCAAGCATCCAAACAACCTTCTAATACACCCAAAGTAACCCTCATATATCATACTAACACCAGCCCTCAAAAACCAACATTAAACCGCCCCAAAAACCACTTTAAAACCCTCCTAAAACCCCCTTGAAACCCAATTCCGAAAATTGCCCAAAATCATTTGAAATTCACATATGATATACCATTTGACCTCTATATACCATAACTAAGCATATTAAATCAAAACATTTCACTTAACCACATAAAGATCTCATTTTTAATCAAAACCTTCAAAAATTCCATTTTCTAAAACCTTCATGAAAATGAAAATAAAAGGTACTTTCATGGAGAGGGAGATGAGGGGAAGTCAAAAATATCCTTACCTTTCAAAATGGAGTTGAAATGAGGGAGCTTTTGAATGAAATAGTAGCTTGGAGAGGGAAACCCTTTTTCACGTTAGAGAGGAAGAAGGTGAATAGTAGAAGATGGTGAGAAAATGGGTATTTTTAATTGTTTGTTTAAATCTAAAGGCTAAAAGACCACATTGCCCTTAATGAAATGGGATATTCACAAGGGCACACCATCTATGGCTATTTGGGATTAAATGTCAAAACATAGTCAACACCAATTAATTAATTTGAAAACAAAACCCGAAATATAATTTAAATTATAAAACCGAGCCCAAATAATATTAAAATATTATTTTCACCTAACCCCTAAACTCGGGTGTTACAGTTGCTGCTGGTGCGGAATTGGAGGCAGCATTGTGTCGGGTTTTTCTGGAAGACATAGTTGTGCAAGGGTTGTGAAAAACAAATGAAAATAGAAGAACTAAAGAGATAGAGTAAGTAAGAAAGGCAGAAGTGAGTGAAAATGAAAATGAAACGGGGTTATATAGAGAGAAATTTGCTGCCCGTTGAAGCTGTAACGGCAGGCGCGAATAACGGGGCCAGTTGTTATGAGTTAGCGTGTCTGACGCGTCTGACACATGTTTCCGCGTCTATTACGCGTCTGTGACGTGTTTCCGCGTCTGTCGCGACAACGTGGTGACAGCCTGTATTTTCCGTGTCTATCGCGGCAGCTGTAACGACAGGCTTCAACTGTTGGGCTTTGTTGGGCTGGTGGATGGATGATGGGCTAAGTTCACTTCTCTTGTTCTTCTTGACTCCTTTATTTCCTAAAAACAATGAAAATAAACATTATTCTAATAAAATAAATCTTATTTCCTAATAACTAATAAATAATAATAATAAAATAAAAATAAAATAAAATAAAAATTAGGTTAAGTTAAGGATGTCAGGTGGGGCATCTCCTAAGGTAACCACTTCCTGTATTCCTAGGGCTTCAGTCCCCTGATAATGCTTGAGACGTTGTCCGTTGACTTTGAATTGGTGCTCATCTTTTAATGATCGGATTGTGATGGCACCATGGGGAAAAACCTGTACGACTTGGAACGGGCCCGACCATCTAGACTTTAACTTCCCTGGGAAGAGTTTCAGTCTAGAATTGAATAGCAATACAATCTGCCCTGGGCAGAACTGTCGTGGCAGCAACTTTTTGTCATGCCACTTCTTCGTTTTATCCTTGTAAATTCTTGCATTGTCATAGACCATTGTTCGGATTTCTTCAATTTCGTTCAGATCTAACAGCCTTTTCTGCCCTGCCCTGTCGAAGTCCATATTCATTTCCTTGATTGCCCAGTATGCTCTGTGCTCTATCTCGACAGGTAGATGACATGTTTTCCCATAAATCAGTCAGTATGGAGACATTCCTAATGGAGTTTTGAAAGTTGTCCTATATGCCTATAACGCATCATTGAGAAGTAAAGACCAGTCTTTCCTAGTTGGCTTAACCATCTTCTCAAGAATGTTCTTGACTTCCCTGTTGGAAATTTCAGCTTGTCCATTGGTTTGTGGGTGATATGCTGTTGCGATCCGATGTTTGACACTGTATTTCTTCAAGGCAGCAGCAATAACCTTGTTGTCAAAATGTCTCCCTTCATCACTGATAATCGCCTTAGGGATGCCAAACCTAGAAAAGATGTTCTTGTGTAAAAACCGTTGAATTGTCTTGGCATCATTCATTTGAGTGGCGATTGCTTCAACCCACTTAGAGACATAATCTACTGCCAGGAGGATGTATAGATTCCCACATGAAGATGGAAAAGGTCCCATAAAATCAATCCCCTAAACGTCGAAGATCTCGACTTCTAGAATGTTCTGCAGCGGCATCTCGTTTCTCCGTGAGATGTTTCCTGTCCTTTGGCACCTATCACAGCTTTTGTAGAAGATTTGTACATCTTTATATAGTGACGGCCAATAACACCCTGACTGCAGCACCTTGGCAGCAGTTTTGTTGCCTCCTAAGTGTCCTCCATACTGTGAAGCATGGCAGTGATGCAATATATCTGTCTGCTCTTCCTGTGGTACACATCTCCTTATAACCTGATCTGCACAGATTTTGAAAAGAAGAGGTTCGTCCCAATAATAATGCTTAACATCATTTTGGAACCTCTTCCTGGCTTGATAACTAAGGTCATGGGGAATTATTCCGCTAACTAAGAAATTAACGAAATCTGCATACCAAGGAAGTTCAGAATACGTACCTGCCGCCATGGCTGTCGCGGCAGTGATTGCGGCAGCAAAGAGCTGCTCGTCTGGGAAGGTCTCCAATATGTTTGTCTCATCCATTGGTAGACTCTTTCCCTTCTCCAATCTTGACAAGTGATCTGCCACCTGATTTTCTGTCCCCTTTTTGTCCTTGATTTCAAGGTCGAATTCTTGCAGTAGTAGGATCCACCGTATCAATCAAGACTTTGCATCCTTTTTCGCGAACAGATACTTGAGGGCAGAATGGTCTGTGTGTACTATGACCTTTGTTCCAAGTATGTAAGAACGAAACTTGTCAATGGAGAATACCAGAGCTAATAACTCCTTTTCTGTGGTGGTGTAGTTCACTTGGGCGTCATTCAGTGTCTAGCTGGCATAGTATATGACATGAAACAATTTGTCTCTCCGCTACCCAAGTGCTGCCCCGACAGCATAGTCACTAGCATCACACATGATTTCAAATGGCTGTGTCCAGTCTGGTGGCAGTACAATTAGGGCTGTTACCAGCTTTTCCTTCAGAACCTTGAATGCTTCAGTACATTCATCATTAAAGTCAAAGGGTCGGTTCTGCTCCAAGAGATGGCATAGGGGCTTGGTGATTTTTGAGAAATTTGCAATGAATCTCCGATAAAAACCAGCATGTCCCAAGAAACTTCTAATACCCTTGATTGTGGTCGGCGGCGGCAGCTTTTCGATCACTTCTATTTTGGCCCTGTCAACTTCTATGCCACGGCAGCTAATCTTATGGCCAAGGACTATCCCTTCATCCACCATGAAGTGGCAATTTTCCCAATTCAAGACTAGGTTTGCTTTTTCACATCTTTCAAGTACCTTTTGTAGATTGCCTAGGCAGCTCTTAAAATCGTCTCCAAAAACTGAAAAATCATCCATAAAAATTTCTAGGAAGTCCTCCACCATATCAGAGAATATGGCCATCATGCACCTTTGGAAGGTGGCGGGTGCCTTGCATAGTCCGAATGGCATTCTCCTAAAAGCATAAGTGTCGTAGGGGCATGTGAATGTCGTATTTTCTTGATCTTCCGGTGCGATAGCAATTTGATTGTAACCTGAATAACCATCAAGAAAACAATTGTAAGGTTTACCCGCTAATCTGTCAAGCATTTGGTCAATAAAGGGTAAAGGAAAGTGGTCCTTTCGGGTAGCTTTGTTAAGCTTCCGATAGTCCATACAAACCCTCCAACCGGTCACAGTCCTGGTTGGGATTAACTCATTGTTTTCGTTGGTTACCACGGTCATTCCTCCTTTCTTGGAAACACATTGCACCGGGCTCACTCATTTGCTGTCGGAGATGGCGTAAATAATACCAGCATCTAACCATTTGATTATCTCTTTACGCACCACCTCTTTCATCGCATGGTTTAGCCGCCTTTGGGCATCTATAGTCGGCTTATGATCTTCCTCTAAGAGGATTTTATGCATGCATAATGTTGGACTAATGCCTTGAATATCAGCTAACGTCCATCCAATTGCCTTTTTATGCTGCTGCAGCATCTCTACTAACTGATGTTCCTGTTCCTTCATCAACTTGGAAGATATGATTACGGTCAACGTATCATTTGAACCAAGAAAAGCATATTTTAGCTGCCCTGGCAGGGGTTTCAGTTCTAAAACAGGGGGCTCAACAGTAGATGGCTTTTGGATTGCATGGTTATCCGAAGTATAATTTAAAGGTTCGAATAACTTACCTAGACGATCGCCTATCCAGTTTACCTCCTCCTGATCTTTAGTATCTGATGTTTCGGATTCTGAGGAGTTGTTGTCGTCGGTGCTGTCGTGACAGTCCTGTAAGTGGCTGCCGAGGCAGTGACCAATTTTGATGTTGTGACAGCCCGACCTGATGCAGGGTTGGTCAAGGGTAACTTCAGTGATAACCTTGCATTCCTCATCTGCATCAGCATGCTTCATAGCTTGGAGAACATTCAACTTAATCTCTTGATCGTTCACTCTCATGGTGAGTTCTCCTTTTTCCACATCAATCAGTGATCTTCCCATGGCTAAGAAGGGTCGCCCCAGGATGATTGGTGCATTTTCATCTGCTTCACAATCTAAAACAAGAAAGTCAGCAGGAAATATAAATTTATCCACTCTTACCAGAATATCTTCGATTTTTCCTTCCAGATGAACATAAGAGCGGTCTGCCAGCTGCAGAATTATTGTCGTGGGCCGAGCTTTTCCAATACCTAATTTCTGAAAAAACAGATTTTGGCATTAAATTAATATTAGCACCAAGATCACAAATGCCTTACCCACATATTTATCTCCGATTACACAAAGTATGATGAAGCTCCCCGGATCCTTCTTTTTCTAGGGTGGCTGCCTATGAAGAATGCTCATACATCCTTCTGTCATCTTAACCGTTTCAAATTCCCCAAGTTTAGATTTCTTTGACATGACATCCTTGAGAAATTTGGCGTAACCGGGCATCTCCCTTACGGCATCTAACAGTGGAATATTAATATGAACCTGCTTAAAGATATCATAAATCTTTTTGAGCTGAGATTCTTGCTTCGCTTGCTGTAACCGTTGAGGAAAAGGAGGTGGGGGACGGTAATCAGCAATACGTCCTTCCCACTGCATACGAATCTGAGGAGGTTTGGGTTCATCAATTTTCTCCTCTATAGCTTCTGCTGTCGTGACAGGCTCATCGGCAGCAGGTTGTTTGTTACCTGTCGGGGCAGCTTCCTCGGCAGGTTTGTCCAAGGCTGGTTTCTTCACTGTTTCAACTTCTTTCTCTGGCCCTGGTAGTTTCTTCCCACTCCTAGTAGTAATGGCTTTACATTGCTCATGTGTGGGTTGTCTAGCATTTTCAGTATTGCTAGGGAATCCTCCAGTCTGCCTTGGCTTGATATGCTGGGAAACCTCACCCATTTGTGTCTCCAAGGATTTCAGAATGGCTTCATGATTCGTCATTCTCATCTTTGTTTTATCCATGAATGTCTCTGTTTTCTTGACAAACTGATTCATATTCTTAATATAAGTACCTGTCTGAGACATAAACGTAGCCAGAGTCTGTTCCAGTATACTGTTTGTGGCAGCTGGTGGCTGTTGCTGCTGCTGCTGCGGCTGCTGTCGAGTCAACAATCTAGGTCCTCCCTGATTCTGATTATTGTGTGCTTGAGGATTCAGGGCATTATTAGGATTACTCCAAGAAAACTTGGGATCCTTTCTCCAGTTGGGATTATAGTTGCTGGAATTGTAATTTGGCTTATTGTAATTTCCAACATACTTTCCCTCTTCTAACTGTATTGGACATTCCTTCGAACTGTGATTTCCCTCACAAATGTCACATACCTCCTCGACAGCAAATCCATGTTGTGCTTCCTCGTTCAAGAGCTTTTTCATTGCTTTAGTAAGGTATGCTACCTGTGATTTCATCGTGCTGTCGGCCTCATAATCCTTAACAGCTAGGACCCGTTTACCCTCTCTTCTTGCTTTTGGAAACTGCTTTTCATTCTTAGCCAGATTCTTCAATACTTGCATTGCCTCATCCGGGTCTTTTTCCAATAGTAATCCGTTTGCTGCTGAATCAATTCGAATACGAGTTTGTAAGTTGGCAGCATTATAAAACTTGGTTACCTGGTTCCAGACGGGGAATCCATGCATAGGGCAGTTCCGTAGAAGAGTGGTGAATCTATCCCAGGCCTCGTGCATCGGCTCGTCATCTTCCTGTTGAAAAGTAGCAATTTCGTTACGTAATCGCTCAGATAAATGTGAAGGATTAAAACGAGATAAAAATTCACGAGACAAATCTGCCCAAGTTCTAATTGAACCCAGTGTAAGTTTATTCCTCCAAGTCTTTGCCCTGTCCCTCAATGAATGGGGAAATAACCGAAGCCTCAGTATCTCCGGAACTCCTGGTAGTCTAAACGAACCACAAATTTCCTGGAATGTTTTGAGATGCTCCCTAGCATCCTCTGTAACAACACCACTGAATTGACCGGCATTGTTGATCATGCAAAACATAACAGGTTTCAGCTCAAAGTTATCAACTTCAATATCCGGCAGAGTGGTTTCTAGTTCTACATGGTCATTAAGCATGTAGTCTCGACAGGACCGGCGTGCGGCAGCGGCAGGAAAGTCGGCAGCACGACCGTTTCCTCCATTCCCGGCAGGATCTACAGCATCCTGGGGATTTCTTGGGTCGTCCCTTCTTTCTTCCTGTCTTTCGTTTACCATAGCTTTGAGTTGTTGCTCTAGGTAATCGTTCCTTTCAAAGAGGTAGCGGACTCTTTTCTTGAGATTGAATGTTCGTTCTAGTTCAGGATCTAACTGGTATTCCGGTTCCTTCCCTCGTTGAGATCTGCGCATACGAAAACAAAAAACCTTGTGAAAGGTATGGGTTGGACAATCCAAGTAAACAGAAAAAATAAAAACAAAAAGTGCAGTAAAAGAAAAGGTAGAGTTATGTTGCCAATCCCCGGCAACGGCGCCAAAAACTTGTTGCGTGTAAAATAGACTATCGCAATTGTAGTGTAAGTATACACGACGCAAGTAGTAAAGTGATACGAAGTATCGGATATCGTCTCCACAGGGATTGGGCTAATAGCTTCACCTTAATTCACTGCACGAAAGTAAAGAAAAATAATTGAGAAGTTGTCACGAAAATAATAACGTAAACGTAAATAAAAGAGAAGGAAAATCAAGATAGAGAGAATGGACTGGTATTGAATTTCTCAGTAGTGCAGGTATTGCTGAGTCTAGGAAATCCAGTGCTGTCGTTGTTCCCGTTGCGGCAGCACCTGTCGCGGCAGCAGTCCGTTGGTTATCGCGGCAGCAATTACCCAACTCAGTATTTCAAGTTTGGCAAGAATCCCAGATGTGCCTTGGCCTATCCCTAGGTCCAAGTCTGTCGATGATCACGTCTTTGATGATACCTCCCGGCGTGAATCGAAGGATGAACACCGATGTGGATGAATTCTTCTTTAGCCACTTAACCTCGTCCTATCCCTAGGCCTGAGATAGTTCAACTATAAACTAGAGAACTTGCTCTTATTTCTTTCGTATACTTGACTCTCCCGATGCTAAGTAAATTGATAACCTCACAATGCTCTCTCGATGCTCTTGCAAGATATTAATAACCAAAATAAGAGAACTTGAAGTTTATTTTATTGAACTGAAAATTCCTAAAACAAAACAACCCTTGCAATTACTTTACAAATCAACCCCGTGGCCCTAGGCGGAATTTAGAACATGTTGTGGGAAGGAAAACGGCTAGGGTTTTGGGAAGAAGGCTAGAGAATCGATTATGCCCTCTAGGTTAAGATATATGCCCTTATATAAGCTTTGGGCTCATGTTATCTAATTTAACAAGGATTACAACTTTAAATTAAAGTACAACTCTAATAAAGACTAAATCTTTAGAGAATCTCTCTTTAAGTCGTCCTCCTTCTTTCTTGGGGTTATCTCTCCTTGAACTTTGGGCTTGGAATATCTTTTGATCTAGGGCTTGGAAAAATATGGTGATTTCACACGACAGACGGGCTGAATTTTCTCTATCTGTCGAGGTCCACTTTGCATCTTCTCCATAAAACTGCTGTCGTCCTCTGCTGTCACAGCGGAAACCATGGCAGCATCGTCCTCCTTGACTGCTCGTCCAGTTCCAGCTCTTCTACTTCACTGCCCAGCGTCTGCCCTTTCCGTCTACTACAGCAGCAACCTGCAAAAATAGCCGTTTTTAGTAGAAACTGTGCCTTTTAATATAATTGTGATGTTTTGCTGTAAACTGACCTAAATGCAATAAATAATGCTTGAATGCAGCAGAAATATGGGTTAAAAAAAGGTATAAATAATAGAACATTTATACACTCAACATATGGCCTCGAGATGGAAGACAACCCTCACGAAGAATGGAGGCAGTCACTGACGGTTGCCGACTATGACAGACTAAAGGCCAAGCTGTGCAAGCCCAACACACCGTGGTTGGAAGGAAAGCATGGCGGCTCCGTCCAACGTCGCCGACTGCTGCCCGAGCCAATGCTTTGGAACACTTTTATTAAATGGCGTCTACTGCCCACCTCCCACAACTCCACAGTAGACAGGTCGCGCCTAGCCCTTATCTATAGCATCATGGTGAATCGGCCCATTAACGTAAAGGAAATCATATGCAAGGAGATCCACAACTGTTTCCGCAAGACCAAGGGCCGACTGTACTTCCCGTCTCTCATCAACGGCTTATGTGCCAACTTCAATGTGCCCTTTGATCCAAGAGATGAGATGACAACTGCCAAGGAGGGTTGGACCAGAAAAGTCCACCTACAGATGATGCAGGCCCAAGAGAAAGAACCCATCACGCCCAGCCAGCCGCCCCATGCAGTACTGAAGCTGCCCAGCCCAATGACGTCATTGCTCTGTTACGCATATCTCCTTCAAAAATTTCCAGATGACGGCCCCACCCTGCCAACCTCGTCGTCGTAGCTGCACCTCGCGAAGGAACACCATTACAAGCAAATGCCCGCCACGCCGCCTCCTGCCGCCAGATGTCGTCTCCGACACAATATCCATCGTACTCCGCCACCTCTGCTTCTAACATGGTGGCAGACTCTCCTGAGAGGCACCAGCAACATCTTTCTCCTGCCTGCACAGCGGAAACGGTGAGAAACACCTTCTCATCCAATGAGGTTGAGCAGCAGCCAACAGCAGCACTAGCAAAAGAAACAACGGAGGAGGCAACAAGGAAGAGGAAGTGGCACATCATCTCTGCCGAGTCAGAGGACGAGGAGTCAGATTTCGAGACGGAAAGGAGCGAAGCACCTCGTGAAGAACCTTTCCCAACTCCTAAGAGAGTCCAGCCACCGCGGACAACAAAGGTCTCACCTACCAAGTCTATCACTCGGATGTCTGTCGCTCGGATGTCTGTCGGCCGCCACCTTGTCATCCAATCCTTATCCTCCTCCTCTGCAGCCAAGACCCAAGTCTCCTCTCAGCCCTCAGCCAACATCTAGAGTTTTTTTTTCTTTTCTTCTCTTTTCTTTATTTTTATTTTTCTATTTTTTATCGTAATTGTATTTATTTTTTTGTCTTTCTTTTGTACATTATTTTGTGCATTGAGGGCAATGCCCGTCTCGAGTTTGGGGGTTAGCACTTATTTTTGTTAGGCATAACTAGTGCATATTAGGTTGCATTATGTACTTGCCTTCATAAATTAATCGAAAAAGATTTTTTTTTGTTAGAACTTGTGCCTATGATAGGATAGCCGACTTTTAATTTTTCTTACCAATTAAAAAAAACTTAATTTTGGGAAAAGAATGAAGTAAACTTAGGATTTTTCTATAATTGCCAAAAAAATTAAAACACTATTGTTACTTACTGAATTTGTTTGAATTTCGGATAAACATTGTCTGGTTGAATTATTTGAAAAATTCAAACATTGGTTGCAGGAAGCTGTCGCGGCAGGCAACAAACAGAAAAAGAAACATTGCCACGGCAGGAAAGAAATTTTTATGATGTCTTTCCCTAGAGATGCCCGAAACCGGCTCTAGGAAGAATCATGTGCAAGAACACTCAGTTGCTATCAAAGTCCATGAATTTGAAAATCCTTGAAGTGACGGACAAATTAGCATGAGTGAATGAAAGTCTTCACGGGATGACTCTACTCAATGGGTTCGGGGTTTTGTAGTTTGCTCTTATCTTAATTTCATACCTAGAGAGTAGTTGTGATAAGATGATGCCCTTATTTTCATGATTAAATTAATGTGCTTACTTATGCTGCCTCGGTAGCAACCTTATATACCATGACAATATCTTTGTTTATTTAGAACAATACCTTTTCCTTACCATCATGTCCTCAGTCTGCTACCGAGCCTTGAAGGTCTGTCGAGTTTGCCGCTGAGACACACGTCCATTCCACTACCGAGGCAGTGAAAGCATCAAAGCAGCCAATCTGCCATCTCCCGCCGAGACAGCAAAGTCTGGCAGCGCAAAACAACTTATCCTATTCAACGCAGTTTCACACTAGGGAGCAGCATAATACGACCCATTCTATCAATCTGATCTCTTCTCTATCATTTACTTGTGTTTATTTACTTTTAATTTTTTTACAAACTAAACTTATTTGTGCATTTAATTTTCCTTTGTGCAAGAATCACAATTTGAGTTTAAGTTGTCCAATCCCTGTGGGAGACGATATCTTTTATACTATAACTTGACAGGAGTGTGCACTTGCGCTCATATTTAGAGAACACCCAAACACTCTACAACGAACATGCTAAAGAATCTCCAAAGGACTAATGAGGTGAAGGAGGTAAAAGTGGCATCAACTTTCCTTTGTTACAATGGAAACCACCATTTTACCGAGTGCACGGACAATCAAGAATCTGCCAATTATGTAGGGAATTCCAATCGGAATAACAATCTCTACTCAAACACCTTTAATATTAGATGGCGTCAGCATCCTAACCTCTCTTTGGGAAATCAAGTGAACGGTAGCTATGGCAATTCAAATCAGCAGAATTTGGGAGAATCACTCGGACCACAGCAGAATATGTTGTGGCAAAACAACAAGGGTTTTGCATTTTCATCCAATAGCAACTCATTGGAAGCTACACTCAAGGATTTCATGACATCCACTAAGGAATTTATGGCATCTACTGATACATTGCTCCAAGATCACTCTATGACCATTCAGAATCAAGGAGCTTTGCTGCAAAGTCACAGTTCATCCTTGCGACCATTGGAAACCAAAGTAGGTCAAATTTCCCAAGCATTACATGTGCGACCCCAATGAAATCTTTTAAGTGATACCGAAGTCACTAAGAAGCATGGCAAAGAGAAATGATGTGCTCTCACATTGAGGAGTGGTACCCAGCTTAACACTGAAGATAAGTTTGGGGAGAACAAGAAAGAAGACTCTATACCTAAGGAAATGCAAGAGGAACCAGAATTGCGAGCTGAAACATCCTGTGAGAAGGAGAATGACGGGGATTTAGTGAATGGAACTATCGACGATAGGGCAGATGCTACAGCAAAAGAGAAATCAGCATCAATAGAGGAAGAATTTAGACCCCCACCTCCTTTCCCTCAACGATTGAAGAAACGAAATGAGAATCTCCAATTCAGGAAATTCATGGATGTTCTAGACCAATTGCATGTAGAGCATTTTAGTGTTCTCTAAATATGAGCGCAAGTGCAGACTCTTGTCAAGTAATAGTATAAAAGATATCGCCTCCCACAGGGATTGGATAGCTTGACTCGAATCGTAACTCCTGCACAAAGGAAAACTAAATGAAAAATAAGTTGATTTGTTTAAGAAGAAAAGAAAATAAAACACAAGTAAATATAAGGGAAGAGTTCAGATTGATGGAATGGGCCAGGTTATGCTACTGCTTAGTGTGAAACTGCGTTGAATAGGATAAGTTGCTTTGTGCTGACAGACTTCGTTGCCTCGGCAGGGGATGGCAGGTAAGCTGCTGTGACACTCTCGTTGCCCCAGCAGTGGAATGGAAGTGTGTCTCAGCGGAAAACTCGGTAGAACTACAAGGTTCGGCAGAACGCTTCAAGAGTGATCCCGCTTATGTCTAAGTTAGAAAGTAAAACACAAGTAAATATAAGGGAAGAGTTCAGATTGATGGAATGGGCCAGGTTATGCTACTGCTTAGTGTGAAACTACGTTGAATAGGATAAGTTGCTTTGCGCTGCCAGACTTCGCTGCCTCGGAAGGGGATGGCAGGTAAGCTGCTATGAAACTCTCGTTGCCCCAGCAGTGGAATGGAAGTGTGTCTCAGCGGCAAACTCGGTAGAACTACAAGGTTCGGCAGAACGCTTCAAGAGTGATCCCGCTTATGTCTAAGTTAGAATGTTGTTGATGCCCACTGCAGATAATACCAGTCGCAGTGTGAATCGTACAAAGACAGCAATGTTTGGTTCGTTCTCTTTTATCCGTCTTAAACCCTAACCTATGTCTAGGCTGGATTGATCAACACTTGATTAAGGTGAAGACCGTACTTACTCCTTTTGTGAGTTCGACTCTCTCGATACCGAACAAATGGATAGTAATCAACTAATCTTTCACGTTAATTGAAAACTATGAAGAACATGGAATAAGAAAACCTTGAAGCTTTATTGCAAAAACAAACTTAAAACCCTAAACAGCCTTTCTCACACTAATTACAATATAACACAAACCCAAAGAGAATTTTAGAACATAATGGAGGCAAGAAAACCTAAAATATGCCTAAGGGAAAACCTAAGCCGTTTTGAAGTAAGAATACATTGAGTATATATAGGCGTTAGCTAGGTCAAGTCCTTCTAGAAGTACAAGTCTTCAAAGTAGCTTTTGCATTAAATGCAACTTTAAATTCTAACTTCTTTGAGTTGAATGTGGACTTCTTCACGTTGCCTTACTCCACAAGTAATATCGCATTCCTTCTTTGGCGGCTCTGCCCGCTGCTACAGTCATCGAAAAATTGAGTGGAAAGCATCGTCAAGATCAGGATTTTCTGCTCTACAGATCGCACTCCAGTTCTCCAATTCCTCAGTTTGTTGTCTTGGGTGGCAGGTATGGCGGCGGTGGCTACTTGGCAGATGTTGTCTATGTCTAGAACTACATCAGCACAGCTCCTTGATCTTCTGCCTCAGCATCATGTCCTCAGCTCCTCTCTCCTTCTACCAGCCTCTAGTACCTGAAACTAAAACTAAGCTAAAACAATACATTTTCTTTACCAAATAAAACATAATAAATAAAAAGCATGGCCAAGTAAAGAATATTGTAAAATGCAATGCATGATCCTAATTATGCCTAAAAGATACTCAAAAACAGAAATAATAGGAGATGAAATGTGCATGAAATAAAGAACTTATGGACACTTTACACACCCCCAAACTTGAACTATTACTTGTCCTTAAGCAATGCAACCTAAACATACCCGCCCTTTAAACTAATCAAAAAGAAAAAAAATTGTTTTAAACTTGATTTAACAACTCAAGGTCGTGGCACCTGTCATTAGATTAGTGAGAGGGGAATAACATGAATTACCTTAGAATTAAACTATAATATTCCAATGAAGTGTGTGAAGAACTGTGTGCAGGCTGAATATGTTGAATATTCTAAGTAAACAAAGATGATGTCATGATTTACAAGGTTACTGCCGAGACAGCATAATTAAGCATGATTAAATAATCATGGCAATAAGGGCTTCAGCTCATCACAACTACTCTTCTAGGTCTGAAATTAAGATAGGAGCAAACTATAAAACTCAGAACCCATGGAGTAGAGTCATCTCGTGAAGACTTTCATTCACTCATATTAATTTGTCTGTCACTTCAAAATTTTCAGATTCATGGACTTTGATAGCAGCGGAGTGTCCTTGCACATGATTCTTCCTAGATCCTATTTCGGGCACCTCTAGGGATAGACAGCTATCCTATCCTATCAGCTTTTCCCCCAAAATTAAGTTCATTTTAACTTGGTGCGAAAATTTAAATAAGCTATCCTATCATATACACAAGTTCTTTTTAAAAAAATTCTTTTCAATTAATTTTCTAAGGCAAGTACATAATGCAACCTAAAACACACTAATTATGCCTGAACAAAAATAATGAGTGCTAACCCCCCAAACTCAAGATGGGAATTACCCTCAATGCACAAAATGAAAAGTAGAAAAAATAAAACAGAAAAATAAATACAATGGATATAAAAACAGAAAAAAAAAATAAAGAAGAAGAAAAGAGAAAAAACACTAGAAGTTGGCAGATGGTTGAGAGGAGGCTTGGGTTTTGGCGGAAGAGAAGGAAGAGAAGGATTGGTTGACAAGGTGGCGGCCAGCAGATGTCCGGGCGGCAGACTTGGAAGGTGAGACATTTGTTGTCCGCTGCGGCTGGACTCTTTTAGGAGTAGGGTGAGGCTCTTCATGAGGTTCTTCTAAAGAGGCTTCACTCTCCTCGGATTCTATTTCCTCGTCCACTGGCTCGGCGGCTATGATGTGTCGCTTCCTCTTCCTTGCTTCTTCCGTTGTTGGTGCTACTAGAGGGTCCATCGCCATTGGGGTTGCTGATGCTGCTGCTGTTGCTAGCGGCTGCTCTACCTCATCGGAGAAGGAGGTGTTGGCCACCATTGCCGATGTGCAGATGGGAGAAAGATGTTGCTGATGCCTCTCGGGAGAGTCTGCCACCGTGTTAGAACCAGAGGTGGTGGAATATGATGGGTAGTGCGTCGGAGACGGCATCTGGCGGCATAAGGCGGCGTGGCGGGCAGCTGCTTCTAATGGTGTGTCTTCTCTGGGTGCAGCTGTGGCGGTGAGGTCGACAGGGAAGGTTGGCAGGGTGGGGCCGTCTTCTGGAAATTTTTGAAGGAGATATGCCACAAAGGCATCTTGTACCTCCCTACGTACTTCATGAAGGTCGACTGCTGCTGCTCGATCCGTTTGTTGCTGTCAATGAGGGTGCGCAGTAGAGTGAGGACTTCATTGGTAAGGGCAGCTTTAGTACTGTCGGAGGGGCTGGAGTGGCTGACTGGGGGTGTCGGGCTTTGTCTCCTGGGTCTGTATCATCTGCAGGCGAACTTTCCTAGTCCACCCCTCCTTGACGGTTGTCATCTCATCTTTTGGGTCGGTTGGGACGTTGAAGTTGGCACAAAGGCCTGTGATTAGAGACGGGAAGTACAACCTGCCCTTTGTCTTGTGGAAGCAGTTGTAGGTCTCCTTGCTTATGATCTCCCCAACATTGATGGGCCGATTCACCATGATGCTGTGGATGAGTGTAAGGCGCGGCCGGTCGACCATGGAGTTTTGGGAGGTGGGCAGTTGACGGTGTTTGATAAAGGTAATCCACAACATATGCTCGAGCAGCAGGTGGCGACGTTGGACAGATTCACCATGCTTTTCTACCAACCATGGTGTGTTGGGCTTGCACAGCTTGGCCTTGAGTTTGTCGTAGTCGGCAGCCGTCAGTGACTGCCTCCATTCCTCGTGAGGGTTGTCGTCTATCTCTAGGCTGTAGAAGTTGTTGATCACGGCGGCGTTCAGCTTGACAGGCTCCCCTCAGACATAAACAAACGGCAGCTCTGGGCGGGGGTGATGTGCATAGAACTCTCTAACCAATGTGATGTTTGCCATCTCCGGTTTCCGTACAAATATTTCCCATCCCTTGCTGTGAATTGTTTCGAACATGGTGGGCTCTAGGCCAAGGTCCCCTATCTGCTTCGTGTAATGGAACCCTTGTTCCTCCTAAATGGCCTACATGGCAAACTGAGTTCTATATCTCTTTTCATCTGCCTTGGAGCAGAAACGTTGGAAAGTTGGTTTGGTTTGGGATGTAGATGCCATGTGTGAGACGGTTTAGAAGTAAACTGAAACTTAAAAAGAAGATAATTAGAAAGAGAGCAGTGGATTCAAGAATAAGATAACAAGGAGGTGAAAGTAAAGTGAATGAATGATATGAGTGAGGTTTAAATAGAGGTTGTCGAGAGGTTCCATGGAAGCATTAAATGTCCAACGGGCAAGTTGTCTCGCACACGATACGGGATTTCTACCCATTACTTCTATAGCCGTTACGAGCTTTCTGCGCTGGGCCGCCCTTTGCTGTCTTGGCGGGATGGTGGGCGGGGTCCTTGTTGGGCCTCTTCTTGATCCGGCTCTTTTATTCCTAAAGCCTGAAATAAAAATAAAAATAATAAATGATCAAAAATATATTCTGAAAATATAAAAAAGTGGAAAATAAATTCAACTAATTTAATATCTAATCCTAAAAGACAGAAAATAAATTGCAATAAATGAAATTTTATTCCTAAAACATAAAAATTAAAATAAAGACAAAAAAAATAAAATTAATTAAGCTATGTTGGGAATGCATTTAGGTGCATCTCCCACACATAACCACTTGCTGAGGTGGTGTTTCTTGTTTTCCCCCCGGGGGGTCCTCCTGTTCTAAAAGGTGGTGTGCTATTGGGTCCTTCAGCCTGCCCTTGGGGTCCGCCATGACAGCTGCTGTCTTAGCCTGTCTCTGTGCTGATTTTCGCGGCCTGAGCATCTGGGCATCCTTCTTTTTCCTTTTATGAGGGTTGTAACACATTTAACTTGATGCTCTGATTGTCTACCCTCATGATCAGCTCCTCATGCTCCACATATATTAGCGTTATGTCTGTGGCCAATAATGGTCGCCCAAGGATGATTGGGGCGTTTTCATCGGCCTCACGGTCTAAAATGAGGAAGTCTGTTGGAAAAATAAGGTTGCCCACTCGTACTAAGATGTCTTCAATCTTGCCCTTCGGTTGTACAAATGAATGATCAGCAAGTTTCAGCATAATAGAGGTAGGTTTGGCTTGCCCAATTCCTAGTTTGTCGAAGACTGCCTTAGGCATCATGTTTATGTTGACTCCTAAGTCGCACAGGGCTTTTGTTTCGTGATTGCTGCCTATTCTGCATGGTATAACAAAACTTCTCGGATCTGCTTGCTTGGACGACAGCTTGTTGTGCAGCATAGCCATGCACTCCTCTGTCACAGCGACTGTTTCGAACTCCTCAATTCTCTTCCTCTTGGAAACCATGTCTCTTAGGTATTTTGCATAGTTGGGCATGTTCTGAATGGCTTCTATTAGAGGGATATTTATGTGCACCTGCTTCAGAATATCCAGAAATTTCTTGAACTGGTGCTCTTGCTTCTGTTGCTTAAGCCTCTGTGGAAAAGAAGCTGGCAGGCGGATATCCTCTATATGTTCTTTGCATGGGAACTTGATCTGTGGAGGATCATCTGCCTCAGGGCTGCTGTCTAGCTCATCTGCCGGGGTGGGTGGTGTTGATGCTGCTGTGGCAGGTAGTTATTTCTGTGCTGGCTGTTTTTCAGCTAGCTTTTCCACTATAGGCCCATCCAATTGTTTCTCACTTGTGGTTGATATGGCTTTGCACTGCTCATATGTGGGTTTAGCTGTTATCTCTATACTGCAAGATGTTGCACCCATTGTCTTGCTACTGAAGATCGCAGTGAACTGCCCAAACTGGGTCTCCAGGTTCTTTATCGCAACCTCCTGGTTGTTCATCCTCATCTTTGTCCTGTCCATGAATGACTTAGTTTTATCAATAAACTTATTTGTATGAACAATAAACTCACTAGTATTAGACATAAACGTTTGAAGAGTTGCTTCT
This sequence comes from Hibiscus trionum, assembly GCA_030270665.1. Taxonomy (NCBI): domain Eukaryota; kingdom Viridiplantae; phylum Streptophyta; class Magnoliopsida; order Malvales; family Malvaceae; genus Hibiscus; species Hibiscus trionum. Next base: position 17,949,227 of record BSYR01000004.1, read on the forward strand.
AGTGAATTATTGTTTTGTGGTTGCTGAGGTTGATGTCTGGACTGGTTTTGCTGGTAGCCTCCCTGTTGCTATTGTGGATTGGCAGTAGTTTTAGGATTTCTCCAGGAGAAGTCTGGATGATTCTTCCAACCAGGGTTATACGTAATCATGTTGGGCATGCTGTTCCTCTCGTATCCTCTTATGAAATTGGCAGATGCGGTACATTCGTAGGAGTCGTGGTTGCCCCCACACTCATCGCACAATGGCTCTACAGCCTTGGCCTCATAAACTTTCCCAGTAGGCTTTACCATGTTCAAAACCAGCTCTGTCAGCTTGTCGAGGCGGGCATTGACAGATTCTGAGGCTTCCACTTCGTTCACAACTGCTGGCTGCCTAATGCTGCCTCGGTGGGCTGTTGGGTACTTATAATCATTTTTGGCGGCTTTGTTCAGGATCCGTAGTGCCTCCTCTGGTGGTATGTCGAGGATGATTCCGTTGGCTGAGGCATCAATCATCATTCGAGTTGGGTAGTTTACCCTGTTGTAAAACATTGACACATGTGTCCAAGCCGAAAAACCATGAAGCGGGGAGTTATTTAGTATATGTTGGTACCGCTCCCATGCTTCATACATTGGCTCATCATCCCCTTGTTGGAAAGTTGTGATCTCGTTTCTCAATCTGTCTGTGACATTAGATGGGCTGAAACGATCCAAGAAATCCTTACATAGCTCTGTCCATGTGTTGTATGATCTTGCTGGCTGGTTGTTCAACCACTGTTTTGCCCTATCCCTTAGTGAATAGGGGAATAACCTCAGCCTTAGCACATCTCGGTGGACTCCATGTATTTTGAAAGGTCTACATATGTCCAGGAATCCTCTTAAGTGCTGCCGAGCATCTTCTGTGGCAATCCCTCCAAATTGCCCCAACGTGTTGATCACGTTAAACATCACGGGCTTCAGCTCAAAGTGATCTGCCTCAATTTCAGGTTGTGTCACTGTAGGATCAAACCCTCTGAAGTCATGTTCTAAATAATCCATGGTGGTTCGAACGTATTGTGGCTGCCTGGGCGGAATAGGGGGCGGCTGCCTAGGTGGAACTTGCTACTATTTTCTGGGCGACGGGTCTTGCTGCCCATCCCTGCCGTTCTGAGCATTGTTGGCAAGGTTGTCGTTTATTCCTTCCATGATTTCCTCTACTTTTCTTTCTTCTTTCGCATTCCCTAGGGCTGTTCTGATCTCCTTTTTGAGTTCTCTTGCTCTTCGTACGATATCGTCACAATAAACAATTTCACCTTTTGGGTTTGTCCTGGTCATGCACTAGCAAAGGAAACTGTAAATTTCTTTTTTTTGAATAAAAATAAAACTAAAAATTAAAATCAAAAGCAAAAAAATAAATGTGCATAAATTTAAAACGAATTTCGATGTTACCTATCCCCGGCAACGGCGCCAAAAACTTGTAGAGCGTTTTAGTGTTCTCTAAATATGAGCGCAAGTGCACACTTCTGTCAAGTAATAGTATAAGAGATATCGTCTACCACAGGGATTGGACAGCTTGACTCGAACCGTAACTCTTGCACAAAGGAAAATTAAATGCACAAATAAGTTGAATTGTTTAAGAAGAAAAGAAAATAAAACACAAGTAAATATAAGGGAAGAGTTTAGATTGATGGAATATGCCAGGTTATGTTGGTGCTTAGTGTGAAACTGCGTTGAATATGATAGGTCGCTTTGCACCGCCAGACTTCGCTGCCTGGGCGGGGGATGGCAGGTAGGGTGTTGTGACGCTCTCGCTGCCCCAGTAGTGGATTGTAAGTGTATCTCAGTGGCGAACTCGGCAGAACTACAAGGTTTGGCAAAATGCTTCAAAAGTGATCCCGCTTATGTCTAAGTTAGAATGTTGTTGATGCACACTGTAGATAATACCAGTCGCGGTGTGAATCGTGTAAAGACAGCAATGTTTTGTTTGTACTCTTTTAGCCGCCTTAAACCCTAACCTATGTCTAGGCTGGATTGATCAACACTTGATTAAGGTGAAGACGGTACTTACTCCTTTCGTGAGTTCGACTCTCTCGATACCGAACAAATGGATAGTAATTAACTAATCTTTCGCCTTAATTGAAAACTCTAAAGAACATTGAACAAGCAAACATTGATGCTTTATTGCAAAAACAAACTTAAAACCCTAAACAACCGTTCTCAAACTAATTACAACATAACCCAAACCCAAAGAGAATTTAAGAACATAATGGCGGCAAGAAAACCTAAACTATGCCTAAGGGAAAACATAAGCCGTTTTGAAGTAATAATACATTGAGTATATATAGGAATTAGCTAGGTCAAGTCCTTCTTGAAGTAGAAGTCTTCAAAGTAGCTTTTGCATTAAATGTAACTTTAAAGTCCGACTTCTTTGAGTTGAATGTGGACTTCTTCACGTTGCCTTGTTCCGCAAGTAATCTCGCATTCCTCCTTTGGTGGCTCTTCCCGCTACTACAGTTATCGGAAAATTGAGTGGACAACATCGTCAAATCAGGATTTTCTGCTCTACAGATCGCACTCCAGTTTTCCAATTCCTCAGTTTGTTGTCTTGGGCGGCAGGTATGACGGCGGTAGCTACTCAATGATTCATTAAAACTATTCCCGTATTTTTACTCACCATTTCTAGTGTTCAATTTAGAGCAATTTAATACCTAAAACTCTCAATATCACCAAAACAGTCCATATGGCAGTTTCGCATATCCAGGTGACTAGCTTTTTTATCCTAATTCATTATCTAGCCAATTTATCATAAAATTAATTATACCAATAATTCAATACATCAGATTTTCCTATGTGAATTTTAGCTGATAACAATCTCTAGTCCATCAAATTATCAAATTTATCAAAACAGTTACCTAGTGCAATCGGTTAGCATATAACACCTCTTAGTGGTTTGTTTACACTTTCTATCTTATAACCCATGTTAAATCCACCTAATTTATCAGCATATAACACAATTCCAGCCATCAAATTAACATAATCAGCATCTAAACACATCAAAAGAACATATACACAATCCAAAACAGGTTCATGGTCGTGTTCATGAATTTCCAGCATCATTCATACTCAATCAAAATTTTCATTTCATGTCAAACAAAGCAAATATGATATTTACAAGATAATCATATTTTACTTTACTCACTAAGCTAGTTAAACACCAAATTGTAGCTAAACCGAGTTGGAATGGCCATGGATGTAAGCTTTCTCTCTCTGGCTCTCTTTCTATCTTTTGTTTTTTTTTGTTTTGGTGAAATGGAGAGGAAGGGGGAGACAATGGCTGATCATACTTAATTTTCCCTAATGAATGGTCAATTTTGTCCCTAAGTTATCCACTAATCATGGATTAATGAGGGGCAATTTGGAGATATTAAGTTTTTTGCAAGCAAACTCATTATTTGTTAGAGTTTTCAAGTTGGTCACTTTAATTTGGTCACTTGTTTCTTCAATCTTCCAATTAAGTCACAATTCAATTAAATTTCAATCTTTTTTTTAAATTTTGGCAACTAAATTTTATAAATTTTATTTTTGATCCTAGTTAATTTTAACTTGTTTTACTATTTAGGGACTCGAATAATAGATATAATCCTAGACCCGATTTAGGGGGTTACATATACATATATATATATATGTATAATTGAGTATCATAACATTCTTTTTTTTAATATGGTGATGTGATTACATGGTAGTATATGTTTAGTTTTCTTAGTCCTTTAATAACGTGCGTACACTGTGCACACATGGTGCTCGAACCCGGGTCACCTAGACAAAACACATCATCCTTTACCATTGGGACCACTCAACAGGTTCGTATCATAACATTCTAAATGTTTACAATTAAATTTGAACAAAAGTTCGATTAAGTTGAAATTTTTTGACTCAACTCGATCAAATGCTCACACCCTACTAGGGGTGTGCAAAATAAACCGTAATCGTTAACTTGTATAACCACTAAATTTTACAGGTTAATTAACCTACTGTTAAGGCTAAACTATTTTGGTTAACCAACCGTTAAAAACAATGGTTAATGTTTAAACTATTAGTTAACCGTTATGAAATTATTTAGACATAAAATGAAGATTTTGATTAGAATTTTTCTATTTCAATATTTTTTTGAAAATTTAAATGCAATATTTATCGAAGAGATAATTTCATTATTCTTGAAAAGATTTAGTGAACATGTGGAATAATTTATGTAATAGGTTACAGGTTAACCTGTAACCGAACCCGTTAAGAAACGGTTAACCGCTTAAAAATTTAATGGTTAATTGTTTCTTAATAGTTAGGTTACGATTTAATAACCACTATAACGATCAACCAACCGTTTATGCTAAATGGTACGGTTAACCTACCATGAACAACCTTAACTATTAGGCTCGATGATCACTCAACCGTTGCTTGCCAAGTTGTGGAAAATTTTGTGTTTTGGGTGTTTTTGGTGGAAGCAAAAAGATAAACAAAAGACGCATGGATTTATAATGGTTCAGTCTTCTAACAAGCACCTACATCCACTACCTTAGCTCCCACTAAGGATTTTCAACCAATATTCACTAGATATTCTTCCTTTTTACCGGTTTAGGAGGCAACCGTTACAATCCTAGACTCAACCTAAGTCTAGCAATCAAAGCTCGCAACCCGAGCTTTGAAAACACTCTTAAGCAAGAGAAAATCTATCAAACTTGAAAACCCTCACAAGGTGGATAGTTTTCACTATTTAGCTCACTCACACAAACCTAAACACATGAGCAAATGTGACAATTTAGTCTCACAAGTGTTGTTTATACAAAGAATGTACAATAAAGCACTAAGACAAATCTTTAATCATATTGTTGTTGACAATTGAAGCATTATTCTTTCATGGATTCTTAGAGGTCCCTTTTATACTCCCAATTGAGCTTCTAGACATTGTAGATCGTTGTGATTGAATTGGAGCTATTTAGGGTGCATTTTTCCAGCATTCATTGTTGTTCTGGAGCTTAGTGTATTGATACTTCAATGATCGTATCGATACGGTACTTGTCAGGAACTACCCGTTGAGCTCTTTCAGCTAATGCGTATCGATACGCTTACATGCGTATCGGTACGGCCTGCATTTCAGATAGTCATTGGGAAAATGACCGTTGGGGGTGGTTAAGGCATATCGGTACGCCAACTAGCCATTGGGAGTTTTAAAGCACTTCGTATCAATACGACAAAAGCATATCGGTACGGGTTTTGGCTACTAGAATTTCCCTATAGCTAAAACCCTAAAGCGTATCGATACGGTGACATTAAAATCATAGGTTTGACTACTTTAAGAACATTTTAAGTTATTCAAAAGCTGTAAAAACTCTTAAACATATTTTCATGTTGTTAGGACTTACAAAACATTTTGAAATCTTTTTCAATTTAGTCCAAATCAAATTTTCAATTATTATATCAAAACATATATCTTAACAATCTCCCCATTTTTGATATAATAAAACAACTTGAAAAATTATTTGTGATTCTCCCCCTTTGTAAAATAATTTTCGAATAAGAGACATAATTTTTTAAAATTTGAAGCTCCCCCTTATTCTCACTTGAAAAATTAATTTTTCAAACCATTTCTCTCATTTTTGTTATATCTAAAAGAATTCAAAAGACTTTAAGTTCAAAATAGCATAGGAAGTTAAAAAAATTGACACAAATAAGAATTTTTATTTTAAAATGGCTCCCCTCACTCAAGTATCAATAAGTGTTAGTCCAACAAATATGATAATCTAGTTGAAATAAAAATAAATCAAATTAAACAAAACAAAATCAACTAGATTTTACCACACTTGAACCCCAGGGAGGATGTGAAGTCTTCCTTCTTCAAGTGTCTTTCCTTGTGTGTATGGAGCTTCCCTTCAATATTTGACTTGTTGCTCATTATCCATCACACCTAAAATAAGACAATTATATAATTTTTGGTATCCAAATTGCTTTGGATCCATAGACGTTAGAAGCACATAAATTAGTCCCCTTAGGAATCTATTTTACAATTTCATCCTTTTTAGTTAAAGTACTTAGTCATTTTGGGACCCAAATATTTCTAAAAACTTTGTCATTCAAAAATCTAGGGGCACTAGATTGTCTCACATAAAAATTTGAATTTCCCAAATTGTTTTTTTAAGTTCATTGGAAATCAAATCTTTTTCTTTCTTAAGATCGTCAATTTCCTTTTGATGATTTTTTTCAATTGTTTGAAGCAATTCTTATAAACTTGAAACTTTAAGTTTAAAATCTTTGATTTTTGCTTCAAACTCTAAATTGGTTTTAGAAAGCAAATCAATTATAGTTTCTAACTTTGAAATTAATTTCTTATTTTTCGAAAATGAAGCTTTAAATTCAAAAACCAATTCACCATAAGCTTCTTGCAATTCATCAAAAGAATATGAATTAAAAGTATATGAATTAGAAGATACATTTCTCTCTTGGAGGGCCATGAAGCATAGGTGGGCTACTTCGTCATTGGTGGAGTCTTCATCACTCTAAGTTGCCACATATGCTTTCTTTGAAGATAATCCATTTTTGTTGCTCTTGTGGGAATCCTTCATCTTCTTCTTCTTCGATTTATGTTTGGATTTACCCATCTCGCTCTTCATGAATCGTGTGAATTTCTTGAAGAGATGGTTCATCTCTTCATCTTCATTTTCCTCCTCTTTTGATTCTTTATGTTGGCATTTGGAGGAATTGAGAGCAATGACATTTGTGTTAATGCCTAACTCTATGATTTTCTTCTTCCTCATCTTCTTTATATCTTCCTTCTTCTCCTCTTCTTTTCCTTTCTTCATGATTTCATGAGTGAGAAGAGACCCCAAGAGTTCATCTAGCTTTAAAGTCTTGAGATTCTTGGCTTCGATGATGGAGGTCTTCTTTGAGTCCCATGACTCGGGAAGAGAATATAGAACCTTTCGGACATGCTTGTCTTCCGGAATGATTTCTCCATAGCCTTTGAGTTCATTTGTGATGGTGGAGAATCTATCGAACATCTTCATGATGTCTTCATCCAGTTCCATCTTGAAGTTCTCATACTTGAGGTTGAGTAGACTGATCTTGGTCTCCTTTACCTCGTTTGTTCCTTCATATGTGACTTCAAGCTTGTCACATACCTCCTTGACATCTTCACAAGAAGACATCTTCTTATAGATGTTGGGGATAAATGCACAAAAGAGAATGTGCAAAGCCTTGCAATTTAGCTCCATCTTCTTGCGATCATCCTCATTCCATTCCACCTTGCATCTTTGTGGCACGTACGGACCATTTTCAACAACGGCCCAAAGCTTGTAATCTTTGGCCTTGATGAAGAACATCATTCTTGTTTTCCAATATGCATAGTTGGTCCCATCAAAGAAAGGTGGCTTGTCGATAGATTACGCCATTTAACCGGTTGATTGAATTGATGTATCAAGCTTCTCGAATTGTCTCAATAGGATGTTTATCCTCTTCAATTGAGCCTTACTTTGATACCAATTGTTACGCTCGCTGATCACTCAACCGTTGTTTACCAAGTTGTGGAGAAGTTTGTGTTTTTGGTGTTTTTGGTGGAAGCAAAAAAGATAAACAAAAGACACATGAATTTATAGTGGTTCGGCCTTCTAACAAGCACCTACATCCACTACCTTAGCTCCCACTAAGGATTTTCAACCAATATCCACTAGATATTCATCCCCTTTTATTGATTTAGGAGGCAACCGTTACAATCCTAGACTCAACCTAAGTCTAACAATCAAAGCTCACAACCCGAGCTTTGGGAACACTCTTAAAGCAAGAGAAAATCTAGCAAACTTGAAACCCTCACAAGGTGGATAGTTTTCACTATTTAGCTCACAAGTGTTGTCAGTACAAAGAATGTACAATGAAGCTCTAAGACAAATTTTTTATCATATTGTTGTTGACAATTGAAGCATTAGTCTTCCATGGATGCTTGGAGGTCCCTTTTATACTCTCAATTAAGCTTCTAGCTGTTGTAGACTATTGGGATTGAATTGGAGCCGTTGGGGTGTATTTTTCCAGCATTCATTGATGTTCTGAAGCTTAGCGTATCGATACTCGAACGACCGTATCGATACGGTCCTTGTCAGGAACTAGTCGTTAAGATCTTCCAGCTAAAGTGTATTGATACGCTTACGAGCGTATCAGTACGACCTGCATTTCAAATAGCCGTTGGAAGTGGTTAAGGTGTATCGGTACGCGAACAAGCCGTTGGGGAGTTTTAAAGCACTCCGTATCGATATGGCAAAAGCGTATCGGTATGAGTTTTGGTTACTGAAATTTCTCTGTAACTGAAACCCTAAAGCGTATCGATACGACAAAAACGTATCGATACGGCAAAAGCGCATCGGTATGGATTTTGGCTACTGAAATTTTTCTGTAACTAAAACCCTAAAGTGTATCGATACGGTATATACCGTATCGATACGGTGACATTAAAATCATAGGTTTAGCTACTTTGAAAATATTTTAAGTTATTCCAAAGCCTTGTAAAAACCTTTATACATATTTTCAAGTTGTTTGGACTTACAAAACATTTTAAAATCTTTTTTAATTTAGTCCAAATCAATTTTTCAATTATTATATCAAAACATATATCTTAATACTAACTCATACTATATAAAACTAAATTAGTTTTACACTAATTTGTAATAATTGAATGAGTGGATGAGATTAAGTATTCATTTCTCTTTTTCCTTAAAAATCTCATCATTTTCAACTTTTAATCTCATTTATCCATTTCACTCATCCAATAATCATAAATTGGTGTAAAACTAATTGAATTTTACATAATGTAAGTTAATCATAATTCCCCCTCTCTATGTGTGTGTATATATATATAGATATACGTTTAAGGGCCCATTTGATACAATGAAAGCAAATTCCCAAAAAATAATTTCTATAAAATGAATTATTCTTTTAGAAAACAATTTTTGAAAATCATTTTTTGGTGCTTGGTAAAAAATTTAGAATTTATTCATTATAAATATCAAATAGAATAAATACTATTATTCATTATAAAAACTTAATATTATAATTTTAAAAATATTTCTATAATTTAGAAATAATATTTATTTTAATATTATCATTAAAAATATTATTTTTACAATTTTTTAAATATTAAGACTAATAAATTTTATTAAAATGATGAAACTAAGAATATTATATTATTAAAAACATTAATATATATTAATTATTTTAATAATTATTATTTCATTAAACTAATACCAGAATATTGTATTAATATTAGGTATAAAACTTACTCAATATTAATAGTTTATTAATATTATTTATATAAAAATAATTGTTGTGAATAAAATAACGAAGAACAACGAACAAGAACAAGAAGAACAAAGAGATGAGAGAAAGAGGGAGATTTGTATTATTCTCAAAAATAGAATTGTATACAATGCCTTCAATGAATCATCTATTTATAGGCATAAGAAGTACATAATACATTAAACTCTAATTAATAGAGATAATATTCCTAATAATAAATAAATCAAACTCCTTTGATAAAGTTCTAATCATGATAGACATCCACATAGATAAATATTCATAACACTCCCCCTTGGATGTCTATGAAGATAATGTGTCTCGTTAAAAACTTACTAAGATAAAAACTCAGTGGGAAAAAAAATTCTTTAGTGAAGGAAAAAGAGTACACACATCTTTGATACGCATAACATGTTGCCTCATTAAAAACCTTACCAGGAAAACCCATTGGGACAAAACCTCGGTTAAGGGAAAAAGAGTGCAACGCGTATTTACTCCCCCTCATGCAAACATCACAGAAGATCTTTGAATCTTCATAATTTAATCTTGAATATCATTTTTCTAAAGATCGTGAGGGATGAAAACTTTGGAGTAATATGTTCCATGATGTATCCACTTTCAAACTGAGATATACATCTTGTGTTATCTTCACACAAGATAGCTTTTATCATATCTTGTAAAAGTAAATCCACATATCTTTTGGATATGTTGGGTCAATAGTCTTAGCCAAACACATTTTTTGGCTTGCCTCGTGCATAACAATTATTTCTACGACATTTGAGGAGGCATCAACGAATGTTTGAAGATCTAAATGTAATGATCTTTGTATATTCATAGATATTTCTTGACCAACTAATATATAGTGCTTCAAGACCAAGAAAAGATATAATTATCTTTATTCACATCCAACAATCTTACAACTATTGGGATACTCAATAGATATGCTCTATTCATATTGAATCTTCTTTAAGATTCTTTCAGCTTATGTCTATTCATAGACAAAAGAAATATAAAAAAATGCTCGATCTTCAGGTCGAGATAAACTTGATGTCAAGATTCAAGTACTTGTATTGAAAGTACTTCACGAGTTTCCAATTTGAAGCTCTTTAGGAGTTCTAAAATTATCATAATGGATCTTGATCCAAACTCCTTTATAAAATACATCAGGAAATCTGATCATTCTTATAGTATTTGCTCAATTAGTATTCACTAAGGCGATTATACCAAATGCGCCAAAATTTTCTTGAGACATGTCTAAATAAATTTCCTCGGAAATTTCCAAATGCTTCTAGCATTTTAAATCCTTCAAGGATAAATATGAATCCACAAATAATTAGACGCATGCAAAATTTTTCATAACTGCCAAAGTAATTGCATCCACCATGAAGTAATTAAAACTTTTCATAAATCATAGTTCAAGTCGTATTTACGACTACTTATTTGTGCCTCACTTGCATTACACCTTTAGGTGTTTGGACTGCTGGTCCAAATACTTCTATTTTAGAAGTTCAAAGCGTCTTTCAACATAGACCAATTCAATATCTATACTTCTGGATAGATTTTATACAAGATCCTCGATTTCTTTCTTTACTTCTATAGAATTATTTTATGTAAAATTGTTTGTAAAATCGTTGTCGACAACTTTTCAATTTTCTGGTTCCATTCTCGTAATGACATAACTCATCGAGATCTCTTCAAGATTTCAATCTTTATTTCAGGTACCTGAAACTCTTCAAGAGTTATATTATTAGTTATGTCTTGGGTCTCTTCAAGAGCACCCGCCTCCAATATATGACCATCTCATATTACTTTCTATTTACGAGAATTTTGATCATTGGAACCATTTCAACTATCATGCTTCAGGCATGATTTACATTCTCTCGCTCTAACATGTAATTTAAACTTAGAGCGTTTCAGCTGGTATATGAGACTTAATTACTCTCATTGGGTCAGTAAATATGTCTGGCAGTTGACATGTAATAACATGAATTATCTTATGAACTTCTAGTTCATATACGAGGATCTAGATAATGATAATTCATTTTCCTCTATCCAGCTGATTATTATCTCCCCCTGATGTTGAGAAAAATCATGTCATAAATGATTCTCCAATTAATGTTTAAGAATTTAAACATAAAAGGAGACTCGTACTCAATATATATTCTCAACCCTTTTTATTTACCCATTTTGTGCGTTGTGGTGGAGCAATTCATATCGCACATTCAAAAATCATAAAATGGGAAATGTATGGTTTCTGACCGAAAACCAATCATAACGGGGAGTTTATTATAACTCGTTGGCTTGATGCGTATAAGTGTTGCTATATGGAAACACCATATAAATAATAACTCTTTTGTTCTCATAGTTTAGCTATTAAATAGGAGGCATCCAATTGAAATTTTGCTAAACTATATTTTTCATAATCAATAGGCTTTGTAACAACTGATATAGCCTAAAATATAAACCCACTAGCTTTTCAAGACGAATAGTCTAACTGCATAATCTGAATCTTTTTAGAATCAATCTCACAAACTTCTGGTTGTAAGTCGATAAAACAATGTAGATGCATCTACTAAAATCATATAAAACTTTCCACATTTGTGGATATATGGGCCCATATTTCGTTCAGATATGCAAGACATACAGTCTTAACTTCAGTACAAGAACTTTAAGTTCTAATTCTTTTGGTAAGTGGGATCATCTATATCATTTGAGAACAAACAACACAAGAACCTCATGTTCTTTTAGTAAGTAGAATTTAATCAATTCCTTTAAGCAACACAAGAACTTCACGTTCTTTAATAAGTGGAATTTAATTCATTCCTTTGAGAATAAGCACCACAAGAACTACAGGTTCTTTTAATACATGTGCAAGTAAATCTCAATAATTTCTGCACCATTATTGATCAAGATGGTCTAACCGATCATGCCAACTATATATGTGTGTGTATATATCTCTGAATTTGTAAACTTCTTGTTTATCATAACATGTAATTCAATCTTACTCGTACATGTCTAGTACGACCATCAAAATTGTTCCTTTAAATAGGAATATATTTAGCTCTTTCGGAGCTTTCAATTGAAATTATCTTTTGGTAGCAATATATAGCTCTCCTAGAGCTTTCAACTGACTTTTTGGCTACCAGAACTTATATCCATATTGACTTATTTCAAATGTCAATTGATAACATATGTTATCTATAATACCCAAAGGGATAGTTTGCGAACTCATATTGCTCTCTTTATGACTTTGACGAGTATAACGCACTGTGAATATGGAATAAAGTTCCATTTGACAATAACATATTTGCTCAACCAGAGCCTTTTGTGATATTAGTACTTCCGGATATAGTACTCACATTATTCCCTTGCATTTTAATCGAGAAATGCATAATTGTGCACCTTTCAAAATGTGCTTTGTTTCATTTACTTCAGGTAATGAAAATATGTACTTTGTATCATTCACTTCGAGGAATGAAAAATATAAAATATAGCACATCATATCAAGTCGATTATCTATCAGAGATAAACTTTCAAGTGCTCTTTCGAAGTATTGATAATTTAGTACTTTGAGAAATACTACTCATATTTCCCCTTGCATTTAAATGGGAAAAATATTTCTTATGCTTAAGTACAATATGAGTACTTGCATTATCTGCTAGGCATAAATAGCCACAATTCTAGGCATAAATAGCCACAATTCATTGTATATTTTATTCCGGAAGTAATCATATTCTTCAAATAATAAATTAACATAAAACGTAAATAAATAATATGTGAAATAAATAAACATAAAGCAAATTAACATAAATAAATAATAAATAAAACGAATTAACATAAAAAAAACAATTATTCCTGTTAGAGGTTATAAGGGAAATAAAATAAATGGTAAATTATTCCCTTCAAGGGTTATGAGAAAATTAACAATATCCAATTGAGTTGGACCAATAACGCCATAATTATTTTCGCCATAAACAAATTTTGTTTATATTTTATTTCATTTATCATTCATGATTATGGATAAAGTCCATAGTACTTTGGCGTTTGACAAGTACGAAACCAATGGTTTATAACATCACATTGGTAAAATGATTTCACTTCCTTAGAATTATCTTTATCACTCTTGTCATCCTTATAACTTCGTTACCAGCGGGTAGAAGTATTCTTAAAACGACTATATTTTTCATGTGTATATTCATAGCCTCGACCACGACCACAACTTTTAATGTGATTTTTTATTCCTTCCATAATATAATCTCACATTCACTTCAAGGAATGGAGTAGAGTCAGTGGGCCTTTAAAACCTTTTTCACATATCCTTATCACAGAGAACAAAGATTTAATCCTCGTACGCGGCATTGTTAAACCTGTCCACAAGGTCCTTTAAAAACCTCCTTTGAGACCAGTAGCCTCGCAGAACGGGATGTCCAGCCAATTATACTTGGATTATATCGAAATTATGTCTCTAATTGAATAATGATTTACCATGTTTGCATTCACTTCAGGGAATGAAACAGATCCAATAGTCGCATGGAATAAACATCATGCTTGCATTCACTTCAGGGAATGCCCCATCACTGATAATTGCATGGAATAAACATCATGCTTGCATTTACTTCAGGGAATGCCCCATCATTGATAATCGCATGGAATAAACATCATGCTTTGCATTCACTTCAAGGAATGCCTCCCATAAAACTTTTTGGATCAAGAAGAATTTTCGTAACTTGAAATTGGGAGAAGTCTATGGTCAAGTTTTTCAACGAAGAAGAAATATTGCTTTTGAGCAAATATAGACTTTATAATAATCTTCTTGTAAATTCAAAATCATCATGATTTATCGCACTTTAAAATAATAATATAAAGAAAAAAAATAAAACCAAAATTTACCGATATTGATTTTTCTCTCGTGGACAATGGAGACATAGCATATGATCGAGATAGCTTCTCATAGTCCCTTTATATCACATCTCTTTCCAAGCCATTTAAGCATATCATGTAAAACTCAAAACACGGTTAAAAATATTAACTTTTACCAAATAAAATGACATAAATAATAATATGAAAAATATCAAATATAATCCTATAAGTAAAAGTATGAATAAGCATACCGCTAATTAACCCTTTTAGGAACAAGAGAAAACACACGTAATTTACACCAAACGCAACCTCTTCGTCTCTGTCGATTCGTCTTTTGGTTTGTGAGAAGCCACAAATTTATCTCTTTCCAATGTTCGAATAAAATCAAACATACTTCCAAAATTTTCAAAAATTAAAACAAAGTTAAAATATAAAGAGAAAGACAATCGGTAACTAAAAAAAATAAGGAAAAAAAAAACTTATCTTTGGTTTATTCTATAATCGAATTCTTCCCGGTAACTTCTTTTGAATTATAACGATGAAGACCTCAGTTGATTAGAGTCTCGTGCTGATAACGTGTTGTGAATAAAATAAAGAAGAACAAGAATAAGAACAAGAAGAACAAAGAGATGAGAGAAAGAGGGAGATTTGTATTATTCTCAAATATAGACTAGCATACAATGCCTTCAATGAATCATCTATTTATAGGCATAAGAAGTACATAATACATTAAACTCTAATTCATAGAGATAATATTCCTAATAATAAATAAATCAAACTCCTTTGATAAAGTTCTAATCATGATAGACATCCACATAGATAAATATTCATAACATAATATCATTTATTAATTTCATAAAAATAATATTATTGAATTATTAATAATGAATAATATTATTTTATGCATTTAATATTTTTATAATATTTTAATATTATTTTCATAAAAACAATCATTATAAAAATATTTAAAATATATTTATTATTATTATCTAAAATATAGTACAATATTTTACTTTAATATTAGAGCTTTTAATATCATAAAAACGTACTCAATTATAATATTACAATATATAATATAATTGTTTTTATTATATTCAATTAAATTATAGTAATATATAATATAATACTTTTATTTTAATAACATATAATAAATTATTAATATAATTAAAACCAATACTTTTATTTTAATAACATATAATAAATTATTAATATAATTAAAACCATTTATTTGTTATGAATATTTATCTATGTGGATGTCTATCATGATTAGAACTTTATCAAAGGAGTTTGATTTATTTATTATTAGGAATATTATCTCTATTAATTAGAGTTTAATGTATTATGTACTTCTTATGCCTATAAATAGATGATTCATTGAAGGCATTGTATGCTAGTCTATATTTGAGAATAATACAAATCTCCCTCTTTCTCTCATCTCTTTGTTCTTCTTGTTCTTATTCTTGTTCTTCTTTATTTTATTCACAACACGTTATCAGCACGAGACTCTAATCAACTGAGGTCTTCATCGTTATAATTCAAAAGAAGTTACCGGGAAGAATTCGATTATAGAATAAACCAAAGATAAGTTTTTTTTTCCTTTTTTTTTAGTTACCGATTGTCTTTCTCTTTATATTTTAACTTTGTTTTAATTTTTAAAAATTTTGGAAGTATGTTTGATTTTATTCGAACATTGGAAAGAGATAAATTTGTGGCTTCTCACAAACCAAAAGACGAATCGACAGAGACGAAGAGGTTGCGTTTGGTGTAAATTACGTGTGTTTTCTCTTGTTCCTAAAAGGATTAATTAGCGGTATGCTTATTCATACTTTTACTTATATGATTATATTTGATATTTTTCATATTATTATTTATGTCATTTTATTTGGTAAAAGTTAATATTTTTAACCGTGTTTTGAGTTTTACATGATATGCTTAAATGGCTTGGAAAGAGATGTGATATAAAGGGACTATGAGAAGCTATCTCGATCATATGCTATGTCTCCATTGTCCACGAGAGAAAAATCAATATCGGTAAATTTTAGTTTTATTTTTTTTCTTTATATTATTATTTTAAAGTGCGATAAATCATGATGATTTTGAATTTACAAGAAGATTATTATAAAGTCTATATTTGCTCAAAAGCAATATTTCTTCTTCGTTGAAAAACTTGACCATAGACTTCTCCCAATTTCAAGTTACGAAAATTCTTCTTGATCCAAAAAGTTTTATGGGAGGCATTCCTTGAAGTGAATGCAAAGCATGATGTTTATTCCATGCGATTATCAATGATGGGGCATTCCCTGAAGTAAATGCAAGCATGATGTTTATTCCATGCAATTATCAGTGATGGGGCATTCCCTGAAGTGAATGCAAGCATTATGTTTATTCCATGCGATTATTGGATCTGTTTCATTCCCTGAAGTGAATGCAAACATGGTAAATCATTATTCAATTAGAGACATAATTTCGATATAATCCAAGTATAATTGGCTGGACATCCCGTTCTGCGAGGCTACTGGTCTCAAAGGAGGTTTTTAAAGGACCTTGTGGACAGGTTTAACAATGCCGCGTACGAGGATTAAATCTTTGTTCTCTGTGATAAGGATATGTGAAAAAGGTTTTGAAGGCCCACTGGCTCTACTCCATTCCCTGAAGTGAATGTGAGATTATATTATGGAAGGAATAAAAAATCACATTAAAAGTTGTGGTCGTGGTCGAGGCTATGAATATACACATGAAAAATATAGTCGTTTTAAGAATACTTCTACCCGCTGGTAGCAAAGTTATAAGGATGACAAGAGTGATAAAGATCATTCTAAGGAAGTGAAATCCTTTTACCAATGTGATGTTATAAACCATTGGTTTCGTACTTGTCAAACGCCAAAGTATTATGGACTTTATCCATAATCATGAATGATAAATGAAATAAAATATAAACAAAATTTATTTATGGCGTTATTGGTCCAACTCAATTGGATATTGTTAATTTTCTCATAATCTTTGAAGGGAATAATTTACCATTTATTTTATTTCCCTTATAACCTCTAACAGGAATAATTGGTTTATTTTATTTTATTTTTATGTTAATTCTTTTTATTTATTATTTATTTATGTTAGTTTGCTTTATGTTTATTTATTTCATATATTATTTATTTACGCTTTATGTTTATTTATTATTTGAAGAATATGATTACTTCCGGAATAAAATATACAATGAATTGTGGCTATTTATGCCTAGAATTGTGGCTATTTATGCCTAGCAGATAATGCAAGTACTCATATTGTACTTAAGCATAAGAAATATTTTTCCCATTTAAATGCAAGGGGAAAATATGAGTAGTATTTCTCAAAGTACTAAAATATCAATACTTCAGAAGAGCACTTGAATGTTTATCTCTGATAGATAATCGACTTGATATGATGTGCTATATTTTATATTTTTCATTCCTCGAAGTGAATGATACAAAGTACACATTTTCATTACCTGAAGTAAATGAAACAAAGCACATTTTAAAAGGTGCAGAATTATGCATTTCTCGATTAAAATGCAAGATAATAATGTGAGTACTATATCCGGAAGTACTAATATCACAAAAGGCTCTGGTTGAGCAAATATGTTATTGTCAAATGGAACTTTATTCCATATTCACATTGCGTTATACTCGTCAAAGTCATAAAGAGAGCAATATGAGTTCGCAAAATATCCCCTTAGAAATTATAGATAACATATGTTATCAATTGGCATTTGAAATAAGCCAATATGGATATAAATTCTGGTAGCCAAAAAGTCAGTTGAAAGCTCTAGGAGAGCTATATATTGCTACCAAAAGATAATTTCAATTGAAAGCTCCGAAAGAGCTAAATATATTCCTATTTAAAGGAACAATTTTAATGGTCGTACTAGACATGTACGAGTAGGATTGAATTACATGTTATGGTAAACAAGAAGTTTACAAATTCAGAGATATATACACACATATATATAGTTGGCATGATCGGTTAGACCATCTTGATCAATAATGGTGCAGAAATTATTGAGATTTACGTGCACATGTATTAAAAGAACCTGTAGTTCTTGTGGTGCTTATTCTCAAAGGAATGGATTAAATTTCACTTATTAAAGAACGTGAAGTTCTTGTGTTGCTTAAAGGAATTGATTAAATTCCACTTACTAAAAGAACGTGAAGTTCTTGTGTTGTTTGTTCTCAAAGGATATAGATGATCCCACTTACCAAAAGAATTAGAACTTAAAGTTCTTGTACTGAAGTTAAGACTGTATGTCTTGCATATCTGAACGAAATATGGGCCCATATATCCACAAATGTGGAAAGTTTTATATGATTTTAGTAGATGCATTTACATTGTTTTATCGACTTACAACCAGAAGTTTGTGAGATTGATTCTAAAAAGATTCAGATTATGCAGTTAGATTATTCGTCTTGAAAAGCTAGTGAGTTTATATTTTAGGCTATATCAGTTGTTACAAAGCCTATTGATTTTAAAAATATAGTTTAGCAAAATTTCAATTGGATGCCTCCAATTTAATAGCTAAACTATGAGAACAAAAGAGTTATTATTTATATGGTGTTTCCATATAGCAACACTTATACGCATCAAGCCAACGAGTTATAATAAACTCTCCGTTATGATTGGTTTTTGGTCAGAAACCATACATTTCCCATTTTATGATTTTTGAATGTGCGATATGAATTGCTCCACCACAACGCACAAAATGGGTAAATAAAAAGGGTTGAGAATATATATTGAGTACGAGTCTCCTTTTATGTTTAAATTCTTAAACATTAATTCGAGAATCGTTTATGACATGATTTTTCTCAACATCAGGGGGAGATAATAATCAGCTGGATAGAGGAAAATGAATTATCATTATCTAGATCCTCGTATATGAACTAGAAGTTCATAAGATAATTCATGTTATTACATGTCAACTGCCAGACATATTTACTGACCCAATGAGAGTAGTTAAGTCTCATATACCAGCTGAAATGCTCTAAGTTTAAATTACATATTAGAGCGAGAGAATGTAAATCATGCCTGAAGCATGATAGTTGAAATGATTCCAATGATCAAAATTCTCGTAAATAGAAAGTAATATGAGATGGTCATATATTGGAGGCGGGTGCTCCTGAAGAGACCCAAGACATAACAAATAATAAAACTCTATAAGAGTTTCAGGTACCTGAAATAAAGATTGAAATCTTGAAGAGATCTCGATGAGTTATGTCATTACGAGAATGGAACCAGAAAATTGGAAAGTTGTCGACAACGATTTTACAAACAATTTTACATAAAATACTTCTATAGAAGTAAAGAAAGAAATCGAGGATCTTGTATAAAATCTATCAGAAAGTATAGATATTGAATTGGCCAATGTTGAAAGACGCTTTGAACTTCTAAAATAGAAGTATTTGGACCAGCAGTCCAAACACCTAAAGGTGTAATGCAAGTGAGGCACAAATAAGTAGTCGTAAATACGACTTGAACTATGATTTATGAAAAGTTTTAATTACTTTGGCAGTTTTGAAAATTTTACATGCGTCTAATTATTTGTGGATCCATATTTATCCTTGAAGGATCTAAAATGCTATAAGCATTTGAAAATTTCTGAGGAAATTTATTTAGACATGTCTCATGAATATTTTGGCGCATTTGGTATAATCGCCTTAGTGAATACTAATTGAGAAAATACTATAAGAATGATCAGATTTTCTTATGTATTTTATAAAGGAGTTTGGATCAAGATCCATTATGATAATTTTAGAACTCCTAAAGAGCTTCAAATTGGAAAATCGTGAAGTACTTTCAATACAAGTACTTGAATCTTGACATCAAGTTTATCTCGACCTGACGATCGAGCATTTTTATATATTTCTTTTGTCTAGCTGAAAGAATCTTAAAGAAGATTCAATATGAATAGAGCATATCTATTGAGTATCCCAATAGTTGTAAGATTTTTGGATGTGAATAAAGATAATTATATCTTTTCTTGGTCTTGAAGCACTATATATTAGTTGGTCAAGAAATATCTATGAATATACAAAGATCATTACATTTAGATCTTTAAACATTCGTTTATGCCTCCTCAAATGTCGTAGAAATAATTGTTATGCATGAGGCAAGCCAAAAAATGTGTTTGGCTAAGACTATTGACCCAACATATCCAAAAGATATGTGGATTTACTTTTACAAGATATGATAAAAGCTATCTTGTGTGAAGATAACGCAAGATGTATATCTCAGTTTGAAAGTGGATACATCATGAAACATATTACTCCAAAGTTTCATCCCTCACGATCTTTAGAAAAATGATATTCAAGATTAAATTATGAAGATTCAAAGATCTTCTGTGATGTTTGCATGAGGGGGAGTAAATACGCGTTGCACTCTTTTTCCCTTAACCGAGGTTTTGTCCCAATGGGTTTTCCTGGTAAGGTTTTTAATGAGGCAACATGTTATGCGTATCAAAGATGTGTGTACTCTTTTTCCTTCACTAAAGAATTTTTTTTTCCCACTGGGTTTTTATCTTAGTAAGGTTTTAACGAGGCACATTATCTTCATAGACATCCAAGGGGGAGTGTTATGAATATTTATCTATGTGGATGTCTATCATGATTAGAACTTTATCAAAGGAGTTTGATTTATTTATTATTAGGAATATTATCTCTATGAATTAGAGTTTAATGTATTATGTACTTCTTATGCCTATAAATAGATGATTAATTGAAGGCATTGTATACTCGTCTATATTTGAGAATAATACAAATCTCCCTCTTTCTCTCATCTCTTTGTTCTTCTTGTTCTTATTCTTGTTCTTCTTTATTTTATTCACAACATATTATTATATTAACGATTTATTATATATCATTAAAATAATAATTATTAATAACTAAATTTAAAATAATTATTTTTTTATAAAAATAATATTAGACTATTATTTTCGTACATAAAATAATATTATTGATCTTTAAAAGTAATAATATTATTTTATAAATTATAATAATAATAATTTATTATAAATAATTAAAATAAAAATATATTATTAATATATAACTGCAGATATTACTATAGTAATAAAATTTATAATATTATATTATTAAATTAAATATATGTTTTTTAAATACTTAATATTTTATTAAAATATTACTAAAATATTATATTATTACTAAATACATAAAGGGTTTTATTTTGATGCACAAGCTGTGTAATTTTTTTTTACACAATCCTTTTATAAAATTTAAAATTTAAATCACAAACCCTATCAACATAAACCCTAAGCCCTAAACTCTAAACTCTAAATTCTAACCATAAACCTTAAATTATATACCCTACATACTAAACCCCTAAACCCTAACATAAAACCTTAAACCCTAAACTCTAAAATTAAAGGGCTTGTGTAAACTAAAGTTTACACAAGCTTATGCATCAAAGTATTTTCCATACATAAAATAATATTGTTTTGAGTGTTAGTGCATTGTGGTTTAAAGTTGGAAAAATGTTTTACAGAAAATCAAAGCGTAAAATACTTTACAGAAAATAGAAAGGAGTGTAAATTAATGGCTAATGGCTAAGATTAAACCGTGATTTTTTTTCTCTTTAAAATCACCACAATTCCAGCTTTAATCTCAACCATAAATTTACACTTATTTAATGATCTTGAATTTCTATAAAACAAAAAAGTTTTACATTGATGCACAATATGTGTACTTTTTTTTACACAAGTATTGCTATTTAAATTCCATAATATAAAATCTAAATCTCTAACCCGAAAAACTTAAATAAAAATCATTTTCTCTATAAGTGCATAAAATATTATTTGTGGAGGAAACAAGATTCAATATTAAGATAGGCAATTAGAAGTTTGAAAGAGTGTAAATGGAAAGCTTTATACAAAGGGGTAACCGAGTGCGGATATATATAAAGTACATAGACAGAATAGGCAAACATTTGATCTGATGAATAAATACAAGCAGCCCAATCAAAAGTAACAGCAGTATAAATACAAACATAAAGAACTCATCTAATTCTCTATACTATACAAAAATATCATTACAGATCCCTTCTGCATAATGGACATGAAGCATGACTAAGAAGCCACTTATCTATGCAAGGAAGATGGAACATGTGATGGCACTGCGGCAAGCTCCTCACCGTTTCTCCAAGCTGAAAGTCCTGCATGAAGATAAAAGAGAACTCGAAACGTCAATTGGATAAGCTTCTTCTGTGTTTCCAGTTTTAATATATACATATATGTATGGTTGGACTTGAACCTGAAGGCAAACTGTACAGGAAACTTTCTCCCCAGAAGCATCAACAATGTTATTTTTAGTGATCGTGATCTTTGGGATTTTTTCAACCAAATCTCCTTCCAATCCTTTAACATCACTGGTGTCGAAGATGCTCGGGACCTCCTCATAAGTTGTTTCAGAAGCTCCCATCTGATAACAAAAACTTAATATCATAAGCAAATTGCCATTTGATGGAACCATCTCTCTGTGGCAAATAAACTACTATCCTTTGCAAGTTTGTATATTACCTGACTTTGGACCGCACTCATCATCGCGGGACCAATTCGTTCCCGGACAAGTCTCCCACTTAGAAGGCTTGCAATGACATCAATCTGCACAAGTTGCAGGGAAATAAGTTAATATTTTATCACAAACCAAGATCCCTGTTTTCATCGACATAGACACTAGCAACCAAATTAAACCAGTAAAAATCAGGATAACAAACAAAACTGCTCACCAAATACAGCAAACATCCCAACCCGGATTCATCAGATTGCCAAAGAACAAGGGAAGATTCAAAAACTTCGATCGAAAAAACTGCTCCAGAAATAGCCCCAACTGCAGCACCTCGAACGAATCCGCTCTCCGTCTCTTGTCCTATCAAAGCCCCAGTCATGGCCCCTAACAGGGTGCCCACTGCACGCAACAAAATGTCAATCTCTTCACCAATACTTGAGTACATAAAGCTTAATATCAGTCTCAAGCATTAATTCCAAGAAACAAGACAACATGGTCATTAACTCTAGGTGTATTTTGGAAATAACATCCAAAAACTGCTTTGTCTGCACGCAAAATACCATCATAGTATTGCAAACCAACAAAATTAGATATACCATGTATCCACATAATAATACCTGTTCTAAAATAAGTATCTACTTGGAGCAAAACAGCAATATGAGAAAATCAAATTCAATTTATTGCAAAACCATCAAGGGCCACGAATAGATCAAGAATCAAATGGCTTTGAATGAAAACAACATTGTAAAAATTAGATCTGCAACAAGAAATCTAAAAAGCTTTAATAGAAACAGTGAAGCAAAACAGAGAAGAGAAGAGAAAGAAACGAACCTAATGCAAAGAAGAAGGTTAAGATTGCAGAGAAAATGTTCCCGATAATGGCAGAAAGGGCGAAACTGCAAATATCTTTAAGCTTTTCAATGAAATCTCCAAACAAAGAAGGTGAAGAACGAGATAAACGAGATGGGTATTCATGAAATTCCATTCTTTTTTCACTTTCTTTCAGTGAAATCTCCAAATCTACAAGCGGAGGGATTTGAGAACTAAGGAGAAGCTTATGTATATTATTATACGAGAAAGAAAAAACAAAAAGAAGAAGAGAAAAGGGAATGGAAGCTTAGTGCTTAAGAGATTAAAAGAGAGAGCAAATCAACTAACTCGCATTTAAAGCTTGATAATCTTTGTGGCCTGTGGGAGCCCTCTTCCTTTCTCCCTCACTTCTCTTTGAAATTTGTGGGTGAAATTATGAGGAAAATGTCCCCTCTTTCTTTCTTTCTTTCTTTCTTTCTCTGTCCGTGTTTCAATTTAATGCACCAACAAAGGGTTTTAAATACATGCATAAATAAAGTGATTAACTAGTAATGACGATACTGTTCATTCTCCAACAAAAAAGGGATCATTTCTGGGTTTTAGTTGAGATAAAATCAAAGAGTTTTTTTTTAATTGTTTCACTCTTCTTTTTATTAACACGATTTTTTTTACGAAATTAAGATGTTTGTTTGCTTGCTTTTTTTCTTTGTTTCTTTTCTCTCATAAACTCTCCCTAATTGTTTTTTTTATAAACTAATTGCTTTTTTTGTTTGAATGACTATGACATTTCTAACATGCACAAGTTTTTATTTGGCATTGTATACAATAACATGAGTCTACCTTTGAAATTTCTATTTATACAATTTTTTGTTAATTTCATAAAATGAGTCTACCTTTGAAATTTTCAACTGACAAAACAATTATAAAAATTGTATTATCCAACCATTTAAATTAAATCACAATGTCAAAAAATACCTCTAAAATTTGACAAAATAATCATTTTGTCTTTATTCTTTTCAAGCACTTTAACCCTTAGTGTTTCATTGTGGGCCAAAAGGACCTATCCACGAATAAAAATCGTTAGTCAACTAACAATCAACGCCTTGAAATGACGTGACAAACCTACGTGGCATCATATGTTGATGTAGCAGTGTCATATAAACAAAGGTGATGACTTGACAGAATGTAACACTAACCAAAAATTAATTTTATAAAAATATAAAATTATTTTTACTAACGTGCATTATGTCAAGTCATCTCCAAGCGTTAACTTTTAGCTGACTAACGGTCTTCATTCACGGATGGGTCATTTTGGCCCAAAATGAAACCTTAAGTGTTAAAATGCTTCAAAAATAGGGATGAAAGTGACTATTCAGTCAAACGTTAGCGACATTTTTTGGTATTATGTATTTGTTGATGCCTAAAATTAGTAGACACCGAACAAGGGAGGCAGAGAAGGTGGCTGTGACGATTTTAGGCGGTTCACCCATGTAGATTTGGGCGGAAAGACGCAGTCAATACAATGATCAAAGTAAGAAGAGATGGGGGAGATTCATTCCCTCGGTCTTTTTTGTCATTCTCTCTAGTCCTCAAGGTATTTATAGCCCATAAAGCCATTTGATGGGATGACGATAGGCCTAGTGACATTTATTGATGGGAATTCAAAGCTAGGCTTGATTCTCAATCTGTATAATCTACAGTTCAGTCTCGTAGGGTGGTTGACTACTCTTTAAGCACTATGAATCTTGATAGGGGTTTGTTACCTAAGGACATGCAAGATTCCAATAACCTAATCTCTGGTGCTAATATGTTCTGGAGGGGTTGTCGACAAGGGTCTCTCCTCTGAACTTGCCGGGCGCATTGAAGGTCATTTTCGGAGGCTTGTATATGTAGAGGTATCAGGTATAACAATTGTCCCCCTTAGCTTATAGAGTACCATAAAGTGGTACAAGCTCAAACATATTAAGAAAACCTTTCTTGTGCTCGTTAGAATGCCAAGTGGCAACTGTGTTAATTGTGCAGTCACGATTGTCTGGTTTGTGTGACTGTGAGAGGGTATAAGTATTGCTTTGTCATTGGTTCTGGTTTAGGACACGGAGCAAGAGACCTTTAAGGAAGCGTGTCCCTCATCTACAAAGGTGCTCTAAGGGAACCAAGAGCATTGATAAAAACTTTGCCGAAAACCGTTCAGAACTAGTGACGGGAGGTACGTTTTGAAGGAAAAGTCATCCAAAATAAAGCGAAGAGGCTATTGCTGTTTCGGGGTCTACAATGGCAAAATTATGAGTTTAAGTTCGAGATTCTTAGAGAAGATTGTTGTATAAGTGGTTGTTGCGATTTTGTCGAGGGTTCATCGTGGTTTTACTTGCCGCTTTACTACTTAGAGGCAGGGTTTCACCTTCCACTACATCTCTTCCTAGCGGAGGTCCTGAATACATTCAAGATTGCCCTAGGCCAACTGACTAAAGTGATGTGGGGGACTCTGATCGGCTAGTTCCTCGTGTGCAAGGAGAAGGAATATGAGTCGTCCATGATTGTGCTAAAGAATCCTTCTCTCTAAAAAATAAAGGGGAAAAAACATTCGACGATCTATCCAGCTTCACACGGTGATAATGGAAAAGGATGAAGACTAAGGAGGCTATTGAGGGATGGCCTAACAAGTGTAAGTTAGGGTTGGACCGTGCCAAGTTCATTGGGTGACGAGGAAGTTACGTGAAGGTTTTAATTTCCTTGTACGGTTGATAAAGATTTGCAAGAACACAATGACCTTCACTAGTGGGCCGGGGGGTTTAGAGAAGATCTAGGTGGAGTCTCTACGAGGCAAGAGTTGGTTGAAAGTTATAAAGGTTACCACAATCTGAAATGTCTTCAGGTATTGCTTGAGAGGGAACTTTCCCAATGGAGTAATACTGCATGGCCCACTTTTAGAGCAAAGAATTCTGAAGGTCAAGATCTCCTAACTAAAGTGCTATTAGGGTAAATAGTGGAGGAGTCGAATATTCTGATACCTTACTATGCTTGTCCCAAAGGCTTTGGTCACCCGCTTGAGCTCTAAGTAAACTTATAGGGAATTTTAGACCATCATCGAATGCTTTGGAGGGCGAATCCCCAAATAAATTGGGTGGCCATGGTCATACCATCGAATATACAGGCGGATATCTCACCGTAAAAAAAGAGGAGGTTGAGCGGGTAGGCTCATTTAGTGAGGATTTAAGTGAAGTAGCCAAGAAAGGCATTGATGCCTTCGAAGAAGTCGATTGGGACAATCTTTGTAAGGGGATTCCTAAAGATGTAACTTGTACTTCTTTTTGTAGGTTATGAGTCTGGCCTCCCAAATGCTAGAGTTAATGTAGAACTTCCCGTAGAGATTAGAGCAAATGTGGTTGTTGACCACGTAACATCGGAGGTAATGCTCAACGGAAATGTGTACACGACCCCCGTTAGAATTGAAGAATGTCATTTCTAGGGTGTAAGCTAGGGATTCAGATGCCATCTTCTTAGGGACCGTAGTTAAAAGAAAAGTCATCGAGATTTACAAGGGAGCGAATAAGACCAGAGTGAGGGAGGAATCTGACACTATTTCCACGGGGATGATTTCCTCGGTGCCTATTGTCATTGCTGCCGGCGGAACTCTTATAACACATGTCGTTGTTGATGCTGAGCAACCTTTACAATGCATTTTTTCGAAGCCTTCAAGGACTTTTGGAATAATTTAGAGTTTCCTTCCCCGCATAGATCCAAGACAAACGAATGTTTGGGTTTTTGCCTCATCAAGTGTGTGTATATATAAATATATGCATGGTTCAGCAATCATCTATGCATTCTTCCTTGACATGTAGAGCCTAATCATAGCTTCCCTTAACAGTTGTAGATCCATTGATCAAATTAGTTTGTGGCAGAGATGATGGGTAAAAATCATCCTCGAGCTTCCAGAACGGTATGTTGATGCCATGAGGGAAGCTTTCCAAGCGCTGAGCATGATGATGAGCGTGATGGAACTCCTCCATGAAGCTAAAAAAGATATTGGTGCCACCTTTACCCAGGTCATTGAAGATAAATCAACTATTAGAGAAGCGAAACTTCAAAGGTCTAATGCCAAGGCTGATGCATTGGAGAAAAAGATGGTCGAGCTTAGGCAAAAGCTAGCCGAGACTCAGTAGTTGGTCAAAGTGATGGAGGAAACTCATAAGGTCGATGATGAGTCAAACACGGAGGCTAACACTCAAGTTGAGGTGGCCAAGAGAAAGGTAGATGATGCTCGTAGTAAGGTATTGAAGGAGAAGAAAATTTCTATCAAAAGTACCAAGGAGGCTCGGAGAATAAAAGTGGAGCTATATAATAAGGTCGAAACCTTGAACGCTCTTGAAGTAGAATTATAGCAACTACGTTCTACTAGTAAGAGAGTATATGAGATAGCTTTTGAGGTTGATTAACAACTGGCTAAATTTGAAGGTTTCATGGATAGGTGTAAACGCACCATAATATGTGTTGTCCAAGTGATGCTTGGTGTTGAGTGTGTAAAAGTTCTATTATTTACACCCTTTTTAACCCATATTTCTGCTGCATTCAAGCATCATTGCATTGCATTTAGGTCAGTTTACAGCAAAACATCACAAATATATTAAAGGCACGGATTCTACTAAAAGATGGTTAACTTTGCAGGTTGCTGCCATAGTAGACGGAGAAGGCGGGCGAAGGGCAGAGAAGCAGAAGAGCTGAACTGAACAAGCAGACAAAGAGGACGATGCTGCCATGGATCTGTCGTGACAGCATGGGGATAGCAGTTTTGCGGATAGGAAAAGCAAAGTGGACCTCGATAGATAGAGAAAATTATGCTCGTCTGTCGTGTGAAAACCATATATTTTTCCAAGCCCCGGATCAAAAGATATGTCAAGCCAAAGCTCAAGGAGAGGAAATCCCATGAAACAAGGAGGCGGCTGAAAAGTAGGATACTTGAAGATTAAAGTCTTTATTAGAATCTTACTTTTAATTAAAGTTGTAATCCTTGTTATCTTAGAATTCTTGAGCCCAAAGCTTATATAAGGGCATAGATTTTAACCTAGGAGAGATCATATCCCCATAACCGATAACCAAACCCCTCCGCCGTTTACCCGTCGTCGACATGTTCTAAAAACCCCCTAGGGCCACGGGTTGATTTGTAAAGTAGTTGCAAGGGTTGTTTTGTTTTAGGATTTTCCAAAGTTCAATAAAATAAACTTCAAGTTCTCTTATTTTGGTTTTAATATCTTGCAAGAGCATCGGGAGAGCATTGTGAGGTTATCTATTTACTTAGCATCGGGAGAGTTAAGTATACGGAAGAAATAAGAGCAAGTTCTCTAGTTTATAGTTGAACTATCTTGTGCCTAGAGATAGGGCAAGGTTAAGTGGCTAAGGAAGAATTCATACACATCGGTGTTCATCCTTCGATTCACGCGGGGAGGTATCATCAAGACGTGATCATCGACAGACTTGGACCTAGGGATAGGCCAAGGCAGATCTGGGATTCTTGCCAAACTTGAACGTACTGAGTTGGTGTGTTTGCTGCCGCGACGACCAACGGACAGCTGCCGCGACAGGCGCGACGACAGAACTGGAGTTCCTAAGCAATACAATACATGCACTACTGAGCAATTCAATACCAGCCCATTCTCTCTATCTTGATATTCCTACTCTTTTATTTACGTTTTCTTCAATATTTTCGTGACAACTTTCTAAACTATTTTCTTTACTTCGTGCAGTGAATTAAGGTAAAGCTATTAGCCCAATCCCTGTGGAGACGATATACGATACTTCGTATCACTTTACTACTTGCGTCGTGTACACTTGCACTACAATTGCGATAGACTCTTTTACACGCAACAAGTTTTTGGCGCCGTTGCCAGGGATTGGCAACATAACTCTACCTTTCTTTTATTGCACTTTTCGTTTTTGTTTTTGTTTTTCTTTTAATTTTTCTTTTTCTATTTTTCGTTAGTACTTTCAACTCTTGCTTTTCACAAGGTTATCTTGTTTATGCGCAGATCTAAAAGAGGCGAAGATCCTGAGTATAAATTAGATCCGGAAATCGAACGTTCCTTCAATCTCAAGAAACAACTTCGCCACCTTTTAGACAGGAACGAGTACCTTGAGGAACAGCTAGAAAAGATGGCCCGTAATCCGCCCGCTGGTGATGTTATACCGCCTGTCGGCGACCCGCCTGCAGCATCCGGACGACGGTCCTGTCGTGACTACATGCTGAACGATCATGTAAAGCTGGAGACCACGCTGCCGGATATTGAAGTTGATAACTTTGAGCTTAAACCTGTCATGTTTAGTAAGATCAACAATGGCGGATAGTTTAGTGGTGCTGTGACAGAAGATGCTAGGGAGCATCTCAAAACGTTCCAGGAAATCTGTGGTTCGTTTAGACTGCCAGGAGTTAATCCGGAGATACTGAGGCTTCGGTTATTTCCCCACTGATTGAGGGACAGAGCTAAAACTTGGTGGAATAAACTTACGCCGGGTTCAATTATGACTTGGGCAGATCTATCTCGTGAATTTTTATCTCGTTTTAATCCTTCGCATTTATCTGAGCGATTACGTAATGAAATTGCTACTTTTCAACAGGAAGATGACGAGCCGATGCACGAGGCCTGGGACAGATTTACTACTCTTCTTCGGAACTGCCCAATGCATGGATTCCCCGTCTGGAATCAGGTAACAAAGTTCTATAATGCTGCTAACTTACAAACTCGCATTCGAATTGATTCTGCCGCAAATGGACTATTATTGGATAAAGACCTAGACGAGGCATTGCAAGTTTTGAAAAATCTGGCCAAGAATGAGGAACAGTTTCCGACTGCTAGAAGAGGGGGTAAACGGGTACTTGCTGTCAAGGACTATGAAGCCGACAGCACGTTGAAATCACAGGTAGCATTCCTTACTAAAACAATGAAAAAGTTATTGAATGATGATGGTCAACAAGGATTTGCTGTAGAGGAAGTATGTGATATCTGTGAGGGAAATCATAGTCGGGATGAGTGCCCAATACAATTAGAAGAGGGAAAGTATGTTGGAAATTACAACAAGCCGAATTATAACTCCAACAATTATAATCCCAATTGGAGGAAGGATCCCAAATTTTCCTGGAGTAACCCCAATAACGCCCTGAATCCGCAAGCACATAATCAGAATCAGGGAGGACCTAGATTGCTGATGCGACAACAGCTGCCGACGCACCTGCCGCCGCAGCAGCAACAGCAGCCACCAGCTGCCACGAGCAGTATACTGGAACAGACTCTGGCCACCTTTATGTCTCAGACATGCACTTATATTGAGAATATGAATCAGTTTGTCAAGAAGACAGAAAATTTCATGGATAAAACAGAGATGAGGATGACAAATCATGAGGCTACGTTGAAATCTCTGGAGACACAAATGGGCCAGGTTTCCCAACATATTAAGCCAAGGCAGAATGGAGGATTCCCTAGTAATACTGAAAATGCTAGGCCACCCACACATGAGCAGTGTAAGGCAATTACTACTAGGAGTGGGAAGAAACTACCAGGGCCGGAAAAAGAAGTTGAAACAGGAAAGGAACCAGCCTTAGACCAACCTGCCGAGGAAGCTGCCCCGACAGGTAACAAACAGACTGCTGCCGATGAGCTTGTCACGACAGCAGAAGCGACAGAGGAGAAAAATGAAGAACATCGTCCTCAGATTCGTATGCAGTGGGAAGGACGTATTGCTGATTACCGTCCCCCACCACCTTTTCCTCAACGGATACAGCAAACTAAGCAGGAATCTCAACTTAAAAAGATTTATGATATTTTTAAGCAGGTTCAAATTAATATTCCGCTGTTAGATGCCGTTAGGGAGATGCCCGGTTACGCCAAATTTCTCAAGAATGTCATGTCAAAAAAATATAAATTTGGGGAATTTGAAACGGTAAGGATGGCAGATGGTTGTATGAGTATTCTTCATCGGCAGCCACCCCAGAAAAAGAAGGATCCGGGGAGCTTCATCATACCTTGTGTAATCGGAGACAAATATGTGGGTAAGGCACTTTGTGATCTTGGTGCTAGTGTTAATTTAATGCCAAAGTCTGTTTTTCAGAAATTAGGTATTGGAAAGGCGCGGCCCACGACAGTAACTCTGCAGCTGGCAGACCGCTCTTACGTTCATCCAGAGGGAAAGATTGAAGATATTCTGGTAAGAGTGGATAAGTTTATTTTTCCTGCTGACTTTCTTGTTTTAGATTGTGAGGCAGACGAAAACGCACCAGTCATCCTTGGGCGACCCTTCTTAGCCACGGGAAGATCACTGATTGATGTGGAGAAAGGAGAACTCACCATGCGAGTGAACGATCAAGAGATTAAGTTAAATGTTCTCCAAGCGATGAAACATGCTGATGTGGACGAGGAATGCAAGGCCATCATTGAAGTAACCCTTGATCATCCTTGCATTAGGTCGGGCTGTCATGATATAAAATTTGGTCACTGCTGCGACAACCACCTACAGGCCTGTCACGACAGCAACGACGACAGCACCGACGACAGCAACTCCTCTGACTCCGATACATCTGATACTGAAGATCAGAAGGAGGTAAACTGGTTAGGCTATCGTCCAGGTAAGTTATTTGAACCTTTGAATTACACTTCGGATAACCATTTAATCCAAAAGCCATCTACTATTGAACCACCTGCCTTAGAACTTAAGCCCCTGCCAGGGCAGTTAAAATATGCTTATCTTGGTTCAAATGACACGTTGCCCGTAATCATCTCTTCTAAGCTGCCGCAGGAACAGGAACGACAGCTAATCGGCATGCTACGGCAGCACAAAAAGGCAATTGGATGGACGATAGCAGACATTCAAGGCATCAGTCCGGCGTTATGCATGCACAAAATCCTCCTCGAAGAAGATCATAAGCCGACTATTGATGCCCAAAGGCGGCTAAACCATGCGATGAAAGAGGTGGTGCGTAAAGAGATAATCAAATGGTTAGATGCTGGTATTATTTACGCCATCTCCGACAGCAAATGGGTGAGCCCGGTGCAATGTGTTCCAAAGAAAGGAGGAATGACCGTGGTGATCAACGAGAACAATGAGTTAATCCCAACCAGGACTGTGACCAGTTAGAGGGTTTGTATGGACTATCGGAAGCTTAACAAAGCTACCCGAAAGGACCACTTTCCTTTACCCTTTATTGATCAAATGCTTGATAGATTAGCGGGTAAATCTTACTATTGTTTTCTTGATGGTTACTCAGGTTACAACCAAATTGCTATCGCACCGGAGGATCAAGAAAAGACAACTTTCACATGCCCCTACGGAACGTACGCTTTTAGGAGGATGCCGTTTGGACTATGTAATGCACCTGCCACCTTCCAAAGGTGTATGATGGCCATATTCTCCGATATGGTAGAGGACTTCCTTGAGATATTTATGGATGATTTTTCCGTCTTTGGAGACGATTTTGAGAGCTGCCTTGGCAACTTACAAAAGGTACTTGAAAGATGCGAAAAAGCAAATCTTGTTTTGAATTGGGAAAAATGCCACTTTATGGTGGATGAGGGGATAGTCCTTGGCCATAAGATTAGCTGTCGTGGGATAGAAGTCGACAGGGCTAAAATAGAAGTAATTGAGAAGCTGCCGCCGCCGACCACAGTCAAGGGCATTAGGAGTTTTTTAGGGCATGCTGGTTTTTATCGAAGGTTTATTGCAAATTTCTCAAAAATCACCAAGCCCCTATGTCATCTCTTAGAGCAGAACCGACCCTTTGACTTTAATGATGAATGTACTGAAGCATTCAAGGTTCTGAAGGAAAAACTAGTAACAGCCCCCATAGTACAGCCACCAGACTGGACACAGCCATTTGAGATTATGTGTGATGCTAGTGACTATGCTGTCGGGGCAGCACTTGGGCAGCACAGAAATAAGCTGTTTCATGTCATATACTACGCCAGCAAGACATTAAACGACGCCCAAGTGAACTACACCACCACAGAAAAGGAGCTATTAGCTGTGGTGTTCTCCGTTGACAAGTTTCGTTCTTACATACTTGGGACGAAGGTAATAGTGCACACAGACCATTCTGCCTTGAAGTATTTGTTTGCAAAGAAGGATGCAAAACCTAGATTGATACGGTGGATCCTGCTATTACAAGAATTCGATCTAGAAATCAAGGACAAAAAAGGGACAGAAAATCAGGTGGCAGACCACTTGTCAAGGTTGGAGAAGGGACAGAGTCTACCAATCGATGAGACAAACATACTGGAGACCTTCCCAGATGAGCAGCTCTTTGCTGCCGCAATCGCTGCCGCGACAGCCATGGCGGCAGGTAAGTCTTCTAAACTCCCCTAGTATGCTGATTTCGTTAATTTTATAGTTAGCGGAATACTTCCTTCTGATCTTAATTATCAAGCCAGGAAGAGGTTCCAAAATGATGTCAAGCATTATTATTGGGACGAACCTCTTCTTTTCAAACTATGTGCAGATCAGGTTATAAGGAGGTGTGTACCACAAGAAGAGCAAGAAGACATTCTCCATCACTGCCATGCTTCACAATATGGAGGTCACTTAGGAGGCAACAAAACTGCTGCCAAGGTGCTGCAGTCAGGGTTCTACTGGCCGACACTGTATAAAGATGCACAGAACTTCTATAAGAAGTGTGACAGGTGCCAGCGGACAGGTAACATCTCGAGGAGAAACGAGATGACACTGCAGAACATTCTGGAAGTCGAGATCTTCGACGTTTGGGGGATTGATTTCATGGGACCTTTTCCATCTTCATGTGGAAATCTATACATCCTCTTAGCAGTGGATTATGTCTCTAAGTGGGTTGAAGCCATCGCCACTCAAAAGAATGATGCCAAGACAGTGCAAAAGTTTTTGCACAAAAACATTTTTTCTAGATTTGGCATCCCTAAGGCGATTATCAGTGATGAAGGGAGACATTTTGACAATAGGGTTATTGCTTCCGCCTTGAAGAAATATGGTGTCAAGCACAGGATCGCGACAGCATACCACCCACAGACCAATGGACAAGCTGAGATATCCAATAGGGAAGTTAAGAACATTCTTGAGAAGATGGTTAAGCCAACTAGGAAAGATTGGTCTTTACTCCTTAATGATGCATTATGGGCATATAGGACAGCCTTTAAGACTCCATTGGGCATGTCTCCATACCGATTGATCTATGGGAAAACCTGTCACTTGCCTGTCGAGATAGAGCACAAAGCATATTGGGCAATCAAGGCCGTGAATATGGACTTGGACAAGGCATGCCAGAAAAGGCTGTTAGATCTGAACGAGCTTGAGGAAATACGGACAATAGCCTACGACAATGCAAGAATCTACAAGGAAAAAACTAAGAAGTGGCATGACAGGAAGTTGCTGCCACGACAGTTCTGCCCAGGGCAGCTTGTGTTGTTGTTCAATTCTAGACTGAAACTCTTCCCAGGAAAGCTAAAGTCTAGATGGTCTGGCCCGTTCCAAGTGGTACAAGTTTTTCCCCATGGTGCCATCACAATCCAATCATTAAAAGACGGGCACCAATTTAAAGTCAATGGACAGCGCCTCAAGCATTATCAGGGGACTGAAGCCCCAGGAATACAGGAAGTGGTTACTTTAGGAGATGCCCCACAAGGCATCCCTAATTTAACCTAAATTTTATTTTCATTTATTTTATTATTTAGTATTATTTATTAGGAAATTAGGTTTATTTTATTTAAATAATGTTTTTTATTTTCTGTTTTCAGCAAATAAAGGAGTCAAGAAGAAAAGAAGAAGTGACCCAAGCCCACCATCCATCCATCAGCCTAACAGAGCCCATTTATTGAAGCCTGTCGTTCCAGCTGCCGCCGTAGACACGGATAAGACAGGCTGTCAACAGACTGACACGACAGACGCAGAAGCGTGTGGCAGACGCGTAACAGACGCATAAATGCGTGTCAGACGCGTCAGACACGCCAAATCTCAACAGTCGCTCCGTTATTCACGCCTGCCGTTACAGCATTAAACGGGCAGCAACTCGACCGCTATAAAACCCCGTTCTCATTTCCATTTTCATCACTTCTGCTTATTCTTACTTGCTTTCTCCTCTCATTTTTATTTGTTTTCTTTACTTTCACAACCCTTGCAACTAAAATGTCTTCTAGACAGACCCGTCGCGGTGCTGCTTCAGCCTCTTCATCAGCAGCACCCAAACCGTCAGCCTTCGCCACCAAGGAATTATGGGAAGAAAGAGGTTTTATCTACATCCGCAAGGCTCCGAACATGGGGCTTCGACCATTCATCGCGAGGGCCATAAGAGCTCAACTATGGGAGCAGTTCGCAGAACAACCGGCAGAATTAAATGACACGTTGGTGAGGGAGTTCTATGCTGCCATCAACAGCAAGACGGCGACATCCGTCACTGTCCGAGGGGTCAAGGTACCATTCACAGCTGACAGCATCAACCACATGTATGGCCTCTATTTTGGTCCAAACGACGATGCCCATCAGCAATTTTTAGACACCCTTGACGCTGCTGCCTACAGAGCTGTCATGGCAGAAGTGACAGAGGAAGGAACGACATGGAACACGAGCAAAAAGAACCCCAACTCTGTCAAAAGGGGGCAGCTGCTTCCAGAAGCCAAATTATGGAACGCTTTCATCAAGAAGCGTATCCTGCCGTCCTCCCATCACACGACGGTGGACCAGCAGCGGCTCGCCCTCATTCATTCGATCATGAACGACCGGCCTATCAACGTGGGCCGCTATATGAGGGAAAACGTCTTGGACTGCACATTTCGCTCCACCTCCCGCCTTTGCCTCCCATTCATGATCACTTCTCTTTGCCGCTGTGCTGCCGTCCCCGAGGCCACCACCGACAAACTGGTCCAAGGTAGAGGCTGGACTGACAACAACATAACCAGCCTCATGGAGCTGATAGTCGCTACCCCCCTCTCCTCTTTCAACCTGACTGCCTCCCCAGCAGAATCATCCGAGGAACCTGCCGATGAACCTGCCACAGCAGCCGCCCAGACCAACCAATCTGTCCAGATCCTTGCTGCAATACAACGAGTGGAAGACAGACAAATGGGCTGATGACATTCATCTGGGATTTCGCCAACTCGACGGTAAATTTCATTACCAACACTTTAAATTATCCCGATGTTATTTTCCCCACCTTCCCTGCCCACTATTAATGGAGTCTTAGTACATTTTTAATTAATTGATGTGTCTTTTATTAAGTTCTCTTAAAAAAAAGATTAAACTGTTGGCTTAAAACTGTGAAGTAAACTTACCTGTCATGACAGCTCTGCCGTGGCAGCATTTTTAGGACAGATTAAGGAGAAGTTTAGAGCCTTTCTATAGTTCTGAAAATTTAAACACCGTTGTGACTGTTATACTGCTTAGATTTCTTTTAGTCAAAACAGAAAATCAAAGAAGCATGAAAATATGCCTTCAAAAAGATAAACTTTGGCATAAAAATTCAAGTTAAAAGTTGAATATTCTACTGAAACTAAGAGAGTCTTGGCATATAACTGTTCACAAGCATGCACACACTGCACGAGGACTATAGGGAGATTCCGGACAGATCCTTATCTTTCCGACGGGTTGCTGCCGCCACAGAGAATGAGCGACGGGTAAGGGACAGTTCACTGTTTGAAGGCCAACACAAAAAAATTTTATATTCTTTTTTTTCTTTTAGGTCTTAGTTGCTTGAGGGCAAGAAAAAACTTGAGTTTGGGGGTGTGTTGAGTTGTAAAAGTTCTATTATTTACACCCATTTTAACCCATATTTCTGCTGCATTCAAGCATCATTGCATTGCATTTAGGTCAGTTTACAGCAAAACATCACAAATATATTAAAGGCACGGATTCTACTAAAAGATGGTTAACTTTGCAGGTTGCTGCCATAGTAGACGGAGAAGGCGGGCGAAGGGCAGAGAAGCAGAAGAGCTGAACTGAACAAGCAGACAAAGAGGACGATGCTGCCGTGGATCTGTCGTGACAGCATGGGGACAGTAGTTTTGCGGATAGGAAAAGCAAAGTGGACCTCGATAGATAGAGAAAATTATGCTCGTCTGTCGTGTGAAAACCATATATTTTTCCAAGCCCCGGATCAAAAGATATGTCAAGCCAAAGCTCAAGGAGAGGAAATCCCATGAAATAAGGAGGCGGCTGAAAAGTAGGATACTTGAAGATTAAAGTCTTTATTAGAATCTTACTTTTAATTAAAGTTGTAATCCTTGTTATCTTAGAATTCTTGAGCCCAAAGCTTATATAAGGGCATAGATTTTAACCTAGGAGAGATCATATCCCCATAACCGATAACCAAACCCCTCCGCCGTTTACCCGTCGTCGACATGTTCTAAAAACCCCCCTAGGGCCACGGGTTGATTTGTAAAGTAGTTGCAAGGGTTGTTTTGTTTTAGGATTTTCCAAGTTCAATAAAATAAACTTCAAGTTCTCTTATTTTG
Organism: Hibiscus trionum; assembly: GCA_030270665.1. Classification (NCBI taxonomy): domain Eukaryota; kingdom Viridiplantae; phylum Streptophyta; class Magnoliopsida; order Malvales; family Malvaceae; genus Hibiscus; species Hibiscus trionum. The sequence goes on from BSYR01000004.1 coordinate 17,987,171, forward strand.
GTTTTAATATCTTGCAAGAGCATCGGGAGAGCATTGTGAGGTTATCTATTTACTTAGCATCGGGAGAGTTAAGTATACGAAAGAAATAAGAGCAAGTTCTCTAGTTTATAGTTGAACTATCTTGTGCCTAGGGATAGGGCAAGGTTAAGTGGCTAAGGAAGAATTCATACACATCGGTGTTCATCCTTCGATTCACGCCGGGAGGTATCATCAAGACGTGATCATCGACAGACTTGGACCTAGGGATAGGCCAAGGCAGATCTGGGATTCTTGCCAAACTTGAACGTACTGAGTTGGTGTGTTTGCTGCCGCGACGACCAACGGACAGCTACCGCGACAGGTACTATCAGCGACAGGCGCGGCGACAGAACTGGAGTTCCTAAGCAATACAATACCTGCACTACTGAGCAATTCAATACCAGCCCATTCTCTCTATCTTGATATTCCTACTCTTTTATTTACGTTTTCTTCAATATTTTCGTGACAACTTTCTAAACTATTTTCTTTACTTCGTGCAGTGAATTAAGGTAAAGCTATTAGCCCAATCCCTGTGGAGACGATATCCGATACTTCGTATCACTTTACTACTTGCGTCGTGTACACTTGCACTACAATTGCGATAGACTCTTTTACACACAACACTTGGTCTAGTATATATGAGGGGCTGGAATTTGCACTGCTACTAGAATGTCTACTAAAAGAGGTAGATTTGAGTTTTGACCCTTTTAATCATTTTAGAGAGAGATGGTTGGACCGCTAAGAATTCATAAGACTATATGTCACATACCCATCACATAATGACAAGCTTTAATCTTGGAGGATATGAATGCTCTAGAGTAGGAAAACCTCAAAGGTTGGTATCGAGGGTTCTGGTAGCAATTCAGCTGGGAAGCAAACTTCTTGGGAGCCGATTTTTACAAAATAGTGACCGCTGAGGAGCATGGAGGTGAAACTCCGGTGATTGGTGTCAAAGGGTCTATTGGAGATGCAACTAAAGAGCAAACTCTTAAAGTGATGGCCGCTACTGATGAGCCTCGTGATGAGCTTCGTGACGATCCTCCGCCTAGTTAGCCATATGCTATTTTGTAATAACAAAAAATGTATTTGGTATTTCTTAGCAGTGGAAGTTATCATTTTGTGTTGTCTTATTTTGTTTACTTCTCAACTTGGGTTCATTCTATGCTTTAAGACTAGATTCAGCCAATCAAATGGTCTTCTTATGCCATTTGTTAATTCGTTTATAGATTAAGCATAATCATAGCATAATCATAAGGCGGACGTAACTTTGTCGTAACCCAAACATTGGGTCTTTAGGCCATATAAGTGCTTTCTTTGTGACATGGGCCAGAGCCTAGAAATGGCAACGTCGGCCATATTGAATATAGATATTGGAACACATATGAGCTATTTGCATTGTCTACTTGTAGAGGTCTCTTATATTTTGTGAATGTCTAAATCTAGACTGGCGAAATTGTTGGACAAATCAATTCAGTTTGTTGATAACCTTATACTTTGAGTAGGCACCTATGTTTTTATAAATAGATGTGCAAAGGCACTTGCTTAAGCGGGGATATTAAATGATTATGTTAGAGTCATCAAAAGGCTTCTTAATTGATTTAGTGTTCTTCACGGTGCAATGATGTTAGCATTGATCGAGTGAAAAAGTATGTTCACCGTCGTTTGAAGGTGTGGCACCTTTTATGGAAAAAGTGATCTCAAGCATCTCCGCTTTGTTTGAGTTACCAGTATGCTAAGCATAGGGTGAGCGGAGACGGTCATCTGTGAGAGCAGGCATCTCTATTTTTATAAATGGCAATGTCAACGGTTTTTGCATGAGCGGGGGTATGTGTTGATGTTTTTAAGGGTAAAATAAATAAACAATCTTCCGTATTGTAACAAAGATGGTGTTGTTAGAGCACGAAATGGGTACAAGTATCTTCGTTTTGTGTAGATCAATAATGTATTAAGCATTACATTGGCGGACGTATCACATATTTGTTTAGATCAATAATGAATACACTAGGCTCTTTAAAAGGGCAATGTTAAGGGCATTGACGGAGCGATAATTTCCTCAATGTAGCTAAAATGATGAGAGCCATATCAAGCTGAAATGAACACATACATCATTACCTTGTAGAGCCAGTGTTGTCAGAGCAAAAATGAGTACAAGCATCTATGATCTATTTAAATCAACAATGCACTTGGCATTGGATAAACAAGAGTCATCCAGAGAATGTATATCAAATTGTTGAGCTCGATGCACTTCAACTGAATCCACCAAGAGGGGGTGAATTGGTCTTTGAGTGATTGTGGTGGAAGCAATAGGAAATTAAAAATTACACGGTGATTTATAGTGGTTCGACTTTCTAACCAAAGTTTACCTCCACTACCTTATCTATCCACACTAAGGATTTTCCATAAATTCACTAATTTGTCTTTTCTTTTTCTAAGCTCAATGAGATAGCATTTACACAACAAAGACTTATACCCCAAAGTCTTGCTTAACCGTCTCTCAAAGAGAATACAAATGAGTAAACAAGGAGTTCTTAACCGTTACTAGCCGTTGAGGGTTGATTAGAGCCATTGGGGACTTTAATTCCAACCATCAATGCATTTCTGGGCTCGTCAGCATCGGTACACAACCTTCGGTATCGGTACATGCCTTAAATGGAAACAACCTTTGGATATTTATTACATTAGGTATTGATACACGATATTTGTGTATTGGTAGGGTGCTTCATGCATCTGTACGACCTAGCCTGTACTGGTACAGTAAATGGCTACTGAAATTCTGAAATCTTGGGAATCAAATGTGCATATCGATACACGACAAATCCTATCGGTATGGGATATTGGGTATCGATACGAGGTATACTGTTTCGGTACTCAAAGCCTATTTTTGACACTTTGGCTATTTTGTAAGTATTTAGACATGTCAAAAACCCTTTAAAACCTTACAAACATATTTTTCAAGTTAATGTGCTTTTGAATAATTTTTGCAATATTTAAATTAAGTCCAAAAGCATTTTTCACTTTGTTATATCAAAATAAACATCTCAACAATCTTCCCCTTTTTGATATCACGAAACTACTTGAAAATTTGTTTTTTGAAAATCTTCCTCTTAGAAAATTAATTTTGGAAATTTTAGAAAAAGAGAATATTTTTAGAAAATATCTAAACTCTCTATTTTCTTTATGAAGTTGAATTTTTCAAACCTATCTCTCCTCTTTTTTGTTATATAAAAATTATTCAAAACTAAGTTTGAAATCACATTTAAGATCAAGATAACAATGGGAAAAAGACCAAAAAGATTTTAACAAGAAAGAATTTTAAAAAATAGGTCTCCCCTTAATCATGCAACAAAAGAATGTTAGTCCAAACTTTCAAGAAAATTATTGAATTTCATAAATAAATAAATTAAATAAATACAAGAAATTCAGTCAAACATGCCATATATTGAAATTTAAATTAATAATCATGCAAAGCATGACAAAAAGGAGACAAAACTATCCCTTTCTGACTATACGTACAGGTATAGAGATGTCCATATCGGTACTTGGTTAAAGGTCGTATCGGTACGGTTTGGACGGTACTGGTATCGAAGGCACGAACTGGGGAAAATGCAGCAAAACCAACTTAAGAAGGCCTTACAACTTAGTTTTAAGTTCATACAAAGGCTCTGTTAAGTCTTAAATACACATTTTGATCATTTTTGCTACAAAACAACATGCTTCTAAAAAATGCAACATTTAAACAACTAAAACATGGTTTCACCAAGATTCAAACAAACATTACAAGTTTAAGGCTAAAAACATAAATATAAGCAATTAGTCTCAAAATCGTGTCATACAAACATGCTTAGATCATTATGAAAATTAGACATGGAAAACATGATCAAGCAATTGCATGAAACTTAAATTTACCACTTGAACCAAGTTAGGATGTTAAGCTTCTCATTCTTCAAGTGTCATTCTCCCTTTTATGTCAAGAGCTTTCAAAATTTCGACTTTGATCATCAATGTTCAAGCATACCTACAAAAGACAATCATTTTTGTTTTGGTATCCAAATTGCTTTAGATTCATTGGCATTAGTCTCAAAAATCTTAGTTCCTTTTAGAATCCATTTTTGAATGACTACCTTTTTTCTTTGAAGAAAAAAGTCCCTTAGGGACCCAAATGTTTTTATTCATTTTTCCTTTGAAAAATCTAGGGGAACTAGATTGTCTTACATAAAAAATTTGATTTTACAAAATTTGTTTTGGAGCATTCTACCATTTTTCTTTTCAAAGCTTTTGTAAATCAAATATTTTTCTCGTTTAAGACCATCTAACTCTTTTTGATGATCTTCTTGAACTTTATGAAGCAAGTTTTGTAAATCAAAAATTCTTTTGCTCAAAGTCCTTGAGGTTTGCTTCAAGTTCATCTTTGGTTTTAGAAATCAAATCATTTTGAACTTTTAGTTTTGAAACCATTTTCTTGTTTTTGAAAATATGATTTTCAAATTCTAAAACCAACTCATCATATGCATCTTGTAAATCATCAAATGTATATGAAATTGAAGTAAATGAATTAGAAGTTACCCTTGAATCTTCTTTAATGAACATAAGACAAAGGTTGGCTACCTCATCATCAGTGGAGTCCTCTTCACCACTCCATGTACCCACAAATTCTTTCTTCTTATGGCTTGATCCCTTCTTTTTTAGTCAAGGGGAATCATACTTGACGTTCCTCGGCTTCTTGCACTCGTAGAAAATATTGGGATCACTTATATTCATTCTTGATTCATGTCTAGCTTCTTCTTTTTCGCACTTCATGAATCTTTTGAGCTTCTTGAAGAGATTTGCCATCTCTTCATCCTCATATTTATTCTCCTCTTCATTTGATTCTTATTGAATGCTTGAGGAGGTCTTGAATGCAACATTCTTCATCTTCTCTTCTTTTTTCCCTTTTGAAGTCATTTCATGGGTAAGCAACGAACTGATGAGCTCGTCAAGCTTAAGCATTTTGAGGTTCTTTGCTTCGATGATGACAGTCTTCTTGGAATCCCATGATTCAGGAAGTGAGTAAATCAACTTCTGAACTTGCTTGTCCTCCGGAATCACTTCCTCGTAGCCTTTAATTCCATTCACAATGGTGGAGAATCGATCAGTCATAGATTTGATATCTTCTGTTGGGTACATCTTGAAGTTTTCGTACTCAAGGTTGAGAAGACCGATCTTGGTCTCCTTTACTTCGGTGGTTCCTTCGTGAGTGACTTCAAGCTTGTCCCAAATCTCATTGGCACTCAAGAAAGAAGACGTCTTGACATACTCGTCAGGTCGAAGAGCACAAAATAAGAAGTGCATAGCTTTTTCATTGAGTTGCAACTTCTTCCGATCTTCATCGGTCTATTCTTGTCTTTGCTTCTTGACGAGTCGGTCTCCTCTCTTCATTGGAATGAATGGCCCATCATTACTACATCCCAAATGAGGTAGTCATTTTATTTGATGAACAATCTCATCCTATTCTTCCAATAAGGGTAATTTACCTAGGGGTGTACATTATTCGGTTTTAACTGAATTAACCGACCTAATCAAATTTTTCTGGTTAATAGGTTGGTTAATTTAGGTAAAATCGGTTAAAGGTTAAGAGTTTTTCAAACTTCGATTATTGGTTAATTTGGTTTGAACTAGTTAATTAACTGAATTAACCGAAATTATTATATATCAAATATTATATATATTAAATATATTAATTTTTTGTCATTAAATTTTTAAAAATTATAAAATGATCATTAAGTTTTTCGATATATTATAAAATGGTCATTAAACTCTTATCAAATTAGCATAAAATGGAAGTTCAGTGACAAAAGATCATTTTAGCATAATTTAGTAACCAATTGTGTAATTTACCCAAAATTTTATAACAAATTTCCGTTAATTCAAAAACCGACAAAATTAATCGAATTTTTTTGGGTCAGTTAAAATTTTTGTTTCGAATAACAATTAAAAGGAAAAAAATTTTGATTAATGGATTTTGGATAATTCGGTTTGGTTGGTTAACCAAATTAACCGAATGCACACCCCTAAATTTACCCCATTGAAGTATGGTGGCCTAGAAATGGATTGAGAGTCCTCAATATAATAAGCATCGGATGTCATTGCTTTGGTTGATGATGAAATGACCTGAGCTCTTTGAGGATTGACACTAGGATGTTAATTTGATGATAGAGACCTCACTTTGATACCAATTGTTGGGCTCGATGCACTTCAATCGAATCCGCCAAGAGGGGGTGAATTGGCCTTTGAGTGATTGTGGTGGAAGAAATAGAAAATTAATAATTGCACGATGATGTTTAGTGGTTTGACTTTCTAACCAAAGTCTACCTCCACTAACTTAGCTATCCACACTAAGGATTTTCCAAAAATTCACTAATTTTCTTTCCTTTTTCTAGACTCAAGGAGATAACCTTTACACAATTAAGACTTATACCCCAAAGTCTTACTTAACCCTCTCTCAAAGAGAATGCAAATGAGCAAATATGAAAAACCTCACAAGGTGGATATGTTTGCAAGATTAATCTTTCACCCAAAACCTAACACTTGAGCAATTATAACAATTGAGCTCACAAGTGTGTTCGACAAACAAAAAGTTGAAAATTTAAGCACAAACATAATTTCTCTATACAAAGAATGTTAGTGATCGGTGGTAAAACATCACACTCTAAGTGCAAGCAAACATCGCCGATGCGAGAATAGAAACAAGAGGATCTTGTTTGAATATCGATCCCACGAGGATGAGTGTTTAGTTTAAATATTATGTGGCCACAAGAAATTTTGTATATGGAAATATTGTAAGTGTAATGGTAGTTGCAATAAAGAAATGAAGTAACGAGTAATAGATCAATTGTGGTAGCAAAAACAACAAATATAAAATAGTAAAGAAATAGTAAGATAAAGTTTGGATCTTCTCGTTTTACTTGGCAGAAAATCAAGTACACTCAAGGAAGTACGATGGTTCAATTGGCAAGTAAAAGGATAAGCTTGCTTACTAACTTCCATTCAATCTTCAATTGTTGACGCAAAGACGTAGATCGGCCACAACTCTCGTTATAAGTGGAAACTACAATCTTTTGAACAAGTGGATCAACTCTCATTGTATCATCATTCAACTCTTATTGTAATGGCTTGTTAACCTGATTTGTTACTGCATCTGTCGATGTCAGTAGCTATGTTTAACATTCTCATGCAAACAACAATCAGATCCAACAATCAAAGTATAAGAAAAAGCTAATAAAATATATTGAATCAAAAGATAAGATTTCAGTGAATTCATATAGAGCTTAAAAGAGTTAAACCATCATCATTAAAGCACAAAATATAATAGAAATCTCCACTAAACATCTAATTAAAGGAAAGTTTAAGAAGATAACAAAATATTCTCCTTGATCTAGCACTAAAATCATATTATCCTCAAAAGATTAGATTTCAATGAGTTCATATAGAGCTTAAAAGAGTTAAACTATCATCATTAAAGCACAAAATATAATAGAAGTCTCTAATAAACATCTAATTAAAGGAAAGTTTAAGAAGATACCAAAATATTCTCCTTGATCTACCACTTAAATCCTCTTCTCCTCAGATATTTCTGCCTTGCTTCACCTTAAATCCACTTAAAGCTTGAGGTTGAAGATGATAAGAAAAATAGAATTCGTGTGACCCTCTCTCTCTTCCATAATTCATCCTTTATAAGCTGCTAAAGAAAGGGCACATTTCCTTCAAGTGTTTCACGTGAACCTTTGACGTACCAAATTGATTATAACAAATTATACAGTTGGCAGGGTCGTCCTTATCTTTTAGATGACTAGACAGCTAGCCGTTGTAGTGTCGAGCTCGCTATAGTGGTAAAACTTCTTTTGTAGGGACATTAGAAATACATCAAAAATAGGGAAATAATAGGCAGAAATATGTGAAATAAGAGTAACCGAGATTGAGTTAGACAAAATGCATAAAATACACATTAAAATGTAGAAATAGATGCAATAAAGACTAATGTGGGGACAATTAAATCTAGAGGAAATACATGCTCTTTAAAAGAGCTATTAGTTGGTAATATGTTTCTTGTTTTTCCATGATTGCTTGTAGCTTGCTTTTAAACCCTGTAAGGAGTTCTTGACCATTACTAGCCATTGGGGACTTTAATTTCAGTCATAAATGCAGTTATGGGCTCGTTGGTATTGGTACGCGACCTTCATTACCTGTACCTACCTTAAATAGAAAGAGTCGTTGGGCACTTATTATATTGGGTACCGGTACACGATACTTGCATATCGGTATGATGCCTCCCATATTGGTACGACTAGCCTGTACCAGTATAGTAAATGGCTACTGTAATTTTGAAATCTTGGAAATCAAAAGGGCGTATCGGTACACGAGAAACCGTACCGGTATGGGCTATTGGGTATCGGTATGAGGAAGACTGTACCGGTACTCAAAGCCTATTTTTTACACTTTGGCTATTTTAAAAGTATTTAGACATGTCAAACCCCTTTAAAACCTCTCAAACATATTTTTTAAGTTAATGGACCTTTGAATAATTTTTGAAATATTTAAATTAAGTACAAAATATTTTTCCCTTTGTTATATCAAAATAAACATCTCAACACAAATGATGACATTTGCACCCTTTATAGAATTGGTGTTATCAGGGCACAAGTGGGTACAAACATCTCCATATTGTTGAGGTTGCAATGATTTTTGGCATTCAACAGCTTGAGGTATCCTCTGCTTGGGTGACCATTGATACCATTGTAGAGTTGGTGTTAGTGTTATTATGTAACACCCCTACCCAGCCCAGAAGAAAACTATGTTGGAAGCGTTACTAGAATTTGAAATCATGTAACAAACACATGTGCGTTGACATACATATCATATAGTTAGTCATGCCAATTCATAATATGTCTTGATTTCACGTTTAGGGGTCACTTTACAAAGAAATCAAAGTTTAAGGATTAAATTGTAATTTCTTATAAATCTTCATATTTTCATAATCTAAGGCCACCCATGTAATATTCATTTCTTATTAGACTTACCTGTAAATTTTCAGCTGGATTGGAAGTCTATATACCATATAATTACCTCATTAATTATTTAGGACTAATATGCAAAGTTTGAAAGTTCATTTCAGGTTCATAGCCGTTTTTAACTACTTCTGTACCGGTACTCAAGAGGGTCGTACTGATACGCTATTAAATCTTCAAATTCTAGAAACCAATTTCAGTATCGGTACTAGGGGCCGTATCGATGCTCTCGAACTGATATGTCAGGGCACAATACTGGTACGCCATGTATATTCAAAATTCTAGTAGCTATTATTCATACTGATACAATCGACGTATCGGTATACTTTGTACCATATGGTCAATTTTGGCCTGGCCGTACTGGTACGCACCAGATTAGGTACCAGTATGCCCTACGCCAAATTACAATTTTACTTACTCTTTTGATTCGAAACCTAACCAAAGCATGTTCAAGTCATTTCAAACTTATATAACAACTTTCTAACATGATAAACTAACTATGCATCATAAAAAAAACTATGCATCATGTCCAGTCTCATTTTAACATACTTATACTTAATTTAGGTAGGTGCCCTTAGGTCATTTCATGAAACATATTTGCACAAGTTCAAGTAACATAGGTTCTATGCATCTTATGGCTTATCAAATGCTTAATTTACATATCAAAACATGCTTTAACATGCTTTGACCATATACCACCATACTAGGAGTTAAGGGGGCTTATGAACATTACACAAAATGCTTGTCGGAGTGACTTGCAACCTTCCTAGCACGGTCGATCTCTAGAGCACCGAAAGACCTGAAAATTCATGAAATGAACATGTTAGGCTTATGTAGCCTAGTGAGATAGTTGACAACAAAACATATAATCAATGCACCATATGCATTCATATTTCATGGCATAGCATAAAAATACTTATCTTATCATGATTCAATTCATAGTCATCTAAATTCATAATTGCATATGTTCAATTTAATCAATTTGCCTTGGATCTTAGTAACCAATGGATACACGACGAATTATCAACCAATGGATACACGAATTCTCAACCAACATCGCCAAGTCCATGAATGGTCAATCCATCCGCCTTGCCAAGACCAAAACATACATCCTTACACATCACTACATAAGGTTTGTAACCCAAAGACCATAGTCCACCCATACATTAGCTCAATGAATTATATTGCATGCCAATTGTATCCAAAGTACACTTGTATCCAAGGGATTCATATCATTATAAGTCATAGTTTCATGATTCTTGAAGCATTTCATATAACATATTAGAGTCTTAGCTCTCTTGTAACATACATGCTAACTTGCATATCATAATTCATGTTTTATGTATAATCATGGTTCATATTCATGTCATGTGTCATCGTGTCATGCATTTTCATTCATGTCATGTTCATAACCAAATCATGTAACATGTATAAGCTTACATAAGGTTGTCATTGATAATTACCTTGACTTTGCTCTATGAGAGCCTTGACATATGAATGATACAATTTATCAAATTCAATAAAATGAAATAAGGATGGCACCTAGCCATGCCCGAGACATAAACTACACTCATCGGACAATCCGAAGCTATTTCGGCTCCCGAATGACAACTCCTTTGTTAGGGGCTTGGACTTTCTTGAAGGATTTCTTCATCGAGTTTTTGATTTATGTAGGTTGATGATCTAGAAATGGTTGAATACCTTCTTCTACCCAGATATTTTCTAGTTGCCTACTCCGCATAGAGTTTGGCAGAACATTATAAAATAGTGAGTGATTCTTCGATTCGAGAAATCTCTCTTTTTTGTGGGGATAGAGATTCTCTTAAACCCACGGATCTACGTGCGAGGTATAAGGACAAAAAATCTCTTAAGCATTTAATGGGTATTTTCCGAAAATGTACCTGCAAGTGTTGGGGACAAAGTGAGAATGCAAAATAATCTTCGCTTCGTTGCAACCCTTAATTGTAAAATTCGAAACGGTGAAACTATTGAATTACGATTCAATTAACTTATTCAAAACATTAAAAAATATTTATGCAAATCTTAATGAAAATATTTTTTATGTATTTCAAAAGGGTTTTAACTGATTTTTTTTAAAATGTCGTTTTTGTATTATAATAAAAGGATAAAGGAATACAAAATAGAATTCAGATTGACAAGCCTAACAACGAAAAATAAAAGACAAGGGAAAAACAAAAAGATAAAGATAAAGAAATAGAACATGAAACAACATAAAACCCTTCCTTCGAACAAGAAAGGGCAAATGGGGGCTCCCTTTTTGAAGACAAATTTGAAACACCACAACCAAAATTACTCCCTCAGATCGCACCGGCCTGAATTCGATCAGTCTCTTCTTCACACAATATATCTAGAGGAGCTTCTTCGATCCAGAACCCATCCTCATCTAGTCTCTTCCCTTGTGTTGCCATTGTATAAGTTGCTTTGTTGGCAGAGCGTGGAGAAAAATTGAATCGATAACCTACAAAACGGTGAGCAATACTCTTTAAATCACTAATCATCATTCGAATTTTAGAAAAATCATTCATTGTAGCTTCAATTTTATGTATCAGCGTTCTTGAATCACTTTCCATGATGACCCTTTGAAACCCTAACTGTTGGAGTATGCCCAAAGACCAATCATATGATGATTGAATAGACATACTATTTTACTAGATTTATCAAGTAATGGCATTGCCGTTATTATCATTTGGTATGTTTCTGTGCATCAAACTAACCATTGGATAATAATGTCCGTACAATAATACGATTATTGTTAAATAGAATCCTTAGTCGAATATTATTACGGGTATGGACAGTGATAATATATAAAGACTAATATGTGGTTGATTGATAACAAGTGTTGTAATTGACATAGAGATGTCAAAATCAACACATAAGTATTTGTTAGAGAACAACATAATGGATTGACCCGCTATAAGCATGTTTCTTGGATAATTATGTGACAGTCACAACATTGCTCATGATAAACATATGTATGATCCTCAGACTTGAGATCAACAAGATTTCAACATAAAGATTTACGTATTTTGACATAGTCAAACGTGTGTCATAACTGACTACATTATAAAGACTGATGATTGGATACGTGATGACCTATGTAGTGAAATATGGTTGATCAAGAAAGGATTTGTCCCTCCTACATAATGGGAGAAATATCTTCGGCCACTTGATTGAGTGAGATTAGAAAATGCATGGCCATGCTCGAATATTATGATATGAGATATCATAGAGATTCGTTTATAATAATCTACTCAAGACATCAAGAAACACTAGATGGACAACGCAAGTGTGACTAACCCATGACTTGTGTTCATCTAAGATATAAAGGACAAAAGGATAAAATACATAAAGAAAGTTTATTCAGGAATTAGGAAAGTCAAACCATGACTTCATGCAACTTAGGTAACAATGATGTATTGCTAGATGCCACTCATTGTTTGTAAAATTAGAACAGTTCTAATTTTGCTTCTAACGTAGAATGAACCTACAAGGGTCACACCCTTCGAATGAAACGAACAAAATTGGAAACCATACTCTCTATTTTAGGGAGGTTGCCGAAAATCCCCTATGGGATAGGGGAAATCGGAAACTCCCTTAAATGGGAATAATATTGGATAAATATTGTATTTATCAAATATTATTTAGAGTATGGAAAATATTTAGAGACTTAAATATTATAGAATAAGATTCTAGAAATTTAAATATATATTTGGAATTTATATAATGTATATTTAATTCCAAGTTTATGTAGAATTAGATTCTACATAATTAAAAATATATATTTAAATATATTTAAATCCAAGTAAAGATAGAATGAGATTCTATATAATAAAAATATATATTTGGATTAAATATAATTTATATTTAAATTCATGTTTTATGTAGAATAAGATTCTACATAATTAAATATATATATTTCATTTAATAATATTTAATATTATGTATATTTAATATAAACCAATTTCAAGTAGAATTAGATTCTATGAATTTTGGTTGAACTTGGATTTAAGGAATTCAACTGTAATTAAGTCTCTGAATACTATTTAAAGGGACAAGGGCTAGCAACCAAATCATCCCCATTCCTCCTTGCAAATTTCGACATATCCTTGGGAATTTCCCTCTGGAATTTTCGACAAGTCCCAGATTTCTTCTGAGAAGTTGTTCGTTATTTTTCTGGTGTTCCTCTTGCCCCTGGCAAACTCCTGGCGATTTTCTAGTTCAAATCCAAGTCCCGGTAGAATCCCTGGTCGATTTCAGACTCCCTCAGGAATCCTTGGAGGGATTTCGACTTCTCCCTGGAAGGTGTTCAAACCTGTCGAAATTTATCCCTAAGTGTTAGGGAGGCGGAAACTTTGTTCGTTTTGTTCGGGTGGACTCCGTAGAGGTCGTTGCGAACCTGTGACGATTCTGGTTTTACTTGACGTGGTTATTCCGACATACCGTCAGTTTTCCAGTTTCCAAAGTTTTAAAAGGTAACTTTTCATCTTTTCACCCCGAATTCATTCCTGTACATGGATCCTGGCTGGATTACGTTGGATTAATTTTTTCTGCTGTGCCACGGGGCGTGCCGACGTGACCCAATAGTGGTATCAGAACCACTTGTATCATACGAATTCAGACTTAAATTATTGGGTGATGTTTATGTATGAGATGCGTGCTGTTTGATTCGATTTAGATATTTATCGTTTATCGTATCACAGCTAATAAAGACTTATTTCGATTATCACTGAATGGTTAAGAGTTAATCATAACTATGTTAGGTTGCTTCAATGTTAAATGTTAACATGTTGAGACTAATAGTTAGTCTAGAGAACAAGTAGTTGTTCGTAGTTTCATAGATTTATGAAATCTTTGAAAGGGCTTCTAATTTGATAAAAGTTATCAAACTATCTTTCACGGTGAATCCATAAGAGTTATGGTTAGACGTTATGAAAAATGCATGTCTAGGATTGGCATCATCAAAGACCTGGTACTTAAGTGTGCCTAGTGCACCACCTCTCTTTCATGTTGACCTACCTGGTGCATTTGTTTGTTAACGCAAATGGTTTATGAAACCTCGTGATCCTTTTTTGGCCCATTAACCGCAACATAGGGATAATCAGTTTAAAACTCCGTAAACACGTCGTTACTTTGTTCACATGATGTTTGAAATGCATGTTAGATTGCACGGTGTTTGTTTTGCATGGTTATAGCCCATAGCCTTTATAGTTTTGGTTTTTATAAATACGGCATGCGTGTCGTGCCTTTCTCTATCTTCTATTGTACTTCTCTTCTCATCTCACTCCCTCACATGTAACGTGAGTTTCTGAAAATTGTAAATACTCATGGAGATAAAGCAAGGACCAACATAGCAGCGTGGTTGGCCTTCCCTGGTGGACCGGGCGTTTCAGAAGCAGATTCTATCTTTAGTAGAATGGTCCTCCCATTGGCTTGGGACAGGTCGCCTTAGGTTAAGAAGGGCTATAATCATTGCATATTTATTTACCGCTTATATTTACCTTGTATGTGATGCAATGGATGTTTTATAAGCATGATTAAATATAGTTCTATTGATAGGATCAATGTTAAAATGATGAGATAATTAAGTAAATCCCTTACTATAATTCTAAGTCTGTTTTAACCATCCAATATTTACCCTCGTTAAAGCTTCAATCGATATAATGCGAGCTTTGCCAAAGCAATGTCACATTTATCTATCTTAGTTAAACGCGAAGAATAAGCTAGTGATATTCGCCGGTTGAGATATTGGTATTGACTTAGCTGGGTTGTTCTAATAGGATTAGAAAACCTAGTGGTTAAAAGTTTTGGTTAATCATAAGATGATTTAAAGAACAAGAGTTGTTCGCCAAAAGATGAGGAATTATATGAGATGTAATTAGTAAGGTGTTACTTACCTAAATAACCATTTCCTAAAAGACTGGCCAAAGCTGATTTAGGAATGGTGAAATACGGATCCTCACTCACTAGAAAAACTATCGAAACGTTTTTCCGAAATTAAAACTAGAGGGTTTTTAATTTTGAAGAAAATAGTGGGAGTAAATTTATAGTAAAGACCTATCTATAAATTTTAAAATTTAGTAAAACTTATATAGCATATTTTCTTTGTTGTAGAATTAATGGCAAATAATACTCTATCTCTGCGATCTATCCTTGAGAAGGATAAGCTCAATGGCATAAACTTCCTTGACTGGTTCCGTAATTTGAGAATTGTTCTCAAACAGGAAAAGAAGGAATATGTCATTGAATAACCTGTTCCTGATGAACTGGTTGCCACTGCTTCCAGAGCTGACAAAGATAAGTTTAAGAAACACATGGACGACATGCTAGATGTCAGTTGTCTTATGCTTGCCTCCATGACCCCTGAGCTTCAGAAGCAACATGAGAACATGGTAGCTTATGATATGATTCAAAATCTCAAGGAGATTTATGAAGGGCAAGCTCGTCAAGAGAGGTACGAGACCTCTAAAGCTCTGTTTCAATGCAAGATGAGTGAGGGATCTCCGTTAGGAGCTCACGTCATCAAAATGATGGGCTACATCCAAACGTTGGAGAAGCTCGACTTTCCGCTGAAAGACGAATTAGCTACTGATGTCATCCTGCAATCGTTGCCGGATAGTTTCAATCAGTTCGTCCTTAATTTCAATATGAATGAAATTAACAAGACGCTGCCACAGTTGCTCGGCATGTTGAGAACTGCTGAAATCAACCTGAAGAATGTAGGACCTAAACTTGTTCTGATGGTCCGCAAGGGCAAGAAGAAAGGTAAATCGGTAGCAAAGTCTAAAGGTGATGGTAAGACCAAAACCGATGGAAAGGAGGCATTACTAAGATGGGAATCAAGAAGGATGGAAAATGTTTCCATTACGGCAAGACCGAACATTGGAAGAGAAACTGCCCCACACACCTACAAGAAGTCAAGAAAGCAAAAACGAGTGAGGTATCAACCTCATAGGCTTCTAAAGAGAAGGCATCATAATAGACATGGACCTGCGAATGGAATTAAAGCAAGAGTTGCTACATCATCCATTAAGACATGTGTTTTTGCTTAAATAGATTTGTTTTAGTTTTTAAGATTATTATTTTGTGCCTAAGTTTTAGTTATCTTGTAAGGACAAGATATTTTAATTTTGAGATTATTTAAATAAACGTTATTCTTTTAATCTCTTATGGCACAACGAATCAATGATCTTTAAACTAATCAAATCAATAATATTTATAAGATAAATAAAACAAATGACTAATCTCAAACTCGTAAAAGTATTAAGGTAATTTGATGAGATCAAATTCAAGAATACTTAAAGTTTGATGAACTTTCAAAGAATATGGGATTGTCCCATAATTAAATCCCACAAGTGGAACGAAAAGTCTTTGAAAGAGAATCAAATATGTTAGACATGTTTTGATTCAGAACAAGTCATTTTCGACTTCTTTACACAATAGAAAAACAACTCCCATACTTAATCGTTTTTTTTTTAACTTGGTTCGAAACGCCATATACGATATGGACTAAGAATTGTTCTAGAATACCTTTGAAGTTTTAAGGTTACTTACATGTTAAAATGTTTACAAAGTTCGAACCTTAAAAACTCCATTTGTTGTTTATCCTAACGAGAACAAAGCGTTTGTTTCTCAAACGAGAGTTTATCTTGAAAGAGATTAATTCTCACAAAGGGATTTTATTTCTTCAACTTTAACGAGAACAAAATATTTGTTGCTCAAGCGATAGTTTATCTCGAAAGAGAATACTTATCACTAAGGGATTTCATTTTTCAACGAGAACAAAATGTTTGTTGCTCAAACGAGAGTTTCTCTCGAAAGAGATTACCTCTCACAAAAGAAAAAAATGGAATTTGGAATTTGAAGAAATTTTAGACAACAAATTTATGAACCAAAGATTGAGAATGTTCCACAAATGATCAAGGAACATTGGAACAAAACATAACCATTGTGTTGATCCTTAAGAGAATACCATCTACTTGAGAAATATAGATTTCTCACTATCCGTACATGGAAACACTCTTCTTTTCGGATCAAGATAAAGACTAGGTCTTATCAGAAAGTAATGGTGAAGCCCAAAATTCGAGAAATGGCTAAGAGCCATGAGAGATGAGATGAAATCCATGTCTGAAACCAAGTATAGACTTTGGTTACCTAAAAGGGTAAAACCTAAGAGGTATGGATGAGTTTTCAAAAGGGAAAAACCGACATGGATGATAAAACATACAAAGGATGATTCGTCGCTAAAAGTTTTCGACAAACTTCATAGTATAGACTATGATAAAGCATCTTCCTTGTAGCTATGTTTAATCCATCTTAATCTCACATGCAATTAGTTACATACCATGATTATGGAATCAAATAAAGGAATGTCAAAACCGCTTTCCTAAGGGAAAAACTTGAAACAGATGTGTACATGACACATCCAGAAGGTTTTGTCACTCCAGTAAAACACTTGGAAGGCATGTAAGCTACAAAGGTATATCCGTAGACTAAGGCAAGCTCCTCGAAGTTGGGATATTCGTTTCAGAAGATACAATCAAAAGATTTGGTTTATCTAGAAACAAAGGGGGGGTCTTGTTTTCAAAAGAGCTAGTGGGAGCATTGTTACTTTCCTAAGTATTGTATGTAGATGACATACTCATCAAAAGGAACTAAAGATCGAAATCCGTTTTGTATTAATAAAAGATACTACGAGTTAGCAACATGAAACAGTATCTAACTCTACAACATAGGCTGAATGTATTACAGTCAACATAGCAATAAAGAAGGATGTTTGGATCTAAAGGGTTCACTTCTGAACTAAGGGTTGTTCCCAGTATATTATATGCTACATAACTCTGTTATGATGGAACCTTTGCGTAAGCAAATAAAACCCAGATCTCATCAATAAATCCAAACATATTCTAAAGTGCTTACATCTTGGAGATGTGAAAGTATACAACATACGCACAAAGTTGATAACTTTATCAACTCCCTGACAAAGCTTTTTGACACAGCATAAGCATGTCAGTGACACTAATCCATATCGTATTAGATACGAGAATGATTGGTCTTAGTGCTAGTGGGAGATTGTTGGAGTATGCCAAAGACCAATCATATGATGATTGAATACACATACTATTTTACTAGATTTATCAAGTAATGGCATTGCCGTTATTATCATTTGGTATGTTTCTGTGCATCAAACTAACCATTGGATAATAATGTCCATACAATAATACGATTATTGTTAAATAGAATCCTTAGTCGAATATTATTACGAGTATGGACAGTGATAATATATAAAGACTAATATGTGGTTGATTGATAACAAGTGTTGTAATTGACATAGAGATGTCAAAATCAATACATAAGTATTTGTTAGAGAACAACATACTAGATTGACCCGCTATGAGCATGTTTCTTGGGTAATTATGTGACAGTCACAACATTGCTCATGATAAACATATGTATGATCCTCAGACTTGAGATCAACATGATTTCAACATAAAGATTTACGTATTTTGACATAGTCAAACGTGTGTCATAACTGACTACATTATAAAGACTGATGATTGGATACGTGATGACCTATGTAGTGAAATATGGTTGATCAAGAAAGGATTTGTCCCTCCTACATAATGGGAGAAATATCTTCGGCCACTTGATTGAGTGAGATTAGAAAATGCATGGCCATACTCGAATATTATGATATGAGATATCATAGAGATTCGTTTATAATAATCTACTCAAGACATCAAGAAACACTAGATGGACAACGCAAGTGTGACTAACCCATGACTTGTGTTCATCTAAGATATAAAGGACAAAAGGATAAAATACATAAAGAAAGTTTATTCAGGAATTAGGAAAGTCAAACCATGACTTCATGCAACTTAGGTAACAATGATGTATTGCTAGATGCCACTCATTGTTTGTAAAATTAGAATAGTTCTAATTTTGCTGCTAACGTTGCATGAACCTACAAGGGTCACACCCTTCGAATGAAACGAGCAAAATTGGAAACCATACTCCCTATTTTAGGGAGGTTGCCGAAAATCCCCTATGGGATAGGAGAAATCGGAAACTCCCTTAAATGGGAATAATATTGGATAAATATTGTATTTATCAAATATTATTTAGAGTATGGAAAATATTTAGAGACTTAAATATTATAGAATAAGATTCTAGAAATTTAAATATATATTTGGAATTTATATAATGTATATTTAATTCCAAGTTTATGTAGAATTAGATTCTACATAATTAAAATATATATTTAAATATATTTAAATCCAAGTAAAGATAGAATGAGATTCTATATAATAAATATATATATATATATATATATATATGGATTAAATATAATGTATATTTAAATCCATGTTTTATGTAGAATAAGATTCTACATAATTAAATATATATATCATTTAATATTATTAAATATAATGTATATTTAATATAAACCAATTTCAAGTAGAATTAGATTCTATGAATTTTGGTTGAACTTGGATTTAAGGAATTCAACTGGAATTAAGTCTCTGAATACTATTTAAAGGGACAAGGGCTAGCAACCAAATCATCCCTATTCCTCCTTGCAAATTTCGACATATCCCTGGGAATTCCCCTCTGGAATTTTCGACAAGTCCCAGATTTCTTCTGAGAAGCTGTTCGATATTTTTCTGGTGTTCCTCTTGCCCCTGGAAAATTCCTGGCGATTTCCTAGTTCGAATCCAAGTCCCGGTAAAACCACTGGTCGATTCCAGACTCCCTCAGGAATCCCTGGAGGGATTTCGACTTCTCCCTAGAAGGTGTTCAAATCTGTCGAAATTTATCCTTAAGTGTTAGGGAGGCGAAAACTTTGTTCGTTTTGTTCGGGTGGACTCCGTAGAGGTCGTTGCGAACCTGTGACGATTCCAGTTTTACTTGACGTGGTTATTCCGACATACCGTCGGTTTTCCAGTTTCCAGAGTTTTAAAAGGTAACTCTTCATCTTTTCACCCCGGATTCGTTCCTGTACATGGATCCTGGCTGAATTACGTCGGATTAATTTGTCTGCTGCTCCACGGGGCGTGCCGACGTGACCCAACACTAACTCTTCTGCAAAAAGGAGACCGTGACGAGCCGCTCTTGCTTCAGCCAAGAAGATGGAGACAAAACTCGATTGTGACTAAACTCATGCTCCCATGATTAACCCCCTACTATTTCTGATTACAAAATTTGAATACGATTTGTTCGATGCAGGTAAACAACATGAGTCTATGTTAATCTTCACCCAATCTGTTAAAGGGGGAGACCATGCGACCGACACAGATGATGGGCCCCGATGAGAATGGCTCAAGGATGTTTGAAATTCGTGGGAATAGCTAAGCACAATGGTGATTATATGCTCAAACCCTTGTATTTTACCTTCATCTAGCTGTTTATTTCTTGCAAACCATACTGATCACAATGTGTATGCTATAATTTCCTTTGGGATACTTCTGCAATTTGTAAATAACCAGGATAACCACTCACAAAAAGATAATTAATTCACAATGTGCGACCATATCACATTTAGATTAAACCATACTTGCTTGACCATACTGCAATCTCTGAAAACATATAGAGTAGACCCAGAGTCGTGAGCACACTTTAGGCACATATTGTTTAACACCATTCTTCTGTGGAATAGATTCTGTAATGTAGGTAGATAGTTCTATAAAACTTTTCAGACAAAAAATTTGACTTTAGAAGGACATTGTAGCTCCTACACTTGTTTGAATAATCTTCTTTCACCCACACTTATAGTGTTGTGATCCAAAAGGAATTTATAACCACTCTGGACTAAATAAACTCTAAAGTGTTTCCTCCACACCAGCCTATCATGCAAATGTGAATCTAGTAAGATTATACTGAAAATAACATTTGCCTCATGTGGATAGAAAGAATTAATAATTAACTCTCTATTTCAAGTATTTGTCCCTTTATGCATGAGGTCTTTGACAATATAAATGCCAGCAACCCTTGGGAATTTTATTTTTCTATTCTCAGAGCCTGGTAACTAGTAGTCCTCCCAAATGGATACCTGACTACTGTTTCTTATACTCTATCTTAATCCTTTCTCGAACAGACCCTTAGACCATGTGAAAGAAGGATTTCACTCCAAGGTTGAGTTAAGGAAAGATGTGTGTGAAAAAATATCTGGCTTTAAAAATTCTGACAACGAGTGACTGTGGATTCTGAATTATCCTCCACCCTTACTTAGCTAGCAAAGCCACATTAAATTTTTTCAAATCTCTAAATCCCATATCTCCATCCTCTTTTAAAGTGCGGAAAATTTTTTATGAACTCCAGTAAATTCTTCTTTTGCTCGTAGATTTCTGCCACCAAAATCGGGCATCTATTCTTTCTAACTCCCTGCAAAAAGAACTAGGGAGGAGAAAGCAATTCATAACATACAGAAGTATAGCCTATAATACTGACTTAATAAACACATCACGGCCCCTAATAGATAAAGGCCTTATATTCCATCCCTTTGTTCGCTTCTAAAACTTCTCCCTAATCCTTCTGAAAGTTAGCTTTTTATTGCGGCCAATGATAGCTGCAAGTCCCTAATACTTTTCAAGGCATGTAGTGTTATGGACTTGAAGGATTCGACACACTTCCTTCTTATTATAATCACAAATATTTCCGCTAAAATAGATACCTGACTTGGTGAAGTTTACTGTCTGACCCGACCATCTAGAGTATAACATTATCAATTAAATTGATTAGATTACAATTTTTACATGCGGTATAACATTATCAATTAAATTGATTAGATTATAATTTTTAATTTAATCAACAAATCCGATTCAATTCTAATGGGGTTGTACACGAACCAAACGTTCAGCGAACTGTTCGTGAATTGTTCGGTGAGAAGTTCGTTTATGTTATTAAACGAACGAACATGAACAAAATTTTCTGTTCGTTTAATTAAATGAACAAATATGAACAAAGGCTTGTTTGTTCATTTATGTTCATGAATATTCGGTAATTCGTTCATTTATGTTGTTTAAATTTATTCACATATATTCATTTATATGTATTATTTTTCATAACCAAAGTATTATATTTAAAAATAAATAAATTTATTCACATATGTTCGTTCATTTATGTTCATCTAAATGTATTCACATATTTCCTTTTATGTTTGTTCGTTTGTGTTCGTTTACGTTTGTTTATCATTTTAACGAATAAACATGGACGGACACGAACAAGCTAAATTCCTTAACAAGAACACGAACAAAAAATAATGTTCGTATAGTTGCTCGTATTCGTTCATTTATTTGGCTAAAATTAAACGAACGAAAGTGAGCATACTCTCGTTCGTGTTCGTTCGATTCTTTTACCCGCCTAAATTCTGATATCATTGAACTAACTCCCGTTATTTCAATAGTAATAAATTATGCTGGAACCTACATATTTTACCATTTTAGGGTTTTCATGCAAAGTCCCAAAATAAATAAATAAAATAAACGTGGGAAGAGAGAAATCACTTAAAGTATTTTGTTTGTCAAAATAGGTACTTAAAGTGTTTGTCAGTTAAAATAGGTATTTAAAGTATTTTTTAATTAAAATAGGTACTAAAATTATATATTTTTTCATCTAGGTTCTTAAAAGTTGACATGTAGTATTGATAAAAAAATACATTAGGTACCTATTTTGACAAAAAAATATATACTTGATGTACATAATACTTTGATAAAAAAAATACTTTAAGTACTTATTTTGACAAAAAAATAATTTATGTACTTATTTGGACTGATAAATACTTTAGGTACCTAAATGAAAGAGTTAATATACTTTAGGTACTTATTTGTAATATATAAAAAATTAGGAAAATGTCAAAAGAAACCAACTAAATTATTGCATGTCTTTCAAGTTAAGATGATGATGCCATTGATGGAAAAAGTGATGCAACGTCTAAACCACAATCGTTGCACTTGCATCACCTTTGAAAACGAATATTAGGTATGTACATCCTTCTAAGTTTCAAATTTAGCCCACTCCCGACTTGCATTTTCACCTTTGAAAACGAATATTAGGTATGTATGGAAATGATTGCTTGCGGTTGCATGCAAATTATATATATATATATATATATATATTTGGTTACGATCCACTTATATTGTGTAAAACTTAATTAATTTACATCTTTTTTGGACCATTGGATGATGGTAATAAATGGTAAGATTATTTTCTTATTTTTTTTCTAAGTGTAAAATTCATAGAAAGGTTTTCGACGTATTCATTAGAACGAATTCAATGACTAATGCTTCGCATTATATTGACTCATAGAAAGGTAAATGTTGTCCAAACTTATATATATATATGGGTTAGGATCAACTTACACAGTGTAAAACTCTTTAAGTTTTACACGTTTTTTGGATCGTTAGATGGGGGAAATGGATGGCTGAGATTAACTCCTTACTTTTTTCCCAAGTGATAATCTTCACATATTTTATTGTTAATCTCATTCATCCGTTTAACTCATCCAACGATCCGTAAGGTTACATTTGGGTCACTCAGTTATGGGTAGGGTTACATTTGGGTCACCCAATTATTAAATGTTACATTTGGGTCACTCAATTATGGGTAAGGTTACGTTTGAGTCACCCTTCATATTTAAAAAAGTACATCAGTTTAGTCACTTTTTCTTCCAAATCACTTGTATACCATCGTCAACATTAGATTACTTCATTTAAAATCATTAATTAATCTAATACACAAATTGATATACTTTTTTTAATATGAAGGGTGACTCAAATGTAACCTTACCCATAATTGAGTGATCCAAATGTAACCTTTAATAATTGGGTGACCCAAATGTAACTTTACCCATAATTGAGTGACTCAAATGTAACTTTTAATAGTTGAGTGACCTAAACGTAACCTTACCCATAATTGAGTGACATCCATTGTAGTTTACCCTATATATTGAAACTCAAATACTTTTACAATTTCTGAACGATTGGATGAGGGTAAATAAATGGTTAATCTTATTTCCTTATTTTTTTCCCAATGATAATCTTCTCATTTTCTACTGTTAATCTCAGTCATCCATTTATCTTCATCTACGATCCAAAAAATGTATAAAACTTTCAAGTTTTACATGATGTAGTATATGAGTTATATTTTGATATACAAACTGTGTAAAAAAATTACACAGCCCTTCATATTTAAGCTATAAAATCTAAAATATAAATTCCTATTCCTAACACCCTAAACTCTTTCTAATCATAAACATTAAATCTACACCCTATAACCTAAACCCCTAAACCACAACCTAAATATCTAAACTCTAAGATTAAAAGGTTTGTGTATCAACGTTATCTAAACTCTAAGATTAAAAGGCTTGTGTATCAAAATTATTTCGTAGTATATATATAGGGTTATATTTTGATACACAAGTTGCGTAAAAAATTCACACAATCCTTCATATTTAAACTATAAAAATCTAAAACCTAAATTCCTAACCCTAACACCCTAAAACCTCAACCCTTAACCCTAAACTCTAAATTCTAATCATAAATCATAAATTCTTCACCCTACAACTTAAACTCAAACTCTAACCTAAATCATTAAACCCTAAAATTAAAAGGATTGTAGTTTACACAAAGTATTTTCCAAATCCTTGGCGTAAAGATCTAAACTTTAAACCTTAAATTCTAACCCTAAACCTTAAATTTTTAAACTTACAACCTAAATTATAAACATTAAATTAAACCTCTAAATCTTAAATTAGGCTCGCGTGTAGAAAACAATTTCTTTTACTATCGGTGCCTGAAATATTCTCCCTATTTTTAATGAAACTGCTTACATGTTAATCAACTCGGACCATTATCATTGTTACCATCTTCTTCTTCTTTTTATGCATATATATTTCTTAATTACATGCTTCCTCCTTGAATAATTTGATTAAAACACCAATATATATATTAATTGTTCCACTATCTAATTACTGGTGAAAATTTGAAATTGTTGTTGAAGCAACAAGAAAGAGGAAATCGAGTTGTTTCTTTCAGTATGTGAATGACAGTAGATAAATGAATGGTCAAATGTTTTCATTAGTTCCTATAATACGTGTAAGTAGTGGATTTAATCCCTTTAGTTTAATTTAATCAATTTTAGTCATTGTATTTTTAAAATTTTAAAATTTCAATTCCGACTCAAATAATAAAAGGACAATATGAATAAATTAGAATAACTTAAAATAATCAAAATGGATAATTGAAACTAAATATATAACTTATATGTTATACATAAACTAAAATCATGATTTAACTTGAAAAATTAAATAGCTATTATTGAATTAAGACCAAAATTTTTAAATTTAAAAATACATGTAATACAAGGGATGGATAGAAGAATTTCACCTAAAAAATCCATCATGTATAAAGTATAATCTTTTTCTTACCCTATAAGAAAGGGAACCTACATATGTCCTCATCAAAGAGATTATACACACATCTTTAGTGAAGAAGGCTCGAGAGTTGCAAGTTGCAAAATTTGTCAAAAACAGAGTCCGAACAAATTTAGAGTGATAAATGGTGCTAATTAATTCCCCGCCAGTTTAATCAAGATGTTAATATCCAAGAAATGCATGGTTTAACACTGTGGCTGCTGGGATTTTCTCTGTTTGATGGAACGTAAAAAGATTTGCTGATGTAATGCTTCATGATTTTATTAGAAGAAAAATCTCCGGACTTTGAAGCATAAAATTCAAGTACATCAAAGGAAATGATTATGAAATCGTTTAATTTAATAATTGAAGGATCAAGCAATCTGTTTTTTGGGGAGTGAATTTCGGTTGAAACTGTTGCCTCAACTTCAATAACAAGTTTTTCATATTTTACAATGATTATCGCACACCGATATACATCATTAATTTTTTAATTTAAAAAAATTAAAATAAAAGATTTTTTCCTAATTAATGTCATATTTTTGTTAATTGCATGTTTGGCGTATGAATTATACTCAATTCCTCAATGACATATGTTTCAAAAACAAATTATATATTTTAGACATAGTAGCAAGATTAGTCCCTCAACAATACACTATTTTTTTAATTTCAACCATAAGATCTAAAAATTTAAAAAAAATTATTTAAAAAAATTATAAAAAAGTATTCAAACTAATCTTAATTAACATGTGACCTAATATTAAAAATTAAAATTAATTTAATTATGATATTTTTATATTTTTTCATTTTTTTATCTGTTTTCATTGGAGTTTCTTAAAAGCCTTAAAGTTCTGATTTTCGAATAAGTAGAACAAAGAAATGCATAATTCTAAGCTTTTTAAAAGTCAAAACTTAATTGTTACCAATTCTAATGATATAGATATTCATAAAATTAGGTGTAACGACCCGAAGCTTGGGCTTTGTGAAATTGAGCCTCGAACCTAATTTATATGGGCCTTATATTGAGAAGCCCAAATCAAGGATAGTTAGATTTGGACTTTGTGATAAATTAAGGAGATATTATGTGGGAGAGTAATTTAAAAAAGAAAAAAGAAAAAAAGAGTTTTAAAATGAAAGGCGGCCGGTGATTTAATGGGGGGGGGGGGAAGAAGGAAGAAAAGAATGAGGATATTTTGAGAGAGAGGTAAAAGGAGGAAAAGAGAGAAGAAGTAAGAGGGCGGTTTTGAACCTTAAACTAAGACTGTCGGAGCTGTCGTGCACGACACTGCCGACGTCATTGGAAAGGTCTCACCGAGACGAGTCCAACGGTGGTCGTCTCGCCGCCTCTCGAGTTGTCGTTCGCCAGAGTGAAGAGAAAGAAGAATAGGGGGAAGCTCGTTCAGCATGTTCTGGTTGTCACCTCCGCAAACAAAGGCTACCATCGGAATCATAGGCTGGAGAACAGCGAGACTGGAGCTCGCCACTGCCGTCTAGCCACCAGAGGGCCTCCCACATGCCACCATGCGCCGCACCGAATCACCAAGGGTTGACCAGACCGTTGACTGGCGTTAACCGGCAATTGACTTTTTCTAGGGGACCCTATCCGGGGGGTTTCTCAATGTTTCTTGTTCCGATGGCGCAGTCCGTTTCGCCAAATTCAAACCCGATAAGCTATTTTTATGCATTTGACTCTTTAAATTCTTTAAAGTATGTGTTTGAGTGATGCTTATGGTATTAATTGGTATACGAGGATTATTTGGGTTTGGATATCGGATTAAGTGGAATATTCGGGAAGCTTGGATGAGGATTTTAGCGATATCGACTTAAGATTAGTACACCCCGAACTCCTATTATTTCATGAGCATCGTAAATGTGATTGTTTTGCATGTTAGTGTCTGCAAAAATAGGTAGACGATGGATATGTGTAACACCCGAGTTTAGGGGTTAGGTGAAAATAATATTTTAATATTATTTTGGGTTCGGTTTTATGATTTAAATGATGGTTCGGGTTTGGTTTTCAAATAAATTAAATTGATGATGGACTAAGTTTTGGAATTAAACCCCAAATGGCCATGGAACTTATGTCCTTGTGAATAATCTATTTCATTAAGGGAAAAAAGGTCATTGGGCTTTTAAATTAAAACAAAACAAATAAAACCCCCAATTTTCACTCATCTTCTCCCTCTCTCCCAAATATCACGACAAACCTCTCCTCACCATTGAAGTTATTGTTCCATCACCTCCCTTCATCGTTTCAACTCCGTTTTGAAAGGTAAGAGTATTTTTGACTTCCCCTCATCCTCCCCTTCATAAAAGTACCCTTCTTTTTCATTTCCATGAAGTTTTTGGAAAGTAGAGGTTTTGAATATTTTGAGTAAAAATGGTGCCTTTGTGTAGCTAATCTTAATATTATGATTTATTATGGTTAGTTATGGAATGTAGGAGCCAAATGATGCTACATATGTAAATTTCAAATGATTTTAATCAATTTTCGGATTTGGGTTTCCAAGGGGGTTTTGGAGGGTTTTAGTGTGGGTTTAGGGGCTGTTAAAGGTTGGAATTTGGGGGTTGTAGGTAGTATGATATATGAGGATCATTTTGGGTGTAATTGATGCTTGTTTGGGTGTTTGAAATGGGAGAATTCAGTGGGTGTTAAGGGCTGCTCGAAAATCCTGTTTTTGGTCTAGTTTTGAGTGTTGAATGCTTGGTAATGATAATCCGGGTTAGTTTCGATGACAAGATATTGATTGTGAATGTTTTGTTTGTGTTTGGGATTGATTAGAATCAAGTTTGGGCACCGGTGAAGCATCAGAAGTGAATTTGGAGAATTAAAGGTTGTTGCTTGCTTGGTCTTGAGCTTGGAAGCTTAGGTGAGTGGTTAATTGCTTTGAATGATTTCAAAATGGTTGGTTCGAGTAGATGGACTAGGTTGGGCTTGGTAGACCCACCTAGAGTTAGGATTAGGGTGGTAGCCTAATCCTAAACTTGATCTAGAGCCTTTGGATGAACTCATTATATGGTTGTGTATGTCTCGTATGAATTGTGGTATGAATGGCTATGTATATTGTGTTATACATGTGAGATGAGGCATGATTTGTATTGCTTAAAGCATGCATGGTGTTGGTTCATGATTTGTGTTCATGGTGAGTACGTGCTAAGCACGGAAATGATTGAAATGAGTAATGTGGAATGAGTAAAATATTGGCACTGGTATACTTAAATACAAATGATCGATCATTAGGATGTTAGTGTGTACACATGAGTCAAAGTCGCGCGTGGCCTTGGTGGCGTTGAGTCACCAAGGAGGAGTACGGGTACGCCCGGAAATGGCATTTAAATATAGTCGGTGATGAGTGGAATCCCATCGACGGGGCGTGAGGATGAGTGGAATCCCCTCCGCGAGACCGGTGATGAGTGTAATCCCACCGTCAGGTAATGGTTGTGTTGTTGGATGTGAGTTCCAACGGTTATCCGCGTATTTGAGTCATATCTAGGTGCCAATGTTGTTGATATATGTATCCATGTGTTGAGACTATTGATCCTTGTGAGGATGTTGATGTGGCTATTTATGTTGAGAAAGTTAGAGCTTGATGATCATGACATTTACTTGTATATTTTGTTCATGCATCTTATATTGTGGCTCTTGTGGATTCTTGGTATGTTGTAAATGCCTTGGCTAGTTCGTGCTCAGACCCTGCAATGTTGAGGTTTGTTTTTAGAGCTTACCCTCACTAAGCATCATTGCTTACGCTCTCTTTGTTCAACATTGCAGATCCTTAGTTCGTGGGTTGCTTGCGCAAGTGGAAGGCTCCAAGTGTGGTTTTTGGCTTGTGTTCACCAAGTATGGTTTTTAATGCTAAGACATGTAATAGTTTAAGCAATGGGATGTGTAATGTTTTGTTGGTTGTTGTTGGTTGCTAGGAGCATGTTTAGACTCCTTAATATCTTGCTTTTCCTGGTTGTGTTGCCTTGTTGTATGTCAACTCATGCCTAATTGCTTACTCTTGTTGAATGTTGATGTATGAGTCTTTGGATGCTTGAATGTCATCTTTGATTCAATTGCATGCTTCCTTGATGAATGTATATGTTGGGTGCTTGTATGGCTAAATAGTGATCTGTAAATGTTGTATGAATGATTGGTTGGGGATAGGGAAGTCCTAAATTGCATCTAGGTTCGAGTCTTGTATGTTTTGGCTGAGTTTGGGAGTTTTGGCCGTGCAGGGGTATCGATACGGTTGGTCTAGTATCGATACCTCCTTCTTGTTTCAGGCCTCGTGTATCGATACGGGAGGGAGGCGTATCGATACCTTTTTGGTCACTGGAGTTACTGTCGATTTCGGTATCGATACGGGCCTCTGGGGTATCGATACCGTCATCTTGCGTTGACCGTGGAAAGTCAACCGTTGGGGAGGGTATCGATACACTCCTTGGGCGTATCGATACGGTCTCCACTGGTTGACTCTGACCAGTTGACCTAGTCAAGGGGTATCGATACACCCCTTAGGTGTATCGATACACCTGCAGTATAAGCTTAAAATTGGGCTGTAACATGATTGTTTGAGTTCGTTCGATCGATTCGTGTATGTTGTTCCGCTGTATGATCACTTAGGGTTTAATATCTAATTAGACAAGATTATAAAATGAAAAAAAAATATAGGGTTGTTAACCGAGGGGGAAATCCTTAGGGGTTTTCACTCGGTTTTCCCCGTGTGGCCCACTTGGACCGGTCATTCGGCCAGACCGGGACGAGGGGGTTACAATATGCATGTTTAGAGACCGGTAGTATGAGATTCGATATATGTGAGATGCATGATGATGTTTAAGGATATAATTTGACTCGTATAATTATTTGGTGATTGGTTAAACTAACTGATAATTGTGATGCCTTGTTGCAAGATTGATAGATAGATTGTTTGAATGCTTGAGTCCTTGAGTTTTAATCTAATAAGGAAAGATATGATAATAGGAAATCTAAATAAATAAAGTCCTAATTAATAAAGGAGATTGATTCTTGGTCCAATACTTCCAAAATAATGGAAATATCTATAAAATTAGGCTTTATCTCAGTTTTGATTCAAAAAGTCGGGTTTATCATGTCAGAAACCAGATTTGCATCAGTCACAAGGCGTAGTCACGCCTTATCGAAGACAAGCTTCTGTCATGTTCTACTTTCTTCCAAACGACTTGGTTTTCACATAGGAAGCTAAAAACATGCTTTTGAGCTTCTTTCCGCCATTACATCCATACTTCACCTCATAAATCAAACAAGCATAACTTCCACAATTAAGCAAATAATATAACTAGAACATAAAGGAATTAATCACAAAAAAGTGTATATAATTATAACCTATCAGTCTACATTATTGGAAAATCAAAAATTTGGTGTTAATATGGTTTAAAATGGTAGGAAACCACTTAAGCTACCTTCTATAAATTGTAGGTTCGATTTGGGATCTTGCTTTTGGGTTTTGGGTGACTTATTTGGAATAGCAACCATTGGGATCCTTGATCATGTGTTGTTACATGCCGAGTAAGGGCACTTGTGTGGTTGAGTCACTTGATTGATGGGATCTGGATACCCAATTAGAGAAAGTGTGTGTTGCAATACCATGGTTAAAGATTCCCAATGTATGAACCCGATGCTTAGTGGGACCAGGTTTCATTCGAAGATGCTTGATGAGAAATTCCGAGCATGGGTGTATGTATCCTGATGCTTAGTGGTACCGGGCCTCACCCCAAAGAGTGTATGTATCTGATGCTTAGTGGAATTGGACTTCACTCAGAGTGTATGATCTTGATGCTTAGTGGGACCGAGCCTCACTCATATATTATGGTATGATACTTAAATGCTCGATGAGAGATTTCGAGCACGAGTGTATGTATCCCGATGCTTAGTGGAACCGGGCTTCACTCATAGTATGTGATCCCGATGATTAGTGGGACTGGGCCTCACTCTTATATTGTGGTATTATGCTTATATGCTATGTGAAGCCTATGTGTTTGTTATCGATACATGGATAGGCGGCTAGAGGTAGCGCTATATGTATTTGATGTTATATTGTCATGTTTTAAGTATGGTTGGGCCTTGTGCGCCACGTATGATGATTGCCATGATGAGAGCATGTGATTAGGCGACTAGTAGTACCGCCACATGTTTATTTATCTTTCCTTATTGTCCGTAGTAGCTTGCATGATTATATTTATGATTAGCATGAAGTATAGTAGAGTAGATGTGTACTACTGAGCTTTGTAAGCTCACCGCTCGAAATCGTTGTTTCCGTGCATAGGTTGATCATTGGTTCGTGAGATCGTGGAGCACTATTAGTATGGGGTTTCAGCATACGGTGATCTCAAGAGTACGATACTTGTGTTTAGTGGGCTATGTATTCATAAGACCTTACGTGTTTGAGTTTGTAGTCCTTACTTTTGAAATTGTATTAATCAAGTCAAGTATTTAAATGTTTTAAATTAAAGTGGAGCTCCTTTGTAACTATTTAAATGATTTATTTATATGTTCAATTGTTGACTTTTAATGCTTTTAAGAAATAACTTGTTTGGGCTAAACCCAGTTTGAGAATTTTATTGCTTTTGGTTTAGGCTTGAGGCTCAAATGTGGCATTCGGGTCGAGGGTGTTTCATTTGGTTTCTTTATAAATGAGATCCCAATTCCCAACCTTAATTTTTTCCTCTCTCTTCAATCCTCAAATTTTACTCAAACATAATAAAGAAATTTTGTGGTAGATGTTGAGAAAATACTAAGAGGTCATTAAAAAATATTATTTTATATACTAAAATTTGAAGATAATTTAATGAATAAACACCAACCCGAAAAGGGTAGAAACATTAAGTAAATAAAAGTTATTGACAATAAATTAGACTTATAAATCCCATGCAAAGTCGGATTTCATTAAAAATATATCACATCCATCCATGACTCTGTAACCCAAACTTAGGCGATTGAAACCAAATTATAAATCAAATGGTGAGAAACCAGGTGTTGGATAACTAGTTGGATCAATTTTTTTTCTTCTTCAATTGGTCTTCAACGGCAATCAAGTGAGACTAGCTTCTGTCGCTTTCAATTTTGTGGGGTTAAATAAGAAGAATATGAAAAGCAAAGATTGGGGGAATTTAATCAAGCGAAAAAAATATTTGTAAAGTTTTTTGAATATATTTTTATAATTTTTAAAATAAAATTCATTTTTTTTATTTTTAAACCTTAAGGGAAATCTGATAGAATATGCAAATAATGAAAGTTAAATCTATTGGATTACTTTTCAAATGAGGATCAAATTGATTGATTGTATAAGTTTTGGGGACTAAAATTGTTATTATATCATGCCACATCATCATCTTTGTTAATTCTTAACGGTCAGTGACCAAAGTTGAAAAATGTATCATTAGAGATTATTCTTGCAAAAAAAAGGTATGGTGACCAAAATAAAAGAGAAGTGATAATTTGGTGGCTAATAGTGTAGTTTATCCTATTTCATATTAGTAGTGTAACATTTATTGAAGAGTCATCCATTTTCGTCAATGATGTCTTGCTGCGACCAGGAACTGTTAAAAAAAACAAACAAACTCTCCAGGCCTTCTATCTGTGCCTAATTCGCGTGGAGTTGCAGTTGTAGAAAATTAATGATGCAAATCCAAATTTCATAGGGTCAAGTCAATCCCGTGTGGAAAACAATAGCTCTTCTTTGTAAGGGAAGAAAACAGTGTTGCTGACAATCTCTGTGTCTGTCATTCCAAACACTTAGAAACCATTGAATTATGAGATCTCCTGGTTCGGAACACAATCAATGACTGCAGAGCAGAGCATGTTTTCCAGCATATGATTTTTTTTTCCTTCTTAATGGTGAGATTAAATTGAACAAAATAGTATAACTTAGCATTATTTCTATTTTAATAATTTAGAAAATTTGATAAACATATTAAATATCATGTGTAATTTAAAAAATTTGTCCTCTCCAAGGAACAGATGACGTGGAATCTTTAAAACTAAGAACTGCAGGGCTTTACCCCAAAGGGAACCCTTCCAGAAATTCTCCAAGGCCAAGGCTGAACCAGGCCTAAGAGGGGGTTTGGAAATAGTTTTCAACCAGTAATAGACGCGCCTCGGTTAGAACCTCACTAGCTGCGTCATTGCCCCAAGCGCAAAGATAGTTATACCTTTACTCGTTAGTTCTGTTTTATAATAAATGCAAGAATTGTCAATTTATTCCCTGCCGGATGTGGGATATAGTCTAATTACATACTACTAGTAGGTTCCATTCCATAACAAACTCTCCTTTTGAGTCACTATAATTGTAATTTTTAATTTAAACATTTCATCTTAAATTTTAGCTTTTTTGGTAAAAATTGGGATACGCACATGGGCCTCGTTAAAAACCTCCCTAAACCTAAGTGGAGGAAAAGAGTACCCATGATTGTATTACAAGATGGAGGTTAAAAAACCAAAAACCTAAGAGAAATACCAAGATAACTAAAGCTATAAGGAATCAAAAACAAAGCTAAGGACACAATTGGATAACCTGCATGTGCTATGGTGGCCAACTATTCTCCAGGTAAGTCAAGAACATCGATCGAGTCCGCCTGTAACATCTCATCCATGCAAGGAGAAGCTGAATGGAAAATCTGTACCGAGAGTGAGGTGGAATCATGCATCTTGGCAAGGGTATCCGCCACCATGTTACCAGATCGTAGAACATGCTAAAAACGGATAGTCCTTGCCCGTGATTGCATCATACGTATATTTTCCAGCAAAGCACCATCCATGAGGTCCTGCTATAGAGCGTTAGGGTGTTCTCTAAATATGAGCGCAAGTGCACACTATTTTCAAGTTATAGTATAAAAGATATCGTCTCCTACAGGGATTGGACAGCTTATTCGAATTGCAATTCCTGCACAGAAAATAAATGCACAAGTAATTTTAGTTTACAAAAGAATTAAAAGTAAATAAAACACAAGTAATTGATAGAAGAGATCAAGGTGATAGAATGGGTTAGTTTATGCTGCTTAGTAGTATGAAACTGCGTTGAATATGTTAAGTTGCTTTGCACAGCCAGACTTTGCTGCCTCGACAGAGGATGGCAGGTTGGCTGCTTCGACGCTTTCGCTGCCTCGGCAGTGGAACGAACGATTGGCTCAGCGGCAAACTTGGTAGACCTTCAAGGCTCGGCAGAACGCTTCGATATTGATCTCGCTTATGTCTAAGTCAGAATATTGTTGTTGCCCACTGCAGATGATACCCGTCATGACGTGAATCTTTCAAAGATAGCAACCTTGGTCTGTCCTCTCTTAGCCGCCTTAAACTCGCACCTATGTCTAGGTCGAATAGATCAAAACTTGATTAGGATGAGTGTTGAGTTGAGAGGAGCTCGATTCGATCAACCAATTTAGCTCACCAAGTGGTGGAGAGATGGATTTTTGGG
This sequence comes from Hibiscus trionum, assembly GCA_030270665.1. Lineage (NCBI taxonomy): Eukaryota > Viridiplantae > Streptophyta > Magnoliopsida > Malvales > Malvaceae > Hibiscus > Hibiscus trionum. The sequence goes on from BSYR01000004.1 coordinate 18,022,090, forward strand.
TGGAAGGGTTGAGGAAGCTAAAATAAAGATTGACACAATGATTTATAGTGGTTCAACCTTCTAACCAAGGTCTACATCCACTACCTTAGCTCCCCACTAAGGATTTCTCAATCAATCCACTACTGATTCGTCCCCTTTTCTAGGCTTAGGAGAACTTAAAACCCTCTAATAGGTGTTTGTTTGCACAATTAAGCACTCACCCAAAACCTAAAACACTTGAGAAAATTTGACAATTTTGGCTCACTAGTGTTTGTCTATACAATAAATGAAAATTTAAGTACAAAGACAATCTTTGATCATTTGATGTTTGACAATATGAGCATTAACCTTCTCTTGATGCTTGGAGGTCCCTTTTATACTCCCAATTGAGTTTGTAGCCGTTACTAGCCGTTGGGGATGATTTGGAGCCGTTGAGGACTTTAATTCCCACCATAAATGCAGTTCTGCAGCTCCCCGTTTCGAAATGCTTGAAGCCGTTTCGAAACACTCTCAATGTAGAAAGAGCCGTTGCCGTCTGTCAGGGTACCCGTTTCGGAACACCCCCTTGCCATTTCGAAACGCGTATCGAAACGCTATAGGCCCGTATCAAAACGTCTGCATTTAAAAGTTAGTTGGGAAAATAGTCGTTGGGGTTTATGACCGTTGTGGTCAATGCCATGTAGGCGTATCGAAACGGCCTAGCTCGTTTCGAAACGCTGGGCAAAAATCCTATCCAGGGAAAGCCTGTTTCGAAACAAATTTCGAAATGTTTTTGCTACTGGAATCCCCTGTTTCGAAACGCCCTAAGGTGTTTCGAAACACCTGGACAGTTTTGTTAAATTTGGCTTTGAAAAACATGAAAAACCCTTTTAAAGACTTCCCTAAACATAATTTCAAGTTGTTTGGACTTGGGAAATGTTTTAAATGCTTTTTAAATCAGTCCAAAGCATTTTTCAATTATTATATCAAAACATTAGTTCTACAATCTCCCCATTTTTGATATAATAAAACTCACTTGAAAAATTGTTTGGGGTTCTCCCCCTTTAACTTTAAAAATATGAATAAGAGATTAAAGATATGAAATCAAATAAAGCTCCCCCTTATTCATTTGAAAATGCAATTTTTCAAACCATTTCTCCTCCTTTTTGTTATATCAAAAAGAATTTAAAACATTAAGTTTAAAATAACAATAGAGGAAAAAAATTGACAAAAATATGAATTTGGTTTTAAAATGGCTCCCCCTTACTCAAAGCATCATTAAAAATTTTAGTCCAACATTTATGATCATCTAGTTGAATAAACTAATAATAAAACAAGTAAATGCAAAAACAACTAGAATTTTTACCAACACTTGAACCCAAGGGAGGATGTGAAGCCTTCCTTCTTCAAGTGTTCTTCCTTGTGTGCATGGAGCTCCCCCTCAATGTTTGACTTGTTGAACATCTCCATCACACCTAGCAATAGACAATCAAGTAATTTTTGGTATCCAAATTGATTTGGATCCATGAACATTAGTAGCACAAATTTTAGTCCCCTTTGGAATCCATTTTTCAATGTCATCCCTTTTAATTGAAGTACTAAGTCCTTTTGGGACCCAAATACTTCTAAAACATTTTCCTTTAATAAATCCAGGGGCACTAGATTGTCTAACATAGAAGTTTGATTTTCCAAAATTGTTTTTCTTTTCAAGCTCTTTAGAAATCAAATCTTTTTCTTCTTGAACTTTTTGAAGCAATTTTTGTAAATCAAAACATTTTAATTCAAACTCTTCAAGTTTTGCTTCAAGTTCAAGTTTGGTTTTAGAAAGTAAATCGTTTTGAATTTTTAACTTTGAAATCAATTTATTGTTTTTCAAAATGTGGCTTTTAAAATCTAAAACCAAATCATCATAGGCATCTTGTAATTCATCAAAAGAATAAGAACATGAATTAGATGAATTAGAAGTTACCCTTGAATCTTCTTCGATGGCCATAAGGCAAAGGTTGGCTTGTTCATCGTCGGTGGAGTCCTCATCACTCCAAGTAGCCATATGTGCCTTCTTCTTATGGCTTGAAGTGCTTGCCCTCTCCTTTCTTTTAGGTTCTCGTTCAAGCTCTCTCAAGGCTTTCTTCATGAACGGGGCACACTTCTTGAAGAGATGGACTATCTCTTCATCTTCATCCTCCTCTTCACTAGAATAGACATGATGGCAAGTGGAGGACTTGAGAGCCATGGCACTAGCATTGATGCCAAGCCCTTTGATTTTCTTCTCTCCCATAGCTCTAATTTCTTCCCTCTTCTTCTCATCCTCTTTGTTCTTCTTCATGATTTGATGAGTAAGGAGTGACCCCATGAGTTCATCAAGCTTCAAAGTCTTCAAATTTTTGGCTTCGATGATGGCGGTCCTCTTTGAGTCCCAAGACTCGAGAAGTGAGTAGATGAGCTTTCGAACAAGCTTTTCCTCCGGGATGGCTTCTCCATAGCCTTTAAGACCATTGGTGATGGTGGAGAACCTATCAAACATCTTCTCGATGTTCTCTTCCGGATCCATTTTGAAGTTCTCATACTCTAAGGTTAGGAGCCCAATCTTGGTCTCCTTGACTTCATCGGTTCCCTCATATGTGACTTCAAGCTTGTCCCATACCTCCTTGGCACTCTCACAAGAAGACATCTTCTCATAGATGGATGGACCAAATGCACAAAATAGAATGTGCAAGGCTTTGCAATTTAGCTCCATCTTCTTGCGATCGTCGGCACTCCACTCCGCTTTACTTCTTTGAGGCACGAACGGACCATCTTCAACTACATCCCATAGCTTGTAATATCTTGATTTGATGAAGAACTTCATCTTTGTCTTCCAATGGGCATAGTGAGTTCCGTCAAAGAAAGGCGGTTTGTCGATTGAATGTGCCATTGAGCCAGTTGATGAAATAGTGATCGAGCTTGCCGGATCTTCTCAATAGGATGTGAATCCCCTTCGATTTAGCCAAGCTCTGATACCAATTGTTGAGTTAAGAGGAGCTCGATTCGATCAACCAATTTAGCTCACCAAGTGGTGGAGAGATGGATTTTTGGGTGGAAGGGTTGAGGAAGCTAAAATAAAGATTGACACAATGATTTATAGTGGTTCAACCTTCTAACCAAGGTCTACATCCACTACCTTAGCTCCCCACTAAGGATTTCTCAATCAATCCACTATTGATTCGTCCCCTTTTCTAGGCTTAGGAGAACTTAAAACCCTCTAATAGGTGTTTGTTTGCACAATTAAGCACTCACCCAAAACCTAAAACACTTGAGCAAATTTGACAATTTTGGCTCACTAGTGTTTGTCTATACAATAAATGACAATTTAAGTACAAAGACAATCTTTGATCATTTGATGTTTGACAATATGAGCATTAACCTTCTCTTGATGCTTGGAGGTCCCTTTTATACTCCCAATTGAGTTTGTAGCCGTTACTAGCCGTTGGGGATGATTTGGAGCCGTTGAGGACTTTAATTCCCACCATAAATGCAGTTCTGCAGCTCCCCGTTTCGAAACGCTCGAAGCCGTTTCGAAACACTCTCAATGTAGAAAGAGTCGTTGTCGTCTGTCAGGGTACCCGTTTCGGAACACCCCCTTGCCGTTTCGAAACGCGTATCGAAAAGCTATAGGCCCGTATCGAAACGTCTACATTTAAAAGTTAGTTGGGAAAATAGTCGTTGGGGTTTATGACCGTTGTGGTCAATGCCACGTAGGCGTATCGAAACGGCCTAGCCCGTTTCAAAATGCTGGGCAAAAATCCTATCCAGGGAAAGCCCGTTTCGAAACAAGTTTCGAAACATTTTTGCTACTGGAATCCCCTGTTTCGAAACGCCCTAAGGTGTTTCGAAACACCTAGACAGTTTAGTTAAATTTGGCTTTGAAAAACATGAAAAACCCTTTTAAAGACTTCCCTAAACATAATTTCAAGTTGTTTGGACTTGGGAAATGTTTTAAATGCTTTTTAAATCAGTCTAAAGCATTTTTCAATTATTATATCAAAACATTAGTTCTACAATGAGGATCGTACTTATCCCTTTTGTGAGTTCGACTCTCTTGATACTGAAAAAATAGATAGTTAACAACTAATATTTCGAACATAATTGAAAACTATGAAAAGCATGGAATAAGCAAACCTTGAATTTTTATTGCAAAAACAAACTTAATTCCTAAACAACCGTTCTCACACTAGTTTACAACATAACCCAAACCCAAGAGAAATTTTAGAACATAATGGCGGTAAGAAAACCTAGACTATGCCCAAAGAAAAACCTAAGATGTCTACAATTACAAAATATGTCGAGTATATATAGGCATTAGCTAGGCCAAGTCCTCCTTGGAGTAGAAGTCTTCAAGTAGCTTTTGCATTAAATGCAGTCTTTAATTTTGACTTCTTTGAGTTGAATGTGGACTCCTTCTCATTGCCTTGTACTGCAAGTTATCTTGATATCCTCCTTCAGCGGCTCTGTCTGCTGCTCCAGGTGTCAGAAAATTGAGTGGATGGCATTTTTGGAATCAGGATTTTCTGCTCTACAAATCACACTCCAATTCTCCAATTCCTCAGCTTGCTTCCCTGGGCGGCAAGTATGGCGGCGACGGCTACTCGGCAACACTTCTCTATGTCTAGAACTGCATCAGTACAGCTCCCTAGTCTGCTGCCTCTGCATCTTTTCCTCTAGTCTGTCATCCTCCTAACAACTTCTAGCCCTGAAATACAAACTAATCTAAAACAACATCTTTTCCTTACCAAATTAAAGATATTTAACATAAACAGGGTAAAGTAAAGAATATTGTAAATATGCAATGCATGAACCTAAATATGCCTAAAATGTACTTAAGAACAAAAATAATATGAGCTGGAATACATATAAAATATAGGACTAATGTGCACTTTACACACCCCCAAACTCGAACTATTGCTTGTCCTCAAGCAATGCAAACCTAAACATACTTGCCCTTTGAACTAATCAGAAAGAAAAACCTGATTTAAACTTGATTTAGCACCTCAAGGCCGTGCCACCTACATTATATTAGTGAAAGGGGAAGAACATAAATTACCTCAGAATTAAGCTATAATGCCAGTGCAGTGTGTGCAGAAACTATGTACAGGCTAAATTTGAAGAATATTCTAAGTAAACAAGGATGTTGTCAAGGTATATAAGGTTGCTGCCAAGGCTGCATAATTTAGCACATTTTATAATCATGGCAATAAGGGCTTCAGCTCATCACAACTACTCTTCTAGGTCTGAAATTAAGATAAGAGCAAACTATAAAACCCTGAACCCATTGAGTAGAGTCATCCCGTGAAGACTTTCATTCACTCATGCTAATTTGTCCGTCACTTCAAGGATTTTCAAATTCATGGACTTTGATAGCAGCGGAGTGTCATTGCACATGATTCTTCCTAGAGCCGGTTTCAGGCACCTCAAGGGAAAGACGACATAAAAATTTCTTACATGTCGTGGCAATGCTTTTCTTTTTCTGTTTGCATGCAATGTTTACCAAAAATTCTAACAAATTCAGCAAGTAACAGTAGTGTTTTTAATTTTTGGCATTAATAGAAAAGTTCTAAGTTTACTTCATGCTTTCCCCAAATTAAGTTCTTTTTAATTGGTGCGAAAAATTTGAAGTCAGCTATCCTATCATAGGCACAAGTTCTAACCAAAATTTTCTTTTGATTAATTTTTTAAGGCAAGTACAATGCAATCTATATGCAACTATGATGCCTAAAAAAATATGAGAGCTACCCCCCCCCCCCCCAAACTCGAGATGGGTATTGCCCTCAATGCACAAAATAAATTACAAGAGAAAAATAAAAATAAAAACAGAAAAAGAAATACAATGAAGATAATTAAAACATAAAGATAAGCAATAAAATAATGAAAAGAAAAGAAACAACTCTAGAAGTTGGTGGAGGGCTGAGAAGAAGCTGTTGTCTTTTCAGTAGAGGAAGAAGATGAAGACTGAATGATAAGGCAACGACTGGCACAAGTCCGGGCGGCAGACTTGTCAGGTGATATCTTTGTTGTCCGCGGGGGCTGGACTCTCTTAGGAGTAGGGTGAGGAGCTGCACTTTGGTATGGCTCAGATTCAGACTTCTCTTCCCCTGGCTCGGCGGAGATGATGTGCCATTTTCTCTTCATGGTTGCCTCTGCCATGGGTTCTACCGGTGGATCCTCTATTGCCATAGGTGCCACTGTTACTGACGTCTGCTACTCAACCTCGTTGGACTGGGAGGTGTTTGCCATTGTTTCCACTGTACAGGCTAGAGATAAATGTTGTTGATGCCTCTCGGGAGTGTCGGCCACCGTGTTAGAAGTGAAGGTGGCTGAGTAGGACGGATAGTGCGTCGGAGATGGCATCTGGAGGCAGAAGGCGGCATGGCAGGCAGCTGCTTCTGATGGTGTTGCTTCTCTGGGTTCGGCTGCGGCAGCTAGGTCTGCAGGGAAGGTAGGCAGGGAGGGGCCGTCATTGGGGAATTTCTGAAGAAGGTAAACTACAAATGCCTCTTGGACCTCCCCCACGTATTTCATAAACGTCAATTGTTGTTGCTCTATCTGTTTGTTGCTTTTTATCAAAGTGTGGAGCAGGGCAATGACGTCTGGATTTGGGGCAGCTTCAGTACTGCTTAGGGCTGCCGGTGTAGCTGGCTAGGCCGCGGAGGGCTGCAATAGTGTGATCTGCTCCGTTTTTGGTGCTTGCATCATTTGTAAGCGGGCCTTTCTAGTCTAACCCTCTTTTCTGGTTGTCATTTCATCGGTTGGATCTGATGGGACGTTGAAATTGGTACACAAGCCCGTGATGAGAGATGGGAAGTAAAGCTGACCCTTTGATTTCCGGAAGTAATTGTGGATCTCCTTACAGATAATTTCCCCAACGTTGATTGTTCTGTTCATCATGATTGAGTGAATAAGAGAGAGACGCAGCCGGTCCACGATGGAATTATGAGAGGTGGGCAGTAGACGCTGTTTGACGAATGTGTTCCATAGCATCGCCTCTGGCAGTAATCGACGGCGTTGCACGAAGCCGCAATGTTTTCCCGCGAGCCAAGGGATGTTGGGTTCGCACTGCCGGGCCTTGATTCTGTCGTAATTGGCAGCTGCCAGTGACTGCCTCCATTCTTCGTGAGGGTTTTCTTCCATCTCGAGCCCATAGAAGTTGTTTATCACTGCCACGTTGAGCTTGACTGGCTCTAATCGGACAAATACGAACGGGAGTTCAGGGCGGGGGTGGTGAGAATAAAATTCCCGGAAAAGCGTGATGTTTGCCACCTCTGGTTGTCGTGCGAATATTTCCCAACCCTTGCTGTGGATTCTCTCGAATAAGGCGGGCTCAAGGCCGAGATCCCCCGTCTGCTGTGAATAATAGAACCCTTGTTCCTTTCATATGGCTTGTTTTGCGAATTGGGTTATGTACCTTCTTGCATCATCATTAGAGAAGAAACGTTGGAATGTGGGTTTGGATTGTGATGCTGATGCCATGTGTGAGACGGTTTGATTGTAATCTGAAACTAAAAGAAGATAATGAGAAAGAGAGCAGTGGATTCAAGAATAGGTTAACAAGGAGATGAAAGTAAAGTAAATGAATGAGAGAAGTAAGGTTTATATAGATGGTGCCGAGAGTTGCCGTGGCGGCATTAAATTCCCAACGGGAAAATTGCTTCGCGCACGTTACGGGTTTTCTGCCTGTTACTTCTGTAGTCGTTGGCAGCTAGCCGTTAGCGGTCAACTAGCTGTTATGCTGTTTCTACGCTGGGCCACCCTTAGCTGTCTTTGCGGGATGGTGGGCGGGCTCCTTATTGGGCCTTCTTCTTGGTCCTTCTCTTTTTTCCTAAAACCTAAAAATAAAGATAATAAACTAATTAAAGAGATATTGAAATGAAAATACTTGGAATAAAAATGTGGAAAATAAATTGTAATAAATTAAAATCTAATCCTAAAAATTAAAGATAAGAACATAAAATGAATTTTAATCATAAAACATAAAAATAAAAGAAAATAAAATAGTTAAATTAATTTATGTTGGGAGTGCATTGGGTGTATCTCCCAGACATAACCACTTCCTGAGGTGGTTTTTCGCTTTTCTCCCTCCTGGGGGTCTTCTTGTTCCTTGGGGTTCTGCATTCTGCCCTGCTGCCTGCCTGGGCGGCTGCTGTCGTTCTCTATTTCAGTGCTGATTTCGGAAGCATGAGGGTCTAGGCATCCTTCTTTTTCTATTATTGAGGGCTGTAAAACATTTAGTTTTATGTTTTGGTTGTCCACCCTCATAATCAGCTCCCCATGCTCCACATTAATTAGTGTTCTACCCGTGGCCAGAAACGATCGCCCAAGTATGATAGGGGCATTCTTGTCGGCCTCACAGTCTAGGATAAGGAAGTCTTCTGGGAAAATAAAGCTGCGCATGCGAACCAGGATGTCTTCGACTTCACCCTCCGGTTGTACGAATGAATGGTCTGCTAGTTTCAGCATGATGGAGGTGGGTTTGGCTTGCCCAATACCTAACTTGTCGAAGACCGCCTTTGGCATCAGGTTAATGTTGGCTCCTAAATCACACAGGGCTCTCATGGCATGGTTGCTGTCAATTCTGCATGGAATAATGAAGCTTCCTGGATCTTTTCTCTTGGTCGGTAGCTTTTTGTGCAGCATAGCCATGCACTCTTCTGTCACAGCTATGGTTTCAAACTGCCCAATTCTTTTCCTCTTGGAAACCATGTCCTACAGATATTTCGCGTAATTGGGCATGTTCTGGATGGCTTCCACGAGATGGATGCTAATGTGCACCTGTTTTAGAATATCCAGGAATTTTCACAACTAGTGCTCATGTTTCTGTTACTTTAGTCTTTGGGGGAAAGGCGGCGGCAGACGGATGTCTTGAATGCGTTCCTTGCATGGAAATCTAATTTGTGGCGACTCAAGATCATCCTCTTTAGGGCTGTTGTCAGTCTCATCTACCGAGGCAGCTGGTTTTGATGCTGCCGCGGCAGGCTATTCTATTTGCTAGTCCATTGGCTGTTCAGTTCTAGGGTCGTCCAGTTGTTTCCCACTTCTGGTTGACATGGCTTTACATTTTTCATATGTGGGTTTGGCTGCTACCTCTATGCTGCTGGATGATGCACCATTTGTCCTGTTGCTTATGATCTCCGTGAATTGTCCAAATTGGGTCTCCAGATTTTTTATTGTAGCCTCCCGATTGTTCATCCTCATCTCAGTCCTGTCCATAAAAGACTCGGTCTTATCAATAAATTTGTTAGTACAAACAATAAAATCACTAGTTCGAGACATAAAAGTATGTAAAGTAGTTTCGAGTGAGTTATTGTTTGTATTCTGTTGCTAGTGGGGCGGCTGTCTAGACAGGTTTTGTTGGTATCCTCCTGGTTGCTGAGTTGGATTTGTGGCCGTGTTTGGATTACTCCAGGAGAAGTTCGGATGCTTCTTCCAGCCTGGGTTGTATGTGTTAGTGTTGGGTCTGCTATTCCTTTCATAGGTTCCCATGAAGTTGGCAGATTCACTACACTCAAAGGAATCATGGTTACCCCCACACTCATCACAAAAAGGCTCCACAGCCTTGGCCTCATATGTCTTTCCTTTGGCCATATTCATCACCAACTCGGTCAGTTTATCCAGGTAGGCATTAACAGATTCAGTGGCCTCTACTTCATTCACAACAGCTGGCCGCCTTATGCCGTCACGGCGGGCTGTAGGGAACTTGTAGTCGTTCTTAGCAATTCTTTTCAGAATCTGTAGTGCCTCCTCAGGTGGTCTATCCAAGATGATCACATTGGCTGAGGCGTCGAGCATCACTCGTGTAGGTTGGTTTACTCCATTGTAGAACATCGACACTTGTGTCCAAGATGGGAAACCATGAAGCGGGCAGTTGTTTAGCATCTGTTGGTACCTCTCCCAAGCTTCATACATTGGTTCGTCATCCCCTTGGCGGAAGGTTGTGATCTCGTTTCTCAACCTGTCTGTGACGTTTGAAGGACTGAAATGATCTAAGAAATCATTGCACAGCTCCGTCCAAGTATTGAATGATCCTGCCGGTTGGTTGTTCAGCCATTGTTTTGCCCTATCCCTCAGTGAATAGGGAAATAATCTCAACTTCAGCACGTCTTGATGGACTCCATGTATCTTGAAAGCTCTGCATATGTCTAGGAATCCTCTCAAGTGCTGCCGAGCATCTTCTGTGGCAGTTCCTCCAAATTTCCCCAATGTGTTGATCATATTGAACATCATAGGCTTTAACTCAAAGTGATCCGTTTCGATTTCAGGTTCTGCAACAGTTGGGTCAAATCCCCTGAAGTCGTGCTCCAAGTAGTCCCTGGTGGTTCACACATATTGTTGCTACCTAGGCGGAATTAGGGGTTGCTGCCTATGTGGAATTGGCTGTTGCTGTGTAGGCAGCGGATCTTGCTGCCCATCCCTGCCGATACGGACATCGTTGGAAGGGTTGTCGTCTTAGCTGTTAACCATTGTTGCCTCTGCCTTTCCTTTTTCTTTGGCTTTCTCGGGGGATTCTCTTGCTTCTTTCTTCAGTTCTCTCGCTCTTCGTTCGATCTCGTCAAAGAAAATGATTTATCCTGATGGGTTAGCTATAGTCATGCACTAGATAAGAAAACTGTAAAATTCTTTTTTTTCGAATAAATAATAAAAACTAAAATTAAATGCAATTAAAATAAAAGTTTAGAAAAATAAAAATGAATTTACTGTTACCAATACAAGGCAACGGCGCAAAAAACTTGTAGAGCGTTGGGGTGTTCTCTAAATATAAGCGCAAGTGCACACTCTTGTCAAGTTATAGTTAAAAGATATCGTCTCCCACAGAGATTAGACAGCTTATTCGAATTGCAATTCCTGCACAGAAAATAAATGCACAAGTAATTTTAGTTTATAAAAGAATTAAAAGTAAATAAAACACAAGTAATTGATAGAAGAGATCAGGGTGATAGAATGGGTTAGGTTATGCTGCTTAGTAGTGTGAAACTGCGTTGAATAGGTTAAGTTACTTTGCGCTACCAGACTTTGCTGCCTCGGCGGAGGATGGCAGGTTGGCTGTTTCGATGCTTTCACTGTCTCGACAGTGGAACGGATGATTGGCTCGGCGACAAACTCGATAGACCTTCAAGGCTCAACAGAACGCTTCGATATTGATCCCGCTTATGTCTAATTCAGAATACTATTGTTGCCCACTACAGATGATACCCGTCACGGCGTAAATCTTGTAAAGACGGCAACCTTGGTTTGTCCTCTCGTAGCCGCCTTAAACTCGCACCTATGTCTAGGCCGAATTGATCAACACCTAATTAGGATGAGGATCGTACTTATCCCTTTTGTGAGTTCGACTCTCTCGATACCGAACAAATAGATGGTTAACAACTAATCTTTCGAACTTAATTGAAAACTATGAAGAGCATGGAATAAGCAAACCTTGAAGTTTTATTGCAAAAACAAACTTAATTCTTAAACAACCGTTCTCACACTAGTTTACAACATAACCTAAACCCAAGAGAAAATTTAAAATATAATGGCGGTAAGAAAACCTAAGATGTCTACAATTACAAAATATGTCGAGTATATATAGGCATTAGCTAGGCCAAGTCCTCCTTGGAGTAGAAGTCTTCAAAGTAGCTTTTGCATTAAATGCAACCTTTAATTCTGACTTCTTTGAGTTGAATATGGACTCCTTCTCGTTACCTTGCACCACAAGTTATCTTGATCTCCTCCTTCTGCGGCTCTTCCCGCTGCTCCAAGTGTCAGAAAATTGAGTGGGTGGCATCCTTGGAATCATGATTTTCTGCTCTACAGATCACACTCACATTCTCTAATTTCTCAGCTTGCTGCCCTGGGAGGCAGGTATGGCGGCGGCGGCTACTCGACAGCACTTCTCTCTGTCTAGAACTGCATCAGTACAGCTCCGTGGTCTGCTGCCTCTGCATCCTTTCCTCTAGTCTGTCCTCCTCCTAACAACTTCTAGCCCTGAAATGCAAACTAAACTAAAACAACATCTTTTCCTTACCAAATTAAAGATATTCAACATAAACAGGGTAAAGTAAAGAATATTGTAAATATGCAATGCATGAACCTAAATATGCCTAAAATGTACTTAAGAACAACAATAATATGAGCTTGAATGCATATAAAATATAGTTCTAATGAGCACTTTACACCTGCCGATAATCCAAAATCAATGATATGGCCTCGAGGTTATCCATCTCTTAGATGATGTTGCGCCATCCCCCTTTCTATGCACATAACATACACTGAAACACGCCCCAAATCTCGGCCATGATAGTAGAGCATATGTCTAAAGATTTGTTAAAACCCAAGAGCCATTGCCCCGTGTAGTTGCGCAGCACCCCCCACATACGGCACGGTTCTCACCAATCAAGCAGGCCCCATCAGTATTCATCTTGACCCACCCAGATTCAAGAGGAAACCATTTGGGGGAACCGGGAATTGCAAACTTGCCATGGAAACAATCCAATTTCAAAGTGTGATCAGCAACACATTGTAGCTGCACCAATCTCAAACTGCAACATAAGATGGATTCCGATTCATCTAGGGGGTTATTAAAAACCATAGCATTCCTTTGGAGCCAAAGGTTCCAAATAATTGCGCCAAAAAGGATGTCCTAATCTTCTGTGTTTTACACAAAATTTTTTGGGTTAACAAGGTTATTTTGAATCCAACTCTTGATGTCGACAGTTAAGAACAACTCAAGTTTATCCGAGCGAATCAATTGTTGCCATACTGAGTACGTCGGGGGACAGAAACGGAGAACATGGTCAATATCTTATATATCTGCCTGACAAAGAGAGCAACGACTATCCTGTGCAAAGTGGCGTTTAAACCTTTCGGCATTGATCATTAACTTACCGCAACAAATTAACCACATGAAAATTTTAATTCGTTGGAGTCCCCTAAATTTATGAACAAGACCCCAAACCTTATCAGAATCCTCAACATTGGACGCCATTCATACTGAGTACGCAGATTTAACTGAAAAGTGCAACGATGCCTCACCCTTCCATCCAAAAGAATCTGCCGGTAAGGATGGAGATGACCCTTTTAAAGCCGCGACATGCAGCAACACCTGTGATGGTAAAAAGGTGTTGAAATAATGGCCACAACCAGTTTCTGTGATCATCAAACATGCTCGCCATTGACGTAGGAACTAGTTGGGCATAAGACGGGGCTGTGACATAGGCATCCAATAGGCCAAGAGCTGGGATCCAATTGTCGAACCAAAAGTCGACATGATTACCATTTCCAACGATCCGAGTCACATTGTTACGGGCCATTTCCCATACAACGCTAAGGCCCTTCTAGAGACGTGAGCAAGTTTGATTACACAAAGATGGCGGGAGTGTCTCAAGACATTTGTACTTCGTGCGTAAGAAACGTACCCATAGTGCATTTGGTTTAGCTACCAATTGGAACGCCAATTTCATGAGGAAAGCCTCGTTTTGAGCAGCAACCTTTCGAAATCCAAGACCTATCTGAGATAAAGGTTGGCATACAACCTTCAAGCGGATAAGATGAACACCCCCACGATCTGAAGTGATACCCCAAATGAATCGGCGAAATAATTGTTCTAATTCAAGTCATGTAGATTTTGGTAGAAGAGTGGACTGCATAGTGTACGAAGGAATAGTCGCCAGAACTGACTTAGCTAGCGTGATACGGCTGGCCAAAGATAGAGATTTTTCTTTCCAACCACTAAGCTTCCGTTGCACCATCTGCACCAAGTACTGATAAGTTGCGGCTGTTGCACGCTGATGAATAAGTGGAACCCCTAGATATTTGCCAAGATCTGAAACTTCCGAAAAACCCAAGAAAATACTAATCGACTGAAGAACCTCCCCAATAACATTCTTCGAGAAAAATAAATTAGTCTTGGCGATACTAACTTTATGTCACGAACAAGAGAAGAAAACCTCGAGAGTAGACCGAATAAGATTCGCCTACTCAATTGAAGCTTCAGCAAAAATGACAAGATCATCATCAAAGAAAATGTGAGAAATACCCGGGCCTGCTTTAGAAGAACGAAACTGTTTCCAGAGACCAAACATCACCGAACTTTGAACCAAATGTGCAAACCTTTCCATTCATAAGAAAAACAGATACGAGGACAAAAGGTCGCCCTGACGAATACTCAGAGATGGAGCAAAAGCCTCAGTTGTTGAACCATTCCACAAGATTTGAATAGTAGCAGAAGAGATGCAATTCATAATAAGGCAGCGAAGATAGTCGGGAATACCAAGATCCAGCAGAGTGTCGTCAACGAAACTCTATTCAAGTCGGTCATATGCCTTTTTCAAGGTCAATTTTAATAGCCATCCATCCTTTACAATCAGTCTTGTACCGCATCGAATGAATTACGTCTTGTGCAATGACAATATTATCTATAATGGATCTACCAAGAACAAAGCTCGTTTGGTTCTCAAAAATCCAATCGGGTAAATAAGGTTTCAGGCGACTCACTATAATCTTTTTGATCACCTTATAAATAACATTGCACAAACCGATAGGCCGGAATTGGGAAATTTTAACTAGTAATTCCACCTTAGACCAGAGGACAAGAAGTGTTTTGTTCAAATCCGCGGGGATCAGACCAGAAGTGAATATTTGTCTAATATAGTGGATAATAGATGCCCCCACAATAGACCAAATTTTCTGAAAGAAGGCAGCATGAAGCCCATCTCTACCTAGTGTCTTGAAAAGGCCAATCCCAAAGACTTCATCACGTATCTCCTCATCAGAAATCGACAAGCTCATCATGTAATTAGTTTCAATACTCATCGCCGAAAAACAGCCTCGTAATCCCCACGAATGTCCATCAACGCCAGACATGGAAAATAAGGACATGAAAAAAGTTTGAGCCATGACCGCAAGTTCCTCAGGATCTGAATACCAGGAATCGTCATCACGCTATAGTGCAGAATAGTGTTCCTTTTACGCCTTGCCATTGTCGAAGCATGGAAATAACGTGTGTTTCTATCACCAAGCGGGATCCATTCCGCGCAATCCTTTTGTCGCCATAGGCTTTCCTCTTGCTCAAGAATCACCTCTAAATCCTTACGCAAGGATTGAGCTAGTCGAACTAAAGAATTTGAGTGTCGCACAAGTAGCGCCTTGTCAATACCCTGAATACGAGCCAAAATACGTCATTTTCGCTGACCAATGTGACCAAAAACCTCAGTATTCCAGAGTTTCATCCCAGGAATAAATTTAGAGATGTTCTGCTCAAAATTTGCATCACTATGCCAAACAGATCGCACAAAATCCTAGAAATGAGGGTGGGATTGCCAAGCGGACAGATATCGGAAAGGGTGATGGGATTCATTAGAGGCTGTGTCCTCTAGGTCTAACAACAAAGGATGGTGATCTGAGCCCAAACGATCAAGATGATTGACTGATGAATTTGCAAGACGGGTGAACCAAGAAGAATTTCCTAAGCACTTATTCAATCTTTGATGAAGATTCCCTCGTGACCAAGTAAACGGTGGACCAATATAACCTAGATCTACGAGGCCGCTCTCAAAAATAAAGTCTGCAAAAAGTTGACTACCACTTCCCCCGGTGTATATACCCCCTGACGTTCCTCAGAATTCAAAATGACGTTAAAATCTCCCCTAAGCACCCAAGGTGTAGATATGTTCGGATCAAGATCCTGAAGATGACGCCAAAGTCCCTTCCTTTTAGTTTTTTGCGGACTTGTGTATACAACCATAAATTGAACCCAACATGACGAGGAAACAAGAAGCATCTTACCATTCACAAACTGATTTTATATGTGCAAGATCTCAACCACAACCGAATCATCCCAAAGGATCCAAATACCTCCACTGAAACCATGAGACTCAACCCTGAACGAGTTAGGAAACCTCGACTTAGTAATCACTCGATCAGCCGCGACCCACTTACACGTGGTTCAAATAAAGTAACCAAACTTGGACGATTTTCCCGGATGAAAGACCTGAAATGCCTCCGAAAAGGAATACTAGTTGTGCCTTGGCAGTTCCAAAACATTACTTTAAACATAAGGAAATGGGGATAAGGTAGGAACGACATACTAGAGGAACCTAGATGGTTTCCCCCAGAGTCAGGGTCGTCACGAACAATTGCTTCAATCATACCATTCAAACTAGACATCTCAACCATCTCATCTTCGTGCAAAGAATGGTCTTTGGTTAAACTAAGCAATCATCAGGTGGATCACCTTTGGGGGTTGAAGCATCTTGGAGAATGTTCACCAAGTGACCATCCACATTACGAATCCATTCCCCCAGAATTGGTCGTTGCAAGCTTCGAACCTCATTCGATTTACGAACTTTCAACCTCAGCGTTGAGTTTTCCTTGTTTGATTTACTTCCCGCCGACCTTGATTTGCCAATTTTGACCCCAGTAGATCCTTGTACTCCCATGCCTTTTTTCTAGAATACTAAAAGCCGCATGAACACGACTAGTTGTTGCCTGTTTTAAAACCGGCGCATGATAAGATAAGATGCGTTTTTAACAAACGATTGTTTCACACTTGGCCCACCCTTCGAGGCCTGCGGGGAGTCGCTCGAACGAGATTCCCTCGACTGTTGCTTCGAACCATCATGATTTCTAGGAGTAATGTCTATACCCTGAAGGATATCACCTTCCTCCAAACCGAGAATCTAGAGCCCGACTTGCTATCCGCGGCCGGATTAAGAGCTTGAGAGTGACTTGTTGTAACACTTGGGCGACGCCTCCTATTAGTCTCTACCATCCAAGGACCATAAGGGGTCGACAATGAAGGTTCATGTTCCACCGCGCTCTCAAGAATATTCAGACCCATGTCTTTTTCCACCACCGTGTCCTTACAAAGGGAAGGACACCCTTCTTTCGCATGTCCATATACTCCACACTCGAAGCAAATCTGTTATAAGCCTTCATACTCAAGTTTCTAAATAAAATCATCAATACCAATGCACGGAAGTAACGATTTATTCAAATCTACAATAATAGCAAGGCGAGCGAATTTGCCACGTTCCCCTTCTTGCGTGTTATAATCCACACGCACAACCCGACCAATATGTCCAGCCAATCTACGGAAAAGAGCATTCGTATAATATCTATAGAGCAGCCCTGGTAAACGAACCCATACGATAACCTAAGATGGAAATTTTTCAGCCATAGAAAATGATCTGTTCCAGGGTTGGACAGTCAGATAACTACCGAAGATGGTCCAAGGGCCATCCGTGAGAACTTTGGTGTAATCTTCTTCATCAGCAAACTTCACTAAGAAGTAATTATTATCAAGATCAATCAATTGAATATCCCCCGCAGAGTCCATAGGCTATGGAGGCGAGACCACAGAGTCTTGAAACCAATGGATCGTTCGAGAAGGCGAACAATTAACGTATTCCTCATATTTCGGTCAATCTGATCATGAACCCGGTCCGAGAATTTGATACGGGGGAAAGGGCCAGATTCATCGACCAGAACATCCTCATCAAGGACAATTACCTCATCCTCAATCCACTTGGGACCTAGGGATTTAACATCCTTCCCTTTATTTGAGAATTTACTAGCGTAAGTCGACTTCGGATTTGCAGCAGTGTTAGTCGGCGACTCCATCGTTGTAACCGGATGTTCAGACTGCTCTTGGGAGGTTGGAACCACGGGCACATCCGTCTCCATTAAGTTCGCAAGGTTCTCTAAGGTAACGTCCTCCTCACGTACCTTGTTCATCTTCGCAAAGCGTTGATCCTCCACCGCTAAAGGGGAGCTAGGTCTTTCCAGTGACGGCGCAGCGTAACCATGGGGATGTGCTCCGGCGGGCGGCCGCCCGGGCTATCATACGGCCACGATCGATCGACAAGAGGCGCGTTAGGGTTAGGGTTAGCAAAGAGAGACATATCGTTGTATTGACAACTACACACTATTTATTAATCTTCCTTGTATTGACAACTTATTTAATCTCAAGGTTTCTTCTTTGCTGAATCAATGGAGTCTTATAACTTCAGAAACGATGTTCTGTTCGAAATCTTGTCTGAGGACCGAATTGAAAATGATGAAGAAGTGCAGAATTCTATCCAAGGAATGCAAAGATCTCACCTATGAATCCAGTTTCATGCGGTTGCATACTCAGAGAACGACGACAATGGTTGAATCCAGTTTCATGCGGCTGCTAAGTTATGTTATCGCCTCCTTTGAGAAAACCCTATCGCAAACTATATTTTAGCTTTAATTTTAGAAAGAAAAATAATATATATATATATATATAAACTCCAAATTGGAGCAAACGAGATCAGCTAAGACCTTTTGCTTATATTTAGCAATTAGCAGCAGTGAGAAAATAAGGTAGTAGTTTTGATTTGGTTAAACTGGGGAAATAGATGATAAAATTAAATTTGACTCCCTCTCCTTCCGTCCACAATAAATCATTTATTAAAAACAATTTTATTTTAATGAAAACCTGTTTTTCTTTTTGTTGGGTTTGATAAGAAAATGGTTTAGTGCCGAAGAAAAGAATGAGTCTATAATAGATGATGTCTTGCTGCGACAGGGAGATGATAAGATTAAACTTGAACACCTTGCCCCTTGAGGAGATCGGACTTGCTGGCAGCCTCAAAACAGAAGTTGAGAATCTCGAGAGTAGTCTTACTACGATCCGAGCTGTGCTGCATGATGCTGAGATGAAGCCATCAAGAATTGGGTTCGATTTACATGATACTGGTTGTGAAATATTCTCTGAATTAACTTGGAGGTCCTTTTTTGCAAGAAACTGTTACATGTAAAATGCATGATTTAATCCATGACGTTGCAGCATCAATTATGAGACAAGAATGCTGTGTGATTGAGCCCAAGGAGAGGTTGAAAATACCAAAAAACTGCTCCTCACTTGTTTGTCCATGATAACAGTTCATCAACAAACATTATGGGCATTTATCTTTGTGAGAGATTAGCTTCTCTCCCGAATGAGATACAACACCTGGCCTTGCTTTCTGAGTTGGAGATTTACAATTGCTCTAATTTGATGTCATTGCCCCGAGTCGGCTCTGCAAACGCTGAGGATCAAAGGATGGCCACGTCTGGAAAGGCGGTGTAAGAAACACAGAGGAGAGGATTGGCCTAACATAGCCCACATTCCATCCATTCAAATCCTTAAAAGGGTGAATTTTCTTTTCCTTTTTTATCCATGTATAAAAGGATTTGAGCATTATGCAGTACGATTCTTCCATGTATGTATAAAAGCAATGTTGATTTGTTCAATTAATTAAGCATTAACTTAATGCAACTCTCATTAGAATCAATGTTGCAGATCGAGACAACTCATAGCTTAGCTTACAACAGGAAACGGAGCGGAAAGGTCCGGTGCCTGGATTTGCAGTTGCAGGAAGTACAAACCAAGAGGAAAATTTGAGAGAAAGCTATTGTAATTTGTATGTAATGTAATATTATGTCAAACAAATGATTGTGTATTCCCATTAATCCATTCAACTGTGCTGCATTGCTACGCATTACACTTTTATTCTATTATAATTATTGTTGCTAGTAACATTAAAAAAAAAAGCTCTCTTAAGTAAAACTGGAAACAAACCCAAAAACAAAACAAAAAACAGAGTCGGAGCATGTGTCCAAGTCAGCAGGGAAATTCACTACACCGAAACTGATAGGAGGCACCAAGCTCAAGCTGTTGTAGAGCTCTCACTTCAACTTTTGCAACGTACAACAAGGATCAATCCTGTCAACTAACAAAATATATCTATCAGAATCATCATTTTCTGTCAAGTTATCGTTTGAATTACTCTAAAATACACCGACTTCAAGAGCAACGGGTAAAATGCAAGAGCCTTTCCTAATCATTTCAAAAGACTTTGCACTAAGATGTGCTCTTCTTGAAGGTACATGTGCTATAATCTTCATATTCATTAGTTTACTTTAAGCGGCATAGATAGAGAGGAACTATAGTTTTAGTATAAATTCTCCTACCTAGATAGAAAAATCAGTTACCTTTATAACTGCTCTTTAGACCTTGTACTCATTGACGCGTATCCATTTTGTAGATGACCATTTATTTCCTCTAATCACAGGGCAGCCGCCTGGATGAAAAATAAAAGTAAATAAAAAAATGAACCCAGAAAACGAATGTGAAGACAAAGGAGATATTGACTTGTGATATGCAACTGATGCAAAAGAAGTGCAAGGGACTAGTGACATGAATCTCGGAAATGAAAATGTTACTTTGCAATATAACTGAAATTTGAATCGCATGTCTCAGAGCTAATTAATTAGTAACTACAACTAACCATGCAGGCTTGAAGAATCTAGACTTGCATCAGGCTTCATGCTCCAGAAAAGTAATGCATCACCCATCTTTGGTTTGACAGAAAGTCCACCTTTTCCGCATTCAGATAATTCATTCCACCAAGGCACAGCACTAACGTTACCCTTAGCAGAAGGAAATACTGTCTCTCCCCCTTCTTCAACATCCGAGCTGTAAATAGATAACAAAAAAAGGCAGAAAGAAGAACGGTAAACTTTCTTATAATACATTCGAATAAAAAACACGGGAAAAATCTGTCAAGTCACATACAGGTACATAAGGACCGTAGCTATGCGTTGGCCCCCATTCTGGGTATTGAACTCATCCGTGAAGTAGTCATAGTGAGGCTCATATTTTTGGCCCACTTCATAGTGGAGAACTTGAAGTCCTTCCCCATGCTCTGCATATTATTGTGTTGACATGAGTAACTTTACACATATAGCATAAAAAACCAGAAACTAGTAAAAGAAGACTTTAAGAAATAATACATGATAATCCGGATCGATCCAGATAACTAGCACATACCTACTGGTATGAAGGTAAAATCTGCAATCCTTTTCTCGATGTTCCTAATAATTTTATCGCGTCCTCTAGGCAGAAATGTTCCAGAACTTGTACGTACTCTATATGTAAACATCGAGGGTCGGATGAAATCAAAGAGTTAAGAAAGATACAAAAAAAAAAAACTTATGTAACAATAGCACAAGAATTACATACCTGCTATCTTTGCTCTTGCCAGTTTCATTATCGACAACTGTCGATTTTTCCATGTGTGGCTTAGCAAGGTCAATTAGGTATTCACATTCCTCCTTGGACTGCCAAAATATCAAATAAAGACCTTGATCAGGTTGGAATCTTTCTAATCTAACTAAGAATTACCTTCCTGCTGGTTCAGAAATTCGTTTTCGTAATAGAAGCTGCTCAAAAAAGTGGGAAAATGGACATAAATTCACTATCTTACTTCATCTGATTTTCTTTTTATTCCCTTCTATTTAATCCCCTTGAACGATTCTATAAACTTTTGACAAAAAAAAACCGTCTTATATTTTATGGATCCGCCAAATAACTAAGAATATATTAGGATATACTCTATAAATTTTTATACGATTGATTTCATTTTTTATAAAAAATGCTTGTTTAACTAACAATTTCAATTGCAATAACGTATTCAGCTAAAAAAACGAACAAAACTTACCAAGAAATTATGATATATAAAAGCTCTAGGCTCCCAGGAGATGACTTCAACCCATTGCTCTCCTACCCCATCATCATAATCGTTTCTGTCGATTCAAAAAAAACGCTCATAAATTTACAAGCAGGGTTATTACCAGATTATCATCATAAAATTGAACCAAAATATTTCAAAAGAAGAGGAAGAAGAAAGTAACCTTTCGACAACGTTATGCGCAATCGTGCTCAAATCGTTGGGTTTATGGGAATTGCGGGGGTTGCTGCTTGGAATGGAAAGAATTCCGAGCGCCAAAAGGATCAAAACCAGGAAGGTGAACATGATGAGGGCCGTGAGGAACATGGTTGAAGAGGAGGATTTCCGGCCCGGAACGCGGGAATACCTGGGCTTGGCCATTGTTGCTTAAACTCGGGAGATCGAGATCTGGAACTTCCTCAAGTCAGTGTTTGAAATTGAAGGAGAGACCCGGTTCCTTTTGATTCTTTTTTAGAAAAATTTATTTTATTTTATTTATGTAAGCCAAAGACAATGTCTCTACCACCGGGTTAGTCCAAACGATTGTGTAAATAAATTTAGAATTTAAAATTTTGTATATACAAAAAAATTTAATAGAAATACTGATCCATTATAAATTAATCCGAAACAGATAGTCCTCTGAAAATGATTTTCTGCTGGGATAACCTCTCAGTTTTTGCACTTCTCTCCCTATACTTTTTCTTATTTCACAATCTGTAAGATCCAAATTTTCTTTCAGTCCCTATACTTTAACAAAGTTTGAGATTGGGTCTCTCTATTTCAAAAATAAAAATTACAATCCCTGCCATTTCTATTTAACTGTTGAAGCTAGTAAAACCTCCATCAAAGTTTTCCAGTTTGACATGTTTATATGATAATAATATTATTAAGATCGATGATTGAATTAAGATTTTTAAATCTAAAAAATATGAAAAATTTAAGTTTGAACTTTCTAGATATAAGGATCAAATCTCAAACTTTGTTCAAGTTTAGGGACTGGCAATAAATTTCAACCTAAACTAAATCACAGCCCACTACAAGCAACTTGAAGCAGAGCTAAATATACAGCTCATCACTGGATGAGATTGTATTAGTTGTGAATTACCGAAAGGACAAAAAGTCAACCAGTAAATATACGTTTGATTTTTTATATTATATTAATAATAGTGGATAAGTAGTGCTAAAACAATTACTATAATTTTGCAGTATTGGTTAAGGTCAGATTATTAATAAATAAATATTAAGATAAATTTCATATTAAAAAAATATTAACATAAATTTATTAATAAATTATATAACGTGATGGAGTGGTAAAATAGAAAAAATATATTATAAGTCCGATTTTTCACGTCATTCATAGTCTCAACCAGTAAAAATTATTAATTTTATTAACTTTTTCGTGTCGTACTTTTTCTAAATGAATCTTTATAAGTAAAATATGAGTGAATATTTATTTAGTAAAAGTTAACATAAAATAATTAATAAAAAAATTTTATCAGTTGAGATTATAAATAATGTGGCGTAGTGGGTTATGATATAATTTTTTGGTAGTAAAATGGGATAGTGCATAAATGTAGTAGTACTACGTATTAACTATTAAATATAGATCAAAGGGCGATAAATGAGCTGTTGTTTTTACAAAGTAAACCTCCTTGTGCTTTTGATTTTTTGTCAACAACAGAGCCCACTGGTTTGCCGTGTCCTGGTATTTTTGGTTCTCCCCCCCTTCATTTATAGTTATTTAATGGTAAGTCATTTCAATGAAAAAAAAAAGGCTAAATTTTGTATTTTCAAAGATATAAAGGTCAATGACACAAATATCCCTGAAGTTAATGGACACAATTTTTTTTTATTTTCAGTGTATTTTTTATGCCAACACAAAAAAAATTTAAAATTTAAATCATAAACCATAAACCTTAATACACCCTACACCTAACCATAAATTCTGACTTTAACCTTAAACTTAAATTTTTTTAGTGTGAGATATAGAAAGAGGTAGAGAATTTGTATTTGAAGTTTATCAAATTTATTAATATGGTGCGTGTATTAAGGGACAAAGTCACATATATTGTGGGAAGGACAATTGCTCCCCTCCAATTTGACGGGTTAATTATATTGTAGGTTCTAATAATTTTGAAACCATTGCAATTAAATCTCTCTCCTTTCATTTTTTTATTTATTATTCTTTGGTATTATGCCAAATAAATACCTCAAACGCTTGACTGAATAGTTATTTTAGCTCTTATTAATTTTTTGGATCAATTTAATCATAATGTTTTATTTTGGGTCAAAATAACTCCTCTAAATAAAAATTATTAATCAACTAACAGTCAATGTTATGGCATAACATGGCATTCTTGTATCGCACAATATGCTGACGCAGCAGTGCCACATACGCCAAGATGATGACATGACAAAAATGTCACATCAATAAAAACTTTTAATTTTTTAAATATTTTTTAACTAATAAGATGATAATAAATGTCATCATCTTATTGATTTCTTTTAGAATCAAAAAGTTCATTATTGAGGCTAAAGTAACTTGAGCCATGCTATTGGGAAAAAGTTTCAAGACAAAACCATCAAGCCAACCCTTTTTATTTGTTTATTTTTAAATTAAGTTTATTTTAATTTTAACTATTTTAGGAATTTTTACGAAAATATTGCTCCAGGATTGTTTCCCTAATATAATACACATTGGTTTTTATTTTTTAATATATTGCACATTTTGAAGTAAAAATAAAGGACTCATCTGAATCCGACTTTAAACATTGATTAGTATTTTTCAAATAAAAAATCAAAGACTCACCTAGGTGAGTCCGACTTTGAACAGTAAAATAATTCAAACATTCACCCAGATGAGTCCGAATTTGAACAGTAAAATACTTCAAAGACTCGCCCAGATAAGTCCGACTTTGAACAAGAAAAATACTTAAAGACTCGCCCAAGTGAATCCGACTTTAAATAGTGTCCAAAGGGGTGGTGTGCTTCACGGGAAATCTTTGCATGCCTGACGTGCACAGACATGCATGGCAGAATAATAGGAATGGGTTTAGGCTGGTGATTTGATTTATGAATGGGATGGATTAAGGGTGTTTTAAAAAAATATAAAGGTAGAGTTTAAAAATGTGTAAGTGTTTATAGAGGAGGGATATGGGTAGTACCATAAATTTTTTTTGTAAAATAGTTAAGGTTGAATGTAAAATTTTGAGTGGAGAAGAAGAATAAGAAAGAATTAGTGAAAAATTTGAGTGAAGAAGCAGAAGAAAAAGAAGAAGAATTAGTGACGAAAATATTGTAAGTAAATTCGATTTTTTTAAAGTTCTGTTTTTTTAGTGAGTTCATTTTATTTTGTATATTTGATAAAATTTAAATTTTATGCATGTAGTTTTATTTAAGTTTGTTCGAATGTTATGCATGTAGATTCGAATTTTTTTTTTAAAATTTTGAGTTGATTCAGTATGTTCATTTTTTAAATTTAGAATGTTCATTTTTTTAGTAGGTTCATTTTTTTGTATCTACATTTTTTAAATTGGATTGTTTAAAGTTTTGTTTTTTTAGTGAGTTCGTTTTATTTTGAGTTGATTCAGTTTGTTCGAATGTTATGCATGTAGATTTGATATATGTTTTGAACGTGCATAGAAAATGAGCAACAACAACACATTTATGACTATTGTCCATTACAATGGACAGATGGTGAAAACTGATGCCGAGATTGTATTTGAATTTGAAAGCAGTACGAAGATGAGATTTGAAAAGAAAGTCACGCTTCGAGAAATAAAGAAGAAAATATCACACAAAATTAAAAAAATGATTCATGGCTTGCGTTACCGGTTGTTGACATGTGAAAATCCAGTTAGATATTGTGCAATCAATCTTGAAGATGTTGATGGTGTTCAAATGATGACTGTAGAGCATGAATCTATGGAGATTCGATATATCGAGTTGTTTGCCGAGGTGCATGATAGAATTCTATCGTATACAAGAAATGCAGGATTCTGTTATCTATGGAAGCATCTACCATATGACAATGATGTTTAAATGTCTCATCTGTATCATGTAATTAACACATTATTTAAACATAATTATTAATAAAAATACATAAGTAATTAATTTTGTAATAAATAAATTATTAAAAAATTTATATCACCCCATCAACCCTAAGACTAGTAATATGTCGATCCTTAAATGCAGGAGAGAAGTTTGCTCAACCATCTTACAAGACAAGAAAATATTAGTAAACCAAGACTAAATTTATTACGTCAAAAAATTTACTTAACATGTGAATTAAAATGCATGAACAAACAAAAATAAATGCTAACATAAATAAAATAAGAATAATATATAGGAAATGAAATGAATATATATATATATATATATATATATATATATATATATATATATATATATATATATATGGAGAATTTACATAGATATATAATAAGAACAATAATAATCGAGACGAAGAAAAAGAAAAAGAAAAAGAAGAAAAAGAAGAAGAAGAAGATATTTTTAAAGTTTTACAATATACTCCCCTCTATTATATATATATATATATATATATATATATATATATATATATATATATATATATATATATATATATCTCATAAATGAAATGTATATTAATAATAATAAATAATATATATACTTATGGAGAATGGAAAAACATTTAGGAAAATGTAATCATACGATTTTTTAAATATATATATATATATATATATATATATATATATATATATATATGTGTGTGTGTGTGTGTATAAATCTCCCTATATAAATATATAAATTAAACTATATATAAATATTTTATATTTAATAAAAAAACAACATGCAACCAAAATAAAGCATAAGCATTATCCAACATCAACCAAAACAAGGGCTAAAATTAATAAAATTTAGTTGTTATTTGTCAAATAAAAAAACAAGGCCTAAAATTATATTAAATAAATAATACACATCATACATTAAATTAAATAATTTTTAATATGACATACAATTTAAAAATTATAAATAAATCTAGTGAATCTAAATTAAATAATAAACTATACATATACTTACTATACTTTCTTCAAATCTCCCTTCTTCTTCTTTACTCAATTTTCTTACAATTTTCTCCAAACCTTCAACACAAAAATATTCAAAACATCAAACATTAAACTTATACTAATTTAAAATTTTAAATAATTATACTAAATTACAACATACAATTTAAAAATTATTAATACTCAATTAAAAAATTAAAAAAACAATATTTTCACCTTCAACCTTCATCCCTAACACAAATATTCAAAAATATTAAACTTATATTAAACATTATCAACACTAGTTAAAAAATATAAATCAAAGTTTCGTATTAAATTTAAAAAAGTATTAAATTACTAAATTAATAAATATACTTACAATATTTCTTCAATTTTCTTCTCAAAAATTCTCTCCTTCAACCTTCAACAATATTTTTCTTCTTCAAACTCCATCCTACAACCCTTATTTAACATACCAAAATTAAATCCAAACCACTCACCCAACCAACATATCCCCAAACCCATTTTCGAAGTCTGCCCCACGCACGCATGCATGCCACGCAGCAGTTGCAGTTGCAGCCTGTCACCCCAATTCAAATATTGTGAATTGTTTGAAGTTGGAGTTACCTGAGTCCGTCTTTGAATAATGTTGTCTCCCCTGGTTAAGTGCCACGTGTTATATGGGATACTATTTAAAGTCGTATATAAATGAGGTAGTCTTTATTTTGGCATTGTTTGAAGTCTTGCTTTGTTGAGTTAGACTTTTAATTTTTTATTCGATTTAATAAAAACATTGTTTGAAGTCGGATTCAGATGAGAATGTCTTTAATTTTACTGTATAAACAATAATATTGTGGGAAATAAAAATCAACATGCAATATTATGAGAAAAAAATCCCACAACAATATGTATGTAAATACTTAACTTTAACTTTAATTGAAATTAACTAAAAAAATAAAAGAAAACTTAAAATCGACGTAAAAATTTGTGATTCGTTTATCTAAATAAGAGCATTTGTATCGAAGCAGAAAACCCCAAAACATATAGTAATTATTGCAAGAAGATCAGATTTTTCAAGGTCAGTGTTTTGCAAACAATATTTATTTTATTTTGAAATTTTTACTGCGTGATTTTATTTTGAAATCTTAATTTAGTATTTTCGTTTATGTATTGTGTGAATAAGTTGTTCTTAAATAATTAGGATTCCTTGAAAGAGAAGGTTTGGTTTACTCTTCCATTGATGATTATCGCTACAAGACTGTAGAAGGTCTTTAAGTTTGAAAGCATAGCTTTGCTCAGCTTGAAATTGGGTGTTAAATTAGTTCTCTAATCACCGACAATGTAAATTATTTATCATAGTTTGTTTGTAGTTAAATTTCACACATTTATCACATTTATTACACATTTATCACATTTTTGTTTGTAGTTAAAGTGGTCCCCCCATATTTTATTAATGGAACTGGTCCTAGCATGTTGAGTAACTTTCTACATTGACTAATACTTGTGCTTTTATATTTTTCTATCATAAAAAACTTGTTTGTGGAGGAAAGTAATAAAATATAGATAAATGTTAATTTATTATTTGAATATCGATGCTTATTATTATTATTATTATTATTATTAAACACATGGGTTATTACTTTCAAAACGGACTTGCTTACTATAATTGATTGTTCAACTTTATTTTGTTGAATTGCAGATGCAAGAGGATAAAGAGTTTTCATGCATTTACATGTGGGTGGAAAATTTGTTAGAGATTCATAGGTGGTACTTTGGTTAAGATAAAAGAGGATTCCGATATCATATCTTCTTTTGAAGTGCAGAAAACTATTAAAAAAACTTTACATTTTAAAAATATCAAAATAATGTATTTTTATGAACCTTATAAGATAATTTGAGATAATAAAAGTACAATTGATATGTTGAATTATTGGGTAAAATATAGGTTTATAGACATTTATGTGGAGCATGAAATAAAAGAAGCTGAAAATTTAGTATCAGCTAGTGAAGGTTCTGATGTAGGCGTTGTTGAGGAAGCTACTGATGGTTCTATTGAGGGTGTTGTTGAGAATGTTACTCAACATATTGGGTGTCCTGATGAGGGAGATAGTGCTGTTGGGGTTGCTAATGGGTGTGCTAATGAGGGTTTCCAACTATGTGAATTCCATGTATTTAAATAAGCTAATGACGGTGTAAATGAACCTGAGATTGAAAGTAATGGTGAAACCGAGAACGAGTGTCAGGAAGAAGATGTAATTTTTTTTTATTAAGGTTAGATATTTATTTGATGGTAAAAACGATGATGAATTACAATCTGCCAGAGAGAAACTGAAAAAAACCAAAGATAAAGGGTACTAGAAAAGTTAATCAACATGTTGTTGAAAATGCCAATAATAGTTCTGGCCATGAAAGGTGAAGCCATGATCCATAAAGAGACAGAGTGTGAAGGAGAATACTAATATTAATTATTTATAAATAAATTACAATTAAAGTAAATACAATTACTTTAACTACTTTAAAATTTAACTAATCAAAATTACATAAAATAATGGCTTAAGGGTTCGAGAAGCCCCTGAACTTTCAAAAAAATAATCAATTAAGCCCTAAATGTCACCCTCAAACTCAAAATATTAATCAATCCGACCCTTTAACTGATGGATTCTGTCATTGACCGACGGTTCTATTAACTCGATCTACTTGGCCCGTTTTTAATGCCACTTCCGCCGTTAATTATCTGCCCAAAAAACCTATCGGTTCAATCATCAAATCAAGCAACAATGGTAGATAGTATCTTTGTTTGTCACGAACGAAGCCCTCTGCATTTTTCCTCCCATCAACCATGAAAATCTACACCATCAAATTCAAAAAAAAAAAAAAAATAACGGAACCCTACCTTTCATTTTGACTCTTCTATAATTGTTAGACGCCGGCTTCGATGTTTGTGCAGTAGGAGAATGGTTGAGAATCGGGGTCAGGATTTTGCGTGCTAAGATTGTTGGCCTCATTTGCATTTCGATTACAAAAAGGAGATAGTTAAAAAGCGTGGATGGTGCTGGTGTGATAGTTGTACAAGTGGATATTAGCTTGGCGACGATGGTGCTGGTGTGATAGTTGTGCAAGTGGATATGGCGATTGTGACGACATAAAGAAAGCGTTGAATATTGAGAATGGTCATAAAGGAGAGAAAAATGTGGTAAAGGTGTTTGTTGAAATGCTTGTGTGAGATGTCAGTAGCATTTTTGTTCTTAAATCGTCAATTTTGAATGAAAAATTTTGAATTTTTTTTAAAATTTTTAAATTCAATTGTAGTATATTGTGCAGAAATTTGTGGGGTTGTTAAACTAAATTGTTGAAATGAATATAGTACTGGTAAAATATCATAAATTTGTAGCTTCAAAACCGACCCATTATTGGCTTCTTCAATTTCAACATCTTATGAAGTTATGAAGAAAGATGAATATTTACGTTTTTATTGGTTTAGTCGCTCATCCACAATAGATCAAATTTTCATCAATAGAGCCTCTATCGGCACCTTGTTTTTGTTTCAGAGGATCAATCATCGCTGTTATTGATCGTGGGGTGATGCTGGTGAGGGGTTTGACCCTGCTTGTGATGGGGTTTTTTGGGAAGATGATTAACGGCTGACATGACATAGAAAACAGGCCAAGTAGATCAAATTTAACAAAATCGTAAGTCAATGACGGAATTCGTCGATCAAAGGGTCGGATTAGGTTAATTTTTTAAGTTTTTTAGGGTGACATTGAATACAAAAAAAATTTGAAAGCTTAATCGATTATTTTTTTAAAGATCAGGGCTTCTCGAACCCTTAAGCCTAAAATAAACTTACTTACCAATTGAGAAACCACCCGGTAAAACGAAACACAAATTTCAAATATTTCTCCAATTTCAATTTCCTAAAAAATCAATCAAACTTAACTAATAAAATAATTTATAAATAATTTACAATTAAAATAAAGGTAAAGTATACAAATGATCACTAAACTATCTCAAAAAATACAAAATGATCACCAAACTTTCAAAAGTTACATAATGAGCATTAAAATTTAGTTTTTATTACAAAATGGTTGTTGGGTTGTGTGGTGCTCGATTCGATCAACCAATTTAGCTCACCAAGTGGTGGAGAGGTGGATATTTGGGTGGAAGGGTTGTGGAAGCTAGAAAGATTAAAGACACAATGATTTATAGTGGTTCGGCCTTCTAACAAGCACCTACATCCACTACCTTAGCTTCCCACTAAGGATTTCACAATCAATCCACTAATTGATTCGTCCCCTTTTCTAGGATTAGGAGGAAACCCTTACAACCGATCAAGCTTCTACCCAAAGCCTTGATCAAAACCCTCTTTTACAAAGAGATAAATAAAACAAACTTAAACCCTCTAATAGGTGTTTGTTTGCACAATGAAGCTCTCACCCAAATCCTAAAACACTTGAGCAAATTTGACAATTTTGGCTCACTAGTGTTTGTCTATACAATAAATGACAATTTAAGTGCAAAGACAATCTTTGATCATTTGTTGATTGACAATTGAAGCATTAGCCTTCTCTTGATGCTTGGAGGTCCCTTTTATACTCCCAATTGAGTTTATAGCCGTTTAGGACCGTTGGGGTTGAAATAGAGTCGTTGGAGCCTTTAATTCCCTCCATAAATGCAGTCTGCAGCTCCCCGTTTCGAAATGCTCGAAGCCGTTTCGAAACACCCTCAATATAGAAAGAGCCGTTGCAGTCTGTCAGGGTACCCGTTTCGGAACACCCCCTTGCCGTTTCGGAACGCGTATCGGAACGCTATAAGCCCGTTTCGAAACGACCTGCATTTAAAAGTTAGTTGGGAAAGAGCCGTTGGGGTTTATGACCGTTGTGGTCAGTGCCACGTGGGCGTATCGAAACGGCCTAGCCTGTTTCGAAACGCAGGCCCCGTTTCGATACGAGTATCGAAACGTTTTGGCCACTGGAGGCACCCTGTTTCGAAACGCCCTAAGGTGTTTCGAAACACTTGGTCAGTTTTGTGAAAATTGGCCTTTGAAAACTTGAAAAACCCTTTTGAAAAATTCCCTAAACATATATTTGGACTTGGGAAATGTTTTCAATACTTTTTAAACAGTCCAAAACATTTTTCAATTATTATATCAAAACATTAGTTCTACAATCTCCCCCTTTTTGATATAATAAAACTCTCTTGAAAAATTGTTTGGGATTCTCCCCCTTTAACTTTAAAAATGTGAATAAGAGACAAAAGATATGAAATCAAATAACGCTCCCCCTTATTCATTTGAAAGTTTAATTTTTCAAACCATTTCTCCCCCTTTTTGTTATATCAAAAAGAATTTAAAACATTAAGTTCAAAATAACAATAGAGGTAAAAATTTGACAAAAGTAAGAATTTGGTTTTAAAATGGCTCCCCCTTACTCAAGGCATCATTGAAATGTTAGTCACAACGTATATGATCATCTAGTTGAATTAAATAAAAATAAGACTAATAAAAACAAAACAACTAGAAATTTTACCAACACTTGAACCCAAGGGAGGATGTGAAGCCTTCATTCTTCAAGTGTTCTTCCTTGTGTGTATGGAGCTCCCCCTCAATGTTTGACTTGTTGAACATCTCCATCACACCTACAATAGACAATCAAGTAACTTTTGGTATCCAAATTGCTTTGGATCCATAAACGTTAGTTGCACAAAATTTAGTCCCCTTTGGAATCCATTTTTCAATTTCATCCCTTTTAGTTGAAGTATTAAGTCCTTTTGGGACCCAAACACTTCTAAAACATTTTCCATTTACAAATCTAGGGGCACTAGATTGTCTAACATAAAAATTTGATTTTTCAAAATTGTTTTTCTTTTCAAGTTCCTTGGAAATCAAATCTTTTTCTTCTTGAACTTTTTGAAGCAATTTTTGTAAATCAAGACATTTCAATTCAAACTCTTCAAGTTTTGCTTCAAGTTCAAGTTTGGTTTTAGAAAGCAAATCATTTTGAATTTTTAACTTTGAAACCAATTTTTTGTTTTTCAAAATGTGGCTTTTAAAATCTAAAACCAAATCATCATAGGCATCTTGTAATTCATCAAAGGAATAAGAACATGAAGTAGATGAATTAGAAGTTACCCTTGAATCTTCTTCGATGGCCATAAGGCAAAGGTTGGCTTGTTCATCGTCGGTGGAGTCTTCATCACTCCAAGTAGCCAAATGTGCCTTCTTCTTATGGCTTGAAGTGCTTGCCCTCTCCTTTCTCTTAGGTTCTCGTTCAAGCTCTCTCAAGGCTTTCTTCATGAACGGGGCATACTTCTTGAAGAGATGAACTATCTCTTCTTCTTCATCCTCCTCTTCACTTGAGTAAACATGATGGCAAGTGGAGGATTTGAGAGCCATGGCACTTGCATTGATGCCAAGCCCTTTGAGTTTCTTCTCTCCCATAGCTCTAATTTCTTCCCTCTTTTTCTCATCATCTTTATTTTTCTTCATGATTTGATGAGTAAGGAGTGACCCCATGAGTTCATCAAGCTTCAAAGTCTTCAAATTTTTGGCTTCGATGATGGCGGTCCTCTTTGGGTCCCAAGACTCGGAAAGAGAGTAGATGAGCTTTCGAACAAGCTTCTCCTCCGGGATGGCTTCTCCATAGCCTTTGAGACCATTGGTGATGGTGGAGAACCTATCAAACATCTTCTCGATGTTCTCTTCCGGATCCATTTTGAAGTTCTCATACTCTAAGGTTAGGAGCCCAATCTTGGTCTCCTTGACTTCATTTGTCCCCTCGTATGTGACTTCAAGCTTGTCCCATACCTCATTGGCACTCTCACAAGAAGACATCTTCTCATAGATGGATGCACCAAATGCACAAAATAGAATGTGCAAGGCTTTGCAATTTAGCTCCATCTTCTTGCGATCGTCGGCACTCCACTCCGCTTTGCTTCTTTTAGGCACGAACGGACCATCTTCAACTACATCCCATAGCTTGTAATCTCTTGATTTGATGAAGAATTTCATCTTTGTCTTCCAATGGGCATAGTGAGCTCCGTCAAAGAAAGGCGGTTTGTCGATAGATTGTGCCATTTGAGCCGGTTGATGAATATGTGATCGAGCTTGCCGGATCTTCTCAATAGGATGTTAATCCTCTTCGATTGAGCCAAGCTCTGATACCAATTGTTGGGTTGTGTGGTGCTCGATTCGATCAACCAATTTAGCTCACCAAGTGGTGGAGAGGTGGATATTTGGGTGGAAGGGTTGTGGAAGCTAGAAAGATTAAAGACACAATGATTTATAGTGGTTCGGCCTTCTAACAAGCACCTACATCCACTACCTTAGCTTCCCACGAAGGATTTCACAATCAATCCACTAATTGATTCGTCCCCTTTTCTAGGATTAGGAGGAAACCCTTACAACCGATCAAGCTTCTACCCAAAGCCTTGATCAAAACCCTCTTTTACAAAGAGATAAATAAAACAAACTTAAACCCTCTAATAGGTGTTTGTTTGCACAATGAAGCTCTCACCCAAATCCTAAAACACTTGAGCAAATTTGACAATTTTGGCTCACTAGTGTTTGTCTATACAATAAATGACAATTTAAGTGCAAAGACAATCTTTGATCATTTGTTGATTGACAATTGAAGCATTAGCCTTCTCTTGATGCTTGGAGGTCCCTTTTATACTCCCAATTGAGTTTATAGCCGTTTAGGACCGTTGGGGTTGAAATAGAGTCGTTGGAGCCTTTAATTCCCTCCATAAATGCAGTCTGCAGCTCCCCGTTTCGAAACGCTCGAAGCCGTTTCGAAACACCCTCAATATAGAAAGAGCCGTTGCAGTCTGTCAGGGTACCCGTTTCGGAACACCCCCTTGCCGTTTCGGAACGCGTATCGGAACGCTATAAGCCCGTTTCGAAACGACCTGCATTTAAAAGT
Organism: Hibiscus trionum; assembly: GCA_030270665.1. NCBI lineage: Eukaryota > Viridiplantae > Streptophyta > Magnoliopsida > Malvales > Malvaceae > Hibiscus > Hibiscus trionum. The sequence goes on from BSYR01000004.1 coordinate 18,056,515, forward strand.
TAGTTGGGAAAGAGACGTTGGGGTTTATGACCGTTGTGGTCAGTGCCACGTGGGCGTATCGAAACGGCCTAGCCTGTTTCGAAACGCAGGCCCCGTTTCGATACGAGTATCGAAACGTTTTGGCCACTGGAGGCACCCTGTTTCGAAACGCCCTAAGGTGTTTCGAAACACTTGGTCAGTTTTGTGAAAATTGGCCTTTGAAAACTTGAAAAACCCTTTTGAAAAATTCCCTAAACATATATTTGGACTTGGGAAATGTTTTCAATACTTTTTAAACAGTCCAAAACATTTTTCAATTATTATATCAAAACATTAGTTCTACAATGGTCACTGAGTTGTTAACCGTTGTTGACTGTGTGACATGGCAGCTATGAAAATTTGTATAACACATTTAATCCTCAATATTTACACATTCAATCAATTTAGACATTAGTGACGAGGGTTAAATTAGGACTAAATTGATTGAATATGTAAATATGGATGATTAAATGTGTTATTAATCAAATTTTTGTAACTATCACGTCATTCACTTAACAACAGTTAACGGCTCAGTGACCATTTGATAACAAAAACTAAAGTTTTATGTCCATTATGTAATTTTTAAAAGTTTAATGACCATTTTATATTTTTTAAGATAGTTTAATGACCATTTGTGTACTTTATCCTTAAAATAAATTTAACTACTTACTCAAAATTCCTTCAACACTCTCCTTCAAACCAAATATTTTTTTCTCACAAACCCTCCCCCACCCACTCTTTTATATACAAAATGAATGCACAACAGTCTGCAGGTCTTCGAAAAAAAATTATAATAATGGAACGTAACCTACAAGTGGCGTTTTGCTCAATTATTATAGATTAGAAGCTTAAAAATCTTTGAACTATCCTCATTTCTCTAAATTTCTTACTTACCTGCATTATTATAGATTACTATCGCTTTCAATGTTCTAAGACAATCTGGAAGTTAATTATCATGTTAATTATTAAGTGATAATGTTCAATATTATTTTAAGAATAATTTTTAATACACATGTCACTACACCATGTTTGGCATATAGCGGCGCTTTTCGCGGCGTTTTTAGTTCAAACGCCGCTAATTTTTTACATATCGCGGCGTTTTCAGAACAAACGCTACAAAACGACAAACATAGCGGCGTTTTTATTACAAACGCCACAAAAGAACGATATATGGTGGCGTTTTTATTACAAACGCCGCAAAAGAACAGTAAATGGTGGCGTTTTTATTACAAACGCCGCAAAAGAACGATATATGGTGGCGTTTTAGATTTAAAACGCCACAAAAGAACGATATATGGTGGCGTTTTAGTTTTAAAACGCCGAAGTGATTTAACCCCTTTTATTCCTTTAACCCTAGTTTCCCAAATATTTCTCATCCCTCGTGCCCCCTCCTCTCCGCCTCTGCAGCTGCATCGCCACTGCCAATATTGCAGCGTCCGGCGTTTCAATTCGAGCATTTCCTTTATTTTCCACTGATATTCCCATTTTCGCCATCGAAACTCGGAAGAGAGCTGAAAAAAGAAGCCATATATGGCAACCAAAACGAGAGTGGCTTCGGTTGCCGCGTTGTGAATTCTAGTTCTTTTTGGAACCATAGTTTTAATTCAGGTACCCCTTAAATCTCCTCTTTATTTCCTTGCTCCCAGAAAAAAGAACTGAAAAAATGGGATTTCCCCCCTTCTTTTTGGTGCTTTTAGAATCGATTAAGCGACGATGGAGTTTCAGAACCCAAACTTAATCAGGTTTTTCAATTCATTTGTGTAATTCGTCATTTTGAATATGTGAATTCATAGGGTATACTAATTGAATTGATTTTGGGGTTTTCAATTCATAGTGGTAGAACTTGGTTTTGTCATTTGATAGATGAACTGGTGCTTATTTCCCTACTATTTTAAGTATATTGGTAATTTTCGTTAATCTAGCGTTGCGCTTGTGTTGGGGGAATTTCTGTTCAAAAATTCTGTTCAAATTGATAACAATTAAGAATATGTTCATTATGAAATGATGCAGATATAAGATTCATACAACTCAGTAAAGATATGTGGTATCTTATAAAATAAGAAGATCGAGTAGAATATATGGTGATATCATCAAATATATGATATTTATTATCTCATAAGAAAATGAAATCATACTTTTGTTGTTTTGGCTGTTGTTCAGCCAACATAATTCGAATATTAATGCTCGTTTAAAATTTCTGTTCAAATTGATAACCTACAGCTTTGTCCTTCCGTCTTTGAGAACATGTTTAATCTCAAATATATCACTTCCATGATCCTTCATCTTTGATGTGGAAACAGAAACATGAGCTACATACAAATGGAGTTGATATTGTATATCTTTGAAATGAGTTGAGGTTTCTTCATTGGGACTATTACCCCTTCAAGTCTTTACCACCAAATTTTAGTACAAAGAATCTTACCGTGTTGAAATTGAAATATGGCAACTTGAATAACTTTGGAATGAAGATGATCATATGGTATATGCTCTCATACTTTTTTCATCCAAGTTTTATTTTTTAAGAAAAATTATAGTTGATGTATCAAAGGATTCTAGTTATTAAAAGTCTTCTCAAAAAGTATAAAAGATATAATCATATTTCTATCAAGGAAGAAATTACACATAAAGTGTACTTTGATGTCCATATTGATGGAAAATTTGCTGGTATGCTTTTGTTTGATTTTTTGTACAAATGAGATTTGATGTGCTAGTATACCTCAAGAGAAAAAGATGCCAGTTAATTGATAGCTGAAACTATAAATTTAGAGTCTTTTTGTTGTATTATAAAACATGAAAGCATCAGTTAAAATAGATTAGATAGAAAGATTCCATTGCAGTTTCTGATATTTTGCTACTGAAGTTTTGTGTTTATTAGGGTTTTGTCGTCAAGCCAGAGACGTTGCTGGATGGAAAGGTAAATTTGATGGTATGGCATTGCACCATCCCTGGTAAAGCAGGGGTAAGTCACTGATTGATATGTATATATTGTTGTTCATTAAGTCTGTTGGATGATTTTGTTTGTTTATTGTTGTTGTTTTATGATTTAGATTCTGGTTTGGATTGTTTCATTTTACTTGTAACTTGAACAGAAATTAGAGATGAAGCTGGGTTGATGTACTTGAATTGAATCTAATTTTATGATCTCAACTTAGTAATGTTATCTCCAGTTTAATGAATTTCATGTTAGTTGGCATATTTTTTAGCTTATAGTTAATAGTTCTATTTTGAATTAAATTAAAATAATTGCATTCAACTTTGGTTTTCGTCCACATCTTTCCCCTTCTCTAAATCAGCTCTGAACATCTCTTCTATTCCTACGGTTCTGCTTTTTGTTTCATGAGCTCTAGTGGTTGTTGAGGCTCTAGCTTTCTGAACAAAAAAAATATCTCTTATGATACCACTCATACAGTTTTTTTTTATTTGTTGCACAACAGATTTTAATCATTTCAGAAATTTTAACAACGTGGGCATGAAAGTTTTATATATTTATACCGATTAGTTCAGAAAATGTTATGGATCCTTACAATGTCAAACATGTTTTAATCATTTGTTAACTCTAAGGATTGATTTTTCCATTTCATTGACTGCAGCTTGAACAACAGATCATGTCTGCCGGAGGCTCAATTCCTATGTACCAGTCGGCTTCAAAGAGACATAAATCTGAAGAGAAGAACATGAGACTAAAATATGGTATTTTAGCAATGTAAAAAAAGTTATTTTTCTTATCTTTTTTGCTTTCCAATTATTGTATCATAACTCCAGTGTATGAGCAACCACAAAGAATGTGAATAAAACCTTTTCATTTGTTTCCTCTAAAGTGTTTTTCTCCTGGTTTTAATTATTCAATTTCATGATCATAACAATTATGAATATGTTAAGAACAACATATGTGCAAAGTGATTAAATTATGAAAAGTATTTCTTAAAGAAAACAGTAGTGCAAGTCTAGTTAATATGAGTAAATGTGAATAAAAAATAACAACAAATAGTGGCGTTTGTAGGAAAAACGCCACTAAAAACAGGTTATTCCCGACGTTTGCAAAGAAAAGCGTCACTAAAAGCAGGTCAATAGCGACGTTTGTAAAGAAAAACGCCACTATATCTTGAAACCTTTAGCGGCGTTTGATATACAAAACGCCGCTATATATCTTGATCTTTTGCGGCGTTTTTGGCCCACAAACGCCGCGAACTGTTGCGGCGCAGCTTTCAGCGGCGCTTTTTGCGGCGTTTTTCTTAGCGCCATGAGAGTTTTTAGCGGCGCTAAAAAACGCCACTAAAGGCCTAAAAAACGCCGCTAAAGATCTATTTTGCTGTAGTGTGTTATTCCCGTTTCTCTTCCCTATGTTGAAATTGTTCAAAAAAATCTAAAATCATAAACTATAATCCCAAAGTTTTAAACCTTAAATTCAATTTTCAACATTAAATTTTAAACTTTAAACTCTAAATTCTAAACCATAAAACATAAACCCCTATATAAGACCTATAAACCCTTAAATTAATAGAATTGTGTAAAATAAAGTTTACACGTGTTTCAAAATATTTTCATATTTTTAATGTAAATTTAATAATGAATTATTTTTTGATACACATTGTATAAATTTTCAAACAACTATAAAATCTAAATTCTTAATCTTAAACCCTAAAATCATAAGCTCTAATTTCTAAACTCTAAATAATAAGTTCTAAACCTAAACTTTAAATTTTAAATTAAATTACTAAATCCTAAAATTAACATACTTATATAAATTTTAGTAATATTTTTCTTTAATAATATATTGAACAATAAAATATTATTTCCGTTAGTTCAAAAATTTATCTCTTTCCTTCTGTTTTCATTTTCTTCATTGTCGATGACACCGGGAAAATTTTCCTACAACTATTACAAACTTTATTTTTCTAAAATCAACATACGATGACTTTTATATTCAGAACAAAACAATTTTATAAAAAAGCGCTATATGAGAACATCTTAAACAATTAACATAAACACCATTTTATTTCCCTAAGTAATCCAGATAACATCATTTTTCTATTTTTTTAACTATCGATATCCAACTCATTGATTGATTAATCCGGAGCGAGTATTACAGAACTCTATTATGGGAGCGACCATTCCAACGTAATTTTCTCTATTCACAACGTCAGAATTCAAACCTTTAATCTTGTTTAAGGGATCCAGTGCATCATCCCACTAGACTAACCGATTATTGGTATTTTTTATTTTTTTAAATCACAGTATTCCCCTAAATCTGCCTTAAATTATTGATAAAGATAATATTTGCAAATGGTTTTGCATTAAAAAGAAGCTTGAGCTTGGGTTTAGGTTCGGGCACAATTGATAGGAAATTGAAGTGCAAAACGTGTACGACCAACATGGCTTAGTGTCCAGGGCAGTTTGGGAACTTGGAGCTTGCCAAGCCCATGTTTCATATCGGGTTTATGAAGACTGTGCTTAGTATAATGAGATGTGTCTGCTTCAATTTCTCTCAGATTCTCTCCGATGAGGTACTTACTACTATGCTTGATTAGGTTGTTTTCTTATTTGCGTTCAAGCCAAAGCATTTTTAGTTATTGTAACTTTTGGATACACAATATGTTTGAAGTAGCGTGAGTTTGATTGGCGATTTTAAAAATTGTTTACTTTAAATAAGAAAATTGATTGTTGGATGTGAAGTGACATCCAGAGTTAATCTTCATTGTTTAAAAAAAATGAAGATATATATATATATATATTGAATTTTGAGCTAAATATTACTTTAGAATTTTTTTATTCCAACAATAAAAATGCTCAGAGATATTTCTGGATATAGGGATAATCATTGTTCAAAAAGTAAAAATTCATGAACCACTCTCCATTTTTGAACCGTATTCTTGGATTTAGGATGTTGTTCAAAAACGAACTGCATATCATGCGATTTTGGTTTGAGGTTGCTGCCACGTGGCATAAGCTGGGTAGGGCAGACACTATTGAAAGTCGGGTTACCCTCCCCAAGCTTGTGCACAGTGCCCGTGTTTTGGGTCAAAAGCAGTCAGCGGATGCAATAATATTGGTAGGTGAAGATATTGAGTGAATACATCCACGTGGCAGAAGCTGGGAAGTGCCTGATTTTTATTAAAGGCGGTCATCGAGCTAATTGGGTAAAAGACACGTGACGTTATTTGAGTAAAAGTCTACTGTTCAAAATCGAGTTCCTCACCCTTAGCTTTTGAACAATGCAATAATATTGGCTTGCAGGGTGGCAGGTGCTATCACTTTAATGTTTGAATTTTTTTTAATTGGATGAATGTGAGGTGGGTATTGTGTGGTTAAAATTAAAAGGGGTCACACATTTTTATCGAATATAAAATAATAAATAATAATTATTTCAATATTAAATATTATAAATATGAGATATAAGGGTTTACGTATTAAACATTTAGAGCTAATTAAATTTTAATATTTAGTGTTTTAGGTTAGAGATTTTAATTTTTAATTTTATTTTAAAAAATATTTTATACTAATTATGTATTAAAATATAACTTAATTTTAATTCAGTGATCAGTCTTTTCAGACTGAAAAAAAAGATTCGAATAATTATTTTAATTGATATAGGTGCAGGTGTAGGGTTTCAGTGATGTGAAATAATAGTAGTGTAGGTGCATGTGTAGGGTTTCAATGATGTGTAATAATAGTGGTGTAGGTGCAGGTGTAGGGTTTCAGTGATGTGATATAGGTGCAAGTGTAGGTTTTAGTGATGTGAAATAATAGTGGTGTAGGTACAGGTGTAGGGTAGTAAAATAATTTTTAATTGTTATAATAATTTTAAATTATGAAGGGGTAGTGTAATTATTTGATTGGAAATCTGTTAGTAAATATTAATTTTCGTGTAGGGGTATTATAGGGAAATATTCAAGTTGGGGTTTTTTTTAAATAGGTTGTGTTAGTGTTGAAGAATATAATTTGATAGAAATTTGAGTAAAGAGGGAGAAGAAGAAGTAGAAGAAGAATAAAGTTGGAAGAAAAAAATGTAAGTTGTTTTGAAATATTATTTTTTTACCTGTATAATTTTAATGTTATTTGAAAATTAATTGTAAAATCTTTTTTCGAATATGCAGAGAAAATGAGCAACAACATCTGTTTTGTGGCTGTCCATTACAATGGACAAATGGTAAAATCTGATGTTGGTATCGTATTTCATTCGGAGAGGCCTACGAAGATGAGAATTAACAAAGAAATCACACTTCGAGTATTGAAAGAGGAGATATCGGAGAAAATTGGAGCTCCAATTCATAGTTTGCGGTACCGGTGGATGACATGTTCGAATCCAGTCATATATTCTGCGATTGCTCTCGAAGATAATGAAGATGTGGAAGTTATGATCGCAGAGCATGAGTCAATGGGAATTCGAAATGTCGAGTTGTTTGCTAAGATGCTTGATATTCCCGGCCCCTCTAGAAACGCAACCGGGGAATCTAGTCAAATGGGTGTCGATAACAAAATTGATATGTCCGGAGGCAGTTTTGTTGCAATGTTGGCAACTGGGACATCTAGTGGATTTCATGAAGGTGAGCTGTCAACATATGCTCCATCGTACGGGCCGACTGTTGATGCTAATATTGCAAACCTACGTGTCCGATGGGGAGAATCATTAGAAGATTCCAACGAAGATGAAGATATTGGGGATCCTGATTTGTTCCCGAATAACGTTGGTCAAGCTCCCGACTTCAGTGTTGGAGAATTTGTTCTGACCGGGGTGACATTACATTATACGAAGCTCCTGCTCATATGCACTTGGTGGATTTCGATGCGATGAGGGTGCCACAATTTCCAGATATGCCCCAACTAAGTTCGAGTCAGAATGGCGACTTGTTTGAGGGGCTGGAATTTAAGTCAAATGATGAAGATATATTGGCAATTAAAGAGTATAACATCAGACAACATATAGATTATGCTGTTGCAGAATCCAACACGAAAACTTTCCTTGCGAAATGTGTGAAGTACGGAGCAGGGTGCAACTGGAAGATTCGTGTAACGAAGCTTAAGAAGAGTGGTCATTGGGAGGTCATGAAGTACAAAGGCGATCACACATGTTTACGAACAGCCATCGACCAGGACCACAATAAATTGGACTCCAGTGTAATAAGCCATCACGTGATAAAGTTGGTCGAAGCAAATCCAAGGGTTCCAGTTTCAACCATTCAAGCAACCGTTGCACAACTATTTCAATATCAAATACAATACAAGAAGGGATTACGTGCAAGGGATAAGGCATTGCATTTAGTGTACGGTGATTACAACAGATCGTATAATGAGCTACCAGCGTTATTGATGGCAATGACACAATTCATCCCAGGCACCATAGTCAGGTATCAAACAAATGATGTGTGCGGCCGACAAGGGCAATTGCTTAAAGGGTATAAAATTTTCCATCGACTGTTCTGGGCTTTCAAGCCATGCACTCACGGCTTTCCGTATTGTAAGCGTATGATCCAAGTGGATGGAATGTGGCTTTACGGGAAATACTCTCACATACTGCTGGTTACCGTTATGCAAGATGGTGAGAGCAATGCCATTCTGATTGCATTCACAATTGTTGAGGGGGAAACTGCTGAAGCTTGGGATTTCTTTTTGACTAATTTGCATGAGCATGTGGTATGAGAAGATGAGGTTTGTATTATCTCTGATCGAGGGACGGGTATCAAAGCAACGATTAATCAAGAGGGAAGTCGTTGGACACCTCCTCATGCATACCCTGCATACTGTGTTCGTCACATCGGAAAGAATGTCGTTGAAAGGTTCTGAAATCAGTACCTTCGCAATGAGATTATGAGCATGGGTAAGTGTCATTCTTTCAAATTCTGTTATATATGTGTATGCAGTGATGTGTTTTGATTTATGTTGATGCTAAGTCAAACAAATATTATAGCACAAGGTATCAACTACTACGACCAGAATTTGAAAGGAAGATGGCATGTTTAATAAAATATGGCGAACGTGTTTGGAGTTGGGCCAACAACATCGAGAGAGAGAGATATGGGTCCTATCATATGATGAAGGTGGTAGACGATACGGGCAAATGACTACCAACCTTGTGGAGTGCATTAATGGAGTACTCAAAGAGTCACGTCATCTCCCAATAGCTAGCTTGGTAATAGAGACATACTACCGTTCGACTAAGGTTTGGGTCGTCAAAGGGAAGCATGTGCAGTCTTTAATAAATAGGGGGCATCGATGGGCTACTACAATAGTTGGAAAAATGGATGAAAATGTGAAGAGTGCAACGATGTTGGTGGTTCACGCATTCGACCGCCATAATCAGACTTTCGATGTTGTTGCTTCCAGATCCCGACACGGAGCCCCCCACTCGAACATATTTCGAGTAGATTTCAGACGTAACTGGTGTGACTGTGGCGAGTTCCAAGCATGGCGATATCCATGTGCTCATGCAGTTGCAGCATGTATGTTCGTCAACGTTGACCCGTACACATATGTTGATGAATGATTCAGTCTCAACCAGATGTTAAAAATTTACAAAATTGAGTTCCCACCGATCCCGAATTCTATGTATTGGCCGCCAGTGGAGCATGATAAATGGTTACCAGATCCGACACTCTGTAGAAAGCTAACTGGGCGACCTAGATCGACTTGGATCTACACGAGTATGGATATTCCTCACAAAGAGAAGGGCCAACGCAAAAGATGCAACAAATGTAGGGATGAAGGCCATTCGAAATCAAAATGTCCCAATGAACAAAGATATGTGGCCATGCCTCAATGATTTTTCATGTTTTTACTTGAAAATATAATGTTTGCATTTAAAATATTGTCCGAATTGATCTACCAAACGATTTCACTATTTAGTTACCATTTCGTAAATTATTCAAAACTGTTTTTATTCGAATTTATCTACCAAACGATTTCCAAAATTTACCAAAATTTAACAAAAACTTTAAAAATAATATTTCTAATAGCATACAAAATTTTAGGACGTTTCAAATTCATTTACTACGTTTTCACTATTTAGTGACCATTTCGTAAACTATTCAAAACTATTTTTATTCGAATTCATCTACCAAACAATTTCCAAAATTTACCAAATTTTAACAGAAACATTAAAACAATATTTCTAATAGCATACAAAATTTTATGACATTTCAAATTCATTTACTACGTTTTCACTATTTAGGCCAAAATATACCATTTATATCATATTTTAACCAAACAACGAATAATAAAAAAACAAACACACAGTGAAAATTCAATATTCAAATTCAATCAATACTCTAAGTTATTACACAAATAAAGATAAAATCATTTTTTCTTTTGCATCCGCTTACGTAATTTCTGACAATGAGTGGATATGGTCGAAACATAGGTGTGTTTTTTGGTCCTCTTACGTTGTGGCCTCAGTTCTTCCTCAGGAACCTCTTCAGCATCCACCTCTCCAGCATACTCCTCATTCACCGAGGGCATAGGAGGCGGTGTTGTGTACGTGTCCACGCAACCCGTAGAGTAATGAGGTAAAAACTCTAGTGAATTCAGGAAATCTTGTATTTCCTGAAAATCCATGCTCTGTTCAAAGTTTGAGTAACGAGGTAACTGTGGAGGAATAAACTCGCGTGTGTATAAAACAACATCAACAAACCCGTGAGTATCGGAGAAGCTCGGGCCCATTTCTCCTGCATGATGTGTTGGGGTCGGTTCTTTTTCCCAAATAACTGGCGAGCCCACTTGTGGTTGTTCCCAAGTTGTTGGCCAACCTTTGGGATTTTGAGACCAAACATGATTTTGAGATGCGGCCGCTGCTGCAGTCTTGGAGGACTCAGCTTTACCGCCATATTTTTCTTAAATGTTCGACATTGTTCCCGTTCTTTGACCGAAGTTAAGTAAGGCTTTTCATTATTAAAAAAATAAATCAGGTACTCTGACTTATGAAAATCAAAATCACCCTCTTCTATTTGAGCGCGAAACGGTACCTTGAATCACTGTTGTTCCACATGGTAATGTACTCAGCGTGTATGACTTACCACAGAACATCTGCCTTGTCGCGTCCATCATAATTATGAAAATAATCATGCTTAGTGTGGGGATACGGAATAGGCTGGTGGAAGCCAAATTGCCTAACCACCCTGTCGAAAAAGTGGAACTCGACAATCGCATAGTGGATCAACAGTGTAACCGTACACCACTTGTTAGAATCATTCAACAATTCATCTGGTACAAATATGCGATCATCGTTGTACGACATCCAAATAAACTGCAAAAATAATGATTATTATAATAAGACCTAACTATAATGTATAAAAACTATTAATTAATATCTATCTTACTAAATTGTAAACAATATAGTTAACCACATACCCGCTCCTGACAATACAAATCAATTTCCGCTCTAAACACTTTCAAGTTGTTGTTCGCCAATCCCGTGTGCGCTTTTTTCTCGCACCCTCTGCATACAATTCACAAATAATGTTTTAATTAATAAAAAATAATTTAAAATTACCACAAAAATTAAACTTAAAATCAAGATAATTACCTGGCGACAAGAGGGAACTGTACCGGTGTTCGAGTAATCAGTGTCCAGAACAGAAGTCGCTGCCAAGCCCATGCTTGCAGCAACAACAAACAACCACCAATACATCGAACCTTATGACCATTCTCTATTTTAGCGCCCTTGCACAACTCACGATACAAGAACGCTAATATGGCCGATCCCCAACTATATTGAGCAACTTCCCACGAATACCTCAAAAAGCGTAGATACCGTGTATGTACAAGATTGCCAGATTTATCCGGCATCAATATACCATCAATGAGCTGCAAAATATAAGCTCGACTGGCATTATAAACTGCATCAATCGAACTATATTCACTGAGATTGAATTCTTTTTGCAACCAACTCAGTTTCACACGACTTCCTAACAAATTTGATTTGTCCGGCACCTTCCCAAGAAAATAACCATAAAGTGCTTCAGGTCTAACTTTAGTCTGGTCGATCAAGGGTTCCCCGGTCAATGGTGCCCCGATCAATGGTGCCCCGTTTACCGGCACCCTAATAAGTATGACCACGTCTTCAAGTGCAATCGTACATTCCCTACACGACATATGAAACATATGGGTTTCCAGCCTCCAACACTCAATCAGAGTAACAATCAACTTGGGCACCAACTTGTACCCTCGAAGGAATGTCGCATAATAAAATCCAGACTGTTGCAACCATTCAGTGATTCGATCGTGCGGAGGATTTTTCGCCATGGTCAGGTGATGATTAAATGTATCCTCAAAATCCTGTAATTAACACATCAATAAATAAAGGGATAAACTAAACCAAATAGTATTATTAACATGATTGAATTGAATTTCTAATAAATCAATTATTAACAAAATTATACCATCTCAAGAACCGGCAAACTACTAATGTGTTGATCCTTGAATCTCAATAGAGGAGCTTGCTCAGCCATCCTACATGACAAGTATGAATATATTACAACCCGAGACTCAATTTTCTAAAAGAATTTAAAATTCTACGAAATTAAAATTTTCCGTCTAATATATAATTCCTACATTTATTACACAACTAAATAGGGAACTAAAATTTAAATGCTTAGAATTTAAATTTCGTTAAATTTTACCGAAATTCAAAATCAAACAATATATTATAAATTAATTTTGTTTACATTTTAATTCAACTATTAAAAGACTAGTAACATTCATATTTTTTACTACATACAATTTTAAGATTTTTACAAACTACTTACTAATTTCTAAAAGACTCTTAAATAAAACAATTTCTACAAAATTAAACAAAATTAATATTTTTACTAATTTCAACACAATAAAAAAATTTCTACAAAATTACAAATAAAATTTTAAAAACATAAAATATTTTTACAAAATCCTAAATTAAAAAACGTTAATACTTTTTACTATGCCAACTCCTAAGTTATTTTTTTAAATTACAAATAAATTTTAAAAAAGTTTTTTACTACTACTACTAATATAACATTAAAACAACTCAACTTAAATATTATTATGAACTATTCATTTATTTACTAATTTTTTGAATAAACTCTAAAAATACTCATTTTACTCCCAATATACTCCAAATATAAACATTTTGAACATTAATTGATCAGTGCTTAAAAGTTCTATATTTTACCCATCATTTATCCTTATTTTTGCTGCACTCAAGCATGTTTAACTGCATTTTAGGTTAAGTTTTGCATAAATATCACATTTAGATAAAACTGCGCAGATACTGCTAAATTTGGTTACTTTTGCAGGTATCTGTCGTGGCAGCAGTCGTGACAGCACCCAGGGCAGCAATCGTGGCAGGCGCTGGGCAGCGATGCAGAAAATCTGGAATGAGCAGTCAAGGAGGACGTTGCTGCCATGGTTGCCGCCGTAACAGACGGTGAAGGCAGGCGAAGGGCAGAGAAGCAGAAGAGCTGAACTGGACAAGCAGACAAAGAGGACGATGCTGCCATGGAGCTGCCGTGACAGCATGGGGACAACAGTTTTACGGAGAGGAAAAGCAAAGTGGACCTCGATAGATAGAGAAAATTATGCTCGTCTGTCGTGTGAAAACCATATATTTTTCCAAGCCCCGGATCAAAAGATATGTCAAGCCAAAGCTCAAGGAGAGGAAATCCCATGAAACAAGGAGGCGGCTGAAAAGTAGGATACTTGAAGATTAAAGTCTTTATTAGAATCTTACTTTTAATTAAAGTTGTAATCCTTGTTATCTTAGAATACTTGAGCCCAAAGCTTATATAAGGGCATGTATTTTAACCTAGAGATCTCAACCTCCACACCCCATAACCGATAACCAAACCCCTCCGTCGTTTACCCGTCGTCGACATGTTCTAAATTCCCCTAGGGCCACGGGTTGTTTTGTAAAGTAGTTGCAAGGGTTGTTTTGTTTTAGGATTTTCCAAGTTCAATAAAATAAACTTCAAGTTCTCTTATTTTGGTTTTTAATATCTTGCAAGAGCATCGGGAGAGCATTGTGAGGTTATCTATTTACTTAGCATCGGGAGAGTTAAGTATACGAAAGAAATAAGAGCGAGTTCTCTAGTTTATAGTTGAGCTATCTTGTGTGTAACCCCCTTAACCCGGCCTAGACGGTTGACCCGAATTAAGAAAGTCACACGGGGAAAACCAAAGTCAACCCGAAAGTCAACCTTGATTAACGACCCTTTTTTTTTTCTTTTAAAACTTGTCTAGATGCATATTAAGCCTTAGATATGATCATACAACAGCATACTCAAAGACCATAAACATCAGAGATCAAACAGGGACCCAATTGAACAATTTACAACTTTAGGGACCAAATTGTAAATTATGATAATTGTAAGGACTTAACCCAAATTAAAGTTACCAACTTGAAATTAATCATGTTTCATGCTTCTCTGTGAAATTTCAGCTCAAAAGGACTTCCCAAACTCATGCAATTGCACAAACAAGATTCAGGACCAAAATGCAAACATTTCAAAACATTTAACTGCCAATGTCAGTCCCCAACGGTCACCCGTTCCGAAACGGGAGACAGCCCGTTTCGAAACACGGGGCCGTTCCGCAACGCGTACCGAAACGGGGGTCGGGCAGTAGCCTTTCCGTTTCGAAACGGTCCCTCCCGTTTCGGACGCCTGGGCTTGTTTAAGGCACCCGTTCCGAAACGGTAGGTGCTGTTCCGAAACACCCTGCACAGATTGCCCAAAAATGCATACTTAAACATGCAAAAGACCAACCAATCATGCTCCAAATGCCACCAAACTTTGCCAACATGCAATTCAACATATATGAGACATACTTGCATCAACAATTCATCAAAACATCCACATATATGAAAAGCCCCAAATCTATAGGCATGCTTCCTACACAAGCAACCATTCAAGCATAAACTTCCAATTCAAGCATATAAAGGTCAACCACAAAAACCAGCATTCTCAACAACATTCAACATACTTAGGGAGTTCAAAACATCTCCCAAAACATACACATAGGTTCCCCATTGCCAAATTACCAAAAGCTAAATGTACTTAAGAAAACCTTCCATACTTTGAGCTTTACTACCACTTGAATGCTTGCCTTCCTTGCTGCCCTCAAAGTACTTTAATGCTCTGCAATATTGATTTGAGAAAACAAAGAGAGCGTAAGCAAAAGCTTAGTGAGGAATGCTCAATAAAACCATCCAAAAATGCATTTATAAAACACTTTATAAATCATGCTTCAAATCATCATTTACACATGCTCAAAAGCATACTTTAACAAGCATCTCATGCTTCATTTCATTACATGTCATATTGGCCACAAGTGATACATTTTATTTCTTTGAAAACAAGTTCATCAACTTTCACCCCAAGGACTTTTAAACACCTTGGACCCCAAGGACTTTTAAACACCTTGGCCATGGACTTTTAAACACCATGATATAAATTACCTCAAGGACTTTTAAACACCTTGACCCCAAGGACTTTTAAACACCTTGGCCTATGGACTTTTAAACACCATAGAAAGGACCACACAAGGACTTTTAAACACCTTTGTGTCCGTAACAAGAATCATCCAAGGACTTTTAACCACCTTGATGTTCTTAAGTAACAAGGCTCACTCAAGGACTTTTAACCACCTTAGTGACCTCAACCTTTTCAAAACACCACTTGCCAATATACATCATTATCATCAATTTATCCACTGTTCTAAAGCATTAAACCAAGCCATATTCATCATGCATTTAAAAGCATCAAACCACATTTAATCAATGTTCAAAAACAAGGAGCTCTTACCTTGAGCTTCCTTCAACATATGGCTTACAAAAACAGCATTAACCATGCTAAATCATGCTTTCAAAACAGAATTTAAAACATGCAATAAACCACATTGCACAACAATCAAATCATGGCCACCACTAGAGAGTATTTCCGAAAACTTACACTTGAGCTTAGCAAAGTTGTTTAGACTTAAACTAAGCTCCCAAGACATTGGTTTCAAAGCCGAAAACCCAATTTCACTCACCGATTCCACTTCGCCTCTTGCCGAAGCACCAAATCAAGCCTCCGGATCACCACCACTTGGATCCAAAGATGACTCCCCTGTTTTAACACATTAAAACAGTAGATTAATGCATCATCATGCATTAATAGCTTCAATGAAAGCACCTAAACTCGCTGCTCTCATCCACACTCCATTTTCGGCCACCAAACACAACCGAAAATGCATCCAAACCACTTCTCAACTAAGCCCAGCCATTAACCATCAAAACCTAACATCCTTTAACATCCAAAAAGAACCTAACAACATCCTTATACCTCCAGCAACACCAGATCCACAAGATCACCTCAAAAACAACCAAGAATCATAAGCTAAACTTAGGAAATTCAACCTATCCGGGATTGCATTAATCAAAACTCAATTCCTTATCAAATTAACATTCATTAATCATCATTTTAACACCTTAAAACACTGCTTAAACAGATCCAACGAAATTTCATCAAAAACACACCAAATCTTGCATTTTAAGCCAAGATCCATTAAACAATCTTAAAAGCCATTTATAAAACATCAATTAAGGATTGAGAACTTAGGAATTTCATTAAAGAACTTGAAGTTCAGAGGAGAAGGACGTTCTTACCTCCAAACTTGAGTTTCTCCTCTTTTGGAACCAAAAAGCTTGATGAATCAAGTAGCAAATTGAGAGGTTTTGTAGATATGATGATTAGGAATCAAAAGAGAGTTGAAAGGAGAGAAATGAGTGACAAAATCAGAAGGAAATCTCTGGAGAGAAAGTGTTTGGGTTGAGAGAAAATGAGAGAAAAGAGAAATTGGAAAATATGAGAAATTAGTTACAAAATAACCAAAATGATTTTCCCTCCACTTTTCTTTTGCTTGAAAATCAGAATTAATCATTAAAATATCTTAGAAAAATCTGGAGAAACTCCCTTTGGGTAAATAGCTCCTTAAAGATTCAAAGTTTCAATCCTTTCTAAAACAGTCACAAAACTTTCAAAAATTACATTTTGGTCACTAGCCAAAATGTCACCCTTCCGAAACTCATTTTCCAAAATTGATTTCACAGTTCACTTAAATATATTAAAAGATGATTTTAGAACATTTTTCCATATTTTTAATGCAACCCGAACTAAGCTTTCCTAAATTCACTCTCTTAGATTCGAACAGCACTTTGACCAAACCGGTCAACGCCCAAAACTTCTAAGCCCAAAACCGGGGCGTTACAACTCTCCCCCCCTTAAGAAATTTCGTCCCCGAAATTTACCTGAAGGAAAGAGATAAGGAAACTGCTTCAGCATGTCTTCCTTTCGCTCCCACGTGGCTTCCTCAACACCTCGATGCTTCCACAGCACCTTCACCAACTCAATGGTCTTGCCACGAAGAACCTTGCTATCCGAATCCAGAACCTTCACCGGTTCCTCATCATAGGTCAAATCCGGATTCAAAACCACTTCCTCCACAGGCATCACATGCGAAGGATCAGATCTATACTTCCGGAGCATAGAGACATGGAACACATCATGAATCTTCTCCAACTCCTGAGGTAACCTCAACCGATACGCAACAGGACCCACACGCTCAACCACCTCATATGGTCCAATGTACCTAGGGCTCAACTTGCCCTTCCGGCCAAACCGCATCACCTTCTTCCAAGGCGAAACCTTCAAGAACACATGGTCACCCACCGCATACTCCATCTCCTTACGCTTCAAATCCGCGTAAGACTTCTGCCGATCAGAAGCAGCCTTCAACCGCTCACAAATGAGCTTTACCTTCTCTGTGGTCCCTTTCAACAAAGCCGGCATCGAAACCAACTTTTGACCAGTTTCAGCCCAACAAAGAGGAGTCCTACACTTCCTCCCGTACAAAGCCTCATAAGGTGCCATCTGTATACTTGCCTGATAACTATTGTTATAAGCAAACTCAACCAAAGGCAGATGCTTCTCCCAAGAACCTTGGAACTCAATCACGCAGCACCTCAACATATCCTCCAAAATCTGGATAACTCGCTCAGACTGACCATCCGACTGAGGATGATAGGATGTACTGAAATGCAACCTTGTACCCAGAGCTTGATGCAAACACTGCCAGAACCGCGATGTGAACCTCGGATCTCTATCCGACACAATCGATTTAGGCACACCATGCAGCCGCACAATCTCAGCAATGTACAGCTCTGCCAACTTATCCAAAGAAAACGTGGTATGCACAGGCAAGAAATGCGCACACTTCGTTAGGCGATCCACAATCACCCACACCGAATTCTTCTTCGAGGGAGACAAAGGTAAACCAGATACAAAATCCATGGTAACCCGTTCCCACTTCCACTCAGGAATTTTCAACGGTTGCAACAACCCTGAAGGAAACTGATGCTCAGCCTTAACTCGCTGACATACCATACACTTGCTAACAAACTCCGCAACATCTTTCTTCAAACCCACCCAATAGTACTCATCACGAAGATCACGGTACATCTTAGTACTACCAGGGTGCATAGCAAAAGGACTACTATGACCTTCAGTCAGAATAGCACGCCTCAACTCAGCATCAGCAGGCACTACTATCCGACTCCCAAAACACAACACACCATCATCATTAAAACAGAAATCCGAAGGTCTACCCTCCGCGATATCCTGAACATGCGGCACCAAGGAATCATCCAGCAACTGCTTATCCTTGATCAACTGAACCAAAGAGGGTTTCACTTGCAACTCAGCAACAAGACCACCATCTTGCGATATGCTCAAGCTAGCAAACATAGCCCTCAGCTCAACAACTACTTTCCTACTCAAGGCATCCGCTACAACATTAGCTTTTCCAGGATGATACTCAATCGTCAGATCATAATCCTTGAGCAACTCCAACCAACGCCGCTGCCTAAGATTCAACTCCTTCTGAGACATCAGATACCTCAAACTCTTGTGATCTGTGTACACAGTACACTTCTCACCATACAGATAATGTCTCCAGATCTTCAGAGCAAAAACCACTGCAGCCAGCTCAATATCATGCGTAGGGTAATTGCGCTCATGCACTTTCAACTGCCGCGATGCATAAGCCACCACCTTACCCTCCTGCATCAGCACACACCCCAAACCAACATAGGATGCATCACTATAAACCACAAACTCTTTCGCTGATTCAGGCTGAATCAAGATAGGAGCTTGCGTTAAAGCCGCCTTAAGCTTCTCAAAAGCCTGCTGTCTCGCTTCTGTCCACTCATACTTAACATCCTTTTGCAACAGCTTCGTCAAAGGAGCAGCAATCTTGGAAAAACCATCCACAAACCTTCGGTAGTATCCCGCCAAACCAAGGAAACTACGGACCTCATGAACAGACTTAGGAACTTTCCAATTCATCACCGCCTCAATCTTCTGAGGATCAACACGAATCCCCTCAGCTGAGACCACATGCCCAAGAAACACCACCTCCCTTAACCAGAACTCACACTTGCTCAGCTTAGCATAAAGCTGATTCTCCAACAAAGCTTGCAAAACAATCCTCAAATGCTCTTCATGCTCCTCCTCAGTACGCGAGTACACGAGGATATCATCAATGAACACCACAACAAACTTGTCCAGGTATTCATGAAACACACGATTCATCATGTCCATGAAAGCAGCAGGAGCATTTGTCAACCCAAACGGCATCACAAGGAACTCATAATGCCCATACCTTGTCCTGAAAGCTGTCTTAGGCACATCCACATCCTTCACCTTCAACTGATAATACCCTGACCTCAAGTCAATCTTAGAGAACACAGTAGCTCCCCGAAATTGATCAAAGAGATCATCAATCCTCGGCAAAGGATACCGATTCTTGATAGTCAACTTGTTCAGCTGACGGTAATCAATGCACATTCTCATAGTGCCATCCTTCTTCTTCACAAACAAGACCGGTGCTCCCCAAGGTGACACACTCGGCCAGATGAAACCACGATCAAGCAACTCTTGCAACTGCGTCTTCAGCTCCTTCATCTCCTTAGGTGCCATTCTATAGGGAGTAATGGACACAGGAGTTGTATTCTCATACAGCTCAATTCCAAACTCCACCTCGCGATTAGGAGGTAAACCAGGCAACTCCTCAGGAAAAACACCAGGAAACTCCTTCACAACTCTGATATCTTGCACCCTCAACTCTTTAGAGCTAGGATTCATCACAAAAGCTAGATAGGCTTCGCAACCTTGCCTCAGCATCCTGCTCGCCTCCAAGGTAGACACCACATTGGCAAGAAACTTCACATTCTCACCAACCACAACAACTTCATAATCATCCGCAAGCTTAAGCGAAACTCGCTTGTTTTCACAATCCACAACAGCGCGATGCTCAGCAAGCCAATCCATACCAAGGATTACATCAAAACCATAAAAGGGCAACTCCATAAGATCAACATGAAAAACATGTTCTTGAACAACCAAGGGACACCTTCTATAAAGCTTACGAGTCACAACAGTCTCACCAAAAGAACTAGTGACACGAACACCAACATCCAAAGACTCAACAGGCAAACCAAGCAATTCAGCATGCTCACGCAAAATGTATGAATGCGTAGATCCAGAATCTATCAAAGAAAGCAATGACAAGGATTGCAAAGTAAAGGTATCTGCAATCACATCCGCATCATTCCTTCCCTCACGCTGAGCATACACCCTCGCTTGGCCTCCACCTTCAGGCTGAATAGCCACAACATTCAACCTATCCGGGATTGCATTAATCAAAACTCAATTCCTTATCAAATTAACATTCATTAATCATCATTTTAACACCTTAAAACACTGCTTAAACAGATCCAACGAAATTTCATCAAAAACACACCAAATCTTGCATTTTAAGCCAAGATCCATTAAACAATCTTAAAAGCCATTTATAAAACATCAATTAAGGATTGAGAACTTAGGAATTTCATTAAAGAACTTGAAGTTCAGAGGAGAAGGACGTTCTTACCTCCAAACTTGAGTTTCTCCTCTTTTGGAACCAAAAAGCTTGATGAATCAAGTAGCAAATTGAGAGGTTTTGTAGATATGATGATTAGGAATCAAAAGAGAGTTGAAAGGAGAGAAATGAGTGACAAAATCAGAAGGAAATCTCTGGAGAGAAAGTGTTTGGGTTGAGAGAAAATGAGAGAAAAGAGAAATTGGAAAATATGAGAAATTAGTTACAAAATAACCAAAATGATTTTCCCTCCACTTTTCTTTTGCTTGAAAATCAGAATTAATCATTAAAATATCTTAGAAAAATCTGGAGAAACTCCCTTTGGGTAAATAGCTCCTTAAAGATTCAAAGTTTCAATCCTTTCTAAAACAGTCACAAAACTTTCAAAAATTACATTTTGGTCACTAGCCAAAATGTCACCCTTCCGAAACTCATTTTCCAAAATTGATTTCACAGTTCACTTAAATATATTAAAAGATGATTTTAGAACATTTTTCCATATTTTTAATGCAACCCGAACTAAGCTTTCCTAAATTCACTCTCTTAGATTCGAACATCACTTTGACCAAACCGGTCAACGCCCAAAACTTCTAAGCCCAAAACCGGGGCGTTACATTGTGCCTAGGGATAGGGCAAGGTTAAGTGGCTAAGGAAGAATTCATACACATCGGTGTTCATCCTTCGATTCACGCCGGGAGGTATCATCAAAGACGTGATCATCGACAGACTTGGACCTAGGGATAGGCCAAGGCAGATCTGGGATTCTTACCAAACTTGAACGTACCGAGTTGGTGTGTTTGCTGCCGCGACAACTAACGGACAGCTGCCGCGACAGGTGCTGCCAGCGACAGGCGCGACGACAGAACTGGAGTTCCTAAGCAATACAATACCTGCACTACTAAGCAATTCAATACCAGCCCATTCTCTCTATCTTGATTTCTTTAACCTTATTTTCAAGTATTCTTTATTATTTTCGTGACAATATCTAAATCATTCTTTTTCCCCTTGTGCAGATAGCGAAGGAAAGGGTTAGCCCAGTCCCTGTGGAGACGATATCCGATACTTCGTATCACTTTATTACTTGCGACGTGTACACTTGCACTCAATTGCGATAGACTATTTTACACGCAACAAGTTTTTGGCGCCGTTGCCGGGGACTGGCAACACACTCTTACCCTAGCTTCTGCACTTTTTTTTTTATTTTTTTTTATTTTTTATATAAAAAAAAACTCAGGTGAAAATACAGGTTCAAGGGCATCAACATGCCAGGAAAACCCATTCGAGAGTTGATGTGGGAAAGTTCTTGCAATTACCGTAAAGATATGCTGCCACGACAGCAACAGGGGCAGCAAATGTCGATGCCGCATCAGCAAAACTTTTTATTGTACGATCAAAACCCACAAAATTTTTTATACCATAACAGTTTTGCTGCAGAACCCGACCTGCCCTGGCAATGTCATCATCCTCAAGAGCAGTCAAAATCCTTAGAAGACACACTGCAAGCCTTCATGGCACTCACTCAAGAAGTGTCGGTTTCTATGGACGCAAGTATCGCCAAGATGGATGCACTCTTGAGCAGACCGTTCCTCATTCATGCCACGACTGAACCTAAAATCCCGAGGCAAGATGACGAGGACGCCCATGTGAAGGAATACCAAACATATGATGAGTCTGAGCAACAACTTGCCATGGCAATGATCAAGGAGCCGGAATGGAGCAACACCACGACAACGCTGAGTGAAATTCAAGAGAATGTCACGACATCAACCACTTCTGAGGCAGAAACCCTAGTCAAAGCGGAAACTGCCGCCTCGGCAGAAACTACCACCTCGATAGCAACTGCCGCCACGGCAGCAACTGCCGCCTCGGCAGCAACTGATGCTGAAGCAGCAACCACATCAAAGGTATTTGAGGAACCAATGCCGGTGGACACAGAATCATCAAAGTCTCTACTGATGGAGATCTACGAGTGGTCAACAGAATTTGGTATAGAGAGTGATGGCACTTACCAATGTCCCATTGACCTGTAAAGTAACCTGACAACAGACTGTCAAAATAACTGGCTGCCGCAGCAACAGACACGACAGCAAGGGCTACATTCAACCACAACAACATTCAACGAAAACAAGGTAAGTTTGTGGCCGAATGTCAATTTGATTTTTTCTAATCATATATTCATGCCCTCAGAAACATTACCAAGAAGGGAGGACTTCATGGACTACAAAGGGAAGAGAAAGAAATGAGCCCCCACCATGAGAATAATCACCAGATGGAGGGTACGGATGGACTTCAAGAAGTACCGGAAACGACCCATCAAGCATCAATAGAACAGGGAGTAGTTAGTTTAGGAGATGCCCCTCAAGGCACTCCTAATTTAACTTATTTTATTTTTATCTTATTTTATCTTTATTATTTTAGGAATTAGAAATTTGATATTGGTTTTAGTTTGTTTTTGTTATTAGGTAAACAAAGAAAAACCCTTGCAATGACGATACAAGCAACCTGAGGAAGCTCTGCCTCCACCCCTGTCGCGGCAGCACTCATACTCTCAGGGCAGCTCCTCCGACAAAGTCCAAAAAGACTGCTCGCCGACAGCTCCTCATCCAAAGCTCCAGCAGCAGCGACGACAGCCGCACAACTTAAGTTTTCTTTTTCTTTTTCTCTGTCGCATGCTATATATATTATCTTTTTGTGATGTTTAACTTTTCTGTCATCTTTTTCTTCTGTTTTTTCATCTTTTGTGTCATGCATTGAGGACAATGCAACCCTTGAGTTTGGGGGTAGGCAGTCCTCCTAATTATTAATATAATATTGCATTTAGTTTTAATTGTGTCGCATTTATTTTATGCAAAAAAAATGAAAATTTTGAAAATTTTGGCTTAAAACTATGAACTGAACTTGCCTGTCGTGACAGCTTTGTCGTGGCAGCAACTTTAGGATAGTTTTAGAAGAAGCTTAGAGCCTTTCTATAATTCTGAAAACTTAAACACCATTGTGACTGTTATACTGCTTAGACTTCTTTTAGCCAAACTAGAATGGAAAACTTAGCACTTAGAGTAGAAAAGAGACTATAATCTCAGGAAACCTAGAGGTGCCTACCACTGGCTCTAGGCAGATAACCAGAGAAAAACTTCTAGAGGTGCCTATCACCGGCTCTAGAGGTGCCTGAAATACTGGCTCTAGTAGAAAAGAGAAGAAATTAGAAAAAAGGGAAATAACTAGAGGTGCCCGATTCTGGCTCTAGTAAGAAAAAGAAAGAAAACAGTCTCGTAAGAAAAACTCTAAACAAGCTAAAGAATAATATTCTAGTGAAACTAAGAGAGTCTTGGCATATAACTGTTCACAAGCATGCACACACTGCACGAGGACTATAGAGAGATTCCGAACAGATCCTAGATTATCCGACAGGGTGCTGCCGTCACAGGGAACGAACGACGGGTAAGGGAAAGTTCACTGTTTGAAAGCCAAAACAAAAATATTTCATTTTTCTTTTAGGTCTGAATTGCTTGAGGACAAGCAAAGATTTGAGTTTGAGGGGTGTGATCAGTGCTTAAAAGTTCTATATTTTACCCATCATTTATCCTTATTTTTGCTGCACTCAAGCATGTTTAACTGCATTTTAGGTTAAGTTTTGCATAAATATCACATTTAGATAAAACTGCGCAGATACTGCTAAATTTGGTTACTTTTGCAGGTATCTGTCGTGGTAGCAGTCGTGACAGCACCCAGGGCAGCAATCGTGGCAGGCGCTGGGCAGCGATACAGAAAATCTGGAATGAGCAGTCAAGGAGGACGTTGCTGCCATGGTTGCCGCCGTAGCAGACGGTGAAGGCGGGCGAATGGCAGAGAAGCAGAAGAGCTGAACTGGACAAGCAGACAAAGAGGACGATGCTGCCATGGAGCTGCCGTGACAGCATGAGGACAACAGTTTTACGGAGAGGAAAAGCAAAATGGACCTCGATAGATAGAGAAAATTATGCTCGTCTGTCGTGTGAAAACCATATATTTTTCCAAGCCCAGGATCAAAAGATATGTCAAGCCAAAGCTCAAGGAGAGGAAATCCCATGAAACAAGGAGGCGGCTGAAAAGTAGGATACTTGAAGATTAAAGTCTTTATTAGAATCTTACTTTTAATTAAAGTTGTAATCCTTGTTATCTTAGAATACTTGAGCCCAAAGCTTATATAAGGGCATGTATTTTAACCTAGAGATCTCAACCTCCACACCCCATAACCGATAACCAAACCCCTCCGTCGTTTACCCGTCGTCGACATGTTCTAAATTCCCCTAGGGCCACGGGTTGTTTTGTAAAGTAGTTGCAAGGGTTGTTTTGTTTTAGGATTTTCCAAGTTCAATAAAATAAACTTCAAGTTCTCTTATTTTGGTTTTTAATATCTTGCAAGAGCATCGGGAGAGCATTGTGAGGTTATCTATTTACTTAGCATCGGGAGAGTTAAGTATACGAAAGAAATAAGAGCGAGTTCTCTAGTTTATAGTTGAGCTATCTTGTGCCTAGGGATAGGGCAAGGTTAAGTGGCTAAGGAAGAATTCATACACATCGGTGTTCATCCTTCGATTCACGCCGGGAGGTATCATCAAAGACGTGATCATCGACAGACTTGGACCTAGGGATAGGCCAAGGCAGATCTGGGATTCTTGCCAAACTTGAACGTACCGAGTTGGTGTGTTTGCTGCCGCGACAACCAACGGACAGCTGCCGCGACAGGTGCTGCCAGCGACAGGCGCGACGACAGAACTGGAGTTCCTAAGCAATACAATACCTGCACTACTGAGCAATTCAATACCAGCCCATTTTCTCTATCTTGATTTCTTTAACCTTATTTTCAAGTATTCTTTATTATTTTCGTGACAATATCTAAATCATTCTTTTTCCCCTTGTGCAGATAGCGAAGGAAAGGGTTAGCCCAGTCCATGTGGAGACGATATCCGATACTTCGTATCACTTTATTACTTGCGACGTGTACACTTGCACTCAATTGCGATAGACTATTTTACACGCAACATTAATATTATAAAATCTAACATTAAATTAACAACAACACAAATATTCAAACATAAAAATTTTCAAACATCAACTTCAAAATAAAAAAACAACAACAAAAACTTAATCTGTTCACAAATTTAAAAAATCCAACCACCAAATTAAAATTTCATCATACTTACTATATTTCTTCAAATCTTTCTTTCTCAAACTTTTCACAAAATTTTCTCTCCTCAACAACCTATTTAACACAAAAATTTTAATATTTCAAACATCAACTTTAAAGTTCTAACATATATAAAATTAAAAAAATTAAACTAAAAAATCATAACTACATACATACATTACATTAAAAATAAAAAAATTAATTTAACATAATTTTCTCAAATAAAATACACACTTACAAAATTTCTTCTTTTCTCTTCAACATAATCCCTATTTATCCCCAACCCCTTTCAATTTTAACCACACAAACCACCTCTCATTCATCCAATAAATTTTTTTTGCCATAAAAGCTGAAATCTTCACCTGCCACCATGCAGCCGGTCAATAATACACGGGCACTGTTCACAAGCATAAGGAGGGCTATCCGACTTTAAATAGTTGATGCCCTACCGAACTTTTGCCACATGTCTTTTACCATAATAAAGACACCCTGCACCAATTATTGCACTGTTCAAAAGTTAAGGGTGGGGAACCCGATTTTGAACAGTGCTCTATTCCCCAAAATAACGCCACGTGTCGGATTATATTTGTTAGAAAGGGGAGGGTTTGGAATCCGTTTTTGAATAGTACCCTAAATCCAAGAACACTGTTCATCTCTATATCCGGAAATAATCTCTGAGCATCTTTATTGTTGGAATAAAAAATCCCAAAGTAATATTTGGGTCAAAATTTCATATTTTTTATTTTTAGTTACAATTGTTCCCCTTAAAGGTGGAATTTACCAGGTTTCCATATTTTTGTTCTAATATATTGTTGCACTGGGTTTTTATTTATGTCCCCTTGTGTTCGGTTTGTGTTAGAACCTATAGAATTAGAGTGAATATACCTGGTAAATGGTCTCATGATGCCATTCACTAATTTTATTATTGTTTTTACAAGATGGTCATAAATTTAAGCAAGCATTGAAGATAAAGAATCCAAAGAACATGCTAGAAAAGATCTTAGATGCGTGTAAGAATAAAACTAAATGCGAGGGTGGTGATGAAATCAATGTCCAATGTCAAGATGCGGAGGAGCCACTAAAAAAAGCCATGTTGACTGTGGTGCTCAATAGCCAAAGCTGTCTGTCGATGGTATGAAGATGATTGCCGAGTACACGGCCCAAAGGAAGAAAAATGAAGATCATAAAAATATAGATGCGAGTAAATTTTTTTACAAAGATTTTGTATCAAAATATAAATATTTTTGTAATCCCCTCGTCCCGGTCTGGACGGCTGACCGGTCCGAGTAGGCTACACTGGGAAAACCAAAGCGAAACCCGTTAAGGCTCCCCTTCGGTTAGCAACCCTATTTTTTTTCTTTATCTTTTTTAGATGCCTTTATTAAATCCTATGTGATGGGACACGCAACGAACAAACACAGATACAAAACCCACAAGACATGCAATTAAACAACCCAATTTTCCTTATTAAGCAGGCCGTATCGATACACCTACAGAGGGTATCGATACGCCTTGACCAAAGTCAACCCTTTCAGTCAACTCAGGGAAGACCGTATCGATACAGCCCTTGAGCGTATCGATATGCCCCTCTCGGTCAACATTTCGAGGTCAACGAGATGGAACCGTACCGATACGCCTCAACCCCGTATCGATACGCCCTAAACTCACCAACTTCTCAGAATTCCAGTGAGCAAAGACCGTATCGATACACCCCCGTGTATCGATACGCCCAGCCAAAATTGAGGCCTGCAGGCTTAGGCGTATCGATACGCCCTGCACTGCAAGTCTCCAAAATCAGCAAAAACAACACAAGACTCGAACCTAGATGCGAATCAAGACCTCCCTAGACACATCTAAGCATTCATACCACATCTATTAACCACAATCTAGTCATACAAGGCACCCAACATGGACGAACATCATTCAACCAAGGAATTCACATAATCATTCAAAAGAAGGCATACATAGCATATATGAGTCTCATGCCTTAGCAAACAAACACAAAACATTCATATAAGGCAATCTAAACATGGTTTACAAATCTACCAACATAAGGCATTAATCAGCATAAAGCCAACACAACGGAGTCTAGATACACGCTCCTAAAACACGTAGCATTTCCCATTGCTAAACTACTACATTATTTAATAAACCATACTTGAGCAAACCACCACACGCTTGGACGCCCTTTCTTGCTCCTTGCTAACTCCAAGCTAATGATCTGCATTGTCGGAAAAAGGAGAGCGTAAGCGTAAAGCTTAGTGAGTGGAGCTCAAAAACATAACAACGACAATGCAGGGTTCAAAGCTTTCTTTAAAGATAATGATCAACACATACAATTCATCCAACAACCTAATCCTTCTACTAACATACAACGTCCAACCACAAGACAACAATATAAATATTTATCATGGCATCACACTTCATGGTATGCATAAAGGCATGATCCTAGATTAAGGCAAAACCATGAAAAGGAGAATGATATAGTGAGACACAACATGAACAATACATGGTATGCACAAGCATAACCAAAACACACAGAGTGGGACTACACATCACCGTTTTGACTGGTAGTTTTCCAATGGGACTACACATCAAAGTACTCTTCTACTAGTCACTACCGGCGGGACTACACATCACCGAAGTCTTATACCACTCGCTACCGGGGGGACTACACATCACTGGAGCAACGACAACCATCACATGAGGTTCGACACCAACCATGCAACACGATATACAATCACTATCATGCGACATTTACTCACTATATCATGCACAACCAAAACAAGTTGTAACAAAATCCACAATTTGGCATCACTTACCACTTACAATCTTACCAACCAGAATTGGTCTTACTCACCATTTCCGTGCACAACCCGCACCAACTTACACCTATCTTACAAGGCATATCAACAACACCATAGATACCATCACACATGATCAACGACATAATATTAAGCAACATGCTTCTTCCCAAAGTATTGGAATTCCATGCATATCAAGTTATCATTTCAAGCAATGAAAAACAAATGATCAAAGGGGGGTTTAAAGAGGCGATTCACATCAACTTACTCTTTGAGTTTAAATTACTTTACAAGCCCAAATCTAAACCCTTTCAAAATCATCTTTGAACCAAAACGATACTTGGAAACATTTTCACATCCACATGCTTGAACCAACCTTTGAAAATCAAGTTAAAACATTAACCACTCACCTTACTTCCTTAAGCAACCCAAGCAAAGCCGACTCAAGCCTCCATGACTTCTGAAATCGATCAGCTTCACCAACGCAAATCCTTGCTTCTAATCATCCCAACACAAGTAAAACAATCACATTTCAGTCCACAATTCACTGTAGCAAACCCGGAACACAATTCAAGCACAATTCACAAGATTTCAAGCTAAAGACAACCCACAATCCTCATTTCCGAGCAGCCCTCTTACACAGCTGAAAACCATTGATTCCAACTTTTTTTAACACACCTAATAGCTTCCAAAACAACCCCTAACTATCATACAACCATCAGCCCTCATTTTCCAACATAAAACACTCCCAAAATCAACCTTTTAACCCTTCAAAAACCCCATTAAAACCCAAATTCGGGAAACTTAATAAAACCCTTTAAAAATCGTATATGTTGGACCATTTGGTTCATAAACTTCATATCTATCACTATTAAATCAAAACTTTAAGTTAAACACAATAAAGCTACCATTTTTATTCAAATCCTCTAAAAACTCAAATTCCAAAACATGGATGAAAATGAAAACTACTTGTACTTTTGAAGAGAGGAAGTTGAGAGCAAGTCAAAAACGTAATTACCTTTCAAAATCGAGCCAAAATGAGGGAGAAAGGAGATGAAATAGTGAAAGGGGGAGGGAGGCTCCTCTTGTCGTTGGTTTTGGTGTTTTGAAGAAGATGATGATGAAATTGTTTATTTGAAATGAGTTTTATTTGGGAAGACTCATTATTTACAAAAATGCCATTAATATGGCTATTGGGCTTGTCATCCAAATTTGATCCAACTCTTCAATTAAATTTTTGCAAGACAAAACCGAGACATTATTTTATTTATTTAAATTATAAAACCGAACCTGAAATAATATTAAAACATTATTTTCACCTGACCCCCAAACCCGGGTGTTACAATTTTATAGTTTATTATTAAATTTTTTAACAATTCATATAACGACACGAATTTCTGAGTCAACGTTGGATGTTGACCCAAATTATGGACCATCGTGTTAGATTTGGTGACTAGACTCTTTGAGCCAAGTTGGAGCCCTATTGGATGAAGATTGAGTCATTTGTGCTTGAAAAAGGGACCATTTTGGGACAAGGGTGAAAGTAAAAGGTTGTATAGGGTAATTATACCCATTTTAAAAAGAAAGGCTGGTCATTCCCTTTTTGTATTGGCTACCACGTGGAGTTTTAAGGGATGGGACAAGAAAGCCTTGGTAAGATCACCACCCAACATTTTTTCTTTATCTTTCTTTTTCATCTTTTCTCTAAGACACCCATGGCCATTTTGGATTAAAAGAGCTAACTTTATAAATCAAATCTTCCACCCAAGGTCTAAGATTCAAGTATGTTAATCTCCCCATCAAGAGCATAAAAAAGTATACTCTTGAGGTATAAAGGTGAGTTCTTCATTAATGAGTTTTTGAAGGGGTTTAAGTTCTTGGGGTTTCTTCCATGTTTTTCAAGGTTGTTAATATGTGGCTAGACCTCTTTTTGGTGCATGGGTTAAGTCTTGGTTTGTTTCCTTGTTTTAAGGTATAAAGGAGGTGCCTTGGGGTTTATTCAAGTTGGAGCCAAAGAGAAGAAGTTGAGGATTTTGAGTGTGTGAAGCAAATTCAGGATTTTGCTACAAGGTCAATACATTTCCGACTCCTTGATTCTTGAATATCCTAAAGTAATTGCCTTGGTTGATATTTTGGTTAAGGTTGCTAGTTTTGGTGTTAAAGGAGCTTAGAGCCTTTAATCGTGAAATTCAGATTAGTTGTTAATAAGGTGTAAAAATGGTAGGAAACCACTTAAAATTACTTCTTATAATGTGAAGGTTTGATTTGGGGTTGTGCCTTTGGGTTTTAGGGGAATTGAGGGTGATTTATAAACTCCATATACGAATTTTGGGTTTGCGTATACAACTTGTTTTCTTGGTCACCAACTAGTTTTCTAGGTTTTCCGCATAACAGATAGAGTTTTGTGGTAGTTAGGCTAGTTCCAGTAAAGGACCTATATTTCGAGGACTAGAGTCTAATAGGCCTCTAATGGGATAAAATGAATAGCAAAGCTGAGTAACTGAGAATTTAACCACGATTATGAATATATGGAAGCTATAACTTGATAAATGTGTGAAACTTTCACGAAGTAGTCATGAGGCCCTTGGTGGATCGTGTATGGTTGGGTGCCAGGTAAGGGCATGAATATGATCTAGTGATTTGATTGAGGGATGTATGAATTAATATAGTTTCGTATTTGTTGGTATACAAGGATTATTTGAGATCGGGTCAAGTGAAATATTCGAGAAGCTTGGATGAGGATTTTAACGATATCAACATAAGGTTAGTACACCTTGACCTCGTACAACCTCATGAGCATCATAAGCGTAATTGCCTTGCTTGTTAGTGGTTGCAAAATAGGTTGATGATAAATAAGCATGAGTAGAGACCGATTGTATGTGACTCGATATTCTGAGATGCATGATGATGTTACGGATCAGTTAAGGA
Source organism: Hibiscus trionum (assembly GCA_030270665.1). Classification (NCBI taxonomy): domain Eukaryota; kingdom Viridiplantae; phylum Streptophyta; class Magnoliopsida; order Malvales; family Malvaceae; genus Hibiscus; species Hibiscus trionum. Next base: position 18,088,354 of record BSYR01000004.1, read on the forward strand.
CCGAGTCAAGTTAAGGACTATAAAGGCTTTGTAGTAGGGACACAAGATGTCATAAGTCCTTCACCGGCCCTGTCGAGGAGTTTTCTTACTCCGAGTGGTTCGAAGAGAGTTGCTTCAGATCAGTTACTGAGGGTCAGTCAAGGATCTAGAGCAAGGGTTCATAGGGTCTCTTTGATGTCTGCTCCTACAGGGAGTACTGATGGTTCAGTTAGAGTGTCGCTTCCACCGGCTTGTGAGCATTATGGTCGACATCTTCTTGGAGTGTACTTTTTGCTACGGAGAGTCTGCTAAAGGTGTCAGGCACTAGGTCATATGGCGAAGGACTTCCTAGTTATGGATAATGGTTCAAATGTTCAGTCTCAGAGGTTGACTTTTTCCCGGTATGGCCAGAGCTTTGCTAGAGGCGGTGCTAAGGCATCGTCAGGGCATTAGGGTGGAGATCCTGTGAGATCCACTAAAAGAGTTGATGATCGAGTTGTTGCTAGACAAACTGCCGTTCAGGCGAGGGAGGAAAACTTTGCCACCAACAATATGTCAGGTACCTATGTTCCGTTTTGGTTTTCAGTTGTTGCATTGATGGAAATTTAATCTCTTGTTTATAATGGTTTTGATTCTTGATGGATAAATGTTGTGGTAGGATATAGAGGTTGATGTTGGTTTGCTTAGCTCGTCAGTTTTGTAAGTTCTTATAGGTGATGTATTTACCGTAGGTGGTAAGTGGGGATTGAGAGTAACAGTCTCTGTAGACTTGCTAGATTTACTCTCTCCCTAGTTGGTAGATGTTACCATTAGCATCAGATGCCGCAACAACATTCATGCCTTGGTAATGTAGTGCCTCGGCAGCAGACATGCCTTGGCAATGTAGTCCTTATCAGCAACAGTGTCACGAAAGCAGATATGTCATGGCAATGTAGTCCTCGTCCAGAGCTATTAAATTCCATGGATGAGTGTATAGCCATGATGGATGTACTCGTGAGAGAAGTAGAAGATCGATTGAAGAGATCCACATATGCCACGAGTAATAAGCACCAACAATCCATTCCTACGGACACTGAAGTCCCAAGGCAAGAGGAGAAGGGGCAAGGCAAAGAGAGCTCCCCGATGTGTGGGGAACAACTAGAACCTCCAAGAAGAGAGGATGCCAATTAGAAAGACTGCCCAACACATGATGAGCCTGAGCAACAAATTGCCTCGGCAAAGATTGATGAGCCTGAACAGAACAATGCCGCAACAACAGTTAGTGGGATTGAGAGAAGTATGGAGAATACCACGACATCACCACATGCCATATTAGCACCAAATGCCACGACAACACCACATACCTCGGCAACCACTGCCTCGGCAACGCTTGGAAAAGATTGCTTACATCTATCTTGCCCATAGCACTCGCACGACCACATACACGAGCAACAATATGTCAATAGAATATGAGCATGTAATGGTTGAACCTTTTGAATTCTTTAAAAACTCACCTCTTCCATTGCAGGTATTCTTTGAGGAAACAATGTTGGTAGAATTAAAGCAATCAAAATATCTACCGATGGAGATGTTTGAGGGGCCTAAAGAAAATGAGGTTTGGATCCATAAAGCTTTTCAGAAAATTGTGTTTTCCCTTGACTTGCATCGAATTATGGCAGAAGATTTCCATGGCAATTGGTTGCCGAAGCAATTGCCACGAAAACGAAGGCTACATCCAACCATAACGGATTTCGACGAGAATGAGGTAAGTAAATGGTTAGAAATTGATATAATTTTTCCTAATAATATATTCATGCCTTCAGAAAAAGTCGTAAGGTGGAGCGTATACATAGACTACAAGGGAACACGAAAGAAAGATGCATCCGACATGGTAACGCAAAAGGGAGTAGCTGTGAGAACATTGGCCCAACTCTTTTTGAGCAATATTGTCACTCGATGGAGGGTGCTGATGGACTATAAGAAATATCAGAAACGACCCTCCTCATGCTTTCTCAGATATGCGGTAACCTTAGAAGATGCATGAAAATGCTCTTTCTAAGAATTTTTAATTTTTTCGTTTTTAATTTTTGAACCTTTATTTTAGGAGATAGTTTATTTGTCTTTAGTATAATTAGTTTTTAGGGTTTCTTTGTTTTCCAAATCAAGAAACAAAACCACCATGGCCAAGAACCTCAAAACCATGGCAAGCCCAAGCTCACCCAAAGGAGCAAACATCTGTCCTAAAACCGCTGCCAAAACGAACGAGATGGCACATGCCTCAACAATACCCGATGCCTCGACAACCCATGATGCACTAAAGCTCATGCCTCGGCAAGACCTGCTGCCTCGGCAATGCCTACTATTAATGCCCAGGCAACAATGCACACAAGCCTATAGGATGCATATGTTACATACCAACCCCCTCTGCCGCGGAAACAAAGAAGAGCCCACTCCCCCAACACGCACCCAACCACCGAGAGCCACCAAACGAGTCAAGCATATGGCAACGAGGAGACTGGTCATCCAAAGCGATGACTCATCTGAGTCTCAACCACTCTAGTTTTCTTCTCTTTTGCCTTTATTTTCTACCCTTAATTTTTGTACATATATTTCTTATTTTATATATTGTGATTAACCCATTGAGGGCAATGCTTATCTTGAGTTTGGGGGTGTAGGTTTCACTGCCAAGGCACAACCATGCCGCGATATTATAATATAAAAATGCAGTTTTGTTTAATAATTGTCAATTTTTTTACTGCATGCATTGCCTTAACTGAATGAAGCTTATGCCTCAGCAATACTCTTATCAATTGCCTTAGTTTAATTTTAATGAAATCTTCTTTCTTGGCGATAGATCTCTCTTCTTACCATTGTTTTGAACTGTTTAGAGCCTTTAATTCTAGGATGCATAAGGAAGATAACTTAGGAAAATGCTATTAGAACTTTTGAGACTTTTATGACTTGAATGATTTAAGAAGTTCTAGAACACTTAGAGTATTCACTTGCTTAGATAAAAATTGGGTAAAAAGATTATAAGTTAGAGGTGCCTAAAACCGGCTCTAGCTTAGAGAAAAGAAATATACTAGAGGTGCCCAAAACTGACTCTAGTTTAGACTTTAGATCACTAGAGGTGCCCGAAATTGGCTCTAGTTGATTAGTTTGTTAAAAATACTAGAGGTGCCCGAAACTGGCTCTAGTTAAAAAATTTTCACCAACCCAAGGAAAAGTAAGATAGTTACTTAAGTGTACTTAGAACCCATATAACCATCTTGTTCATAATTTACTCATTATTTCTTATAGCTTGATCCCTGGGGATTCCAAAGGCATCCGAAGCATTAAGGGCCAAGAATAGTCATGGCCATGGTTTGGAGAGAAGAAGGAAAAGTAAGACCAAGGAGAAGGTTAATGAAAATTAAGGTTTCGCAATTGATGGTTTGTATTGCTTGAGGACAAGCAATAGATAGAGTTTTGGGGTGTGATAAGTATCTAAAAGTTCTATATTTTCACCCTTTTTACATGGCAATTATTGCTCAAACTACACCCAATTGAGATGCATTATGGCCCTATATGCATTAATTACATTGTTTCTATCCTTGACCCTTACATTGGATTTATTTAATGAAAAAGGTATTGTTTTGATGCATTTTGGTGCTTGTGCAAATTTACTCACTGCTAGGGGCCCTGGCAGGTGATGTCGAGCAGATGATGCCCTGGCATGTGATGCCGTGTCGGTAGGCGATGCCGCGACAGTTCATTGTCGAGCTACTGCTAGGGCATGTGATGCCGCATGGGCAATGAAGAAAAGGGAGGATGGTGCGGAACGAGCTCTCGACAGGTCCAGATCGAGCCGAGCCAAATATGATAGCTTATACTAAAGGAAGCTGATTTATGAAGATAAAGCATTGCAGAGTGTAGAGTGTCCACGAGTTCTATATTTTGTACACATTCTGGCCCTTATTATTGCTACTCTTAAGCTCATTTAGGCATATTTAGGTGCATTGTATGCATAATAACGATATTTTCTCTTTTACCATGCTTTTATTGAATATTTTATGATTGGTTAAGAAAAGATACTGTTTTACTTTAGTTTTTATTTTTAGGTGCTGTAACTGTGGAGAGGAGGAGATGACAAGAAAGCTGGAAACAATAGGAGCTGTACTAAAGCAGTTCCAGATGCCGCCAAGGACACTGCCGAAGCAGCATTGCCGCCAAATGCCGCCCAGACAGGAGTTACACCGACTAAGCCAAGATGGGTCGCGATTGAAAGAGGGAAATTTCTAGAGCCCAATGAGCCCGGTCTTGTAATTTTCTAAAGCCTGTAGCGGCCGGTAGAGCTGATCCAAGATTGATAAGTAGGAGTACTTATCCTTACTTACGGGAGAAGGAAACGTCCAAAGAGTTCACTTTCAAGTAAAAAAGGAGTCAACATTTAATGTAATCTACTTTAAGAAATCCTATTTCAAGGAGGACTCAAACTTAGGCCATAAGCCCTATATATACCCAATGTATGTGAGGGTATAGAGGCATGAGGGGATGCACGCATGAATAGCGGAGAGGTAGCTAGGTAGATGGGAGTTGTTGGGGGTTGCGGCCCAACTCTCCTAGGGTTTAGGTCTTTGTATGTAAAGTAGTTGTGAGAAACGATTGTAATAGTTAAGTATGTTTTCAATAAAATTCCAAGTTTGCTTAATCTATGCACTTCATTCTTTCAATTAGTTCTAACCGTCCAGTTGAGAGAATCCATTTGTCGTGCACGAAAGTGTAAGGCTCACGAAAGGGTTAAGTACGGTCACCACATGCTGAGGCGTGACTAACTTGGTTCCAAAAGTTCACAAGTTTCAGCGGCTAAAAGGAGCAACCAAACGTCGACTGCCTGTGTTAGGTTTATGTTGAGCTTGCTAGGTATTGCCTACATCACGTGGTGACAAAATCCTTGCCTAGACATAGGAAAGATCACTTAAGAATTGCTCTGCCGAGCTTGGAATATCTGCTAGACTTGCCACCAGGAATTAATTTTGTTCCACCTGCCGAGACAGCGAAAGTTGCAAGGGCAGTGACCCGTTGTGGCCGCGTGACAGGGTCGTAGCTACCGCCTGCCATACCCGCCGAGGCAGCAAATCTTTGCAGCGCAAAACATTCTTAGGCTTTACAACGCATTCTACACGCCACTGAGCTGCAATTGCCTTACCCCATCTATTGACCGAATCTCTCTATATTATCCCTCTCATCACTCTCTTTATTTTACTTGTGTTTTTATATTTCCACATTGTGAGATTTGATTGCGCATTTACTTAATCTTTGTGCAGGAAACCATTCACAGAAGCTGCCCCGATCCCTGTGGAAGACGATATCTTTTATACTATAACTTGATAAGAGTGTGCACTTGCGCTCATAAATAGAGAACACCTTAACGCTCCACAAGTTTTTGGCGCCGTTGCCGGGGATTGGCAACATGAACTGTGTTTGAATTTTTGCACTTCTACTTTAGTTTTTGCACATTAAATTTCTATTTATTTTATTTCCCCAAAAGAGCCTCTTTGTTTCTATGATGTATGTCTCGCCAGGGCGGCAAAGATGGCAGCAAACATCCACCTGAGGAGGGGAAGGACATGCCTAGACGAAAAGCCAAACACAAAGCCCATCATGAAGTGGTTATGTTTGGGAAAAGCGCAATACAACATAACCTAATTTTTATTTTATTTTTATAGGATTAGATTTAATTTTATTTTTTCTTTTATTTTATTTTAGGTTAGGAATGAAGGCAAGACTAAGAAAGATGAAAGAATAAAGGAGAAGCCCAACCAGCAGCCAAGGCAGATAAGCATAACAGCTAGCAGCTTCATAACGGCTAGCCGCAACGGCTGCATTTGCAGTAGCAAGCGGAACAACTCTCTGCATAACGGCTAAAATCCCGTTATTCGCAATAATTGCCACCCGTTGGCAGCGTGCCCGCCAAGGCAGCGGAGAGAAGCAGCTATATAAGGCCGACTATTCTCTCCCCATTTTTCACTTTGCTCTCTTTGTTACTCTCAATTCTTTCTGCCATCTTAGCTTTCAAGATTTTACTAGTTTCACTTTCTTTTTCGTTCTTTAGGAAAATCCAACCATCTCACAGCTATGGCCACATCGCAACAACTCGCCTCCGCCTCCAAACCAGATTTCAAGAAATTCTTGAATAATGATATAGAGGCAATCTACCAGAATTACTTCGCGGAGCGACAACTCTGGGAAGAAGTAGGGTTCCAATACTCCAGACCAGATTGGGATTTTTGCCTCGAACTCACCATATTCGAGAGGATTCATACTTTGGGCTGGGACCTGTTCGTACGACAATCAGAAAGGATAAAGAACAACCAAGTACGAGAGTTCTACGCCCACAAACCTACACCGGGAAATCCTTTCGTATATGTTCACAGAGAAGGTGTTAAGTTCACAGCGGATACCATCAACAATTTCTACAACATAGAGATTCGTGACAATCCGTATGAAGAGTGGAAGTCCTACCTCATGGCGGCTGAATATGATAAGATCAAGAAAGAAGTCTGCAAGCCCAACACCAAGTGGCTAACATGCAAGAATAATGGCTTAGTCAACCGGCGCGATCTTCTGTCGGAGGCAGTTCTTTGGAGCAACTTCGTTCAACGCCGCTTGATGCCCACCACGCATGGATCAACAGTAAACAAGCCGTAACTTACCCTTATCCACAACATTATGACAGGGCGGCTAATCAATGTTGGCGAAGTAATCCTAGAAGAAATCTATGCCCATGCAGACAAGCCAAACGCCAAGGGACCTCTCGTCTTCCCTGCACTCATCACGGGCCTATGCGCCAATTTCCGCATGCCGCCGCACCCCAAGGATACAATACTTCCTTCCAAGGAAGGATGGACAAGAAGGGCATGCCAGCAGATGATGCAGGATCTGGAGCCAGAAACACCGTGAACTGCCCAGCCGCCATCTCAAACTGCCGCCACCCCATCCACAGCAGGCAGTACTAAAGCTTCCCTCCCCTCCACCGTGATCCCAATGCTGTGCAGGCTCGTCGAAAGCTGCCAAAGAATCAAGCACAAATAGGTGTTCTTCACCAAATATATTGCGGAGGTGCAAGAGGCCTTTGTGGCCTACTTGCTTGATAAATACCATAACAGGGGCCCAAAGTTGCATGCATTCCCATTGGAGTTAGCAGCATCCAAGCCGATCCATATCACACCCAGACTAGCTACTACTTCAGCCGCTGCCGACAGTGAGGGGCCGCACATCCACCCTAAGAGACGAAACTCACCTACTCCCATCCAGCCATAAGACCTCACCTCTTCATCTAAGTCAGATAAAGAGGAGGAGACCACCGCCACCTCCCCAACAGAAAAGGTGGCCACTGCCAAAGATGTCGACGACTCAGACATGGAGATCTCAGACTTATTTGATGACAAACTGGCAAAGGCAATAAGGAAGAGAAAGTGGCCAGTAACCGAGCCCCAGGGTGGAGGATCTGAAGGACAATCCAAGAAACCCACCCCTAGCCACATCCTACCGCCGCGTGGCAAGAAAAAGAGCCCAGCCGCCAGACCATCTGCTACACGCCCCCTAGTCCTGCCCGCCTCCTCAGAATCCTCCTCCGACTCAGCAGCAACAGAGGGGAACTCCCCTAGTCTATAGCACCCTTTTTCTTTTTTTCTTTTTCTTTTTATTTGATTTTTCTATTTTTATTTTCTTTTTATATTTTATTTTCTGTTTTTGTTTTTGTTTTGTAAGGCATTGAGGACAATGCCAACCTTGAGTTGGGGGGGGGGAATAGTCCTCTTTGTTTTTAGGTTCATTTAGTAGCATATATGAGCATATGCAAATTCTTCCCTAACACTCAATAAAGTAGGAATTTTCAGCTTAAAACTTGTGCCTATGATAGTTAGCCGATTACTTATATTCGCACAATACTTAAAAATTGACCTAACTATGGGAAGAAGCATGAAAAATACTTATTTTTTTCCTTTTGCCAATTATTCTCACATTGTCTGTTAAATGCTGAAATTTTTCTTGAGTTCTAAGATCAACACTGCTTGCCTCAATAAAAATTTCTTAATTGAATACAAGTTTGCCGCCGCGGCAGCACATGGCAGCAACACAAGAATGGAGAAAACCCTAGAGGTGCCCGAAACAGACTCTAGGCAAGATGTTTAAATACCCTAGAGCTGCGCAAAACAGGCTCTAGGAAGGATCATGAGCAAGGACATTCCACTGCTATCAAAGTCCACGTTTCTAAACCAAGTGACGGATAAATTAGCAAGAGCGAATGAAAGCCTTCACGTGATGACTCTATTCAAAGGGTTCGAAGTTTCATAGAGTGCACCTATCTTAGCTTCAGACCCAGAGAATAGTTGTGATGAGCTGAAGCCCTTAAAGCCATGATAAAAAAAGATGAAAAGTGCCTAACTGTGCTGCCAAGGCAGCAACTCGTATCCTTTTCAGTAATTTAATTATTTTAGGCATTCTTTGTTAACTTAGTTATCTCAGCATGTTTAGCATTGACACAGACCTGCACTGGCACTAAAAAAATTAAAACCTAAGTTATTTCATGCCATTCCCCATCACTAACATAAAAATAGGTGCCACGGCCTTGAGGTAAGAAATCAAGTTAAAAGCTAAAGTTTCTATTAATTTTGTGCAAGGGGCAGATTTACTAGCTAGATTGCATTACTTAAGGACAAGCAATAGTTCGAGTTTTAGGGTGGTAGAGTGTCCACGAGTTCTATATTTTGTACACATTCCTTCCTTTATTATCTCTACTCTTAAGCTCATTTAGGCATATTTTGGTGCATTGTATGCATAATAACGATATTTTCTCTTTTACAATGCTTTTATTGAATATTTTATGATTGGTTAAGAAAAGATATTGTTTTAGTTTAGTTTTTATTTTCAGATGTTGTAGCTGTAGAGAGGAGGAGAGGACATGAGAGGATAGGAAAGCTGGAAACAACAGGAACCGCACTAAAGCAGTTCCAGATGCCGCCAAGGACACTACCGAAGCAGCATTGCCGCCAAGTGCCGCCCAGGCAAGAGTTACACCGACTAAGACAAGATGGGTCACGATTGAAAGAAGGCAATTTCCCGAGCTTAATAAGCCCAGTCTTGCAATTTTCTGAAGCTTGTAGCGGCCGGTAGAGCTGATCCAAGATTGATAAGTAAGAGTACTTATCATTACTTACGGGAGAAGGCAATGTCCAAAGAGTCCACTTTCAAGTCAAAAATGAGTCATCATTTAATGTAAACTACTTTAAGAAATCCTATTTCAAGGAGGACTCAAACTTAGGCCACAAGCCCTATATATACCCAATGTTTGTGAGGGTATAGGGGCATGAGGGGATGCACACATGAATAACTATATAGCGGAGAGGTAGCTAGGTAGATGGGAGTTGTTGGGGGTCGCGACCCAACTCTCCTAGGGTTTAGGTCTTTGTATGTAAAGTAGTTGTGAGAAACGGTTGTAATAGTTAAGTATGTTTTCAATAAAATTCCAAGTTTGCTTAATCTATGCACTTCATTCTTTGAATTAGTTCTAACCGTCCAGTTGAGAGAATCCATTTATCTGGCACAAAAGTGTAAGGCTCACGAAAGGGTTAAGCACGGTCACAACATGCTGAGGCGTGACTAACTTGGTTCCAAAAGTTGACAAGTTTCAGCGGCTAAAAGGAGCAACCAAACGCCGACTGCCTGTGTTAGGTTTATGCTGAGATTGCTAGGTATTGCCTACATCACGTGGTGACAAAATCCTTGCCTAGAAATAGGAAGGATCACTTAAGAATTGCTCTACCGAGCTTGGAATATCTTCCAGACTTGCCGTCAGGACTTAATTCCGTTCCACTTGCCGAGACAACGAAAGTTGCAGGCGTAGTGACTCGCTGCGACTGGGTGACAGAGTCGTAGCTGCCGCCCGCTATACCCGCCGAGGCAGCAAATCTTGGTAGCGCAAAACATTCTTAGGCTTTACAATGAAGTCTACACGCTACTGAGCTGCAATTGCCTTACCCAATCTATTTACCACATCTCTCCCTATCATCACTATCTTTATTTTACTTGTGTTTTTATATTTCCACATTGTGAGATTTGATTGCGCATTTACTAAATCTTTGTGTAGGAAACCATTCACAAAATCTACTCCGATCCCTATGGGAGATGATATCTTTTATACTATAACTTGATAAGAGTGTGCACTTGCGCACATAAATAGAGAACACCTTATCTCTCCACAAGTTTTTGGCGCCGTTGCTGGGGATTGGCAACAGAAACTTGTGTTTGAATTTCTGCACTTCTTCTTTAGTTTTTGCACATTAAATTTCTATTTATTTTATTTAAAATAAAGCCTCTTTGTTTCTCTGATGTATGTCCCGCCAGGGCAGCAAAGATGGCAGCAAACATCCACCTGAGGAGGGGAAGGACATGCCCAAATGAAAAGCCAAACGTAAAAGCCCTCAGAAAGTGGTTATGTTTGGGAAAAGCGCAACACAACGCAACATAGCCTAATTTTTATTTTTACGTTATAGGATTAGATTTAATTTTCAATTATTTTTATTTAATTTTTGCTTTTAATTTATTTCAGGTTAGGAATGAAGGCACGACTAAGAAAGATGAAAGAATAAAGGAGAAGCCCAACCAGCGGCTAAGACAGATAAGCATAACAGCTAGCAGCTTCATAACGGCTAGTCGCAACGGCTACATTTGCAGTAGCAAGCGGAACAACTATCTGCATAACGGCTAGAATCACGTTATTCACAATCATTGCCGCCCGTTGGCAGCGTGCCTGCCAAGGCAGTGGAGAGAAGCGGCTATATAAGGCCAACTATTCTCTCCCCATTCTTCACTTTTCTCTCCATGTTACTCTCAATTCTTTCTGCCATCTTTGCTTTCAAGATTTTACAAGTTTAACTTTCTTTTTCGTTATTTAGGAAAATACAACCATCTCACAGCTATGGCCACATCGCAACAACCTGCCTCCGCCTCCAAACCAGATTTCAAGAAATTCTTGAATAAGGATATAGAGGCAATCTACCAGAAGTACTTCGCGGAGTGGAAACTCTGGGAAGAAGTAGGGTTCCAATACACTAGGCCAGATAGGGATTTTGGCCTCAAGCCCACCATATTCGAGAGGATTCATACTTTGGGCTGGGACCTGTTCGCATGAAAACCAGAAGGGATAAACAGCAACCGGGTATGGGAGTTCTACGCCCACAAACCTACACCGGGAAATCCTTTCGTATATGTCCTGGTAGAAGGTTTTATGTTCACAGCGAATACCATCAACAATTTCTATAACATAGAGATCCGCGACAATCCGCATGAAGAGTGGAAGTCCTACCTCACGATGGCTGACTATGATAAGATCAAGAAAGAAGTCTGCAAGCCTAACATCAAGTGGCTAACATGCAAGAATAATGGCTCAGTCAACCGCCACGATCTGCTGCTGGAGGCAGTTCTTTGGATCAACTTCGTCCAACATCGCTTGATGCCCACCACACACGGATCAACAGTAAACAAGCCACGACTTGCCCTTATCCACAACATTATGACAGGGCGGCCAATCAATGTTGGCGAAGTAATCCTAGAAGAAATCTATGCCCACACAGACAAGACAAATGCTAAGGGACCTCTCGTCTTCCCTGCACTCATCACGGGCCTATGCACCAATTTCCGCGTGCCGCCACACCCTAAGGATACAATACTTCATGCCAAGGAAGGATGGACAAGAAGGGTGCGCCAGAAGATGATGTAGGATCCGAAGCCGGAAACACCGTCAACAGCCCAGCCGACATTTCAAACTGCCGCCACCCTAGCCGCAGTAGGCATTACTGAAGCTACCCTCCCCTCCACCGTGATCCCACTGCTGCGCAGGCTCGTTGAAAGCTGCCAAAGGATCGAGCACAAACATGTGATCTTCACCAAAAATATTCTAGAGGTGCAAGAGGCCTTTGTGGTCCACAGTTGCCCGTATTCCCATCAGAGTTAGCAGCATCCAAGTCGATCCATATCAAATCCAGACCAGCTACTACTCCACTCGCCGCCGGCAGCGAAGGGCCGCACATCTGCCCCAGGAGACGGAACTCACCTACTCCCATCCAGCCATACGACCACACCTCCTCATTCGAGTCAGAGAAAGAGGAGGAGACCACCGCCGCCTCCCAAAAAAAGGTTGCTGCTGCCAAAGATGTCGAACCGACAATGGTAGTAAGAAAGAGAAAGCGGCCAGTAACTGAGCCCCAGGGTGGAGGACCTGAAGGATAATCCAAGAATCCCACCCCTAGCCGCATCCAGCCGCCACGTGGCAAGAAAAAGAGCCCAACCGCCAAACCATCTGCCTCACGCTGCCTAGTCCTGCCCGCCTCCTTAGAATCCTCCTCCGACGCAGCAACAATAGAGGGGGACTCCCCTACTCTATAGCACCCTTTTTCTTTTTTTTTCTTTTTCTGTTTTTATTTTTATTTTTCTGTTTTATTTTCTATTTTTGTTTTTGTTTTGTGTAAGGCATTGAGGACAATGCCAACCTTGAGTTTGGGTGAGGGGGGATAGTCCTCTTTGTTTTTAGGTTCATTTAGTAGCATATAGGAGCATATGTAAATTCTTCCCTAACACTTAATAAAGTAGGAATTTTCAGCTTAAAACTTGTGCCTATGATAGTTAGCCAATTACTTATATTCGCACCATACTTAAAAATTGACATGACTATAGGAAGAAGCATGAAAAATACTTAAAAAAATTCTTTTGCCAATTATTCTCACATTGTCTGTTAAATGTTGAATTTTTTCTTGAGTTCTAAGATCAACACTGCCTACCTTACTTAATAAAAATTTCTTAATTGAATACAGGTTTTCCGCCGCGACAACACATGGCAACAACACAAGAATGGAGAAAACCCTAGAAGTGCCCGAAACAATCTCTTGGCAAGATGCTTAAATACCCTAGAGGTGCCCGAAACAGGCTCTAGGAAGGATCATGAGCAAGGACACTCCGCTTCTATCAAAGTCCACGTATCTAAACCAAGTGACGAACAAATTAGCAAGAGTGAATGAAAGCCTTCACGAGATGACTCTATTCAAAGGGTTCATAGTTTCGTAGAGTGCACCTATCTTAGCTTCAGACCCAGAGAATAGTTGTGATGAGCTGAAGCCCTTAAAATCATGATAAAAAAGAGACAAAAAGTGCCTAACTGTGCTGCCAAGGCAACAACTCGTATCCTTTTCAGTAATTTAATTATTTTACGCATTCTTTGTTAACTTAGTTATCTCGGCATGTTTAGCATTGACACAGACCTGCACACATTGAACTGGCACTAAGAAAATTAAAACCTAAGTTATTTCATGCCATTCCCCATCACTAACGTAAAAATAGGTGCCACGACCTTGAGGTAAGAAATCAAGTTAAAAGCTAAAGTTTCTATTAATTTTGTGCAAGGGGTAGATTTACTAGCTAGGCTGCATTGCTTGAGGACAAGCAATAGTTCGAGTTTGGGGGTGTGTAGAGTGTCCACAAGTTCTATATTTTGTACACATTCCTGCCCTTATTATTGCTACTCTTAAGCCCATTTAGGCATATTTAGGTGCATTGCATGCATAATAACAAAATTTTCTCTTTTACCATGCTTTTATTGAATATTATATGACTGGTTAAGAAACGATACTGTTTTAGTTTAGTTTTTATTTTCAGGTGCTGTAGCTTTGGAGAGGAGGAGAGGACAGGAGAGGATAGGAAAGTCGGAAACAATAGGAGTTGTACTGAAGCAATTCTAGATGCCGCCAAGGACACTATCGAAGCAGCATTTCCGCCAAGTGCCGCCCAGGCAGGAGTTACACCGACTAAGCCAAGATGGGTCGCGATTGAAAGAGGGCAATTTCCAGAGCTCAATAAGCCCAGTCTTGCAATTTTCTGAAGCTTGTAGCGGCCGATAGAGCTGATCCAAGATTGATAAGTAAGAGTACTTATCATTACTTACGAGAGAAGGCAATGTCCAAAGAGTCCACTTTCAAGTCAAAAAGGAGTCAGTATTTAATGTAAACTACTTTAAGAAATCCTATTTCAAGGAGGACTCAAACTTAGGCCACGAGCCCTATATATACCCAATGTTTGTGGGGCTATAGGGGCATGAGGGGATGCACGCATGAATATTTTTATAGCGGAGAGGTAGCTAGGTAGATGGGAGTTGTTGGGGGTCACGACCCAACTCTCCTAGGGTTTAGGTCTTTGTATGGAAAGTAGTTGTGAGAAACAGTTGTAATAGTTAAGTATGTTTTCAATAAAATTCTAAGTTTGCTTAATCTATGCACTTCATTCTTTCAATTTGTTCTAACCATCCAGAGGGCATGATCCTCAGAAAAACCCGTCAAGAAATTCCCGATTTGGTTCATATTCAGAGACGAATTTCTCCATTAATTCGAGCATAGGTTTTGACCCTTTACTTCTGTTTTTTTGCAGATTCTGGTGGCAATAGGAGACGGAGGCAAGCGGCGTCGGTACCGTTGAAACGGCGACGGTGAGATGCGTCAACCGGTACCAACGACGTCGGTCGACGTGGCTTAGGGACGGTTGGAGGACGTACGTCAGCCACTCAAAATGGGTGTTTCAGGGTGCCAGACCGAGCGCGTGGCCGCGTGCATGAACTCTTTTTTTTTTACTATTTTGACTTTTTTCTGTTTCAAGTAGCCGTTTTTTTATTTTTACTTGATCAATCCTTGGCCCTTGATTTTATTAACCCTAAACTAATGGCCTATTTTAAACCTTAAAAATAAATGGGTTATTGGGATAATTTATTTTTTTATATTTGGGAATGGGCTTGTAAAAAGAATGGGTTTAAAATAAATAGGTTTTTATTTTGGGAGGGGTTTATACTTAAATAAAACGGGTTTACAATTTATTAAAACAAATAGGTTTAAAAAGGACCCTTATTTAACCCAAACAAACTCTTATTTTTTTTGCATTTATTTTTGGGTTTTAAATAATAATAATAATAATAATAATAATAATAAGTAAAAACAATGGGGTGAAAATCTAGTGACAACAAGCAGATGAGCCTAGGGAATCAGAGAAGGAGAAAGCCAAAGCAGATGATGCCAATGGTAATGCCCACAATGATGCCAACACTCATGCCAGTTCTAGTGCCAACGATGATGTTAAAAATGATGACAAGCAGACTGAGGTCAAAAAGCATACTGATGCTAAAGTGGATTCCAACACTACCTCGGCAAAGCCGACTATGCCAGCATATGTGTATCCACCGCCTCCATTTCCGGCCAAACTTCAAAAGCACAAGCATAACCAACAATTTAAGCGCTTCTTGGAAGTGCTTAAGAAATTGCAAATTAACATTCCATTGGTAGAGGACCTTGAGCAAATGCCCAACTATGTAAAATTCATGAAGGACATCTTGTCCAAAAAGAGGAAGTTGGGAGAGTTCGAGACTGTTGCCCTCACACAAGAATGCAACGCCATGATCTTGAATCGATTTCCACCAAAGCTTAAAGATTCAGGGAGTTTTTCTATCCCTGTACAATTGGCAATAAATTCATGGGTAAGGCATTGTGTGATTTAGGAGCCAACATCAATTTGATGCCACTTTCTATTTTCAAAAAGCTTAGCATAGAAGCAAGACCTACCACAGTGACACTCCAGTTGGCAGACCGATCTTATGCACATCCCAAGGGTAAGATTGAGGATGTGTTGGTAAAGGTAGACGAATTTATATTTCCAGCTGATTTTATCATTTTGGATTATTAAGCTGACACTAATGTGCCAATTATTTTGGGTAGGCCATTTCATGCCACGGGTAGGGATCTTATTAATGTTCATAAAGGGGAACTAACCATGCGAATGAATGACCAACATGTTACTTTTAACATGTTTCAAGCTTTGAAATATGCAGATGAATCAGATGAATTTCAAGCCGAGGATATGTTGGAGGCCATTTATACTTTAGACATGACACAGTTGTGCCAGGATGCAGAATTTGATGCCAAAATGCTTGACGACATACCTGAACTATTTGAGGAACCTGAGGAACCAGCCTTGGAAGCTGAAGATGTGAGTTACTTTGAGCCACTCTATTTGGCTGGCAGAGAGATAAAGAAACCGAAACCATCAATCGAGGAACCACTAGAGTTGGAGCTTAAGCCACTTCCAGAACACTTGAAGTATGCCTATCTAGGTGAGCACTCAACACTGCCAATGATTATTGCATTGATCTCACTAATGATCAAGACGCAAGATTGTTGGCAATATTGAAGACCTATAAGCATGCGTTAGGATGGACCTTGGCAGATATCCGAGGTATAAGCCCAACCATTTGCATGCACAAGATCATTTTGGAGGAATATCATGGAAAGACTATTGAAGGTCAAAATAGGCTGAACCTGAGCATGAAAGAAGTTGTTAAAAAAAGATTATCAAATGGCTTGATGCCAGAATAATCTATCCCATATCCGATAGCTATTGGATTAGCCCGGTGCAGTGCGTGCCAAAGAAGGGTGGCATGACTGTTGTACAGAATAGCGAGGATGAGTTGATCCCCTCTAGAACAATCACAAGATTGAGAGTGTGCATGGATTATAGAAAGCTGAATAAAGTCACAAGGAAGGACCACTTCCCTTTGCCTTTAATCGATCAAATGTCAGACAAACTGGCAGGTAAAGCTTTCTATTATTTCTTAGACGGTTATTCAGGTTATAACGATATTGCAATAGCCCCCAACGACCAAGAAAAGACCACATTCACTTGTCCATATGGGACATTTGCCTTTAGAAGGATGCCGTTCGGGTTGTGCAATGCGCTGGCAACATTTCAACGTTTGTATGATGTCTATTTTTCTGATTTGATTGAGCACAACATTGAAGTGTTTATAGAAGATTTCTCAGTGTTTGGTAACACATTTGAGAAATGCATTCAGAGCTTGGAGCAAGTTTTGAGGAGATGCATTGAGACAAATCTAGTCTTGAACTGAGAAAAATACCACTTCATGGTGAAGGAGGGCATTTTTCTCGGGCACAGGGTGACCAAGAATGGACTAGGTTGATCCAGAAAAAAGTTGAAGTAATCAAGCAGTTACCACCTCCCATATGTGTTAAAGGTGTAAGAAGTGTTTTAGGTCATGCATGTTTTTATCGACGATTCATTATGGACTTTTCTAAAATTTCTAAACCTTAATGCTTGTTATTAGAAAAGGATGCCACTTTTGCATTTGATGATTCTTGTTTGAAAGTGTTTTAGGTCCTTAAAGAGAAGCTGGTTAATGACCCTATAGTCGTGGCACTAGACTAGAATGAGCCCTTCAAGCTCATGTGTGATGCCAACGACAATACCATCGGAGTAGTGCTTGGACAACGACGTGGTAAAGTTTTCACGCCATATACTATTCCAGCAAAACACTTAATGAAGCACAACTTAATTACACCACAACTGAGAAAGAATTTCTTGCAGTTGTATTTGTATTCGATAAATTTAGATCTTATTTGATAGGTAATAAAGTTGTTGTTTTTATAGATCACTCAACACTGAAATACCTTTTTGCAAAAAAGGATGCCAAGCCGAGATTGATTTGATGGACCTACTACAAGAATTTGATCTCGAGATTCGGGACAAGAAGGGCATTGAAAACTTAGTAACTGACCACCTATCATGACTAGAGCATCACCGTGAGGATGAAAAGGTTAAATCTATTAGAGATAAGTTCCCAGACGAGTATTTACTCGCAGTGGATGTCGTGCCATGGTATGCCAACATCGTTAATTATTTGGTGAGAAACGTCATGCCACCAGATCTAGACTACAATGCCATGACACATTTTTTGCGTTATGTTCGACAGTATTATTGGGATGTGCCTTTCTTGTTTAAGCAATGTGCCGATCAAGTGATCTGCCGTTGTGTGCTAGAGGATGAGCAACATGCTATTTTGCAATCATGCCATGCCGCGCCGTATGGTGGACACTTTGCTGGACTAAAGATTGCTGCCGAGGTGCTGCAGTCGGGTTTTTATTGGCCTACACTGTATAAGGATGCTCATGACTACACCAAGGCATGTGACCCATGCCAACGGACTGGGAATATCTCTTACAGACATCAACTTCCGCTCCAGAACATCATGCTGGTGGAATTATTCGATGTTTAGGGGATAGAATTTATTGGTCCATTTCCCCCATCTTTTGGCAATATATATATAAATATCCTTGTGGCATTTGATTATGTTCCCAAGTGGGTAGAGGCTATTGCCCTGCCAACAAATGATGCCAAGATCGTTGCCAAGTTTTTGCACAAGCATATTTTTACATGTTTTGGTGCTCCTCGAGTGATCATTTATGATGAGGGCACCCATTTTAAATGCAATCTAATTTCTAAAGCTTTGTGCAAGTATGAGATACAACAAAGGATAGCCACGACCTATCATCCATAAACAAATGGGCAAACTAAGATTTCCAACAAGAATATCCTAGACAAGACTGTGAATCCTTTGAGAAAGGACTGGTCTTTGAGACTAGATGAGGCTTTGTGGGCCTATAGAATTTCCTTCAAAACTTTGTAGGGAACTTCACCTTTCAAGCTTGTATATGGTAAACCATGCTATCTGCTAGTAGAGCTTGAACATAAAGCCTATTAGGCAATTAGAACACTTGACATGGCATGGGCCGCAACAAGAGAAAAAAGGATGCTAGACCTCAATGAGTTGGAAGAATTCCGAGCACTCGCCTATTATTATGACAATATATATAAGGAAAGAACCAAACGTTGGCATGACAAGAAAATTCTGCCAAGCCATTTCGAGGTAGGTCAACTTGTTCTTCTTTTTAACTCACGGCTTAAAATGTTTCCAGGCAAGCTAAAGTCAAGATGGTCGAGCTCTTTTGAAGTAGTACAACCCTATGCCCATGGTGCTGTGGACATCAAGGATTTGAAATCGAATAAATTTTTAAGGTAAATGGCCAGCACTTAAAGCACTATTTTGAGGGAAAACAGAGAAATGCCAAGGAGACTGTTCTCTTGGCAGAAATACCATAACACCATCGACATGTTTGAATCTTTGAAAAATATTAGGTTAGTTGTTTTTCTTTATTTTTAGGATTTAGGATTTTTCATCAGTTTTTCTTTTTCTTTTAGTCTATATATTTAGATTTTCTTTTGCTTGGTTGAAAGGTTTCATTAGAGTGGATGCAGATTTGGTGCCACATAGATATATTATTTTTCAACGAGTGGCAGAATTAAATGATGTCACGCCTAGAAGTGGTGCCAACATCTGAGCTTGGAAAGCGGCGGGAGTAACTTGGGGAAAAGAAATTACCCTAGCTTGATTTAATTTACACCATGAAAGAGAGAAAAAATAAATATATCCAACCCTAGCCGCCCAAAAATTAAGGTGATTTAAATTCAATTTAATTACCTTATCACTCCATATCTTATCACTTTAAATCCTATCCTTATCACTTATCATTTCTATAAACTATCATATCATCCCTTTTCCTCTCCCTAAAACACGCCACCTTTCATCATTACCTTCTTTAAACCGGTCATAATTACTTTTACCATAACACTCAACCTTTCCATCTTTCAACCCCTTCATTTTTTCTTTTATTTTTCACTTCATCTTCTTTACCTAGCCGGATAATTCTCTCTCTTGTTCTACCCAAGAAACTCAAGCTTTTGTTTTTTTTTTCTTTTCAAACCCTTCCATGGCTTCTTCATCTAAACCCTTCAAGACTTTTTTCAAGGATGAGATCCAAAAGAAGTATGAAGATCACTTTGCTTCAAAGACTTTTTTCTTCGAGAGAAACTACAGCTTCGAGCCCGAGAAAAATCAGGTTTTTCCCTTTGA
This sequence comes from Hibiscus trionum, assembly GCA_030270665.1. NCBI lineage: Eukaryota > Viridiplantae > Streptophyta > Magnoliopsida > Malvales > Malvaceae > Hibiscus > Hibiscus trionum. The sequence continues at coordinate 18,108,143 of BSYR01000004.1, forward strand.
GTTCATGGATATCGTCACCAAAAACAAGTGGAAGACGTTTTGCCAACAAAAGGGTGAGATCCTTGCAAATCTTGTTCGTGAAGTTTATGCACATTTAACCACTAAAGCAAACTCATTTTTGATGATTAGATGAGAATGCGTGCGATTTGATAAAGGGTCTATCAATATAATACTCAAGTTGGATGGGGAGGATGAGCATGCCGCGTTTGCTGCCAACATGACCGCTGCCAAACGTAAGACGCTTTTGGAAGATTTGTGTGAATCAGGCACTGAGTGGATCGTATCCTCAAAAGGAAACGAAACGGTCAAAAGAGTGGCCCTTAAACCACAAGCAAAGGGCTGGAACCATTTTCTCAGGGAGAGTTTGATGCCGACGACCCACAATAAGACCGTTTCGGAGGACCGGATGATTTTATTGCATTCTATTCTGACGGGCCAAAAAATTAATGTTGGCGGGATTATAATCAATGAGATATACAAGTGTGCCCTCAAGTCAATTGGAGGTTTATTCTTCCCTCTTCTAATTTGTAATATTTGTTTGCGATACAATGTGCCCCCATCAGAGGAAGACATCACGCTAGAGGTGAAAGGGCTACACAATTACGCTAGCCGGATGGAGGAACCTCACTAGCATTACTTGTGACACCTCCCTCCCGGTTTAGTAGTAAACTGGTCGAGCGGCGTCACACAAAAACGAAAAATTTGAAACTTTTCCCAACTCATTCCTAATGTTACCAACGATCAACCAAAACACTTAGCAAACAAATACAACATGTTCAGATACATGACATTCAATCACAAACACAAACAACCAAATTAGGAAAGACATTGACTTAACTCCTAAGTTAGGTGAGATTAAAGTTTATTCTTACATATAACTTAACTACCATATTAAAATTTACTAATGTTACCATCTTAATCAACCTATATAAAATTTTAATCATATACAAATTTAGACTTAACTATTTGAACCATACAAGTAAACAATGTATCCTAATCTTTATTGACCTATTCGAAACATCAACCCCATACATAGAAAAAAAATAATTCCATTCGATTGATTACAAGGCAAGGATTTATTCGAATGGAATGCTAAGAACAATTGGTCAAACATACTCATTTAAAATTTCAATCAATCATATATTTAATTCCAGATTTCAAAACAAATCATGCTTTCATTCGTTAAACCAAAATGACATATTTACAAACAAAGTCTCAAAACATTATATGTCAAGTTTGTATTTACAAACATGTTTTCAATTCATTACAAGCCAAGATCAAACTAGCAAATACATCATTTGTTCAAAATTCTCAAAACCCACATCATCATCCATATCATCTAGACCTATTACACATGACATAACCAACTCAAAAACTACTCCTATGCCACCATTCAAAAGTCGAACAAGAAAGATAATGTCATACATGATTACTATGCTTGTAGTCTTTGCTATCGATCAAGGAAGTATTAGCTATCGAACCAGAATCAATCTGTTATGTTGGGAAGAAGGAAACAAAAGGGGTAATAAGTACAAAGTTGTACTTAGTGAGGCAGCATTTACATTATTCAATTTTAAGATTAATTTTGGATCCTATCTAAGGTTTGCACAAAGTTTACTAAACTAAGCTTTTAATAAAAATTCTAGCTAATCTCATGGCATATTCAAGCATATAATCTCATAGATATCATATAACAACAATCATTTTTCACTCAATCATTGCTTGCAAAACAAGTAACAGCACACACTTGTCATAAAGGCAACCAATCCAAGACAAGTCATGGGTAATTTAATCTTGTAATTAAGTTGCCTTGGTTATTAGTTTGGTCTAGGTAATCGAGTCAAAAGTTAGTACATATGTACCTAATCAAGAAGATACTAAATAGTATCACAAGTAGGTGCTAAGACACCAATTCAACTAGTACTTAAAGTACTATTTCACAAGGTACACAAGGTGCTAATCAAGAAGGTGTATAAACACAATACAAGAAGGTATATCAATACCCAAATCAAGAGAGCTCTAGACTCTAAGGCACGCCCTTCTACCTAAGGCCAACTAGAAAACCAAGGTCTTTAATTTATTAAGTTAAACATTTTCCAATTCAATAGTTAATCAAGCTTGTAATATATCATAGGTAACAATAATGATACAAGTAGAAGCTAATCTTATTCCATCCAGAATATCATAATTTCCAGCAAGCATTATATTCATTTCGAGCATCATGTGATCATTCAAATCAATAGGTGTTGCGTGTAAAAGAGTCAATCGCAATTGTAGTGCAAGTGTACACGACGCAAGTAGTAAAGTGATACGAAGTATCAGATTATCGTCTCCACAGGGATTGGGCCAATAGCTTCACCTAATTTCACTGCACGAAGTAAAGGGAATAATTGAGAGTTGTCACGAGAATAATAAAGGAAAACGTAAATAGAAGAATAGAGTAATCAAGATAGAGAGAATGGGCTGGTATTGAAGTCCTCAGTAGTGCAGGTATTGTATTGCTTAGGAACTCCAGTTCTGTCGTCACGCCTGTCGTCGACAGCACCTGTCGCGGCAGCTGTCCGTTGGTCGTCGCGGCAGCAAACACACCAACTCAGTACGTTCAAGTTTGGCAAGAATCCCAGATCTGCCTTGGCCTATCCCTAGGTCCAAGTCTGTCGATGATCACGTCTTTGACGATACCTCCCGGCGTGAATCGAAGGATGAACACCGATGTGTATGAATTCTTCCTTAGCCACTTAACCTTGCCCTATCCCTAGGCACAAGATAGTTTAACTATAAACTAGAGAACTCGCTCTTATTTCTTTCGTATACTTAACTCTCCCGATGCTAAGTAAATAGATAACCTCACAATGCTCTCCCGATGCTCTTGCAAGATATTAAAACCAAAATAAGAGAACTTGAAGTTTATTTTATTGAACTTGGAAAATCCTAAAACAAAACAACCCTTGCAACTACTTTACAAAACAACCCTTAGCCCTAGGGGGAATTTAGAACATGTCGGTGACGGGTAAACGGCAGAGGGGTTTAGGTTATCGATTATGGGGTCTGATGCCTCCTAGGTTAAATCTATGCCCTTATATAAGCTTTGGGCTCAAGTATTCTAAGTTAACAAGGATTACAACTTTAATGAAAAGTAAGATTCTAATGAATGCTTAATCTCTAAGGATTCCTACTTTTCATCCGTCCTCCTTGTTTCATGGGAATTCCTCTCCTTGAGCTTTGGCTTGACATATCTTTTGATCCGGGGCTTGGAAAAATATTTGGCTTTCACACGACAGACGAGCAGATTTTTCTCTATCTATCGAGGTCCACTTTACTTTTCCTCTTCATAAGGCTGCTGTCACCTTGCTGTCACGACAGATCCATGGCAGCTTTTTCCTCGTCGTCTGCTTGTTAAGTTCAGCTCTCCTGCTTCTCTGCCCTGCGCCTGCCTTCACCGTCTACGATGGCAGCAACCTGCAAAATAAGCCATCTTTTAGTAGAATCCGTGCCTTTAATCCATTTGTAATGTTTTACTGTAAACTAACCTAAATGCAATGCAATGATGCTTGAATGCAGCAGAAATATGGGTTAAAAAGGGTGTAAATAATAGAACTTTTACACACTCAACAATAGGAAACAAGTTCAATCCATATATGTAGCAGCCAACAATAACAAACAAACATGTAGCAAACATTAGTAACATACTAGGCAACCAACAATTCCTAGTGTTTCTACCATTTAATTCACTTATTCCCTTATATAATTTTTACCAATCCATAATTAATTCATGTTCATATAATCAAGAAAGCATAAGAAATTAAATAATAAACATTGGTTAGGACACTAGTCCTAACCCTAAAATAAACTACACTCACAAACTTCCAAGCTACTCTTATTCCTTGATAGTAATCCACTTGCTCCTCCTTTAGGATGACCCAATCTTGGCTTCCTCCCCCAAGTTCTCAATCCCTCAGTCTTGTTTATCATACATATACATATAAAATAAATATTAGTATCTAAATCATGCATTAGACTACCAATATGCAAATGCTAAATTCAATTTCTCAAGGCTGTCCTAATCTGGCAGACTTGAGCACCAGTCACTAAACTGGCCATAACTTTTTTCTATAGAATTTCAAAAGTCAATTATCATACATGATTAGAAATTAAATTAAATGATCGATTTAACCAAAATTGGCCCCACATTTTTATCATTTATAGATTAATACAGTTTATTACTTCTTTACAGGTATTTTAGATTCAAAACAGTTTTCGAGTGCCTAACTTAATTCATTTCCATATTTTAGCACATAGCTCTAAATTGATCTCCGTTTTCTCTCAACTGAAATGGACATATGAAAGTTTAATACATCAAAATTTCAACTTAAAATTCCTTATATAAAATTTATACTGAATTTTCAAAGTTGCTGTCCAGAACAGGAATGTTCTGGACAGATTTCACTAACTTTGTTTTATCTTACAATTTATCACACATCTCATCATTTTCACTAATTCAACCCCAACACATTAGTTCACCATATATTAACTTCATTTTCAAGTCCTCGCCAATTCTTTTAACCACCAGGTTAGTCCTCAATTTTACCAAAATTTCAGATTAGCCCAATTTCATGTTCTATTTCACTAATTTGCTCAATTTACCAAATTGAGCCATTCTAATGCTCAATTCAAGTTACTAAAATTTTTCTAACATAATATCCCTTATTTTTAAGTAAATTTCCAGCACAGACCTCCAGCAAAATTCATTCCTAAGCTCATAAACATTACATGCATGCATGATACTATAATTTTCATTCATGAATTCAAGATAAAATTTAAGCAAATGCACCATAACACAATCGGTTAGCAAGATGGTGGCAAGGATGACTACTTACATTGCAATACCTCTAATTCCTCTTGAATTTAATCTTAAATTTAAGCTTCAACACTCCTCAATGGCCAGCAAAACAACAACAAATCCTCTCCATTCCTCTCTAAAGTTCACGACAAGAAGGTGAAAGAAGAAGGAGAAGAGAAAATTTGGTTTGGTAGTGGGATTTGTCCAATCCCACTTTCTATCAAAGTGGCCGACCAAGGAGATAATTAAGGCTAGAAATTCGTATTTTATCCCTCACATCTCTTCTAGAATTAGCTAATTACAAGGGCTAGGATTGGTCCATTTGAATTTTAGCATGCAACATTATCATTCTAGCTTAATTTGGTTTTTATTCATCTTAATTTAACTCTCATATTTTCAGTTTCATTCAATTAGCTACTAAATCATCTAATTATAATTAATATAGTATAAAATTAGGGATTTGGTTAGATGGACAAGAATATGGAAGATGGTGGAGGGGAGAAGAAATAAAAAAAATTATAAATATGGAGGATTAAATGTGTAATTATACAAATTGGTTTTATTTTGGTGGTCAAAATAGAAGTAAAGTAATAGTTTAGGGACTATCTAGGCAATTTATCATCTTTTAATTGTGCCAGATTAGCCTCCCGTTAAAATTTAACGAGAACAAACGTCTCTGTGACCAAAAGTTTACAGATCGAAAACGTAAGTGACCTTACTGGTCGTTTTTGAAAATCGGTGACCAACTTTGTACTAAAGGGAAACATAATTGACTATCCCAATAGTTAACCCTTAATTTAGTTAATCAATCAATTTAATGTATATTCCTTCTAAGGTACACTGAGGATATTACAATTCCCCCCTTAAAATAAGAATTTGTCCTCGAATTCTTACCTGAATCAAAGAGTTGAGGATATTGCTTCCGCATCGTATCCTCTGGTTCCCATGTAGCTTCTTCCACATTATGATTTCTCTAGAGAACCTTTACAAGAGGAAGGTTCTTATACATGAGCCTTTTAACCTCCCGATCGAGAATTCAAATAGGTTCTTCCACGTATGAAAGACCGAGATTAAATTCCACTTCTTCTAGTTCTAGTATATGAGATGGATCAGAACGGTAGTGTCTGAGCATTGATATGTGGAAAACATTATGTATCTTATCGAACTCAGGAGGAAGAGCGAGTCAATAAGTTACTAGACTGATCTTCTCAATCACTTTAAAAGGTCTAAAAAATCGGGGACTAAGTTTTCCTCTCTTGAAAAAATGAAAGACATTCTTCCATGGAGATACTTTCAAGAAAACCTTGCCTCCATTTTTATATTGAATGTCTCTTCGTTTCTAATTAACATATGATTTCTGCCTATCAAAGGCATGCTTCAATCGAGAATGAATAATTTGAACTTGTTCTTCAGTTTCTCGGAGAATCTAAGGGCCTAACACCTTATTATCTCCCAACTCAGACCAACATAAGGGAGTTCGACACCTTCTTCCATAGAGTGCTTCAAAAGGAGCCATTTGAATCGAAGACTGGTAACTATTATTGTAAGCGAATTCTACCAAAGGCAACGATTTCTCCTAATTCTTTCCGAAATCGATAATGCATGTCCGAAGCATGTCTTTCAAGACTTGAATCACTCTTTCAGATTGACCATCACTATGAGGATGAAAAGCTGTACTTAGATTGAGTTTGGTCCCAAGAGCTAGTTGCAACGATCTCCAAAATCGTGCAGTGAAACGAGAATCTCGGTCTGATATAATGGAAACAAGAATACCCTGAAGACGGATGACTTCTCGAATATACATTTCAGCTAAAGCTTCTAGTTTCATGCTCATTCTGACATGAATGAAATGAGTTGATTTGGAGAATCTATCAACTATCACCCAAATTGCATTGTTCTTTCTTGGTGTACAAGGAAGTCCTGATACAAAATCCATGGTGATTTGTTCTCACTTCCATTGCGGAAAGTTCATTAGTTGTAACAAACGAGTTGGAACTCGATGTTCGGCCTTCACACGTTGGCAGTTCAAGCACCTAGACACATAATCGTTGATAGCAGCCTTTATTCCCGGCCACCAGTACAAGGGCTTGAGATCCTTGTACATCTTTACTGATCTCGGATAAACAGAGAAGAGACTTTGGTGAGCCTCACTGAGGATCTCCTCTTGGAATTCCTTATTATTAGGGATACAGATTCTATCCCAGAAATAGATTAGACCATTCAGCTTAACCGAGAAGTCGGGATTAGACTCAAGCTTAGAGATGATTTTCTGAAGTTCGGGATCAAGCTGTTGAATCTCTTTGATCCTTGTGATTAGACTAGATTGAATTTGGAGTCCCGATAGATAATTTAGAGCTTTTGCAAGTCAAAAATGAGCATTGATAGTTGTTGGAGCTACAAGGAAATCAATTTAAACATGTTCTTATCGAGATTGAGGATTTCAATTGACTTCCTTGTCTATCAAGGGAGTGTTCGAACTCTTTCTTCGGAAACAAGAAAGATTCAAATTTTCCTTTAAGAATTTCAATGAAGGTTTAAATGAATTTAAGAAATTTTATAAGGCTTACCGGGAGTCGGTTTTCTACTTAGTGCATCCGCTACAACATTAGCCTTCCCGGGATGGTAATCAATTACTAGATCATAATCCTTTAGTAACTCTTTCCACCTTCTTTGCCTCAAATTTAATTCTTTTGGGGTGAGAAGGTATTTGAGGCTTTTGTGATCCGTGAATAGATGACACTGCTCACCGTATAAGTAATGTCTCTAGATCTTGAGTGCAAAGATGATTGCGGCTAACTCAAGGTCATGTGTCGGGTAATTAAGCTCATGTGGCTTCAATTTCTGGGATGCATATTCTATAACCTTTTCTCCTTGCATCAACACGCAACCTAGACCCAAACGGGACGCATCGCTATAAACGAAAAATTCTTTGCCCGATTCAGGTTGGGTCAGTATCGGAGCATGAGTTAGAGCTTGTTTCAACTGATCGAAACTTCGTTGCTGATTTTCGGACCAAGAAAAAGGTTGATCCTTTCTGAGGAGTTTGTTTAGTGGCAAAGCAATCGTAGAGAAACCTTTAACGAATCTTCGGTAATAACCCGCTAAACTAAGAAAACTACGAACCTCACTAACATTCTTTGGAGGTTTCCAATCAATCACAGTTTGTATCTTCTTAGGATCAACTTTGATTCCATCAGCTGAGATAACGTGACCGAGGAATGAGACTTCCGAAAGTCAAAATTCACATTTGGAGAATTTGGCAAAGAGTTGATGCCCCCTAAGAGTTTGCAATACAATTCTAAGATGATCAGAGTGTTCTTCTTTGCATCGGGAGTAAACAAGAATGTCGTCAATAAATACGACCACAAACTTATCAAGAAACGGCTTGAAAACTCGATTCATAAGGTCCATAAGACTGTCGGAGCGTTGGTTAGCCCAAATGGCCTTATGAGGAAATCAAAGTGGCCATAACGAGTTTGGATAGCCATCTTGGGTACATCATCATCTTTTACTCTCATCTGATAGTAACCTGACCTTAAATTGATCTTGGAGAATACAACTGCACCACGAAGTTGATCAAACAGATCTTCAATTCTCGGCAAAGGATACTTATTCTTAATTGTTATCTGATTCAACTTCTGATAGTCGATACGCAGCCGCATCGAACCATCTTTCTTCTTTACAAACAAAACCAGAGCACCCCAAGGAGAAGTGCTCGGTCGGATAAAACCCTTGTCTTGCAACTCTTCAATTTTCTTCTTCAATTCTTTCAACTAAATAGGGGTCATTCGATATGCTGTAATTGACACCGGATTAGTTCCAGGATGAATGTTAATTCTGAATTCTACTTCCCGAATTGGAGGGAGTCCCGGAAGTTCTTCCGGAAAGACATCGATAAATTCTGACACCACTGGCATCGAAGGCAGGCTGAAATCGTAGTCATCTTGCAACACCATAGCGGCAACAATTGAGGTAGGCTTATTATCAATTAACAGGATAGATTCCTTTACTAAACCTCGGAGATAAATTCTATGGTTCTGACAATCTATCCAAGGTTGATGCTTTCCCAACCAATCTAATCCCAAGATTAGATCGAATTCACATGTTGACAAGACATAAAGATCGATGGGAAATGGAATGCCTCGAATAGTAATAGGACAATATTTAACAAGAAGATTAATCGACTTATTTCCTCCTATCAGATTTGAGACTATAAGGCTAGATGCAACAGATTCAGATTTCATATTCAACTTAGCAAGCAATTTTGAACAGATAAAAGAATGAGTGGGTCCCGAGTCAATAAGAGCATATGCAGGATTTAGGTTCAATTCAACAGTACCTGCGATCGCGTTAGGTGATTCCTCCTCTTCTCTACAACGAATGTGATAAACCCAGACAGGAGCTCGTGATTCCTGATGAGTGGAAATAGATTGATGGCCTTTCTCTTTAGCTTGATTACCAGATTGTTCTTGCCTTGGTCCCCTATTTCGATTGGATTGTGTAGGAGTCTGATTTGTAGGATCTAGAATCGAAGGTTTATTAGCATTCTTTGGTCAATCCTTCACATAATGATCGGCTCCACCGCAAGCATAAAAAAAATTAGACTAAGACCGGCACTGGCCATAGTGAAGCTTCATATTGAATTTATATGTAGGGACCTTCCCAGAATTGCCCGTGCTATTCATAAAGATCACCAAGGCAGCAACTTTACTTACCGAATGTGGCTTCGGTGTAAAATTACTTTGGGCAGCAGGAGAGAAGGTAGAGGACCCTTCCTTCTGATATCATACCTTCTTTGACTGCCAGTGGGGTTTATCATCCCGCTTGTGCTTCTTATCACTCCAACCGCCACTTTTTCTACGTTCAGATGCCTTCATCTTAGCTTCAGTGGCAATAACACAATTTACAAAAGTTTGGAAATCAGTAATCCCTAGAGCCGTAAACATCGAACTCAGATCATCATTTAGCTAGTCGATAAACATACGACACTTTTCCTGCTTGGTTTTGATATACTGCTCAGTACTTACAATACTTACAAATATCAGCCACATATTGCTCGATAGGCCGATTAGCTTGCTTCAAGTACAAGAAACGCTTCCTTCTCTCGGCCAAGTACTGCTCACTAATATATTTCTTCTTAAATTCCTTAACAAAGAATTCCCAGGTAACAGATTCTGCAGGAGCAGTTAGAGTAGTCGTTTCCCGCCAGCTCAAAACTTCATCAGCAAGGAGTGCAATTGCACATTCCATCTTATGCTGATCCGAGCATTGCAATTGCTTGGTTAAGATTTGTGTGGTTCTTTCCAACCAGTATTCAGCATCCTCGGGCTTCTCCTCAGTGGCACCAACAAATGTATATGCCCGATATTGTGATAATTTCTTGAGTGCAGCTCTGCTAGAGGCAAGAGCTGCAGGAGCCGGTTGCTCGCTCTTTAGATTAGAGATTAACTGATTGAACATCTCCTTCATGCTAAGGAGACATTCACGTTGTATAGCTTGCATAACAGGGGCTGCCTGCTGATGTTGGATCGATTCTTGTGGTTCATTACGAGGTTCGTTCTATCTCGGAGGATTAGTCCCCATCCGAACACTGTCACCCTCATTAGATGAACCTCGAGGGCTCTCATCATCCCGAGCTAATCTTGTCTCGGACATACCACGATTGAGAAACAAAGGAAAGATTTAGAAATTTGATATTGATAAGCAATTTATACAAGCATATCATGTTATAACTTCTTGGTGGCATAGACACTTCCTATATAATGCATGATGACTCGATCTAAACCAGTGAATCGGCTAAAACGAAGCTCTGATACCAAACAAAATGTGACACCTCCCTCCCGGTTTAGTAGTAAACTGGTCGAGAGGCGTCGCACAAACACAAAAAAATTAGAACTTTTCGCAACTCATTCCTAAAGAATTAGTTGCTTGGCTAGTAAGCAACGATAAACCATAACACTTAGCAAACAAATACAACATGTTCAGATACATGACATTCAATCATAAACACAAACAACCAAATTAGGGAAGACATTAACTTAACTCCCAAGTTAGGTGAGATTAAAGTTTATTCTTACATATAACTTAACTACCATATTAAAATTTACTAATGTTACCATCTTAATCAACCTATATAAAATTTTAATCATATACAAATTAATACTTAACTATTTGAACCATACAAGTAAACATTGTATCCTAATCTTTATTGACCCATTCAAAACATCAACCGCATAAATAGAAAAAAATAATTCCATTCGATTGATTACAAAGCAAGGATTTATTCGAATGGAATGCTAAAAACAATTGGTCAAACATACTCATTTAACATTTCAATCACACATATATTTAATTCAAGATTTCAAAACAAATCATGCTTTCATTCGTTAAACCTAAATGACATATTTACAAACAAAGTCTCAAAACATTAAATGTCAAGTTTGTATTTACAAACATGTTTTCAATTCATTACAAGCGAAGATCAAACTAGCAAATACATCATTTGATCAAAATTCTAAAAACCCACATCATCATCCATATCATCTAGACCTATTATGCATGACATAACCAACTCAAACTACTCCTATGCCACCATTCAGAAGTCGAACAAGAAAGATAATGTCATACATGATTACTATGCTTATAGTATTTGCTCTCGATCAAGGAAGTATTAACTATCGAACCAGGATCAATCTGTTATGTTGGGAAGAAGGAAACAAAATGGGTGATAAGTACAAAGTTGTACATAGTGAGGTATCATTTACATTATTCAATTTTAAGATTAATTTTGGATCCTATCTAAGGTTTGCACAAAGTTTACTAAACTAAGCTTTTATTGAAAATTCTAGCTAATCTCATGGCATATTCAAGCATATAATCTCATACATATCATATAAAAACAATCATTTTTCACTCAATCATTGCTTGCAAAACAAGTAACAACACACACTTGTCATAAAGGCAACCAATCCAAGACAAGTCATGGGTAATTTAACCTTGTAATTAAGTTGCCTTGGTTATTAGTTTGGTCTAGGTAATCGTGTCACAAGTTGGTAATTTTGTACCTAATCAAGAAGATACTAAATAGTATCACAAGTAGGTGCTAAGACACCAATTCAACTAGTACTTAAAGTACTATTTCACAAGGCACACAAGGTGCTAATCAAGAAGGTGTATAAACACAATACAAGAAGGTATATCAATACTCAAATCAAGAGAGCTCTAGACTCTAAGGAATGACCTTCTACCTAAGGCCAACTAGAAAACCAAGGTCTTTAATTTATTAAGTTAAACATTTTCCAATTCAATAGTTAATCAAGCTTGTAATATATCATAGGTAACAATAATGATACAAGTAGAAGCTAATCTTATTCCATCTAGAATATCATAATTTCCAGCAAGCATTATATTCATTTAAAGCATCATGTGATCATTCAAATCAATAGGAAACAAGTTCAATCCATATATTTAGCAACCAACAATAACAAACAAACATGTAGCAAACATTAGTAACATACTAGGCAACCAACAATTCCTAGTGTTTCTACCATTTAATTCAATTCTTCCCTTATCTAATTTTTACCAATCCATAATTAATTCATGTTCATATATAAAACATAACAAATCAAATAATAAACATTGGTTGGGACACCTAACCCTAAAATAAACTACACTCACAAACTTTCAAGCTACTATTGTTCCTTGATAGTAATCCCCTTGCTCCTCCTTTGGGATGACCCAATCTTGGCTTCCTCCTCCAAGTTCTCAATCTCTTGGTCTTGTTGATCATACATATACATATAAAAGACATATTAGTATCTAAATCATACATTAGACAACCAATATGCAAATGTTAAATTCAATTTCTCAAGGCTGTTCTAATCTGGCAGACATGAGCACCAGTCACTAAACTGGTCATAAATTTTTTCTATAAAATTCCAAAAATCAATTATCATACATGCTTAGAAAGGTAATTCAACAATCTATTTAATCAAATTGGCCCCACATTTTTATCACTTCTAGATTAATACAGTTTATTACTTCTTTACAGGTATTTTAGATTCAAAATAGTTTTGGAGTGCCTAACTTAATTCATTTTCATATTTTAGCACATAGCTCCAAATTGAGCTTCGTTTTCTCTCAACTAAAATAGACATATGAAAGTTTAATACATCGAAATTTCAGCTTAAAATTTCATATATAAAATTTATAATGAATTTTTAAAGTTGCTTTCCAGAACAGGACTGTTCTGGACAGATTTCACTAACTTTGTTTTATCTTACAATTTATCACATATCTCATCATTTTCACTAATTCAACCCCAACACTTTAGTTCAACATCTATTAACTTCATTTTCAAGTCCTGACCAATTCTTTTAACCACCAGTTTAGTCCTCAATTTTACCAAAATTTCATATTAGCCCAATTTCATGTTCTATTTCACTAATTTGCTCAATTTACCAAATTGAGCCATTCTAATGCTCAATTCAAGTTACTAAAATTTTTATCACATAATCCCCTGATTTTTAAGTAAATTTACAGCATAGACCTCTGGTCAAATTCATTCCTAAGCTCATAAAAATTACATGCATGCATGATACTATAATTTTCATTCATGAATTCAAGATAAAATTTAAGCAAATGCACCATAACACAATCGGTTAGCAAGATGGTGACAAGGATGACTACTTACATTGCAATATCTCTAATTGCTCTTGAATCTAATATTAAATTTAAGCTTCAGCACTCCTCAATGGCCAGCAAAACAGCAACAAATCATCTCCCATTCCTCTCTAAAGTTCACGGCAAGAAGGTGAAAGAAGAAGGAGAAGAGAAAATTTGGTTTGGTAGTGGGATTTGTCTAATCCCACTTTCTCTCAAAGTGGCCGGCCAAGGAGATATTTAGGGCTGAAAATTCATATTTTATCCCTCACATATCTTCCAGAATTAGCTAATTACAAGGGTTAGGCTTGGTCCATTTGAATTTTAGCATGCAACATTATCATTCAAGCTTAATTTGGTTTTTAATCATCTTAATTTAACTCTCATATTTTCAATTTCATTCAATTAGCTACTAAATCATCTAATTATAATTATTTTGTGATCAATTAATTCAATTAATTAATCAATTTAATGTATATTCCTTTTAAGGTACATTGAGGATATTACATTACTGTGAAGGACACAGACAAGGGTAAGGGCAAGGCTGCCACGCTAACACCGAAGGCCAAGGAACCAAAGGCAAAGCCAACAGCCTCAACGCCAGTGGAGACGATGATATTGCTTGCCCAGATATATCTCCAGTAGGAGATAATTCTTCGAAAATTAGAGGAGGTTGAGGAGTAGAGGAGGAAGTTTTGGCGATATGAGTGGGCCACTGACGTTGCCATCCAAGAGACCTTGGTGAGCCTTTCTCCAAGAGTCATGCCAGCCTTCCCTGCATTCCTAGAGGAGATCATTGCCGATGACAGTGCAATGCCAGCTAGCCCAGTGCCCAGTCCAGTTTGCACTTTAGTGCCTAGTCTAGTAACATATACTGCCACAAAATCTATTTCCACAGTCAAAGATGAAACTGCCAAGTCTACTACGCCACAAGAATATGATGACAAAAATGAGAAGAAACATATTGCCCTTGTCGAGTCTGCTGCTACACCAATTTTATCTGACACGATGAAGATTGTGAAAGACACCCCTGCCTCCACTGCCGCTTAAGGGTGGAGTAGAAAGAAGAGGATGGCTCCATTGCCTCCACTCCAGAGAAAGATCCAAGCCGAGTTAGCAGCTGAAACCCGTGCCGCATGTAGAGTGTCCACAAGTTCTATATTTTGTACACATTCCTCCCCTTATTATTTCTATTCTTAAGCTCATTTAGGCATATTTAGGTGCATTGCATGCATGAAAAAAATATTTTCTCTTTCACCATGCTTTTATTGAATATTTTATGTTTGGTTAAGAAAAGATATTGTTTTAGTTTAGTTTTAATTTTCAGGTGTTGTAGCAAGGAGAGGACAAGAAAGCTGGAACAATAGGAGCTGTACTGAATCAGTTCCAAGATGCCGCCAAGGAGGCTGTCGAAGCAGCATTACCGCCAAGTGCCGCCCAGGCAACAGTTACACCGACTTAGCCAAGATGAGTCGCGATTGAAAGAGGGAAATTCCCTGAACCCAATGAGCCCAATCGTGTAATTTTCTAAAGCATGTAGCTGCTGGCAGAGCTGATCCAAGATTGATAAGTAGAAGTACTTATCCTTACTTGCGAGAGAAGGCAACGTCCAAAGAGTCCACATTTAAGTCAAAAGGAGTCTGTATTTAATGTAAATCACTTTAAGAACTTTTACTTCAAGGAGGACTCAAACTTAGGCCATGAGCCTTATATATACCCAATGTATGTAAGGGTATAGGGGCATCTCGCATATTGGGAGAGCATATCATACCATATAGATGGAGAGGTAGCTAGATAGATGGGAGCTGTTGGTGGTCGCGGCCCAACTCTCCTAAGGTTTAGGCGCTTGTATGTAAAGTAGTTGTGAGAAACAGTTGTAATAGCTTTGAGTTGTTTTCAATAACATTCCGAGTTTGCTTAATCTATGCACTTCATTCTTTCAATTAGTCCTAACCAGTCAGTTGAGAGAATCCATTTGTCAGGCACGAAAGTGTAAGGCTCACGAAAGGGTTAAGCACGGTCACAACATGTTGGGGCGTGACTAAATTGCTTCCCAAAAGTTCACAAGTTTCAGGGGCTAAGAGGGATCACCAACCGAGTTTACTAGCCTGTGTTAGGTTTACGCTGAGATTGCTAGGTATTGCCTACGTCACGCTAGCTTTTCGAGCATCCTTGCCTAGAAATAGGGAGGATCACTGTCGACTATCCCACCGAACTTGGAATGTGTTCCAGACTTGCCGCCATGACTTATTCTCATTCCACTTGCCAGGACAGCGAAAGTTGCAGAGGCAATGACCCGCTGCGGCCGCGTGACAGGTTTGTAGCTGCCGCCTGCCATTACCCACCGAGGCAGCAATTCATGGCAACGCAAAACACTCTTAAGCTTTACAATGCAGTCTAAACACTACTGAGTTGCAATTGTCTTACCCAATCTATCATCCAAAACTCTCCCTATCCTCCTTCTCATCTCTATCTTTATTTAAATTGTGTTTTTATATTTCCACATTGTGAGATTTAATTATACATTTACTACATCTTTGTGCAGGAAACCATTCATAGAAGATGCTCCAATCCCTGTGGGAGACGATATCTTTTATACTATAACTTGACGAGAGTGTGCACTTGCGCTCATAAATAGAGAACACCCAAACGCTCTACACCGCCCAAGGAGGAGTCTCTTCTGAAGGGGAGTCTTCTTCTTCTTAACTCTTTGCATTTCATTGGCATTAACATGTTCATGCTTTTTTATTTTTCTATTTTTGTTGTATATATGTGTTGTTTCATGCATTAAGGATAATGCACATCTTGGGTTTGAAGGTATGCATTTTCTCGCATTATGTCATACATTCCATGTTTAAATTTTTGTTGCCATGCCATGCAAATCATATAGTTTAGTTGCAAACCAAACTGTTAAAAAATAAAAGTAAAAAAGAAAATTTTGTCTTGGCCGATTTTTGAAGCATGTTAACATTTGTTAGGTAAGTTTAATTTGACCTAGGTGTCTGTCCGATGAGGAAATTTAAAATCTTTAGATGCCTATGACAGCAGGATAGTATGCCAAGATTGCTTGGCAATTGATCTCTAGTTTAGGGAATTGTATATACACTTAACACGTGATATGTATCTAGTTCCCTAGAAAACTTAGACTATTTAAAACTATGCTCAGATTCTAATAAAAAAGAACGCCAAGGTAAAAAAAGGATAGTGCACCAGTGTGTGCCAAATGCTGAAGAACTTTAGAACACTCATGTGCCTAGGAAAAATTATTAACTTGGGACTTCGTGGTTTGCTCCCTCTTAGTTCTCAAGCCAACATGACTTAAGGTATGAGTGTAATAGGTTAGTAACTGATGTAATTTGGACTAACATGGGTATTCATGGTATGCTCCCTCTTATGTCTCACGCCAAACAGTGCATGACGCTACCCTAATCTAACGCAAACAACAACAACAACAACAACAATAATAATATGAGTTTAGGAAGTAAAATTGGCAAAGGGAGTGAAAGGATATTTGATGCAAATTGCCCGTACATCATTCACTCTTCATGACGTTAGACTAGATTTATATTGTTGCTCTTGAATTACTATTCGTTTAGCAATACTACACTAAGATAACCGAGGACAGACCTATGCCAACTTTTACTTCCCAGCATCGGTTGACATGCCAACCAAAACTTTGCTGAGGTGTCATTTTCATCGTTTTAATTTCATTTTTCATTACTTGAGGACAAGCAATGAGCTAGGTGTGAGGGAGTGTTGACGCTCCAAAAGTATTAATTTTTATGCTTATTTCACATGCTCTTCCTTGTCTTTTAAGTATATTTAGTTGCATTTTGGTCGCAAAATCATGTATTGCATAAAGAGTAAAGATTCAGTGTTATACTGGTGTGAAAGGTTTTTTTTGGCACCTTTTTGCAGGTTTGCATAGCTGATGGAACAATAGCTAGTAGAGCATGAGCAGATTAGCCCAAGAAGGAGACGACGCTAAGGAGGATGTCGAGTAGTCGTTGGCACATAATGACCTTTAATGCCAACCACCGGTTGGCAGAGAAGAACATTTAATGCCAGACCAAGAAGATGTTGACCCTGAAAAATAGGACCAGATCAGACTACGAGAAAATAGGGATTGACTCAATCTCTGAAAAAATAGCGAACAAGCAGTGCCAAGCGCGGTTGGCAGTACCATGACGAGCTGTGATGCCAGAAGAGCAATGGCACGATGACGTCAACCCTAATCTGATCAGCCTTAGGATTCAAACATTAGATAAACTGATCACCTCCCTTATCCCCTCACGTCCAAATTCAAATCCAAGCTAATCCTAGGCTATCCATGGAGTCCTATTTAAACCCGATCAAAGTAAAATTGAGGCGCGAAACAAGGAAAGAGAGTGATCGGAGATAAGGTTCAACATTCGACCAAGATCCTGGCTTTGAAGAGCTGCATCGAGAGACCCTCTTCTAACCCCTCCCCTTTGTTGTTATTTTATTTTTACTTATTTTTAATGATGATGGATGTTAAAAATGATAATGTTTTTTTGTTGATACCCTCACCATCGAGAGTCCTATGTTTTTGTTTAGTTTTTAATAAATCGACACTGCCTCGTCACTATTTTTCCTATCTGGCATTTTTACTATTTTTAAGTGTGCTACCAAGCGATAGCTGACACTCCCTTTTTAAAATACTATATCAAGCGACGGCTGGCAAAGTTAGCCTATTGCAACTCAATATCATAACTGACTTGGGTGGCGACGATCAGATGCTAGATAATGAGGTGAGATTCTTCGAGAGAAGATGTTCAAGTAGACGAACTTACTTCATGAGTGAAATCTACCCCTCAGGAGTAAAGATTGACACTTAATCGAATTGATTTATGTAAAAACATTCACTATAGACATATAGGGGTTTCCCATGATTAATTTAGGGTAATGCTATCGACAGAGGAATTGCTACCTTTGAATCTGTTCGGCAAACAAAGCCAAGAAAAGATTTATTAAAGGTTGGCATGGCATGAATAACGTGAAAACCAGACACTCATTGCCAACGCTCGTCATTTGGCCAGACACCTTCCTTGCCAGAATTTTAATTTACTTTTCGTACTTTCATTATCTTTCATTTATTTTTCAGAACCACTCAAAATCAAAAACATCTTTTTCACAAGTCAAGTAATTAGCAAAGCGATCGAATTCCAAACACAATCTCTGTGGGATCGACACTTAGCTTAACTATTGTATTACTTGCAGACCGTGTATACTTGCACACAATATATTTTCTTGGCACTGTTTCTATAATTTCTACAGATTTTTAAGCCCTATTGATTCATCCACGCCGTGTGTACCACTGAGCTTTGTAAGCTCAGCGTGCGGACGTGTGGTTTTTCCGTGTGTATGTTGTCAGGTCACCCTTGGAGGAGCTCATCAAGAAGGGATTTCTCAGAATCGCATTCGCTTCAGAGTATCGTACTTATATTTTAGTTTTTGCTAATGTATTCGTATGAACTTGCCATTGTTGAGTCTGTAACTCTATTTTGATATACGATGTTTTAAACTTGGAGCACCTATTTTGTAATCTCATTTTAAATGCTTATTTAACCACATGGATTTATGGATGATTTGATATTTCAGAATGACTAAGCTTGTCGTTTTACATGGAAAATTTAATGGGTCGATTTTTGGGTGGCCTGAATGTAGCACTTCAGATTCGGATTGGGATCGGGGTGTTACAGTCCAATCATTATATTTTATATTGTATTTCTATAGAAGAAAAAAAACAATAAATACTCATTTTATCTTTCACCATATCACTAACTCGATCGCTTTCTCCTTATCGTTATTGCTCCACAATGTTTGTTGCGCCACTGCTTGTTGCGCCACCTTGTGTCCATATCTTCACCTTTAACAGCTTCTTTCATTGCTCTCTTCGTTCGTATTTTACGACAAAACCTCATCGTCCTCTTAAACCTATCATCGGCAATCATTTTGTCGAAGCTTCTATTCACTTGTCAGGTTTGCATTTAGCTTTCGTATTTTACGACAAAACGTCATTGTCCTCTTATACCTATCAACGACAAAACTCTTTTACACTACTAGATGTTCTAGCATAGATTTAATGTGGAATTTACTTCAATAGAACGAGTCTTCCTTCGTTGCTTTGACACGAAAACTATTTTTTAAACATATCTTGTGATGACGACCTTTTACTACCCATTTTTTGTTGGGATTAAAAGAATAAAACAATTCCTCATTGAAGATAAACAAGTTAAACTAGAGAAATAAACCAGAAAACTATAACCCCCTTATCCCGGCCTAGACGGTTGACCCGAACTACGAAGATTACACGGGGAAAACCAAACTCAACTCGAAAGTCAACCTTGATCAACGACCCTTTTTTTATTTTTAAACTTGTCTAGATGCATATTAGCCCTAGGCGTACTCTTGAGATAAGCATACTCAAAAATCACAGCAATCGGAAAGCAATAAGGGACTCAAATGCACAATTTACAACTATTAGGGACCAAAAAGTAAATTCTGAAAATTTAAAGGACTTAACCGATTTTTAAGTTACCATTATGAAATTAGTCATATTACATGTTACTCTGTCAAATTTCACCTCAAACGGACATCTCAAACTCAAGCAATTGCAAACACAAAATTCAGGACTAAAACATAAAGCTTGCAAACCTTAAACCATTCAAATCAGTGCCCAACGGTCAAGTGTTTCGGAACAGGGGTTGACCGTTCCGAAACGCAGATTCGTTTCGAGACCTGTTTCGAAACAGGGCTTGACAGTGGCAAATCCGTTCTGAAACGCCCACTACCCGTTTCGATACACGAAGGCCATTACAGGCCCCCGTTTCGAAACGGTAGTGCCCGTTCCGATACGGACTGCCCATAAAGTGCATATTTTTCTGGTTTAACACACAATTAACCACTCAAACACATCCCTATGACCTCCTAATTATGCCAACAAGTCATCATGCATACAAGGAACATATTTGCATCATCAAAACACATTTATGGCAACAATTAGGAAGAACCACAATCTATAGGCATGCATCCTACTATTGTAACCATCCCAGCATCAAACCATCAAAGCAAACACCAAAATGGCCATTTACAAGTCCAAAACATCATAGGCATCATGCCAAACTGAGGGAGTCCAAAACATCTCCAAACAAACACAATCTAGGTTCCCATTGCCAAATACCAAAAGCTAATAATGTTGTAAAAATAGTCAACATACATGAGCTTTGCCTTCCTTTGGATTCTTAGCCTCCTTGCTGCCCTTAAAGCACTTCAATTCTCTGCATTATTGGTTCAAGAAAGAGAGCGTAAGCACAAATGCTTAGTGAGGCATGCTCTAATGAAACAACACAATAATGCACCTTTACAAAACACCTTTCATAAGGCCTTTTCATTCATAAAAATCATTCTTATGCAACAATGCATTAACAACAAGCATCTCATGCTTTATAATCATCAACAAGTCTTAAACAACAAGCATCCCATGCTTCATAAACACTAACATGTCATATTGGCTTCCAAGTGATACCATAACCATTTTCCACATAAAACACAATCGGATACGCGGATTACAAGTGTTGTCCCATACGCTTCATACACACTACCAAACACACAAGGTGGAGTTTACCGGTACAATCACAACCCCTCAACACCTGTGATGGAGTTTAACGGTACAATCACAACCCCTCCACATCACTCATTGGTAGTGGTATAACATCACTAACGAGAACACGGGACACACAACACAAGACTCACACATGGACTTTTAACCACCATTGTGATCTTAGACATCTCGTTAGTGTACTTGGATGGAGTTTTCGGTACCATTACAACCCCTCAACATCCAAGGCAACTTTATTCACGGTGCACCCAATCCTATAGCCGGCTAACTATATCCGATTCAAGTACTTTAAAACCAACACATCACTTGCCAATATACATCAATTATCAACATCAATCCACTGTTTTAAAGCATTAATCAAAGCCATTAAACCATCATGCATCACTATGCATCAAAACCACATTTATCAATGTCAAACCAAGGATCCCTTACCTTGAGCATCCTTCAACACATGGCTTTCGAAACCAGCATTAATCATGCTAAAACATGCTTTTAAAATAGAATCTAAAACATGCAAACATACACATTGCATCCAACCATCTCATGGTTCATCAAAGAGAGAGTTTCACCGAAAACTTACTCTTGAGCTTAATTAAGTTGCTTAGACTTAAACTAAGCTCCCAAAACCTTCAAACATTGGTTTCAAAGCTGAAAACCAAACTTCACTCACAGATTCCGTTTCGCAAGCTTGCCAAAACGCCGTTCAAGCCTCCGGATCAACACCACAAGGATCCGAACGCGACTCCCCTATTTTAAACACATCAAAGTAGAGGATTAATGCATCATCATGCATTAAAATCTTCAGCCACAACACCTAAACTCGCTGCTCTCAACAAATCTAACATTTCGGCTACCAAACACAACCGAAATCACTACCAAACTCATCCACAACATTACCCAGCCATGATCCATCACTTCTAAACATTCTTAAACATCAATTAACATCCAAAAAGGATCTAAACTCGTCCTTATACCTCCAGCATTAACAGAACACCAAGATCACCCCAAAAACCACCATTTTCACATATAAAAACTTAGGAAAATCAACCTATTCGGGATTGCATTGATTAAACCTCAATTACACATCATTAAACATCCAAAATACATTAAAAAGGCATCTCAAAACAGAGCCCAAACAACCTCCATGAAATTCTTCAAGATTTAACCAAAATCTCAAGTTTTAAGCCAAAATCAAGATCACAACATTAAAACATTTAATAAAACTTAATTTAAGGATTGAGAACTTGGGAATTTCAGTAAAGAACTGAGTATTTAGAGGAGAAGGACGTTCATACCTCTAAATGTGGATTTCTCCTTGTTTAGAGCCAAAATCCTTGAAAATTCAATATGTAAATGAAGAGAATTTGATGTAGAAATGATTAGGAATCATTTGAGGATTAAAATCTCATCATTTGGTGTGAAAATCAAATGAAAAGCTGCTGTGGAAATGTGTTTGGCTGAGGGAATTTTGAGAGAAAATGAAATGGGAAAAATTTAGCAAAAGTTAGTTATGAAACTAAAATATGGTTTTCCCTCTTTTCTTTTTATTAATTAAACATTAAACGAGTCTTTAAAATCAAGAAAAATCTGGAGAAATCCTTCCTTGGGTAAATTAGCTCCTTAAAGATTCAAAGTTTCAATCCTTTCAAAACAGTCACGAACTTTTCAAAAATTACATTTTAGTCACTAATTCGAAATGTCATATTTCCAAGCCTTATTTTGTAAAATTGATTTCACCACTCTCTTATATATATTAAAAGAGGATTTTTATACATTTTCCATATTTTTAATGCATCCCGAACTAGGCTTTCCCTAAAACCACCTTTTATATTCGAACCGGAAATTAGATCGGTCCGGTTCAGACCCTAAACTTCCAAGCCCAAAATTAGGGTGTTACAAAAACAATACAATAACAAAACACAAGAAGATTTTACGTGGAAACTCCCAACCATAGAAAAAATCACGAACATTGTGAAAGACAACTCTAGAAACTATTATATAAATATTGTTACAACATATAAATCATTCTCACTACTCGGTACCGAAGTATACCCGAAAAATTATTTAACTACACCATCCATAACTCCAATACAAAACAGTAGGAAGGAATTTAAAAGTCAAATATACATCTCAATACTTGACTCAGTACACTTAGAAACCAAGGCCTTATGGTATTTATATAGCCACAAAGTGTCACCTCCCTTGATTTTTTAAGCAATATGAGATTCTAATCATTTCCCAATTTTCCCATTAATTATATTTTTAACAAAGTCTTTCAAATTTTAAGCCAAATCCTAACAATCTCCACTATGACTTGAAATTTTACCACTTTCACGATCTCAAAACAAAGATTGTTGTACTCCACCATAAAAAGTACCCCCTCGACACATGTAAAAAAATGTTGAAACATATGATGCAACTTTCATTTTGGCTTTCTCTGGAAGTTATTAGCCATCGACACCATACACCTTGCATCAATGCCATCCAATGATCGTGTGTAACTTTAGATCCTAGAAGCAACACATCTTCTTCCATGGTAAAGTGGAGATACCATAAAGACGTCCTTCTCAACTTCATAGAAGATAAAAACCATCTCCCGTGACAAGAACGAACACATACTATTCCATGGTAAAGAAGAGATACCACAAAGATGTCCTTATCAACTTTATAAAAGATCAAAACCATATCTTGTGACAAACGAGACAACGTTAGTTTCTACCTTAGATCCTTTTGTCATACTTGCTCCTCCTGGACATTGTCTAGCCTTGTGCTTCACAAACTGTATTAGCATGTCTTTTATGTTTATTTACCATAAACTAAAGACAACCATTCCATCCAATTTCTCCATGTCACACTCCATGGTGGTCGTAGTCCGTGAACAATGCGTCAAGTAATTCCCATGAAAGAGAAATGGATGACACAGATCACTTAAATACCAAGTATTTTCTTAGCAAGAACTTTCCTAGACATGCACATTCATTACACCTTTGTAGCAACCCACCAATTGAGAAACCATGAACAATCTCCACCTAACTCAAAGTGACCAGCAAACATTTTCTTTTCTAATATGGAGGCTCAGACAATGCTACAACCACACAAATAGAAAATTTATCACTCATTCAACCTCGCTTTGATATCAGTTGTTGGGAATAAAAGGGCAAAACAATTTTCCTAAGAGATAAATGAGCTAAACTAGAGAAATAAACCAAGAAATAACACAATAAAAGAACTCGAGATTTTACGTGAAAACTCCCAATTAGAAAAAAAACTACGACCATTGTCAAAGGCAACCCGATAAACAATTATGTGAAAATTGTTACAACACATAAATCATTCTCACCAGGGTCGTCTCAGATATTTTTGGGGCCTTGATCGAAAGCTAAAAAATAGCCCCCTACAGTACGAAAACATATTTAATCTATTTAAACTATTAATTTAAAATATATTTAATTATTAGAGATTAAATAGAAATAGAATATCTTAGAATTTAATTTTTTTTAGTTCATTACTCAATTATAATATTGTTTATTTTTTAAGGCATGTAATTATTTCTCAATTGACAGAATGAAGAGTCTTGAAATTTAAAAAATTGGTCAAAAAGATATATTAGTCATACCTTTTTTGAAGTTTTTTAATTTAACATAATTTTTTTCAAAAGTTACATTTATCCCTCTAAACTTTTGCATATTTGAAACTTTTATAGGGCCCCATGAAAGTAGGTCCCTGAGCAGGTGCACTGTGCGCTCCTACTATAAGCTGACACTAATTCTCACTACCCGGTACCCCAAGTATACCCGAGAAAACTTTTAACTATGTGTTCCATCACTCTAATACAAAGGATTGTGAAGAAATTTAAAAGTCAAATAGACATCTCAATACTTAACTTGGTACACTTTAAAACCAAGGCCTTAGAGTCTTTATATAGCCACAAAGTCCAAACTCCTTTGTTTTCTTAAGCAATGTGAGATTCTAACTATTTCCCACATTTCCCATTAAGTATTTCTTTGACAAAGCATTTCAAATTTTGAGAAAATGAGTATTGAACCCACAACTTAGGAGAGAGAAAAGAGTGTTAACTGAGAGTATTTAATGTTAGAGTATGCACAAAGACTAATCATAAGATGATTATAAATAATATTTGAATTTACCTTATTTATTCATAAAAATGCATTGTCATTATTATTTTCAGTTACAATTCTGCGTGTGTAAATAAACTAAATTATAATAAAGTCCTTAGAATAATATGATTAGTCTTAAATGTCCTTAGTCGAGTATTATTGTGGGCGTGGACAATGATAATGCATTAAGACTAATATGTAGTTGATTGATGACAAAGTGCTTTCATTGACATGGAGATTTCAAAATCAACACATAAGTATGTGTTAGAGAACGACATACTGAACTGACCCACTGTGAGCATGTTTCTTGGATTATTATGTGACTGTCACAATATTGCTCATAGTAATAACTACATGTATGATCCTCAGACTTGAGATCATCATTATTTCAACATTGTGAGTGGTATATTTTTATATAGTCAAACGTGTGTCGTAACTTACTACACTATAAAGACTAAAATTGGATATGTCACAATCTATGTAGTGGGATATGGTTGATCAAGATAAGATTTGTCCCTCCTACATAATATGAGTATTATCGTAGGCCACTTGATTGAGTGAGACTAGAAATGCATGACCATGCTCGAATAAGTTGATATGAGATATCATAATTATTCGTTTATAATAGTCTACTCAAGATATCAAGAAATATTAGATGAATTATACAAGTGTGACTATTCCATATCTTGTGTCCAGTCCAGATATAAGGACAAAAGGATGTAATACATGAAAATAGTTAATCACGAAGAGGTTATATCGAATCATGATTTCTTGTATATTATGTGTCAATGACATATTGCTAGATTTCACTCATTGTTTGTAATATTAGAAATGTTCTAATATTTACTACTAACGTTACATGAACCTACAGGGTTACACCCACAGTTGAAATGAGCATATATTAAATGAATTATTTATGTACAAATTTGTTGTACATGAATTTAGTTAAATTAATATATATTTGATATATAAATAATTGTTGTAATTATAACTCTTTTAATATATATATATATAATATAATTCAATTTAAATCAATATATATGTATTGAAATCCTAATTAAGTTGAATTAGGATTATATATATATATATATATTAAAATCTTAATTAAGTTGAATTGGGAATATATGTATTTATTATATATATTGAAATCCTAATTAAAGTTAAATTGTGATTATATATATATATATATATATATGTATGTATGTATGTATGTATGTATATATATATATATATACATATATATATATATATATTGAAATCTTAATATGAGTTGAATTAGGATTACAAAGGCTATATAAAGGCATGAAAGATCTAGCAGTCATTAATGCTTTTTTGAAGAAAAAAACCTTCTAAATAATTTAGAGAGTTTTTTATATGCTCGTTTCCTTCTAAATAGTTTAGAGAGTTTTATATGCTCGTTTCAACTAGGTGAACTACGTTGAGGTCGAAGCGTTATCGTTGCGGCTTAAAAATCGACATCGTGGAATCGTGATTGGATATCCATCTTCTCCAAAGTCAGAATTCCAGATTTTAAACATGTAATTCTTCACCCTTATTCACCTTGATTCGTTCCTCGTACATGGATATCTGGTGGTGATCGCCGAATATTTTTTCTTCTGTGCCATGGGGTATACCGACGTGACCCAACAATGGTGTGAAACCGATAAACTGATTTTGATATAACTAAAGAATTAAGAACTAATTTGAAAAAGATAAAACAATTTTTTAAGTCCTCAAACCTCTCTATATATTTAAAGGAAAATGGTTAAGTTAAATACTCTAGTTGTCAAAAATTTTCTAAGTGTTTTTGAATCCAAAACAGTGATTTTCGAGTCACCGTTTCAGAACGGCCTTTGGGTGTTCCGGAACACTTTTGAAACTGTGAACCATTATTTCGGAACGGGTTTCGAAACGGGTGAAGAACATCGGAAAGGTTTGACCCGTTTCGATACGGTAGTATCAAAACGACTTCAAACGTTTCGAAACGACATTCAAACTTTGTTTTAAAAATATGACCGTTGAAGCTTTTAACTGTTTTCATACCGGTCGTTAAGGCGCATCGAAACACCTTCAATCCGTTTCGATACGGGCTTTGACAATAGCTAAGTGTTTCGAAATGGCTCTTAATCGTATCGAAATGATCGTGCCCGTTTCGGTACGATCTATTTAATACACCCAACGACTCTTTCTTTTATGGTCTATTTCGAAACAGGATCCGGCATTTCGAAACGGGTGGTTGCAGACTGTATTTATGGAGGGAAGATAACATCCCCAACAGCTCTATTGATGAATGCAACAACCCCAACGACTAGAATTCAATGAGAAGGTATAAAAGGGACCTCTAAAAGCTTCAGCAACAACTATTGATCTCAAAGAAAACATCCAAACATCAAATCCAAGCAATTGAGCCTAAATCCCATTATTTCTTGTAAACCCCAATTGTGAAATTGTAATTTCCATTCTTATCCTTTCAATTGGGTTGAGTGCTTGTCATTGGGCTACATTTTTGTATTGAGAGATACTTGTTTAGCCATCATCTTCTTTTTAATTCTTGTGTGAGGATTGGGTCAAATTTTGGGTAGAAAATTTGACCGATATTGTAACGGTTACCTCCTTAGCCTAGAAAAGGGGAAGAGCAATTAGTGGAATTGTTGGAAAAATCCTTATTAAAGCTAAGGTAGTGGATTTAGAGTTCGATTGGAACTTGAACTACTCTAAATCCTCTTGTCTATCTTTTTATTTATCAATTCCACTACCAAAAAGTCTAAAAATCCAATTCACCCCCTCTTGGTTTATATCGATCATTTGATCCACTCAACAATTGGTATCAGAGCCTACCTCTTTGAAGAATTAACAACCACAAGAGGAGTTCCTAGGAAGAGTGTGATCATCCATAAATCAAGCCATGGCATCTACCTCCGGGTCAAGCATGTACGAGTCTCAATCAACCATAAAACCGCGATTCTTCAACGGTGACAACTATCTATTTTGGAAGAACCGGATGCGCCTCTTCATCAAATCTAACGATTACCTAGTTTGGGATGTCATTGAAGATGGTCCCTATATTCCTTTGAAGAGGGATGATGAAGGAAAATTGGTTCTAAAGAAGAAGATTGAGATGAGTGAAGATGAGAGGAAGAAAATCCAAATCAATGACAAAGCTCTTCACATGATATTTTTCTCTTTCGGTCCCGACATCTACTCCAAAGTCTCCTCCATTGAAAGTGCCAAGGAAGTATGTGATACACTAGAGACCACCTATGAAGGAACTAGTGATGTGAAGGAGACCAAGATTGGAATTCTCAATCTTAGTTATAAGAATTTCAAGATGGAGCCCGACGAAACCGTGTCCAAGATGTTCGATCGCTTCTTAACTATCGTCAACGGGCTTAAGGGTTTTGGAGAGACAATCCCGGAAGACAAACTTGTCCGGAAGCTACTCTACTCACTTCCCGAATCTTGGGATGGGAAGAGAACCGCCATCATCGAGGCCAAAAACTTGAAGACACTCAAACTTGAAGAGCTAGTGGGTTCTCTCCTTACTCATGAGATAATGAAGCAAGGAAGGGAAGATGAAAAGAAAAAGGAAGAGAAAAGAGTGGAGAAGCTAGAAGTAGAAAAGAAGAAAAAGATATGAGTGGCTCTCAAAGCTTCATTACATGAGGAGAGAACTTCTAGCGAGGAGGATGATCTAGAAGAATTGGCTATGATAGCCAAAAGATTCTCACAATTCATGAGGTCCAACCGAGGAAGAAAGATTCAAAGAAAAATGGACTTCAAGGGCAAAAACAAAGAAGAAGAGAGGGATCAAATCATTTGCTACGAGTGCAAAAAGCCCGGTCACATTCGTTCGGAGTGCCCTCAACTCAAGAAGAAGGGCTTTGAGAAGAAGAAGCTCAAAGCCAAGCTTGCTACTTGGAGTGACGAGGAGTCATCCGAGGATGACAAACACGAAGTGGCCAACCTTAGCCTCATGACACTTGAGGAGGATTCCTCCATGGTAACCTCTAACTCATCATCTTTTGACTTTACATTTGATGAATTACATGATGTGTATGATGAGTTGCAAGAGGTTTATGATGAGTTAGTTGAGAAGTACAAAGAGTCGGTCATTAGAAATAAGAAAATTATTTCATAATTAAATGATAAAAATGACTCACTCTCACAAGCTACCTTAAAATTTGAGAAAAAGATTTCAGGTTTAAAAGATGAACTTAAATTCTTCCAAGATAAAAATGTAGACCTAAATAATCTTCTTTCTCAATGCAATAGTGAATACCAAAAGGTGTCAGATGAGCTTAACAAGCTCAAAGAGTCTTTCAAAAATGTTGGTAATGTGAAGCATGAAAAAGGTGAATCATCTAAAACAAACCAACCTAGGAGAAAGACTAATAACTACAAACAAAGTAGCTTCCCTAGACATAATAGAACTAAAAAGATTAAGAGTGTAAGGGTTCCTAAGGAACTTGTCAAATCTAATAATTTTGTTGCTATGTCACCTTGGATTCCTAAGGGAACCAAGCTTTTGGGAGCTAACACTCGTGGACCCAAAATGATTTGGGTACCAAAAATAAAAGTTTAATATCTTTGTTTGTAGAGGGAGCATTGCTACAAGGCCAAAGCACAAAGTCAAAACTCTTGGTACCTTGATAGTGGATGCTCGAGGCATATGACCGGAGACAAGAGTAGATTCATGGACTTAAAGCCAAAAAGTGGAGGAGTAGTAACATTTGGTGACAACTCCAAAGGCCACATTAAAGGTATTGGCTCCATAGGTAATCACTCTACTATTCTCATTGAAAATGTTTTATATGTTGATGGTCTTAAACATAATCTGTTGAGCATAAGTCAATTATGTGATAAAGGGTTTAATGTATTATGTGATAAAAATGGGTGCAAAATTGTTGACATTAAATCAAATAATATTATGCTCATAGGTCATCGCATAGGTAATATTTACATGGTGCATTTAGATGACATACATACATCGCATGCATGTTTAGTAGCTCAAAATGAAAATGATGCATGGTTATGGCATAGGAAACTAGGACATGCTAGCATTAGCGTTTTAGAAAAATTAGTTTCCCTAGATCTAGTTAGAGGTTTACCCAAGATTAAGTTCTCAAATGACAAAATTTGTGATGCATGCTCTAAGGGTAAACAACATAAGTCATCCTTTAAATCCATTAATGATGTTTCTACAAGTATGTGTTTACAACTTATTCACATGGATTTATTTGGGCCTATTAGGACTATGAGCTTAGGTGGTAAATCTTATGCATTTGTACTTGTTGATGATTTTTCTAGATTTACTTGGGTTCTATTTTTAAGTACTAAAGATGAGGCTTTAGAAAAATTCATCACATTTTCAAAATTAACCCAAAATGATCTTGAACTTAGAATTTCTCATATTAGAAGTGATCATGGAACCGAATTTCAAAATCTAGGGTTTGAAGAGTTTTTAAATGAAAATTGTATTAGCCACAATTTTTCGGCTCCTCGAACTCCTCAACAAAATGGGGTAGTTGAGAGGAAAAATAGAACTTTAAAAGAAATGGCTAGAACCATGCTTTGTGAAAACAAATTACCTAAATATTTTTGGGCGGAAGCCACAAACACCGCTTGCTACATTGTAAACCGAGTAATGATTAGGCCACTTTTAAAGAAAACACCATAAGAGATTTTAAAATCTAAAAAGCCTAACATTAGCTATTTTCATCCATTTGGTTGCAAGTGTTTTGTTTTAAATAATGGAAAAGATAACTTAGGTAAATTTGATGCAAAAAGTGATGAAGCTATTTTCATAGGATATTCCTTAAACTCTAAAGCCTATCGTGTATTTAACAAGAGAACTTTAGTAGTAGAAGAGTCTATACATGTTGTATTCGATGATAACCTCCTTCCAATGAAGGATTCTTGTGATGATGATGATGTAGGAATCATTAATGCCTTTGATGGAGGACAAACTTCAAAGGAGGATGAGATTCCAACAAAAGAAGAGGATACACAAGATCCACCTCTTGAAGCCTTAAGGACTTGGCTCTTGAGGAAAAGGAAGTGAGCTACCCAAGGGAGTTCAACTATGTCAAAG
Organism: Hibiscus trionum; assembly: GCA_030270665.1. Lineage (NCBI taxonomy): Eukaryota > Viridiplantae > Streptophyta > Magnoliopsida > Malvales > Malvaceae > Hibiscus > Hibiscus trionum. Next base: position 18,139,495 of record BSYR01000004.1, read on the forward strand.
GTGGTGAAATCTTGGGTGATCCATCCAAGGGGGTAACTACTAGATCTTCTCTTAAACTTATGAACCATGTTTCATTTATCTCATACATAGAGCCTAAAAATATCAAAGAAGCATTAAAAGATGATTTTTGGATTTTGGTCATGCAAGAGGAATTAAATCAATTTGAGAGAAGTAATGTTTGGACATTAGTTGATAGGCCTAGTAATCAATCTACTATAGGAACTAAATGGGTCTTTAGGAACAAACTAGATGAGAGTGGTAACATTGTGAGAAATAAAGCTAGATTAGTAGCACAAGGTTACACTCAAGAAAAGGGAATAGATTTTGATGAAACCTATGCACCCGTAGCTAGAATGGAGGCTATTAGGATGTTGCTTGCATATGCATGTTATCATGATTTCAAGATTTTTCAAATGGATGTTAAAAGCGCATTTTAAATGGTTTTATAAATGAGGAAGTGTGTGTGGAACAACCACCGGGGTTTGAAGAATCAAAATTTCCAAATCATGTTTTCAAACTTACTAAAGCACTTTATGGTTTAAAACAAGCTCCTAGAGCTTGGTATGAAAGACTTTCAAATTTTTTGATTGAAAAAGGTTTTGAAAAAAGTAAGGTGGACACTACACTTTTCATAAAAATGACATCTTAGTAGTACAAATATATGTTGATGATATTATTTTTGGATCTACTAATGAGTGTCATTGCAAGGATTTTGCTAAGTTAATGCAAGGTGAATTCGAGATGAGCATGATGTGGGAGCTCTCATTCTTTTTGGGACTCCAAATCAAGCAAAGGAAGGATGACACCTTCATCAATCAAGCAAAGTACATCAAGGATATGCTCAAGAAGTTTGGCTTGGAGAATGCAAAGCGTCGAGCCACACCTATGAGCTCATCTACAAAGCTTGACAAAGATGAAGGAGGTAAGTGTGTTGACTCTAAGCTTTACCGTTCTATGATTGGATCTTTGCTTTACCTTACCGCAAGTAGACCATATATTTTGTTTAGTGTTTGCTTTTGTGCTAGGTTTCAAGCTAGTTCTAGAGAGTCTCACCTTATAGCCGTTAAGAGAATCTTTAGGTACCTTAGAGATACTCCTTATTTAGGTCTTTGGTACCCTAGAGACTCCACCTTCAACCTTCATGCTTATTCGGATGCGGATTATGGGGGATGCAAAATCGATAGGAAGAGTACTTTGGAACTTGTCAATTCTTAGGTAGTATGCTCATGTCTTGGTTCTCTAAGAAACAAAATAGTGTAGCTCTTTCTACCACCGAAGCCGAGTACATATCCTTAGGGAGTTGTTGTGCTTAAGTCCATTGGATGAAGCAACAACTCTTAGATTATGGTATTAAAGTTGAAACCATACCCCTTAAGTGTGATAACACTGGTGCCATATGCTTAACTAAAAATCCCATCCAACACTCTAGAACCAAACATATAGAAATAAGGCATCATTTCATTAGAGATCATGTCCTTAAGGAAGATGTTGTTATAGAGTACGTTGACACCTTAAACCAACTAGCGGACATATTTACAAAGCCTTTAGATAAAGAGCGTTTTTGGTCCCTTAGGAGAGAGTTAGGTCTAATTAGCCTTTCTTGATCTTTTAGGACCCTTTTGTGCTTAAATTGCTTGATTTCTTGAAAATGCCATGTTTATGTGTTTTTACTCCTAATTTCATCCATGCTAATAGTTAGGGGGAGTATGTTTTTGTTTATGCATATCTTTCATGCTCATTCATGTCATTCATGCATATTAGGACTTCATAAAATCCTTTTTTCTGCAAAATTAGAGCCTCATCTGCACTTCCAGGCCTAGGTGTATCGAAACGGGTCCAACTGTTTCGATACGGGTGCCTTAAAAGATCAATCTGTGAGAAGGGTGTTTTGAAACGCCCTAAAAGGGTTTCGAAACGGTTTTACCACTGCCAAGGGTGTATCGAAACGAGTTTCGATATGGGTCAACGAGGATTCGATACGGTCAAAGCCGTATCGGAACGGTCAACTGGACTTGAAACGTCAGTCAACGTTTCGATACCCGTGTTCTGGAACGATCGGGCCTGTTCCGAAACGGGTATGCGGACAACATTAAAGAGGGCTTTTAATGTTAAAATTCACTTTAGTTAAAACTCTTTCAAAACCCTAAAAACCCTAAATCTATTTTTCCCTATAAAAACCCTTCAAACCTCATTGTTTCTCATCAAATCTTGAGGGCTTTTACACACAAACACAAGTCTAAGCAAGCCTCATCAATCTTGTGCAAGATTTTCCATTTATTCATCCAAAATCCCCATCTAAGGTATGTTTTTTTTACTTTTTTCTTTTTCCTTTGATTTAATTCGATTTTTAGGTTAGAAAATCTTAATTTTGTATAGTTTTTATGTTTTATCTCTTGGGTTTTTCAAAACTTGTAAAAAATTTTCAAAAACTTAAATTTTTTGTTCGAATATATTATTTTTCACTCGTATTCTTTTTCAGTTCTTCAAAAGTTGTTTTTTCTCTTAAATATTTTTCTAAAATATTTTTAAACCTAAATGGGATTTGTTATTGGATTGAATTGAGGATATTCATGCATACATCTTAATTTTAAAATTGCTTGCTTTATGTTTTTAGGATTTTTTCAATGGAAAACGTTAACAAAAAACGTAAGATGGGTCAATCAAGTGAAGTCGGTATCTTTCCTAATCTCACCCCAGCTGTTTCTCAAAAGTCTTCGGACTCCATAGATGAGGGACTGTTTCACTTATGTCAAGGAGATTGTCGTTCGTCGCGAACGTGTGGTTGATGTTCCGTTCCTTGATTCGGAGCATTTCGCCTTCCGTTATCTAGAGCGTCTACGTGAATGGAACTTCATGGCTTTCTTAAACATACCGGATATTGTCTACAAGCACATGGTTCTCATCTTCTACTCGAATGCTCAGCTTGTTGATAATGTGGATCACTCCAAAGTTGTTGGCATTGAGTCCTTTCTCTTGGGGAAGAGGTTCGTCATTGACATAGCCTTTTTAGAGACTTCTCTTGGCCTTAAGAACGAAGGCATCGAGAATGAGACTCATTTTGGTTCTCACACCGGTTCCGTGCTTTCCTTGGATGCTCATGATAGGTTCCTCCACTTGATGATCTTGTGGTTTATTCGCACCTCCGGAGGTAAATTCGCTCACATTCGTCAAGTTGATTGTTTTTGGCTTGAGTGTTTTCGTCGTGGAGAGCGCCCAAATCTTGTTAAGATTATGTTCGCCGAGATGGTCAACAATGTGAAGCTTCGTGAAACCGATGCTCTCAAATCCTTCACCTATGGGACTGTTTTGAGCTATATCTTTGGGATGCTCAATTTTGATTGCACTTATGACTCTCCGGAACCCCGTAAGCAAAAGATTGGTGAAGCTTCTCTCCATAAATTCGGGTTTCCATTACAACATTAATGGCGAATAGGAACGAGTTGATAGGCATGCTCCTCCACCACAAGTTGAACCACAACCTCAAGCTCCGGGTCCCAACAATGAAGCTCTTATGGCTTTTCTCACCGAGCGATTCAACACAATGGAGGCGGGTCTTGGTACTATGAATAATCGTTTGCAATCCGTGGAAAATCGTCTCACCTCCCCTGAGAATCAACATCAATCAATGGACTTGTCATTCTCCACCTTTTATGGTCAATGGATGACCTTTCGTTGCTCTCAAGCTAGGAACGATGATGACTCCTACGATGTTGATGGTGACAATGACGAGCCTTAGGATTTTTTTTATTACATCGCATATTAGACTATCATATTAGGATTAAGTTTGCACCTTTATTTCTTTATGTTTCATGAACATATGCTTTGATTACTTTGTTTGGGATTGAGCTTTGAACCTTATTGTTTAATTTTTATGTTTGGTTTTGAATTATATGAATCTATATTATGTTGCTTATTTCTTTTAACCTTGTTTCTACTCTTTGAGCCTTGTTTATTATTCTTTTGATCTAACAAAAAAGGGGAGAAAATATATGAGCCAAAATTTGTTTTAAGTGGTTTTAAGTTTAAAACTTAAATTTTAAATCTTTTCAAAATTTAAACCCCATCTTAAATTGAGGGGGAGTTAGAATGTATTCAAAAGTTCAAAACTCTTAAAAATTCTAACTTTAGTTTTGTTATATCAAAAAGGGGGAGATTGTGAAACTGATAAACTAATTTTGATATAACTAAAGAATTAAGGACTAATTTGAAAAAGATAAAACAAATTTTTAAGTCCTCAAACCTCTCTATATATTTAAAGGAAAATGGTTACGTTAAAAACTCTAGTTGTCAAAAAATTTCTAAGTATTTTTTAAGCCAAACCAGTGATTTTCGAGTCACCGTTTCGGAACGGCCTTTGAGCATTTCGGAACACTTTTGAAACTGTGAACCCTTGTTTCGGAACGGGTTTCGAAACGGGTGAAGAACATCGGAACGGGTTTCGAAACGGGTGAAGAACATCGGAACGGTTTGACATGTTTCGATATGGTAGTATCGAAACGACTTCAAACGTTTCGAAACGGCATTCAGACTTTGTTTTAAAAATATGATCGTTGAAGCTTTTAGCTGTTTTTATACTAGTCATTAAGGCATATCGAACCACCTTCAATCTGTTTCGATACGGGCTTTGACAGTAGCTAAGTGTTTCAAAACGGGTTTCGAAACGGCTCTTAATCATATCGAAACGATCGTGCCCGTTTCGGTACGGTCTATTTAATACTCCCCAACGACTCTTTCTTTTTTGGTCTGTTTCGAAACAAGACCCGGCGTTTCGAAACGGGTGGTTGCAGACTGCATTTATGGAGGGAAGATAACATCCCCAACGGCTCTATTGATGAATGCAACAACCCCAACGGCTAGAATTCAATGAGAAGGTATAAAAGAGACCTCTAAAAGCTTCAGCAACAACTATTGATCTCAAAGAAAACATCCAAACATCAAATCCAAGCAATTGAGCCTAAATCTCATTATTTCTTGTAAACCCCAATTGTGAAATTGTAATTTCCATTCTTATCCTTTCAATTGGGTTGAGTGCTTGTAATTGGGCTACATTTTTGTATTGAGAGATACTTGTTTAGCCATCATCTTCTTTGTAATTCTTGTGTGAGGATTGGGTCAAATTTTGGGTAGAAAATTTGACCAATATTGTAACGGTTACCTCCTTAGCCTAGAAAAGGGGAAGAGCAATTAGTGGAATTGTTGGAAAATCCTTAGTCAAGCTGAGTTAGTGGATGTAGAGTTCGATTGGAACTTGAACCACTCTAAATCCTCTTATCTATCTTTTTATTTGTCAATTCCACAACCAAAAAGTCTAAAAATCCAATTCACCCCCTCTTGGTTTATATCGATCATTTAATCTACTCAACAAATGGTATCAGAGCCACTTGTACGATACAGATTCATGTTTTAATTACTTGGTGATGTAATTGTATGAGATACATTTAATTTTTATTTATTTAGCGAATATATAATATTTGTACGAGTAAATCTATTCAATCATGGTTAATCTGTTAATCCAGTTAAAAGATGTTCCTAAGATCGATGATTAAGAGTTAATCATAAGGATCTTTGTCGATAGGGTTTGAAATATTATATGTTAATTGTTCAAATTTTTAATACTTTATAAATACTGTTTAATTTTTTATTTATATTTTATCATTTTATAATTTCTAATACATTTTAATTTTTATATTAGTTTTTATTTTCAATAACTTTTTTGAATATCTTATTAATTTTTATTAAGTTTATGGATTGGTTTAAAGAATTGAAGAACATTTTAATTTTGTGAGAGTTCTCACTTTGCTTATTTTTAAAATTACAGGGAACCAAAGGATATTTACACTAATTTGTTAATTGATTCTTCATATATTCTGTTTGTAAAAGTTCAACTCGAAAAACTAAATTATTTATCCAAATTTATTAAAAAACCTAAATAAACCGAGGAAAAAATTGCTGCAATTGAATGACTTTGAGGGTAAAATTACATGAATAACTTCACAGTTAACTGCCACATCAGCATTTTAACGGTCAACATCGGTCAAAGGATAACATTGCAGCAATTGACTAATTTTAAAGACTAAATTACGATAAAAAAAGTAAGGGCAACATTGTTGATTTCAAATTATTACCGGGAAAATTTGACCATTTAGCCAAAGAAAATTCCAGATCCTCATTTTTTTCTTATTGGGTTTTGTTTCAATTCACTCTTTCATGGGTTTTCTTTTTTCATATCTTTTTAATTTTTATTATCTATGTGATTAAGCTTATAATGCAGTGGTAGTGGTACCCGTTTTATATTTTGACTTTAATTTTATAAACTCATAATGTATATTGTTTAAGAAAAATCTATGTTAGATTTTATCTTCACGACAACAAATAAAAAATTGATGTTCCTAGACAATAAGCTTGTGCTTGTTTCAGGGATGGCCGTAAAACTTTATGCTACGGGGACGAATATCTTAATTTTACCATTGTTTAGATAATTTTATTCTTTTAATTTAACTGACATCTTGATATATTGTTCTTATTTTTCGTATCTAAGATTAAAAAATGAGCATGCATGATTTTTTATGCGCTTGTTCACATGTTTGCATGAATTTGAAAGCGTATCTTATTGTGTGCTATCATACTCATGATTATACTAGAGTCGAACATAATTAGTTACTGTCCAAAATAATTTGTGTGATGTTATTGTCCATATGTTACTACTTCTATCCGACATTTGATTGTAAGGTAAATGTTGAAAATGGTTTTATTATTCAAATATGGCCTATGGAGAACATATTCAATGGATGATGAGATTATTTGATCCAACAGCTAAAATCTTTTGTTTACCCTACTACTTTATAACTTCTGGTTTTTCTAGTTTTTCTTATTTCTGTGGTGAACGTGTTTTAGGAATAACTCCTTGTGAATTTGTTGATCTACAAGGTAAATATCTGCTGAGAATGATTTCTTTGTGATTATATGATATTTCCTTGTCAAACTCATTTCGCAGAATATTCATTTCTCAAACTAGGAAGTATCATTGAAGGTAAAGAAGTTTGAGCTTGGGTTTAGGTTCGGGAATGGTTTGAGCTCAGTCTCCAAACCTCGAAGGTATAAGCAGAGCAACCCTAACCTCCTTTGCTTGGGAGGAGAGACTATTTTGACTTCATGCAAAATCAGTTGTATTGAATTTGTCCGCGGTCAGTTAGGGCTGCACAGCTTGTCTATAAATACCACCTCAGGGTCTCTCGATTCTTCTGTTTTGAGAGTTTGTCTCTGCGTGGGAAGTAGGGGTGTTCATATTTGGGTACCCAAATTTTCGGGTACCTGAAATTTCGAGTAATATATCGACCTTTTTTCTTTGGAAAATCATTTTTGAAATATAAGGACTTGGATTCGCCACCGGTCACTTGATTTAGGTAGACTGGACACTGTAAAATTAGAGATTCGTTTGAAAAGAGTTCGGGAGTTGGTTACGTGTGGGGAAGAATTAGCACCCCCATCACGCCTAAAATCAGTACCAAATCAAATGTTGCTTTTATCGATGAAAATTGTTGAGATTTAAATTAAATTTAATTAAATGCCTTTACTTGAATATAAACCTTAATAAGTGGGCTTTAAATTTTGGTGGACTTGAATTAATTTAACAATTAATTAATCAGGGTGACGATACAACGGACCATAGAATAAATCGACATCGAATAAGCTCGATTGTCGTGTTAATTTAGGGTTCGATCTTCGTACAATCACCTTTACACATGATGTAAGTATTTAAACATGATGTTGTGATTTTTCAACTTTTAGTTAATGTTTACCTCAAGATGGTAAGAATTAATTCAAATATTCGGCTAACATCCATTAAGCCAGGACTGTTACAACACAAGTATGAGAATTAATGAATGCCTCATTTTTATAATTAATATTAATTAATTACCATGTCAAATTGGAATATTAAAAGGTCACATGAATGACAAATAAAGTGAATGAGCAAAACATAAATAAAGGCGAATCAAGTAAATATGGAAATAAAAATAAGCAAGTAAATGAAATGCGGAAAATTAAAGGTGAAAATTTGAAATGCAGAAAAGTAAATAAGTATCTGGAAAGGACCGGATGAAACAAAAAGCGAGAAATTAAAAGGCAGAATATTAGTACGTTAGGGGTTAGTTAGATTAAACGTGCCATGAATAATACAGATCATACCTATTGCGGGTCATCGTAAGATCGAAGGAGAATCGTGATTGAACAACCAAAATTAAGTAAATATAGATATATATAGATACATATAAAGCATGATATCAAATAAAAACTATAATGTATATATATATATGTACGTAATATAAATCACGATACCAAAATAAAACATATTGAAAACGTAAATGCAGGAATAACCTTTTTTCAAAATGGGTGACCAAAATAGAACGCGACCCAAACAAAAGTGACCTCCGGTAAAATTTACCTAATTTCTTAACATAATCTTCTTTCTTCCATGTTTTTTTGGTAGGATCCCTATAATCTTGTTTGACATGTTGATAGGCTTAGATATGAAGAATGGAGTTGGTTTTTATTTTGCTAAAATATTTGTAGGTTTTATTAGTTCTAGTTGTGTCTACATTTTTTGTCATTGATTTTTTTTTTACTTTTTACTTATTTCAGGTTAAAATTGTGAGAATTATAAATAGAAATATAGAAAGAATCGTCCATATGTACTTAGCAGAATTATATGCTGGCAAGGTAAGATTTTTTAATCGTGTTATTTATTTTGTCTGAAGTAGGAACCTGATTCATTTATAATTATGTTTACAGCTAGGTGAAAATGATGCCCCAAAAGTGTATGCGCGAGTCCTAAATGCCATAAATGTTGCTGACATATGTTGGGTTTGTACCGAATATTATTTTAAAATCAAATCCTTTGAAATATAATAGTGTAGTTGTTCGCATTTTAGTTTCACTTTGTTGCAATTGGTACTCAAAACTTGAGCATGTATACAGGTTCTAATATATGTGAATAAGCAGATTGTTTTAGATGATGTTATTAGAATCGACGACGATATGAACAGACTACGTAACGAAATGATTGCTTATGAGTTATCTCTTGAAAGATATATTGTTTGTACTAGCTTTGATGCCTTTGTCATATAATTGTGCATCAAATAGTGACATGGTTATAAATTGGTCGTCAAAGAACAAAGAATAATCATGGTAATAAATGCGACCAGGACAACCAGTTTTTCGAAGTTTTCATTCTTCACTCAGATAATGTGGAGGCTCAGACAATGCTACAATCACACAAATAGAAAATTTATCACTCTTTCAACCTCGCTCTGATACCAGTTGTTGGGAATAAAAGCACGAAACAATTCTCCCCCAAAGATAAACGAGCTAAACTAAAGAAATAAACTAAGAAACAATACAATAAAAGAACACAAGAGTTTACGTGGAAACTCCCTGCAACAATCAAAAAAAAGAGAAAAGAATGAAAGAGGGAGTTGTTAGTTGTAGGAGTTGAACCCGCAACCTATGGGTGGCTAGGCTAATGACCCAACCAACTAAGCTAAGCACCACTTGTTGTTTAAAGCCCCTCGTTATTCTTTTAAATCTTACAAGTCTTGCACCTATGCTAATTAAAGCTCGACCTCAACTTTCACCTACCCAAAAAAATTGTGGCTATTCAAATCTGAAATAATCAAAACCCTCTCTCTCACCAAAACCGTCGTGCTCAGCCTCGATCTGCCTCACCGCTCCGTCGTAGTCGACACTGTCGTCTTTGACGTGTCTGCCATCTAACCCCGACCGTAGCGTAATGCTTCACTTGCGCTGAATGGCCGCTGTTCATCGTGGATAGCAAGTTAAAGTCCCGTCAAAATCCCTAAACCACCGTCTAATCCTTGCGTTTTTCGGCCGCCCTCGTCGTTCGTTCGAGGCACGACCATCGGATTTGGATTCCTTTTGTCACGACGAGTAAACCCCTTTTGACCACTTGTCGTTTCAATGCTCGGAGAAGCCTCGATGGAGCTACGTGTTTTTCTGGCCATGTGGGTTCGATTTGGTGAGTTTCGGTTAGATTCCGGCCTGTTTTGTGATGTTATTGTATGGGTTGAAATGTGGGATTAACGAGTTTCGGTTTTTCAATAGCATCGGTGTGAAAGGCGTCTCCAGCGACCATTTCCAGTGATTGGCCAGCGAAATTAATTTGAAGGGTATGTGAATCGGCCCAAACTGGTTAACCCAAACCGGCCCAAACCCGTGTCCGACCTGACCTATTTCGGTTCAACCCAACTCGTCCGAGCCAGCCCACCGAGTCAACTCAGTGAGTCAACTCGTTCGAGCCAACTTAGTTGACCGTTGACTACTAACGTCAACGTTCAAAAAGTCAACTTTTCCGAAAAACCCATATTATATGTTTCTCGACGTCCTTAGTCCATTTTTGAAGTCCGTTTTGCAAAATTCTAACCCGAAATCCCCCAAATTTGAAATTAAACCCGAGCATGCTTAATTAATGAGTTGTTGCTTTAAAAAGAGTTTATTGAATAAAGGATTGATGTAAATCCTTGTTTATCTTAAGGTACTCAAGACTCCATCGACCGCTCGTCTGCTCAGCCAAGTTCCTTTCAATCCGCACTACCGCGCGCCCTCGTAGTCACTAGTACGATCTTGTAAACTCTGTGAGCAATTCGAGTTAGTGCTTATTTCTTATAGTAACTGTAGAGCGTTTGGGTTTTATCTAAATATGAGAGCAAGTGCACACTCTTGTCAAGTTATAGTATAAAAGATATCGTCTCCCACGAGGATTGGACAGCTTATTCGAATTGCAATTCCTGCACAAGGGAAATTAAATGCACAAGTAAATTTTAGTTTATAAAAGTAAGTAAATAAACACAAGTAATTTGATAGAAAAGATTAGGGTGATAGAATTGGTCAAGTTATACTGCTCAGTAGTGTGAAACTGCGTTGAATAGGTTAAGTTTTCTTGCCCTGCCAGTCTTGCGCTGCCAATCTTTGCTGCCTCGGCAAAAGATGTTAGATTGAAGCTTTGATGCTTTCGCTGCCTCGACAGGTGGAACAAACGATTGGCTCGGCGACAAACTCGGCAGTCCTTCAAGGCTTGGCAAAACGATTCGATAATGATTCAGCTTATGTCTAAGTCTAAATATTGTTGTTTCCCACTGTAGATGATACCCGTCGGCGTGAATCTTACAATGAAAAACAACTTTCGGTTCATCCTCTTTTAGCCGCCTTAAACCCTAACCTATGTCTAGGCTAGATTGATCAACACCTGGCATTGATGAGATCATGCTTACTTCTTTCGTGAGTTTGACTCTCTCGATACCAAACAAATTGGTTGCTCCCAATCGATCTCTCGACTCAATTGAAAACAATGAAGAACATGAAATAAGAAAACCTTGAATTTATTGCAAAAAAAAAACATGAAACCTAAACAACCGTTCTCACAACTACTTTACAACATAACCCAAACCCTAGAGAATTTAGAACATAGTGGCGGCAAGAAAACACAAGAGAAACCTAAGCTATGCCGATTATTCGTTCTCTAAAATACAAGGTACGGTCGGATATATATAGGGCATGTCCTAGGGTAAGTCCTCCTTGGAGTAGAAGTTTTCTTTATGATAAAGTAGCTTTTGCATTGAGTGCATCCTTTAAATTTTGACTTCATTGACTTGAAGTTAGACTCCTTGTGGCACAAGTAACCTTAAGCCGCCTTGGACAATTTCCTCTTGGGCGGCTCAGTCCGCTGTTTCTGGCATCAGAAAAGAACATGAATGGGCTCATTGGACTCAGAAAATTATGCTCTTCCAATCGCACTCCAATTCACCAATTCCTCCGGTTGCTGCCCTAGGCGGCAGATATGGCGGCGGAAGCTACTCGGTAGCATCTCTCTCTTTGTTGAGCTGCTTTAGTATAACTCCTTGACTTGCTACCTCAGCATCAGCTCCTCTCTCCATCTGTCATCTTCTAGCACCTGGAACTAAAACTAAACTAAAACAGTATCTTTTCTCACCAAATAAAAGATATTCAACAAGAACAAGGCAAAGCAAAGAATACTATAAATAATGCATGGATGCACCTAATTATGCCTAGATTGCACTTGAGAATAGCAATAATATGAGATGAAATGTGCATAAAATATAAGACTTATGAGCACTTTACAGTAACCATATTTCATTATGATCTACGATCTAGCACAGTGGCAAAGCGTAGCGAGGCAGGTGCCTGATAGATTTCTCTGACCAGCTTTTGAGGTTTGTTCAGTGTGTGTTACATTTTCGTTTTACATAAATTTTGGAATGATTCTCTGAATATACTATAGAATTTTCTCTGAATTGAAAAGCATGATTACTTAAAAGGCATGATTTCTTAAAAAAACATGATTACCTAAAAAGCATGCTTTTATTGAAAAGCATGATAACTTGAAAAACATGATTTTCTTGAAAAGCATGATTACTTATGTATGAAAGGCGTGACTACTTCCTGTTAGGTAAGCATGATTATGTTATGTTGGAAAAGCCTGTCTGCGTAATATATTAAAAGTATGCCTCATGTCTGATCTGAATCTAAGATATCTGATTTTTTGTATGATGAAGATGTTAAATGTCTGCTATCTGATTTCCGATGATAATGTATATTGAAATGAACTACTTTACTTGGGGTATACTCTTAGGATATGATTGAAGTGTTTGCAGGTACAGCCCTGATCCAACTGGTAAATCTGTCGGTTAAGCTCCTATGCCCATATGGGCCTAGGGAATTTCTTTTTGTGTAGGCTCCTATGCCCCTGGGCCTAGGATAAGTCCTTCAGTATGCAGTTCACGGGGGATTGTATTTTGGTGATCGGATGGAGGGTAGTTAGGTTATAATGGAAACTTGGTTGCACCGATAGCATGCCTTGAAATGATTTATGCATATATGAGCTATATTATATGTGTGTGTGTGTGTGTTTTCATTGCACTTGTTGGAACACACTAAACTTTCTAGCTCACACCCCCAAATCTCTCCCTTTCACATACTTTTAGATAGGCTACCTAGGGACTTGGCACTTGGAGGATCGACACATTCATACTTATCCTTATTGTAATGTTTCTATCCACCGTACTATCTGTAAATGGGTGACATGAGTCTATATTTTGATATGATATACATTACTGATTTGCCCAGTGTGATATCATTTTGTACCTAAACTTGATATTGTTCTAGACTACTTACTTGATATCTTATCCTATTGTTTATGATTATTATCTGTTACCAGACTTTGATATGGAAATGTTTTCTTGGAAGTTTGTGGTATGTGTTATGACCTTAAGAAATTTAGGTGTAACACACAAGCAGGTATAGGGGGCTACATTTAATTGGTATAAGAGCTTTTGCTTAAAAAATAATTATAATAAATCTCGTATTGTGGATGGGTCCTAGAAATTATATTTTTATATATGGCATTTTAAAAATATTTTTATTTTTTTAGAAAAAGGTAATTTCACCAAATTTTATATGTCTAATTGTGTTCGATACTCCAGTGCCTGTTCTGACTTTAGATCTTACCTTTTGTAGAGCCGAGGTCATTTGATGAGCGCTAGACGAGGTTGACGACCTGTCGCTAGGTTTTCTGATCCGATTGATGATGTGACCCGTGATCCTCCGGCCTCAGAAATTCCCTCAATCTCTATAGACCCTTCCGTCCCTAGAGGTCCTACAGCCACGGTAGACCCACCGCTTACCTCTGGTATAGATATGACGACTCCGGTCAGAGGAGCACTTACATCTCGTACTTAGCCATCGATGATGGTTTCTGATGAGGCTCTCAGAAGACAGTTCTTACAGTTGATTCATGGTGATGTTAGAGCTGTTGGAGTTGTGTCTGAGGTCCCTATTTCTCAGACCCTGATTGCCAGTGGGGCTAGGACGTTCGATGGCCCTACTGGTGGACCTTTGACTGAGGCAGAAGAGTGGCTTCTCGATCTCGAGAGACGCATGGACTCATTGGGTTTTGAGCCACCCAAGAAATATCTGGGAACTGTCTCTTTGCTTTATGGGAATGCCCGCACCTGGTGGGAGTCTGTTGTGAGTAGTGTTCCTGCCAATCGTTAGACCTGGGATTTCTTCAACTAACGCTTTAGGAGCTGTTTCATCGGAGAGCATTTTCCGAGAAAAATGGAGAGCAGTTCAAGACTTTGACACAAGGTGATATGACTGAATTTGAGTATGAGATGAAGTTCCTAGACTTCTTAAGGTTTGGATCTAGCTTGGTACCCTCTGAAAAGGAAAAGTGTAGCAAGTTTATGCTTGGTCTCCGTCATGAGCTGTGTGTGTAGGCTATTGGTCATCTTGACAAATATTTCGACAAGGTGGTAGAGTTGGCGAAAGATTTAGAGGAGGTTGAGTTGGTGGCCACAGAGGGTGACAGAGTAGATTGACACCAATTTAGGAGGCCTCCTGACACCGAGTGTTTAGCACGTGCCGGTAAGAGGGCTCGCACTACTGCATCTCAGAGAAGTGACACCAGTTTTAGGCCTTCAGCCCCGCACCTAGTCGTGGTGGTTCATCAGGTTTTTCTCAGACACCTTTTTGTGAGCATTTTGGTAAATGGCATCGAGGAGTGTAAGAAGATGACAGGTACTTGTTTCCATTGTATATCTGGGGATCATATCATGAAGAGTTGCCCGGTTCCACTATCTACATTTCAGACATCCTCCTAGACTCTGACACATTAACATGCTTAAGTTCATACTCCAGCTAGGGGTCATAGTCAGAGTAGACCTTCTACATCTTCTACTCGGTTGACACTAGAACCCAATCACATCAGAGTGGGGGGCCAATTTTATCTGAGGCTAGGCAGCCAACACTTGTGTATGCTACCAGACATCGGGATGACAAAGATGAGCCAGATGTTATTGCAGGTACATTTACCATTTATTATGTTCCATACCTTGCATTGCTCAATAATGGTTCCACCTATTCATATATTTCGAGATCAGTATCCCGAGACCTTCAGATTCTTATAAAAGCCACAGAAAATGTTGTTACAGTCATGAGCACAGTGGGCTAGTCAGTGAATGTGGATAAGGTGTTTAGGCAATGTCTTCTTAAGGTTCAAGGGGAAATCTTCCTAGTCGACATCATGGAACTTTCGTTGGAAGAGTTTGATCTGATTCTGGGTATGGATTGGTTGACAGAGCATCGGGTAAGTCTGGTTTACGAGTTAAAAAAGGCTACATTGAAGACTTCCGATGGTCGATTAGTGATTCTAGTCGGTGAGGGTTGGGGTTATCTATCCAACATGGTATCTACTTTGACAGCTGACATGATGATCTGAAAAGGATATGAAACCTTCATTGCTTGCTTCTTGAACACGAAAGGTTATCTATCCAAGATTGAAGAAATTTGAACTGTTAGCGAGTTTCCTAACGTCTTCCCAGATGATTTGCTTGGGTTACCACCAGATACGAATGTTGAGTTTGAAATTGAGACTTATCCGGGGTCTGCGCCCGTGTCCATGAAATCCTTATCGCATGGCTCCTAAGGAGCTTAAAGAGCTAAAGGTTCAGTTGCAAGAGCTGCTTGACTAAGGCTTTATCTGACTCAGCTCTTCTCCTTGGGGAGCCCCAGTCCTCTTTGTTAAGAAGAATGATGGATCACTCCGGTTATGCATTGATTTCCGGAAGTTGAACAAGTTGACCGTGAAGAACAAATATCCGTTACCCAGGATTGATGACTTGTTTGATCAATTTTGGGGAGTCACAGTTTTTTCAAAGATTAATCTTCGATCCGGGGTACTATCAGTTGAAGATAAAAGGTTCTGATGTTGCTAAGACGGCCATTCATACCAGATATAGGCATTACAAGTTTCTAGTGATGCCTTTTGGTCTTACCAATGCACCAACCACTTTTATGGACATGATAAACCGTGTGTTCCAACCCTATATAGATCAATTTGTTGTGGTGTTCATCGATGACATCTTGGTCTACTCTCAGACAGAGGTAGAGTATGTTGAGCATCTGAGGATTGTGCTGCAACCTTGAGAGAGCCTCATATGTATGCTAAGCTGAGTAAGTGTGAGTTTTGGCTCAAGAAAGTAACATTTTTGGGGATTGTTGTATCTGCTCGAGGTATCCATGTTGATTCAAGTAAGATCGAGGCTATTACTAGTTGGAAGCAACCCAAGAATGTCTTGGAAATTCGTAGCTTTTTGAGTTTAGTTGGATATTATCGACGCTTCGTCGAGGGTTTCTCCATCATTGCTGCCTCTTTGACAAAGTTGTTGAGGAAGAATGTTCCTTTTGTTTGGACTGATGCTCAACAGGCTAGTTTTTAGAAACTGAAGAAAACTTTGACCCAAGCTCTGGTTCTGACACAACCCGAGTCAGGAAAGGACTTCTCAGTCTATAGAGATGCCTCACACTCCAGGCTTGGTTGTATATTGATGCAGGACGGGAAGGTAGTCGCTTATGCATCACGCCAGTTGAGGTCGCATGAGTATAATTATCTTACCCACGGCCTTGATTTAGCTGCAGTGGTATTTGCTTTGAAAATTTGAAGGCACTATCTCTACGGAGAGAAGTGTTATATCTATACTGATCACAAGAGCTTGAAGTATATCCTTACACAGAGGGAGTTAAACTTGAGGCAACGTCGTTGGCTTTGTACTTCTTAAGGAGTATGATTGTGAGATAGAATACCATCCAGGGAAAGCCAACGTTGTTGTAGATGCTTTGAGTCGTAAGGCTATTTCTGACATGAGATCCCTGTTTGCCAAGACGAGTATTTTTTATGATGGCAGCTTACTGGCAGAGTTGCAAGTTAAACTGTCCTTGGCCGGGGAGATTAAGGCCAAACAGCTCTTAGACAACTCTTTACTTCCTGTCATACAACAAGTTGATCAAGGATCTACTTCTGTCTATGCTTTTGGTCAGGATCGGGTTTTGTGCTTTAAGGGTCGCTGTTGTGTTCCTGGTGATTCCAACCTAAAGCAAGCTATCCTCAGTGAGGCTCACAACAGTCCATATGCTACACATCCAGGAGGGGATAAGATGTACCAAAACTTAAGGCAGAGGTAACGTTGGGTTGACATGAAGAAAGATATTTCTGATTATGTATCACGGTGTAGGACTTGCCAACAGGTTAAGGTAGACCATCAACATCCGTCTAGTTTGTTACAGCCTATTAAGATTCCCGAGTGGAAATGAGAGCGTATCACGATGAATTTGTTACTGGGTTGCCTCTAACTCCTTCTAAAAAGGATTATGTTTGGGTTATTGTTGATTGACTCACTAAGTTAGCTCACTTCATTCTTGTTCGAGTTACTTATTCTCTAGAGAAGCTGGCTAGGATGTATATCTCAGAGACCGTCAGATTGCATGGTGTACCCATATCTATCATATCTGATCGAGATCCGAGGTTCACTTCTCATTTCTGGTCGGCCTTGCATAATGCTATGGGTACACATTTAAATTTTAGCACATCCTTCCATCCACAAACCGATGTTCGGTCTGAGAGGGTAATTCAGATTATAGAGGATATGTTGAGGGGATGTGTGATCGACTTCCACGGTAGTTGGGAAGATTCCTTGCCTTTGGCCGAGTTTGCATATAATAACAGTTATCAGGCTAGTATCCGTATGGCACCATATGAGTCTTTGTATGGTCGTAAGTGTCGTACTTCTATCTGTTGGACCGAATTGTATGATCGGAAGACTTTGGGTCCGGAGTTGATCCAAGAGACCAAGGAGACCGTCAGATTAATCTGTGATCGCCTGAATGAGGCTTTTGACAGACAAAAATCTTATGCTGGCCGGAGAAGGAAGGATATTGAGTTCGAGGTTGGTGAGCAGGTTTTTTCTGAAAGTATCCTCGTGGAAGAAAGTTCTAAGATTTTGGCGCAAGGGTAAACTGGGTCCAAGATTCATTGGGTCGTATCATATTGTAAAGAGAGTTGGGTATGTTGCCTAGCAGCTTGAGTTGCCTCCTCAGCTTAGCCGTATTCATGATGTCTTCTATATGTCCATGTTGAGGCAATACGATCCAAATCCGAGCCATATTATTCAAGTTCAGGATGTGGAGTTGAGGCCAGACTTGTCTTATGAGGAGGAACCAGTTCAGATTTTAGATTCAGATGACAGAGTTCTGAGGAACAGACGTATTCTGATGGTTAAAGTTCAGTGGAATAATCGTAGTCCTGTAGAAGCTACTTGGGAAATCGAAGGATCCATGAGAGAGCAGTTTCTGCAGCTGTTTAAAACAGGTAAATTTTGAAGACGAAATTTTTTAGGGGGAAGAATTATAACAATAAAAAAGAGAAAATAATAAAGGGTGGGGAGTTGTTGGTATGGGTGGCTAGGCTAATGACCTAGTCAACTGAGCTAAGCACCAATATTTGTCTAAACCCCCCGTTATTCTTTTAAATCTTACAAGTCTTGCACCTATGCTAATTAAACTCGACCTGACCTTTAACCTACCCAAAAAATTATGGCTATTCGAATATGAAATAATCAAAACCCGCTCTCTCTCACTAAATCCGTAATGTTCAGCCTCAATCCGCCTTACCGCTCCGCCGTAGTCGACACCGCTGTCCTTGCCGTGTCCGCCATCACACACTGACTGTAGCCCAATGCTCTACTCATATTGAACGGTCGTTGTTCGTCGTGGATAGCGAGTTAAAGCCCCATTTAAATCCCTAAACCACAATATGATCCTTGCATTTTTCGGCCGCCCTTGTCATCCGTTCGAGGCACAGCCATCGGATTTGGGTTCCTTTCGTGACAGGGAGCAAAACCCTTCTGACCGCTTTCCATTTCAACGTCGGGATAAGCCTCGACGGAGCTACGAGCTTTTCCGGCCGTGTGGGTTCGATTTGGTGAGTTTTTGTTAGATTCTGGCCTGTTTCGTGCCGTTATTTTATGGGTTGAAATGTGAGATTAACATGTTTCTGTTTTCTGGCAGAATTAGTGTGAAAGGTGTCTCCGTCAATCATTTATGATGATTGGCAGGCGAAACTAATCTAAAGGGTATGTGAATCAGCCCAAACTGGTCAGCCCAAACCCGTGTCCGACCTGAACCGTTTCGGTTCAACCCAACTTGTCCGATTCAGCCCACTGAATCAACTCATTGAGTCAACTCGTCTGAGTTAACTCGACCGAGTCAACTCAGTGAGTCAACTCGTCCGAGCCAACTCAGTTGATTGTTGACTTCTGACGTCAGCATTGACTTTGACCGTTGACCAAAAAGTCAAGTTTTCTAAAAAATCTTTATTTTATGTTTCTCGACGTCCTGAGTCCGTTTTTGAAGTCTGTTTTGCAAATTTCTAACCCGAAAGCCCCCAAATTTGACCTTAATCTTGAACATGCTTAAGTAATGAGTTGTTGCTTTAAAAAGAGTTTATTAAATTAAGGACTGATGTAAATCCTTGTTTATCTTAAGGTACTCGAGACTCCCCCGACCGCTCTTCTGCTCAGCCCAGTTCCTCTCGATCCGCTCCACCGCGCGCCCCCGTAGTCACTAGTATGATCTTGTAAACTCTGTGAGCAATTCCAGTTAGTGCTTATTTCTTATAGTAACCGTATTTCATTATGATCTAGGATCTAGCACAGTGGCAGAGCGTAGCGAGGCAGGTGCTCGATAGATTTCTCTGAGCAGCTTTTAAGGTGTGTTCCGTGTGTGCTACATTTCCGTTTTATATAAATTTTGGAATGATTCTCTAAATATACTATATAATGTTCTCTTAATTGAAAAGCATGATTACTTAAAAAGCATGATTTCTTAAAAAACATGATTACATGAAAAACATGATTTTCTTGAAAAGCGTGATTACTTCTATATGAAAGGCGTGACTACTTCCTGTTAGGTAAGCATGATTATGTTATGTTGGAAAAGCCTGTCTGCGTAATATATTAAAAGTATGCCTCATGTCTGATCTGAATCTGAGATATCTGATTTTTTGTATGATGGAGATATTAAATGTCTGCTATATGAATTCTGATGATAATGTATATTGAACTGAACTGCTTTACTTGGGGTATACTCTTGGGATATGATTGAAGTGTCTGCAGGTACAACCCTGATCCAGTTGGTAAATCCTTCAGTTAAGCTCCTACGCCCAAATGGGCCTAGGTTAAGTCTTTCTGTGTAGGCTCCTATGCCCCCGGGTTTAGGATAAGTCTTTTAGTATGTTGTTCATGGGGGATTGCATTTTGGTGATCGGATGGAGGGTAGTTAGGTTATAATAGAACCTTGGCTGCACTGATAGCATGGCTTGAAATGATTTATGCATATCTGAGCTATATGTGTGTGTGTGTGTGTGTGTGTGTGTGTGTGTGTGTGTGTGTGTGTGTGTTTTCATTGCACTTGTTGGAACACACTGAGCTTCCTAGCTCACACCCCTAAATCTTTCCCTTTCAGATACTTTTGGATAGGCTACCCAGGGACTTGGCACTTGGAGGATCGACACATTCATACTTAGCCTTATTGTAATGTTTCTATCCACAGTATTGTCTTTAAATGGGTGACATGAGCCTATATTTTGATATGATACACATTACTGATTTGCCCAGCGTGGCATCATTTTGTAACTAAACTTGACATGGTTCTAGACTACTTACTTGATATCTTATCCTATTGTTTATGATTATTATCCGTTATCAGACTTTGATATGGAAATGTTTTCGTGGAAGAATGCGGTATGTGTTTTGACCTTCAGGAATATAGGTGTAACACACAAGAATGTATAGGGGGTTACACTCCCAACCATATAAAAACCACGACCGTTGTCGAAGTCTCAATTTTGAGTGGAGAGTGGCTCTGAAAGTTGTTCTTATTTTTTTTATGAAATGTGATACGTTTAGAGCGTCGTTTGTAACTTGTCTTCATTTTTTCATCCATTTTTTCACTATTATGTGGGTTTAATTTTATTAATAAAAAATTTTATTGTTGAGAAAAAAATATTATTATTATTATTATTATTATTATTATTATTATTATTATTATGTTTTAATTAATTTAATTTAATTTTAGGAGTATTTGTTGTTAAAAAATATTACCTAACTTCTATCTCTCGTTATTTCTAGAATTTTGGTGATGTTTTTGTATAATTTTTTTGACATAATCTTCTTTCGTGTTTTCTTTTGACAGGATCCCTATAATTTTGTTGAACATTTCATTGGTAAGTTTGGATATGAAGAATGTAGTTGATTTTTATTTTGCTAAAATTGTAACACCCCTTCTCGGCCTGATCAAGAACCAGGTCGAAATGTGTTACTGGTGAATAATACGATGATCGGTGTGATAAAATTTTAGTCAACAACAATACATAATCAATGTTATACTTATTAAACATTACCAAACATATGTCTTAGTCCAATTTATTCGTTTCGTTATGTTGATTACTCAAATAGGATCAAATTCTAACTTCTATAAACTTTAGGGACTAAAATGTAATTCCAATAAATTAGAGTTATTTTAATACAATTGACCATTCCACAATGCAACTCGACTCAAGAACATTAGGCCTGTAAATTTTCAAGTTATTCGGAGTTCATTTACCCATCCAATTAAATCGTCCAAAATTTAGTGATCAGTCTGTAAACAATATAAAACTTCCATTTATGTCTTTTAACAGAATTAACTAACATCGTACCGATACTTTGTTAGGGCAGTATCGGTACGCTATGCATGAAATTCAAATTCCAAAAACCAGATGGTAAGCCCGTATCAATACAGTTTAAGGCTGTACCGATATTGGTTGACCACGTAGATCGTATCGATACGCCTTAGCCCCGTAGCGATACCATTTTTACAATCAAATTCCAATAGTCAATTTTCGTATCAATACGTTATGTCGTATCGATACGTCCTGTTTCACTATGTCAAATTATGCTTACACGTACCAATATGTCATCACCCCGTATCGATACGGCCTGACCTGTAATGACAGAATTTTACTTGTTTTTATCCGAACTGACCTATCGGACGATGTTCAAATGCAACAAAAATTTTCATACAACATTTCAATATCATAAACTACTAGAATGCAAATTTTTAAGTTCATTTGAATTTGTTCACTAAGTTTTTACCTTTTTGTGCCAAATATGTCATTTTGGTCATTCTTAAACACCATACATTAGTCATTTATAAGCCTTGACCATATTACAAACTATGCATATCACAAACATGCCAAAAGGAACTCAAGTGACTAGTTCAACTATATTGCCACCATCTTAGGAGTTCATAGGGACAAAATACATTACTTGTAGCTTGTAGTGAGTTTTTTACTCCGACTTCTCCGATTTTCAAGAACGATAATTCTTTAACCTGAAATGCATGCAAATTGATACATTAAACTTGCAAAGTCTAAGTGAGGTAGTCTTAAGCAACATTAAAACAATGGCTTGCAATTCTAAACCAAGAATTAAACAACATCAATGCAATGAATCTATGTTATCAATGCAATGCTCCTATTCAATATCAAATTTTCTTTTATTTTTTTATTAAGCTTTGGATCGAGTCAAGATAATGGATACATGAATTCCTACACCTCGTCAAATCAATGAATGGTCTAATCCCTTCGCTTCGCTAATGACCATTATCATAACATCCCTCCGCCTCGCCAAATCAATATAGGTTGTAGCCTTAGGACCGTAGTCCACTCATACACTGAGCTCATAAGTTCTATGGCATGTCAATCGTATCCAATGTCCTTTCAAATCCAAGGTTTCAATGTCAACATCAATATTCAATATTCAATGATCAATTCAATGATCAATATTTCAATGGTTCCATCTATAAGCAATGTATTAATATCAATTTCTATGACCTCAATGACAATTTCAATGACCAATGTTTCATTTACCATATTTTGATAGCAATTACTATATCAATTTAGATACACAATGAAAAAGTCAATATCCATGTTTGATGTACTTACCAACTTTATTGAAACTTACCAATATGTTCGTTTATCAATACGAAGAAATACCCTTATAAGCAATGTTAGCGATTAAATTAAAATTGACAATAATGAATTCAGGAAGGCACCTCGCCTATTCTTGAGACTTCGACTACACTCACCTTGACAATTCATTGTTTTTACGGCTCTCGGATAACAACTCTTTTGTTCCTAGCTTTCAATAGAGACGGTGGATGATTCCTATCCATTTCTTGAGCTAAGAAAATCAATAGGAAACAATTACGATTGACAATACGGTATCGAAATTAATATAACGATATCAATATCGATATCTAAGCTCGGTGTAATCCTTGTCGATAAAAATTTCCATGAATAGCTAAACCTAGCTTGCAATTATACTTTCAAATTCTAAGGATTTATTAATAGATTGAGGGAACAAGATTACCCAATCGAGAACAACAATTTGATATCAAAAGCTTAGAGAAAACTCAAGCTTTTAGTGACCATCAATGGAGTGTGTGCTTCAAGGAGGAAGAAGATAGAATAGAGATGCTTGCTTGATTTTTCAATCGGTAAGTTTTCAATCTTCCTTTTTTTAATACATTAGCCGAATTGGCTTTCCTTGCTATGAAGGAATTGTGTTTTAAACACTCCATGTAGGCAATGACTATGCTTAGGGAGGGCTAATTTCAAGATTAGTCCTCCAACTCTCTAAATTTTATTATATTACTTCTAAACTTTCAATTTTCACAATTTAACCACTGAACAGGTTTCGATATTATTCAATAAGGTCCATGTTCAATAAATTGATTCAATTAGAGTCCAAGGTCGATATAGTTAAGTACTTGGTCAGAGTCAATACAATATTTAGCCTTTATCGATGTAAGATTTCCGATCATCGGAACTCAATTCTGACTAGACCAGATTTTGGGGTGTTACAAAAATCATTGTAGTTTTTATTAGTCATCGCCAAAGATAGTTTAGTTGTGTCTACATTTCTCGTCATTGAATTTTTTTAAGTATTATTTACTTATTTCAGGTTAAAAGTGTGAAAATTACATATAGAAATATAAAAAGAGTCATCCATATCTACTTAGCAGAGTTGTATGTCGGCAATGTAAGATTCACGTGTCGTGTTATTTACTTTGTATGAAGTAGGGACGTGATTCAATTATAATTTTTATGTGTACAGCTAGGTGAAAATGATGCACTAAGAGTGTGCCCGCGAGTCCCAAATGCCATAAATGTTGCTGACGGATGCCAACTTTGTACTGAATATTATTATAAATCAAAGCCTTTGGAATATAATAGTGTAGTTGTTTGCATATTCTAGTCTCACTTTGTTGCAATTGGTACTCAAAACTTGAGCATTTATGCAGGCTCCAATATATGTGAACAAGCAATTTGTCTTAGCTGATGCTATTAGAATTGGCGATGATCATATGGATGTACTGCGTGATGAAATGATTGCTCATGAGTTATCTCTTGGCAGGTATATTGTTTTGTACTAGCTTTGATGTCTTCTCGTATAATCATGTGTCATATAGTGACATGGTTATATATTGATAGTGTTGCATATAATTATTAGTTTAGTTACAATCACGACATTTAATTTCATGAAGCTTTCATTCTCTACTCGAGTACTTTTTTATCTTTTGATTTTTATTTAATTTACTTCAACGGAATAGTTATTCCTTAATCACTTTCGCATCATCATCATCATTATCATCATCATCATCATGTCAACAGTTCTATTTAATCTAATATTTTTATGTGAGTTCAATGTCCAAGAACTCCAAGTAGAACTTCGATAGATTGAATTAGAAAACTATGAATACGATGTTTGAAAAGAGATTCGGAATGGACGAGCAACTCTGAAAGTATAGGGAAAGCCACAATTTTTTAAAAGGAAAGGTATAGTTTTATTGATAGTATCATGCGAACTACGACAAAGACATGAGCATCATTAAAAAACTCCCCTTAATCTAATGGAAGAAAACGAGTGCACCATACCAATGTCGTAATTGAATAATGTCCAAAACAGAATACACATGACACTCATAAACAACAATGACCTATTCAGAATAAAATGGAACCATATTGTCTACTACCACACCACCAAAACAACACCCTTACTAGACAAGCCCACGCAAAAATGAAACAAGCAGACCTGACAAAATAGTAATCCAAACCAAACAACTTTGGCTGAATGAATACGCAGAAATATTGCCTTCCCAATGAAAATGTAGCAGGATCAGGCTGCAATCCACAGTAGTGGGATATCGCGATTAATATTGTCCGTTTTATCCATCAGTATTCAATGTTAGTCATGCTAAGAATACATTTTAGTTTGGTTTTATATACTTGTCCTCGTGTTTTAGTTTAGTTTGTGTCTGATTCTTGCATGTAATTACTCAAGGATGAGCGATGAACTAAGTTTGGAGTTGTGATAACTCTTAAATAATAAATAATATACTTATTTTTAAATTCTAAATATGTCAAAGTTTTAGAGTATGTGACCTAATTTTAATGTTTTTTATTTGTTATGTAGAATAGTTTTTGGTTTAACCTTCAAGAGTTGATAATAACTATGACTTATTCTCAGTTTCCTTATGAAGCAGAGACATTTTATGCCTTAGATGAGGAAAGTGGGCATTCAAGCAGGGGCGGAACATCGTAGGGGTTTAAGTGGATGTAGCCCCCGCCAACTTTTTTTCAACTATAATAGTATGCTAATTTCTTTAGAAAACAAGGTAAAATTAGTGTTGTAATCATTCAATGTTTATAAAATTTTATTTTAGCCCCCTCAAAACTTTTAATCGCATTTTGGTCCCCTCCTTTATAAATTTTTTGTTCCGCCCTTACATTCAAGGAAGAAAAGTCGGAGAACAAGCAAATTATGCAACACTATTGCAGCAAGTCTGAATCAGTTATGAATTGCCACCTCAGCTTCATTACTTGCGGCACCAGTTGGTCTCGTAGGTGCAATGGTCAGTAAGTGGAGAAATTATATTATAGGTTTGCCACGTCATCTATGGTCTCAATCAATAAAAAACATCATTTTAGTAAATTTTCCATGTCGTCTTTTTACCAAGTAAATCTTCACCTAAATTTATTTTTTAATTTAATTTACAGTGAAGATTCACTTGGTAAAAAGATGACATGAGAAAAATTAATGAAATGAATGATTTTTATTGGTTGGGACCATGGATGACGTAGCGCGTCATGCCTATAATATAATTGCCACCTCAGCTTCATTACTTGTGGCAGCAGTTGATCCCGTAGGTGCAATGGTCAGCAAGTGGAGAAATTGTTGGAAAAATAGACTACTGCAAAACGAGGCGTTAGCACTGATTGGAAAATAATAAAATAATTAAACAAAACCAAACCATGTCGTGGTATTAACCACTGCCTTAGAAGCGAATTCGCCCTGATGTGTGTAATCGCTACAATGGACGAACGGCCCCTTGAGGTTAGCACGGCTCTCCAAATTTCGTACACCCGAAAGGTGGAGCGGACTTTGATGGTACTGCTCTTCTCTCAACTCAAAATCAACACTCGTGATAGGTTTAGAAAAACCAAAGAGAGTGTTTCTAAAGCAAACTCTATTGCTTAGGTATATCTCAAATGAGTGAAATTGCCCACTATTTATAGGCTAAATAGTGAGGGCAAAATCGTCATTTCCACATCACAAATTAATTCTATTAATAATAGAATTAAATATCATTATTATATGAGTTACATTTTGAGTATTAAGAACAATCCCCCACCAATGCGGAAAAATATCCTTCGTAGATATGAGAGCATTGAAGTTAAAACATGAGAAGAGCAATAGCGAGATTAGTTGCTTAAGCACTAGTGAATGTATCTTGAACTAGTACATAGTGATGATGAGCAATCCCTCTCTTAGACAAGTGAAACTAGTCTTGAACTTTCTAAGATTAGGGTAAACTCATAACACACAACTAACCCCTTCATCCACCGAAGTCCTCGATGTGTCTACAAAGTATATATATGAATGTATATATATAGCCTATTTCCTCAGGATTCTAGTAAGTGTACTAGAAAAACGGCCCAACGTTTTTCATAGAAGGTGGCTAGTCTTTCTCACTTACATAGGTTATTTCATCAAGTTTATCTCAACATAAACCACTCAAATAAGAGCTATGAAATAATTAAGAGCTTTTTCCTTAAGCTCATCCTCTCAAATAAATAGGTGAATTCTTCAAGTTCAATTATAAAATGAACCACCCAAACTCTGGGATAAGAATTCATTAAGAATAAAAACTCAACTTCTTTAATCGGTGAATTCAATAAGTTCTTCTCAATAGAACAACCCAAACTCTTGGGATTGAATTCTTTAAGAGTTTTAAGAAAACTCATCCTTTCTAGCGGCAAGTTCATTCAGTCCCTCGCGATAGGACTTCTCAATCAACACGGGGCAGTCCTTCGCGATAGGACTACCCACTCAATACTGGGAAATGAACTTATTAAGAGTAGTTCATTCAACCAAAGTCGGTAAATTCATCAAGTCTTTCTCACTAAGACCACCTAAAACCTGGGCTATGAATTTATTAAGAGCAACAATGCTCAACCTGTGCATGTACATTATTCGTCATAGGGATAGGCAGTGAGAAATGTACACTATGAGTCTTTCCATGGTTTCGTTTGACCACATTGAACTTAGATAACTAAGTTGGGTATCCACCATGAATTCCTCAACCAATGGGCTTTAAACCCATCCCCCTCGACGAATCTAGGACCAACTTCCGACTTAACCCTTTGGTGAGTGGATCTGCTAGGTTTCTTTCTGACTTCACATACTCTAAAGAGAGTACTCCATTCCTTATTAAGTGTCTAACATATTCATGTCTTATGCTAATGTGTCTCTTTTTACCATTGTAAAATTGACTCTTGGCAACACAATTCGCAGCTTGTGAATCACACAACAAGGAAACAGGAGGAGTCGGACTTCCCCACAACAGAATATCGGCTAACAAACTCCTTAGCCACTCAGCTTCTTGCCTAGCTAAGTCAAGAGCTATAAACTCTAACTCCATAGTAGAGCGAGTAATACAAGTCTGTTTTGAAGACTTCCAAGAAATTGATGCTCCTCCCAAAGTAAATACATACCCACTCGTAGAGCTTACTTCATCACCATCAGAGACCCAGTTGGCGTCACAAAATCCTTCTAATGTAGCAGGAAAGCCAACAAACTCAAGTCTCTAGTTCATTGTACCCTTAAGGTACTTAAGTAAGCGTCTAAGAGCAACCCATTGTTCACCACTAGGGTTGTGAGTATATCTACTAACTCTGCTTACATCATAAGCAATATCTGGCCGAGTATAGTTCATTAAGAACATCAGACTGCTAATTATTTTGGCATATTCCGTTTGAGAAATGCTACTTCCTTTATTCTTAAAGAGATATATGCTAGAGTTATAAGGAGTTCGAACAGGGATGACATCAAAACTGTCAAATTTCTTTATCACTTTCTCGATATAGTGTGTCTGAATTAAAGAAAATCCCTTTTCAGTTTTGCTTACTTTGACTCCTGAGATTACATCGACTTCTCCCAAGTCAGTCATCTCAAACTTAGTGGACAAGAAACTTTTTGTTTTGTTAATGGACTCAACGTTAGTACTGAAAATCAACATGTCGTCAACATACAGGTTTATGATGACACAATCAATACCAAACATCCTCGAATACACGCATGCATCCGAACCATTAACAACAAAACCAAAACTAAGGATAGTTTTGTGAAATTTCTCATACCACTATTTAGGAGCTTGCTTCAGGCCATAAAGTGACTTTTTAAGTCTACAAACTTTGCCTTCCATACCAGGCGCCTCGAATCCAAGAGGTTGTTCCATATAGATCTCCTCATCTAGATCCCCATTCAAAAATGCAGTCTTTACATCCATTTGATGTACTTGCACTTTGTGAATGGAGGCTAGTGCAAACAATGCACGGATCATTGGGATTTTAGTGACGGGAGAATAAGTATCAAAGAAGTCTTGACCAAATCTTTGAGTGAACCCTTTGACTACTAGTCTTGCCTTATACCTCTGGATAGAACCATCTGGTCTAAGATTCTTTCGAAAGACCCATTTACTGCTGATGGTTTTAAATCTTCTAGGCAAGTCAACTAATTTCAAGTATGATTAGACATTATTGATTCTAGTTCATCTTTTATAGTGCTTTTCCAGAAACTGGCATCAATAAATCGTATAGCTTCTTCGTAAGTTTTAGGATCCTCATCTAACAAATAAGCTTGAGCTATAGGATCAGAAAGGGTTTCTAACATTTTTAAGATAGAAACAAATCCATAAGTGTCTTGAACGTGTAAACAAATACTCAATCATACTAGAGTAAAGTTTTTTATGAGTTTTAACCATAAAACGATATTTTAACAAACTCAAATCTTGTTTACACATGATTATATTCTCAAGGTTTTGAGAAATATTAATCATTAAGATTAGTATACATAATCTCAAACGATTATGAAATTCATTTTATCTCATTCAAAGAGAATTTCAACTTTCTCCTAATTCGAGAAATTAGGAATATTATGAACATTTTATGAAGAGTTTACAAATTTTCCTAGCAACAGGAAAAATTATCTCAAATTTATTACAAGAGATTTTAACACAACTCTTAAGATAGATCATCTAGTTCCTTTCATCTACTTAGGAAAAGAACTCAAAGAGATTTAATTGCTACAACATACTTTTAGTAGCACTAATGTCTA
Source organism: Hibiscus trionum (assembly GCA_030270665.1). NCBI lineage: Eukaryota > Viridiplantae > Streptophyta > Magnoliopsida > Malvales > Malvaceae > Hibiscus > Hibiscus trionum. The sequence goes on from BSYR01000004.1 coordinate 18,169,140, forward strand.
TCATATTCTCATTCATATTATTCAGCATATTAACCCTGAAGAGACCATCACATATTTTATTTACTATGACTAAATTTGGTATTCTACTCAACCAAATTAATCTCAACTCTTTTAACTTCTACACTAAGTTTAAAGATATTTTATTTGTCATAGTATTTTTATAAAAGTTAGCACATTAAAGAACAATGCACCAGGTAGGTTACCATGAAAAAGAGGTGGTGCACTAAGCACGCTTAAATATCAGGTCTTTGATAGAACCAATCCTAGACATGCATTTTCATAATATTTTCCAATAAGCCATTTATAAATTTTCTCTTTCTTTAATTAAGGTCTCTTAAAGAATTATGCTTAATACTTTTACTCACAATAGTATCTTATTAAGCATACACATTTTGGCTTACTACTACCTTAGTCTTAGTCCTTATACTAGTGGTTTATCTCAGTCCATAACATATCCACTAAGTTTTAAAGGCTAACTTAAAGGCTCAATATAAATTCATGTATATAAAAGCATGAATTAATAGATAAGTCTAAATAATCTGACCTTATAGGTAGAACCACAATTTCAAGTAGACTTTGTTCATTCTCACCATGCTTGCAACTTCAATCTTTGCATTATCATCTTTAACTAGAATGACCTTACTCATCATGTAAGCAGTCTATCTTTGCCTTAGAACCCCAAAATCTATCGTGAGAGTCACTTCATCCGAATCAATCTCTTTTGAACCTTCTAAATTCAAATAAATATTATATATGGTTAGTCACGAAAATAATTTACTAACAAAAATAAAATAATTTACTCATAATAACAAGATCCTTATCTTTAGGGTTTTTATTTGGAGATCTTTCAACACATGTGTCATTGACTCCTCCCTTCTCCGAGTTAACCAAATTTGGACATTGAAAGATTTGGTTTGGTAGACATAACCTTACTCATCATGTTGTCATTCTAAATATAATTTCTCAACAGAAATTATTAGTACATAAAATTGACACCAATAACGATAGGTGAGATCCTCATAAAAATAATTTTTAACTAGTAAACTCCAAACTGTTTAATAAAATATCAAGTGGTTGCTCACATTTATAGCCATTAAACACCACTTTAATCATATTTAAAATTTCTTAAAATACTATCATTAAAAAGAAGAAAAAATGTTATTCTTCCTTTATTAATATCATTATCACTATAATCAACAACAATTATGATAGCTTAATGAAACCGTTTAAACGTAAAAAATGGTATTTTAAAAATAGGCTATTTTAAAATGATCACATGACCTTAATTTTACCATCATGCTTTACCAAAAAATTCATGATTCTCGAAAATCAATAGCAGGTCATCACCATTTGCGTCGTACTTTATCAGGTCAGAGCACAAACACACGTTACAACATAAACCATAATTATATTGTTTCCCTTAAAACACATTTGAACTACACAACCCAAATTGGTTAACCTATTGTAACATTTAGAAGGATGCTTGCTAAAACAATATAGTACTTAAAGTAACATAACATTTAAACTTCTATGCTTTCTAAATGCCTATTAAATCATAGCAATAAAACATAGGCATGTATACAAACACTTTCATGCATTTCAAACGGTTAGATAATCATGGATTCTAAAGGCCTATTATCAATTAATAAAAGCTTGTTCATCGTTTCATAGCCTTTATAATAATGATTAAAATCATTTATTTACTAAACTTGAAAACAATCATCATTATCAAGTTTATTGTCATGAACGTTATATCATGTTTTCACATGTTTAATAGTTATAACGGTAAAGACTAAGCTCAATATTTGACAAAATCCGTCCATTGTCAAAGGTCGTGCATTAAAGCGGAGTCTTACCGGAACCAGTACAACATTTGCACGTTGATATATGGATGTGAAACTAATATTATTCACGCCTGAACAGCAGTATGATTTCGCTTCTAAATTGTTGGAAAAATAGACTGCTGCAAAACGAGGCGTTAGCACTGACTGGAAAATAATAAAATAATTAAACAAAACCAAACTGTGTCGTGGTATTAACCACTGCCTTAGAAGCGAATTCGCCCCGATGTGTGTAATCGCTACAATGGACGAACGGCCCCCTAAGGTTAGCACGACTCTCCAAATTTCGTACACCCGAAAGATGGAGCGGACTTTGATGGTACTGCTCTTCTCTCAACTCAAAATCAACACTCGTGATAGGTTTAGAAAAACCAAAGAGAGTGTTTCTAAAGCAAACTCTATTGCTTAGGTATATCTCAAATGAGTGAAATTGCCCACTATTTATAGGCTAAATAGTGAGGGCAAAATCATCATTTCCACATCACAAATTAATTCTATTAATAATAGAATTAAATATCATTATTATATGAGTTACATTTTGAGTATTAACAACAGAAATTATATTATATGTCTGCCACGTCATCTATGGTCTCAATCAATAAAAAACATCATTTTATTAATTTTTCCATGTCATCTTTTTACCAAGTAAATCTTCACCTGATAAAATCTATTTTTTAATTTAATTTACAGTGAAGATTCACTTGGTAAAAAGATGACATGAAAAAATTTAATGAAATGAATGATTTTTATTGGTTGGGACCATGAATGACGTAGCGAGTCATGCCTATAATATAATTTCGCCGGCAAACGACAGTTGTTTTTTTTTGCACTACACAAAATGGCTATCAAATTCCCATGGGTTCCTCTCGTCTAGGGTGCATGAATTCTACCACAGTATAAAAGGAAAGGAAATCAAAGACAGAAGGTGTAACGCCCCGGTTTAAGGCCCGGGGGTTATCGTTTTTGATCTAGGACTAGTTTTGGGTTAAATTCAAATTAAAACGATGATTTTTATAAAAGTGTCATTATTTACAATAACGCCATTAATGAGATTTTGAAAGGGGGTTTTGGGATTTGAAGAGTCATCTTCATTGCAAAAACCTAAAAGCTCAAACTTTCTCCCAAAAGCTTCCCACCATCTCTTCCTTGACTCAAAGGCTTTTCCATAGAAGATTTTCAAAGGTAATCATCACTTTTACCTTGGCTTTTATTTATTAAATCTTATCTTTTGAAAACCTAACAAAATATTGATTTTTCATTTTTGGTTCCAAAGTTTTGATGGAAAGAGATGGGTTTATGAAATTTTCGTATGGGTTTTTAATGGGTGCTTGGTGGGATGTTTTTAAACTATTTTTGGTTGCTAAATAATGTTAATAAGTATCTTAAACCCATAAAACCCGAAACTAGGTGTAGTGGGTAAGTTTTGAAGGTGAAAAGAGGTGTTTTTGGCTTAGTTTTGTGGTAAAACGAGTGCTGGAGGTATACGGGCCTAGGATGGGTGTTTTTAGATGTTAATTGGTGGATTTTGAAGGTTAAAAATGATGGGTAAAGTCAGATTGTGTTTGGATGGTGTTTTGGCAATATTTCGGTTAATTTCAGCTTTGTTTGATTGAGTAAATGTGTCGATTGGTGGAATGTTGCTTTTCAGCAAATTTATGGAAGAGTAGGGGAGTAATACTTTGTTTTTGGTTGATTAGAAATATGGGAAACGAGTTTGGGTCCTTTGGACGCGAGGTCGGGTAGTTCAGAGGCTTGAAACGGGGATTCGGCTATCGTTTGGGCTCTATCGGTGAGTGGAAATTGTTTTGAAGCTTTAAATTGCTCAACAAGGTTTCTTGGGGTTTGAGTGGAGCCTTAGGGGCCAACCTAAACCCAAGTGTAAGTTGTCCAAGTTTGTCTCGTTTTGCGAATTGTTGGCTTATGGGCTTATTTGTGTTGTGGTGTGAATTATACAATGCTTTTGCCTCCCTTTTTAATGTTGTTGTGTTGTCGTAGTTGTTTTCAAGCCTCACGTGATGGTTAGTCGTTGTGTGCGGCGATGTGTACTCCCACCGGTAGTGACTAGTAGATGAGTACGGTGACGTATAGTCCCACCGGAAATATGCTAGTTGTTGTGTACGGTGATATATAGTCCCACCGGTAGTGACTAGTAGATGAGTACGGTGACGTACAGTCCTACTGAAAATATGCTAGTTGTTGTGTACGGTGATGTGTAGTCCCACCGGGAATGGTTGTGCATGTGCATACCATGTTTCGTCTATGCTTGCGTTTATTACATCTCTTTCTTAAATGGTTTTGCTTTTAAAACTAAGATACATGTTTTAAACTGCATTATTGTTGTGTTTTAGAGCTCCGCTCACTAAGCTTTTAAGCTTACGCTATCTTTTTCCAACAATGCAGATTGTTAGTAGCTTCGGAGGCAAGCGGGGCAAGGTAGGAGTTCTCGAAGTTCTTGGCTAGCTCAAAGTATGGTTTTACTAGTTACAATAACAGTTAGGCAATGGGAATGCTAGACTTTTACGTTAGGGAGCTGGTGTTCAAACTCCTATGATTGGCTTTTGTTAATGTTGCTAGCATGTTTTAAATGTTGATATCATGTTATGTTGAGGTTTGTTATGGCTTTGGGTTAATTGCTATGTGTTTTGACTTGTTAGTGTTTTTGAACTAAATTGTTCTTATGAGTTTTTGGGTTTGAGACCCATTTTTTGTGTGTATGCATGTTTGAAGCTTGTCCTTAGGGTGTTTTGCCTCTAGATTGTTTGTATAATAAGTTGCCATGTGGTTTGTGATGTTTCGGGTAAGTTTGGGAACATTTGGTGATGCTACAATGTATTTTCGGGCCAATTTGTGTCAAAGAGTTTTGGAACATCTGCTATGGTTTCAGAACGGCCAAGCTCCGGGGGCACCGGTATCGAAACGAGGGTGGTGCCATTTCGGAACGATTTGCCACTAGAGGCTCCTGTTTCGGAACCATGAGGAGCCATTTCGATACAAATTGCCACTAGAGGCTCCTTTTTCGGAACCATGAGGGTCCGTTCTGGAACGGCTTGGTGTTACTTTTTAAATGAAGCCTACGTTTCGAAACGAGTAGCCCTGTATCGAAACGCAGGTGGTTAAAATGGTTAAAGAGCATCTTTGAAGGTTTCCAAATGTTACTTTCTAGTCTCTAATGCTTGTATGCTTCCTAGTTGAGTTTATATGTGTCCTCTATGATGGTTTTGCCTCGTGTGCATGAAACTTGACTAATAAACTACTTGGTAAGTTTAAATTACCGTATGCCCTATGCTTGGTTCGTATCTGTGATTGTCCTTCCGCGGTCTGCCATCTCACATGGGTTTAAAACATGGCATATAGACATGATCAATAAGAAGAAAATAGGGTTGCTAATCGGAGTGAGGCCTTAGCAGGTTTTGCTTCGGTTTTCCCCGTGTAACCCGTTCGCTTCGATCTGTTGGCTAGGCCGGGACGAGGGGGTTACATTTGGTGGTATCAGAGCCTCGGTTACGAGGTCTTTCGGGAAGGTAAGTCAGGTAAGTTGGTTTGTTTGGCTTGTTTTCCATTGCATGGTGTGTGAAAGCATGTTTTATTGTTCTTGTTGTTGGTTGAAGTTTAGTCGAGTGTTCCCATTGCTAGGTGTTGTTATTGGAAAATAGTTTCGATTTAAAAGAGCTTGAGAACTCGGATCCTTGCCCTTGATAACCCAATGTTTTCTTGTGTGTGATGTGTTTATTGTTTAGATTTTATCTTCGTTATGGTAAGACTGAGAGAATGGCCTAGAGCGGGTGACCTAGAACTTAGGGATGTGCCTTCTGTTTTTCCTGCTCCCGATGGTATGGGGTGGATGACGGAGGTAATGTGTCTCAGGCCGGTGTAAATGTTGGAGGTGATGGTAATGGACCTCAAGCTTGTGCAAATGTTGGGGTAATGGAGCTCAGGCGGGTCAGGGTCAGGCAGGTGCGGACATGACCCATTTGATTCGGACTATAGCCGGGGCTTTTCAGACAGCTTTGGTCGGTATACATGTTGCATCACTACCTCAGGGTGCGGGGACAAGTTTACCCCTTGAGAGGCTTTGTAGCTTGGGTGGAATTGAGTTTCGTGGTTTGACTCATGAGGGTTCAGAGGCTTGGCTTGAGAGTACTACACGAATCTTAGGCCAGATGGAGTGCTCAAATACCCGTTAGTTGGGTTGTGTTGTCTCCTTGCTTCAGGGAGATGCATATGCTTGGTGGACTACCGTTACTTCGGGTATGTTAGAAGCAGATGTCAGTTGGGAATTCTTCAGAGCTGCCTTTAAGAAGAAGTATATTGGAGTCCGATATCAGGATGAAAAGAAGAGAGAATTTATGACCTTGGTTTAGGGTAGTAAGACAGTGTCTGAGTATGAGGTTCAGTTTGTGAGGTTAAGCTAGTATGCTCCTGAGTTGGTTCCAGTGAGAGGGAACGGTGTGAGCGTTTCGGTTATGGTTTGACTAGGGATATGAAGACGTATATGATCGCTTCTGATTACACTGAGTTTGATGTTTTGGTCTCTAGGGCCAAGGATACCGAGCAGAACTTATGCTCGAGTACTCGTGCTAGTGGGTCTGATTCCGGAAAGAGACACGCAGATTGGGACAGAGATCATGCCAAGAGGCGCAAAGATAGGAGGTATCAGCTCGATTCGAGACATAAGGGTGGTTACCTTAGATGGGGCCATCAGGGACAAGGAGCTGTTGTTCACACTCCTGAGTGCACCAGGTGCAAGAGACGTGTAGAACCAAAGTTTTGATATAATATTTGAAAAATGTTTTGGACTAAATTGAAAAGAATTTAAAATATGTTTTTAGTCAAAAACAACTTGAAAATATGTTTAAGGGTTTTTAAAGGCTTTGGAATGGTTTTAAAATACATTTAAAGTAGTCAAAACCATAATTTTCAAGTGACCGTACCGATACGGTATTGGACCGTACCGATACGCTTTAGGGTTTTCAAACTACCAAAATTCCAGTAGCCAAAACCCGTACCGATACGCCTAGCCGTATCGATACGGTGTGTTTTGAAATAGCCCAACGGCCATAAATGGTACTATTCCCAACGGCCATAAATGGTACTATTTCCAACGGCTATAAATGGTACTATTTCCAACGGCCATAAATGGCACTATTCCAACGGCTATAAACGGCTATATTCCCAACGGCTATAAACGACAATATTCCCAACGGCTATAAACGGCTACAAACTCATTTGGGACTATAAATTGAAGGCTGGAACACTTGAAGAATGCAAGAGACAACATCCAAGCTTCATGGTCAAGAGAAATAGCATTTAAGTCTTTATTCTTCATTTCTCTTGTATATATTGTAAAGAGAGTGATTTTTATTGTTTTTATCCTTCACTCTTTCTTGTGAGCTCAATTGTGTAAACACCCACCTAGAGAGGTATTTAGTTTACCAAACATATCCCTTGTAAAAGGAGAGGTTCTAGTTTAGCCTTGAGAGAAAAACTAGAGTTGGTTCTATCTTAGCCAAGTCCAAAAGATAGGGTTGTAACGGTTTCCTCCTGAGCCTGGAAAAGGGGACGAATTCATTGTTGAGTGAATTGGGAAATCCTTAGTGGTGTGCTAAGGTAGTGGATGTAGACTCGGTTGAGTAGTCGAACCACTCTAAAATCATCGTGCAAATTGTCTACCTTTCTTTCGGTTTTAGCCAATTCAACCACCAAACATTTACAACCCTCCTTGACGGTTTCGGTGATCGATTCGAGCGTGCCTAAAAAACCCAACAAGACGCCATCCGAGCGAGTGTATAGGTACCTTTGGGGTATGTTGGAACTATGGTTCCCGAGATCATTTGAGGCATAACTGTCCACACCCGGCCAGGGGTGGACATGCTCCAGCTAGGGGGTTTGAGCATCAGAGAGGCCGTGGGCGTGGTCGAGGTAATTTTCTACCAAGGAACAATGGTCAGAGGAACTTAGCTCATGTGGTGGCAGTTTAGCCCGAGGGTGGAGGACCAGCTAGGGTGTATGAACAACGAGAGGCTGGGAATAACATGAATGTAATCGCAGGTAATTTCTCGTTGTAGTCTTTGACTTTGCTTTCTTTGATAGATTCGGGTTCGACACATTCGTACATTTTGGGTGAACATGCAAGGTCTCTAGGTTTACCATATGAGTGGTTAGAGATAGGTGTAAATGTTACTAGTTCTTTCGGCGAGACCATGGTAGTTAAGAAGATGTATATGAGGTGTCTTTTGATGATTCAGGGCAATGTGTTTCTGGTTGACATGATGGAATTGTCGTTTTATGGTTTTGATGTGATTTTGGGCATGGATTGGCTCGTAGAGCATAGAGCTAGGGTAGACTTTGAGACCAAGAGAGTCTCCTTGAGACTTACGGATAATTTTGAAGTTGTAGTAGTTGGCGAGAACATTAAGTTCTTGCCCAATGTCGTTTCTGCTTTAGAAGTTTAGAGATTGATGGATTAGGGTTGTCATGTGTATTTGGCTTATATGATGAATCCGAATATGAGTGAGGTTAGACCACAAGACATCAAAACAGTTTGTGATTTTCCGAGTGTTTTTCCGGAAGAGTTGTCGGGTTTGCCTCCAGATAGGGAAGTTGAGTTTGCTATCGAGACGTATTCCGAATCTGCACCCGTGTCTATTGCTCCATATAGAATGACACCGGAAGAGTTGAAGACACAACTTTAGGAACTGTCAAATATAGGTTTCATTAGGCCTAGTATTCCTCCGTGGGGTGCTCTGGTCTTGTTTGTGAAGAAAAAGGACGGCAGTATGAGGATGTGTATAGACTATAGGCAGTTGAACAAGGTAACAGTGAAGAACAAGTACCCTTTGCCACGGATAGATGACTTGCTTGATCAGTTGAGAGATGCTTTAGTGTTTTCGAAGATTGATTTAAGATTGGGTTACTATCAGTTGAAGGTAAAGGATGTGGAGATACCGAAGACAGCCTTCCGTACAGGTTATGGGCACTATGAGTTCTTGGTAATGCCTTCCAGTTTGACTAATGCACCAGTTGCATTTATGGATATGATGAATCGAGTGTTCCACGAGTTTTTGGATAGGTTTGTGGTAGTGTTCATAGATGATATCTTAGTGTACTCTAGGACTGAGGAAGAGCATGATGAGTATTTACGACTAGTGCTTCAGACTTTGCTTGAAAATCAGTTGTATGCCAAGTTGAGTAAGTGCGAGTTTTGGATTAAGGAGGTAGTCTTCTTAGGTCATGTGATCTCAGCCAATGGAATTAGTGTGGACCCCAAGAAGATAGAAGCCATAGTGAACTGGAAGCAACCGAAGTCGGTGACCGAAATCCGTAGTTTTCTAGGCTTGGCGGGGTACTACCGAAGATTTGTCGAAGGATTTTCGAAGATTGCGGCACCCTTGACTAAACTGTTACAGAAGATCATTCCGTATGAGTGGTTAGATGCAAGGCAACAAGCGTTTGAGAAGTTGAAGAAAGCTTTGACTGAAGCTTCTATTTTGACTCAACCTGAACCAGGTAAAGAGTTTGTGATTTACAGTGATGCATCGTATGTAGGTTTAGGTTGTGTACTTATGCAAGAGGGCAAGGTTGTAGCTTATGCTTCGAGACAATTGAAGATTCATGAGAAGAACTACCTCACTCATGATATAGAGTTAGCCGTAGTATTGTTTGCTCTGAAGATTTGGAGACACCACCTTTACGGTGAGAAGTGCATAGTTTATACCGACCACAAGAGTTTGAAATACTTGATGAATCAGAGGGAGCTGAACCTTAGACAACGTAGGTGGATAGAGCTTCTTAAGGACTATGATCTTACGATAGAGTATCATCTGAGTAAGGCAAATGTAGTGGTTGATGCTTTGAGTAGAAAGGTGGCAGTTGAGTTGCGAGCTATGTTTGTGAGATTGAGTGTGTCACAAGATGGCAGTTTGATAGCCGAGCTACAGGTTAAACCTTCGTTGGTTCAGTTGATTCGAGAGAAACAATTGCAAGACGAGTCTTTGGCACCTCATGTGCAAGATATAGCCGAGGGTAGGCCTATAGATTTCTGCTTTGGCGAGAATGAGATCCTATGTTTCAAAGATAGGATAGTAGTTACAGAAGATGTCGAGTTAAGGCGCACTATCTTGAATGAAGCACATAACAGTCCTTTTATTATGCATCCGGGTAGTACGAAGATGTACTGTGGGTTGAAAGAAGAGTACTACTGGATTGGGTTAAAGAAAGATGTGGCCGAGTTTGTGAGTAAGTGTATGGTATGTCAGCGAGTTAAGGCCGAACATCATTTTCCTTCAGGTTTGTTACAGCTGTCGAAGATTCCGGAATAGAAGTGGGAACGAATTACAGTGGACTTTGTGTCAGGTTTACCGTTGACTCATTCGAAGAAGAATTCAGTGTGGGTGATAGTCGACAAATTCACTAAGTGTGCCCATTTCATTCATGTTCATACTACCTACACCTTAGATAAGTTGGCCGATCTGTACATCAGTGAGATAGTGAGGTTGCATGGGGTACAGAACTCGATTGTATCAGATCGAGATTCGAGGTTTACAGCTAGATTTTGGGAGTGTTTGCATCGTGCCTTGGGTACTTGGTTGAACTTCAGTACTTTGTATCACCCGCAGTTAGATGGTCAGTCAGAGAGAGTTATTCAGGTATTAGAGGACATGTTGAGGTGTTGCATCATCGACTTTCAAGGTTCTTGGGAGAAACACCTACCGTTAGTCGAGTTTGTATACAAGAACAGTTATCAGGCTAGTATTCAGATGGCACCGTATGAGGCTTTGTATGATAAGAGGTGTAGAACACCTATCTGTTGGGCCGAGGCCGGACAGAAGCTTGTACCGATGCCAGACTTGCTTAAGGGCACTACCGAGAAGGTAAAACTGATATGTGGTCGCTTGAAGGCAGCTTCAAACTGGTAGAAATCGTATGTCAATTTAAAGAGAAAGGAGATAGACTATGCCATGGATGAAAAGGTATTTTTGAAAGTCTCACCTTGGAAGAAGGTGATGAGGTTTGGTAAGAAAGGTAAGTTAAGCCCGAGGTTCATTGGTCCTTACGAGGTAGTTGAGAGGATTGGTCTCGTTCCTTATAGATTAAGACTGCCGACAGAGTTAGAGAAGATTCATGATGTGTTCCACGTTTCGATGCTTCATAAGTATAGATCGTATCTGTCTCATGTAATACCAGTGGAAAAGATCGAGTAGAACCCAAACCTGTCGTATGATGAAGAGCCGGTTGAAATTCTTGCTACGGATAGGAAAGTGTTGCGTGGGAGATCTATCGAGTTAGTAAAGGTTTTGTGGAGACACCGAGGTGTGGAAGAGGCTACTTGAGAGAGGAAGGAAGACATGGAGAAACGGTTTCAGTATCTCTTTCTGTCAGGTAATTTCGAGGACAAAATTCCTTAAGTGGGGGAGAGTTGTAACGCCCCAGTTTAGGGCCCGAGAGTTATCGGTTTTGATCTAGGACTAGTTTTGGGTTAAATTCAAATTAAAACGCTGATTTTTATAAAAGTGACCTTATTTACAATAATGTCATTAATGAGATTTTGACAGGGGGTTTGGGATTTGAATAGTCATATTCATTGCAAAAACCTAAAAGCTCAAACTTTCTCCCAAAAGCTCCCCACCATCTCTTCCTTGACTCAAAGGATTTTCCATAGAATATTTTCAAAGGTAATCATCACTTTTACCTTGGCTTTTATTTATTCAATCTTATCTTTTTGAAAACCTAACAAAATATTGATTTTTCATTTTGGGTTCCAAAGTTTTTATGGAAAAGAGATAGGTTTATGAAATTTTCGTATGGGCTTTTAATGGGTGCTTGGTGGGATGTTTTTGAACTATTTTTGGTTGCTAAATAATGTTAATAAGTAGCTTAAACCCATAAAACCCGAAACTAGGTGCAGTGGGTAAGTTTTGAAGGTGAAAAAGAGGTGTTTTGGCTTAGTTTTGTGGTAAAACGAGGGCTGGAGGTATACGGACCTATGATGGGTGTTTTTAGATTTTAATTGGTGGATTTTGAAGGTTAAAAATGCTGGGTAAAGTCAGATTGTGTTTGGATGATGTTTTGGCAACGTTTCAGTTGATTTCGGCTTTGTTTGATTGAGTAAATGTGTCGATTGGTGGAATGTTGCTTTTCAGCAAATTTATGGAAGATTAGGGGAGTAATACTTTGTTTTTGGTTGATTAGAAACAGGTGAAACGAGTTTGGGTCCTTTGGATGCGAGGTCGGGTAGTTCGGAGGCTTGAATCGGGGATTCGGCTATCGTTTGGGCTCTATCGGTGAGTGGAAATTGTTTTGAAGCTTTAAATTGCTCAACGTGGTTTCTTGGGGTTTGGGTGGAGCCTTAGGGGCCAACCTAAACCCAAGTGTAAGTTGTCCAAGTTTTTCTCGTTTTGTGAATTGTTGGCTTGTGGGCTTATTTGTGTTGTGGTGTGAATTATACAATGTTTTTGCCTCCCTTTTTAATGTTGTTGTGTTGTCGTAGTTGTTGTCAAGCCTCACATGATGGTTAATCATTTTGTACGGTGATGTGTTTTCCCACCGATAGTGACTAGTAGATGAGTACGGTGACGTGTAGTCCCACCGGAAATATGTTAGTTGTTGTGTACGGTGATGTGTAGTCCCACCGGGAATGGTTGTGCGTGTGCATACCATGTTTCTTCTATGCTTGCGTTTATTACATCTCTTTCTTAAATGGTTTTCCTTTTAAAACTAAGATACATATTTTAAATTGCATTGTTGTTGTGTTTTAGAGCTCCGCTCACTAAGCTTTTAAGTTTACGCTCTCTTTTTCCAACAATGCAGATCGTTAGTAGCTTCGGAGGTAAGCGGGGCAAGGGAGGAGTTCTCACAGTTCTTGGCTAGCTCAAAGTATGGTTTTACTAGTTACAATAACACTTAGGCAATGGGAATGCTAGACTTTTATGTTAGGGAGTTGGTGTTCAAACTCCTATGATTGGCTTTTATTAATGTTGCTAGCATGTTTTAAATGTTGATATCATGTTATGTTGAGGTTTGTTATGGCTTTAGGTTAATTGCTATGTGTTTTGACTTGTTAGTGTTTTTGAACTAAAGTGTTCTTATGAGCTTTTGGGTTTGAGACCTATTTTTTGTGTGTATGCATGTTTAAAGCTTGTCCTTAGGATGTTTTGCCTCTAGATTGTTTGTATGATAAGTTGCCATGTGGTTTGTGATGTTTCGGGGTAAGTTTGGGAACGTTTAGAGATGCTAAAATGTATTTTCGAGCCAAGATGTGTCAAAGCATTTCGGAACATCTGATATGGTTTCAGAACGACCAAGCTCCAAGGGCACCCGTATCGAAATGGGGGTAGTGTCGTTTCGGTACGATTTGTCACAGGAGGCTCATGTTTCGAAACCATGAGGAGTCGTTTCGGTACGAATTGCCACTAGAGGCTCTTGTTTCAGAACCATGAGGGCCCGTTCTGGAACGGCTTGGTGTTACTTTTTTAATGAAGCTCGCGTTTCAGAACGGATAACCTTGTTTCATAACGCAAGTGGTTAAAACGGTTACAGAGCATCTTTGAAGGTTTTCAAATGTGACTTTCTAGTCCCTAATGCTTGTATACTTCCTAGTTGAGTTTATATGTGTCCTATGTGATGGTTTTGCCTCGTGTGCATGAAACTTGACTAATAAACTACTTGGTAAGTTTAAATTATCGTATGCCCTCTGCTTGGTTCGTATCTGTGATTGTCCTTCCGCGGTCTGCCATCTCACATAGGTTTAAACATGGCATATAGACAAGATCAATAAGAAAAACATAGGGTTGCTAATCAGAGTGGGGCCTTAGAGGGTTTCGATTCAGTTTTCCCCGTGTAACCCGTTCACTTCGGTCTGTTGGCTAGGCCAAGAAGAGGGGGTTACAGAAGGAGCTACAACAAGAGAATAGAAAGTTGCAGTGAAAAAGAAAAAAAAAAGAAAAAATAGAGGAAAAGAAGAACGGGAAGAAGCTTGGAGCTATGAACAAGAAACAAGAAAGTGGAAAAAATATTCCTCAAGTTGTTTCAGTCTAACTTTAACTTTCTTTCCTGATTTGTGAAGAATTATTATTGAAGCTATGTTTATTTTATGTAAATTGATTATGAGCAAAACTCATTAGTGAGGATTGTTGGTGGAACCAAAGTTGGGATTATGATTTAAATGTTTTGTTAATTTCTTAGCGATTTTTATTCTTTTTTATCCACGGTATATGTTATACCCCAGCTCGGGCGATCTTTCTGGTATCAACAGTATTCAATGTTATACACCTACTAATTGATTGGCCATCAGTTTGTGGAAACTTGACTAAAATTAATTCTAGAAAGACTAATTTTAGTTAGATTAAGATTGGATAATACAAGTTTAGTAACATTGTAATTGTTGTTTGTGAAAATATAGTAATGTATTGCTCACCTTGTATAACTCAATGAAATTGGTATTTTAATTCAAGTTTAAAGAATTGGAAAAATATAAGAATATATTGAGTCTGATTTAATGAGCTTAAGACATAATTATTCAGGAAAAAATATAGGAATATATAATTAGTTCTTTTACACATAACCAATTCATGCGGAGACGATACTCTCTTCATTATTATATTACTTATTTGATTATGTGCACTTGCGTGTATTATAGGCTTATTTAGAAAAATAATGCCCTTAAAATAAACAATTAGAGGAATGGGGTGACTGCTACAGTAAAATTAGGGGTTCATAATTTGTAGGTGGGGTCACGCTTAATTTAAAAAATTTTAATTCAGCGACGCCATATGTAAGTGCCGTCACCATTTTTTATCATTTAAAATTAATTAACTGATGACGTCTATTGTGCCGTTAAAGTTTAAAAATCTAGAACACTACCTACAGGTGGCGTCACCAATTTAACATTTACCGATTCCAACAATATATTACCATCTAATAATGGTCCTCAGCAAGCTTTTGTAGGTGGCAGGTGGTGCCAGGTACTGTTGAGTTGATCAATCAATTGCAAATGGACAAGATGGGGTGAATTGGCGATTAAAATTTGAAGGGAGAAAATAGATGAATGAAAAATTGGACACAAGGCAATTTATAGTGGTTCAAGTTCCTAAATGAACTCTACATCCACTACCTTAGCTCCCACTAAGAATTTTCAATCAATCCACTAATTGATTCTTCCCTTTTCATTGATGAGGAGGAAACCTTACAAGACCGATTAAGCTTTCTACCCAAAGCTTAATCCAACTAACTCTTTACAAAGAAAAAGTTTGGTAAACCTTACAATTACCTCTCAAAGGTTTGTGTTTACCGAAATAAAATTAATCACACCTCAAACTCTTAATAAAATTTACAATGAAAGACTCAATTGAGTTGGGTACAAAGATTTGACTCTAAAATGTTCAAGGTTTGGATTTGAATGCTTTGATGTTGCTTGAAGGCTCAATAGTTGTTGTTGTAGCATTTGAGACTTATACCTTTGCAATGATTTCTAGCCGTTTGGATGGTTTAGGACATTAATCTAGTCGTTAGGCTGCAATTTCTCGCAATAAATGCTCCTCAACAACCTACCGTATTAGTACGGTTCGTGGGCGTATCAGTTCCTGTCTCAAAGAAGAAAGAGTCGTTGTGATTAAAAAAGAGGGCGTATCAATACGCTTGAAGGGCATATCAGTACGGTATTAAGGGGTGTATCGATACGATAAGCCGTATCGATACGATTTTTGCTCACTATAATCTTGAATTATTTCTTGGTAAAGGGCATATCGGTACGGTTCAACAGTCATTTGAAATTTTGGATTCCAATAACCGACAAGCCAACGTTCGAATAGTAAATGAAAATATTTTTCAAAGGTCAATATATCGTATCGATACAGTATAAGACCGTATCAGTACGCTATAGCATTTAAAAATGTATTCTTTGAAAAACCGTATCGAGACTGTCTCGATGAGTATCGATACGCTATAGCTTACATTCTTTCCCAGATTAATATCGTATCGATACGAGGTTAGACTGTACCGATACACTATGAACGATTAAAATTCCAGTGTTGAAAAACTGTATCAATACGCCTAAGGGTATTGATACGCCTGGGCATTTTGTTGCTTTTTGGCTTGAAAGCACTTAGAAAATTTGAACCCTTTTAATGTGTTTTGACTTGAAATAATATTTGGTTCAAAATGGCTTGTCAATTTGTGAGTCTTTGAAAATACTTAAAATTTTATTGTTTTTCAATTTAGTCCCTAAGGTAAATTGTTATATCAAAATCAATTTTGGTTTTACAATCTCCCCATTTTTTATATAACAAAACTAAATATAAATTTTTAAGTTTTGAAAACTTTAAACAAAACCAAATATAAATTTTTAAGTTTTGAAAACTTTAAAAAGCTTACTCCCCCTTAATTTAAGATAGGTTTTCAAAATTAAGTTTCAAAATTTAAAAATTGGCTCTATATATAATACTTCTCTCCCTTTTTGTTAGATCAAACATATTAGCACAAAGGTAAGGAAAATAGCAACATAATATCATTAAATTCAAAGTGCAAACTTAATAATTCAAAGCAACCAATAGTTTAAAAACATAATGCCAAACTCAAATCCTAACAACATAAATGAAAGTATAGGGTACTAATAGATAGGTGCATAAACTAGAAAAACTAAATGAGATGTGATGAAATTCACGACTACTCTTTCCCACCATCGTCGTGATCCTCATCCTCGTCATCCTCATTATCTTGATTCGGTTGAGGCCTCCTAGTTTGATTGAGCCAAGCACCATGGAAGGCGGTGAGAGAGACATCCATGGAATTTTTTGAAGAGCAATGGCTTTTACTTGATCCTCTAAGGATGTGAAGCGAGTATCCATCTCCTTGACATGATCCTCCAATGATGTGAATCGAGTGTCAATTGCGGCAAACCCGGCATCCATGTTTTGCCCCGTGGTAGTGAATTTCTCATTGAGGAATGTCATGAGTGTATCCATTGAAGATTGGGCAATGAGAGGACCTTGTGGAGCCTCTTCTTGAACATCTTGGGGAGGATCTCGAGGAACACAAACCCATTTGTTGTTGAGGTAGGCAAAGTGAGCACGGTAAGGGGACGTTCATCTATGGGTAGGCCAAGGGGTTTAGGATAGTCATAGGAACAATCTATCTTAACGGAGTGAAACAAATGACTCAAGGCCGTCGAATAGTAAAAAGATTTGACTTGGTCGATGTGACGGTGTTGAATAAGATAGACAAGATCGACAAACATAATTTGATAAAGATTAGGGCGCTTACCCTCACGAAAACATCTAATCCAAAAGTCATCAACTTGACGAATAGTTGAAAATTTCCCACCCGAGGGACGAATAAACCATGAAATTATAAGATGAAGTATACGGTCTTGGGCATTTAAAACATTGACAAAACCAAGAGGACCATGACCCAAAGAATTTTCATCATCAATCCCGATATTTTCAAAACCAAAAGCTTGACAAATAACATCTTCATCAATTCTAAAAGTTGTGCCCATAAGATGAGATTCAATGGCAACATCATGTTCTCTTTAAGCATCATGAATACATTTGGCATTTGAAATGAAGATTATAACTAGATTTCGATATAAAATTGGAGATAGGCTCAAAAAATTCATAAGTTTCCATCTTCTAAACAAACCAAGATATTCAAATTTAAAACGTTCGGAATTTAAAAACGGGATTGAGACAATACGTTCTTCCCTAAGGGTGAAACCTTGAAATAGCTTGTAACGTGACAAATCCGAAAGGTTAGGAAAACTGTTTTGGATTATGAATAGGAGGTTTGGTTTAGGATTACCCTCATCGTCTTCATTAGGATTGGAAGATGTAGAGGCTAAATATCGTTTCGCTCTCTTTTTAGGTGCCATAATCCTGAAAACATCAAAACAATTTGAACATGTATGCAATTATCATCACATTCAATCCAAAGATAAATTCCAATAATTCAAGGTATTGATAAAAATATTATATTTTATAGGTTAAAAATATATACAAGTAAAAAAATTTGTTAAAAAAGTTTTGAAAAATAGATTATAAAAATATACGATATAAATTTATATTCGAATAATTTTTTTTTTTTGGATTTTGAAGACTTTTTTCTAAAAACTTGAAAACACATACTGTATGTATATGTTTTATACAAAATTCTATTGAAGACACCCATTAAAATTGAACGAAAATTAAAAAGAAAAGAAAATATGGTTTATACCTTGAATGAGGAAATTTGGATGAACAAAGGATGAATGATGCACAAATTTCTTGCAAAGCTTGAGCCTTGATGTGTTGATGAAAAGCCCTCAATTGATTTTAAGTTTGATGTGAAAAATCTGAGACATTGAAGGGATTTTTATAGTGAGTTGTGGCTAGGGTTTTTAGAGAAAAAGATGGGAAGTTTAATGAAAAAGGGACTTCTCATTTAAATGCTCGATTTTAACTTTCCGCCGATACCGTATCGATACGGTACGCTTGTAGAGCGTATCGATATGCCTTGTCCTAATTTTAAATTAATTTTTAATACTGTATCGATACGCAAGACTGTATCGATATAGTTTGACCTATATCACTTCCCATTGACGAACCCGTATCGATACGCTTGTAGCCGTATTGATATGCCATTACCAGAAAATGCATTTTGGACAGTTTTAAGTCAAAAAATTCAAATTTGAACGACCTTAAATACATGTGAATGATATATGAGCAAGATTTAATGACTAAAATTAATGCATACTCCCCCTATAAACATGCATAGAAGCAAAATAATGCAAATTAACATAAGCATGAATATCAACCAATTTCAAGCAAAATGTTTGATCATTTAGGACCTAAAAGGGTCAAGAAAGGCTAGTTAAATCTAACTCTCTCCTAAGGGTCCAAAAACGCTCTTTATCTAAAGGTTTGGTAAATATATCCGCTAATTGGTTCAAGGTATCAACATATTCTAGAACTACATCAATTTTCAAAACATGGTCTCTAATGAAATAATGTCTAATTTCTATATGTTTGGTTCTAGAGTGTTGGATGGGATTCTTAGTGAGACAAATGGCACTAGTGTTGTCACACCTAAGGGGTATTGCATCTACTTGAACATCATAATCTAAGAGTTCTTTCTACATCCAAAGGACTTGAGCACAACAACTCCCTAAGGATATGTACTCTACTTCGGTGGTAGATAAGGCTACGCTATTTTGTTTCTTAGAGAACCAAGATACGAGCATACTACCTAAGAATTGACATGTTTTGGAGGTATTTTTCCTATCTATCTTGCATCCCCCATAATCCGCATCCGAATAAGCATAAAGGTTAAAGGAAGAATCCTTAGGATACCAAAGACCTAAGTTAGGTGTGTCTTTAAGGTACATAAAAATTCTCTTAATGACTACTAAGTGTGATTCTCTATGACTAGCTTGGAACCTACCACACAAGCAAACATTAAACATAATATTCGGTCTGCTTGCGGTAAGGTAAAGCAAAGAACTCATCATAGATCTATAAAGCTTAAAATTGACACGCTTACCTCCTTCATCTTTGTCAAGCTTTATAGAAGAGCTCATAGGAGTGGCTTAAGGCTTCATATTCTCCAAGCCGAACTTCTTGAGAATTTCATTCACGTACTTTACTTGACTGATGAAGATGTCATCCTTCCTTTGTTTGATTTGGATCCCCAAAAAGAATGATAGCTCCCCCATCATGCTCATCTCGAACTCACCTTGCATTAGCTTAGAAAATTCTTTGCAATAACATTCATTAGTAGAACCAAAAATGATATCGTCAGCATAAATTTGTACTACTAAGATGTCATTACAATATCTTTTTATGAAAAGTGTAGTATCCACCTTGCCTTTTTCAAAACCTTTTTCAAACAAAAAGATTGGAAGCCTTTCATACCAAACTTTAGGAGCTTGTTTTAAACCATAAAGAGCTTTGGTTAATTTAAAAACATGATTTGGAAATTTAAGATCCTCAAAACCTGGTGGTTGTTCAACATATACTTCTTCATTTATAAAACCATTTAGAAAAGCACATTTTACATCCATTTGAAAAAGCTTGAAATCATGGTAACATGCAAATGCTAGAAGCATCCTAATAGCTTTTATTCTAGCTACGGGTGCATATGTTTCATCAAAATCAATTCCCTCTTCTTGAGTGTAACCTTGAGCAACAATTCCTAGCCTTGTTTCTCACTATGGTGCCACTCTCATCTAGTTTATTCCTAAAGACCCATTTAGCTCCTATAGTAGATTGATTGCTAGGCCTATCAACTAATGTTCATACTTTACTTCTCTCAAATTGATTAAGTTCTTGCATTGACAAAATCCAAAAAAATCATCTTTTAATGCTTCTTTGATATTTTTAGGCTCTATGCATGAAATAAATGCAACATGGTTCATTAATTTACTAGAAGAGCGAGTGATTACCCCCTTGGATGGATCACTCAAGATTTCACCAATCTTGACATAATTGAACCCCCTTGGGTAGGTGACCTCCTTTTCCTCAAGAGCCAAATCCCTTAAGGCTTCAAGAGGTGGATCTTGTGGTTCCTCTTCTTTGGTTTGAATCTCATCCATCTTTGATGTTTTTCCTTCATCAACGGCTTCAATGATTCCTACATCATCATCATCACAAGAATCCTTCCTCGAAAAGAGGTTATCATCGAAAACAACATGCATAGACTCTTCTGCTACTAAAGTTCTCTTATTAAATACACGATAGGCTTTATAGTTTAAAGAATATCCTAAGAAAATAGCTTCGTCACTTTTAGCATCAAATTTACCTAAGTTGTCTTTACCATTGTTTAAACAAAACACTTGCAACCAAATAGATGAAAATAACTAATGTTAGGCTTCTTAGATTTTAAAATCTCATATGGTGTTTTCTTTAAAATAGGCCTAATCATTACTCAATTTATAATGTAGCAAGTGGTATTTGTGGCTTCCGCCCAGAAATATTTAGGTAAATTATTTTCGCAAAGCATGGTTCTAGTCATTTCTTCTAAAGTTCGATCTTTCCTCTCAACTACCCCATTTTGTTAAGGAGTGTGAGGTGTAGAAAATTATGACTAATCCCATTTTCATTTAAAAATTCTTCAAAATCCAAGTTTTGAAACTCGGTTCCATGATCACTTCTAATGTGAGTAATTTTAAGCTCAAGATCATTTTGGGTTATTTTAGAAAATGTGATGAATTTTTCTAAAGCCTCATCTTTTGTACTTAAGAATAGAGCCTAAGTAAACCTAGAATAGTCATCTACAAGCACAAAAGCATATGATTTACCACTCAAACTCATAGTTCTAATTGGCCCAGAAAGATCCATATGAATCAATTGTAAGCATCTACTAGTAGAAACATCATTAATGGATTTAAATGAAGTTCTATGTTGTTTACCCTTAGAGCATGCATCACATATTTTATCATTATAGAACTTAAGTTTGGGTAAACCTCTAACTAGATTAAGGGAAACTAATTTCTCTAAAGCACTCATGCTAGCATGTTCTAATTTCCTATGCCAAAGCCATGAATCATGTTCATTATATGCAACTAAGCATGCATTGGATGTTTTTTATTTCATCTAAGTGCATCATATAGATATTGTCTATCCTATGCTCTATGAGCATCAATTGATTTGTTTTAATGTTCATTATTTTGCAACCACTTTGATCAAAGAGAACATTAAAACCTTTATCACACAATTGACTAATGCTCAACAAGTTGTGTTTTAGACCATTGACAAGCAATACATATTCAATGAGTACGGTTGAGAGATTCCCAATGGAGCCAATACCCTCAATGTGGCCTTTGGAGTTGTCACCAAATGTCACTACTCCACCATGCTTTGGCTTGAGCTCTTTGAATATACTCTTGTCTCTGGTCATGTATCTTGAGCATCCACTATCAAGGTACCATGTGTTTTGACTTCAAGCTTTGGCCTTGTAGCAATGCTCCCCCTACAAACAAAGATTAGTTCTTTGATTTTGGTACCCAAATCATTTTGGGTCCATAATTGTTAGCTTCCAAAAGCTTGGTTCCCTTAGGAATCCAATAAGCAATAGCATTTACATTATTAGAAACAATGAGTTCCTTAGGAACCCATACACTCCCAATTCTTTTTTACTTTAGATTGCTTTTGAAATCTTCTTTGTTTGGGGTAAAAAGGTTTTCTCTTTACATATTGGGTTTTAGAAGAATTTCCCTTTTTTAAATCATTTCTCCCAATAATAAGAGAAGTTTTAAGATTATCCACCTCCTTGGCGTGATAATCTTGAAAATCGGAAAGAAGTTTTTCTACATCAATGTTTTTTTCTTTTTAAGATCATTTGAAAGATTAATCAAATACAAAACCTTATTTTCCAATTCATAATTGGTTTTTGAAATAGACTCATTTTGATTTTTCAAATCGGAAATGTTTTTCTTATTTTTCAAAATAGACTCTTTGTATTTTTTAACCAACTCGTCATAAACATCTTGTAACTCATCATAGGCATCATATAATTCATTGTAAGTAAGAGATGATGAGTTAGAGTTTACCATTGGTTCCTCCTCAAATGCCATGACACAAAGGTTGGCCACTTCCTCCTCCTCTTCGGATGAATCCTCGTCACTCCAAGGTGTCACTTAAGCTTTGAGTTTATTCTTCTTCCCAAAGCTTTTCTTTCTCAATTGAGGGCACTCGGATCGGTATGGCCGCACTCATAACAAATGATTTGTTCTTTCTCTTCTCCTTTACTCCTATTCTTGAAGTCCTCTTTTCTATTGAATTTTCTTCGTCGATTGGACTTCATGAATCGTGTGAATCTTTTGGCTAACATGGCCATCTCCTCATCTTCTTCTTCACTAGAATCGTTATCATTGTATGAAGCTTTAAATGCAATTCCAATCTTCTTATTTTCAACCTCCTTCTTCTCAACTTTCTTCTTCTCTTCTTCTTTTCTTCCCTCACTTGTTTTATGATCTCATGTGTGAGTAGAGATCCAACAAGGGCATCAAGCATGAGAGTCTTCAAATCTCTAGCTTCGATGATGGTCGTTTAGTACGTTGATGATGACCGAGAACCGATCAAACATCTTGGAGATGCTTTCATAGGGTTCCATCTCGAAATTTTCATAACTTAAATTGAGCAGCCCGATCTTCGTCTCTTTAACATCGCTAGTTCCCTCATATGTGGTCTCGAGGGTATCCCAAACTTCCTTGGCGCTTTCGATTGAAGACACCTTTGAATAGATATCGGGATCGAGAGCACAAAAGATCATATGCAAGGCTTTATCATTGACTTGCAATCGTCTTCTATCTTCATCAATCATCTCGACTTTGATCTTTGGGACTAATCTTCCTTCACCATCTCTCTTCATAGGATTGCTTGGCTTGTCTTCTACCACATCCCATACCATTTAGTCGTTGGATTTGATGAAGAATCGCATCCGATTCTTCCAATATGGGTAGTTATCCCCATTGAAGACTAGCGGTTTGGTGGTGGATTGAGACTCATAGAGGTTGGAGCCGGAGATGGATGCCACTACTTCAATTTGTTGTTGATCAAACTCTCCAAGAATCGACTCAAAAGGGTTGTAACCCTTTCAATGAGTGTGGCTTTGATACCAATTTTTGAGTTGATCAGTCGATTGCAAATGGCCAAGATTGGGTGAATTGGCGATTAAAATTTGAAGGGTGAAAATTGATGAATGAAAAATAGGACACAAGGTAATTTATAGTGGTTCAAGTTCCTAAATGAACTCTACCTCCACTACCATAGCTCCCACTAAGGATTTCAAATCAATCCACTAATTGATTCTTCTCATTTTCTTGGATGAAGAGGAAACCTTACAAGACCGATTAAGCTTTCTACCCAAAGCTTAATCCAACTCACTCTTTACAAAAAAGAAGTTTAGTAAACCTTACAACTACCTCTCAATGGTTGATGTTTACCCAAATACAATTAATCACACCCCAAACTCTCAATTAAATTTACAATGAAAGACTCAATTGAGTTGGGTACAAAGATTTAACTCTAAAATGCTCAAGGTTTGGATTTGAATGCTTTGATGTTGCTTGAAGGCTCAATAGTTGTTGTTGTAGCATTTGAGACTTGTTTTTATACTCTTGCATTGATTTCTAGCCGTTTGGGTGGTTGAGGTTATTAATCTAGCCGTTGAGATGCAATTTTCCGCAATAAATTCTTTTCAACAACCTACCGTATCGGTACAATTCGTGGGCGTATTGGTACCTGTCTCAAAAAAGAAAGAATTGTTGTGACTGAAAAACATGGCATATCGATACGCTTGAAGGGGGTATCGGTACGGTATCAATGGGTGTATCAATACGATAAGTCGTATCGATACGATTTTTGCTCACTGGAATCCTGAATTATTTCTTGGTAAATGGCGTATCGGTACGCTTCCTTAGCGTAACGGTATGGTTGAACGGTCATTTGAAATTTTGGATTCCAATAACCGACAAGCCAACGTTCTAATAAAAAATGAAAAGATTTTGCAAAGGTCACCATATTGTATCGATATAGTCTAGGACCGTATCGGTACGTTATAGAATTTAAAAAAGTTTTTCTTTGAAAAAACAAATCGATATTGTCCCGATTTGTATCGATACGCTATAGCTTACATTCTTGCCCAGATGAATATCGGTACGAGGTTAGACTGTATCGGTACGCTATGAACGATTAAAATACTAGTGTTGAAAAATTGTATCGATACGCCTAAGGGTATCGATACGTCTGGGCATTTTGTTGCTTTTTGACTTGAAAACACTTAGAAAATTTGAACCCTTTTAATGTATTTTGACTTGAAATAGTATTTGGTTCAAAATGGCTTGTCAATTTGTGAGTCTTTGAAAATACTTAAAAATTTATTGTTTTGCAATTTAGTCCCTAAAGGTAAATTGTTATATCAAAATCAATTTTGATATTACAGGTACAACGGTGTCAGGCCCTTGAATGTATGACCACCAGCTAAATGCCATTTGCAGGTGGCGTCAGGCCCTTAAATGCATGGCTACCAGCTGGAGTATGCAAGGGGCTGTTCAACTTTCAAATTTTGTTATATATATGTAACTTATGGGTAGGGTTGTTATTTGAGAAAAAAAGGTTGAGGGAGTTTGAGGTGAAATTTTTGGGGATATATTTTAAAAATATATTCGAAGAGATGAAATATTTTGAAGTATATTTTTGAAGAGATGTTCGAAGAGTAAGTTTATTGTACATTTTTATTCCAATAACTTGTATTTTCTTTAATAATTGTTTTAAGTTTTGTTATTATTTTTTAGGAAATTTTATCTTATTTTTGAAGAAATATTCGGATTTGGTTTAGATCTTCTCGATTTCTCACAAGTAAGTAATTTGTTTTATTTAATGATTTTTTTTTGAATAGTCTAATGGTGATTACAAAGTAGTATATGTTCATACAAATTCTTAACTATTTGACAATGCGCATACACCTTGTAGACAAAGCGATTTGAACTGTGTCCCCTATGACGAACATCATCCTCTTTCTCCATCGGGACAGTTGTTAAAGTTGTTATTTATATATATGATAGTGTTAGTAAAGGTTTGACAAAATAAAATGAATAATATGATGATTCTATATATGCAAGATTTATGAATAGAAACAAAATGAATTCTCTAGAGCTACAATGCTGGTCAGTGTGATATTGGGGAAGAGAAGAAGTTACAAGCTGAGTTATTTGAGCTTGAAAAGGCTGAGATGTTGTTTTATCAGCAAAAAGCCAAGATTAGGTGGCTGAATGAGGGAGATAAGGGGACTCAATTCTTTCATTCTACAGTATCTACTAAGAGGAAGAAGAATACTATCAGGATGCTTTTCGATGATCAGGATAATAGGTTGAATTCATTTGAAGATTTATCTAATGAAGTTGTTAAATTTTTTACTGGATTGGTGGGCACTAAGGATGCTGGAGTACAGGGGTGTAGCGTGGAGACTCTGAAAAATTTGCTTAATTATACTCTCCCAAATAATGCTCAGAATGACTTAGTCAAAGAAGTTTCAGATGTGGAGATCAAGCAAGCCATATTTGGACAAGGGAAAGATAAAGCCCCAGGGCCTGATGGCTACACATCCTGGTTCTTCAAGGTTGCATGGTCAATAGTTGGAGTTGATTTTCTAGCAGCTGTAAGATTCTTTTTCAGCTCTTCCTCTATTTTACCTGCCTTCAATGCTACTGCTGTTGTTTTAGTGCCTAAGGTGCCTAATGCTTGTAGAGCTAGGAAATTTAGACCTATTTCTTGTTGTTATGTCTTCTACAAAACCATCACTAAGATCCTGGTGAATAGGTTGGCTGACTATTTCCCTGCTACGATTGCTAAAAATCAATCTGCATTTGTTAAGGGAAGGAACATTGTGGGTAATACCTTGCTGGCACAAGAGTTAGTCAGGGGCTACTTTAGGAAGTCTATGTCTCCTAGGTGTGCTTTGAAAGTTGATTTGCAGAAGGCATTTGATTCCCTCAGTTGGAAATTCATGTCACAGATGCTAGAGGCTTTGGGGTTGCCTGCTCAATTCAGGGATTGGATTCAGGCTTGCTTTGCTGAATCAAGATTCTCTATTGTTCTTAATGGCAGCTTAGTAGGATTCTTTCGGGGGAAAAGGGGTATTAGGCAGGGTGATCCCCTCTCACCTTACTTATTTGTAATGGCCATGATTGTGCTCTCTCGAATGCTTGATGCTGCAGCTGAATGTGGCATTTTTCAATTCCATCCTAAGTGCAAAAGAATCAAATTGACTCATTTATGCTTTGCAGATGATCTTTTGATATTCTGTAAAGGCAATCTGAGTTCTATTATTGGTGTGCAATGCATTTTGAAGAAGTTTTATGAGTATTCTGGCCTGAAAATAAATGCATCCAAGTCAGAGTTGTTTGTTGTTGGGGTGTCTCATGCTCAGCTCAGTCATATACAAGATGTTACTGGCTTTGCGGTTGGTACTTTGCCAGTTAGATATTTGGGAATACCCTTGGTTACCAGGAAATTATATGTTCGTGATTGTTGTGTGCTGGTGGAAAAGGTGAGTGTGAAACTGGATCAGTGGTCAAGTAAAAGGTTGAGTTATGCTGGGCGTCTGCAATTAGTTCGAGCTGTGTTATTCAGTATTGTGAACTATTGGTGCAGGCAGGTTATTCTCCCCAACAGTGTGATTGTGAAAATAGAACAGCTTTGCAGCAGATTTCTTTGGAAGGGGCGTGATGTTGCAGCTCATGGGGCTCGAGTTAGTTGGCAACATGTTTGCTTACTAAAGTCTGAAGGAGGGCTTGGGGTTAAAGACCTAAAGTCATGGAACAAAGCGTGTATCATTCAGTTGATGAAAAAGTTTATCATGGGTAGTGATACACTGTGGATTGCTTGGCTAAGAGAGTATGTATTTCGAGGAACTGACTTCTGGCTTCTGGAATGCAAACCTCATTTTAGCTGGTGCATAAGGAGGATGCTTAAGCTTAGAGGCATGGCTCATTCTATCCTCACGGCTGGCAATATTTCTACAACGAGGTCTATTTGGGCTGAGATTCGTGAGTCAGCTCCGCATGTTGAATGGCACAAACTAATATGGTTTCCCAATCACATTCCTAAGCATGCATTCATTGCATGGTTGGCAGTTCTCAATCGGCTTCCTACTAAGGATCGATTGAGTCGGATGGGCATTGCAGTGGGCAATGGTGTGTGTATGAACTGTATGGAGGAGTTGGAAACTCGAGAGCACATTTTCTTCTCATGTGCTTATTCGAGAAGAGTCTGGGCAGCCGTACTTCAGCTTTGTGGCTTGCATCGAGATGTAACTAACTGGAATGGTGAACTACGATGGAGCATTCAGCAACTCAAGGAGAAATCCCTTCTCGTATTTGTTCTTAAACTAGCCTGGCAAGCTTTCATATACCATGTGTAGACAGAACGAAATTGGAGATGTTTTCGAGGCAATCCTAGAACTGTTGATTCTTTGATTGATTGTATTAAAGATAATGTTTGTAATAGAGTACAGTATACGAACTCTAGATTAGATACTATAAATAGAGAAATTTGTACTGCCTGGGGAATTTTGTAAGATAGCCCAGGGATTGTTATAGGGTTGCTTGTAGCAGTTTTTCACTGCTTCTTGGATAATAATATTACAACAATTATCCAAAATATATATGCAAGATTTTTAGATTTTTCTCCCATGCAATGTCATTAATTAATTAATTACAACATTCATTTAGGTGCTAATGATAATAAATATGGTAGTTGTTGTTTTTTAACAACATTAAACTATAGTACTAATTGTAATATATATATATATTAACGTAAATGTATATTTATTTATTAATTAGTTATTTGAAATATAAATTTTATATAATTTTAATAAATTCAAAAATTCAAAATAAATTCAAAACTTTGGTATTACAGTTTCAAAATATAAAAGATAAATTTTAAAGATATTATAAAAATTCGAAATATGTTTAAATTTTTAAAATATTGAAGATATTATAAAAAAATTAAAATATTTAAGTAATAGGTTTTAAAATTTTAACATATTCTAAATATATTAGGCTTAATGTCAAAATAAATGCCTAAACTATTATGTTTTTTTTTTCATTTTAAATGTCTAAACTATTTTTTGTCTTCTTTAGGTGCCCAAACTATCATGTTTTCTCCTTTTAGGTGTCTAAACTTTTTTGCCCCTTTTAGATGTCCAAACTATCATTTTTGACCCCTTTTAAGGTCAAAATGAAGAACCTACTTTGACCAAAAAATGATAATTTTGGCACCTATTTTGACCAAAAAAAATGATTGTTTGGGGCTCTTAAAAATGGTAAAAAAAAATAGGCACCTAAAAAGAAAAAATAAGATAATTTGAATACCTAACAAGAAAAATATAGTTTAGACACCTAGAAAGTAAAAACGAGATAGTTTGAGCACTTATTTTGGCATTAAGCCAATATATTATAAACATTTAGTATTAAAAATAAGGATACTATGATATTAATTGCATAATTTATGGGGCTTATACCCTTTATTAGCATATTTCACAAATCTCGCTACAATTACATGGGTAAAATTATCCCTTAAATTATGTAAATGCTATTTTTGAATTAAGTTGTTTGGTATTATTGATCTGGAAAAACAAAACGAGTGTAAAAAATACACAAAGACACAGCTAAAAGAAATTGAAAACGAAAAAAACTCTTAGAAGCAAAAATAAAGAAAAGAAACCAAACAGCTGGAAGTTTCACGAACGAGAAAAAACAAGATCTCGAATACGAAGACAAATTAGGTACCTCTAAAGGGTTGAAATTGAAATACTCAACAAAATTAACACTGGTAGAAGAGCAGTTATGGCAGCTCAAAGTGGCGACGATCTTTAGCCGCAACACCTTCTATCGAAGGAGGCATATCCTCAATCCAGAAGCGATCCGTATCTAAGGCACGCCCTTCAACTGCGGTGAGGTGGGCAGCTTCATTTTCGTCCCGGTTGATGAAGGAGAATCGATATGCAAAGAAAAGTTTGAGAAAGTTCAAAATATCTTAGATAATCAAACGAATTTTTGAATAATCGTCCCCAGAGTTGATAAGCTTGTTGATGACAATTTTAGAGTTACTTTTCAGGATTACCTGTGTGAATCCTAAGTCCTTTGCGAAATGGAGGCCATGTAAGGATGCGAAAGCTTTTGCCATGACTACTGATCAAAAGAGGTATGGATTCGACAGTCCACTCCCATACTCTGAAGTCTGACCAGCTCAGTCAAGGATAATTTCGTGATAAAAAATAAAATTATCTAAATGCTATTAATAAAATCACATATATTGATAGAAAAAAATTAAATTTATAGCTTAACCCCTAAATTTATTTTGTACCCAATTAATTTTTTGAACTAAGAAATTGAATCAATTAAGCCCTTAAACTAAGAAACTGAATCAATTAAGTCATTTGACACATGATACACTACAGTTTTATTATGTTGCATTTATATATTTTTTTTTCAAAAAAATGTTTTTATCAATCTTATAAGATTTTTATAGAACTTTTATAGATTTTAAAAAAAATCAGGTGAAAACATTGTGACATGACGCATTACACCAACATATTCAAAAGAATTTATTGTGATTTAATGGTCAAATTTAGTCATTGGGCTTAATTGATTCAATTTTTTGGTCCAATAGCTTAATTGGGTGCAAAAAAATTCAGGAACTTATTTGATGTTTTTTTTTTCAAAAGTTCAATGGCTTCTTACACCCTTAAGCCTAAATTTATTAATAAGTATTATTAGATTCAAATTTGATTCAATACAATGTTCCACAAGTTAAAATTCAAGGTTTTGAACAAATAGAAATTATTTATCCTTTTTGGTGTTCTTGTTTATGTCACACACTAAAATTTAGGTTTAGGGTTAGATTATAGAGAATTTAAGGTATGATTTATTTTTAAGGTGTAGGATTAGAGCTTATAATTTATTTTTTAGTAGTTAGGCATAAAAAAATACTAAAAAGGATAGATGATCCGTTTTGAACTGCCATAAAATTTCCACTCTAACATCCAAATTTCGTTTCTTTCATTTGGAAATATATATGAAACGGAAATAGAAACCATTTAACACTATTAATTTTCTAATAATTTTTAAATAATTATTAAAAATCTCAAAGTTACAACCAGGGCGGGTCCTGAATTTTTGATGGCCCAGGGCGAATATAAAATATGGACCCCAAATTAGAAATTTAAATTGCGATTGTCGTCGTATTTACAGTCAAGTTAGGTTTTATTGTGGTTGCGGGCATTATAGATGCTATTTCGGTCACTACAAATATCGTGGTTGTGAAATCTCTTAATAAGATATATTATTGTGGACATAAAAATTGCAAGTAACGCGGTTTTAGATGGTGCCGCTACCCATGAGCGGATGTAGCATATAAATTGGGGGTGCAATTGACTCTACATGATTAGTTGGGGCATAAGACTTTTAAGGAGGCAATATAGATTTTTCATAAGAAATATTAGATTTGACCCCACTTAATTTATTTGGAGTATGCGGTCAACAATGCTTATTCTAGTGGTATAGAAATCCTCAATACATCTGTAACACCCCCTTCCCGGCCTGACAGAGAACCGGGTCAAAGGGCGTTACTGAAAAACAAAACGAAAATCGATGACATAAATCTTAAACCTTTTTAACCAATATTTTAATGTCAAATATGACAATTTTTATTACTAACTCAAAAGTCATTATAGCTTTAAAATCTTATACAAAACATAGGCAACATATACACTATAGTAGGGCCACAAGACTAGTATAATTACTTTAACTACTTTGCCACCATACTAGGAGTTCATAAAGACAAAACACATTACTCTTAGCATGTGGTGATTTGCCGATCCTTTGACTGCTCCGATCTCAGACCGAACACTTTGTTAGCCTGAAATATTATGCAAATGAATGCATTAGACTTACATAGTCTAAGTGAGGTAGCCAATAACAATGAATGAGCATGTTATGCAATGCTGCATACTTCAATGTCATATTTAATGGCACATTTCACATAAACAATCTATAAACATATTATAAATGAAAGGCATGTTATCCAATCATAGCAAAAGCAATATCAATAATCAATATTTTTTCTTGGACCGATTCAACAATATTTGGATACGCGAATTCCACCACATCACCAACAATAATGTCATGTCATAATCCCTTCGCCGCACCAATTGACCAATACACAACACATCCCTCCTCCGCACCAATGGCCGAAGCCCAATACCCGTATCAATGAGCTCATGAATTCTATGGCATGCCAATTGTATCCAATACTTCGAATCCAAGGTTCATTGTTCATGATTCACAATAATATTTCATATCAATAAACAATATCAATGATTCATGTCATACTTATCACATGTCAATGCATTCAATGATTTTCATAACAATAATAATCATACTATGAATAAGGGAATCAATGCAATGCTTACCGTACATTTACCAACATATGATCGATGTCGTAAAGCTTCTAACTCAAAGGTTAGTATTAACAAATAAAACAACATATTCGAGTAGGCCCTTGCCAAACTCGAGACGCTACTACACTCACATATCACATTTTAAAAACAAAGATCGGAATGACACCGTGTCACCCGAGACAAATACATCTACACTCACCTGTCTACCGAGGTCCCACGAGTTACTAAGCCGAACTTAATTCCCCTTGGTCCCATTGAAAGACTGAAATTCAGCAACCATGCTTTGATCTTGCTTCCATCGAAACTAATATAATTTTTAATATCTTTTTCATTATTATTTTCGTTGCCACAATTAACATTCTTCCTTAATTTTTCATGTGTACTATGCGCATATCCTTCCCCTTTTATACTTGTATGAACCGGCTCCCATTGATTTTCCAATGGTGTCGTGGCATGCCCTAAAAAGGGACATAACCCTTGTGTTGTCCACGTGTGGCAACAATTGCCACATTTATTTGGCATTTGCCGTGTGTCCCCTTAACGTGGGATTTGCACGCCAAATTCCTTCAATTTGAAGGATTTGGTCGTGGGTCCCACCCCTTTATTTATTTATTTATAATAATAATAATAATAATAATAATAATAATAAAATATCATAAATTAACCCAAAAATATTTATTGGTTCAGATAAAATCGAATAAATTATACAATCGATATAAAATATTCGGTCATCAGAACCTAATTCCGACTAGACCGGTTTTTGGGATGTGACAACTCTCTCCCCCTTTAAAGAAAATTCATCCTCGAATTTTCTCCGACAAGAATACAGTCATCTATACGAGCCTGACTGAATTTAGACATCTAAACATAAAGAGATCGGATTACTCGGCAAGTCACAATACACAGCAGAATAACTGTTAGGTGGAAAAGTAACATAATAAACAATACAGATACTTAAGTTTAGTCCAGAACCGACTAAACTCTAGCTCTGATACCACAAATGTAACACCCCTTCCCGGCCTGGTAGAGAACCGGGTCGAAGAGCATTACCGAAAAACAATACGGAGATCGGAGACATAAATTTAAAACTTTTTAACCAATATTTTAGTGCCAAATATGTCAATTTTTATTACTAACTCAAAAGTCATTATAGCTTTAAAATCTTATACAAAACATAGACAACATATACACTATAGTAGGGCCACAAGACTAGTATAATTACTTTAACTACTTTGCCACCATACTAGGAGTTCATAAGGACAAAACACATTACTCTTTACTTGTAGTGACTTGTCAATTCTTTGACTGCTCCGATCTCGGGCCGAACACTTTGTTAGCCTGAAATGTTATGCAAATGAATGCATTAGACTTACATAGTCTAAGTGAGGTAGCCAATAACAATGAATGAGCATATTATGCAATGCTGCATATTTAAATGGCATATTTAATGGCACATTTCACATAAGCAATCTATATACATATTATAAATGAAAGGCATGTTATCCAATCCTAACAAAAGCAATAATAATAATCAATATTTTCCCTTAGACCGATTCAACAGTATTTGGATACGCGAATTCCACCACATCACCAACAATAATGGTCATGTCATAATCCCTCCTCCGCACCAATTGACCAATACACAACACATCCCTCCTCCGCACCAATGGCCGAAGCCCAATACCCGTACCAATGAGCTCATGAATTCTATGGCATGCCAATTGTATCCAATACTTCGAGTCCAAGGTTCAACAACAATGATTCATCATTCATGATTCTTAAACAACATGTCATGGCAAATAAACAGTAACAATGATTCATGTCATACATATTACATGTCAATGCTTTCAATGATTTTCATAACAATAATAACCATGCTATGAACGTAGAATCAATGCAACACTTAACATATACTTACCAACACATAATCAATGATGTAAAAATCTCTAACTCAACGTTAGTATTAACAAAAATAACGACACATTCGAGTAGGCCCTTGTCTAACCCGAGACGCTGCTACACTCACCTCGATATTAGGGTTCCTGTATAACATCACCTTTTTCTCATGGTTGACGGTTGTCTTTAATCGACTTTTTGACCCCGACGTCGACAAAGATTCGATATTATTATATCGAATTTATCGGATCACCAATCGAACACTGGACCTATATAATATATATATTTTTCCTCTTTTCACTCGGTAAGCTTTGGAATTCCATTCTCAAATTGCCGTGAAAGGCTACTACCCCTTGTCCTTATTTATACTTAGCATCCGAACCCTATTATCCATTTCCAATCTCCCACGTATGACCTTACATGGACATTTAATTGTCCTCCAAGTTAGTGGCAATTGCCACCCAAAATACACTGATGCCGTGTGTCCTTTACGTGGGAATTGCCTACGGCAATTCCTTCAATTTGAAGGAGTTGGCCGTGGGTCCCATGGCCCTTTTTTTTAAATAATAATAATAATAATAATAATAATAATAATAAAATATCATGAATTAACCCGAAAAATATTTATTGGTTCAAATAAAATCGAATAAATTATTCAATCGATATAAAATATTTGGTCACCGGAACTTAATTTCGACTAGACCGGTTTTTGGGATGTGACAACTCTCTCCCCCTTTAAAGAAAATTCGTCCTCGAATTTTCTCCGACAAGAATACGTTCATCTATACGAGCTTGACTGAATTTAGACATCTAAACATAAAGAGATCGGATTAGCCGGCAAGTCACAATACTCAATAAATAACTCCTAGGTGGCAAAGTAACATAACAAACAATAGAAACATGCATAGGTTTAGTCCAGAACCGACTAAACTCTAGCTCTGATACCACAAATGTAACACCCCTTCTCGGCCTGGTAGAGAACCGGGTCGGAGAGCATTACCAAAAACAGTACGGAGATCGGAGACATAAATCTTAAACTTTTAATCAATATTATAATGTCAAATATGTCAATTTTTATTATTAACTCAAAAGTCATCATAGCTTTAAAAACTTATACAAAACATTGGCAACATATACACTATAGTAGGACCACAAGACTAGTATAATTACTTTAACTACTTTGCCACCATACTAGGAGTTCATAAGGACAAAACACATTACTCTTTACTTGTAGTGACTTGCCAATTCTTTGACTGCTCCGATCTCAGACCGACATTTTGTTAGCCTGAAATGTTATGCAAATGAATGCATTAGACTTACATAGTCTAAGTGAGGTAGCCAATAACAATGAATGAGCATGTTATGCAATGCTGCATATTTAAATGTCATATTTAATGGCACATTTCACATAAGCAATCTATATACATATTATAAATGAAAGGCGTGTTATCCAATCCTAACAAAAGCAATAATAATAATCAATATTTTTCCCTGGACCGATTCAACAGTATTTGGATACGCGAATTCCACCACATCACCAACAATAATGGTCATGTCATAATCCCTCATCCGCACCAATTGACCAATACACAACACATCCCTCCTCCGCACCAATGGCCGAAGCCCAATACCCGTACCAATGAGCTCATGAATTCTATGGCATGTCAATTGTATCCAATACTTCGAATCCAAGGTTCAACAACAAAATTCATCATTCATGATTCTTAAACAACATGTCATGGCAAATAAACAGTAACAATGGTTCATGTCATACATATTACATGTCAATGCTTTCAATGATTTTCATAACAATAATAACCATGCTATGAACGTAGAATCAATGCAACACTTAACATATACTTACCAACACATAATCAATGATGTAAAAACCTCTAACTCAACGTTAGTATTAACAAAAATAACGATACATTCGAG
Source organism: Hibiscus trionum (assembly GCA_030270665.1). Lineage (NCBI taxonomy): Eukaryota > Viridiplantae > Streptophyta > Magnoliopsida > Malvales > Malvaceae > Hibiscus > Hibiscus trionum. Next base: position 18,204,740 of record BSYR01000004.1, read on the forward strand.
TAGGCCCTTGCCTAACCCGAGACGCTGCTACACTCACCTCGATATTAGGGTTCCCGTATAACATCACCTTTTTCTCATGGTTGACGGTTGTCTTTAATCGACTTTTTGACCCCGACGTCAACAAAGATTCGATATTATTATATCGAATTTATTGGATCACCAATCGAACACTGGACCTATATAATATATATATATTTCCTCTTTTCACTCTGTAAGCTTTGGAATTTCATTCTCAAATTGCCGTGAAAGGCTACTACCCCTTGTCCTTATTTATACTTAGCATCCGAACCCTATTATCCATTTCCAATCTCCCACGTATGACCTTACATGGACATTTAATTGTCCTCCACGTTAGTGGCAATTGCCACCCAAACTACACTGCTGCCGTGTGTCCTTTACGTGGGAATTGCCTACGGCAATTCCTTCAATTTGAAGGAGTTGGCCGTGGGTCCTATGGCCCCTTTTTTTTAAATAATTATAATAATAATAATAATAATAATAAAAATAATAAAATATCATGAATTAATCCGAAAAATATTTATTGGTTCAGATAAAATCGAATAAATTATTCAATTGATATAAAATATTTGGTCACTGGAACTTAATTTCGACTAGACCGGTTTTTGAGATGTGACAACTCTCTCCCCCTTTAAAGAAAATTTGTCCTCGAATTTTCTCCGACAAGAATACGTTCATCTATACGAGCTTGACTGAATTTAGACATCTAAACATAAAGAGATCAGATTAGTCGGCAAGTCACAATTCTTAACAGAACAACTCCTAGGTGACAAAGTAACATCTCATATAATACAAACATACTTAAGTTTAGTCCAGAACCGACTAAACTCTAGCTCTGATACCACAAATGTAACACTCCCTTCCCGGCCTGGTAGAGAACCGGGTCGGAGAGCGCTACCGAAAAACATAACGGAGATCGGAGACATAAATCTTAAACCTTCTTAACCAATATTTTAGTACCAAATATGTAAATTTTATTACTAACTCAAAAGTCATTATAGCTTTAAAACCTTATACAAAACATAGGCAACATTTACACAATAGTAGGGCCACAAGACTAGTATAATTACTTTAACTACTTTGCCACCATACTAGGAGTTCATAAGGACAAAACACATTACTCTTTACTTGTAGTCACTTGCCGATCTTTTGACTGCTCCGATCTCGAACCGAACACTTTGTTAGCCTGAAATGTTATGTAAATGAATGCATTAGACTTACATAGTCTAAGTGAGGTAGCCAATAACAATGAATGAGCATGTTATGCAATGCTGCATACTTCAATGTCATATTTAATGGCACATTTCACATAAGCAATCTATATAAACATTATAAATGAAAGGCATGATATCCAATCATAACAAAAGCAATATCAATAATCAATATTTTCTCCTGGACCGATTCAACAGTATTTGGATACGCGAATTCCACCACATCACCAACAATAATGGTCATGTCATAATCCCTCCGTCGCACCAATTGACCAATACACAACACATCCCTCCGCCGCACCAATGGCCGAAGCCCAATACCCGTACTAATGAGCTCATGAATTCTATCGCATGCCAATTGTATCCAATACTTTGAATCCAAGGTTCAACAACAATGATTCATCATTCACGATTCATAAACAATATTTCATGGCAAATAAACAATAACAATGATTCATGTCATACATATTACATGTCAATGCTTTCAATGATTTTCATAACAATAATAACCATGATATGAACGTAGAATCAATGCAACACTTAACATATACTTACCAACACATAATCAATGATGTAAAAACCTCTAATTCAACGTTAGTATTAACAAAAATAACGACACATTCGAGTAGGCCCTTGCCTAACCCGAGACGCTGCTACACTCACCTCGATATTAGGGTTCCCGTATAACATCACCTTTTTCTCATGGTTGACGTTTGTCTTTAATCGACTTTTTGACCCCGACGTTGACAAAGATTCGATATTATTATATCAAATTTATCGGATCACCAATCGAACACTGGACCTATATAATATATATATTTTTCCTCTTTTCACTCGGTAAGCTTTGGAATTCCATTCTCAAATTGCCGTGAAAGGCTACTACCCCTTGTCCTTATTTATACTTAGCATCCGAACCCTATTATCCATTTCCAATCTCCCACGTATGACCTTACATGGACATTTAATTGTCCTCCACGTTAGTGGCAATTGCCACCCAAACTACACTGCTGCCGTGTGTCCTTTTCGTGGGAATTGCCTACGGCAATTCCTTCAATTTGAAGGAGTTGGCCGTGGGTCCCATGTCCCTTTTTTTAAATAATAATAATAGTAATAATAATAATAATAAAATATCATGAATTAACCCGAAAAAATATTTATTGGTATAGATAAAATCGAATAAATTATTCAATCGATATAAAAATATTTGGTCACTGGAACTTAATTTCGACTAGACCGGGTTTTGGGATGTGACAACATCATACTTCACTCATGACCTCACTATAATAAAATTCTAACTCCGCCACTACCACTATCGTCATGTAACAGTCGTTGTTGTGGTTGCATACTATTATTTAAATCTATGTCCCTAATAGCAAGTAATGAAAAATTAATAATTTTAAAAGTAGGTCCATAATAACAAGTATTGAAAATTTGGGCCCCTAATAACAATAATTGAAAAAAAAATTTAAGAGTATGTCCAAAATAACAAATATTAAAAAAACGGGCCCCTAATAACAAGTATTAGAAAAAGTTGAATTTTAAGAGTATGCCCCTAATAATAAATATTGAAAAAAAATTAAATTCCTATTAACAAATATTGAAAAAATTGGGCCCCTAATAATAAATATTAAAAAATTAGACTATTAAAAAAATACAATTCGAATAAAATTATAAACATGTAACTTCTTTAAGCTGTGGGCCCTGGGCAGGCGCCCTCTCTGCCCCTGCCCAGGGTCGGGCCTGGTTACAACATGTAATTAATCATCTTTCAAAACAAAATTAGAAGTAGGGACAGAATTCGAATTTGAGGTTAGGGGCAAACTATAAATGTTTGAAAGTATGAGTAGAAATTTATAAATAAATCAATTTTAAAAAAAATAAATAAGGGGACAAAGGTGAAAAAAAATTTCTTCAGGGGTGGGGAATCGCCCCCTAGTTCCGTCCCCGATTAGAAGAAATTATTTCATGAACTATTCTCACCACATCATCCATGATCCTACCCAATCAAATAAAATCACACCATCTTTATTTTCCACATAATATTTTTGTATAAATTAAAATTTACAAATTATCATCCTCTTCATCATACCTCATATATTAATTTTAATATGTTAATAAATAAACATTGTGACATGACGCATTACACCAACATATTCAAAAGAATTTATTGTGATTTAATGGTCAAATTTAGTCAATGGGCTTAATTGATTCAATTTTTGGTCCAATAGCTTAATTGGGTGCAAAAAATTCAAGAACTTAATTGATGTTTTTTTTTCAAAAGTTCAAAGGCTTCTTACACCCTTAAGCCTAAATTTATTAATAAGTATTATTAGATTCAAATTTGATTCAATACAATGTTCCACAAGTTAAAATTCAAGGTTTTGAACAAATAGAAATTATCTATCCTTTTTGGTGTTCTTATTTATGTCACACACTAAAATTTAGGTTTAGGGTTAGATTATAGAAACTTTAAGGTATGATTTATTTTTAAGGTGTAGGATTAGAGCTTATAATTTATTTTTTAGTATTTTTTAGTATTTAGGCATAAAAAATACTAAAAAGGATAGATGATCCGTTTTGAACTGCCATAAAATTTCCACTCTAACATCCAAATTTCGTTTCTTTCATTTGGAAATATATATGAAACGGAAATAGAAACCATTTAACACTATTAATTTTCTAATAATTTTTAAATAATTATTAAAAATCTCAAAGTTACAACCAGGGCCGGTCCTGGATTTTTGATGGCCCAGGGCGAATATAAAATATGGACCCCAAATTATAAATTTTAAATTGCGATTATCGTCGTATTTACAGTCATGTTAGGTTTTATTGTGGTTGCGGGCATTATAGATGCTATTTCGGTCACTACAAATATCGTGGTTTTGAAATCTCTTAATAGCATATGTTATTGTGGACATAAAAATTGCAAGTGACGCGGTTTTAGATGGTGCCGCTACCCATGAGCGGATGTAGCATATAAATTGGGGGTGCAATTGACTCTACTTGATTTGTTGGGGCATAAGACTTTTAAGGAGGTAATATAGATTTTTCATAGGAAATATTAGATTTGACCCCACTTAATTTATTTGGAGTATGCGGTCAACAATGCTTATTCTAGTGGTATAGAAATCCTCAATACATCATATTTCACTCATGACCTCACTATAAGAAAATTCTAGCTCCGCCACTACCACTATCGTCATGTAACAGTCGTTGTTGCGGTTGCATACTATTATTTAAATCTATGTCCCTAATAGCAGGTAAATTTTGGGGATAATCCATTTTGGATTATTAATTAGGGATATAGGGGAGTTTGGGGGATATTTTGGCATCTAGGCCAAAATCTACAGGACCTCGCCACCTCCTTATGGCGAGATCACTTTTTAGCACAACCTCGCCACCTCCTTATGGCGAGGTCACATGGACCCATGTGACCTCGCCATAAGGAGGTGGCGAGGTTGTGCTAAAAAGTGACCTCGCCATAAGGAGGTGGCGAGGTTGTGCTAAAAAGTGACCACGCCATAAAGGGGTGGCGTGGTCCTGTAGATTTTGGCCTAGATGCCAAAATATCCCCCAAACTCCCCTATATCCCTAATTAATAATCCAAAATGGATTATCCCCCTAAATTACCCCTAATAGCAAGTAATGAAAAATTAATAATTTTAAAAGTAGGTCCATAATAACAAGTATTGAAAATTTGGGCCCCTAATAACAATAATTGAAAAAAAAATGAATTTTAAGAGTATGTCCAAAATAACAAATATTAAAAAAAAACGGGCCCCTAATAACAAGTATTAGAAAAAGTTGAATTTTAAGAGTAGGCCCTTAATAATAAATATTGAAAAAAAAATTCTATTAACAAATATTGAAAAAATTGGGCCCCTAATAATAAATATTAAAAAATTAGACTATTAAAAAAATACAATTCGAATAAAATTATAAACATGTAACTTCTTTAAGCTGTGGGCCCTGGGCAGGCGCCCTTTCTGCCCCTGCCCAGGGCCGGGCCTGGTTACAACATGTAATTAATCATCTTTCAAAACAAAATTAGAAGTAGGGACAAAATTCGAATTTGAGGTTAGGGGCAAACTATAAATGTTTGAAAGTATGAGTAGAAATTTATAAATAAATTAATTTTAAAAAAATTAAATAAGGGGACAAAGGTGGAAAAAAATTTCTTCAGGGGTGGGGAATCGCCCCCTAGTTCCGTCCCCGATTAGAAGAAATTATTTCATGAACTATTCTCACCACATCATCCATGATCCTACCCAATCAAATAAAATCACACCATCTTTATTTTCCACATAATATTTTTTTTATAAATTAAAATTTACAAATTATCATCCTCTTCATCGTACCTCATATATTAATTTTAGTATGTTAATAAATAAAATCTTTAAAATAAAAAACATCTCAAAAGCTTAACCCACAAATCAAAAGAGACCAAAATAAAATAATTATTTCGAATCTATTAAAAACCTTAGGATTAGTATATCCGTTTGAAATGTGAATAAATTAATTAAAAACTTTGGAGACGACATTATTTGAAGGGGCAGCCTCGCACCCCGAACATAGACCGTAAGACGAACATACACATTACCAAAATAATATTATAATAATAAAAGAAATAGAAAATTACTCGTAAAACTTGTGTGGCATCTCGTTAAGAACGATAATACACATGATTATTACAAAATACATATTATTAATTAAGTTGAAAAGGTAGAAAAACTGTAGGGTCCATGGTAGGACCAAACAGCTCTACAGTCTACAGTCTACAGTCTACACTTATTTGATTCGCATGCTTGGATTTGACTGCTCCCTCATTTGCGAAATTATGTGTGTGGGATGGCTCCTAATCCTACATGTTAACTCCCAACAACTGACTGAAATTCATGGGACTCACAAGCCATTCCGATGCACCAAATAGACTTAGGGCAGCCAACTCCGAAGCTCTCTGCGTCGGATGAAAGCGATCCCAAAACAAGTATTCGTCACGATTCGAACAAAAGCTGGCCGTTTGATTGCATGGATAAGTCCCATTTCCGCAGCAAGCTGATGAAATATCCTTGAAACCTGGATCACAAGAGTTGGGGCTTAGGTGAGAAAATTGTAGGCGAAATATGTTTGGGAAGAGAAAATGATGGTTACCAAAGGCGAACATATCTTCCATCATAGTAGTGGTCATCAAATACGTATTCGCGAGCGAATATCGTATATCGTGGACTTGGGAGCTAAACTGTTGTAGTAAGGCCAGTGCCTCGGTATAGAACGCTTGCGCAAACTGCTGAGCCGGAACAAAGCAGCTATCATTATGGTATACGGCAGTACTGAAAACAGCTCGAGCAAATGGGGTGCACCCAATTGGTGGAACGGTTAAGATACCGAAAGTTCGGGCGCCGAGGTCGTACAGAGTCTGAAAGGTGAGCCACCAATACCATAGTGAGTAATGATGTACTGCTTTACAAGGAATGATTTGAAGGAAATGGAGGGACAACCTTTAAATGGTATTCATATGTGGATACAAGTGTGGCATTGAACTCCGGAATGGTCATGGATGGCGGTACGGTGAGGTTAAGCAGATACTCGAAGATGTCATTGCTTCCAATACTTATAAGAAAGAATGCTTTGGAAAGAATGGCATCAGTTTGTGCATCACTGCCCGTCATGTTTGTGATGTTTGATCGAACGCTTGAGAATTGTTGGATCTGCTCCTCCAAGGATATCACCCTTTTCTGCACACCATTTGTATACATAATTGTAAACAACAATTGTTATTTGTTTTTCCTCATCCAAAGTATGATTTTTTTATCAAGAAAATCAAGTTGTGATTTTATTTTCATTCTAATGTAATATGATAAAATTTGATCTCTTTATTTTTAGGCATAAAGCCAAAAATCCCCAAACATTTGACTGAATAGTCACTTTGGCTATTTTTTTGAGCAATTCAACCCTCAACGTTTTATTTTGGGTCAAAATAGCTCCTTTGCGGATGAAATTGTCAGTCAACTGACGGTAAATGGCTTGAAATGATGTGACAAACATATATAGTTGTGCACGCTGACATAGTAGTATCATATAAACAAATGTGTTGGCTTGAAAAAAACGTTACACCAGTCAACAAATAATTTTATAAAATTATATAAAATATAAAATACTTTTTTCTGCTAACTTATTATTCTGTCAAGTCATTTCAAACTGTTTACCGTCAGTTTTCTAACAATTTTCCTCCGTAGAGGGGTCATATTGACCAAAATGAATCGTTGATGGTTAAATTACTCTAAAAATAAATAATATGACAAAAATAACTATTCAATCAAACGTTGGAGTATTTTTTTTAACTTTATGCTTGTTTTATAATATCATCTAGTTAGTCCAAATAAATAATGTTGTTAATTGTTTTGGTGTTTAAAAATTCAGTAATATGAAATAATCATTTGTATTAAATAGAACTAAAAATCCTGACTTGATCAACCCGAATTTGAGCCTAGCATAACTTGATTAGACTATAAAAGGTAAATAATTTGTTCAACAAGAACTTAATCGGCTCAAATATTTAGGTTGGCTGTAAGAAGTGATTAATTGTTAATTTTTTAAATGGTTAACCATTATAGTAGTTAACCGTTAAAAAATGGTTCACTTATAGGTTAACCAGTAACCTATTATAATTTTTTTTCTAATGTTTATTATTTCTTTTTAGAATAATAAATCTATATCTCGGATAAATATTGTATTAAAATATTCAAAAAAAACTTAAATAGGGAGATTTTAAACACAAACTTCATACTCAGTTAAAAAGAGTACCTATAGGTTAACCATTAACCATTTTTTTAGCGGTTTGATTAACCGAAACCTTTTAAACTTAACGGTTAGGTTAATTAACCTACAGAATGAACGATTATACTAATTAACGGTTTATTTTGCACATTCCTAAAAAATATTGGTATTAATGAACTTTGTTTTGCGGAAAAAAATGGCTCAAATACAAAACTTAACTAAACCCAAAAAAATCCCAAATCCCAAACAAAATGATCAAATAAATTAAAATTACTCGAATCCGAAATGATTAGAACTCAAAAAGATCCAAACTTATAATAACTTGAGTCTCAAACTATAATGACTTGAATCTAAAATGATATGACTTGAAATGACATAAATTGATTCAAACCTTAAATGACCTAAAAAAAAACTCGAATTGAGGGTTTTAAATTTGTAAATAAGCAGCGTATGATTAGTGTTTAAAGAGGAATTAATTGGAGGTAATAATATGGAATGTTGAGAAGACGCTCACGTAGTTATAATGTCCAGTAGTGTTGAGAATGCCGGATCCTCCGGAGGCAAAGTTGGCTCCCTTGAGTATATTGCTCTTGAAAGTCGACGGATTCTGGACAAGATGGAGAAAAGGTGGTGGACTCCTCTTTAGACCCATCAGCATCACTAAAAGCAAAAATGTGTCATCAATAATTCACATAAAGCAGATGAAAATTAATTAATATGTGGGACGTACCTATTTCATCAGCAGTGTTAAGGCCATTGCTGAACCTCCCCGTCGGCTCCGAGTAAGGGAAATCGATACCATTGAAAGAGACATCCGCCCTTGCTTGACACTCGGGTATGAAGTCATTCGTGCCGACATCAAGAGTCGAATCCCCTAAGATGTAGACGGCTGGTGGTGCTGCTGCCGCTGCCAAAGATACTGCAAGTGACAGAAAAACAACAAGCAGACGAGAAATACAAGTCTTTGCCATGAGGCAGCGGCTGTGCAACCAAAGAGCAAGCTTTTTTAGTTTTCCTTTTTGCCTACTCTTATAAAATGAGAACTTGGGTCGAGAATTTATATATGTCGATTGCAATATGTGAACAAACAAGTAAAGATGAAGGTGACATTGTTACAGCCTGTAAAGCGGTATATCCAGAGTAAATGAATCTCCACACTCGAAGTAGAATAATTCGGAATCAAATAATCCTTCATTTTAACAAAAATACAACTAGCAAAGTACATGCAAAATGACTTATTTATTACGGAAATATTTTAAAAATATCAAACTTAGATTGAATTATGGTCTTAGTCCTCGACTATGTTAAAACTGGGATTTAAACCCTTTAATTTCGCATAACTTGGTCTTCTACTTTCTTAATATTATTAATAGGTCTAAATTGATAGCACTAGTAATTACGATCGTTAAATAGATTATATGATTCTTTTTGTTATTATCCAGTCACATGAAAATCCAATAAATCATGTTTAAATAATAACAAATTAAGACGCGAGTAGTTGCTTTAAAGAAAATTCCATGCAATCATGTTTGGTATCGCTGAAGTAGGTCTCGAATTCGAAGTCTTGTGTATGTAGAAAATCTTCGCTGGGAGAATCACCCACCAAAACTAGAAGTGCGATGTGGGTCGGTCCAAATTAATCAGGGTAAAATCCTGAAAAACTAAGAAGGCAACTAAAAAAATTTCATGCAATCATTTTAAACTAAGGATATTGTCTATTTAAACCTACTAATGCTAATATAAAAATAATTTAACTAAATTAAATTACAATAGAAGGAAGAAAAAGAAAGAAGGAATATGGTTTGAAAAAACAAGAGGAGTGAATAGATAAGGAGGTCCCTCAGTCTCTCATTTGGGTGATTAGGTAGCCTAATTATTTGGCATATATGAATTTCCTTGACAAGCTTTTTGCGTGTGTTAACTCTTGTGCGTTGTATATATGGCCGGTTCAGTTTGGAGATAGGATTGATGCAGGTGAATTTGGCTCAAGGTAAAAGAAGTTAAATTTGCCAAAGGCCTTGTGTGAAGGGAAGAAATAATTAATCATGTAATTATATGTTGGTGAAAAAACTTATGCGGCAACCTGTATGTATGTCTTACCTGGATTTAGCTCCATAGAAAAAATCACCTTTGTCGTCCTCTATTGGTATAAACGATGCCCTTCATGCCTCCAAAATATTCATAGAATATCTCTACAGCAATGAATTTCAATTTTTTCCTCCAAAATATGTTTTTTTTTTATTTAAGTAGAGGTATATTACATCTCAAGGTAAATGTTAGGATTAGAACTAAAATTGGTAATCAGATGAGAAATAACTGAAAATTGTGGGGAATTTGAACCGACATATTGTAGAATAACCGAAAACTTCACCCATAAGATGAACACAAAAAAATTTTATCTCCAAAGCTCAATTGGGATGGGGATGACTATATTTACACCGTGAGGATTCTCGAATCGTACCCGTATAAATTTTTATGAAAAACACAAATATATCCACATGTTATATTGATTTGACTGCAAAAATGTTGAGAAAAGAAATAATTACTTGTTAAGTTATTATTATAGTTTTGAAATGGTCCATTTAATATTAGCAAAATTAAATTTATCATTTATGTTTGTAAGTTTGGAGACTTTATGTTGCATATTTGTTTTATTGTATCAAGATTTAGATATTTTAAGCGTAATGAATACCACTTGTAAACTAAAATTGGACATATATTTTGGCTAGTGAAGTAGCAAGTTTTGTTTTTTAGAGGAGGATTCTTTCAAACCCGCGGAGATCGCACGAGGAGGGTGTGGAGATGAAAAAAATTATTGAAGCATTTAATGGGTTCCCCGAAACCCTCCCTGTAAGTGTTGGGGACAGAGTGAAGAATGTAAAATTGTATTTGTCCCACCCCTAATTCAAACCTTCTTAAGATAGACAACATGAACATCCTTAATTATTCCCTCAATTAGTGGATGTTAGTCCTATTATTATTATTATTATTATTATTATTATTATTATTATTATTATTATTATTATTATTATTATTAGGGTAAACTACATAAATGACCATCATATTATTGAAAAAGTCGCGATTTGACCACATTATTTTTTCTTAAACTATCATACTATTAAATTGGGTGTAATTTGACCACCAACCGTTAGAGGTTAACGGCAGGGTGACATGACAGTTAAAAATATGGATATAATAACACATTTGATCATTATTATTTACACATTTTTCAATTAAGTCCTAATTTTAATTTAATAAAATAAATTAATTATATAATTAGGTGGTGACACGTGTCACTACCTTATTAGATGGATTTAATTATTTATATTTGATTAAATAAATTTATTTTTATCCTCTAATTAGGTGGTGACACGTTGTGAGACTGTTTTGATACGTTGTTTTGTAACCATTTGATTCAATAATTCACCACTTGGAAATGCAGAAATGTATTAGAATAATAGGCATCAAGGATTACAACAGGCTTTTGTACAATTGCAGTAAAGGTTTACCTTTGGACATTTAGGAGTTGAACATTTGCATTTGCAGCAAAAGCAATCTGTGCATAAAGGGAATCGAAATATGCAACAGTTTCGGCTAATGCGCGAGATCTTTCGGAAGCAAAGGGATTTAGGACATGAGGAATAGTGCCATTTTGGGATTGTGCAGCAGCTTGAACATGAACAGCAGTCACATAGGCTGCACTTGCATCGACATTTCGGGACTGTGCATAATAAGTACATATAATTTATTTTAGGAATTAGATCACAAAACAACACTTGGCCTGGTGGTAAGCTAGCTTTCCTTGTGTTCGTGAGACATGGGTTCAACTCCTCTTGAGTGCATTTATTGTTTTGTTCATTTTCTTCCTTTAATTAGGTGGCGACACGTGTCACCACCTAATTAAATAATTAATTTATTTTACTAAATTAAAATTAGGACTAAATTGAAAGAATGCGTAAATAATAAGGACCAAGTGTGTTATTATACCCATATTTTTTTAACTGCCACATCACTCTCCGTTAACCTCTAACGGCTGGTGGTCAAATTGCACCCAATTTAATAGTATGATGGTTTAATTGTTGTTGTTTTTATAAAAGAAACGTTTGGACCAAGTTTGGTGGTGGTTCGATGATCCGTCGTTGACACTGTTGGCACCATTGGACTTCTCTCTTCGAGACGAATCATATGACGGTTTTTTCGTCACTATCGGAGTGGTCGTTCGCCGACGTGGGAGGAGGAAAGTTTCGACAAAGTGTTGAGTTTCAAAACGCCACCCTCTGTCGTCCTCCGCAAAAGTCTGTCGCCACCATCGATCATAGAAGGTGGTAGAGTGTCAAACTGGAGCTTGTCGGTGTTGAGTTTGAGAATATTTTAAGACTTGTATGAGCTTTGAGAATATTTCGAGACTCGTTTGAGCTTTGGAGACAGTGTAGAGTCGTTTGAATATTCAGATAATTATCTGATTGATTGTTTTACTTGTTGTGTTGCTTGAGATATGATATTGGCTTATTCGATGGGAATTATACTTAATTGACTAATAATTGGTAATATTTGAATAAATAATCATAAAGTCATGAATTGATATTAAATGATTAAATGTGTTTGTAAATAAACCCTAATGAACTTCATAAGATTTAGGGATCGAATAAAGCCTCGTAACTTCGTAATTCGCTAATATGGTTCAGGCTCTTGATTTGGGTATTGGTACGAGTTTTGATTGTACTGGTACGTTATTCGATGTTGTATCGGTACGGGTCGACCCGTAACGTTACTCGGGGAAATTGAGATTTCCAATAAGCAATTCTAGTATTAGTACGCATGTGAGTACTGGTACCAGAGGGTGCCGTATCGATACTCGTGTTTGAGTACCAGTACTCGATAAGCTAAATAATCTACAAATACAAATTAAAGAGTGTAACCCCCTTAGCCCAGTCTAGTTCCAAGACCGAACCATGTGAGCTACACTGGGAAAACCGAAGAAAACCCGATAAGATTTCCCTTCGATTAGCAACCCTATTTTTTCTTTTATTACCTTTTTATCTTTTCTAGAGGCATCATTGTTATCATATATGTTCATGCAAGCAGCGGTTAAACCTCGCCTCAATCGGACATCGATTCGAGGTCCAATTGGCCTTTACAGCGATTAGGGACTAAAACGCAAAGAAACAAAACTTCAGAACATTCCATAACTAACAAAACAGACACCCGTTTCGGAATAGGCCAAGCCTGTTTCGAAACTACCAATTCCAGTAGCAAAACGTACCGAAACAGGGCTCACCTGTTTCGAGACCAACATGCCTGGGACGATTACCCTGCCTCAGATATTACAGAGGCATATCGAAACGACCCCGCATTTCGATACAGGCCTGCAAATGGCCTTGGGGTCTCAGAACGACCCTTATGTGTTTCAGAACATTTAGGCCAAATATGCATAGCGTATCGAAGCGGTAGTAGTTGTTTCGAAACACATACTAGAAATAGACTCACATCAGCATTTTTGGACACTCAAACATGATTCAAACAACATTAAAACATTATAAGCAAGCAATCTCTAGGCAAAGGATCCTAGCACAATCATCCAAAAAGCATTAGATCACATATGGAAAACTTCAAGCATTCAACTAAAGAAAGAATTCACAAAAATGGCCAAACTTTAAACCAAACCATCATCCAACATATAAAGGTCATTAACAAGACTAAAAATGCATCACAAACATGACTCAACACAGGGAGTCTCAAAACAAAACCTCTCAAAACATAAAGGTCATATCTCATTGCTAACATACTATTATTTGATGCCAAAACCATACTTGAGCGAAAGATACACTCTTGGACACCTCCTTGCTTCTTTGCTGCACCGAAAGGTCTATGGATCTGCATTGTTGGAAAGGAAAGAGCATAAGCAAGAATGCTTAGTGAGTGGTGCTCAAAACAAAAACAACAACAACAATACAGTTTTTAAACCATTTTGCTTGCTTTTGAAAACAAAGCCATTTCACAAATCATTTCTCAAAAGTAAACCTTCAACATAACATGCTCATTATATCTCACACTTGAACTACAATTCATGGCATAACATCCATAACCACATGGATCATATATCTCAAAGCTTCATGACATCATCAACACAATAAAAGCATAAAGAATAAATTGAGTATCATGAGTATATTGAGATCTTAACACTTTTACTCGGATATGCGGATAATCTCCGGTGGAATGCCCATCACCGTACTCCTCCTTAGTGGAATCTAATATCACTAAGGCCACGCGCGAATTTTACCATTATAGTGCACTCTCATCCTATTGGTCGACCAATTATATCCGGTAATAAAATCTCATCAAGTGTCAATATACACATCATGGCCAACACTTACCTATTGTTTTTCAAGGCCATAAGCTTAACATTTCTCATCCCATTTTCATACACGTTTCCATGCATAGCATGTACTCAACAACATATATCTCTTTAAAACACAAATCAAAACATGGGATTATATGATTCAACATCTTAACATCTCAACATGTACGAAAACAACATAATTAATCTTTTGCAACAAAAACGTATTTATGCTCAACAAGATCAAGGTAAAAAGCCGAAAAACATAGGCGAAAACAACCAACTTACTCTCGAGCTTAGATTGGCTTTTCAAGCTCAATCTAACCCCCAAAATCTTGTCTTTAATCATGTAAAGGCTTTATTGAAAAGTCCCACTCACTAGCAATACCCAACTGCTAGATGAACATCAAAATCAAGCTTTTGGATCGTCCGATATCGCATTCGAAGTTCCCAAAGTAGTTGCCCCTGCTTCTAATCAAATCAAAACATAGCATTAGAATGATTTCAATCCCTTAAACTTGATGCAACTCAAAAACCCAACATCTAGCATCAATCGCCCAACGATTCATATCCGAAATCAATCGAAAACATCAATAAATCAACTCTAAACAAACTCCAGCTAAAACCCAACAAGATTATCATCAAATCCACGTTTATTATCAACTAAAAACATCAACGCTGTAACACCCCGAAAACCGGTCTAGTTAGAATTAGATTCCGATGACCGGAGTATTGATATTAAATATCAAAATATTGAATCCTTGCTATAGATTATATTGTTAGAAATCTTAAATGAATTCATTCGTAGTTAGGAACCTCATTGAAAGTGCTTAAAATCATGTTTTTGAACTAGGCGTTTCGATTCAGTCAGACTCGTATCGAAACGGTCTAGGTAAGGCGTTTCGAAACAATTGTAGGTGTTCCGATATGGTTCCAACGGTTTTAACTAACTTTTGGACTTTTGCTTGACCGTTTCGATACGGTTTCACTCGTTTCGAAACGGGTCCACTGTTTCAAATATAGTTAAAGGAAAAATTGAGAGGAAATGATAAGATGATGATTCACTTGCTTAATGATGCCCTCTCCATGTGAATATCATTAAAAAGGGATGACAAATAGTCATCTATAAACCTAATATTGATAAGATGAAGAAATGATAGAAATATTATTTTAAGCCTTCCTTTGGAAGAAGGAAATCTTCTCATTGGACCTTGGTAAGGTGGGTAATGATTGATGTTGTAATTTCCTTAAAATGAATAAAGAGAAAGCTTTCATATTTGTTTTGCATCACCGAAACCCATCCTCATCTCTTAACTTTGAAAGAACAAGAACACACATTTATTGTTGTCTTCTCCACCAAGCTCAAGCATACACCTCTCTATTGTGAGCCATAAGCTTAGGTTTTCTTTGATCTAAGAACATCGATTCATAGCCATTGACCGGGTAAGTGAAAGCCCTAAGTTAATCATTGATTCTCTCAGCTATTGAATGCCCAATTTTAAGCTTTAAGTTAAGCTTTGCCTAATGGTTAATGGCTATTCAAGTATTGATATTGTTATATTGATTCTAATAAATCCTTTATCGTTCTTTCTAGTTCAAGAAGGCGAAAACACTATTCCATCGTCTCCGTCGAAAGCTAAAAATAAGGGAATCACCATCTGAGAGCCTTAGGAGCTTCGGATTATCGAGGTGAGTGTAGTCGGAGTCTCGGAATTAGGCGATGAGCCTTTCTAAATTTACAGTAATTGATTTTATATGATTTGCTAACTATTAAATTAAAGGGGCTTTGTATGAAGCATCATTGAAAACCATATTGGTAAGTTTGGTAAGTATGGCATAGATTCATTGTTCATAGCATTGATATTGTAGTCATGGAAACCATTGAAGCATTGACATGTAGAATCATTGACACGATTTATTACTATTTGCCATGGAAATTATGATTATTGACATGATGCTATTTCCATCGAATTATTGTCATTAATATCGAACTATTGTCATTGAATCATTGATATCGAAGTATTGTCATTGAATCATCGATGTTGAGCTATTGTTATCGGACCTTGGGATCGAAGTATTGAATACAATTGGCATGCCATAGAATTCATGAGCTCAGTGGAACGGAGATTATACAGTGTAGTGGAGGGATGTGATTTGTGTTGGTCAAAATCGATGTAGTGGAGGATATTGGACCATATTGTTCATGGTTGGTGTAGTGGTGGAATTCATGTATCCAAATACGGTTGAAATCGATCCAAGGGAGAATATTGATTATTGATGTTGCCATTGATGAAATGATTATTGATATGACATTGTCATGATATTGAGTTATTGATATTGATAAACTTATTATTGTTTCCATGATCATTGTTTAGTTAATGTTATGAAAGTCATCAAAGCATGAAAATAAACTAAGTGCATTTATTGTTATTGGCTACCTCACTTAGACTATGTAAGTCTAATGCATTCATTGTCCATACATTTCAGGATAAAGAAGTATCAGATCAAGATCGAGATTAGCTGAAAGTTTGGCAAGTCACCCCAGGATTAATGTAAAGTACTTTTGTCCCTTTGAACTCCTAGTATGGTGGCAAAGTAGTTAAAGTAGCCAATGATGGTGTTTTGTTTATATGTATAAAGGCTATGTGTTTTGTGTGGCTAAAGTGCTCTAAATGACTTGATATGTTTGCTTGGAAATGGCTTAATATGCATATTTGGCTTAAAAAGGTGAAAACGTAATATAAAGTTTGATTGCTTTTGGATAATGTTTATACCATTGAAATAAGGTGTATAAAGTTTCATTGCTTTTGGATAATGTTTGATAAGCTAAAATGATTATAAACCACCAAGAATCTGTCTTTACAGGTCAGGCCGTATCGAAATGGGTGATGACGTTTCGATACGGGTAAGCATAATTGAGCCCAGGGGTCAGGGCGTATTGAAACAGTTTAGGTTCGTTCTGAAACATTTTGTCTCTGGAATTTCTTGTTTCGATACGAGTTTATAGCGTATCGAAACAGGTCAAAGTCAAAGCATGTCAACCCGTACCGATACAGGGCTTGCCCGTATCGATACGTATAGCGACGTTTTGTTTGAAAACATCGAGGTATCGCTACCCCTCATCCGGTGTCACTTAGAAGAATCGAGTTTTGGTTTAAAATGAGTTTTAAAGAAAATCGATTAAAATTAGAGTTGCCACCGGTCATTTTAAAAGGTAGACCAGACACCGAAAAACAAAACAAGAGATTCGAACGAATTCGGGAGTCGGTTACATGCGGGGAAGGGTGAGCACCCCCGTCATGCCCAAAATTGGTACCAAGATCCTTACCGCTTAATTAATATCAAACTTTGCGCATTAAAGTGACTAATTAGATCGAAATTTGGTTATACAAGTGAGTGAATTTCAAAAGCCCTAATATTCGAAAAGGGTACGTCCAAATCACCACCACTACGACTGGTATTGGCCTCGTTTATTTTCAAATAAAAAGATATCGCAAGCCATTTATATTCCAAATGTAACTTAACATGGCATATGTCCAAAGGTATATCAAGAATAAATAAATAATGCACAATCTAATGTGAATAAGTCAAATGGCATATATATATATATATATATATATATATATATATATATATATATATATATATATATATATATATATATATATATATATATATATATATATATATATATATATATATATATATATATATATAAATAAATAAGTTCTTATTATTAATGCAACATAGTAGTATATATGAGGTTATATTATATACGATAGCTAATATGTTTTTTTACATGATATGTGACTCGATTGATGTATATGTATGTATGTATATATATATATATATATATATATATATATAAATACACACGGTAAACATAAAAAAGGGTTTGAAATAACATAAAAGGGTATGTGAAATAAAAAGAAGGGAATAACAATTTTGGTTAACAAGTAAAAAACAACATTTATTGAGACATTAATTTACAAAATAAAAAGGGTATTATTATAATAATAAGGGAGAATACACGCACGGTAAACATGGAAAAGAAAAAGGAAGCTTTAAAAATGATGAAAAGGCACATAAAAAGAGGATGACATCTTTAAAGGAAGACGGTGTGTATATATATATATATATATATACGAGAAACGACAGATTTAGTTGGCAAATAAGTCACCGAATTAATTAGGGAAATTAATTAACAAAAAAAGAAAGAAAGAAAAAAACATTATTATAATAAAAGTAAGAGATTAATGCGTAAATAGGAAAATAAATCCAAAGATCAGTCTTAGCTTGGGGATTTTAATCCCATTTTTTTTACACATTTAGACATTTTCTCTCAAAAAAACTCAAAGCTGCCGTCGCCTCTAAGATGACGTTTCGGTCGCTCTGGTGAGCTTTTCTGACATGTAACGCTACTTGCGTGACTTCCTCGCCCTCCTCTTTCTTTTGATCCGAGTGGATCTCGCCGGAGATAGCCGGAAAACTACGAATGGAAGACGAAAGCCTCAACGCTTCAACGCCTCGATTAGTCGCCGTCTATCGTCAGATCGGGCTGCAGCCAAGATATGTTACTCTCCTCCCTAGGCCGATCATTCTCACCACGAGGATTCGATGTCGGAGCCTCCCGTCACCGGCAACCGTTGAACCGAAGGTAATTAAAAGTTTTCTTTTTCTTTAATATTTGAAATAAAAACGAAAGCAAAATAAAACCCAAATATCTCTGAAATTGTTTCTATTGCTTGAATTCGAAATCACCCTTTTTCTCTATAGGGTGTACAATCTGTTTCTCGGTTTCCTTTTATACCGAGGTTACATCGAAGTAAAAACAAAAATAAAGAGATTACACGACTCTTTCTCTCTGATTTGCCTCTCTTTCTCTTGTCTGGTTGACCTTTTGCGTTTATGACTTTTGTTTCGATTACGTTTTTAGTTCTGACTTGCTTTACTTTTGGTTGTTGCATGTCGAAATTTCTCGAAATGGCTAGGAGACATCGGCGTGCATGTGGCAGATGGCCTGGCGAGGGTAGAACAGCCAGGCGCGTCGGGCTGGGCATCTGAATCATCAGACGTGTGGTGCGCGTCGGAAGCCAAAGAGACATGCGCTTCGGTGTTGCACGCGTGTGTGAATAAGGCGAAGGGGTTCACGTGGGTGCGTCGGCTTCTAGAAGGCTCTCTGCATCAATCTAGGTCGTTGGTTGCATTTTGGATCGAACGGTCGGGGATGTGCAGCGCGAGACGAGTGGCAGGCTTCTCTAGGGTTTCACTTAGGAGCGATCTGGTCTGAAAAAGATCTGACGGCTGGGAGCCGGCTGCGCAGAGAGAAAGAGTCGACGTTAGGTTTTTTGTGTAATGTTTTATAGGCTCAAATTATTTGGGCTGAACATTTATTTATTTTGGGCTATTGTTATGTAAATGGATTTAATTAAAGTGAGTTGTCTTTATTTGTTCATTGGGTTTTTTATTAGTTATATAATACTAATAAATAATAGCAATAATAATAATAATAATAATAATAATAACAAATAAATAAATAATATAAATACAATGATATAAATGTAATAATATGATATTTACAGTATGATAATAATAATGATAATAATAGTACTAATGATAATAATATATATAGTATTTTTTTTCTTCTTCTTTTTTCTCCTTTCCCTTTTTCTTTTTTTGTCAAGCCCATATTACAAAGCCCAAGATAAACACAAACTAGAGTGAGTTTAAGGCCCGGAAAAAATTAGTGATTATAGTTGTCTCTCTTTGCTTATACTTGTGGAACAAGAATAAAGCAAAGACCATAAGCACTAATTTTGTCCTACTTCCCTGTCGAACGATTTCTCTCGAGTCGGCAACGCGCTAGTCCGAGTAACTTTCTCTCCGAAGCCTTAAGAACATGAGTTCTTTCTCCATACAACTCATTTCTTTGGCCTATTCTTCGAGTAGTAGGTCCTCCTATACGGAACTCCCCTCTCATCATATCTGAAATCAAGGATCTACAAGTCCTCTCTCTATAGGACCCTCCGCTTTCGAGATCCTAAAGCCTTGGAATTTTGAGTTCTTTTCCCCATAGAACTCTTCTTCCTTGGCATACTCTTCGAGTAGTAGTTCATCCTCTACAGAACTCCCCTCTTTGCATATCTGAAATCAAAGATCTACAAGTCCCCTCTCCATAGGACCCTCCGCTTTCGAGATCATGAAGCCTTAGAATTTTGAGTTATTTTTCCCATAGAACTCTTGTTCCTTGGCGTACTTTTCGAGTAGTAGTTCCTCCTCTACAGAACTCCCCTCTTCGTATATTTGAAATCAAGGATCTACAAGTCCCCTCTCCATAGGACCCTCCGCTTTCGAGATCTTAAAGTCGCAAGTTCCCCCTATATAAAACCTTTTTAGACCCCTTCTCTGTTGGATCCTTCATCTTAGAATCTAAGAGTGGTGATCATGAAAGGCTTCACCAGGAATATTCGAGCGGCGAGCGTGAAAGGCTTCACCTGGAATCCTTTTTGGTCTCTGCTTTATCGTTTACTCCTCATCCCAGGAGGTACCCGATTTTTCTTTCAAATATCTATGAAAGGAGATAAAATGCTTATGATGGTATGAGTTAGCATGTTCCTAACTTAGGGATGCCTAACTAAATATGATACATGAATGGATTCATCTTTTTTAGAGATATTGGGGAAAACCCTTGCTTTAAGGTTAACCACCCTTAAATTTCGCAAGCTTTCTATCTTTGCTAAGTCTTCATTTTCATCATATCTTGAAAGGACACAGTCGGCTTATACCAAATTGCCTCATTCAACCCGGGCTTAGGCATTATCTTTTCTCATTGGCCCTTTATGACGAGCCCCATAAATCTTCTGAACCCCTCTTATTTCTATAAGGTCTAATCTTCAATTTTCTTTAATGGGTATTCCTCCTTTGTTTCTTCTTGAAAGGAGATACTAAATTACACCGGTTAAAATTACATTGCCCTCACTTGACTTAGGCTTAACTGTTGCTTCTTCGTGTACTCTTCCTTGTATTTCCTTGTACACATAGGTTGACTTTTGGTCAAAGTCGGATGATTTAAATACCACATTTTCCTTTCCTTCTTCTTTCTTTTTTTTTCTTAGGCACCCTTCTATCTTTATTACCTTTTCGCTAAGTTTGAGTTCAGATGACACTCACTATGTAACACCTGGGTTTAGGGGTCGGGAGTTGAGTGTGTGAATCGGGTTCGAGTCGTGGGCTCGTTTTAAATTTAAATTGGGCTTGGTTTTAACTAAAAAGGGCTTGAATTTCATTAACGGCAGAAAGGAAATTTTTAAAATAAAGGAAAGAGATGAGTAAAAAGGGTCTTTTTGAAATGTTCTCTTCATCTTCTTCCTTTAGCTTTTTACGACACTAAACCCCCCTTCAACCCTAGTTACTATTCCATCCATTCCCTTCACCATTTCAAGTGTTTTCAACGAGGTCATCATGTTTTTGACTTCTCCTCTTTATTCCGAACGTTCCCATGGTTTTATTTTCGCATAAACACCATCTTTGAAGTTTTTCAAGTTTTCAAGTTTTAAGAAAATGAAGAGGCTTTAATGAGTTTTCATGTGGGTTTTGATTTGTAAAGTTAATAAGTGTATTAATCTTGCCCTTAAGTACATTATATGTGAAAATGGTGGGATTTTGATGAAAATCCCGAAATGGGTTTTTGTGGGTTTTTAAAGGGTTGAAAACTTGGGTTTTTGAGGTAGTTTGGTGTAGGAGAGTGGGGCTGATGATATAGTAATGCTTGATGGTCGTTTTGAAGGCGTTTAATGATGATTTAGGTGTTGTGATTGATAGATTTCTGCTGGGTTGTGTGTGAGTACGAAAATGAGGATTTTTGGGTTAGTTCATGGCTTGGAATTGTAGAGAATGATCTTGTGGTAGTAATCTGATTTGTGACAGTGGTTTTGTGGATGAATTATTGAGTAATATGTTGTTTTTGGTTGGTTAGAAGCGAGAGAAATCATTGGAGAAGCTTCAGGCTCGATTTCGGGAAGATTGGAGGCTTGATCGGCTATCTCGGTTTGCTTAAGGGTGTTCGGTGAGTGGATTATTTAAAATGGTTTTAAATTGGTTCAAGTGTGTAGTCGAGGTG
This sequence comes from Hibiscus trionum, assembly GCA_030270665.1. NCBI lineage: Eukaryota > Viridiplantae > Streptophyta > Magnoliopsida > Malvales > Malvaceae > Hibiscus > Hibiscus trionum. The sequence continues at coordinate 18,227,205 of BSYR01000004.1, forward strand.
TTGGATTGTGCTTGGTAGGCCAATCCAAGGTGGAGATTAAGTTGGTAGCTTAATCTCTTGTTTGCTTTATGAGTTCTTGCTTAATGTGCTTAATTGTGGACTTGTGTAGTATGTGTTCGTTATGCATGTTGATATATATTGATGATGTATATGGTGATGACATGTTGTGTGCATGATTGTGAAATCTTAGTGAGACTTGTATAGTATGATTGACACTAGTTAATTACCGGGAATAAATGATTGATCATTAGGATGAGTGTGCACACGGTAAGAGTCAAATTCGCGCGTGGCCTTGGTGACGTGTAGTCATCAAGGAGGAGTACGGTGAGGTAATATTCCACCGGAAAATGTTAGCATGTGATGATGAGTGTAATCCCATCCATGAGTGAAAACGGTGATGAGTGTAATCCCACCGGAATGTAATTGTTGTTGAGTACGTTGGGGGTAAAAATCCCAACGAAAGTTATCCGCATATCCGAGTAAGCTAATAGTTGTCAATATACTTGTTCATGTGTGGTGGTTGTGTAAGATAATTGTTATATCTTGTTTAGCATAACATGAGGTAAGATGCCATATTTATGCATGTTTGTAGCGTTTGGCTATGTTGTTATGTTAGCGTAAATGTATGCCTTGTAAATGTCTTAAGGATATCATGCTTTGAACCCTGCATTGTCGTTGTTTTGTTTTAGAGCTCCCTCACTAAGCTTCTAGCTTACGCTCTCGTTTTCGAAAATGTAGATCACTAGTGTGGAGTTAGCAAGGAGCAAGGAAAGGGCATCCAAGCGCGTTTGTGGTTGCTCAAGTATGGTTTTAGTAAATAATGTAGTAGCTCAAGGGGCTTGGCATCAACACCAATGCCATGGCTCTCAAGTCCTCCACTTGCCATCATGTTTACTCAAGTGAAGAGGAGGATTAAGAAGAAGAGATAATTCATCTCTTCAAGAAGAGTGCCCCGTTCATGAAGAAAGCCTTGAAAGAGCTTGAACGAGAATCCATGAAAAAGGAGAGGGCAAGCACTTCAAGCCATAAGAAGAAGGCACATGTGGCTACTTGGAGTGATGAGGACTCCACCGACGATGGACAAGCCAACCTTTGCCTTATGGACATCGAAGAAGATTCAAGGGTAACTTCTAATTCATCTACTTCATGTTCTTACTCTTTTGATGAATTACAAGATGCCTATGATGATTTGGTTTTGGAGTTTAAAAATCACATTTTGAAAAACAATAAATTGATTTCAAAGTTAAAAATTCAAAATGATTTGATTTCTAAAACCAAACTTGAACTTGAAGCAAAACTCGAAGAGTTTGAATTAAAATGTTTTGATTTACAAAATTTGCTTCAAAAAGTTCAAGAAGAAAAAGATTTGATTTCCAAAGAGCTTGAAAAGAAAAATAATTTTGGAAAATCAAAATTTTATGTAAGACAATCTAGTGCCCCTAGATTTGTAAAAGGAAAATGTTTTAGAAGTGTTTGGGTCCCAAAAGGACTAACCACTTCAATTAAAAAAGATGACATTGAAAAATGGATTCCTAAGGGGACTAAAATTTGTGCTACTAATGTTCATGGATCCAAAGCAATTTGGATACCAAAAATTACTTGATTGTCTTTTGCTAGGTGTGATGGAGATGTTCAACAAGTCAAAAATTGAGGGGGAGCTCCATGCACACTAAGGAAGAACACTTGAAGAAGGAAGGCTTCACATCCTACCTTGAATTCAAGTGTGGTAAAATCTAGTTGCTTTTGATTTTATTTGATTTATTTTTATTTATGTCAACTAGATGATCATTTATGTTGGACTAACATTTTTAATGATGCTTTGAGTAAGGGGGAGCCATTTTTAAAACCAAAATTCTTAAATTTGTCATTCTTTTTACCTCTGTTGTTATTTTTGAACTTAGTGTTTTAAACTCTTTTTGATATAACAAAAAGGGGGAGAAATGGTTTGAAAAATTGAATTTTCAAATGAATAAGGGGGAACTTTATTTGATTTCATATCCTTAATCTCTTATTCACATTTTCAAACTTAAAGGGGGAGAATCCCAAACAATTTTTCAAGTTAGTTTTATTATATCAAAAAGAGGGAGATTGTAGAACTAATGTTTTGATATAATAATTGAAAAATGTTTTGGACTAATTTGAAAAGAATTTAAAACACGGTTTTAAGTCCAAACAACTTGAAATTATGTTTGAGGTATTTTAAAAGGTTTTTGGAAATGTTTTTACTAATTTTAAAGAGCCAAACTTGACTTTTCAAGCTACCCGTACCGATACGGTCCAACCCGTATCGATACCTTTTTGCCCAGTTTGGTCACTGCCAAAACCCGTATCGAAACAGGCTTGGCCATTTCGATACGGTGAGGGATCGTTTTGATACGCCTGGTAAGCGTACCGATCCCCATTTAACAACCCCAACGGCTATTTTCCCAACGGTCATTTAAATGTGAAACCGTACCGATACGCCCTCAAGCGTATCGATACGCCTAGGCTGGCAAGAGCCCAACGGCTAGTTTCTGATGAAGGCCATACCGATACGGGTCCAAGCGTATCGATACAGAAGGCTGTAGAACAGTATTAATGAAGGGAAATAAAGTCCTCAACGTCTCCAAATCATCCCCAACGGCTATAAACTCATCAAGGAGTATAAAAGGGACCTCCAAGCATCAAGATATGGTTAATGCTCATATTGTCAATCAACAAATGATCAAATATAGTCTTTGTACTTAAATTGTCAATTCTTGTATAGACAAACACTAGTGAGCCAAAATTGTCAAATTTGCTCAAGTGTTTTAGGTTTTGGGTGAGTGCTTTAATTGTGCAAACAAACACCTATTAGAGGGATTTGTGTTTGCTTTTCTTGTCTCTTTATAAAAGAGGGTTTGATCAAGGCTTTGGGTAGAAAGCTTGATCGGTGTATAAGGGTTTCCTCCTAAGCCTAGAAAAGGGGACGAATCAATAGTGGATTGATTGGAAATCCTTAGTGGGAAGCTAAGGTAGTGGATGTAGACCTTGATTAGAAGGTTGAACCACTCTAAAATCATTGTGTCATTTACATTTAAGCTTCCACACCACATCCACCCAAAAATCCACCTCTCCACCACTTGGTGAGCAACATCGGTTGAAGGAATCGAGCTTCTCACAACTCAACAATTTCGAAACTAAGAGAGTTTTCTTGAAGCTTGCGGATGACTATGAGATTGTAGTGGTAGGTGAGAATGTGAAATTCTTGTCGAATGTTGTTTCAGTCTTAGAGGCTCAAAGATTTGTTGAGTTTGGTTGTGAGGCGTACCTGGCCTACGTGATGAATTTGAACATGAATGAAGTTAGACCGCAAGATATCACAATAGTGTGTGATTTTCCGAGTGTGTTTCTGGAAGAATTGCCCGGTTTACCGCCTGATAGAGAGGTAGATTTTGCTATCGAGACATATTCAGATTCCGCTCCTGTTTCGATTGCTCTGTACTGTATAGCACTGAAAGAAACTAAAAGAGTTGAAGACTCAGTTACAAGAGTTGTCAGATAGAGGTTTTATCCATCCGAGTTCTTCGCCTTGGGACGCTCCGGTTTTATTTGTGAAGAATAAAGACGATAGTATGAGAATGTGCATTGATTATAGACAGTTGAATCAATTGACAGTGAAGAACAAGTATCCCTTGCTGCGTATCGATGATTTGTTTGATCAGTGAGAGGGGCATCAGTCTTTTCGAAGATTGACTTGAGATCCGGTTATTACCAGTTGAAGGTAAAAGAGGTTGATGTACTGAAAACAACTTTTAGGACTAGATATGGTCACTATGAGTTCTTAGTTATGCCGTTTGGGTTGACAAACGCGCCGACTGCTTTCATGGATATGATGAACATAATCTTCCATCAGTACTTAGATCAGTTTGTGGTTGTCTTCTTAGATGATATTTTGGTGTATTCATGTACTGAGGAAGATCATGACCGGCATTTGAGGTTAGTTTTGCAGAACTTGCTAGACAACTAGTTGTACGCTAAGTTAAGTAAGTGTGAGTTCTGGATCCGAGAAGTAGTCTTCCTAGGACATGTAGTGTCAGCCGAGGGGATTAGAGTTGATCCAAAGAAGGTAGAAGCCATTGTTGAGTGGAAGCAACCAAAGTCTGTGACAGAGATTCATAGTTTCCTAGGGTTAACGGGTTACTATATGAGGTTTGTGGATGGTTTCTCGAAGATAATCGCTCATTTGACAAAATTGCTTTAGAAGAATGTTCAGTTTGAGTGGTCATATGCGAGACAACAAGCCTTTGAGAAATTGAAAGAAGCTTTGACCAATGCACCAATTTTGATTCAGCTAGAGTCGGGGAAAGATTATGTGATCTACAGTGATGCTTCATATGTAGGATTAGGTTGTGTACTCATGCAAGACAGAAGAGTTGTAGTTTATGCCTCGAGACAGTTGAAAACGCATGAGCGTAACTATCCGACACACGACATAGAGCTAGCCACAGTTGTGTTTGCCTTGAAGATTTTGAGACATTATTTGTATGGTGAGAAATGCACAGTGTATACGGATCACAAGAGTTTGAAGTATATCATGACACAAAGAGAGTTGAACCTTAGACAACATAGGTGGCTAAAGTTGCTCAAGGACTATGATCTTACAATTGAGTATCATCAGGGTAAAGCCAACGTAGTGGCAGATGCTTTGAGTAGGAAGGTAGCTGTTGAGTTGAGAGTCATGTTTGCTAGTTTGAGCTTGTCTGGTGATGGTGGTCTAGTGGCTGAGCTTCAGGTTAGACCTACCTTAGGCCAGTTGATTAGAGAAAAATAGTTGTTAGAAAGATCTTTGGCACCTCACGTGCAAGATGTATCCGAGGGTAAACCATCGGATTATAGTTTCAGTGTTGATGGGGTCTTGTGTTTCAAAGATAGAATAGTTGTGCCAGATGATAGTGATTTGAGACGTACTATCTTGACCGAAGCACACAGTAGCCCACTTGCTATGTATCTAGGTAGTACAAAGATGTATCGCGATTTGAAGAATGAATACTATTGGGTTGGTTTGAAGAGAGACGTAGCCGACTTCGTGAGTAAGTGTATGGTATGTCAGAGAGTGAAGGCAGAACATCTGGTTCCATCAGGTTTGTTGCAACCGTTGAGAATTCCGGAATGGAAGTGGGAAAATATCACCATGGACTTCGTTTCGGGTTTTCCTTTGACTCTTTCGAAGAAGAACTCAGTTTGGGTCATAGTTGATCATTTTACGAAGTGTGCTCACTTTTTAGCTGTTAATACGACTTACTCCTTAGATAGGTTGGCCAATTTTTACATCGGTGAGATTGTGAGACTGCATGGTGTGCCAAAGTCGATTGTGTCTGACAGAGATCCGAGATTCACAGCTAGGTTTTGGGAGTGTTTGAATGCTGCTTTGGGTACCCGATTGAATTTCAGCATGTCGTATCATCCTTAGTCAGATGGTCAGTCAGAGAGGGTTATACAGATTTTAGAGGACATGTTGCGTTGTTGTATTATTGACTTTCAGGGTACTTGGGAGAAACACTTGTCGTTGGTCGAGTTCGCTTACAATAACAACTATCAGTCGAGCATTCAGATTGCTCCGTATGAGGCACTGTATGGTAGAAAATGTAAAACTTTGGTTTGTTGGGCCAAAGCAGGTCGGAAGTTGTTACCGATGCCAGATTTGCTTAACGGGACTACCGATAAAGTGAAGTTGATCTGTGATCGTTTGAAGGCAGCTTCAGATTGGCAGAAGTCCTATGCCGATTTGAAGAGGAAAGAAGTTGAGTATGCCGTGAGAGATAGAGTGTTCTTGAAAGTCTCTCCGTGGAAGAAAGTCATGAGATTTGGCAGAAAAGGGAAATTGAGTCCGAGGTACATTGGGTCGTATGAGATTGTGAAGCGAGTTGGTCCGGTTGCTTATCGGTTACGTTTTCCATCCTAGTTAGAGAAGATTCACAATGTGTTCCATGTTTCGATTCTCCGTAAATATAGATCAGATCCGTCGTATGTGATGCATGTGGAAGAGATTTAGTTGAATCCGGATTTAACGTACGATGAAGAACCAGTTGAGATCTTAGCCTCAGACAACAAAGTGTTGCATGGTAGGCAGATCGAGTTGGTCAAAGTGAAGTTACAACGCCGAGGCATGGAAGAGGGCACTTGGGAGAGGAATGAGGATATGGAAAGGCAGTTTCCGTATCTCTTCCAGTCAGGTAATTTCGTGGACGAAATTTCTTAAGTGGGGGAGAGTTGTAACACCTGGGTTTAAGGGTCGGGAGTTGAGTGTGTGAATCGGGTTCGAGTCGTGGGCTCATTTTAAATTTAAATTGGGCTTGGTTTTAATTAAAAAGAGCTTGAATTTCATTAAGGACAAAAAGGTAATTTTTAAAATAAAGGAAAAAGATGAGTAAAAAGGGGCTTTTTGAAATGTTCTCTTCATCTTCTTCGTTTAGCTTTTCACGACACTAAACCCCCCTTCAACCCTCAGTTACTATTCCATCCATTCCCTTCACCATTTCAAGTTTTTTCAACGAGGTAATCACATTTTTGACTTCTCATCTTTATTCCGAACGTTCCCATGGTTTTATTTTCGCATAAACATCATCTTTGAAGTTTTTCAAGTTTTCAAGTTTTAAGAAAAGGAAGAAGCTTTAATGAGTTTTCATGTGGGTTTTGATTTGTAAAGTTAATAAGTGTTTTAATCTTGCCCTTAAGTACATTATATGTGAAAATGGTGGGATTTTGATGAAAATCCCGAAATGGGTTTTTGTGGGTGTTTTAAAAGGTTGAAAACTTGGGTTTTTGAGGTAGTTTGGTGTAGGAGAGTGGGGCTGATGATATAGTAATGCTTGAGGGTCGTTTTGAAGGTGTTTAATGATGATTTGGGTGTTGGGATTGAAAGATTTCTGCCGGGTTGTTTGTGAGTACGAAAATGAGGATTTTTGGGTTAGTTCATGGCTTGGAATTGTAGAGAATGATCTTGTGGTAGTAATCTGATTTGTGACAGTGGTTTTGTGGATGAATTGTTGAGTAATATGTTGATTTTGGTTGGTTAGAAGCAAAGGAAATCATTGGAGAAGCTTCGGGCTCGATTCCGGGAAGATTGGAGGCTTGATCGACTATCTCAGTTTGCTTAAGGGTGTTCGGTGAGTGGATTATTAAAAATGGTTTTAAATTGGTTCAAGTGTGTAGTCGAGGTGTTGGATTGTGCTTGGTAGGCCAATCCAAGATGGAGATTAAGTTGGTAGCTTAATCTCTTGTTTGCTTTATGAGTTCTTACTTAATGTGTATAATTGTGGACTTGTGTAGTATGTGTTCGTTATGCATGTTGATATATATTTATGATGTATATGGTGATGATATGTTGTGTGCATGATTGTGAAATCATGGTGAGACTTGTATAAAATGATTGACACTAGTTAATTACCGGGTATAAATGATCGATCATTAGGAATAGTGTGCACACGGTAAGAGTCAAATTCACGTGTGGCCTTGGTGACGTGTAGTCATCAAAGAGGAGTACGGTGAGGTAATATTCCACCGGAAAATGTTAGCATGTGATGATGAGTGTAATCACATCCATGAGTGAAAACGGTGATGAGTGTAATCCCACCGGAAGGTAATTGTTGTTGAGTACGTTGGGGGTGAAAATCCCAACGGAAGTTATCCGCATATCCGAGTAAGCTAATAGTTGTCAATATACTTGTTCATGTGTGGTGGTTGTGTAAGATAATTGTTATATCTTGTTTAGCATAACATGAGGTAAGATGCCATGTTTATGCATGTTTGTAGTGTTTGGATATGTTGTTATGTTAGCGTAAATGTATGCCTTTTAAATGTCTTAAGGATATCATGCTTTGAACCCTGCATTGTCGTTGTTTTGTTTTAGAGCTCCCTCACTAAGCTTCTAGCTTACGCTATCATTTTCAACAATGCAGATCACTAGTGTGGAGTTAGCAAGGAGCAAGGAAAGGGCATCCAAGCGCGTTTGTGGTTGCTCAAGTATGATTTTAGTAAATAATGTAGTAGTTTAGCAATGGGGATGCTACGTGTTTTAGGATCATGTGTTAGACTCTTATGTTGTTAATGCTTTTGTGTTGAGGCTTGTAAACCATGTTTATGTTGATGCCTAAGTGTTTTTATTGAAGGCTTATAACCATGTTTTATGTTATGTGATATGAATGTATGTTTCTTTAAATGAATGGCCTTGTTATGTATGTGTATATGTTTGAGCATGCTTGAAGTAGGGTGAAATGCCTATAGATTGTATGCTTGGCTGCTTTTTCATGATTCTTGATGTTTTGGGGTATGTTTGGGGACACTCGGAGATGCAGAAAACTGTTTTCAGGGTCACACAGAGTGCAGACATTTCGAAACGCTCGTGGTTGTTTCGAAACGGGTATAGCTCTAGGGATACTCGTATCGGAATGCGTTTTGATACAATTTGACACTTTGAGCTCCCGTTTCGGTACGCGTTTCGGTACGGTTTGCCTCTGGAGGTGTAACGCCCAGGTTTTGGGCCTAGATGTTTCAGAGGTTGAATCGGGCCGATCGAGAATGGTTCGAATCTTTAAGGTAGGTTTAGGGAACACCTAGTTTGGGACGCTTTAAGAATATGGAAAAATATCTAAAAATCCCCATTTATTATATAAATGGTATTGGCGAAAACAATTTTACGAAATGTGATTTGGAAATACTACATTTCGGTGTAGTGACCAAATTGCAGTTTTTGCAAAAGTTGACTTGTGACTATTTTATAAAGGATTGAAACTTTGAATCTTTAAAGAGCTAATTTTACCAAATTGTTTTTCATCAGATTTCTCTTTAATTTGGGAGTTTTAATAATGATTTAATTAAAGGAATTAAGAGAGAAATTCCCTTTTGACTTTTCATAACTACCTTACGATATTTTTCCCTCTTTTCATAACTACCTTACCAAATTGTTTTATAAAGGTTGGTTTCTAATGTGTTTTTGATGATAATTGATGTTATGAATGAGATTTTAACCAATGATTCCCGAATAGGTTTGGATTCCTATATTTTAGATGCTAGATTTGTGGTTTTTGGAGTGTTCTTGGTGTTATGTTGTTGCTGGAGATATAAGGACGTGTTTGTGGTTATTTTTGGTGTTGATTGAGGTTTAGAAATTATTAGAAATGATAGATCTTGGCTGGGCTTTGATTTGGGAAAGTTTGGAGGTGATTTCGGTTATTTTGGGTAGCCGAAATGGTGCTTTTGTGTAGTGCAGCGAGTTCGAATGAGTGGCTGGTGATTTCAATGCATGATGATGCATTAATCCTCTGCTCTTATGTGTAATAAACAAGGGAGATATCTTTGGATGCTTTTGGTGTTGATCCGGAGGTGCCGGAAGTCTAGATATCGTTTCGGCAAGCAAACGAAACATAATCGGTGAGTGTGAATGGTTTTTGAAGTCCTTGAGGGACAATGAAACAAGGTTTGGGGATTTAGGATTGGTTTGAAACATCATCCTAAGTCCGGAAGTAAGTATGGCTAGAATTGCTTTCAATATGTGGTTGATGCCCTAAATGCTTTTAACATGCTCTTGTTTTGAGATAGACAAATTCCTACTGTTTTATGCATGATTTGTAGCATGAGATGATGCTATGTGTTGATTCCATGAGATAGCATGTAGTAGTAAAGAGTTTTGAGATTTTGATTTAATGCAAATCATGAGTTATGGTTTTGAAATGAGATGAGAATGATTTGAGTAATGTTGCATCAAAACAGTAGGTGAACTGATGATTTTAATGTAATATATTCGCATAAATGATGAGATAATTACCTGATATAATTGGTCGACCAATAGGATGAAAGTGCACTATAAACTAAAAATTCGTACGTGCTCTTTGGATTCGGGCAATGGGGGTAGTGACATTTCGATCCAAAGTGAGAATCCAATGATGAGAGATACCATCGGGGTAGGTCTTGGTGAAATACCCAAGCTTTGTGGTGAAGAGAGATACCGCCATGAGAGTCCGGTGATGTGAGATTCCACCGGGGTAGGACTTGGCTTTAAGTCAAGCTAATCCGCATATCCGAGTAAAGATGTAATATGAAATGCCAATATATGAGATTTTATTTGAGTCACATGTACCAAATGTTGAGATGTTTTATGCTATGAGAAATGCATATGAGATTTGTGGTTTATGAAATGCTTTTGTTTTCATTAAGCATGTGTATGGCTTTGCCATGAGATTTGCATTGGTTAATGCATGAGCTAGATTGAAGGTACATGTGATTTTCAAATGGAGAGTTGCTTTGAAATGGTTTTCAAGCATGAGATTGATAGAGCATGTTGTATAAAATGGTTTTTGGGATGGAGGTTTAAAGTTGCATTGTTGTGTCGGGTAAGAGTGTTCCGGAACGTTTTGGCTACTAGAAAGCCATGTTTCGATACGGGTCTCGGAATGCACCCGAATACCAAAAAGGTCAACTCCGTTTCGATACGGTCGTTTTGATACAAGGCTCAACGTTTCGAAACAGCCGACCGTTGGTTTGAATTTTGAACTGTTTCAGGTTCTTGCTTCTTACATTTTAGTCCTTGATGATTATGGATGCAATTATTTGAGTTTGGAATGTCTGATTAAATTGATATTTGATAGAGATGCATGAAATATGACTAATTTAATATTGGTAAAATTAAAATTGCAAGGTCCTTGTAATTTGCAAAATTTACGTTTTGGTCCTTAAAAGTCTAATTCTTACAGTTAAACCCCTAAATGAATTTTGATCGATGTGCCTTTCCTTCCTATGATCTTGGGTGATCTCATAGGATTAATAATGCATTTAGAAAAGATAAAAAGATAAAAAGGGTCGTTAATCAAGGTTGACTTTCGGGTTGACTTTGGTTTTCCCCGTGTAATCTTCGTAGTTCGGGTCAAGCGTCTAGGTCGAGCTAAGGGGGTTACATTTGTTGGTATCAGAGCCAGTTTTGCGAATATTTGGGGCTTCGTAAGTGGTTAATGGGTGTGAATATGAATGATTATGACTTTTTTGGTGAAAGCATGATGCGTGATGGTTGATGTTCTAGCTCTAATGGATGTAATGCATGCAAGATGATAGATTGAGATGAATTTGTGATGCTATGCTATGTTTGGGGTAAAGTTGGGGATCCCATTGCCATATCATTACTATTGGAAAGAATTGTTTTGAAAAATGAGCTTGAGTACTTGGAGTTCTTGCCTTATATTACCTAATTGGAATTTATTGCATTTTGATAGTTGCATTACTTTTAAATGGGGCCACGTAGAGAGAGCTTAGAGTTAATGCACGTGCTGCGGCTGAGAATGAGAATGATGAGCATGTTGAGAATCTACCGCCTACTCCTTTTGGTGGACCACCTGGTGGTGGTGGAGCGAGAGTTGGTGCTGCGGGAGCTGGAGTAGGGACTACTGGAACCGAGAAGGTACAAGGGCAAGCTGCCCCTAATATGTCAGTATTAATACAAGCTATTGCTAGAGATTTTCGGTGGCAGTAGCTGGAGCTTATGGGGCTGCACCTTAGGCTGGTGCTGGTGTGAGTCTGCCGTTTGAGCGACTCCGTAGTCTAGGAGGGACTGAGTTCAGGGGACTGACCCTGGAAGGTTCTGAGTCTTGGTTAGAGAGTACCAAGAGCATTCTCAGGCAGGCGCAGCTGAACTATAACAATGCTCAGAAATTGGGATGTATTGTGTCCCTGCTGCACGGTGATGCGTATACGTGGTGGACAACCACAATAGCGGGGTTGGATGATGATGAGGTGACTTGGACATTCTTCTTGAATGCGTTCAAGCGAAAGTACTTGGGAGTCTGCTACCTGGATGAGAAAAAGAGGGAGTCCATGTCCCTAGTGCAAGGGAGTATGTCAGTGGCGGAGTATGAGGTGTAGTTTGTACACCTTAGTCAGTATGCACCGGAGCTGATCCCTAGTGAACGGGAGAGGTGTGAACGGTTCAGATATGGGCTAGTGGCTGATGTAAAAACATATATGCTCGCAGCAGACTATACAGATTTTGATGTTCTGGTTACTCGAGCCAAGGACATTGAACTGAACCTTGGCCTGGCAAGTCAAGCGAGAGGATCTAGCTCGGGGAAACGAGCTGTGGATCGTGACATGGGTAGAGATCGGTTCAAGAGACCTAAGGATAGAAGGTCACATATGGATGTGAGACGTGAAGGGGGTAACCTTAGAATATGTCACCAAGGACCGAATGCTTTCATACGGACACCTGAGTGTAATCGGTGTGGTAGGAGGCACACTAGTGAGTGCTGGGGCAACCTTGGTACGTGCTGGAACTACGGTAATCGTGGGCACATGAAAAGGGATTGTCCGCAGCTGATAAGAGAGAGACAGGCTCCGGTGAGAGCAGCTGAGCCACAGAGAGGCCGTGGGCGCGGCTGAGGCAATTTCTAGCGTAGAGACGAAGGTGCGAGAAATGTAGCACATGTGGTGGCTGTTCAGCCTGAAGGTGGTGGTCAGGCTAGAGTGTATGCCCATCGTGAAGGGAGGAATGACACATACGTGATCGCATGTACCTTTACTTTGCAGTCTTTGTCATTACTTTCTTTGATTGATTATGGATCTACACACTCGTACATATTGCGTGAACATGCTCAAATGCTTGGTTTGCCTGTTGATTCTTTGGATGTGGGTATGCGTGTGACTAGTTCCTTTGGTGAGACAATTGTAACAAGGAGATTGTATAGGAGATGTCCCTTAAAGGTGCATAAGCATGTGTTTTTGTTTGATCTTATGGAATTACCATTCTATGGATTCGATGTAATCCTTGGTATGGATTGGCTTGCTGAGCATATGGCTGTTGTGGATTTTGAAAATAAGCGAGTTTCGCTGAAACTTGTGGATGATTATAAAGTTGTGGTGGTGGGAGAAAATGTGAAATTCATGTCTAATATGGTGTCGACGCTTGAAGAAAGTCGGATGTTGCGTCAGGGATGTGAGGCTTATCTAGCTTTTGTTATGAATCCTAGTACAAAGGAGGTTCGTGTATAGGATATAAGGACAATGTGTGAATTCCCTAGGGTGTTTTCGGAGGAATTACTGGGTTTGCCGCCTAGTTGAGAGGTTGAATTTAGAATTGAGTTGTATGAGAACACAACTCCGGTGTCCATTGCTCCCTATCGCATGGCACCCAAGGAGTTGAAGACGCAACTTCAAGAGTTGCTTGACCGAGGCTTTATTCGGCCTAGTGTATTACCTTGGGGTGCACCGGTCTTGTTTGTTAAGAAAAAGGATTGCACTATGAGAATGTGCATTGATTACCGCCAGCTGAATAAGTTGACTATCAAGAATAAGTATCCTTTACCGAGGATTGATGATCTTTTTGATCAGTTTCGAGGAGCGGCTGTGTTTTCAAAGATAGATCTGCGGTCAGGATATTATCAACTAAAGGTAAAGGATGTAGATGTGCCGAAGACAACTTTCCGAACGAGATATGGGCATTATAAATTTCTAGTGATGTCGTTCGGATTGACGAATGCCCCTGCTGCTTTCATGGATATGATGAACAGGGTGTTTCATGAATTCTTAGATAAGTTTGTTGTGGTGTTCATCGATGATATCCTTGTGTACTCTCGTACCGAGGATGAGCATGAAGAACATTTGAGGATCGTTTTGCAAGCGTTGTTAGAGAATCGACTTTATGTTAAGCTGAGTAAATGTGAGTTTTGGCTGAAGGAGGTTGTTTTTCTTGGCCATGTGGTTTCGACTGATGGGATTCGCGTTGATCCTCAGAAGATTGAGGCGGTGGTGAATTGGAAGCCTCCTAGGTCTGTTCTTGAAGTTCATAGTTTTCTTGGGTTGGCGGGTTACTACCGAAGGTTCGTGGATGGATTTTCTAAAATTGATGCCCCTGTGACGAAGTTATTACAAAAGGGTGTTAAGTTTGAGTGGACGGAAGCGAGACAACAAGCTTTTGAGAAGCTAAAGGCAGCTTTGACGCAAGCTCCTATCTTGGTTCAACCTGAGTCAGGAAAAGAGTTTGTGGTGTATAGTGACGCATCCTATATTGGTTTGGGGTGTGTGTTGATGTAAGAGGGGAGGGTAGTGGCATATGCATCGCGACAGTTGAAAATGAATGAGCGTAATTACCCTACGCATGACATTGAGCTAGCAACGGTGGGTTTTGCTTTAAAGATTTGGAGACATTATCTATATGGTGAGAAGTGTACTATGTACATGGATCATAAAAGTTTGAAGTACCTTATGTCTCAGAAGGAGTTAAATCTTAGGCAACGACGTTGGGTGGAGTTTCTTAAGGATTACGATCTAACGATCGAGTATCATCCGGGGAAGGCCAATGTTGTGGCTGATGCTTTGAGCCGAAAGGTGGCGGTGGAATTGAGGGCGATGTTTGCTAGCTTGAGCATATCGCGAGATGGTGGTCTTGTTGTTGAATTGCAAGTGAAACCATCTTTAGTTCAGCTGATAAAGGATAAACGGCTGCTGGATGATTCTCTGGTACCGCATGTTTAGAATATCGCAGAAGGTAGGCCTTCAGATTTCTATTTCAATGATGATAGTGTTATATGTTTTGGGAGTCGGATAGTGGTGCCGAATGATGTTGAGTTAAGGTGCACTATTCTGACTGAAGCTCATAGTAGTCCTTTTGTTATGCACCCTGGTAGTACGAAGATGTACCGAGATTTGAAGGATGAGTAGTATTGGGTGGGATTGAAGAAAGATGTCGCTGAGTTTGTTAGCAGATGTATGGTTTGTCAGCGGGTTAAGGCTGAACATCAAGTTCCTTCTGGGTTGTTGCAGCCGTTGAGAATCCCATGATGGAACTGGGAGAGGATCACTATGGACTTCGTGTCTGGTTTGTCGTTATCGCCATCGAAGAAGAATTCTGTCTGGGTGATAGTGGACCGCCTTACGAAGTGTGCACATTTCTTGCCTGTGCATACTACGTATACCTTGGATAAGCTTGCGGAGTTGTACATTGCCGAGATTGTACGATTGCATGGAGTGCCAAAATCTATAGTGTCGAATAGAGATCCGAGGTTCACCGTAAGGTTCTGGGAATGTTTACATCAAGCTTTGGGTACGCGGCTGAATTTCAGTACTTCTTATCACCCGCAGACGGGTGGACAGTCGGAGCGTGTTATCCAAGTGCTTAAGGATATGTTGAGGTGCTGTGTTATTGAGTTTCAAGGCTCTTGGGAGAAGCACTCGCCTTTGGTTGAGTTTGCTTATAATAACAGTTACCAGGCAAGTATTCAAATGGCACCTTATGAGGCTTTATACGGGAGGAAGTGCAAAACTCCTCTTTGTTGGGCTGAAACGGGACAAAAGTTGGTCTCGTTGCCGGCTTTGTTGAAAGGAACCACTGAGAAGGTGAAGCTCATTTGTGAGCGTTTGAAGGCAGCATTAGACCGGCAAAAGTCTTACGCGGATTTGAAGCGTAAGGAGATAGAATTTGTAGTGGGCGAGCGTGTGTTTTTGAAAGTTTCACCTTGGAAGAAGGTGATGAGATTTGGTCGAAAGGGCAAATTGAGTCCAAGGTTCATCGGACCATATGAGGTGATAGAACGTGTGGGTCATGTTGCCTACAAGCCGAGATTACCTCAATAGTTGGAAGAGATACATAATGTGTTTTATGTATCCATGCTTCGGAGATATAGATCGGATCCGTCGCATGTTTTGCCTGTGGAAGAAGTTGAACTTAATCCAGACTTGACGTATGATGAGGAGCCCGTTGAGATTATGGATTCGGATAGTAAGGTTCTTTGGGGTAAGACCATTGAGCTGGTCAAAGTCTTGTGAAGACATCGTGGTGTTGAGGAAGTCACGTGGGAAAGGAAGGATGACATGAAGAAGCAAATTCCTTACTTTTTTCCTCCAGGTAAATTTCGAGGACAAAATTTCTTAAGTTGGGGAGAGTTGTAACACCCGGGTTTTGGGCCTAGATGTTTTAGAGATTGAATCAGGCCGGTCGAGAACGGTTCGAATCTTTAAGGTAGGTTTAGGGAACACCTAGTTCGGGATGCTTTAAAAATATGTAAAAATATCTAAAAATCATCATTTATTATATAAATGGTATTGGTGAAAACAAATTTACAAAATGTGATTTGGAAATACTACATTTTGGTGTAGTGACCAAATTGCAGTTTTTGCAAAAGTTGACTATTGATTGTTTTGTAAAGGATTGAAACTTTGAATCTTTAAGGAGCTAATTTTACCAAATTGTTTTTCATCAGATTTCTCTTTAATTTAGGAGTTTTAATAATAATTTAATTAAAGGAATTAAGAGAGAAATTCCCTTTTGACTTTTCATAACTACCTTACGATATTTTTCCCTCTTTTCATTTTTTCTCAACTTCCACTCAGCCAAACACATTTACTCATCAAATAATCTCTGGTTTTCATCCTTTTTGCCGAGATTTCATTCTCCTAAGGATTTCCAACATTTGCTTCATTAAATCCTTTTGTTTTTACTTTGGATTTTCAAGAAATCTTGCCCAAATTGAGGAGAAATCAGCCATTAGAGGTAAGCTTCATCCTTCTCCTCTAATGATTAGTTCTTTACTGAAATTCCCAAGTTATCAATCCTTTATAATGATTTTTGAGTTGTTTTAATGTTAGAAGCATGGAATTGTTGTAAAACTCAAGATTCTTGGTGAGATCTTGATGATTTTCGTAACTCTTTGTTAAGCTCTATTTTGAGGTTGATTTCTAATGTGTTTTGGATGATAATTGATGTTATGAATGAGGTTTTAACCAATGATTCCCGAATAGGTTTGGATTCCTATGTTTTAGAAGCTAGATTTGTGGTTTTTGGAGTGTTCTTGGTGTTCTATTGTTGCTGGAGATATAAGGACGCGTTTGTGGTGATTTTTGGTGTTGATTGAGGTTTAGAAATGATTAGAATTGATAGATCTTGGCTGGGATTTGATTTGGGAAAGTTTGGAGGTGATTTCAGTTATTTTGGGTAGCCGAAATGGTGCTTTTGTGTAGTGCAGCGAATTTGAATGAGTGGCTGATGATTTCAATGCATGATGATGCATTAATCCTCTGCTCTTATGTGTAATAAACAAGAGAAATATCTTCGGACGCTTTTGGTGTTGATCCGGAGGTGCCGGAAGTCTAGATATCGTTTCGGCAAGCAAGTGAAACGTAATCGGTGAGTGCGAATGGTTTTAGAAGTCCTTGAGGGACAAGGAAACAAGGTTTGGGGATTTAGGATTGGTTTGAAACACCATCCTAAGTCCGGAAGTAAGTATGGCTAGAATTGCTCTCAATATGTGGTTGATGCCCTAAATGCTTTTAACATGCTCTTGTTTTGAGATAGACAAATTCCTACTGTTTTATGCATGATTTGTAGCATGAGATGATGCTATGTGTTGATTCCATGAGATAGCATGTAGTAGTAAAGAGTTTTGAGATTTTGATTTAATGCAAAGCATGAGTTATGGTTTTGAAATGAGATGAGAAAGATTTGAGAAATGTTGCATCAAAATAGTAGGTGAGATGATGATTTTAATGTAATATATTGGCATAAATGATGATATAATTATCGGATATAATTGGTCGACCAATAGGATGAAAGTGCACTATAAACTAAAAATTCGTACGTGCTCTTTGGAGTCGGGCAATGGGGGTAGTGCCATCCCGATCCAAAGTGAGAATCTGATGATGAGAGATACCATCGTGGTAGGTCTTGGTGAAATACCCAAGCTTTGTGGCGAAGAGAGATACCACCATGAGAGTCCGGTGATGTGAGATTCCATCGGGGTAGGACTTGGCTTTAAGTCAAGCTAATCCGCATATCCGAGTAAAGATGTAATATGAAATGCCAATATATGAGATTGTATTTGAGTCACATGTACCAAATGTTGAGATGTTTTATGCTATGAGAAATGCATATGAGATTTGTGGTTTATGAAATGCTTTTGTTTTCATTAAGCATGTGTATGGCTTTGCCATGAGATTTGCATTGGTTAATGCATGAGCTAGATTGAAGGTACATGTGATTTTCAAATGGAGAGTTGCTTTGAAATGGTTTTCAAGCATGAGATTGAAGGAGCATGTTGTAGAAAATGGTTTTTGAGATAGAGTTTTGAAGTTGCATTGTTGTGTTGGTTTTCTTAGAGCTTGCCTCACTAAGAAAATGTGCTTATGCTCTCTTTTACCAACAATGCAGATAATTGAGACATCATTGGGAAGCAAGGAGGCTAAGGATATCCAAGAAAGTGGAAAGATCAAGTATGGTGACATTTACATATACTTTAGTAATGATAATTGGCAATGAGGATCTATGGTTAGTTTTGGGAGATGTATTTTGAACTCCATGTGGTTGATGCAAGTTTATTATGATATTTGTGATTTGTAAATGTCCTTTATGATTTGGTTTTGTGGTTTATGGCTTTTATGTGGTTTTCGTGACTAGGGAGCATGCCTATAGTTCCAATGCTTGCATGATTGATGTCATGCTTGGGTTTATGCTTCATAATGATGATCTCTGATGCTTAAGTGTATTGCTAGTGTGATGTGGTATGCTTTGGGACATTTTTGGATGTGTTTGAGTGTGAAAACCAGAAAAGTATGCAGTTGCAGGGCTGGGCGTATCGGAACGCCCTTATCTGTTTCGGAACAAGGGCCTAAAATGGCCATAATGTTTCGGAACGAGTAAGAGTGTTCCAGAACGCTTTGGCTACTAGAAAGCCATGTTTCGATACGGGTCTCGGAACGCACCCGAGTACTGAAATGATCAACTCTGTTTCGATACAAGGCTCAGCGTTTCGAAACACCCGACCGTTGGTTTGGATTTTGAACTGTTTCAGGTTCTTGCTTCTTACATTTTAGTCCTTGATGATTATGGATGCAATTGGTTGAGTTTGGAATGTCTGATTAAGTTGATATTTGACAGAGATGCATGAAATATAACTAATTGAATATTGGTAAACTTAAAATATTCAAGGTCCTCGTAATTTGCAAAATTTACGTTTTGGTCCCTAAAAGTCTAATTCTTACAGTTAAACCCCTAAATGAATTCTGATCGTTGTGCCTTTCCTTCCTATGATCTTGGGTGATCACATAGGATTAATAATGCATTTAGAAAAGATAAAAAGAAAAAAGGTCTTTAATCAAGGTTGACTTTCGAGTTGACTTTGGTTTTCCCCGTGTAATCTTCGTATTTCGGCTCAAGCGTCTAGGCCAGGCTAAGGGGGTTACATGAGGTACCCGTTTCGAAACCTGTTCCAGAACGTTTTGTTACTGGAGACCCCCGTACCAGAACGGAGTATACCGAGTTTTAGTTTCGTTGGTTGTATGCTTCCTAGTTAAGCTTATATGCATCGTTTATGTATGATCTTGGTTTGAGTTCATAAGCATGCAGTCGAACTAACATGCCACTTGGTAAATTTAAAGTACCTTACGTTCCGTTTGTATCTTTTCATTATCGTTTTCGCTGTCGTTTCCACATAGGACAAAATGATACATTTAGACAAGATAATTAATGAAAAATCTTTCTAGGGTTGCTAATCAAAGTGGAGCCTTAACGGGTTTCGCTTCGGTTTTCCCCGTGTAACCTATTCGGACCGGTCTGTTGCCTAGACCGAGATGAGGGGGTTACACACTATCTCATTTGGGTGCGTGCTCACAATGCGGCGCATGGTGTCATTCTCGGGACATTCCATATGGCAAGATGCCTAGATCCCGAGGTTATCTTTCGTTCCTTGATTCTCAACGTCATATTTTCTTCCCTCATGTTCTATTTTGACCTTAACAACACTTCTTAGCGAAGTTTGACTTCATAACTTGAGATTTCACCGAAGGTGGTCTTGACATTTCAACTAGTGGTATTCGTCGTCTAGTAGCAATGTTTGAACCTCTGAGGGTGCCCCTTCGAGTACTATTGGATTTTCCTCTAGTCACAGTCAGTCTGCTTGTTCATTCCAATGTAGGAGACTTATGAAAATGATAGGGTAAAAATAATTTCATTATGTATATATATACTTAAAGAATCACGACAAGTGATATTTAAGAAAATCAAGTTTTGAGTTTTTGAAAAAAGGTCAACCCGAGTGACATTTTTTGAATGTTGCGGAGATATACATATGGAATCCTTTCTGGGATATTAGGCTTCCAAGAGGAGCAACTCCCATAGTTAGTTTCTACCCAATTTAAAGGTGGCTCTCTTTAACTCACTAACTCATCTTGCCTCATCCTTCCCTCTTTTCTGATCTCAATCATGCATTAGAAGTGTGGCAATCCTTGAAGAAAGGTTAACCCTAATAGGCGAGATATGATCTGAAGACAAATTCATCCATCCGTGTATGGTCCAAATGGTCTTTTGAGGCTTTGAATGTAGGTTAAGGCTCACGGCTACGAAAGAAAGGGTAAATAGGCCCAAACAAGTGTTTAAGGGTGGTGAAATCAAGGATCAATTCTTCCAACTGAAAGTCTCAATTATGCTTGGATGAAAAACATTTAACTTTCATTTTCGGATCGCTCTAGACTGCCCAATTTTGGGTTTTCACCCTAGAATTCATTTCCATTCAAGTGTAGTTTCGGATCAACTTGCACCTTCGCATTATATTGATGCATGCTTCCATTCAAAGGCGATCTATCTTTTGAAGCTTTTCTAAGTAGAGGTCCATTTGGGTAGGGGATTCCTGTAGCTCTTTTCTCTATTTACAAATCCGGCTTTTTCAAACTAGCCTTTATTTCTGATTTCTCCAACTTTCATGTTGGTAACTATCGTCGTTTCCTTTGTATTTGGATGAGGAGCTCCTATAGCCTTTTTCCTCTATTTACAAAAATGTGCTTCTCAATTTAGCGCATCCACTTTTGATTCCTTCAACTTTCACTTTGGCAACTTTCAACTTGGTTTGAGTTGGCTCTTCGAACATGAATTTTCTTTTCGCCATGTCCTTTGTTAGCTCTTTGAGCACGAACTTTCCTTTCGTCATTTTCCTTGTATGGCTTTCGCTAAAACTAGATCAAGTATTCCAAGTATCCACTCTCATTTATTGCACCCTATATAGCAGGAATAAAACCAAAAAATCGTTCACTTGTCCATAAACTTTCATCTTCTTTGCCCCTAGTGTGGAGGTGATCCTTGGTTTGGGTTCAATTGAAAGAAAATTTTCAGGCTCAAAGGGGTCTGCAAAGGATAATTTTATTATTTTCTTACTTTGTGAAGGGAAAATGAAGGAATGCCAAATGTCCTCCCATACGTGGATATCAAAAGTAGTCTTCAGGGGTAGATGTTTTGGGGTTATCGCTTCATTCAAGGACCTTAAACAACAATGTCCGAGAGTGAAAATTCACTCAATGGGAGTGGCTCATTATTCCTGAACACTCATTGTCAATTCTCCCTTGACCTAAGTAGAATAGAGGGTTTTCATATTTATAGTGTCCTCACAACATTCGGTTTTTCGGGAAAAAATCTTTATAAATTGAATTAAAGTTAATCTTACAAAGAGTATATATATGTGTAATTGGAAAACAAGAGTGAGCTTATAATAATAAACAATAAATGAAATGTTTAAAGAATCAAAGAATGCAAAAATATTTTCAAAATGAAATTTTCGTTAAGATAAAAAAATCTACAACTTAGCTTATTTCTTTTGCATTTTTCTCAAATGCACAGGGATCAACGGTTTTGAATTGCCTTTACCGGTAGCCGTTTGCTCCGGGCTAGTTGTACCATTCCCCTGGGTACAATCAATTTTTACCAATAATGAGAATTGGATTTTTGCAAAGGATTTATTTCCCTTCAACCATTCGTAAAAATAGATTTTTCGATGGACATTTGAATTATCTATTGTCTTAAACTTTACCGTATTTAAGCACGTTGTGCCAATATTTCTGTCAGACTTTCCCAAACATCACTTCTTCTTTCATGAAGCGATGTAATGTCTCCAATTTACTTTTCTTGAATCGAGACTTGCATTTTTCCCAAATGCACAGGGATTAACATATTTGAATTGCCTTTACCGGTAGCTTTTGCTCCGGGCTTGTTGTACCATTCCCCTGGGTACAATCAGTTTTCACCAATCATGAAAATTGGATTTTTGCAAAGGATTTATTTCCCTTCGACCATTCTTCAAAATGGATTTTTCGATGGACATTTGAATTATCCATTATCTTAAACTTTACCGTATTTAAGCACGTTGTGCCAACATTTCTTTCGGACTTGCCCAAACATTGCTTCTTCTTTCATAAAGCGATGTAATGTCTCCAATTCACTTTTCTTGAATCGAGACTTGCATTTTTCTCAAATGCACAGGGATGAATGGATTTGAATTGCTTTTACCGGTAGCCGTTTGCTCAGGGCTTGTTGTACCATTCCACTTGGTACAATCAGTTTTCACCAATCATGAAAATTAGATTTTTGCAAAGGATTTATTTTCATCACATACAATATTATCTCCATTTGATTCTGAACCAAATGTTCTCAAAGCTGTTCGAGTTGATCCATCCTAGCCACTAGGTCATTCATGCTTTTAAAGTTGCACTGGTTTGAAGTCATTCTCTTTTCACTTCTACCTTCTGAGGCGAAAGCTTTCCCCGATTAGCCATGAGTATGATGTATTGAATGAATTATGTATTTAAACAAAAATTTAATGCCCAATTAGCAATGAGTGTGATGTAATAAATGTATAATTAACGATTTTAATGTTGTGAATAATTATGTTATGAAATGATGTATGGAACAGATGACACAATAAAAGACGTGCACATATGTATGCGAATAAAAGGTATTGGTCCTATAGGTGATTTGTAACGCCCTGGTTTTGGGCCTAGATGTTTTAGACGTTGAATCGGGCCGGTCGGGAACGGTTCAAACCCTTGAGGTTGGTTTAGAGAAAACCTAGTTTGGGATGTTTTAAAAATATGGAAAAAATATCTAAAAATCCTCATTTATTATATAAATGATTATGGTAAAAACAATTTTACAAAATGAGCTTTGGAAATATTACATTTTGGTATAGTGACCAAAATGCAGTTTTTGCAAAAGTTAGCTAGTGACTGTTTTGTAAAGGATTGAAACTTTGAATCTTTAAGGAGCTAATTTTACCATTTGTTATCATCATATTTCTCTTTAATTTGGGAGCTTTTAATAATGATTTTATTATAGAAATAAAAAGGAATTCAAAGTTGACTTTTCATAACCAACTTTACGATAGTTTTCTCTCTTTTCATTTTCTCTCAACTTCCAATCAGCCAAACACTTTCCTCTCATCAAAGAACCTCTGATTTTCATCTTGCTTGCTGATATTTCATCTTCCAAAAGATTTCCTATCTTTGTTTCATCAAATCCTATTGATTTGGCTTTGGATTTTCAAGAAAACTTGCCCAAATTAAGGAGAGATCAACCATTAAAGGTAAGCTTCGTTCTTCTCCTCTAATGATAAGTTCTTTACTGAAATTCCTAAGTTATCAATCATTTTTTAATGGTTTTTGAGTTGTTTTAATGTTGTAAGCAAGAAGTAGTTGCTAAATTCAAGATTCTTGATGAGATCTTGGTGATTTTCGTATTTCTATGTTAAGCTCTGATTTGAGGTTGATTTCTAACATATTTTGGATGTTATTTGATGTTGAGAATGAGGTTTTAACAAATAAATCTTGAATAGGCTTGGGTTCCTAAGTTTGAGATGCTAGATGTGTGGTTTTTGAGGCGTTTTTGGTGATCTGCTATTGTTGTAGGTATAAGGTCGTGTTTATGATGATTTTTTATGTTGATTGAGGTTTAGAAAAGGTTAAAATTGATAGATCTTGGCTGGGATTTGATTTGAGAAAGTTTGGAAGTGATTTCGGTTATTTCGAATAGCCTAAATGCTAGTTTTAAGTAGAGCAGCGAGTTAGAATGAGTGGCTGGTGATTTTAATGCATGATGATGCATTAATCCTCTGCTCTTGTGTGTAATGAACATGGGAGATTTCATCGGACGCGTTTGGTGTTGATCCGGAGGTGCTGGAAGCCTAGAAATCATTTCGGCAAGCAAGCGAAATGTTATCGGTGAGTGAAAATGGTTTTAGAAGTCCTTGAGGGACAAGGAAACAAGTTTTGGGGATTTAGGATTGGTTTGAAACACCATCCTAAGTCCAGAAGTAAGTATGTTAAGATTTGCTCTCGAAATGTGGATGATGCCCCTAAATGCTTTAACATGCTCTTGATTTGAGATAGACAAACTCCTACTATTTTATGCATGATTTATGATATGAGATGATGTTTTATATTGATCCCATGAGATAGAATAACATTGCAAAGAGTTTTGAGATTTTGATTAAATGCTATGCATGAATTGTGGTTTTGAAATGGGATGAGATTGATTTAGAAATGTTGCATCAAACAGTAGGTGAGATGATGATTTTAATGTAATATATTCGCATAAATGATGAGATGATTACCGGATATAATTGGTCAACCAATAGGATGTAAAGTGCACTATAAACTAAAAATTCGTACGTGCTCTTTGGAGTCGGGAAATGGGGGTAGTGCCATCCCGATCCAAAGTGAGAGTCCGATGATGTGAGATGTCATCGGGGTAGGGCTTGATGAAACACCCAAGCTTTGTGGCGAAGATAGATACCGCTATGAGAGTCCAGTGGCAAGATCCCACTGGGGTAGGTCTTGATCTCGAGTCAAGCTATCCCCATATCCGAGTAAAGATAGAATATGAAATGCCAATATATGAGAATAAACTTTGATCCACATGTACCAATGGTTGAAATGATTTTATGCCATGAGAAATGCATATGAGATTTTGAGATTATGAAATGTTTTTGTATATCAAGCATGTGTGGCCTTGCCATGAGATTTGCATTGGTTGAATGCATGAGATAGATAGATGGTACATGTGGTTTTCAAAAGATGTTTGCTTTGAAATGGATTTCAAGCATGAGATAGAAAGAGCATGGTTTTAGAAATGGATTTCAAGATAGAGTTTTAAATGCTTGCATTGTTGTGTTGGTGTTTCTAGAGCATGCCTCACTAAGCTATTGTACTTACGCTCTCTTTTACCAACAATGCAGATAATTGAGACATTTTGGGCAACAATGAGGCTTAAAAGAATTCAAGGATTGTTAAGCTCAAGTATGGTGTTATACTTTTACTTTAGTAATGATATATGACAATGGGATTTAATGGTTTGTTTTGGGAGATGTGTTTTAGACTCCCTGATATTGATGCAAGTTATATGTGCCCTATTTGGTTTGTAGAAGGCCTTTATATTGGTTTTGATACTTTATCTTGCCTTTTGGTATGCTTTTGGATTGTGGTTTAAGCTTGCTCCTTTGTATTCCTTGCAATGCTTGTGTTGACCTTCCAAATGTTTACCATGTGCTTAGAATTGCATGCTTATATGTTAGGGTTGATGCTATAAACATGTCCATATGATTTGGTGATGATTTGTTGATGTTGGACATGTATTTGAGGCTGTTTTTGGGACACTTCTGGTATACGTATCGATACGCATAAGCCAAAATTGTGCCTTTTTGTACAGGGGTATTGGTACGAATGGGAAGTGTATCGAAACGGGTAGGACAAGTTTGAAGGGCATATCGATATGTGGGTGAGCGTTTCGATACCTTTTCTGCGAGTTTGGTCACTGCCTCCTCGCGTATCGATACGGCCCCAAGGCATACCGATACGCGACCGTTAAAATCAGTTATAGGCATCTTTTAAAGCTTCGAAATGTTATATTTTAGTCCCTGAACTTCATGTATGCAATTAGATGAGTTTGGTTGGTCTGATTGTGATGAAAATTGGCAGTGAAGCATGAAATGTGACTAATTGAATAATGGTAACCTTAAAATCAGAAAAGCCCTCGTATTTTACAGAAATTACATTTTGGTCCCTAATTGTTTAATTTGAGTAATTAAACCCCTAAACGAATTCTGGTCGTTGTGTCATTTCATCCCATGCTCTTTGGTGATCACATAGGATTTAATTTACTTATAGAAAAGATAAAAAGGGTCGTCAATCGGAGTCAGCTTTAACGAGTTGGCTTCAATTTTCCATGTGTAATCACCTCGGTTCGGGTCAGCCGTCTAGACTGGGCTAAGGGGGTTACATGATTCCCCTTAGGTCAACTTTTATTTGAAAGAAAAAGAGGTTCCTTGTTACAAGATAGTCATAGCAAATTTCTACAGACAAGCCCCCACCCTAACTCCTAATTCTTCCATCGCCTGAAGCAACTGGATGAACCTTGGTGTTTCCCTCATCTCCGAGGTAATTGAAGGACGTAGTGTTTCGGCCTCCCCGGCACTCATTCGCTAAGGATTGCAGCTACTTCACCCTTTTTAATATCCTCGCGCCACTCATTGGCTATGCTTGTAACCCCCTTAACCCGGCCTAGACGGTTGACCCGAATTAAGAAAGTCACACGGGGAAAACCAAAGTCAACCTGAAAGTCAACCTTGATTATCGACCCTTTTTTTTCTTTTAAAAACTTATCTAGATGCACATTAACCCTAAAAATGATCATACAAACGACATACTAAAAGATCATAAACATCAGAGATCAAACAAGGACCCAATTGAACAATTTACAACTTTAGGGACCAAATTGTAAATTCTGATAAATATGAAGACTTAGCCCAAATTAAAGTTACCAACTTGAAATTAATCGTGTCTCATGCATCTCAGCCAAATTTCAGCTCAAAAGGACATTCCAAACTCATACAATTGCACATACAAGATTCAGGACCAAAATGTAAACAATCCGAAACATATAACTGCCACTGTCAGCCCCCAACGGTCAGCCGTTCCGAAACGGGGGACAGCCCGTTTTGAAACTCGGGGCCGTTCCGCAACGCATACCGGAACGGGGTCGGGCAGTAGCATATCCGTTCCGGAACGGTGTTGCCCGTTTCGAACGCCTGGGCTGCTTCGAGGCACCCGTTCCGAAACGGCAGGCACTGTTCCGAAACGGCCTGCACAAAATGCAGAATTTTACCTACTTTAACATGCAATTGACCAACCAATCATGCTCCAAATGCCACCAAACTTTACCAGCATGCAATTCATCATACAAGAGACATGTTTGCATCAACCAATCAACATATTAGCATCACATATGAAAAGCCCCAAATCTAATGGCATGCTTCCTACACAAGCAACTATTCAAGCATAAAACCTCCGATCCATACATGTAAAGGCCAATTACAAAACCAGCATTAATAGCGACATTAAACATACTCAAGGAGTTCAAAACATCTCCAAACAACATTCACAAAGGTCCCCCATTGCCATACACCAAAAGCTAAATGTGTTCGATAAAACCTTTCCATACTTGAGCTTAGTTTTCCCTTGGTTGCTTGCCTTCCTTTCTGCCCTCAAATCACCTTAATGTTCTGCATTATTGGTTTAAGAAAACGAAAGAGAGCGTAAGCAAAAGCTTAGTGAGGAAAGCTCCTTAAAACCACACAATAATGCATTTATAAAACTCATTCATAAATCATGCTTCAAGATACACTTTAACATGCTCACAAGCAAACTTTAAACAAGCATCTCATGCTTCATATCATTACATGTCATATTGGCCACAAGTGATACATTTCATCTTTTTAAAAAAAACAAGATCAACATAAGACTCACACATGGACTTTTAAACACCATTGTGATCTTATAATTTCCAAGAACCACACAAGGACTTTTAACCACCTTTGTGTTCTTCCCAAGGACTTTTAAACACCTTGGCCCCAAGGACTTTTAAACACCTTGGCCCATGGACTTTTAAACACCATGGCAAGGACCACACAAGGACTTTTAACCACCTTTGTGTCCTTAACAAGAACCATCCAAGGACTTTTAACCACCTTGATGTTCTTAAGTAACAAGGCTCACTCAAGGACTTTTAACCACCTTAGTGACCTTAGCAAGAATCATCCAAGGACTTTTAACCACCTTGATGTTCTTAAGTAACATGGCTCACTCAAGGACTTTTAACCACCTTGGTGACCTTAACCTTTTTCAAAACATCACTTGCCAATATACATCATTTCATCATTAAATCCACTGTTTTAAAGCATTAAACCAAGCCATATTCATCATGTATTTCAAAGAATCAAACTACATTTAATCAATGTTCAAAAACAAGGAACTCTTACCTTGAGCTTCCTTCAACATATGGCTTACAAAATCAGCAATAACCATGCTAAATCATGCTTTCAAAACAGAATTTAAAACATGCAATAAACCACATTGCACAACAACCAAACCATGGCCACCACTAGAGAGTATTTCCGAAAACTTACACTTGAGCTTAGCAAAGTTGTTTAGACTTAAACTAAGCTCCCAAGACATTGGTTTCAAAGCCGAAAACCCAATTTCACTCACCGATTCCACTTCGCCTCTTGTCGAAGCACCAATCAAGCCTCCGGATCACCACCACTTGGATCCAAAGATGACTCCCCTATTTTAACACATCAAAACAGTAGATTAATGCATCATCATGCATTAATATCCTCAATGAAAGCACCTAAACTCACTGCTCTCATCCCCACTCCATTTTCGGCCACCAAACACAACTGAAAATGCATCCAAACCACTTCTCAACAAAGCCCAGCCATTAACCATCAAAACCTAACATCCTTTAACATCTAAAAAGAACCTAATAACATCCTTATACCTCCAGCAACACCAGATCCACAAGATCACCTCAAAAACAATCAAGAATCACAAGCTAAACTTAAGAAACCCAACCTATCCGGGATTGTATCAATCAAAACTCAATTCCTTATCAATTTAGAGTTCAAATTACATCAAAAACACATCTCCAATCACAGATTTAACAGATCAAACGAAAATCATCAAAAATCACCAAATCTTGCATTATAAGCCAAGATCCATTTCACAACTTAAAAGCCTTTAATAAAACATCAATTAAGGATTGAAAACTTAGGAATTTCAGTAAAGAACTGATAATTTAGAGGAGAAGGACGTTCTTACCTCCAAACTTGAGTTTCTCCTCTTTTTGGAATCAAAAACCTTGATGAATCAAGTAGCAAATGATGAGGTTTTGTAGATATGATGATTAGGAATCAAAAGAGAGTTGAAAGGAGAGATTTAGGTGAGAAAATCAGAAACAATTCTCTGGAAAGAAAGTGTTTGGGTTGAGAGAAAATGAGAGAAAAGAAAATAGGAAGTTAGTTATCAAAATGGCCAAAATGGCTTTCCCTCCTCTTTTGATATGTTTTAAAATCAGAATATAGCTTAAAATATCTTAGAAAAATCTGGAGAAACTACTTTTGGAATAATAGCTCCTTAAAGATTCAAAGTTTCAACCCTTTCTAAAACAGTCACAAAACTTTCAAAAATTACATTTTGGTCACCAGCCAAAATGTCACCCTTCCAAAACTCATTTTCCAAAATTGATTTCACAGTTCACTTATATATATTAAAATATGATTTTAGAACATTTTTCCATAATTTTAATGCAACCCGAACTAGGCTTTCCTGAATTCACCCTTTTAGATTCGAACAGCACTTTGACCAAACCGGTCAACGCCCAAAACTTCTAAGCCCAAAACCGGGGCGTTACAACTCTCCCCCCCTTAAGAAATTTCGTCCCCGAAGAACCTTGATACTTCCACAGCACCTTCACCAACTCAATGGTCTTGCCACGAAGAACCTTGCTATCCGAATCCAGAACCTTCACCGGTTCCTCATCATAGGTCAAATCCAGATTCAATTCCACTTCCTCCACAGGCATCACGTGCGAAGGATCAGATCTATACTTCCGGAGCATAGAAACATGAAACACATCATGAATCTTCTCCAACTCCTGAGGTAACCTCAGCTTGTACGCAACAGGACCCACACGCTCAACCACCTCGTATGGTCCAATGTACCTAGGGCTCAACTTACCCTTCCGGCCAAACCTCATCACCTTCTTCCAAGGCGAAACCTTCAAGAACACACGGTCACCCACCGCATACTCAATCTCCTTACGCTTCAAATCCGCGTAAGACTTTTGCCGATCAGAGGCAGCCTTCAACCGCTCACAAATGAGCTTTACCTTCTCTGTGGTCCCTTTCAACAAAGCCGGCATCGAAACCAACTTTTGACCAGTTTCAGCCCAACAAAGAGGAGTCCTACACTTCCTCCCGTACAAAGCCTCATAAGGTGCCATCTGTATACTTGCCTGATAACTGTTGTTATAAGCAAACTCAACCAAAGGCAGATGCTTCTCCCAAGAACCCTGAAACTCAATCACGCAGCACCTCAACATATCCTCCAAAATCTGGATAACACGCTCAGTCTGACCATCCGACTGAGGATGATAGGATGTACTGAAATGCAACCTTGTACCCAGAGCTTGATGCAAACACTGCCAGAAACGCGATGTGAACCTCGGATCCCTATCCGACACAATCGACTTAGGCACACCATGCAGCCGCACAATCTCAGCAATGTACAGCTCTGCCAACTTATCCAAAGAAAACGTGGTATGCACAAGCAAGAAATGCGCACACTTCGTTAGGCGATCCACAATCACCCAAACAGAATTCTTCTTCGAGGGAGACAAAGGTAAACCAGATACAAAATCCATGGTAACCCTTTCCCACTTCCATTCAGGGATTTTCAACGGTTGCAACAACCCTGAAGGAACCTGATGCTCAGCCTTAACTCGCTGACACACCAAACACTTGCTCACAAACTCCGCAACATCTTTCTTCAAACCCACCCAATAGTACTCATCACGAAGATCACGATACATCTTGGTACTACCAGGGTGCATAACAAAAGGACTACTATGACCTTCAGTCAGAATATCACGCCTCAACTCAGCATCAGCAGGCACTACTATCCGACTCCCAAAACACAACACACCATCATCATTAAAGCAGAAATCTGAAGGTCTACCCTCTGCGATATCCTGAACATGAGACACCAAGGAATCATCCAGCAACTGCTTATCCTTGATCAACTGAACCAAAGATGGTTTCACTTGCAACTCAGCAACAAGACCACCATCTTGCGATATGCTCAAGCTAGCAAACATAGCCCTCAGCTCAACAGCTACTTTCCTACTCAAGGCATCCGCAACAACATTAGCTTTTCCAGGATGATACTCAATCGTCAGATCATAATCCTTGAGCAACTCCAACCAACGTCGCTGCCTAAGATTCAACTCCTTCTGAGACATCAGATACCTCAAACTCTTGTGATCTGTGTACACAGTACACTTCTCACCATACAGATAATGTCTCCAGATCTTCAGAGCAAAAACCACTGCAGCCAGCTCAAAATCATGCGTAGGGTAATTGCGCTCATGCACTTTCAACTGCCGCGATGCATAAGCCACCACCTTACCCTCCTGTATCAGCACACACCCCAAACCAACATAGGATGCATCACTGTAAACCACAAACTCTTTCCCCGATTCAGGCTGAATCAAGATAGGAGCTTGCGTCAAAGCCGCCTTAAGCTTCTCAAAAGCCTGCTGTCTCGCTTCCGTCCACTCATACTTAACATCCTTTTGCAACAGCTTCGTCAAAGGAGCAGCAATCTTGGAAAAACCATCCACAAACCTTCGGTAGTATCCCGCCAAACCAAGGAAACTACGGACCTCATGAACAGACTTAGGAACCTTCCAGTTCATCACAGCCTCAATCTTCTGAGGATCGACACAAATCCCCTCAGTAGAAACCACATGCCCAAGAAACACCACCTCCTTAAGCCAGAACTCACACTTGCTCAGCTTAGCATAGAGCTGATTCTCCAACAAAGCATGCAGCACAATCCTCAAATGCTCTTCATGCTCCTCCTCAGTACGCGAGTACACGAGGATATCATCGATGAACACCACAACAAACTTGTCCAGGTATTCATGAAACACACGATTCATCATGTCCATGAAAGCAGCAGGAGCATTTGTCAAACCAAACGGCATCACAAGGAACTCATAATGCCCATACCTTGTCCTGAAAGCTGTCTTAGGCACATCCACATCCTTCACCTTCAACTGATAATACCCTGACCTCAAGTCAATCTTAGAGAACACAACAGCTCCCCGAAATTGATCAAAGAGATCATCAATTCTCGGCAAAGGATACCGATTCTTGATAGTCAACTTGTTCAGCTGACGGTAATCAATGCACATTCTCATAGTGCCATCCTTCTTCTTCACAAACAAGACCGGTGCTCCCCAAGGTGACACACTCGGCCGGATGAAACCACGATCAAGCAACTCTTGCAACTGCGTCTTCAGCTCCTTTAGCTCCTTAGGTGCCATTTTATAAGGAGTAATGGACACATGAGTTGTATTCTCATACAGCTCAATTCCAAACTCCACCTCGCGGTTAGGAGGTAAACCAGGCAACTCCTCAGGAAAAACACCAGGAAACTCCTTCACAACTCTGATATCTTGCACCCTCAACTCTTTAGAGCTAGGATTCATCACAAAAGCTAGATAGGCTTCGCAACCTTGCCTCAGCATCCTGCTCACCTCCAAGGTAGACACCACATTGGCAAGAAACTTCACATTCTCACCAACCACAACAACTTCATAATCATCCGCAAGCTTAAGCGAAACTCGCTTGTTTTCACAATCCACAACAGCACGATGCTCAGCAAGCCAATCCATACCAAGGATTACATCAAAACCATAAAAGGGCAACTCCATAAGATCAACATGAAAAACATGTTCTTGAACAACCAAGGGACACTTTCTATAAAGCTTTCGAGTCACAACAGTCTCACCAAAAGAACTAGTGACACGAACACCAACATCCAAAGACTCAACAGGCAAACCAAGCAATTCAGCATGCTCACGCAAAATGTATGAATGCGTAGATCCAGAATCTATCAAAGAAAGCAATGACAAGGATTGCAAAGTAAAGGTACCTGCAATCACATCCGCATCATTCCTTCCCTCATGCTGAGCATACACCCTCGCTTGGCCTCCACCTTCAGGCTGAATAGCCACAACATGGGCCACTCCACGACCACCTTCCTCTCTCCTCTAGAAATTACCACGGCCGCGCCCACGACCTCTCTGCGGTGCAGCAACAATAGGAGCACGCACTTGATCACCAGCCAACCTAGGACAATCTCGCCTCAAATGGTCTGCAGATCCACAATTCCAGCAACCATTACCAGCTGTCGCAACAGGAGCTTGCACCTCCCTCACAGCACGAGGACAGTCACGCTTCATGTGACCCCGTGAACCACAAATCCAACAAGCACTCGGATCAGCTCTAGCATTGCCTCCCCGAGCAGGTGCACCACCACCCCTCTTAGCTGAGGACTGATACTTCAGGTCACGTCCCCTCTTGTTCCGTCCACCTCCGGAACTATACTCAGCAGCTCTCTTACCCGCACTTGCTCCAGCACCTTTCGCAGATAAACCTAAGTTCATCTCAATGTCCTTGGCTCGACCCACCAACACATCAAAATCATCATATTCGGTGGCTAACACATACATCTTCACATCCGTCACTAAACCATAACGAAATCTTTCGCACCTTGCCCGCTCATCAGGTACCAGCTCAGGTGCATACTGACTGAGTCGCACAAACTGTACTTCATACACAGCCACATTCATGCTCCCCTGGGTAAGAGACATGAACTCTCGCTTCTTTTCATCCAGGTACCTCACACCAAGATACCTCCTCTTGAACACATTCAGAAAGAATGTCCAAGTTATGTCAGCTTCAGCCATCCCAGCTATAGTGGTCGTCCACCACGTATACGCATCATCCTGCAGCAAGGATACAACACACCCCAGCTTCTGCACATCAGTACAACTCATTTGGCCCAAAATCCTCTTGGTACTCTCTAACCAAGCTTCAGAACCTTCCGCAGACATACCCCTAAACTCAGTCCCACCAAGACTGCGTAAGCGCTCCAAAGGTAGTCTAACACCAGCATCTCCCTGATGCCCAGCTCCTTGAGCTCCGGCTACTGCTGCTCGGAAAGCACCCGCAATAGCTTGTACCAACATCGTCATGTCAGGCATAGCTTGCCCCTGACCAACCTCAGGTCCAGGAGCTCCAGCACCAGCTGCAGCCTCAGCTTCCTCAGCCCCAGCACCACCACCACCAGGTGGAGGAGGAGGTAACACCGCACTACCCGCATTCTCTTCATTTTCATTCTCATTCGGAGCCGTAGCTCGCACATTACTTCTCAACTCTCTACGTGGTGCCATACTTTAACCATGCAATCACAATGCAAATAAACAAAGTCAGGCCCAGCAAGGTAAACAATCCAAGTACTCAAGCTCAATTTCATTTAAAAGCAACATCATTTCTTAGCTTTGATATGGCAATGGGTACCCACAACATGCTTCATCACAACATACAACTCAATTGCATCAAACTCACATACTACTCAACATGCATTCACTCAACAAGCATATATAGCAGACATACATCAAACATTCACATACACATTCCCAATTACTCGAGAACTCAGCTCTGATACCACCAAATGTAACCCCCTTAACCCGGCCTAGACGGTTGACCCGAATTAAGAAAGTCACGCGGGGAAAACCAAAGTCAACCCGAAAGTCAACCTTGATTATCGACCCTTTTTTTTTCTTTTAAAAACTTATCTAGATGCACATTAACCCTAAAAATGATCATACAAACGACATACTAAAAGATCATAAACATCAGAGATCAAACAAGGACCCAATTGAACAATTTACAACTTTAGGGACCAAATTGTAAATTCTGATAAATATGAGGACTTAGCCCAAATTAAAGTTACCATCTTGAAATTAATCGTGTCTCATGCATCTCAGCCAAATTCCAGCTCAAAAGGACATTCCAAACTCATACAATTGCACATACAAGATTCAGGACCAAAATGTAAACAATCTGAAACATATAACTGCCACTGTCAGCCCCCAACGGTCAGCCGTTCCGAAACGGGGGACAGCCCGTTTCGAAACTCGGGGCCGTTCCGCAACGCGTACCGGAACGGGGTCGGGCAGTAGCATATCCGTTCCGGAACGGTGTTGCCCGTTTCGAACGCCTGGGCTGCTTCGAGGCACCCGTTCCGAAACGGCAGGCACTGTTCCGAAACGGCCTGCACAAAATGCAGAATTTTACCTACTTTAACATGCAATTGACCAACCAATCATGCTCCAAATGCCACCAAACTTTACCAGCATGCAATTCATCATACAAGAGACATGTTTGCATCAACCAATCAACATATTAGCATCACATATGAAAAGCCCCAAATCTAATGGCATGCTTCCTACACAAGCAACTATTCAAGCATAAAACCTCCGATCCATACATGTAAAGGCCAATTACAAAACCATCATTAATAGCGACATTAAACATACTCAAGGAGTTCAAAACATCTCCAAACAACATTCACAAAGGTCCCCCATTGCCATACACCAAAAGCTAAATGTGTTCGATAAAACCTTTCCATACTTGAGCTTAGTTTTCCCTTGGTTGCTTGTCTTCCTTGCTGCCCTCAAATCACCTTAATGTTCTGCATTATTGGTTTAAGAAAACGAAAGAGAGCGTAAGCAAAAGCTTAGTGAGGAAAGCTCCTTAAAACCACACAATAATGCATTTATAAAACTATTCATAAATCATGCTTCAAGATACACTTTAACATGCTCACAAGCAAACTTTAAACAAGCATCTCATGCTTCATATCATTACATGTCATATTGGCCACAAGTGATACATTTCATCTTTTTAAAAAAAACAAGATCAACATAAGACTCACACATGGACTTTTAAACACCATTGTGATCTTATAATTTCCAAGAACCACACAAGGACTTTTAACCACCTTTGTGTTCTTCCCAAGGACTTTTAAACACCTTGGCCCCAAGGACTTTTAAACACCTTGGCCCATGGACTTTTAAACACCATGGCAAGGACCACACAAGGACTTTTAACCACCTTTGTGTCCTTAACAAGAACCATCCAAGGACTTTTAACCAC
Organism: Hibiscus trionum; assembly: GCA_030270665.1. NCBI lineage: Eukaryota > Viridiplantae > Streptophyta > Magnoliopsida > Malvales > Malvaceae > Hibiscus > Hibiscus trionum. Next base: position 18,263,075 of record BSYR01000004.1, read on the forward strand.
CTTGATGTTCTTAAGTAACAAGGCTCACTCAAGGACTTTTAACCACCTTAGTGACCTTAGCAAGAATCATCCAAGGACTTTTAACCACCTTGATGTTCTTAAGTAACATGGCTCACTCAAGGACTTTTAACCACCTTGGTGACCTTAACCTTTTTCAAAACATCGCTTGCCAATATACATCATTTCATCATTAAATCCACTGTTTTAAAGCATTAAACCAAGCCATATTCATCATGCATTTCAAAGAATCAAACTACATTTAATCAATGTTCAAAAACAAGGAACTCTTACCTTGAGCTTCCTTCAACATATGGCTTACAAAATCAGCAATAACCATGCTAAATCATGCTTTCAAAACAGAATTTAAAACATGCAATAAACCACATTGCACAACAACCAAACCATGGCCACCACTAGAGAGTATTTCCGAAAACTTACACTTGAGCTTAGCAAAGTTGTTTAGACTTAAACTAAGCTCCCAAGACATTGGTTTCAAAGCCGAAAACCCAATTTCGCTCACCGATTCCACTTCGCCTCTTGTCGAAGCACCAATCAAGCCTCCGGATCACCACCACTTGGATCCAAAGATGACTCCCCTGTTTTAACACATCAAAACAGTAGATTAATGCATCATCATGCATTAATATCCTCAATGAAAGCACCTAAACTCGCTGCTCTCATCCCCACTCCATTTTCGGCCACCAAACACAACCGAAAATGCATCCAAACCACTTCTCAACAAAGCCCAGTCATTAACCATCAAAACCTAACATCCTTTAACATCTAAAAAGAACCTAATAACATCCTTATACCTCCAGCAACACCAGATCCACAAGATCACCTCAAAAACAATCAAGAATCACAAGCTAAACTTAAGAAACCCAACCTATCCGGGATTGCATCAATCAAAACTCAATTCCTTATCAATTTAGAGTTCAAATTACATCAAAAACACATCTCCAATCACAGATTTAACAGATCAAACGAAAATCATCAAAAATCACCAAATCTTGCATTATAAGCCAAGATCCATTTCACAACTTAAAAGCCTTTAATAAAACATCAATTAAGGATTGAAAACTTAGGAATTTCAGTAAAGAACTGATAATTTAGAGGAGAAGGACGTTCTTACCTCCAAACTTGAGTTTCTCCTCTTTTTGGAATCAAAAACCTTGATGAATCAAGTAGCAAATGATGAGGTTTTGTAGATATGATGATTAGGAATCAAAAGAGAGTTGAAAGGAGAGATTTAGGTGAGAAAATCAGAAACAATTCTCTGGAAAGAAAGTGTTTGGGTTGAGAGAAAATGAGAGAAAAGAAAATAGGAAGTTAGTTATCAAAATGGCCAAAATGGCTTTCCCTCCTCTTTTGATATGTTTTAAAATCAGAATATAGCTTAAAATATCTTAGAAAAATCTGGAGAAACTACTTTTGGAATAATAGCTCCTTAAAGATTCAAAGTTTCAACCCTTTCTAAAACAGTCACAAAACTTTCAAAAATTACATTTTGGTCACCAGCCAAAATGTCACCCTTCCAAAACTCATTTTCCAAAATTGATTTCACAGTTCACTTATATATATTAAAAGATGATTTTAGAACATTTTTCCATAATTTTAATGCAACCCGAACTAGGCTTTCCTGAATTCACCCTTTTATATTCGAACAGCACTTTGACCAAACCGGTCAACGCCCAAAACTTCTAAGCCCAAAACCGGGGCGTTACAACTCTCCCCCCCTTAAGAAATTTCGTCCCCGAAGAACCTTGATACTTCCACAGCACCTTCACCAACTCAATGGTCTTGCCACGAAGAACCTTGCTATCCGAATCCAGAACCTTCACCGGTTCCTCATCATAGGTCAAATCCGGATTCAATTCCACTTCCTCCACAGGCATCACGTGCGAAGGATCAGATCTATACTTCCGGAGCATAGAAACATGAAACACATCATGAATCTTCTCCAACTCCTGAGGTAACCTCAGCTTGTACGCAACAGGACCCACACGCTCAACCACCTCGTATGGTCCAATGTACCTAGGGCTCAACTTACCCTTCCGGCCAAACCTCATCACCTTCTTCCAAGGCGAAACCTTCAAGAACACACGGTCACCCACCGCATACTCAATCTCCTTACGCTTCAAATCCGCGTAAGACTTTTGCCGATCAGAGGCAGCCTTCAACCGCTCACAAATGAGCTTTACCTTCTCTGTGGTCCCTTTCAACAAAGCCGGCATCGAAACCAACTTTTGACCAGTTTCAGCCCAACAAAGAGGAGTCCTACACTTCCTCCCGTACAAAGCCTCATAAGGTGCCATCTGTATACTTGCCTGATAACTGTTGTTATAAGCAAACTCAACCAAAGGCAGATGCTTCTCCCAAGAACCCTGAAACTCAATCACGCAGCACCTCAACATATCCTCCAAAATCTGGATAACACGCTCAGTCTGACCATCCGACTGAGGATGATAGGATGTACTGAAATGCAACCTTGTACCCAGAGCTTGATGCAAATACTGCCAGAAACGCGATGTGAACCTCGGATCCCTATCCGACACAATCGACTTAGGCACACCATGCAGCCGCACAATCTCAGCAATGTACAGCTCTGCCAACTTATCCAAAGAAAACATGGTATGCACAAGCAAGAAATGTGCACACTTCGTTAGGCGATCCACAATCACCCAAACAGAATTCTTCTTCGAGGGAGACAAAGGTAAACCAGATACAAAATCCATGGTAACCCTTTCCCACTTCCATTCAGGGATTTTCAACAGTTGCAACAACCCTGAAGGAACCTGATGCTCAGCCTTAACTCGCTGACACACCAAACACTTGCTCACAAACTCCGCAACATCCTTCTTCAAACCCACCCAATAGTACTCATCACGAAGATCACGATACATCTTGGTACTACCAGGGTGCATAGCAAAAGGACTACTATGACCTTCAGTCAGAATATCACGCCTCAACTCAGCATCAGCAGGCACTACTATCCGACTCCCAAAACACAACACACCATCATCATTAAAGCAGAAATCTGAAGGTCTACCCTCTACGATATCCTGAACATGAGACACCAAGGAATCATCCAGCAACTGCTTATCCTTGATCAACTGAACCAAAGATGGTTTCACTTGCAACTCAGCAACAAGACCACCATCTTGCGATATGCTCAAGCTAGCAAACATAGCCCTCAGCTCAACAGCTACTTTCCTACTCAAGGCATCCGCAACAACATTAGCTTTTCCAGGATGATACTCAATCGTCAGATCATAATCCTTGAGCAACTCCAACCAACGCCGCTGCCTAAGATTCAACTCCTTCTGAGACATCAGATACCTCAAACTCTTGTGATCTGTGTACACAGTACACTTCTCACCATACAGATAATGTCTCCAGATCTTCAGAGCAAAAACCACTGCAGCCAGCTCAAAATCATGCGTAGGGTAATTGCGCTCATGCACTTTCAACTGCCGCGATGCATAAGCCACCACCTTACCCTCCTGTATCAGCACACACCCCAAACCAACATAGGATGCATCACTGTAAACCACAAACTCTTTCCCCGATTCAGGCTGAATCAAGATAGGAGCTTGCGTCAAAGCCGCCTTAAGCTTCTCAAAAGCCTGCTGTCTCGCTTCCGTCCACTCATACTTAACATCCTTTTGCAACAGCTTCGTCAAAGGAGCAGCAATCTTGGAAAAACCATCCACAAACCTTCGGTAGTATCCCGCCAAACCAAGGAAACTACGGACCTCATGAACAGACTTAGGAACCTTCCAGTTCATCACAGCCTCAATCTTCTGAGGATCGACACGAATCCCCTCAGCAGAAACCACATGCCCAAGAAACACCACCTCCTTAAGCCAGAACTCACACTTGCTCAGCTTAGCATAGAGCTGATTCTCCAACAAAGCATGCAGCACAATCCTCAAATGCTCTTCATGCTCCTCCTCAGTACGCGAGTACACGAGGATATCATCGATGAACACCACAACAAACTTGTCCAGGTATTCATGAAACACACGATTCATCATGTCCATGAAAGCAGCATGAGCATTTGTCAAACCAAACGACATCACAAGGAACTCATAATGCCCATACCTTGTCCTGAAAGCTGTCTTAGGCACATCCACATCCTTCACCTTCAACTGATAATACCCTGACCTCAAGTCAATCTTAGAGAACACAACAGCTCCCCGAAATTGATCAAAGAGATCATCAATTCTCGGCAAAGGATACCGATTCTTGATAGTCAACTTGTTCAGCTGACGGTAATCAATGCACATTCTCATAGTGCCATCCTTCTTCTTCACAAACAAGACCGGTGCTCCCCAAGGTGACACACTCGGCCGGATGAAACCACGATCAAGCAACTCTTGCAACTGCGTCTTCAGCTCCTTTAGCTCCTTAGGTGCCATTCTATAAGGAGTAATGGACACATGAGTTGTATTCTCATACAGCTCAATTCCAAACTCCACCTCGCGGTTAGGAGGTAAACCAGGCAACTCCTCAGGAAAAACACCAGGAAACTCCTTCACAACTCTGATATCTTGCACCCTCAACTCTTTAGAGCTAGGATTCATCACAAAAGCTAGATAGGCTTCGCAACCTTGCCTCAGCATCCTGCTCACCTCCAAGGTAGACACCACATTGGCAAGAAACTTCACATTCTCACCAACCACAACAACTTCATAATCATCCGCAAGCTTAAGCGAAACTCGCTTGTTTTCACAATCCACAACAGCACGATGCTCAGCAAGCCAATCCATACCAAGGATTACATCAAAACCATAAAAGGGCAACTCCATAAGATCAACATGAAAAACATGTTCTTGAACAACCAAGGGACACCTTCTATAAAGCTTTCGAGTCACAACAGTCTCACCAAAAGAACTAGTGACACGAACACCAACATCCAAAGACTCAACAGGCAAACCAAGCAATTCAGCATGCTCACGCAAAATGTATGAATGCGTAGATCCAGAATCTATCAAAGAAAGCAATGACAAGGATTGCAAAGTAAAGGTACCTGCAATCACATCCGCATCATTCCTTCCCTCATGCTGAGCATACACCCTCGCTTGGCCTCCACCTTCAGGCTGAATAGCCACAACATGGGCCACTCCACGACCACCTTCCTCTCTCCTCTGGAAATTACCACGGCCGCACCCACGACCTCTCTGCGGTGCATCAACAACAGGAGCACGCACTTGATCACCAGCCAACCTAGGACAATCTCGCCTCAAATGGTCTGCAGATCCACAATTCCAGCAACCATTACCAGCTGTCGCAACAGGAGCTTGCACCTCCCTCACAGCACGAGGACAGTCACGCTTCATGTGACCCCGTGAACCACAAATCCAACAAGCACTCGGATCAGCTCTAGCATTGCCTCCCCGAGCAGGTGCACCACCACCCCTCTTAGCTAAGGACTGATACTTCAGGTCACGTCCCCTCTTGTTCCGTCCACCTCCGGAACTATACTCAGCAGCTCTCTTACCCGAACTTGCTCCAGCACCTTTCGCAGATAAACCTAAGTTCATCTCAATGTCCTTGGCTCGACCCACCAACACATCAAAATCATCATATTCGGTGGCCAACACATACATCTTCACATCCGTCACTAAACCATAACGAAATCTTTCGCACCTTGCCCGCTCATCAGGTACCAGCTCAGGTGCATACTGACTGAGTCGCATAAAATGTACTTCATACTCAGCCACATTCATGCTCCCCTGGGTAAGAGACATGAACTCTCGCTTCTTTTCATCCAGGTACCTCACACCAAGATACCTCCTCTTGAACACATTCAGAAAGAATGTCCAAGTTATGTCAGCTTCAGCCATCCCAGCTATAGTGGTCGTCCACCACGTATACGCATCATCCTGCAGCAAGGATACAACACACCCCAGCTTCTGCACATCAGTGCAACTCATTTGGCCCAAAATCCTCTTGGTACTCTCTAACCAAGCTTCAGAACCTTCCGCAGACATACCCCTAAACTCAGTCCCACCAAGACTGCGTAAGCGCTCCAAAGGTAGTCTAACACCAGCATCTCCCTGATGCCCAGCTCCTTGAGCTCCGGCTACTGCTGCTCGGAAAGCACCCGCAATAGCTTGTACCAACATCGTCATGTCAGGCATAGCTTGCCCCTGACCAACCTCAGGTCCAGCAGCTCCAGCACCAGCTGCAGCCCCAGCTTCCTCAGCCCCAGCACCACCACCACCAGGTGGAGGAGGAGGTAACACCGCACTACCCGCATTCTCTTCATTTTCATTCTCATTCGGAGCCGTAGCTCGCACATTACTTCTCAACTCTCTACGTGGTGCCATACTTTAACCATGCAATCACAATGCAAATAAACAAAGTCAGGCCCAGCAAGGTAAACAATCCAAGTACTCAAGCTCAATTTCATTTAAAAGCAACATCATTTCTTAGCTTTGATATGGCAATGGGTACCCACAACATGCTTCATCACAACATACAACTCAATTGCATCAAACTCACATACTACTCAACATGCTTTCACTCAACAAGCATATATAGCAGACATACATCAAACATTCACATACACATTCCCAATTACTCGAGAACTCAGCTCTGATACCACCAAATGTAACCCCCTTAACCCGGCCTAGACGGTTGACCCGAATTAAGAAAGTCACACGGGGAAAACCAAAGTCAACCCGAAAGTCAACCTTGATTATCGACCCTTTTTTTTCTTTTAAAAACTTATCTAGATGCACATTAACCCTAAAAATGATCATACAAACGACATACTAAAAGATCATAAACATCAGAGATCAAACAAGGACCCAATTGAACAATTTACAACTTTAGGGACCAAATTGTAAATTCTGATAAATATGAGGACTTAGCCCAAATTAAAGTTACCATCTTGAAATTAATCGTGTCTCATGCATCTCAGCCAAATTCCAGCTCAAAAGGACATTCCAAACTCATACAATTGCACATACAAGATTCAGGACCAAAATGTAAACAATCCGAAACATATAACTGTCACTGTCAGCCCCCAACGGTCAGCCGTTCCGAAACGGGGGACAGCCCGTTTCGAAACTCGGGGCCGTTCCGCAACGCGTACCGGAACGGGGTCGGGCAGTAGCATATCCGTTCCGGAACGGTGTTGCCCGTTTCGAACGCCTGGGCTGCTTCGAGGCACCCGTTCCGAAACGGCAGGCACTGTTCCGAAACGGCCTGCACAAAATGCAGAATTTTACCTACTTTAACATGCAATTGACCAACCAATCATGCTCCAAATGCCACCAAACTTTACCAGCATGCAATTCATCATACAAGAGACATGTTTGCATCAACCAATCAACATATTAGCATCACATATGAAAAGCCCCAAATCTAATGGCATGCTTCCTACACAAGCAACTATTCAAGCATAAAACCTCCGATCCATACATGTAAAGGCCAATTACAAAACCATCATTAATAGCGACATTAAACATACTCAAGGAGTTCAAAACATCTCCAAACAACATTCACAAAGGTCCCCCATTGCCATACACCAAAAGCTAAATGTGTTCGATAAAACCTTTCCATACTTGAGCTTAGTTTTCCCTTGGTTGCTTGCCTTCCTTGCTGCCCTCAAATCACCTTAATGTTCTGCATTATTGGTTTAAGAAAACGAAAGAGAGCGTAAGCAAAAGCTTAGTGAGGAAAGCTCCTTAAAACCACACAATAATGCATTTATAAAACTCATTCATAAATCATGCTTCAAGATACACTTTAACATGCTCACAAGCAAACTTTAAACAAGCATCTCATGCTTCATATCATTACATGTCATATTGGCCACAAGTGATACATTTCATCTTTTAAAAAAAAACAAGATCAACATAAGACTCACACATGGACTTTTAAACACCATTGTGATCTTATAATTTCCAAGAACCACACAAGGACTTTTAACCACCTTTGTGTTCTTCCCAAGGACTTTTAAACACCTTGGCCCCAAGGACTTTTAAACACCTTGGCCCATGGACTTTTAAACACCATGGCAAGGACCACACAAGGACTTTTAACCACCTTTGTGTCCTTAACAAGAACCATCCAAGGACTTTTAACCACCTTGATGTTCTTAAGTAACAAGGCTCACTCAAGGACTTTTAACCACCTTAGTGACCTTAGCAAGAATCATCCAAGGACTTTTAACCACCTTGATGTTCTTAAGTAACATGGCTCACTCAAGGACTTTTAACCACCTTGGTGACCTTAACCTTTTTCAAAACATCACTTGCCAATATACATCATTTCATCATTAAATCCACTGTTTTAAAGCATTAAACCAAGCCATATTCATCATGCATTTCAAAGCATCAAACTACATTTAATCAATGTTCAAAAACAAGGAACTCTTACCTTGAGCTTCCTTCAACATATGGCTTACAAAATCAGCAATAACCATGCTAAATCATGCTTTCAAAACAGAATTTAAAACATGCAATAAACCACATTGCACAACAACCAAACCATGGCCACCACTAGAGAGTATTTCCGAAAACTTACACTTGAGCTTAGCAAAGTTGTTTAGACTTAAACTAAGCTCCCAAGACATTGGTTTCAAAGCCGAAAACCCAATTTCACTCACCGATTCCACTTCGCCTCTTGTCGAAGCACCAATCAAGCCTCCGGATCACCACCACTTGGATCCAAAGATGACTCCCCTGTTTTAACACATCAAAACAGTAGATTAATGCATCATCATGCATTAATATCCTCAATGAAAGCACCTAAACTCGCTGCTCTCATCCCCACTCCATTTTCGGCCACCAAACACAACCGAAAATGCATCCAAACCACTTCTCAACAAAGCCCAGCCATTAACCATCAAAACCTAACATCATTTAACATCTAAAAAGAACCTAATAACATCCTTATACCTCCAGCAACACCAGATCCACAAGATCACCTCAAAAACAATCAAGAATCACAAGCTAAACTTAAGAAACCCAACCTATCCGGGATTGCATCAATCAAAACTCAATTCCTTATCAATTTAGAGTTCAAATAACATCAAAAACACATCTCCAATCACAGATTTAACAGATCAAACGAAAATCATCAAAAATCACCAAATCTTGCATTATAAGCCAAGATCCATTTCACAACTTAAAAGCCTTTAATAAAACATCAATTAAGGATTGAAAACTTAGGAATTTCAGTAAAGAACTGATAGTTTAGAGGAGAAGGACGTTCTTACCTCCAAACTTGAGTTTCTCCTCTTTTTGGAATCAAAAACCTTGATGAATCAAGTAGCAAATGATGAGGTTTTGTAGATATGATGATTAGGAATCAAAAGAGAGTTGAAAGGAGAGATTTAGGTGAGAAAATCAGAAACAATTCTCTGGAAAGAAAGTGTTTGGGTTGAGAGAAAATGAGAGAAAAGAAAATAGGAAGTTAGTTATCAAAATGGCCAAAATGGCTTTCCCTCCTCTTTTGATATGTTTTAAAATCAGAATATAGCTTAAAATATCTTAGAAAAATCTGGAGAAACTACTTTTGGAATAATAGCTCCTTAAAGATTCAAAGTTTCAACCCTTTCTAAAACAGTCACAAAACTTTCAAAAATTACATTTTGGTCACCAGCCAAAATGTCACCCTTCCAAAACTCATTTTCCAAAATTGATTTCACAGTTCACTTATATATATTAAAAGATGATTTTAGAACATTTTTCCATAATTTTAATGCAACCCGAACTAGGCTTTCCTGAATTCACCCTTTTAGATTCGAACAGCACTTTGACCAAACCGGTCAACGCCCAAAACTTCTAAGCCCAAAACCGGGGCGTTACAATGCTTACCTAAAAGCGGCTCTGAATCCAAACCTAAAGTAACTGAGCGCAACCTTTGAAATGTCCCTTCTTGTGTCTCCGAATTGCGTTCAAGAGAACGAAGGTTTTGGCTAAGATTGCCGAGGCCGGATTTGCTTTCTTCTTTAACTGCTCAAGAACAACTAAAATTGCCACATCGACCATTTAGAACCCTTGGAAAGATAATCAAACCATACACTCCCTAGGCAAACAAATCTATCTTTATTACTTCGTCGGGGTGCGTTGGTATCAAGTCTCGGATGCATTCCTATGAGAAAGCCAAACTATCTCATTGAAGCTGAATCAATCCCTTGACCCAATCTATGCTCTTTTCGACCACCTCTTTACGCTTGGTCGGGTAGTTTTGTGACTTCGGATGTTTGAAGTAGATCCAATTTTTCTTGACTCCCTTGTGATGGAGGAGGCTGTGTATTCTTCAATGGTGGGCATTAGATATTCTATAAGTATAACCTGGCACTATGTGTTCGCTTGGTGAACTGTCCCTTGAACCCTCTGATTCACCTCTGACCAATGTCACACTTGCGAATTGATGTCCTCCTTTTTAGCAACCTCCCGTCCATAATGATAGCCCTTAAATTGGATAAAACCACCTTGACTCAACACCTTTAAGTCATGAAATGCATACAAAAAATAAATGCAAAAGGCCACAAAAGAAATGTGTTAGTTCGGGATAAACACAGTTAATATGATAAGAGAAATAAATCAAGCACGAAACAAGCAACTCTATTTATCTCGTTTAACACACCTAGGTTATCTGCATGGCTCTAAAGGGGTAGGTATTCTAGTTCGCTACATGCAATTCTGGTTCTAGGAGGTACCCGAATTGTCCTTGTTGTTCCCTACTAAGGGTAGCAAGGCCCCCGATCATCACCCATTATAGGCTCATTTAAACCGAGTTCAATTCGAGGGGACCCTTTAGCTATATCTGTACAGAGAAACGATATTCCCAAGAAGATATAGGGTATTCGAGCCCCGAAGATACTTACTAGGCCCATACGGGGAACAATATCCCCACGAAAGCACTAGCGTTTTCCCCCCACTTAGACAAACGAGTTTATATGTCAAATTTTAAATGCGCTTGAAATAAACTCACTTTTGTAAACAAATATCGATTGAATTTATCACTTTAATTCACAACTTCCGATATTAATTAAGCGGTAAGGTTTTTTGGCTTTACTCTCTTTTTTTTAAAACAAAATTTTTTGTCCCCAGAGGTATCGCTACCCCACCTCCAGTGTCACTTAGAAGAACCGGGTTTTGGTTTAAAATAAGTTTCAAAGAAAATCGATTAAAATTGGAGTTGCCACCGGCCATTTTAAAAGGTAGACCAGACACTGAAAAACAAAACAAGAGATTCGTACGAATTCGGGAGTCAGTTACATGCGGGGAAGGGTGAGCACGCCCGTCATGCCCAAAATTGGTACCAAGATCCTTACCGCTTAATTAATATCAAACTTTGCGAATTAAAGTGACTAATTAGATCGAAATTTGGTTATACAAGTGAGTGAATTTCAAAAGCCCTAATATTCGAAAAGGGTACGTCCGAACTACCACCACTACGACTGGTATTGGCCTCGTTTATTTCCAAATAAAAAGACATCGCAAGACATTTATATTCCAAATGTAACTTAACATGGCATATGTCCAAAGGTATATCAAGAATAAATAAATAATGCACAAACCAATGTGAATAAGTGAAATGGCATAAATAAAATAAAGGGACACGTCATACGTATATACATATACATCAATCGAGTCACATATCATGTAAAGAAACATATTAGCTATCGTATATAATATAACCTCATATATACTACTATGTTGCATTAATAATAAGAACTTATATATATATATATACACACGGTAAACATAAAAAAGGGTTTGAAATAACATAAAAGGGTATGTGAAATAAAAAGAAGGGAATAACAATTTTGGTTAACATGTAAAAAACAACATTTATTGAGATTAATTTACAAAATAAAAGGGTATTATTATAATAATAAGGGAGAATACAGCACGGTAAACATGAAAAAGAAAAAGGAAGCTTTAAAAATGATGAAAAGGCACATAAAAAGAGGATGACATCTTTTAAGGAAGACGGTATATATATATATAAGAGAAACGACAGATTTAGTTGGCAAATAAGTCACCGAATTAATTAGGGAAATTAATTAACAAAAAAAGAAAGAAAGAAGAAAACATTATTATAATAAAAGTAAGGGATTAATGCGTAAATAGGAAAAGAAATCCAAAGATCAGTCTTAGCTTAGAGATTTTAATCCTATTTCTTTTTATCCCTTTAGACGTTTTTTTCTCAAAAAAACTCGAAGCCGTCGTTGCCTTTAAGTCGGCGTTTCGGTCGCTCCGATTAGCTTTTCCGACATGTAATGCTACCTGCGTGACCTCCTCGCCCTCCTCTTTCTTTTGATCAGAGTGGATCTCGCCCGAGATGGCCGGAAAACTACGAATGAAAGACGAAAGCCTCGGAGCTTCAAGGCCTTGATTAGTCGTCGTCTACCGTAAGATCGGGCTGCGGCCAAGATATGTTACTCTCCTCCCTAGGCCGATCATTCTCACCGCGGGGATTCACCATCGGAGCCTCCCGTCGTCGAAAACCGTCGAACCAAAGGTAATAAAAAGTTTTTTTTAATATTCGAAATAAAAATGAAAGCAAAATAAAATCCAGATATCTCTGAAATTGTTTCTATTGCTCGAATTTGAAATCACCTTTTTCTCTCTAGGGTTTACAATCTGTTTCTCGATTTTCTTTTATACTGAGGTTACATCGAAGTAAAAACAAAAATAAAGAGATTACATGACTCTTTCTCTCTAATTTGCCTCTCTTTCTCTTGTCTGGTTGACCTTTTGCATTTATGGCTTTTGTTTCGATTGCGTTTTTAGGTCTGACTTGCTTTACTTTTGGCTGTTGCATGTCGAAATTTCTTGAAATGGTGAGGAGACATCGGCGTGCATGTGGCAGATGGACTAGCAAGGGTAGAACGGCTAGGCGCGTCGGGCTGGGCATCTGAATCGTCAGACGTGTGGTGCGAGTCGGAAGCTGAAGAGACATGCACTTCACTGTTGCACGCGCGCATGAAAAAGGCGAAGGGGTTCACGTGGGCGTGTCGGCTTCCGGAAGGCTCTCTGCATAAATCTGGGTCGTTGGTTGTATTTCGGATCGAACGATCGAGGTACGTGCGGCGCGAGACGAGTGGCAGGCTTCTCTAGGGTTTCGCTTAGGAGCGATCTGGACCGTCATATCTGAATAAGATCTGACGGCTGAGAGCCGGCTGCGCAGAGAGAAAGAGTGGACGTTAGGTTTTTTGTGTAATGTTTTACGGGCTCAAATTATTTGGGCTGAACATTTATTTATTTTGAACTTTTGTTATGTAAATGGATTTAATTAAAGTGGGTTGTCTTTATTTGTTCATTGAGTTTTTTATTAGTTATATAATACTAATAAATAATAGTAATCATAATACTAATAATAATTATAATATAATATAAATAATAATAACAAATAAGTAAAAAATATAAATACAATGATATAAAGGTAATAATATGATATTTACAGTATGATAATAATAAGGATAATAATGGCGCTAATGATAATAATATATGTAAATAGTATTTTTTTTCTTTTTTTCTCCTTTTTTCTTTTTTTCTCCTTTTCCCTTTCTATTTTTTTTGCCAAGCCCATATTACTAAGCCCAAGATAAACACAAACTAGAGTGAGTTTAAGGCCCAGACAAAATTAGTGGTTACAATACGGGCTAAAGGAAAAGTCAACATAGTTGACTATCGTCCACCTGTATCGAAATGGCTCTAAGCATTTCGATACATGGTTAGTTAAAGTGGTTAAAAGGTCTTAATCTGAAGTTTACATTGTTTACAGTTTAGTCCCTGAGTATAGAATGATTAAATTGGATGACTAAGCGATCACCGATTTGCATAGAAATTTACAGACTAAATAAGATTGTAATGAATTTCAGTGTGGTGCATTCTGTTGCATTAAAGGACCCTTATACTGGCCATTTTATAGATTAGTCCTTAAAACTTGTAAAAGTTGTAAATTGGTCCTAAATGGTTAAATTTTGCCTTCTTTTGATTGAATTGGACTAAGACGTATATCCGGTAAAGCTTCGTTTGTGTATGTTGTTTAAGTGTTGGTAACAAAATGAAATTTTATCGCACCGATCATTGTACTGTTCATCGGTAACACGTTCCGACCCGGTTCACGACCAGGCAGGGAAGGGGTGTTACAAACCTAAAGGCAACAAACCATCAGCCACTGATTTCCCACAAAACCAAGCCAAAATCTCAAGAATTTAATCCTTAACCACTATCAACTCAACTAGTTTCGGGTTTTACATTAACAAACCATCATTTCAACATTATCTAACATCAAAAACACATTTAATAACATCCACAAACCCAGCAAAACAGAACTCATACGAAAATCTCACAAATCCACATTAAATAACTTGATAAAGCACATTTCCATCAAACCAATATAAAATCTTCAAATAAACACTATAAAAGAATCAATAGCGTGGGAATTTCAATAAAGAACTTACATTAGAGGAGAAAACCGCAACTCACCTCTAATGATAGATTTCCCCCTTTTCCCAATGAAAAACCTTGAGAAAGCTAAAGGAAATGATTTGTTTTTAGAGAGAAATCATTGGAAATAAGTTTGATGATGAGAAAAAAATGTAAGTAAGGATTTACCTTTGAAATCTTGAGTGTAGAAGGTTGTTTGGATGAAAGCTCTTTGATAGGAAATGTTTAGAGAAAGGTTACGTCAATTTTCTTGTAAAGATGATAACCTTTCAAATATCTTTTATTATATTTTTTAAAATCCTTTTTAAAACATTTTAGAAACAAAAATATTTAAGGGAAAAGTCTGAAATTAGACTTAGCTAAATAGCTCCTTAAAGATTCAACGTTTTGATTCTTTTACAAACTAGTCACCAAAATAGTTTTGAAACTTTACATTTCAGCCAGTAGACTAAAATGTCCACTCTCCAAAAACAAATTCCCAAAATTGTTTCCACTAAAACTCATTTCCATAATTTAAATCCTTCAAAAACCTTTTATTTAAAATAAATCCTGGAACTAATCTAAATCAGTCAAACTAACTCGAACGAACCTTCAACCAAATCCGTACATCCGGACCCTAAACTCAGGGCGTTACAAAGAGGGAAATTGATGTGTATAATTAACAATTAATTTATGCCTTAATAAATGAGATAATATGGAGTAATGGAGAAAATAAATGAGATTAATTATATACTTCTCCATAATGTATTAACAACTTGGTAATGTAAAATAAATGATGTGATGACGATTAGCAACGATATGGAGATCCTTGGGATCACGTTGCTTGTATGCCAAGTAGGCATTTAATTGGTTGAGTCATTTGATTAACGAGACCTGGATACCCAATGAAAGTGTTGCAAAACTATGGTTAAAGATGTCGAATGTACGTTCCCGACGCCGTGTGTCCTCGGGTCTCACTCAGGTACTGCAAAGTATAAAGTGTATGTTCTCGATGCTGTGTGGCCCTGACTCTCGCTCTGAGTGTACGTTCCCGATGTTGTGTCACCCTAGGTCTCACTCTAGCTTTTGTGGTTCTACTTTGTGTGCTTTTGCCTAGAAGATCTAATGAGATCACGAGTATGGTTGGGCCTTGTGTGCCATGTATGATGATTTGCATGATTTGAGCATGTGTTTAGGCAACTAGTGGTAGCACCACGTGTTTATTTATCTCTCCTTATTGCTCATACTAGCTTGCATTCTTATATTTATGATTAGCATGAAGTATAGTAGATTAGATGTGTATCACTGAGCGTTGTAAGCTCAGCGCTCAGAATCGTTGTTTCTGTGGGTAGGTTGATCGTTGGATCGCGGGATCGAGAAGCACCATCAGTACAGGATTCTAGCAAGCGGTGATTTCTAAAGTATGGCACTTGTATTTAGTGGGCTATGTATTCATAGGACCTTACGTGGTCGAGTCTATAACTCTTATTTTGAAATTGTATTGATCAAGCCTAATGTTCAAATGTTTTAAATTAAATTCGAGCTCATTTGTAATGATTTAATAATTTATATATATTTTTAACTATTGAATTTAAATGCTTTTGGAAAATATTTTATTTGGACTAAATCAAGTTGAGAAATTTTATGGTAACAGTTTGGGCTTAAGGTCCAATTGTGACATCCGAGTATTGAGTGTTTTAGATTTTAGGGTGCTAGGGTTATAAATTTAGGTTTTAGATTTTATAGCTTAAATATGAAGGGTTCTGTAACTTTTTTACACAACTTGTGAATTAAAATATAGGGTAAAGTACACTGACGGTCACTGAACTTTGATAAAAAAAACAAAATGGTAACCAAACTTTCAAAAATCACGAAGTAGCAATTAAACTTTAGATTTTGAAGCAAAATGGTAACTGGGGCGTTAAACCCCGTTAACCCCTAACGAAAATTTGACTGGGTATGCCACATCCCCACCCAGTTTTCCACCTCATATTTAAAAAAATAATAAAACCATATTCCACGTCATATTTAAAAATTAAAAATAAATCATTTCTGAACCTGAATCCTCACCCGAATCCCTCTGTTCGGATCCCTCGGTTTCTCCCACTTTCGGATCCTCCACCAGACTCCGGTCGTCTGTTTCGGGCACCACCAGTGCCACCTCCTCCACCGGACTCCGGTCGTCGTTCTCGGTGGTTTCTGCCCCATTTGGTTTCTCGGGAACTGGGAAAAATTAAAACTCGGTGATTCGACTTACTGCTCACAAATCTCTCCCTCTCCGGGTTTTCACGCAATTTTCCCCTCTCTGGGTATGGGTATTCATTGCCATTGAAGCTGGGAAAAAGGCTGCAACTTTACAGAGAGAAAGATTCAGTAGTGTAAATGTAAGTCTTATCTTAAATTTTAAGAATAGTAAGACAATGATGTGTAGAAGGAGAAGTGAAGTCGAGATCCAGAGTTGTTCAAGGAATGCTTGCTCAAGTAACAAGAAGGCGAATCGAAAGAAGATGAGACCAAAGTAAAACAAGAAAATAAATGGAAATGCTTGGAGGAACTTGCGGAAAGAAAGATTTCACAAGTGAAGACATGCTCGAAACCTGCAAATCGATTGAGCCATTTCAAACCACAAACTCTTCATTTTCCAAACCACTGTCATAGCCCATTCCAAATTGTTGCGTGTAAAAGTGTCTATCGCAATTGAGTGCAAGTGTACACGTCGCAAGTAATAAAAAGATACTAGAGTATCGGATATCGTCTCCACAGAGACTGGGCTAACCCTTTCCTTCGCTATCTGCACAAGGGGAAAAGAATAGACTAAGATATTGTCACGAAAATAATAAAGAATACTTAAATAAAAGAGTAGAGATATCAAGATAAAGAGAATGGGCTGGTATTAAATTGCTCAGTAGTGCAGGTATTGCAGAGTTTAGGAAATCCAGTTCTGTCGTCGCGCCTGTCGCGGGCAGCACCTGTCGCGGCGGCAGTCCGTTGGTCGTCGCGGCAGCAAACACACCAACTCAGTACGTTCAAGTTTGGCAAGAATCCCAGATCTGCCTTGGCCTATCCCTAGGTCCAAGTCTGTCGATGATCACGTCTTTGATGATACCTCCCGGCGTGAATCGAAGGATGAACACCGATGTGTATGAATTCTTCCTTAGCCACTTAACCTTACCCTATCCCTAGGCACAAGATAGTTCAACTATAAATTAGAGAACTTGCTCTTATTTCTTTCGTATACTTAACTCTCCCGATGCTAAGTAAATAGATAACCTCACAATGCTCTCCCGATGCTCTTGCAAGATATTAAAACCAAAATAAGAGAACTTGAAGTTTATTTTATTGAACTTGGAAAATCCTAAAACAAAACAACCCTTGCAACTACTTTACAAATCAACCCGTGGCCCTAGGGGGTTTTTAGAACATGTCGACGACGGGTAGATAGCGGAGGGGTTTTGGTTATCGGTTATGGGGTATGAGGTTTTGTCCTAGGTTAAAATACATGCCCTTATATAAGCTTTGGGCTCAAGTATTCTAAGTTAACAAGGATTACAACTTTAATTAAAAGTATGATTCTAATAAAGACTTAATCTTCAAGGATCCTACTTTTCAGCCGTCCTCCTTGTTTCTTGGGATTTTCTCTCCTTGAGCTTTGGGCTTGACATATCTTTTGATCCGGGGCTTGGAAAAATATAAGGTTTTCACACGACAGACGGGCAGAATTTTCTCTATCTATCGAGATCCACTTTGCTTTTTCTCCACTAACTTGCTGTCGCCCTCAGCTGTCACGGCAGCACCATGGCAGCATCGTCCTCTTTGTCTGCTTGTCCAGTTCAGCTCTTCTGCTTCTCTGCCCAGAGCCTGCCCTCACCGTCCGCGATGACAGCAACCTGTAAAAACAGCCATTTTTAGTAGAATCTGTGCCTTTGAATATATTTGTGATGTTTTGCTGTAAACTAACCTAAATGCAATGAATAATGCTTGAATGCAGCAGAAATATGGGTTAAAAAGGGTGTAAATAATAGAACTTTTACACACTCAACACACCCCCAAACTCAAGTTTTTTCTTGCCCTCAAGCAATTAAGACCTAAAAGAAAAATGAAATATTTTTGTTTTGGCTTTCAAACAGTGAACTTTCCCTTACCCGTCATTCGTTCCCTGTGGCGGCAGCAACCTGTCGGATAATTTAGGATCTGTCCGGACTCTCACTATAGTTCTCGTGCAGTGTGTGCATGCTTGTGAACATTTATATGCTAAGACTCTCTTAGTTTCACTAGAATATTCAACTCTTAACTCGAATTTTTATGCCAAAGTTTATCTTTTTGAAGGCATATTTTCCTGCTTCTTTTGTTTTGACTCGATTTCTCTATTTTTCAAGCTAAAGTTTTACTAGAGCCAGTTTTAGGCACCTCTAGTTAACTTCCTAGAGCCAGTTTCGGGCACCTCTAGGATTTTTAAGTCTCTTTTTCTAAACTTATTTCCTAGAGCCAGTGTTAGGCACCTCTAGGGGCTATTCAAGTGCTAAGCTTCCTATTCTAGTTTGGCTAAAAGAAGTCTAAGCAGTATAACAGTCACAATGGTGTTTAAGTTTTCAGAACTATAGAAAGGCTCTAAACTTCTCCTTAAACTATCCTAAAGATGCTGCCACGACAGGGCTGTCATGACAGACAAGTTCAATTCACAGTTTTAAGCCAAAATTTTCAGTTTTTTTAAGAGAACTTAGTAAAAGACACCAATAATAAACTAAGATGTACTTGGACTCCATTAATATGGAGGGTTGCCACCCCCAAACTCGAGGGTTGCATTGCCCTCAATGCAAATGACAAAATGAAAATAAATGCAGGCAGCACATCACAAAATATATCAATAGCAGGCAACAATAAGAAAATAAGAAACTTAAATTTTAATTACTGTCTTCACTGCTGCTGCTGAGGCGGATCTGGCGGCGGGTTCTGGTTCGCGGGGCGGGCTGGGCTGGTTGTTGTACAACCTGAATATTAGAGCTGCTGCCGCTGCTGCTGCTGGCCTTTGGCACAGTTTTCTTTTCTGCCATTCTTTTCTGCCTCTTTACCGGTGTAAATTCCTTCGACATGTTCCTCTGAATAGAGGGTTCATCGTCACTGTCTGCCCAGACGGAGGAGGAAGAGAACCCAGCAACAAAGGCAGTAAAGTCATCCGAGAGAACTGGTCGCTTTGTTCCTCGAGCAGATGTTTCGGCATAGGTGCGTGGATGCGGCAAAGTCCTTGATGAATGTCATGAGGCCCAACTGTCTGTTCTCCATCCTTTGAATGGCAGCTAGGATCTGATTGGAGGGGTCTGTCGGAGCAGCTGCTGCGGCGGCAGGTTCAGGATTTGGATACTCTGATGATTCAGCTGGGGCGGCAGCTGGGTTGAAAGATGAGAGAGGGGTTGCCACTGTCAGCTCCATGAGGCTGATGATATTCTTTTCTTGCTGCCGGTGAGGAAGTAGAGGCAGCATTGCGGCGGGTTTTTCTGGAAGACATGTTAATGCAAGGGTTGTGAAAAGTAATTGAAAGCAAATGAAAACTAAAGATGGAGAGCAAGTAAGAAAAGCAGAAGTGAGTGAAAATGAAAATGAAACAGGGTTTTATAGAAAAGGAATTGCTGCCCGTTGAAGCTGTAATGGCGGGCGCGAATAACGGGGCGGCTGTCGAGTTTTAGCGTGTTTGACGCGTCTGACACACGTTTCTGCGTCTGTTACGCATCTGTCACACGTTTCCGCGTCTGTCGTGACAGCATGGTGACAGCCTATTTTTTCCGCGTCTGCCATGGCAGCCGTAACGACAGGCTTCAATATTGGGCTTTGTTGGGCTGATGGATGGGTGGTGGGTTGAGTTCACTTCTCCTGTTCTTCTTGGCTCATTTATTTCCTAAAAACAATAAATATAAAAAACAACATTATTCGAATAAAATAAAACTTATTTCCTAATAAATAATAAATAATAAAAATAAAATAAAATTTATGTTAAATTAGGGATGCCAGGTAGGGCATCTCCTAAGGTAACCACTTCCTGCATTCCTGGGGCTTCAGTCCCCTGATAATGCTTGAGGCGTCGTTTCCGGTACTTCTTGAAGTCTATCTGTACCCTCCATCTGGTAATTATTCTCATGGTGGGGGCTCCTTTCTTTCTCTTCCCTTTGTAGTCCATGAAGTCCTCCCTTCTTGCTAATGTTTCTGAGGGCATGAATATATGATTAGAAAAAATCAAATTGACATTCGACCATAAACTTACCTTGTTTTCGTTGAATGTTGTTGTGGTTGAATGTATCCCTTGCTGCCGTGCCCGCTGCTGCGGCAGGCAGTTATTTTGACAGTTCTTTATCAGGTTACTTTGCAGGTCAATGGGATATTGGTAAGTGCCATCACTCTCTATATCAAATCCTGTTGACCACCCGTAGATCTCCATCAGTAGAGACTTTGATAATTCTGAGTCCACCGGTGTTTGTTCCTCTAATATCTGCAATGGAATCGGTGAGTTTTCAAAGAATTCAAAAGGTTCGTTTATTACCAGCTCGTATTCCATTTGTGAAGAACTGTCATTGGGTAGCTCTTCTAGGTGGTCGTGCGAGTGCCATGACAGAGATGGATGTATGCAATCTTGGTCGGGCATAACCGAGGTAATGGGTTGAGAGTTTTCCTCGGATGTGGTTGCTGCTTCAGTATCAGTTGCTGCCGAGGCGGCAGTTGCTGCCAAGGCGGCAGTTTCCGCTTTGATTGGGTTTTCTGCCTCAAAAGTGGTTGATGCCGTGACATTCTCTTGAATTTCACTCAGCGTTGTTGCGGTGTTGCTCCGTTCCGGCTCCTCGGTCATTGCCATGGCAGGTTGTTGCTCAGACTCATCATATGTTGGGTATTCCTTCACATAGGCATCCTCGTCACATTGCCTCATGATTTCAGGTTCATCTGTGGCATGAATGAGGACCGGTCTGCTCAAGAGTGCATCCATCTTGGCGATACTTGCGTCTATAGAAACCGACACTTCTTGAGTGAGTGCCATGAAGGCTTGCAGTGTGTCTTCTAAGGATTTTGACTGCTCTTGAGGATGATGACATTTCCAGGGCAGGTCGGGTTCTGTAGCAAAACTGTTATGGTATAAAAAAATTTGTGGGTTTTGATCGTACCATAAAAAATTTTGCTGCTGCGGCATCGGTATTTGCTGCCCCTGTTGCTGTCGTGGCAGCATATCTTTACGGTAATTGCAAGAACTTTCCCACATCAACTCTCGAATGGTTTTTCCTGGCATGTTGATGCCCTTGAACCTGTATTTTCACGTGAGTTTTTGTTAAAAAAATAAAATAAAATAAAAATAAAAGAAAAGTGCAGAAGCTAGGGTAAGAGTGTGTTGCTAGTCCCCGGCAACGGCGCCAAAAACTTGTTGCGTGTAAAAGTGTCTATCGCAATTGAGTGCAAGTGTACACGTCGCAAGTAATAAAGTGATACTAGAGTATCGGATATCGTCTCCACAGGGACTGGGCTAACCCTTTCCTTCGCTATCTTCACAAGGGGAAAAGAATAGACTAAGATATTGTCACGAAAATAATAAAGAATACTTAAATAAAAGAGTAGAGATATCAAGATAAAGAGAATGGGCTGGTATTGAATTGCTCAGTAGTGCAGGTATTGCAGAGTTTAGGAAATCCAGTTCTGTCGTCGTGCCTGTCGCGGGCAGCACCTGTCGCGGCGGCAGTCCGTTGGTCGTCGCGGCAGCAAACACACCAACTCAGTACGTTCAAGTTTGGCAAGAATCCCAGATCTGCCTTGGCCTATCCCTAGGTTCAAGTCTGTCGATGATCACGTCTTTGATGATACCTCCCGGCGTGAATCGAAGGATGAACACCGATGTGTATGAGTTCTTCCTTAGCCACTTAACCTTGCCCTATCCCTAGGCACAAGATAGTTCAACTATAAATTAGAGAACTTGCTCTTATTTCTTTCGTATACTTAACTCTCCCGATGCTAAGTAAATAGATAACCTCACAATGCTCTCCCGATGCTCTTGCAAGATATTAAAACCAAAATAAGAGAACTTGAAGTTTATTTTATTGAACTTGGAAAATCCTAAAACAAAACAACCCTTGCAACTACTTTACAAATCAACCCGTGGCCCTAGGGGGTTTTTAGAACATGTCGACGACGGGTAGATGGCGGAGGGGTTTTGGTTATCGGTTATGGGGTATGAGGTTTTGTCCTAGGTTAAAATACATGCCCTTATATAAGCTTTGGGCTCAAGTATTCTAAGTTAACAAGGATTACAACTTTAATTAAAAGTATGATTCTAATAAAGACTTAATCTTCAAGGATCCTACTTTTCAGCCGTCCTCCTTGTTTCTTGGGATTTTCTCTCCTTGAGCTTTGGGCTTAACATATCTTTTGATCCGGGGCTTGGAAAAATATAAGGTTTTCACACGACAGACGAGCAGAATTTTCTCTATCTATCGAGATCCACTTTGCTTTTTCTCCACTAACTTGCTGTCGTCCTCAGCTGTCACGGCAGCACCATGGCAGCATCGTCCTCTTTGTCTGCTTGTCCAGTTCAGCTCTTCTGCTTCTCTGCCCAGAGCCTGCCCTCACCGTCCGCGATGACAGCAACCTGCAAAAACAGCCATTTTTAGTAGAATCTGTGCCTTTGAATATATTTTTGATGTTTTGCTGTAAACTAACCTAAATGCAATGAATAATGCTTGAATGCAGCAGAAATATGGGTTAAAAAGGGTGTAAATAATAGAACTTTTACACACTCAACACAAATCCTACATCACAGACAAAAAAATTCAGTCAACGAGCCTCAATCGAACGAATCAACACTGGCACCCTGTTGATCTTTTCCTTTAACGTTGATATGCACCAAAACCCCAACATCTCTAGTCATTTTCCTCATCCACTACGCCGCCACGAACATCACCCAGCAACATGCCCTCAAGAAAATTTTGGTTTCAACAAATAAAGGGTTTCAACAAATAAAGGGAAAACTTTCGAGTTTAGAATCTTATAACCATCTTTAGCCAAGCGGATGATCTGATAGAGCTGAGATGAAAGAGGAATGCAAAATTGTCCTTTACTTTTTTTTAATCTTATAACCACCGAGAACATTGACCAGAGTCTGGTGGAGGATCTGAAAGTGGGAGAAACCGAGGGATTCAAACACAGGGATTCGGGTGAGGATTAGGGTTCAGAAATGATTTATTTTAATTTTTAAATATGACGTGGAATATGATTTTGTTATTTTTTAAATATGAGGTGGAAAACTGGGTGGGGATGTGGCATACCCAGTCAAATTTCTGTTAGGGGTTAACGGGGTTTAACGCCCCAGTTACCGTTTTGTTTCAAAATTTAAAGTTTAATTGCTACTTCGTAATTTTTGAAAGTTTGGTTACCATTTTGTTTTTTTATCAAAGTGCAGTGACCGTCGGTGTACTTTACCCTAAAATATAACCCCCCACATATATATATAGAGGATCCAGTTACATGGTGTAAAAAAAATTAAGTTTTACAGGTCTTTTGGATCGTTGAATGAGGGAAACAGATGGCTGAGATTGACAGTAGAATAAGTGAAGATTATCACTTGGAAAAAATATAAGGAGTTAATCTCAGTCATCCATTTCCCCCATCCAACGATCCAAAAAATGTGTAAAACTTATAGGCTTTTACACTGTGTAAGTGGATTATTTTCTTACAGTTAATCCCATCCATCCATTTACCTTCATCCAACGGTCTAAAAAATATAAAACTTTTAAGTTTTACGTAGTGTGACATGATTCTCTCTCTCTCTCTCACACACACACACACACGCACATAAGATGATCCTTTCCCTCTCTCTCTCTCTCTCTCTCTCTCACACACACACACACACACACATAAAAGGATCGTATCTCTCTCTCACTCACACATGCACACGCACACATATATACCACACCAAAATAAAGAACCAGACTTTGGGAAAAAAGACCTATCACCTAACCGCCGAGCTAACTTAAAATTTCGTCATGGTTTTAACCAAATTAATATATATATTAAATTACAGTTGAGCTTAATTCATTTATTTAATGATATAATTTTATAATATAATTTCATAAATATTTTTGTAATATATTTTAAAAACAAAAGATTATTTATAATATAGATATATAATCACATATTACTAATTATAATATGTTATTTTTTGAGCAAGCACATTTGGTCGGTTGGTCAAGCTATTCATCTTTGTTCCCTCACATTCCCTTAGGTCATGAGTTCTAGACCCATTAGGAGCACTCCCCTTCCTTCCCCTATAACCCCCTTCCCTATAGATAGGATAAGGATTAGATTTAGGATTTGTCAAAAAATGTTATTCCTATATATTCATGTTATTCCATTGAACTTGTACGGTACTTTTACATTCTTAGCCGTATAAGTTGGTTTTCGAACTCAACATTTGGTATGAATTGGGTGTAGATATGCACGGTGTAAGAAAAGGTTTGGTAGCTAAGCGTCTACTTTCAATGATGGAAGAGAATGGAATGTTACCAAATTTGCCTTAATGCACATATAAGAGTTAGGAGATGAAGGATCTGATGAAGGCGTGTTTGAGGTAATAATCAGTGGAATAGAGGGCCCGACAATGAATCCTAGAGTCGAAGTGTTTGCATGTACTATGGGAAAAAACAGAAGGACAAGTACTACTTGGATGACACAGTTGAAATTGTTAGGTTCATACAAAGTCTACCTTCAATTTTTGATCAAATGTAGCTTTCTGCGTTAACGAAATTGCACTCATGTCGTGGTTATAATAAATATGTGCTTTGTATGATGATATCCGATTTTTTCGTTATGTTAAGGAGATTGAATGCACTTGTTTGTTCTGGGGGAAGCTTCAACCAATATTTGTCATATGCTATAACTTGTAGCTACTTTTTTGTCGTTGTTTCCCTAACTTCATAGTAGTTCTGAGTTGTTTCGATTTCCCATCATTTGAAAATATTTATTATATATAATATAAAATAATACATGTTAACTAGTAAAGTGAACAACGCTCATAGACGGTGGTTTTGACTTGCTCTAACCTTGTTTTTAGGTGTAAAAGGTTGATCATGCCATCTTTCTCCGCTGCATAGCCATTTATAAGGGTCTGGACAAGTGACGATAGGTTTTGATAGGGAATTGTCGTGTGATTGTGATTGAACATCCTAGAAAGTGATGGTTTGGGTTGGTTTGTCGTTAGGTGAGGCCACGTGTGCAGAGAACTCTATGGTGAGGGTTTGCATGTTTGAGGGTCCGCATAGTAGTAAAAATACATATTTATAAATAATATATAACATTATATTTATAATATTAAGGCAAATTCGAAAAAGGTTATGAAATTTTTAGGTTTATTGATAAATGAGCTAGACATAATAAATGACAAATGGTTTAGTTGGCCAAGTCCTCATCATGGGCTAGAAGGCTCGACCCAATGGATTCATAACAAAATCAAATGGGCCACTTGAGTGGCTCATGACCAAGACATCTTGAATGCTATTCAACAGAGTGTAGAGGTGTAGGCAAAGGGCATTCGAGGGGCGTGCAAGAAGGAGCGTACCAGTGTTTACCAGGTCGTACCGAGGCATTAAGCGGATGTAGAGGGATTTTATAGAGTCAAACACACAACTAATTTTTTATAAGCAAATGGATGGATGAGTATGAAGGGTTAGAGTCATTGATAGTGTATATGAAGATGCAATATGTAGGCGTTAGTGAAGGGTTCCCAAAGCAGCAAGGTCAAATGGTGGTAGGGTGAATTGGGCGAGTTCACCTGATGATGGTGTGTGCGTAAGGTCACTAGGTGAAATGATCTAGTGAGAACGTCATTGAAGTCTATTGGTTGATGATGTTCGAGTTCTAGAGAAAATGTGGGTGATGACATGGATTAAGGCAATATAGTCTTGTGACATGTGAAGTGAGAGTGCACGGCATAGGGGCTCATATGGTTCATTTAAGGGGTTCATGACCAAGACAAAGAGACTGCAGTGGTGTGTATGGTTGAGCACACGAGTGTTGATTAGGGCGAGCTGAGACGTTGAACGTAAGCATAGGGTTTCACTTAGTCAAACATGCAACTAAATTTGCATGAGCTAACATATGGACAAGGGAAAAAGGTTAGAGGCACTGATAGTGTGTGCGAAGCTGCGATTTGTAGATAGTAGTTAATGGTTCTCAAGGCCTCGAAGCCAGAAAATGGTAAGGTGAATACGAACGAATTTAAATAAGTGTGCAGTGTTAGAATGTAATTAGTTCTAGTTAGTTAGTTTGTTGATTATATTGTCATGCGTAGTTGGGTTGTTAGTTAGGCTGTTAGAGAATGGGCTATATAAGCCAAACGATTGTATTGGTTTGAAATCATCTTTTGTAATCCATTTTCTTAATCTTAGTAAAATATTATATATCTCATTTGCTCTTTATTTTGTTATTCTAAATCCCTAAGTATCATTCACTTTCCTCACACACAAACCACTGTCATTCATTACATCTCTGAAAATTATGTCTCATTTTTCATATGTTATTACTCATCAGATCTTGTTCTTGTCGTTCTTTGATCAGAAATCTTCTATCGCCATATGTTTTCCTTCCACTCGATTCGAGCCTAATGATCTGACAATTTCTGACGCTATTGTTGCTCTATTCATACTCTTTATACACATCATGATCCAATCATTGTTTCTACTGCCAATCAAAGAATCAGTCGATTCCACCTTTCTCGATAAAGCTTCTAGGGCTACAAATCATGATCGATCACTAGATCTTCATTCTTTTTAGTCATCAAATAGTCAATTTATTTCATTTCTGGTGATGTCTTCTAGTGCTACAAATCATGATCGATCACTAGAATAAAAAAATATTGTTTGCTTTTACTTCCACTATTTTTTGAAATCCTAAATTTCTGGTAAGGTCTTCGACTTGACTCAACATCATTGAATTTCAGCCATCATGGTATCAGAGCATATTTTGGTTCAGTAGGCTGAATTTCAAATATTGGTTCTCAACAAATTACAAATGGTGAAATTGGCTGCTACCCGAATAGAAAGCATTCTTTCCTCATAGAGTTTGTATAGGGGCACTAGGTGAATGGTGATTGGTAAAATAACGTCACAAGAGTTGTGCAAGCATCGTTCAAATCCAACAACTGAAATATAAAAGAAAGCTCATAAGAATATGTTGAATTAAAAATCCAAAATAATTCAAGTTCATAAGCAAACTAAATAGTAAATCATCGTCATTCAAATACAAAGTAATATATAAACTCAAATGGAACCTCTACTCCTAGTAAGCTTCAAAGAAAATCTGCACATTCCCCTTGTTCCAACACTTAGATCTTTGTTTTCACCAAGAATTATGCCTCGTCTCGCCTTAGTTCTCTAGAAAGTAACCTCAAGCGACCATGGAAGGAGCTTCAAATCATTTAAAGATGATGAAGAATGATAATCCAACTTAAGTGTGTTTTTCTCTCCCAAAAATGTCCTTTTTATAGACCGCTATGATGAGGACACATGTCCTTCATGTGAATTGTGTGCATGATTTTCGTACTCAATCTGGTATAATAGACTATACAGCTAGCATATTCGTCCTTATCTTTAGTGATCTAGACAGATGGCGGTTGTAGTGACAAACCTGTCTGCAGTGAATAAACTTCCTCTACAAGGACATTAACATTATAGCAACAAAGCAACAGAAAGGCAGAATTTTGCATAGAAAGAACAAAGATGACTAGAGTTAAAGAAAATGAAAATAATGAACTGAAAATGCAGAAATAAATGTATGAGATACTAATGTGGGGATACATTAATCAATAAATAATGAGGAAATACATGCTCGGTAAGAGTACATCTATCGATAAAGGTTTGAAAATCTAGTGGATTTAGAAGATTTCTTAGTGTGGATTGTTAAGGTAGTGTAGTAGACTTGGTTTTATGTCTTTTGGAGCCCTAATTTTCAATTTATTTGAATCTTGTCCCTCCTACTTTTATGGCTAATTATAATTTGTCCCCTAAATCCTAATCTTGATTTATGATTTTTTCCATGTATTCATCAGCTTTGATTTTGTGTTGTATACATGAAGTTTTCATTTTATTCAATTTTCAAAATTATTATAATTTATATCGACGTAGCATCTATAATGTAACAAATAAATTTATCTATCCAATATGAAAATAAATAGATGTAATCATTTTTTAAAATATGCATAATTAAATTAAGATCAAATGTTCAAGTATACAATTGAATCAATATCAAAATTCCATGTATATCATTATACCAAATCAAATTTTATGTATTGTACTGCACATTTTAACAAAAATTAAATATAATTTTAATATTATCCTTACTAATAAAAAGAATTTTTATTATATATATTTTCCATTTAATCAGTACTAATAAAAGAAGAAGTTATTATCCTTTCTAGATAATATTCATTAATAGATACTAATTAAAGTGACACGAGCTAAGAAGGACATGTGGGGTCATGACCCTAAAACTTTTTAAAAAATTTAAATTTTGTCACTTAAATTTTTAAGAAATTTAATTTAATTCCCACAAAGTTTTTTAAAATGCACATTAAATTTTATTTTTTGAAATATTTTTAAATAAATCCCTCACATAATTTTTAAAACTCGCCTTTCAAGTTTTCAAAAATTTTAGTTGGAAGAAAAAGTATAAATTAAACTATTTAAAATTTTAAAAATTTTAGTTTAAACTTTTAATTTTTTAAAAATAAGTTGACCCCTCAAAAAAATTTCACAAAGTTCTGCCATTGACTAATTATATAAGTTGTTATTGTCGTATAGAAAAAAAAATTATCACGTGCCATTATCATAAGATAAATAAATATATAAAAAACATTATTTGATACATTACGATTAATATCTATATAATTATTATTTGGTATACTAATGGTAGAGTTTTTTTTTCTTTTATGAACAATTTTATTTAAAAAACTTTCATAAACAATTTTATTTCATCATCCGTGTATCGAATAATTATCATATTGTAAAACCTATGTTTGATTTTTGATATAACAAAGTGCTTTAAGGACTAAATTGAAAAACTTGAAATAAAGTTTTAAGTCCCTCAAAAGGTTTCAAATCAACAAGGCTTTGCTCTAGTTTGAAAAACTCAAACTCCAAAATATTTTCTAAGTGTTCCAAGGCCAAATTACTCAAAAACGTCAATGCGTCTCGATACACCTATTACCGTATCGATACCTTTTTTACAAACTTGGCCACTAGAGAAATCCGTTTCGATACGCCCCTTACCGTATCGAAACAGGGTATCAAAACAGATTGCATCTGTATCGATACGATCTCTCTATAAAATCAGAAGAAGTTTGAATGGTGTACCGATACGGTCTCACTCGTATCGATACGATTTAAAAAGAATTTTTAAATTCTAAGCCTTAAATATTTTGATCGTTGTGTGCCAGTTGGTTGGTAACAAATTTTTAAAGAGTTAGTTAACTCGTACCGATACGCTATTACCCGTATCGATACGAATTCCTCCAGTGAGCTTTGAAGGAAAAATTGCATCGATACGGTCTTGCCCGTATCGAAACAGATCCCTAACCCGTACCGATATACCTACACACGTATCGATACGCCCCTCTTGTAATTGTGCAATGACTCTTTCTTTTTTGAGATAGGTATCAATACGGCTCCCCATGTACTGATACGGTAGGCTGCAGAAGTGCATTTATGGTGGAAAAGAGAGGGTCCCAACGACTATAATCAATTCCCTAACCACCCAAACGACTAGAATTAATGGAGAAGGTATGAAATCAAGCCTATTGAAGACCAGCAACAACAATTGCATCCAAGAGAAACATCTATACAAAAATCCAAGCTCAAAGTGCCTAATTTCTTATTCTTGTAAAATCCCAAATTGTGTTGAGTGAAATTCTTATCTTGTATTCCAATTTGGGTTGAGTGCTTGTATGAAAAAGGGGCAAATTTGTATAGTGAGATATTCCTATTGCCTTCAAATTCTTCTTTGTATCCTAGTGAGGGTTTGGTCAATTTTAGGTAGAAAATTGACAGGTATTGTAAAGGTTTTCTCGTAAGCCTAGAAAAGGGGAAGATCAATTAGTGAATTGTTAGAAAATCCTTAGTGGGAGCCAAGGTAGTGGATGTAGAGTTCATTTGAAACTTAAACCACTATAATTGCCTTCATTTTCATTCATACCATTTCTCCAACAAAATTTTAAAAACCCAATTCACCCCCCTCTTGGATTTGATCAATCCATTGATCCACTCAACAATTGGTATCAAAGCCTACCTCTTTGAAGGATTGACAACCGTAAGAGGAGATTCTAAGAAGAGTGCGATCATCTACAAAGCAAGGCATGACATCTACCTCTGGCTCTAGCATGTACGAGTCTCAATCGGTCACCAAACTACCTTTCTTCAACGGTGACAACTATCCTTTTTGGAAAAACCGGATGCATCTCTTCATAAAGTCTAGTGATTATCTTGTTTGGGATGCTATAGAGGATGATCCCATCATTCCGATGAAGAGAGACGATGAAGGAAAACTTGTGCCAAAAAGGAAAATAGAAATGAGTGAAGATGATCAAAAGAAGATTCAAATCAACGACAAGGCTCTTCACATGCTATTTTGTGCTTTTGGACCGGATGTCTACTTCAAAGTTTTTTCCATCGAAAGTGCTAAAGAAGTGTAGGATACACTTGAGACAACCTATGAAAGGACAAGCGATGTGAAGGAAACAAAGATTGAAATTTTTAATCTTAGTTATGAGAATTTCAAGATAGAGCCCGACAAAACCGTATCAAAGATGTTTGATCGCTTTTCAACCATCGTCAATGGGCTAAAGGGTTTTAGAGAGATCATCTCGGAGGACAAGCTAGTCCGGAAGCTACTCTACTCTCTTTTCGAGTCTTGGGACGGGAAAAGAACCGCTATCATCGAGGTAAAGAACTTGAAGACATTAAAGCTTGATGAGCTAGTTGGTTCTCTCCTAACTCATGAAATCATGAAGCAAGGAAGGGAAGATGAAAAAAAGAAAGAAGAATGAAGAGTGGAGAAGCTTGAGGTAGACAAAAAGAAGAAGTTAGGAGTGGCTCTCAAAGCTTCTCTACATGAGGAGGAAGATCTTAAAGAATTGGCTATGATAGCTAAAAGATTCTCATGGTTTATGATATCCAACCGGGGTAGAAAATTTCAAAGAAAGATGGACTTCAAGACCAAGAACAAAGAAGAAGATAAGGACCCGATCATATGCTATGAGTGCAAGAAACCGGGTCATATTCGTTCCGAGTGTCCTCAACTCAAGAAGAAGGGCTTTGAGAAGAAGAAGAAGCTCAAAGCAAAGCTTGCTACTTGGAGTGATGAGGAATCATCTGAGGATGAAGAACAAGAAGTGGCGAACCTTTGCCTCATGGCTCTTGAGGAGGATTCTTCTATGGTAACCTCTAACTCATCTACTTTTGATTTTACATATGATGAGTTACAAGAGGTGTATGACGAGTTAGTTGAGAAGTGTAAGGAGTCCGTTTTGAAAAATAAAAAGGTCATTTCGGATTTGCATGCTAAAAATGATTTAATTTCTCAAGCTAACTTGGAATTTGAGAAAAAGATTTTAGGTCTACAAGATGAACTTGAATTTTTTCAAAATGAAAATGTAGATTTAAATAATCTTATTTCTCAATTTAACATTGAACACCAAAAGGTGTTAGATGAGCTCAAAAAGTCTTTCAAAAATGTTGGTACCTTGAAAAATGGAATAGGTGAATCATCTAGAACAAACCAGCCTAAGAGAAAGAACTTAAACTACAAACAAAGTGGCTCTTATAGGCATAATAAAACTAAAAGAATTAGAAGTGTATGGGTTCCTAAGTAACTTGTCAAATCTAATAATGTTGATGCCATGTCACCTTGAATTCTTAAGGGAATCAAGCTGTTGGGAGCTAACACTCGTGGACCCAAAATGATTTGGGTACCAAAAATCAAAGCTTAATCTCTTTGTTTGTAGGGGAGCATTGATACAAGGCCAAAGCACAAAGCCAAAACTCATGACCGGAGACAAGAGTCAATTCATGGATTTAAAGCCAAAAAGTGGAGGAGTAGTGGCATTTGGTGACAACTCCAAAGGCCACATTGAAGGTATTGGCTCCATAGGTAATCACTCTACTATACTCATTGAAAATGTGTTGTATGTCAATAGTCTAAAGCATAATTTATTGAGCATTAGTCAATTGTGCGATAAAGGGTTTAATGTCTTATTTGATAAAAATGAATGTAAAATTGTTTACATTAAATCTAATAAACAATGCTCATTGGTCATCGCATAGGAAACGTATATATGGTGCATTTAGATGACATTCATACATCCCATGCATGTTTTGTTGCACAAAATGAAAATGATGCATGGTTATGGCATAAGAAACTAGGACATGCTAGCATTAGTGTTTTAGAAAAATTAGTTTCCCTAAATCCAGATAGAGATTTACCCAAGATTAAGTTCTCAAATGATAAAATATGTGATGCATGCTCTAAGGGTAAACAAAATAAATCATCCTTTAAATCCATTAATGATGTCTCTACTAGTAGATGTTTACAATTAATTCATATGGATCTATTTGGGCCAATTAGGACTACTAGCTTGGATGGAAAATCATATGCTTTTGTGCTTGTTGATGATTACTCTAAATATACTTGGGTTCTCTTTTTAAGCACCAAGGATAAGGCTTTAGAAAACTTCATCACATTTTCAAAAATAACTCAAAAAGATCTTGAGCTTAAGATTTCTCACATTAGAAGTGATCATGGAACCGAGTTTCAAAATCTAGGTTTTGAAGAGTTTTTAAATGAAAGTGGTATTAGCCACAATTTTTCGGCACCTCGAACTCCTCAACAAAATGGGATAGTTGAGAGGAAAAATAGGACTTTACAAGAAATGGCTAGAACCATGCTTTGTGAAAAACAATTTACCTAAATATTTTTGGGCGAAAGCCACTAACACCGCTTGTTATATTATTAATCGAGTAATGATTAGGCATATTTTAAAGAAAACTCCTTATGAGATTTTAAAATCGAAAAAGCCTAACATTAGCTATTTTCATTCTTTTGGTTGCAAGTGTTTTGTTTTAAATAATGGAAAAGACAATTTAGGTAAATTTGATGCAAAAAGTGATGAAGCTATTTTTCTAGGTTACTCTTTAAACTCTAAAGCTTATCGTGTGTTTAACAAAAGAACTTTAGTTGTAGAGGAATCTATACATGTTGTTTTCGATGATAACCTCCTTTCGAGGAAGGAATCTTGTGATGATGATGATGTAGGAATCATTTATGCCTTTGATGGAGGACAAACTTCAAAGGAGGATGAGATTCCAACTAAAGAAGAAGATGCACAAGATCCACCTCTTGAAGCCTTGAAGGACTTGGCTCTTGAGGAAAAGGAAGTGAGCTACCCAAGGGAGTACAACTATGTCAAAGGTGGTGAAATCTTGGGTGATCCATCCAATGGGGTAACTACTAGATCTTCTCCCAAACTCATGAATCATGTTGCTTTTATCTCATGCATTGAGCCTAAGAATATTAAAGAATCATTAAAAGATGATTTTTGGATTATGGCTATGCAAGAAGAGTTAAACCAATTTCAGAGAAGTAATGTATGGACATTAGTTAAAAGACCTAGTAATCAATCTATTATAGGAACTAAATGGGTATTTAGGAATAAACTAGATGAGAGTGATAACATTGTAAGAAACAAAGCTAGACTAGTTGCTCAAGGTTACACTCAAGAAGAGGGAATAGATTTTTATGAAACCTATGCAACTCGTTGCTAGAATGAAAGCTATTAGGATGTTGCTTGCATATGCATGTTATCATAATTTCAAGCTTTTTCAAATGGATGTGAAAAGTGAATTTTTAAATGGTTTTATAAATGAAAAAGTGTATGTAGAACAATCACTGGGTTTTGAGGATTCAAAATTTCCAAATCATGTTTTTAAGCTAACTAAAGCACTTTATGGTTTAAAACAAGCTCCTAGAGCTTGGTATGAAAGGCTTTCAAACTTTTTGATTGAAAAAGGTTTTGAAAAAGGTAAGGTAGACACTACACTTTTCATAAATAGATATAAAAATGACATCTTAGTAATGCAAATATATGTTGATGATATTATCTTTGGATCTACTAATGAATGTCATTGCAAAGAGTTTGCTAAGTTAATGCAAGGTGAATTCGAGATGAGCATGATGGGGGAGCTCTCATTCTTTTTGGGACTCCAAATCAAACAAAGGAAGGATGACACCTTCATAAATCAAGCAAAGTACGTGAAAGATATGCTCAAGAAGTTTGGCTTGGAGAATGCAAAGCCTCAAGCCACACCAATGAGCTCATCTACATAGCTTGACAAAGATGAAGGAGGTAAGTGTGTTGACTCTAAGCTTTATCGCTCTATGATTGGATCATTGCTTTACCTTACTGCAAGTAGACCAAATATATTGTTTAGTGTTTGCTTGTGTGCTAGGTTTCAAGCTAGTCCTAGAGAGTCTCACCTTATAAACATAAAAAGGATCTTTAGGTACCTTAGAGATACTTCTTGTTTAGGTCTTTGGTACCCTAGAGACTCAACTTTTAACCTTCATGCTTAGATGCAGATTATGGGGGCTGTAAAATTGATAGGAAAAGTACTTCCGACACTTGCCAATTCTTAGGTAGTATGCTCATATCTTGGTTCTCTAAGAAAAAAATAGTGTAGCTTTATCTACCACCGAAGCCGAGTACATATCCTTAGGGAGTTGTTGTGCTCAAGTCCTTTGGATGAAACAACAACTCTTAGATTATGGAGTTAAAGTTGAAACCATACCCCTTAAGTGTGACAACACTAGTGCTATATGCCTAACAAAAAATCCCATCCAACACTCTAGAACCAAACACATAGAGATAAGACATCATTTCATTAGAGATCATGTCCTTAAGCAAGATGTTGTAATAGAGTATGTTAACACCTTAAACCAACTAGCGGACATTTTTACCAAACCTCTAGACAAAGAGCGTTTTTAGTCCCTTAGGGGAGAGTTAGGTCTAACTAGCCTATCTTGACCCTTTAAGACTCTTTTGAGGTTAAATTTGCTTGATCTTGTGAAAATGCATGTTTATGTGTTGTTGATCTTGATAGAAACCATGCTTATAGCTAGGTGGTGTATGCTTCTGTTAGAATATGCTTTAGATTTGCTCATACATCATTTGCATTCATTTAGGAGATGTTAAAGTCGAGCATTTTGTTGTTCTAAAAGCCAAAAATGCATTTCTGGGCATAGGGTATCGATACGGTCTTATGCGTATTGATACGAGTACTTCATTAGTTGACCAGAATGCATTTTCTCTCTTGCGGGTATTGATACGGTTAAACCCGTTTCGATACGAGTTGTGAACGTTTCGATACCGATGCCATATGTTTCGATACGGTTCCTTAATACGTAGTTTTAGGGAATTACCTTTGTACCCCCGTATCGATACACCCTTAGGCGTATCGATACACGACCACGCAGACTGCTATTAATTGGCATTAAAAGAGTTTCACTTTTATCAAAACCCTTATTTCAAAACCCTAGCCGATTTTCCTCTATAAAAGGCCTCTCAATCCCTCATATTTTCACCACAAAACTTAAAATCTCTTGAGGGTTTTTTAAAATCAAGCCAAAGTCTTAAGGCTCTCCACCAATTTGTGCTCAATCTTCATTCATTCCTCCCTATCTCAATATCAAGGTATACAAATTCTTTTTCTTTTTATTTTCTTTATAATTTTCGTTTTTACATCCTTTTTATTTTGTTTTGTTTCTTCAAAAACAAATTTTGTCAAACTTTTTGTTTTGTCTTTCAAAAAAATGTTAACCTTGATTATTGTTTTATCCATGGGTTGAATGAGAAAAATAATGCATACACATTGTTTTAATCGATTTTCTAGACTATGGTCCCTAAGAAGAGAGCACGTACTACAAGCGAAGTCGGTGAAGGATCCAATCCCGGCGATGGTATTCGTCCGAATTTGAATCTTATCTATCAAAGGTGTTTTAGAACTCCTGGCGAACTCAACTACTTTCGATCGTTTCAAAATTACAAAATTCGACCGGAGAGGGTAATTTCCATTCCTTTTCTCAACTCGGAGCGTTTTAAGTTTGTTTATTTACTTTTGATCCTCGAATGGAAGTTCAAAGATTTTCTACAGATTCCTGGATTTTTCTTTCGCAATTTAGTTTTGATCTTTTATGCTAATGTCAAGTGTGTTGCCAATGCCTCGGGTAATGTTGTTGCTGTTAACTCTTATCTCATGGGCAAAAAGATTACCGTTGATGTTCCATCTCTTTGTGTTGTCTTTAAGTTTGAGGATGAGGGTATCGAAGATGAAAATTCTCTTGGACATGTTTTGGGGGGTTCCGTAACCGTTCTAAATGCTCAAGATCGCATCCTACACTTGATGATCACTTGGTGGTTCAGGCCTTCGGGAGGAAAATATTCAACCATCTGCCAAGTTGATGACTTTTAGATTCGGTGCTTTCGCCAGAGACAACAACCTAACCTTGCTTGTATCATGTTTGCGGAGATTGTCTTTCTCGTGCAACATCGCCACGCATCTCTTGTCACTTTATTCACCTACGGCACCGCTTTGATCTATTTCTTCACTCAGAAGAAGATTGATTGCTCACATGACTATCCGACAAGCCTTACCGATCCTATTGATGAAAGGTCTCTTTCTAGGGGGAAATTTCACTACTTCAATGGTAATTGGCTTTGTCTTTTCGAGCTTCCTGGTGATGCGATTCCTGAAGAGATTGCCAGCCCTCAAGCTACTCAAGCTCCTCCTCCTCCATCCATGGATGCTCTCATGACCTACCTCAATGAACAATTCACAGGCTTACGCACGGGAATTGCCTCTATGGATCAAGTCATGAATTCGGGATTTTCCGCCATTGATACACATTTCACAAGCCTAGAAGATCGAATGACTAATGTGGAGAATCATATCTCATCTATTGAGGCCGAGCACAATTCGATGAATATCTCTCTCACGGCATTCCATGATGAGTGGTGTCAATCTAGGAGGAATGATGATGCCGATGAAGATGAAGATGAAGACGATGGTGATGGAGACGAGTCGTAGATTGTCTTTGCATATCATTCATGTCATCGTATGATTTATTTTCATGCACTTTGAATTATGTTCTTAGGATTAAGTTTATCTTTTAAAACCTATGCTTTGATTTCCATTGTTTGGATCTAAGTTTGATGTTTCTTGAATTATGAACTTTATGTTTATCTATTGCTTGGTTATTGATTATGCCTTTAGCCTATGTCTCTTATTTTTGATCTAACAAAAGGGGAGGGTGTTGAGAAATATTTTGATATAACAATTTTTGTGAAAAATGTTTTTGGACTTGTTTAAAGACTTCAAAAATAATTCAAAAGTCCTTAAAACGTGACAAAATGTTTTGAAAGAGTTCGACTTAATACCTATATCGAACTATACTTTTAAAAGTCGAAAAATGCCCGAAATACATGTTTTTAGATGAAAGTTTCGAAACCTCAAACAAAGGTATCGAAACTTATCTGGGCAGTAGCTGATTTTTTAGAAACCTAAGCAAAGGTTTCGAAACTTTAGCCCTGTAACGGCTACAAACGACTATAAAACGGCTAGTTTTTCTAAACCCCTCTTAAGGTTTCGAAACCTTTATAAGGTTTCGAAACTATAGTGCAGGAGAGCATTTAAAGCTCGACTTTAATGGCTTCCAACGGCTCCGAAACATCCCCAACGGCCATAAACGGCTACAAACTCAATTTGGAGTATAAAAGGGACCTCCAAGCATCAAGATTGAGCAAGAGCTTCAATTGTTACAACATTATGAGTGAAAAACTTGTCTAGAGCTTAAATCGTTCATTTCTTGCTTAGACAACACTTGTGAGCTTACATTGTTAAATTTGCTCAAGTGTTTTAGGTTTTGGGTGAGTGTTTCATTGTGCAAACAAAACACCTATTAGAGGGTTCAAGTTTGCTTTTTTTGTTTATCTCTTTGTAAAAGAGGGTTTTGATCAAGGCTTTGGGTAGAAGCTTGATCGTTGTAAAGGGTTTCCTCCTAAGCCTAGAAAAGGGGACGAATCAATTAGTGAATTGGTTGTGAAATCCTTAGTGGGAAGCTAAGGTAGTGGATGTAGACCTTGGTTAGAAGGTTGAACCACTATAAATCATTGTGTTTTTATTCTTTTAGCTTCCTAAACCCTTCCACCCAAAAATTCACCTCTCCACCACTTGGCGAGCATAATCGGTTGATCGATTCGAGCGTGCAAAAAACCCAACAATTGGTATCAGAGCTTGGTTCAATCGAAGGGGATTCACATCCTATTGAAAAGATCCGGCAAGCTCGATCAACATTTCACCAACCGGCTCAAATGTCGCAATCCATCAACATACCGCCTTTCTTCGACGGAGATCACTATGCCCATTGGAAGACAAAGATGAAATTCTTCTTGAAGTCAAAAGATTACAAGCTATGGGACATAGTTGAAGATGGTCCGTTCGTGCCTCAAGGAAGCAAAGCGGATTGGAGTGCCGACGATCGCAAGAAGATTGAGCTTAATTGTAGAGCCTTGCACATGCTCTTTTGTGCTTTTGGCCCAACCATCTACGAGAAGATGTCTTCTTGTGAAAGTGCCAAGGAGGTATGGGACAAGCTTGAAGTCACATACGAGGGGACTAATGAAGTCAAGGAGACCAAGATTGGGCTCCTAACCTTAGAGTATGAGAACTTCAAAATGGATCCGGAGGAAAACATCGAGAAGATGTTTGATAGGTTCTCCACCATCACCAATGGTCTTAAAGGCTATGGAGAAGCCATCCCGGAGGAGAAGCTTGTTCGAAAGCTCATCTACTCACTTCCCGATTCTTGGGACTCAAAGAGGACCGCCATCATCGAAGCCAAAAATTTGAAGACTTTGAAGCTTGATGAACTCATGGGGTCTCTCCTTACTCATCAAATCATGAAGAAAAATAAAGAGGATGAGAAGAAGAGGGAAGAAATTAGAGCTATGGGAGAGAAGAAAATCAAAAGTCTTGGCATCAATGTAAATGCCATGGCTCTCAAATCCTCCACATGTCATCATGTAGATTCAAGTGAGGAGGATAGTGAAGATGAAGAGATGGTCTATCTCTTCAACAAATTCACTCGGTTCATGAAGAGCAAAATGGAAAAATCCAAGCATGAATCGATGAAGAAGATGAAGGACTCCCACAAAACCAAAAAGAAGGGATCATCTTCTAAACAAGCATATGTGGCCACATGGAGTGATGAAGACTCCACTGATAATGAAGTAGCCCACCTATGCATGATGGCCCTCAATGAGGGGGAGGTAACTTCTAACTCATCTATTTCAAATTCTTATACATTTGATGAGTTACAAGAATCCTATGATGAATTGGTTTTTGAGTTCAAGGCTTCATTTTCAAAAAACAAGAAATTGATTTCAAAATTAAAAATCGAAAATGATTTGCTTTCTAAAACCAATTTAGAGTTTGAAGCAAAAATCAAAGATTTTGAGCTTAAAGTTTTAGATTTACAAAACTTGCTTCAAACGATGGAAAGAGATCATCAAAAGGAAGTTGATGATCTCAAAAAGGAAAAAGATTTGATTTCCAAAGAGCTTGAAAAGAAAAACAATTTTGGAAAATCAAATTTTTATGTAAGACAATCTAGTGCCCCTAGATTCTTGAATGGAAAATGTTTTAGAAGTGTTTGGGTCCCAAAAGGACTAATCACTTCAACTAAAAAGGATGAAATTGAAAAATGGATTCCTAAGGGGACTAAATTTTGTGCTACTAATGTCTATGGATCCAAAGCAATTTGGATACCAAAAATTACTTGATTGTCTTTTGCTAGGTGTGATGGAGAATGATCAACAAGTCAAAAATTAAGGGGGAGCTCCATGCACACAAAGGAAGAACACTTGAAGAAGGAAGGCTTCACATCCTCCCTTGAGTTCAAGTGTGGTAAAATCTAGTTGTTTTAGTGTTTATTGATTTATTTTCTTTTATGTCAACTAGATATTCATAAATGTTGAACTAACATTTCAATGATGCTTTGAGTAAGGGGGAGCTAAATTTTAAAACAAAATTTTTTTCAGAAGCCAAATTTTAAAACAAAATTTTTTTTAAACCTCCATTGTTATTTTGAACTTAAAGTATTTTAAATTATTTTTGATATAACAAAAAGGGGGAGAAATAAGTGAAAAATTAAGGGGGAGCATTTTGTCAAAAACAATATTTCAAAGAAGTTTTGTTATATCAAAAAGGGGGAGATTGTTGAGAAATATTTTGATATAACAATTTTTGTGAAAAATGTTTTTGGACTTGTTTAAAGACTTCAAAAATAATTCAAAAGTCCTTAAAACGTGACAAAATGTTTTGAAAGAGTTCGACTTAATACCTATATCGAACTATACTTTTAAAAGTCGAAAAATGCCCGAAATACATGTTTTTAGATGAAAGTTTCGAAACCTCAAACAAAGGTATTGAAACTTATCTGGGCAGTAGCTGATTTTTTAGAAACCTAAGCAAAGGTTTCGAAACTTTAGCCCTGTAACGGCTACAAACGGCTATAAAACGGCTAGTTTTTCTAAACCCCTCTTAAGGTTTCGAAACCTTTATAAGGTTTCGAAACTATAGTGCAGGAGAGCATTTAAAGCTCGACTTTAATGGCTTCCAACGGCTCCGAAACATCCCCAACGGCCATAAACGGCTACAAACTCAATTTGGAGTATAAAAGGGACCTCCAAGCATCAAGATTGAGCAAGAGCTTCAATTGTTACAACATTATGAGTGAAAAACTTGTCTAGAGCTTAAATCGTTCATTTCTTGCTTAGACAACACTTGTGAGCTTACATTGTTAAATTTGCTCAAGTGTTTTAGGTTTTGGGTGAGTGTTTCATTGTGCAAACAAAACACCTATTAGAGGGTTCAAGTTTGCTTTTTTTGTTTATCTCTTTGTAAAAGAGGGTTTTGATCAAGGCTTTGGGTAGAAGCTTGATCGTTGTAAAGGGTTTCCTCCTAAGCCTAGAAAGGGGACGAATCAATTAGTGAATTGGTTGTGAAATCCTTAGTGGGAAGCTAAGGTAGTGGATGTAGACCTTGGTTAGAAGGTTGAACCACTATAAATCATTGTGTTTTTATTCTTTTAGCTTCCTAAACCCTTCCACCCAAAAATTCACCTCTCCACCACTTGGCGAGCATAATCGGTTGATCGATTCAAGCGTGCAAAAAACCCAACAGAGGGAACAAGCTCACTTAAAATTTACCTAGCCTATATTAAGGGGGAGATGTTTTTCCAAAAGTTTTTCAGAAGACTTAAAAATTTTAAGCTTTGGTTTTGTTATATCAAAAAGGGGGAGATTGTAAAACCTATGTTTGATTTTTGATATAACAAAGTGCTTTAAGGACTAAATTGAAAAACTTGAAATAAATTTTTAAGTCCCTCAAAAGGTTTCAAATCAACAAGGCTTTGCTCTAGTTTGAAAAAATCAAACTCCAAAATATTTTCTAAGTGTTCCAAGGCCAAATTACTCAAAAACGTCAATGTGTATCGATACACCCCTTACCGTATCGATACCTTTTTTACAAACTTGGCCACTAGAGAAACCCGTTTCGATACGCCCCTTACCGTATCGAAACAGGGTATTGAAATAGATTGCATCTGTATCGGTACGCTCTCTCTATAAAATCAGAAGGAGTTTGAATGGTGTACCGATACGGTCTCACCCATATCGATACGATTTAAAAAGAATTTTTAAATTCTAAGCCTTAAATATTTTGACCGTTGTGTGTCAGTTGGTTGGTAACAAATTTTTAAAAAAATTGGTTAACCCGTATTGATATGATGTTACCCGTATCGATACGAATTCCTCTAGTGAGCTTTGAAGGAAAAATTGCATCGATACAGTCTTGCCCGTATCGAAATCCCTAACTCGTACCAATACGCCTACATGCGTATCGATATGCCCCACTTGTAATTGTGCAGCGACTCTTTCTTTTTTGAGACATGTATCGATATGGCTCCCTGTGTACCGATACAGTAAGCTGTAGAAGTGCAATTATGGTGGAAAAAGAGGATCCCAACGGCTATAATCAATTCCCTAACCACCCAAACGACTAGAATTAATAGATAAGGTATAAAATCAAGCCTATTGAAGATCAACAACAACTATTGCATCCAAGAGAAACATCTATACAAAAATCCAAGCTCAAAGTGCCTAATTTCTTATTCTTGTAAAATCCCAAATTGTGTTGAGTGAAATTCTTATCTTGTATTTCAATTTGGATTGAGTGCTTGTATCAAAAGGGGCAAATTTGTATTGTGAGATATTCCTATTGCCTTCAAATTCTTCTTTCTATCCTAATGAGAGTTTGGTCAATTTTGGGTAGAAAATTGACCGGTATTGTAAAGATTTCCTCCTAAGCCTAAAAAAGGGAAGATCAATTAGTGAATTGTTTGAAAATCTTTAGTGGGAGCTAAGGTAGTGAATGTAGAGTTCATTTGGAACTTGAACCACTATAATTGTCTTGTTCTTCATTTTCATTCATACCATTTCTCCAACAAAATTTTAAAAACCCAATTCACCCTTCTTAGATTTGATCAATCCATTGATCCACTCAACACATATTTATAATATGATTTTTAAATAAAATTTTTAATTTAAGAAATATATAAATAAAAATAAAACCATATCATATTTGTCTCATCATATTTAATTATGGTAAACAACACCATTGATCACTAAACTATTCTTGCTTTCTTGTTTTGGTCACAAAATTATTATTTTTGGTGAAATCGTCACCAACGTTACATTTTCCTATTTTGGTTATTAATGTTACTTTTTTTCATGTTTTGTTCACCAAACTATTGTTTTTGTGACTTTTTTAACGACGAGTGATCAAAATAGAAAAATAAAATAATATGAGTGACAATCTTACTAAAAATAATAATTTGGTGACCAAAACAGAAAAGAAGACCAAGAATAATTTAGTAACAAATAGAGTTTAATCCATCATCTGTGTATCAAATAATTATAATATTAATAATATAATTTTTAAATAAAATTTTTATTTTAAGTAATATATAAATAAAAATAAAATCATATTATATTTGTCTCATCATATTTAATTATGGTAAACAACACCATTGGTTACTAAACTATTTTCGCTTTCCTGTTTTGGTCACTAAACTATTATTTTTTATAAAATCGTCAC
Source organism: Hibiscus trionum (assembly GCA_030270665.1). Taxonomy (NCBI): domain Eukaryota; kingdom Viridiplantae; phylum Streptophyta; class Magnoliopsida; order Malvales; family Malvaceae; genus Hibiscus; species Hibiscus trionum. The sequence continues at coordinate 18,306,756 of BSYR01000004.1, forward strand.
TATTGTTACATTTTTCCTATTTTGGTTATTACTGTTACTTTTTTTTCTTGTTTTGGTCACCAAACTATTGTTTTTTTTATAATTTTTTTATCGACGGGTGATCAAAATAAAAAATAAAATAATATAAATGACAATTTTACTAAAAGTAATAATTTGGTGACCAAAACAGAAAATGAGACCAATAATAATTTAGTAAGAAATAGAGTTGTTTGCTCTTTAATTATTTATGCCCCGTTATATAACTTATGGTTTTTGAATTGTTGATTGGGCTTGAGGTTAAAGACTGAAAGCCTATAGCCATATAGGCATTTTACAAATTGCCCGCCGCAGTGATCTACCGCAATAAATTGCAGCTACATGTTTATTTCATTTCAAACTCTTTAATTTTTTAGATAGATAGATAGATAGATGTATAGGAGTATTTAATTTCTTTGCATTTCTAATATGCTGTCACTTTCACCAGAAGAAAAGAAAAAATCTTGCTAGCAAAAGTGAAAAAAAAGGAGCATTGTGGTGCAAACCACTGGTGTCCTTTAATGATTTGATTTGAATTTTCCTTGTTTTGTTTGATGACCATGGTCGTGGGTATATGCCGCTCCTTTCGCGATCGAGCTCTCGGCCGATGCTTTCACTTCTTCCCTTGCCTCTCCGATCCTGGTACTGCTTATTTCCTGAGAAAAAGAGAAAACGCCTTTTCCTTTGAATTGTGGATAATTAGTTAATTACTTGCCGATTTGTCAGTTTTTCTTAGTAAGCATGCTTTGAGAAAAAGAGAAAAAGGAGCTCTCTTGTTGTTTTTCGTTTTCAACTGAGTATGATATTATTTATGGGTTCTCAGCTCGGAGATCGTCGTTGGGTTTGAAAGTGACATTAGTGACGCTGCATTTCATATACGCTGGGATTCTCTTCCTTTTCGATGGTGATTTGGTATATAAAACGAAAAAGGAACCCTGGTATGTATGAAACTCCATTATCTTCAATGGAAATTTGGAGTTGGATACTTTGATTCTAACTTTTCATTGAATGATTGTTTTAACTTCTTGTGTTGCTTAGAATTTCCCTTGCAGATTTTAATGAGTAATTGGTTGATAACCTTGAAACACTCGATTTAAGTATTTCCCATTTTCCCAGGTACACTTCATTATATTTGTTGCTGTTTTTTGTCACATTGGTGCAATACTTCATTACTTCTGGTTCTTCTCCCGGGTAAATATCAGTCTGCTCTTACTGTCAAGATCAAAGTTTTAAACTGTATGAAGTATGTTTTACATTTCTCTGTAATGTGTTTGTTCTGTTTCCTGTTTTTCTACTTTTAGTTATGTCGTTGATGCAATGAGGGCTTTTAACGAGACAAATGAAGTCATCAGTGGCCTCGAAGTACGCATTTCTCTTTTTCTTTTATTGTTCCTTTTCCATTTCTCTTCCAGCTTTTGGACGTTAGAACTAAATTATTCTGGATGTGAACAGAAACAGAAATTGATTTATGCATAGACTCTTACTGTTTATCATCTTCTTATAATGTTTAAGCAAAGACAGTCTGCTTCAAGCAAAAATGGAAGCTTGGATGCAACAGTAGAAGGGTGCCAATCAGGTAGAATTTTTCAAGGGAGTAATTCTGCTTCTTGGACAAAGTTGGTGATGGACATGTATCCCCCTGGAACCTCCATTAGGTGTGTAAAACTTCATTGAGTTCTTGGATAACCCCTTTCAGTTACCTTCTCAAAAGATGCATGTTTATGAATCTTCATGGGTGCCATAAGTTAAGCAATCATGGTAAAATCTGTTGTGTCTCGCTAGTAGATCTTGCTTTTTCTTCCATACCATTTGCTGCTTTTATGTATCCAACTTAAGTGTGAATTTTAATTTTTAACCTCTTTGCCTTTGTAATTTTAATTTTATATTGCTAAGCAAGTCTACTGAAAACATAACATATGAATATTGGTGTTCTGTTTGAGTTTAATTTATTGTTTTTCATTCAAACCAACTAGAAAAAGTAGAAGGAAGTTATGGGAAGTTTATAGAAATTACAGAACTACTAACTTCTGCTTGGATTTTTTCAGGACTTGCATTTGCTCCTATTGTAACGTTGAACAGGTATTAAGATCCCGTGTTTATGTCCTTCATGTGATGCAACTTATTTTCCGTGAATCAAGATCTCTTGGTGTCATCTGTTATGCAGTGTTATTTACCTTGGTGGTGGATGCCTATTCTTGGTTTTGTATAAAGTCTAGCTCAAAAAAATGCATGTGGAAGTATCTTTGGCTTTGTTAGTGACATGGTGGTAAATGTACTCAGGAAACATGTTAAATTGAGTCATCATTGTAGCTTTTGATTGGATGTTCCTTGCAAAAGTTGTGCAAAGAATTGTTTCTGATCTTCCAGCTATCTCTTTGGATTTTATATGCTCTTAGTACATTACATTACACGGCATGTGGTTGTTGCTTATACTTTTTCTTGCACAATTGCAGCCTCCACGAACAAAACATTGTCATGATTGTGATAAATGTGTTCTTCAGTTTGATCATCATTGTGTATGGCTTGGAACATGTATTGGCCAGGGTAATCATTGTAAATTTTGGTGAGTCTAAATCATATTTGACTAGTTCTTTATGACTTTGCGTATATCTTGTGCCCTTATATACGTTACTATGATATAATGTTGCTATAATGCAATGAAAAACTGTCAAAAGAAAAAGAAAGGAAGAAAAGAACAAAGCCTCATCATTAACTGATCAAACATTTTGAAGAGGATCCCCCTTCTTCCCCTTTTTCCCTTTAATATCTGGATCGATTTTAAACTCTTTACATGCCGCACCCAACATCAGTTCATTTCAGGAATAAAATGATTTCCATGCATGCTAATGTTTTTTCGCCTGCGTTTCTAATTCCATATCTTTGAAGTATATTTTTCCTAATTTGCAACCAAAGTGATTTATTGTCTCGATTTGTGAATTTAGGTGGTACATCTGTGAGGAGTCGGCATTGTGCCTTTGGACTGCCATCTTGTACATTACATATCTCAAGGGAAACATTTCAAGGGCTTGGTATGTTATATTATAACAGCACCTTTTTCTTTCTGATGTGGTGATATGGCGGTTCCAAATTTTCTAGTATGACACTATAGGTGGCTACATGTCTAGTGTTTGACTTTTCATTTGGAGCCTGTAAAGCTTACGTCTCTGTTTTCTTTTTTGGTTTGAGAAAGAGTTTGTGTATTTACCTGGAAAAATATTGTTAACAGGTGGAAGGATGGTATCATGATTATACTGTTGATTGCCTTGTTAATTTCCGTAATATTTCTACTTCTTCTACTACTTTTCCACAGGTAACTTTGGTTTTTACTTGTTTTCAGCATTGAATTTGAGATGTTGATGGTTATGTAGCATGAGCCTTGTTCTAATATGGGAACCTTTATTTTTCTGCAGCTATCTTGTTATGACAAACCAGACTACATATGAACTAGTTAGACGCAGGCGTATCCCATATCTAAGGTTAGCGGGGTGCTTTGCAAATTGTGCATTAATGGGAGATAATAGAAATGTAAATGGCGAGCTCATAAGAGATTTGTCATTTTTGTGAGTATGCAGGGGGGTTCCTGAGCGAGTATATCCTTTTAGTAAAGGAGTTTCCAGCAATTTATACGACTTCTGTTGTGTTGGAAGCAGGATATACAGTTTGGAACCTTTGCCCTCAGCTGAAGAGATTGAAGAAAAGTCAAGGCCCTACACTTGCTTAGATGTTTTAACCTGCCGTTGCTGCTGACATTATAGCACATTGTACCATTTACTATATCTATGAAACAATTTAATGGGTCGTGTTGTGTACTAGATCTAGAGATATGGTTCGGAGTCGCCTGCGGGGATATTAGATTTGTACTTGTGACTAGTCTGGTATGTTTTATTTTGCAGAATTTGGAAGCATAGTTCAGAAGGTTTGCTATGTAATTATTGAAAAATCAGATCTTTTTTAGGTTTAATCAACCTATTATTTAATATCTCTCTGTTTCTTTCTCAAGTACACTACATACAAAACAACTGCATTCTTAACATCGTATATGTAATAATATAATATCCGAATACCAATAAAAAACCAACTGATTACTTCATGGTAGCGATTTGCGAAACTTGAGAGCTTCAAAACGAGCTGCAAGATCATCATAATCTGGCAATTTCGGGTGAACACGATGAATAGAAGAATCCCGTCTATCATCATGAGATGAAGGTGCAAGCGGTGGGAAATCATCTTCAACTTCAATTTCTTCATCACAATCAGATTCATCAAACTTTATATCTGAATATGCAGCAGGGGCATTATTGTAGCTGTGTCTCCTCCAGGTCTTCCCACCTTCATCATTGCCGGGTCTTACTTCCTCACTACTCGGAGTGTAAGACGTTCCAAAACTCCGAGATTCATTTATTCCTCTAGGTCCAGGAGGATTGTTAACATGACCAGATGCTACGCTGAATAGATTACTGTCTCGGTTGGCTAAATATGCAGCAGCTTGTGCAGCAGCAATTGCTCTTTTCGCAGATTCTTCCGCTGCTTCAGCAGCCGCAACCGTGTTTTTAAAACGAATATGGTCCTCTTCTCCTCTGCAACATTTTTTTACAGTGAGAGAACAATGATGGGGAAAAATTGTTTGAAAATTATCAAACAGTTACCTGGTCATCATCTCTTTTGGCTCAGGGAAGGGATTTGAAGCAGGTTTAACAGGTAAGCTGGAAGCACTAACAAATGTACGTGGCCCCTCCTATTCGAAAAAAGAAGCACATAAGTTTATTAAAGCAACAATGATTGAAGTTAGACAGAATGGAGTTAGGAACGGACTATAAGCTCTTCAGGAGGTTTGAGCAGCTCCTTTTCTGATTCAGATGTATCCCATTCTATGTTGTGCTCCTTGGCTATTTCCTTCATCACTTTCAATTTTGCTTCACCTGTAGGTGTTTTCACCGAGAGCTTGTCAATCAGCTGTAGGAACAGAGACAGGGGCAAGGCATTTTCAGTCTTAAGATGCTTTGAATGGAGCAAATGATAGAAGAGGAAGCTAACCAAGCGATTAACGCCGCAGTTGGGCCGCAGATCAGTGGCTGCTCCTACAAAATCTGTTCCATATTTCTTCTCAAAAATGTTTCTGATTTCTATTAGCTCTGGAATTTCAGCACATCTTGGGGCCGCAAATATCAGACTAGCAATCCCTTCCTTTAGATCAGCAGGACATTCCCTGGAACAATTGGACTCCTTTAGGAACTTTTTTCTTTATTTATGTAAAGAGAATGTATAGAACTCACCTTCGTTTTTTAATGATGGAAAGCCTGGCTACAACTAACTCACAGAAGAGCTCAATGAACTCATTTGCAGCCAAAACATTCTGTTCTCTTATGACATGCTCAACCTACACACCCATTACACCATAAGAAAAACAAAATCCAAATACCATGATTTGATGCTAATAGTCAACTAAAGAGCAACGGGAAGAAAAAAAAAATACTCGAATGCGGGCGGTGGCGTCTTGACCAGACTGAAGAAGCAGGGCGATGTCCCGCCTCATTTGCTTCACCGTCACTTGTCTCTTGTTTCTGAGTAGCTTGATCCTTGCAACCGCCATTTTGGCCGCTGTTTTGCTAGGGTAAATAACAAAAGGAATTAAATAAATGGAATTCTTGACTCGTATTTGCCAAAATTGGGGTTTAAGAAGAAAGGAAGAGTTACCATTTGGAGGAGTTGAAGGCGTTTCCGAAGAGGGAGAGAGTGAGCTTCATTAGCTTCTTGGAATGGGCGGCGGCGGCGGTGGCAACAGTCATGGCTGCAGAAATAGAAAGAGGAAGACAGAAGATATGAGTGGTTTTATTTATTCGTAACGGCTCCAAAGTGAGAAACAAATATAAAACATTTACATTGGGATACGTTGTTTGCTTTTTCAGCGTTTCTTATTGATTGGGTCCCACTTCCTTCTACAGCGATTAGTGGGCGGCAATGTAACCGTTATGTGATTTGACACGTGTGAAGACTCCGAAGCGAATCGGGCATAAACTTGGATCAAAGAAACCCATTTTGCATGTCCAAAATCTATAGGGTCAAATTAAAATTTAATTTTGAATGTCATTGGGCCTCTATTTTATGGCTTATAATTATGGGTGTCCAAATCCAGTACTTGAGCCTTCAGGTACTCGAATCTTTAGATATTATATTTGTCCGTCGTACATACTTGTCGGGTACCCGTAAAATTAGGTAATACGAGATTCAGATTATTTTTTAAAAATAATTTTTTTTAAATAATATATATAAAAATTAGTGTTTTAAAATTAGATTTAAGTGGAAATATATATATATATATTAAAGTCTATCACCAAAATAAGGCATTTAAAGTATTAATTTAGATCATGTTTTTTTTTCCTTCGAATCTCAAAAGAAAAAATATATAATTTAAAATTATATATATTAAAAGTATCGGGTTGGGTATCCAGTTAGAAAAAATCTTGGCCCAAACCTGGCCCGAGTACTCGGCCCAATAATGTATTTTTTAGAGAAATATTCGATTTTAAGGGGTTTAGGTCAACGGGTCAAAAGATCAGGTAATCATGGTCTAGTATTTTTGAATACCCCTACTTATAATATACTATTATAATCTTCAAATACGCGATACTCAATTATTGTGGTAACGGATTCGCCATCGATCCCTTTTATTGTATTAGGCGGACCGAAAACCTAAAGCAAACAAAAAATTACGAAATCTCAAGGGTTTAGGGGCACGGTTACGTGTGGGGAAGGATTAACACCCACACAGCTCTCGTATAAACGACTCTTACTTGATCACTAATATTTTCTTTGTAATCTGAATGAATGCGTACAAAGATTAATGTAAAAATTCGTAGAGTTCTAAAAATTACCCGAATTCGCTCACGACTAAGTAAACTCCGGTCATTTTAGACGCAAAGGGATTAAGATATTAATCTTCAAAATCTGAATATATAGTCTTGTATAGGAGTTTCGACCATTCTTCAATTGCTAGAGGAAGACCGAATTAATCCCATTTGAAAAATATTTCGTTTTTCGTAATGCAAGAAAATATATTTTGAATGTTGTTTTATTTGCCTTTATTAATTTCTAAACTTAGAATTTCAATTAATAAATGTTTAGAGAAATTAACCCTAAAGACTTTACTTAACAAATTTTAATTAAATGCTACGTTAAATTATCTAAATAGTTACCGAATTAATTTAAAGTATGAATTATTAAAGGGAACCTAAATCGATGAGATTGATCACTTAAACATTTTACAACTTAAAATTAAATCTAAGATCCTAAAAGATATTTACTAATATGTTTAGAGGAGCTAAACTAAAAGTGTATAAAGTATCTCATAGAAGTTTTTTTATTAAAGGAAAAAAGCTACATTATTAATTATTATGTGATCTATTACTCTAAAAAATTTTAATGTATTGAATAACGCAAAAAAATAAACAAATTAAATAAAACATACATAAACTGAAAAACCTAGGATTAAATTGAAAAAAAAACTAAATTAAAAGGAAAATGGGTGAAAATGAGAGAAATGCAAACAATGGGGTCGAAGTGTGAATCCAGCGGAAGAAAGACGTGGGTCAGTCTTGGTGCGAGTCGGTTCCGGGTCTGCTCGTGGGTCGAGTATAAAGTCCCAAAATCAGAAACAATTTTCATTTATTTCCCCTTTAATTAAATGGATCAAACGACCCTCTAAAAATCCTCTGAAATGTTCATGGGTGTTCTTCATGAATTGAAGAACACCGCCACTACTGCCCAGAATTAGGGCGCGCTCCGCCGTGCATCTCGGCTCCGGCCACCGTGGATCAACGCCGACGATGATCTGTCCATACCAGCTCCGATTAGTTTCAACTTTCGCTTTCAACGGTGATGGCGGGTGTCTCATCCGGCAGCACCTCCTCCCTCTACGGTCGGTGATGACCCGCGCCCCCCCTCTCTCTTTCCCTCTCTATCTTTGATTCGAATAGGAGCAAAATATGTAAAAAAGAAAAAATAAGAACACCTGAAATTTGGTATAATAATACCTCAAAAAAAGCTTGCCCTAAAGCTTGTTATTGCTTGAAAAAATTATGTCCTACAAAGGGATGAATCCCTTGGCTTTTATAAGTCAATTATATGAATGGTATATGAAAAATGGGGGAAGAAATTTTGATTTCATTCCCGAATTACAGTGGAATCTATGAGATTGTTTCCCTATATTGGCTTGATCGGATTTAGTCCCTTGTTCCCTTGCGTGGCCGATTCCTTGCCTTGCTTGCTTCAGATTTGGTTCGAATCTTGGATTCCTTTCCATGTTTAATTGATTCAAATAAAATTTCCTTCTATTTTTTGCGTGGATTCGAATGCTAACCCTTCTTTTTTTTACTTGCATGACACGACCGGCCGAGGGGAATGGATGAACATGGCGGTTCGCGGCTGCTGGCGTCGAGTAGGGAAGATGGACGATCAGATGAGAGCCGAAGTGTCTGGCGCGTGAGGGCCACACACGAGTGTTGATCCGAGCAAAGCTCTTCTACGCGATCTGGACCATTGATTGTAGCTGGATCTAAGGGTGCATGATGGTGTGACGCGATGGAGATGAAGCTAGGGTTTCCCGAAGATCAATTTGGATCGTTGGATCGCACATGATTCAATGCTTATGGGGCGATGACACATGGAGAAGAAACCTTAGGTTCTAGGGTTTTTTATTAACTTTGGGTCAAATAAGCCCTTATTTGTGTACATGGGTTTTAATGGATTTTCACTAATGGACAATCTCTTTTTTGGGTTTATATATATTTTATTTTAAATTTCCATGGATGTATACAAAACTGAATTCGAATAGATGAGGGCATATAAAATAGGTGATTACAGTTTCCCCTCTTTGCTCATTCCGGTGAAAGAAGAATATGGCATAGAACAAAAGGCTCTGGTTTTATTCGGCCAAACTGCATGTTGAGCATCACTTCTTCTAACTCGAGGCAATGCCACAAAAATCTGACACTCGTCCCCATAGACACCATGTCGGTAAGGCGATCTACTTCTTCAAAATGGCAATATGACTTTCGTCTTTGTGGACACCAAGTCGGTAAGGTGACTCTCGTCCCTGCGGACACTAAGTCGTTAAGGTGACTCTCGTTCCTGCGTACACCAAGTCGGTAAGGTGACTCTCGTCCCTACAGACACCAAGCCGGTAAGGTGACTCTTGTCCCTGCGAACACCAAGCAGATAAGGTGACTCTCGTCCATGTAGACACCAAGCTGGCAAGGTGACTCTCGTCCCTGCGGACACCAAGTCGGTAAGGTGACTCTCGTCCCAGCAGATACCAAGCCGGTAAGGTGACTCTCGTCCCTTCAGACACCAAGCCGGTAAGGTGACTCCCGTCCCTTTAGACACCAAGTCGGTAAGGTGACTCTCGCCCTTGCGGACACCAAGTCGGTAGGGTGACTCTTGTCCCTGTAGACACCAAGTCGGTAAGGTGACTATCGTCCCCACAGATAACAAGTCGATAAGGTGACTCTCGCCCCTACGAACACTAAGTCGATAAGGTGTGTAACCCCCTTAACCCGGCCTAGACGGTAGACCCGAATTAAGAAAGTCACACGGGGAAAACCAAAGTCAACCCGAAAGTCAACCTTGATTAACGACCCTTTTTTTCCTTTTTAAAACTTGTCTAGATGCACATTAAGCCTAATGGTGATCACACAAACATCATACCAAAAGATCACAAACATCAGAGATCAAACAGAGACTCAATTGAATAATTTACAACTTTAGGGACCAAATTGTAAATTCTGATAATTATAAGGACTTAATCCAAATTGAAGTTACCAACTTGAAATTAATCAGGTTTCATGCTTCCCTGTGAAATTTCAACTCAAAAGAACTTCCCAAACTCATACAATTGCACAAACAAGTTTCAGGACCAAAACGCAAACAATTCAAAACATAAAACTGCCAATGTCAGCCCCCAACGGTCGACTGTTCCGAAACGGGAGACAGCCCGTTCCGAAACGCGGGGACGTTCCGAAACAGGCTTAGCCCGTTTCGAAACAGGGGGTCTGGCAGAAGCCTTTCCGTTTCGGAACGGCCCCTCCCGTTTCGGACGCCTGGGCACAATTAAGGCACCCGTTCCGAAACGGTAGGTGCTGTTCCGAAACACCCTGCCCAGATTGCTCCAAAACTCCACTTTAAACATGTAATTACACAACCAATCATGCTCCAAAAGCTACCAAACTTTGCCAACATGCAATTCAACATATAAGGAACATATTAGCGCTAACAATTCAACCAAACATCATCATATGCAAAAAGCCCCAATTCTAATGGCATGCTTCCTACACAAGCTAGCTATTCAACACCAAACTTCCAAAACAAGCATATAAGGTTCCAATTCAAAAGCCAGCAAACACATCAGCATTTAACATACATAGGAAGTCTCCAACACCTCCCAAAACATACACATTGGTCCCCCATTGCCAAATCACCCAAAAGCTAAAATGTACTTATAAAACCTTCATACATTGAGCTTCACTTGAACTTGATTGCTTGCCCTTTCTTGCTGCCCTCAAGGTACTCTAATGCTCTGCATTATTGAATTAAGAAAAACGAAGAGAGCGTAAGCAAAGCTTAGTGAGGAATGCTCTTAAAAACCATCCGATAATGCATTTGTAAAACACCTTATAAAACATGCTTCAAACCATCATTTACACATGCTCAAAAGCATTATTAAACATGCATCTCAT